>CM018587.1:20935567-22360567 GCA_009078335.1 Salix brachista
GACAGATTCTTTATTAAGGAGAAATTGGATGAGAAAATTGTGGAGTTGCCTCAGATTCGATCAGAAGATCAGTTGGCCGATATCCTCACCAAAGCAGTTTCAAGTCGAGTGTTCTTAAATTTTTTGGGCAAGTTGGGCATGTGTGACATCTATGCACCAACTTGAGGGGGAGTGTTGAGATTGGAGTGTGTCGATTGGAGCATTGGAGTATGTCGATTGGACAAAGGATGCAACCGGTTGCATCTCTCCATTACATCTCTCCATTGCATCTCTCCATTTGCATCTCTTCATCTCTATAAATATGTACATGCAGATTACGAAAATAAATAAATGAATGAAAAATATTCTTCTCTGTTTTTCAAGTACCATGCTATCCAAAACTATAAAAAAATCCATTCCACTGATATATACAAAGCCCGTTTAGGTTACAGCGTTGCCACAAGTAAACAACAATCTTACTCTTAGATCTAAGAAGCACATATGATTTACAGCCTAACCAACAAAAGAAATATCCATGTGTGTGTGTATGTGTGTTTCAAGAAGCTCTCGAGTTCCAGGCCCTGATAACGAAGAGTAGAAAGTAGTGGAACATGGATGCATGGCCAATAAAAGATGCGCATGCTCTGTTTAACACAATCACTTCTTTGCAAGAGATCGAAAAGGGTGAGAGGGGAGGAGGGGAGGGAGGGAGGCAGAAACCAGAGATGAGGTTGTCGGCGCTGGAGATAGTAGAGACTGAAGATGAAGGGTGCCGGTTTCTTCAACTTTTGGCAAATTGAGTTTAGAGAAGAATCTCGATGAAACCCTTGACCAACTAGAGAAAGGATATATATATCGATGGCTTTTTTTCCAAGTAATCTAGATTTGCAAATTAAGAATTGAACAGATTAGAATTATAAATTATAAAATAATTTAGAATCCTTAATTACGATGGATTTTGTTTTTTAATTTCTTTCTTGTCAACCAAAGTAAACGAAACTACAACAATCAATCGTCAAAATATTAGCTTCAAAACTCCCTTTTTCTTATAAATAACTTTTTGCAAGGTTGAATTCATATTCTTGGTCCGGACAATGCTACTAAGTTGCAAAATCGAGGACCGAAAATTTTATCCAGCATGAGAGAAATAATTAGTGATTCTTAATCTGGGATCGATTACTTGGCCCATTTGTTTTCCAAAAACTAGGTTTCTTTCAAGTGATTGGAAGTGAATTTCTAAGAAGTTAATTATTTTTCAATGTTTGGTAGATAGAAAACATTTTTTATTTTATCGATGCCATGATTTTAATTATTATTTCTAAGTTTATTAAAAGAATAGAGGCTAAGTTGGACAAATAAAAAAGTCGAAGAAAGACAAAATTAAAAAAAAAAAAAACATAGATTATGTTAAATAAAACAAATAGCAATAGGAAATTAAGGATAAAAATGGCAGATAAAGAAGTTGGAAGATAGTTAAATTAAAAAATTCTACCAGTACTAGAAAATTGGAGGATACATACGGAAATAACAACGAAAATGTTTGGTCGTTCATAAACACAGGCAATCGAATTGGTATCAGACAAGGAAGGCAATGGATAGACACCATTTTCACATAGTTCTTGAAGAAGACTCTCCCCTAACATGGGTGAAATTCGAAGCAGACATTGTTTTGCTTAGTGAAATGATGAACAAATATCATTTTTTTTTGTTACTAGTAGGAACACAAAGGGTATCTGCAACATGAAATGTTCTTTTTGGAAAGAAAAGAGTAAGGGAACAAGAATGAGTAATGAGCAAACAACTGGTTAACAGAGTGTAGGTAGACCACTGCGCTGCATGAGGGTGGTGAGTTCATCTTTGAGTTGCATGACACGAGTCCTGGATCTACTGGCATAGATTTTGGTCAGTTTGGTTCAGGCTTGATGCGATGTTTTGGAGGTTGCGATGAGGGGAACTACTGCTGGAGAAACTGATGAGGTGAGGATAGGCACTTGGGATGCATTTATCTTGACGAAGCCAGAGGCGATAAGCTGCATCGGCAGAATCATCTGTTGGGGTGGCCATGGCGGAAGCAGGAGGATTAACTTCTAGTTTTTCATTCATTTTCCCCTTACCTTGTCGTTTTTCTTCGGAAACCCTCGTTTTTCTTCGGAAACCCTCGTTTTGTTGTGATCATATCAAGATATCTAAGGTATTTTTCATCAATATTCCCCAAGTTTGAGTGAATTTTCCCTGCTTTGCAAGGATTTCTTTTTACTCTAACGCAAGTTTTTCATTTCTTTTAGTGGGTGTTTGGCTCTATTATGTGTTATGTAGCATTTTTTCGATACTTTTTGACCGAACACAGATATAGAAGAACACGAGCAATACACAAGCTGCGTTCTTCATATAATTGTATTGCTTTCATAATTCTACTGCCATGTCATCGAGTAAGTACGAGGATTGATTAGAGTTTTTTGCAATCTTAATTCGTCGCGGTTACAAAGAAATGATTAAACACGAATCCTTGTTTTGAGTGCACTCTAATATTGAGTATTTCTTCCACCGCTTCAAATATAGTTTTATTTTATTCCCTTTACTCGATTACCATACTGATAAGGATTATAATGACAAGATAGAGTTTGGTCCAATTATTCTGT
Source organism: Salix brachista (assembly GCA_009078335.1). Lineage (NCBI taxonomy): Eukaryota > Viridiplantae > Streptophyta > Magnoliopsida > Malpighiales > Salicaceae > Salix > Salix brachista. The sequence continues at coordinate 20,938,186 of CM018587.1, forward strand.
GAAAAATATTTCTAGGAACTGATTTATTTTTCATTATTAATATTTTTTATAAAATAAATTATTTTTATTTAATATAATAAGATGAGAAAAGTTTTTTTTTTTTTTACAAAGTTAGGATATTAAAAGTAGTGGTGTAAAATTATGATTGTTATGGTGATAATAATGATGATAATGATAATATTATTAATTATTTTCCTTATCATTGACTAATTATCATGTATGGTCGAAAATATAAAGAAACAGGGGAATATATTTGGATTATATAAGATTTCGAGTATTTTTAAAGACTTCGCAATTACTTTTGGTGCTGATCTTGATGAAGATACCTGAACGCACTGAAAATAGAGTGCCATCCATGGTCCTGAGCTGGACCAACTTTCTTTTAGTACAAGTTATTGAGAGAAACCGACCAACTGGTAAGCTCTGAAGTCTGCTGGGTGCTGACAAGTCTCTGTCTTAAGGGCTTGTTCGGTTTGGTTTGCTTAGTCAATAATCTTGTTTTGCTACTTCATTGACAACCCTCTCACCTTTCTCTCAACCCAGCCTCTACCTTCTTCACTTTTCTTCAAATCCTATGCTTCTATATGATTCTTGACTCCACCTCTTGACCATGAGAAAATCAGCTTCAAAAAGCACAGAGACAAGGGAGTTCAACTACAGGGAGATAGACTGGGAACTTAGGCCTGGTGGCATGCTTGTTCAAAAGATGGGTGGTGTTGGGGATGGCTCTTCAAGGCCTATGATCAAGATCAAGGTCTCTCATGGCTTATGTCACTACGATATTGCTGTCCCTGCTCAATCCACTTTTGGTAATTATTTGTCGCTGATTAATTGCGCCTGAAATTTGCTCTCGTTGGTTTGATCCCAATGGATAAAATGCTAGAATCTCATTTCTCCCTTCCGGGGTTGACTTTGCTGTTGATTTGTTGGGTCAGAGCCAAAACTGTGGTTGGTCCTAGTTTTTAGTTTAGATTGTTTTGCATTTCAATGAGAACGGGTCTGGTCATGCTTGGCAATAGATTTTGATATTTCTTAGCATTTTTGTGTGATTTAGCTTTTGTTTCTATTTCAATATGCACTACCTATTTATCCAACGGACAAAAATCATGCTTAAAAATTAATTTTGCTTAATTTAGCTTTATGGGGATGCACATTGATCAAGATCATTTGATTTCGAACGTTCAATTCATGTTTCCTCTCCTTCCTGCATGCAATTTGATTGTCCATGAGGTTCTCTGAGCTAGGCTGGCTGCTGGGTTTCAGTGAGGGCACTGGTTGCAATATTTAGCTGTCCCATATTCTACCTTCGCAAGTTGATGCTTAATTGCTGTATTTGGTTGAATTGAAGGAGATTTGAAAAAAGTCCTTGCCCATGAGACTGGTCTGGAGTCTACGGAGCAGAGGCTATTGTTTAAAGGCAAAGAAAAGGAGGATGATGAATATCTGCACATGGTAGGTGTAAGCGGCATGTCAAAGGTGATACTTTTTGAGGATCCAGCTAGCAAAGCGAGGAAGCTGGAGGAGATGAAGAGAAATCAGGATTCATTAAAAGCCTACGAAGCTGTTGCCAGAGTGAGGGCAGAGGTTGATGAACTCTGCGAGAAGGTTAGCTTTCACGTTGAGATAAAAGTTAAAGCCTTTCATGATGGCAAACCAGAGAACTTATTGGTTATCAATGTGCTGATGATTTCTTAGGTTGCTGCATTAGAGACGAATTTTCGCGGCGGGACCAAGATTGCAGAAAAAGAGTTTTCTGTCTTGATAGAGTTGCTTATGATACAATTGCTTAAATTGGATTCAATCGAGGCAGATGGACAAGCGAAAGTGCAGAGAAAGATTGAGGTTAATCTATAATGCCTTCCCTTCTTGCAAAACCCTTTCCTTTACTTGCGGTATTTCCATGGTTATCTTCCATTAGTTCGTTCAAAACCACGAGGGAACATATCTTGAATTTATGATTTGTTGAGATTTTCCAAGTCAGGTTTCAGTATGGGCTTGAAAGATTAATGGGATTTTTCAGCTGTTTATAAGGAGTTGTCGGTTTCATATTTGATTAATCATGCTTTACCACTCCAACTAAATAAAAAGACAGGAAGAGATTTGAGAAGAGTAGAGAGATCTGCTCAGTGCAGTTCTGTGTCAGATCGATGATATTTAAATTCGAACTTTCATGTGCAGGTTCGTCGAATCCAGAGCTTTGTGGACACGCTCGAAAATTTGAAAGCGAGAAGCTCTAACTCCTTCAGCCATAACAGCAATGCAGTTTCGGTGACTACTAAATGGGAGACGTTCGCGTCTGGAGTTGGAAGCCTGAGTGCCCCGGTTCCAATACAATCTGCCACAAAACTAACTCGGGACTGGGAGCGGTTTGACTAACCATGAGCTCTGTTTACTGGTCGGTTTTTGTTCAGATTAAAAATGGTTTATGTATTTCCATAGGTGATAGGACTTGAAATCCATATTGAGTAGCATCTTTTACTCTTTCGATCATCGAGTGATGTTTTTGCCAATAAATGGAGGGGTTTATTTCGAACCGCTTCCATATCTGTACATGCAGTTTTTCTTATGGTATATGGATGGATTATGCTTGGAAGCACTGCATGAACCATATTTAAAACTTTGATCTGATACATGAAAATTTGTTTTGGTTTTAATTCTCAAATGCAATCTCAAGCAAAGGCACACTGCACATCTCAAAAGATTTTGAAAAGGCGATCATCCATTGCATGTTAAGGAAATCGACGTCTTGCCCATGTTTTCACAACATATTTTTACAAAAGAACCACGGCTTTTGAAAGAAAAAAACAAATGAACACACAGCAGAACAATAGCTTGATCAATGATCAGTATGACGATCACGTAGTGGTCCAACCTTCCATCCTATAAAAGCCCAGGCCTTCGAATCTAAACCTAATAAAGCACACCTGGTGGCACAAGTGTGACTGCTTCTTCGAACTGTTACCACCTGAAAGGATCGAGTGAAGCTGTAAGAATTCCCAATCAAACAAAGAATATTCAGTTGATTTTAACATTTTATAATATTATTCGTAGCTGGGACAACTAACATGAATCCATTGCCGTTTAGTTGGTCAGGATATTCGGGTCTCACCTTCAATTCCCGGCAACGGAATTTTTTCACTGAGGAAACTTTTTATCCCACTTCAATTGATCTTCACTGTTGGACGTTTTAGTGTTGGGGAATGAATTCGAAAATCAAATCCGTAAAGGGGCATGAAATGCAGGAGCTTAATGTGATCACCACTTCTTTGATACCTTGCCTTAGCCCTATACCTTCTCTCCTTTTCCCAAATTTCTCCAAATTATTCAGTATGGTATAAGAAGATTGAACTTTCATGTCTTGTTGGCATAGAACCTGCCCTTTAAATATAAGGATCCTCTGGGAAAAGATATACTAGTGAGATGTAGCAACATTCAACTGCATCAGGAGGTTTTGTTCTCATTCCATATTCAAAAGTTTCAAACAATAAAAGGATTAATTTGCAGTATTTACAGAGATTGTACCGTAAAGTCATCTTTTGATATTAGCTTTAAGAAACAAAACAGCCCTCATTAATTGTAGTTGCTACCAATGTCTTTAAGTCAGCCTGCATCACTCGTGTTTTACTCAGGGCTCTTCACATGTTCCATTTGAGTACTCTTCGACTGTGTGACTGTATGTTCCATTCGACAACCTGTTTGTGCTGGTGGAATTTGTATAAGGGGAGTATGGAGAAACAGGACTGCCTCGTGAGTACCGGCTCTGTGCGGCTGTGCTACTTCTTGTGGCCTTGGCGCGAGCCTTCCTCCCCTGAATGGAAGATCCAAAGTATATCAATGTGTTGAACAGAAATCCAATACCAACCTCTGAGATTGGAGAATTCTTGTAAGCGTAATACTGGCCACAATACTTGCCAGATTTTACATGAGAAAAAAAGAAGTTATCATAACAGAAACTAATGAGACAGCCAAGCATGTTAGCAGTCAAATGCTCACCTTTCCCATGCATTTCTCCAGATGAGGAGCAAATCTTCCAGCCACTATTGGTCTCCCGCAATTCATGCAGTCAAAAACTTCATTTGCAACACTCGGATGAGTTTGTCCAAATATGTCTACCACATATTTGCCATTGGTTTCATCACTATTACTTGGATCAGCTACTGTAACACGAGCTTGTGCTGACAGCCTCAATTCTTCCTCCTCTTCCTCCAAATTGCGATCAAGACCCAGTCTTGCTATCCGATGACACTCAGAGGCAACATCAACAATTATGGAATCGAGGAGATCCCCAAAAAAATGGGATGAAAGCTGTGATAAAAACATATCACAGCCATCAAAAACAAATACTAGACACAAAATCTTATATTTAACAAGAACTAGTAAAATAATCACTGAGAGATTACCTTAACATTAATATTACCGATAAAAGAATGGTCTACTTCAGTACGAAATAAAAAATATATGAATACCTGCATATGAGGAGACATGTTATCCTCGTTTGACACAGACATGGACCTTTAAGCAAAGCCCAGGTAACGACGCAAAATCTTCACTACCTAGCAAAATAGAATGCAGAATCATTAACCCTAGTTTCTTCAGACAAGATCTAAAAGATCAAACTTCAAGAAAAAAATTATAATAACCTGATACAGGTGTTTGTCTATCACTCCCTAATTACAGATTGGCATAAGTAATTCAATTAATTAGCTAAAATATAAAGTTATGATGGGCATAGCAGTGTATAAACACGGAATTGAAATAGCCATGACTTACAGATCGAAACGACGTAGGGACATTGCTCGTGCCTCCTCGGGTGCTAATTTTGGTTTTGATTTGCAGAGAGAGAGCGTCGTTTGGGATCTACAGCTTCGCGCGACTCACATATGACCGGTCACGGCCCGACACTTTTTAGGAAGCCACACTTTCGACGTAGTTACCGATATATCCCTAGCTTTCGACATGAGTATAATCGTCGCCTGTAGTTTTAGAAATTACAATAACAGTCTAAACTTATTATATTAATTTACAAAATTCTAAACGCTATGACTTAAACATTTTCTTTTTTTAATTTGAGAAAACTATTTTTTTTTTAATTTGAGATATTTTTTATCATCCAGGATTAAGTAAGTAAAACCTTGACTTTTTAGACTCTTATAAAGTGAGCATGTCTTGACTCGAACCCGAGACCTACAAGACAGATCTCAAGTTCTTTGTCGTCATGTCACGTCCATTAGGGATGGCTTAAACATTATGCACACATTGTTCACCCTTTTATATTTATTTTAGATTTTTTTAATTTTGATCCTTAAACTTTATTTTTAGGTGATTGTATTCTTTTTATGCCAAATTAAAAGACAATTGAATCAAATTTGTTGATTAAAGATAAAATTAAAAGATTGATGATCAAGGTAGAAAAGTCATAATAAATGGGTGATGGTTTCAAAGTTCGTATAAAGTGTTTACTTTAGTCCTCAAACTTTACAGATTATACATAATAGGTCCCTCAATATTTTTGTAATTTAATTTTGCTATAATAGTTTGTTTAAATTATTTTTCAATCCCTGGTTTCAGATAGAAGAGAGAGAGAGAGAGAGAGAGAGAGAAAAAAAAAACAAAATTCCAGAAGTAAAAAGAGACAATCAATGTTTACACTATTTTTAGCCATCAAAATGATCAATTTTAATGTCAACGAGTTTTATTGAATGAGAAAAGTCTCACTTAAGTTTTTTCTTCACCTTGAAATAACCTAAAAAACATGATATAAGCTCGAAAGATTTTTGTTTTATGGATTAATTTCAAGTTTTTGTGTTTTTCTTTTAAAAAGACATGTAAATCCTTGATCTAAAAATCAACAAACTAATGTTAATAGGGTGATTATCAATTGAAAAATGATAAATTAAGAGGAAAAAATATTATGATTTAGGATGAACATTCCAATGAGTTAATTTAATTTTTGGATGAAACAAAGTTACAAAATTAATATACAAAATGTTAACCATTGATAAATCATGTAAACTTTTTAATCGGGTAAAATAATTATTAGAAAGAAGAGATTTTCTAAATTTGGGGTGAAAATATTTATAAAAAATAAAAAAGACCAAATAAATTAATGTATAATTTTACACAAAAATAACGTTAATCATTGGTATAAGCCTCATGTATAATCGCATAATTTTTAAAAGAAAAGGGAGGAGATATAAGGGGAAATTGTTTTTAATTATGAATAAGAATGAAATTCCCCGATAAAACTAGTTTAAAAATATTGATAATTTAATCAAGTAAAACAATACATTAATTTGGGTTTTGACGTAAGGGTTACCTATTGTCTAATTTTATAATATCAAGCATAACTTTCTATTTAACTATTGGATTAAGCTAAATTTTTACAAGAAGTTTTTTGGTATATTCTTCTATTTTAGATTAAAATGTTAGGGAAATCAGAGTTCGATAAGGCCTTACAAGAGTGTTGATAGCCAAATGATAATATATAAAATAACATATTTAATTATTAGTAATAATGGTTTAGGGGGTTGGGGGAAAAATCGAAAGAGAATAGAGAGGGGGAGAGAGAAACAACCTAGACAATAAGAAGGGATGGAATATATGAAGGAAAAAGGTGGTGAAGAGGAGAAACTAGACAAAGAACTCATCAATTGTTTTCAAATTTATTTGGTAAGTTGAAATCATCAATTGTTGTCCACCACTTATTTTTTTGTTTTAATGGGTTTAGTATAAACGGGTGGAAACCATATTGTGTGAGTCACGTATTGTTTGGAGAAAGTTGCAAAAGCAAGATTTTACGTAATTATGTGATATTGAAATGTTAATGGTTTAACATGGAAGCTTCCCAAATTACAAATGAAGTCAGGTTTTGATGGAATGGATGTTAGCATGTTGTGATGTATGTGTTGAAAAAGTATATTTATGATAATAGGAAGAATTGGGTGGAATCGTGGGTGTGAGATTATCTGATTTAAAAAAAAAAATGTGTAGATTGAGAGTGTAAGTTGTGTTATAGGATTGTGTAGGTAATAGAAACCTTATTTTATGGGAAAATATTGCAAATTATTTGTACAAGTGGTAGCTAAGGTTTGTTTTGTATTTGACAAATAAAAGAATACGTAATTAAATTCTTAAAAGTGTTGAAATTGACTAAGGATTTTTTTTATATAATTTTTGGATTGTGGAGTTATTAGTATATTGGTATGAGGAAACTATACTTGAGAAAAACTCTTATGAAGTTTTGTGGTATATATGTGTAAGAGAAAAATAGTAAATTAAAAGTTTGTATGTTATTGTAGCAATGAATATCATTAGTCAATATGAAGGTTTTATAAATGGAAATTTTAGTAGAATTTAAAGTTGAATAAATAATTGGCATGTTATGTTGTATGTGTAAGTATAAATTTTGAAACCTTGGGATGGGTAAATAATCAATTGAACCAATTAGAATGATAGATTAAGTTATGTGGGAAAAAATGAGATAGAAAAAAATGTTCTAGTTGTCTATGAACTGGCTAATTAGGCTTAGGTGTTGCATTCAATCATAATTTTTTTGCCATCTAATTTGTTTTTTGTTTTGATTTGCACCCTTATTCTTTTAGCTTTATTTTTTGTATTTTAGATCTTTTTGTGTAATTTTTTTTTAAAATTTAATCCTTCATCATTTAATTTTTTAGGGATAGAGTCATGGTTTTTATCATTGATGGTATTTCTGATGTTATGTTTCAGGTCACTTGTTTGCAAAGCTAACATGTGTTGACATCCCTATTTTTTTTGGACTCATTTCCTTTTCAGTTTTATCTTTCAATTTTATTATATTTTTTCTTTTTAAATAGTCTTTTAATTTATGTTTCAATTAATTTTCATTCTTTATGATTTTTAATTTTTTCTATTTAATTTTTTTAATAGAGGTTATTATTAGTTTTTTTGTATTTGCTTTATTTTTGAAGATATTATTTAGACTTATCTATAAATATTTTCTCATGTTTTTATTTAGAATGAATTTATTTTTAAAAATAAAAAAGTATTTATTTTTACATTATATTTTTAATGTGTGCAATTTCACATAATATTTATTTTATTTTATTCCAGAGATTTCAATTATATGACCGTTTTTATAATTATCACAAGGTTTTTTCCATGAGGTATTTGATGATAGATAAGGAAAAAAGGTTTGTTGGATGAGGTTATGGCTGATGTCATCATAAGCAAATGAGATTAGATGAGACAAGTCACTTAAATCAATCAATATTCAATACAAGTAAGAGGAAAGGTCAGCCTTACACGTGTATAAATAAAAGGGATTGCTATACAAGTAAGAGTAAGGGATTGCCTTACACGTGTCACTGAATCAAGATATTAATTTAATTGTATGTTAAAAATCTTAGATTAGATTTGTATTTATTATCTAGGTTGTACAAAAAACATTTATGGTATTTAGAAAGTAACTAGCGAAATCCCATTAATTATTTCTTGAATTTATTTTAAATAAAAAATAGTTATAACTAGAAAAGATAATTTCTAAAAAGAAAAATTCTTATTATTTTTATGAGTCACGGTTGGATTTATTTATTTATCTTTTTTTTTCTAAAAAAAACAGCTAATAAATAATCATGAGTTACTGAAAAATACCATAAAACTTTCCCGTACCTCTTACTTTCACATGATATGGGATGCAACCATAAGACTTTTCCGAAATCCCCTCAAATTTTTAATCATCATCCAGCTGCCCATGTATGATATTATTATTGGTGAAGATTTTAAGGACGGTGGAATTGTCCTCTCCCCTATCTGGATTATTTTCGTGACAAGGACTAGCTACCCGCACACGCATTTTCTCTTCTAGATTTTCTTTTCCATGGTTTCCTCCTTGAATGTTTAGCTATTTTCTAATTGCTCCTTCCTCTTCTTCTTTTTTTTTTTTTTTCCGTGTAGACTAGGATTGTGGTTTAAATTGTTTTTTATAGTTTTTTTTTATTTAAAAAAAAATATTTTTGAAATTAGCATATTAGAATGATCTAAAAACATTAAAAAATTTAATTTAAAATAAATAAAAATTAAAATTTTTGAAAATATTTTTGGAACAGTGTGAAACACTCCCTTCTTCTTCTTCTTTTATGGGGCCAACGGTATGTTTTGTCATCAAAATCCAATTCTCGAGTCAAGCTATAAGAGGTTTAATTCCCGTATATATATATCCTGAGTAAACACACGAACCCATAAATTAATAACTGGAAACTGGGGATTATTGGAGACAGCTGACAAGCATCGTACAGATGGGCCATGCTTACCTCAAAAATTTTCTGAGATCACAATCAGTGACGATGTATTTTTTTTAAAGGAAAGAATGCATAATAATATTCGCAGCACGTTCATCTTACACGTGCCTACTGTCCTCCATGCACTGTGGGATGTTAGAGTGACCCTCGGATATTTTAGCTTCAAAAATGCATTTTAATGGAAGATATCCATGATTATATCTCTAAAAATGGACCCACACCAGCAACTCTATGGGTTTAATTTGAGGTTAACTTTAATCTACAGCCACCGCTGTCCATGGCTTGTTGAAAGCGTTAGGCCTCGTGAATTTATCTGGAGCCATAGGATATGGTGAATACGACGGCAGCCGAATTTCTCCGTCTGAAAGTAGCACACCAGGACAGCGATAGGATGGTGACAAAATAAGTTTTGTTATTTGGGCAGAAATCTTTTATGGCATTATAAAACCATTCCTGTAGTAGAAAACAAATCTCGTTTCCTTAGGCAGCTGGGTTTGTACTTTGTAGCAGAGAAGTCTTACAGTTCATATGTATCCTTCACGATGAAGAATTGGTGCTCTTAATTAGATATGAAAACTACATGGGTATCCCCGAAGCCACAATTCTCATCATCGCCAGCCATGGCTCCAACTTATGCACCGCTACAACAGAGAGAGCCTCTTTACTCCCACGATAAGCATTTTGCCTTGGATGGTGAAATATTGATGATTGTTCTTGTCGGCGTCTTCTCCATCTTCCTCTTATCGATCGTGCTAATTCCTTGCCTCAAGCAAAACAGGACTCCTCATCAACCAGGGGATGATGAAGCCTCCGCCATGCAGAGAAGTTTTTACATTTTTTCTCGAAGGAAACGGAGGACTGATACATGATGGTGGTGTTGCACAAGATTAGGCGTCGCCGCCGTGTAAGGATAGAGAATTCCCTGATGAGAATATTAACTTTTGAGGAACAATATCGCTAACTTGCGGCTGTGGGTTCTATTTCATTTATATGTACATAGCTTGCAACTTGCTTACACTTATATGTGTGCCCTAATTGAACCAGTATGTATCAGTTGAAGCTTTTTGGTTATTTTGCTTTCTCAGTTTTTGCATTGAACATTCAGAGAACACCCACTTTCTGCAAAGCTGTAACAAATTTAGGTATGACACTGCCTCCAACTTCTCCATCTTAGAACCACTCTTCAGTAGGATCATAGCTGCGTATATTGTGATTTTTATGATCTATATATCTCATAAATTTGATGCCAAGACTCTGAAATTAAAGGAGGAGAAAGAGACGGGATAGGGTTGAGAGATTCAAGAGCAGTAGATAGTGACAGGGAGAATTATTCTCCGCGGATTCCTTTTTATGAATGGCAACGGAGATCGGTTGGGTTGGCCGTATAGCGACAAAGAGACGGGACCGCCTGTTAAATATCGTGTGGCGGTTTATTTTTTATTTTTTTTTATATATAAAAAAATGAATAGTGGGGCCAGGTCGCATTGTTTTTTGAAGTTGACAATTGATAAAAATTAAAAGATACAGGACCTAATAAGCATATCAAACACAAAATTTCAAACCGTCCAAAAAGCTATAAAAACAATGAAACACGACAAAACCAAACTATCTAGCACATCAAACTCACTTGCCTAGTTGCCTTGCATTTCCATTTCGTTTAAGTTTAAGGTAGGACTAGTTTTTTTTAAAAAAAAATTAACAAAAATATCAAGAGTATGAGTTTTTTTTATAATAATGTTAAAAAAATTATTTATGAGATAATTTTTTATGTAATATTAATGTTAAATAATACAATCTTAGAGAAATAAGATAAAAAAAATTAAAAACAACTGCACTCGTAAATTTATGAGCAGACAATCGCTACAATTCATTAAAAACTGATTGATTGTTGAGTAGCAAATTTTAATTGCTTCAACTTTAACAAAAGAGCAAATAAAAATAAAAACCAAAAAAAATATAGAGAATTTTTTTTATATAAAACAAAATTAGTATTACTATCATTATGAATATAATTATTTGGATTATAATAAAATTATTAAATTGTTCTGAAAAATAAAACAAACTATTAGATCTCATAACTTTATTGTTTTTGTTTTCTTTGACCAAATAAAATAATACCACTTTGCAAACTCAATAGAGAAATAGGGAATAGAGAAGTCTGATATGATCTTCCCTTTTATCTTTTACACATGTTTTCTCATTAAAATCAAAATCCTATAGAATCTTTTGAAAATACTCTCAATATTGTCCTCCAATAATAACCATAAAATCTGAATAGTTAATGGAATTATTAAATAATAAAGTAGTGTAATATAATATAAAAAAATGATTTTTTAGCTGAGATTCATGCATCAAATCTAAAAGTTTCCAGAAATAAATCACATTATAATAGATCTACGTGCTAAAAAATGACATGCTGGCAATACAAGTGTAAAGACTTTGTGCCTAATTTTGACCATAATGCCGTCAGTATCTATCAAAACTCAAAACATGGATGTTGTAGAGCTTTTTCTTAGGGTCCTATATCATTTTGAATAATCTCAATAAAAAATTGGATGAAATAGTGTACCCATATTATAAAGTGAAAATAATGAAAGCTACGTGCCTATACTCAAGGCAACCAATCTCTCAAAAATGGCTCCAAAAAACCCAAACCCACCAATCGATGGCCTTGCTACTTGTTCTTGTGGGGCATCTTCTCCATCTCTCCTATTAATTGTATCGCTTCCTTGCCTCAAGCACTCTAGAGAAACTGAAAGAGGAATCAGTATTCGGAGACACCTGGATGCAGCGGAGTTATATTCTTTTATTTCCGACGAAACAGAGGAGGATAGCTGGTGATGCTCAGCGGAATGTCATTGCATCGCGAGAGTTCGACTGGTTAAAAGTTCCCTTGACAGTTGATAGGAGTTTCCTGTTTGTCTTTCCATGGAGTTTTCCAATCCAATGTCATAATAAACCAAAGCAACAAGGCATATCAAACAATTGAAGCATCGCACCAGTACTCAGAACCCCCTTAAAGTACCGTCTTAGCATTTATAGAACCACGAAATTGAGGTGCAGATAGTGTATTGAATAATCAGTTGAAACTGAGTTTTAAATCAAAGGTTTCATATTCGAATTGTCAGAGAGTTCCATTTGAAAAATAAACATACAGTGAAATTGGAATTCTACAAGGAATCTCTAGCTCATAGGGTCCATTCCTCTAGTTCATAGGGTAAGTGGACGGACCACTTACAAGCATTGAGTTCACTGGTGAGGACTCAAACCCTGGAAGCTGCCATTTTTTCACCAGGCTAGGCTGAGGGGGCTCATAATAATTAAGAAGCATTAGCAAATACGACTTTTGACCATTGACACTGCACTCACATAATACACCAAGCATGAATGCGCCAAAACTAAGAATGCTCGCTCACAAGCAAGCAACAATTCTTCACGTCAGAAAACAAGGTTCCCCAACAACAGAGAAGTTAGGGTAACTGTTAGGTTATCATCAAGCTCTGTACTTATGGGGAGTGATTCCACAAAACTTGAGGCAAGGGAGACAACCAAGAAACCAAAAATCATTTCCCAGCTTTCCTGAACATACCCGAATGAGGCGAAATAAAACATAAACCTGTCACAATATTACATGATTACTAACCAACCTACTACATTACGCGGCAATTCAAACAGCATCATAAAAAGTTATGATATGAGATGAGGTAGAGTAAAGACTTACGCAAGAGATGCCAAGAAACCAGCCAGGGCCATTGCAACACTACCAGCTATAGACTTGTTTCTGTTGTATGGGATTTTCTGACTTCCCAAACGCCTTCCCACAATATCTGCAATCCCTGGCAAAAAATAAAAAAATACTATTTTTTATCCACAGTAAAAAAATAAGGACTCAAGCATTTTTATTCCTCCATGTACTAAAGTTTAAATCAGCAAGAAGCAAGTTAAACGATAAAGCACAGAAAGTAGATTACTCAGTTAAAATACCATCTCCAGCACACAAGTTGCATATAGCTGCAATTGCAACCGGGGAAGTCCTCCAATAGATAGCACAAGCCACGGTAATTGTCAAGGCATAGTACAGTGGTCCTTTGAGAAGTTCCCTGGTGAACGGAGGAAACTGAGGTGGTCAAATTGAGAAGTCTGGTAAGGAAAAAACTAAAGTATACCATGCTGTATCAACCTCCAAAAACATAAAGGATCACTTAGAGAAAGAGAAGTGCTTGTTCAGAAACCTAAATCTGAGATAGAAAAATAAGTGCCCGCTTAGAAGTGATCTTCATAACCACTTTAACTATAATAAGAACATTCTAATCCAACACATCAAATCATAAAACAAGGGAATAAAGTAGGAGTAAATCCCGCACTTTGATCAGTTCATAGCAAAAGGGATATCTCCGGGTGGAATAGTGCTAAACATGATAAGAAAAAACTCTAAATAAGCATGGTAAGAAAAAACTCTAACAATACACATGAGCCATCGGATCATGAACTCAAAGTGGAATCCACTTGCAAGTCCAACTGATCCAACAGCTCATGTGTAATCTTGGAATATTTTTCTGATTGATATTGCCAATTTTGGCAACTTTAAAAACAATTTTTATAACATAAAAACAAACATGGTATTGTTAAAAACAAAATAAAAATAATTATTTTGGCAGTGCATCTTTAAAACCAATTTCATTGCTTGTTAAAGTTTTTGTTTTATACCATGTTTGTTTTTATGTTATAAAAGCATTTTAAAGAAAATAATTATTTTATTTTTATTTTTTTTTTATTTTTTTTCTTTACCTTAAGTTTTCAGAGGTTTTTAAATATGCTAATATCAAAAATAAATTTTATAAAATAATAAAAAATATTATTTCAATATATATATCTTTTAAAAAATAATAACAATTAGAATACTAAACATGCTAGTGTATTTATCCATTTTCTTTCAATGAAAAAGTAGGGGCTGCTGTTTTCTTTGAACATATATTTTTATATATGTTCCTAGACTTTCCTAGATAAAAACTAATGAGTTTTCTGGCTATGGATTGATAACTTGGCTACTTTGTTTTGAGACCTATTTAATGGATTTGGGCTGAGCAAACTCACGTTTAAAAATATAAGTATAAAAATAATATCAAGTTTATACGAAATAAATATGTTAAGTGCATTATTCCTCCAGGAGGGATCAATAAAGTGAAGGGAGCCACTGCTAAGCATGAGGATGTAAGAGATTTTAACACAGGAAAAAATCGATAAATTTTATATACAGAGTTGTAAGTTGTAACCTGCGGTCTCCAAATCTGCTCATTGATTTCACAGTGGCTTCATCTTTCCACATTCCAGATCCAATCAGAAGCATTTTTATTATATTAAGACCAGGAATAAAAGCTGCGAGAAGTGCTCCCCGGTGTCCAGAACTGCAATAATTTGTAATGGCTGTTTCACGGGGCAGATTTATAGTAATATTACGCCAAGCTTCTCAAGTCATAAAATTACCTGAACATTGGCCAGCACAGCATGAAAACTAACCCGATGCTTATATGCACAAGCTTCCTATTCAGTTTCTAAACAAGAAAAGAATAAGGGACAATCAACCTCTAATTAGCTGAGCAAGAGAGGAGATTTCAGATGGAAAATTCAGAGGAGATGATTAAGATTCAAAGCCCCATTTTAAGAAACCGGTTTGATTCATAGACAAAATATCCTATGAGCAAATAAATGAATATAATCCTTTAAGAATCCATCAAAAAGCAGATTTTTTTTAAATATATAAAAAGATTTCTAATCAAAATTCGATGCAACGAGTCAGGTATTAATTATGCTTAGATGAAGCTAAAATTAAAGCAGGAATAACCTGGTCAAGACCATGTTTTCCAGTTTCTTTGTATGGTTGAAGAAACGCAAAAATAACAACGGCCGCGCATAGATGAGAGACAACTGGGTTACCACCACCCGACATTGCAGCAGCCCACAAGAGTTTTACTTGTCTTGGTCTACTTTTAAGGTCTAAATGTCAACAAAAGTATGGCTTTTGTTGGTCTCTTCTCCACTTTACAAACAGCTACATTTCATTTTTTTCAGGCACGATAGCATCGCTTCCTCTTTATTTAAAAAAGAAAAAGAAAAAAGTTGCGCAGGCACTTTTAAGTCTTAAAAAATATACGCGAGAGAGAGGAGGGGATTAAGACCTGGTCGAAGATACGTCGTTTAGCAGTTTCTTCAAATGAACGAAGGATGGAGAGGGCGATGGCACCGGATAAGCCAGTGGCTATTAAATCGGAGACAACGGGATCCTGATGAAGCATAGCTACTGCTGCCCTTGCTGTTGGATCCACTTTAGATCTCCTCCGTGTTCTTTGCCGTCCCTGAAATCCGACCCAAAATCTTGGGCAAACGTTGGTGACAGTGTGACAAGAAGTGAAAAGGAAAGCGGTCTTCAGGTTAGAGACAGGTCTGTTATGAAGGTCAAATCGAAGAGAAAGAGAGGCAGAGGGAGAGGGGAAGGAGCAGCACGTCATCAACAACATCTGCTTTGGTGGTTCGGGGAATTAATTTCAACGAAAAGTCATGGTTGGCCAAAATCGTCATGCCGTGAGGATCGACCAACAACAGTACTGTTAAGTCCATAATTATCACATATATTCAGGATTGAACTTGAATTTTAAAAGTTTTTATACATTAGTCCTTATGACCGCCTCAGTATGATTGGATTGAAAACTCTATGTTTTTTAAAAATATTATTATTTTAAAATATACTTTCTTTATTTTAGTATCATCATATTAAATTAAAAAAATATTATTATTTTTTTAAAATAAAATACACCCAAAAATCAAAATCTTCGAGTACAGATTACATCACAACTAGACTTGATCATGAGCAATTACACAATATGTTTTCCATTTTGGAGAAAGAATTGATCATGATATCCTCCCGTGACACCAGACGATCTTTCCTGATCAAGCCTTTTCATCGGCTCTGGTGGAGAAAAACTTTTTTTCTTCTTGTTTTTTTGTAAAGACATTTCTGCATAATGGGCTTGGTTAATGATGGTAAATGAGACTGGTCAGTCCATTAGACGGACGGGCTGTTGGGTCGATCTCACTGGAGGGACGCAAGAAAGATTGTGGAGAGACTGAAAACTTTATTAACTGGACCCTATTGTGACAGTACAGTTTAGGGAGGCCTTTTTTCCTATGATCCATTAATAACTCTTGAAAAAGCCATCGATCACCTGGAAAATTAACTGTAAATATACATTTTTAATTTATTTTATTTACATTTTTACAAGCCACTAAATGGATTCAGAGCGCCGAAAGGATAGGATTGAGCCCATGGATAAAGGAATACAGTGAACTGCTGGAAGAGAAAATACATTAAAAACGGAATGCAATCTCTCGTTGTTTCTCGTAACGTTTTATAAGCATTTTTTAAAATATTTATTTTTTATTTTAAATTAAAAAAAAATTAGTGTCTTCAAATCATTTTTATATGTTGATGTCAAAAATAATTTTTAAAAAATAAAAAAAAATATTATTTTGATATATTTCTGAACAAAAAATACTTTCAAAAGCAACTTTAACCGCATTTTTAAATAATTATCGTATTTTCTCAAAGATACATAATTAATAATAGAAAGGGTTAAGAAAACAAAATTCAAAATATTAATATTTTTTAATTTTTTGTACAGTTTTGATGTATTAATATTGAAAATATAAAATATATATAAAAAGATATGATATATTTTAATTAAAAAATATTGTTTCAAAAACACTCACATCGCATCATTATACACATACTTATGTGGGTGCTATTTTGTTTTTAATTTCATGATATAATTATTTTTTATTGTAATATTTATTGAATTTTTAAATTCACAAGAATTTATTTAGTTATTTTAGGATCTCTATTTCGAGTTTAATTCTATTAGTTAGGTGATTTAAAAAAAAAAGATTTATACTAATATAAATAGTCTTGTTTAATTTATTTATTTTAGAATTTTTTTATTTAGAATATTTTGTTTCTTTCTTTATATTTTAGAATTGTAGATTTTTAGAGTTTAGGATTTAAGGCTATCAGTTTCTTTTGAAGTATTAGTCACCTGTCACCTTAGCTTACTAGTCATTTATATAAATACTTAAAAACAGAACTCATGAATTATAAATATCATATGAATCTTAAAGGATAGGGTTCATAATTTTTTTTATTTTTAATATTTCAGTATATATATATATATATATTCAGAGTTTATTTTTCTAAAATATTATTCTATTTTCTCTTTCTAAAAAAATACTTAAACATCTCGGTGTCCTAATTGACTAAATAAGTGAATTAATTTCACTCCCCACGCATGCAAGGAAGAAGATGAACAATAGATGGCGAATTTTCAAACGTCGGAAGGTGACGGGCTGTGCTTGCTGTCGTCGATTGCTTCAGTTTCTGCCTTCGCCTGAGACCACGGTGGGGCTTCTGGAATATAGGGGGAGTTGCTGGTGATCACAAGGTGGTTCTAGGTGGTCGGAATGAGTGGCCTGAGTTGGTGAACTGAGAGGGATAGAGAGAGAGAGTCTTCTGGTTTTAGAGAGAGAAACGGTTGACCGACCGAGAGAAAAAAAGAAAAGGAAAGGAGCTGGTGATGTCGGGGCTGGTGAAGAAAATGACTTGAATTTTTGTACGTGAATTTTCCCTCCTCCTCTCTGTTTTTTTTTATTCGATCCTCCTCTACTTCCTTTTTCACTCCTTTTCTCCTCTGCCTTTTTTTTTCTCGTCCCCTGCATGATGCTACTTATAGCAGAGAAAATAAACCCTTCGACTGCTAGAATGTTTAATGCAGGGTGCCGCCGCTGAATATTTAATGCAAGGCGCGCCTGAATATTCAATGCCGGGCACGCCGGAACATGCAGTGCAATTTTCAAAAATATTTAAAAAAGAAAAAGTATGATTTGGTCCCTCAATTTATAATTGCTCTAATTGTACCTCCAATTGGCCTTAAACTTATGATTTTATGCAATTATACCCCATCAAAAATTCAATCTCAACCTTAGCTTTGTGCACTTTTTTATTCTAGTCCTTGGTTTGTGATTTGCGTGATTTAAACCTCAATTGACCATTAGACTCTCAATTCGCTCAATTTGACCCCCGATTTCGCATAATTGGTCTTGAAAAAAAATTCAATTCGATTTCCGAAGATTCCAATCTCATCAGTTGAGCCCGAATTAAATTCAAGAACTTGATTTCTCATTGACTAAACCCTTAATAAAATTATTTTGACCAAATTAAAGTATAGTTAAGTCCTTGTATTTAATTAAATCCTTCAATTGGACCCTAAATTAATTCTCAAACATAATTACTTTTAAATTGGCCAACAGTTAACTTGAATTGATCCATAAAAATATATTCATATCTTTCGACTTAATTTTTACGCAAATTTATCTGATAATAAATTACTTTAGTCTTGAGTCTGTGCTTTTCTTTATTTTTGGGCACAAAAGAGGTACGATCGAGCTTTTGAAAACGTCCAAAATTTCCGCCTTGATTTTCATGCCGACACCAACCTCTTTTATTTTATTTTTCCTTATTTTTGGGTAGATTTAGGGAATAACCCAAAATTTGGGTTATGACAAGAACTAAAAATTTATTCAATTATCCATCACATAGATCTTACTCCTAAACTATTTAAACTATTTCGATTTTTTGGAACCTCGTCAATTCTGATATATAAATAAATATGTATACAAAATGAAACAACAGTTGTCTCTCCCATCCTCAAGCACTATAAATGGAGCGAAAAGGGTGGTGCACAGAGATGTCTGCTCAAACAATAAAAAAAGAAGATCAACGATACATGATATTAATTAACAAGAAACCTCTCTCGTTTACGTACATGTAATATTTATATTATTGTTTTAAAAACAATTCCTTTTGCAGCTGAAATATATAGAGAAAAACAAAGCAAAAGTGTGTAGACTGAAGTCCCATATAGCATATTTTAATATATTTATAAACAAAAAATAATTTTAAAAACAGTCCACCGCATTTTTAAATTTACATAAAATAGGCAAGAAATGGCAAATCCAAGCTCGTATCAGCCTGGAACACCCACAGCACTGTAGGAGAAACCGGATATGAATCCACAGTCAGGTGGCATTGAGCAAATATGATGACGTTTCACTTGAAGCCCATCAACCAAGATGTTGTAATTAATTGAATCCATTTCGTGCGATGCAAACCATCTGTAGTTGGCACACCCATCTAACCGATTTACAATATTATTTAAAAAAAAAAAAACAATTATGAATCCAAAGACAAAATTATTAGAGAAACTTTAAAACAAAACATCATGGATAATATTTTTAAAACTCTTGTGATGGTACTCTTTATATATATATACGGCTAATGAGTAAACAATATTTTAAATATTTTTTTCCTATTAACGTTAGAACTTCGTCTAAAAAAAACCAATTCTACGATCTTAATTGGTAAAAGTCAAACGACCCTATATATAATATAGAAATTTGATTGACGTGTTTAATTCGCACAGTCAAAAGAGTTGGAGTGTCGAATTGGTTGAAAATAAAAAAGAGTATGTGCTTTGATTGATGCAAACTCAAGAGTTTATGTGCGGGCTAAGCGATGAAGAACAACTTGAAGAGTTTATTGGTATATAAATAAGTCCACAACTAACTATTAACTTTTTTTAATTCAAATAAAGAAAAATCTACGAAAGTATTGACTTTATTGCTCTGATCATATAAGTTGTTACGTGTGATCAATAATTGGAGGTGTAAGTATAGTGATACAACTTGCACTTCTTCATCCTTGCAATTGTCGACTAATAAATAATTCAGTGCATGATAAAGAGTTTAATTAGTGGTAAACTAATAAATCCCCCTGCACTTCGTTACGGATTAGACTAATTTTTTTTAACTTAAAAAAATATTAGGAGTGTAAATTTGTTTTAGTTGATTCAGTTGTCAACGAGTTATTGAATGAAAAAATATATCTTCATTTTTCTTTAAAAAAAGGAATTATCTCTAATCCTTTTATTCTAACAACACCTTATAAACTGTTCTCCAGTAATTTGAATAAATCTTACACAAGGGTTGTTTTCGACGAGTGTAGTTTTGTAATTAGAAAGGTTATTGGAAACCTCAATGTCTTCAGTTGCGACAACAAAATCAAGCCTGAAAACCTGATAATCAATCATAATCTAATGCTCATAAACCACGCCAGAGTTATTAACCATTGTACCATAATAATACAATAGTAGTATCATTCAGCTATTTAATTGATCATAGTACTTTAGCGGAGTAGTTTCAAAAATTTATCTCCTCACAACAAAAAACTATGTCTATTTTTCCTTCCATATGCCAGCTGCCTCATAATTCTTTAGGTATGTCACATTCTAAATGAATTTTATATTTTGGCATTGCACATCATATATCTCCATATCTTTTATCTTTTGTGTTTGTGTCTCATTCGTTCTTTATTTGTGTCATGACTACTGATGATACTCTTATGCCCTTAGCAAGTGTTGGTTATATTATCAAACCTTACATGTCTCTCCCTAATGTCTGCCTCATTTCAAATCTCATATTGAATCGTGCTTTTGTTGGTCAAATATATGATGCTAATGATTATTTAGTCATGTTTTTTTTTTATTGTGTTCAAGATATGTAGTATCAAAAGTTAACTCGGATAGGTCATAGGAAGAAGGGACAATGCATTTTGGATGAGTTAAAAATATTAGTTATTGTTGCTACTAATGCTGATTTATTTTCCTTTATATTGAATTATTTTTTTCTAGTTTTTATTTATGGTATTCTCATCTAAGTCATGTTTTTCCTTCTCGTTTGAGATTTTTGGCGTCCATAAGAGCCTTAGGGGGTGTTTGAGAATGCGTTCATAAAGCGCTTTTGAAAAAAAATTAAAATTTTTATTTTAAATTAAAAAAAATTGGTGTTTTTAAATTATTTTCATAATATGATGTCAAAAATGATTTTAAAAATAAAAATAAAAAAACATCATTTTCATGCATTTATGAATAAAAAGTATTTTCAAAAGCAACTTCAAACATACTCCCAAACAGGCACTTAAATTTTTTTACAAACTTGTGATATTTCTTATTGTAGTGGATGAAACTGACAAAATTTTACATTTTACATTTTAATCAAAATATATATTTTTCTTCTTCTCCATTTGATTTGATTAATGTTAATATGTGAGGACCTTTTCTTATTGTCACAAAAGAAAGGTCTTGACATTGTCTTTTTTTTTATTGATAATCGTACTCATTATTGTTAAGTTTATTTAATGAACATCCTTCCCATAAAATCTTAAGATATATACAAATTTTCTAACTCTTGTCAAAACTCAATATTTTATTGTTATGAAATGTTTTAAGAGTGATCTAGATAAGGAATACACCTCCAATAAATTTTATGAGCTGCTTACCTTAGATGGAATTGTTCACCAAAATTCATGTATAGATACTCCTTAACAGAATTGTGTTGCTGGAAAAAAACATAGGCACATTGTTGAAACTACTTATTCTCTCTTGTTGTTTGCTTCAACTCCTTGTGACTTTTGAGGTTAAACTGTTTTTACTGCTGGAAGTTTAATTAATACAATTTTGCCATATTCTAGGTTTATATCCTTCTAAAATGTTGTATGAGTATGCCCCTTATTATTGTTTCCTTAGAGTATTTTGTTATACTTGTTAAATTGTTACCCTCATCTTCCTTATCTCATTATAAACTTCTCTTGACTTTTTTTTTCTTTTGTTATTATTCTTCCTCATGTAGAACACAATAAGTTATCATCTCAATATGATATTTGTGTATTTCTTGGTTATGGTAAAGATAAAAAGAGTATTGTTTTTTTATCCTATAATTCATAAACTTTATTTGTCTCATCGTGCTTTCTTTCTCGATCATATACCTTTCTTTTTTATTTTATCCACTCCTCATATCTTGACCAGGTCTGATCTTATTCATATATATATTAATCTATGAATTCTGATAGTTTATCATTTGAGGTTTCTGATACCTTAACTTCCTTTCCTCATGTTCGACCAATTCATACTGATCATTCTATAGGTAATAACATTTTACTCTCTAGCACGCTTGAAGCACCATTCTCCTCTATGGTCCCTCATGCTCTATTTGAGATTGTGGATTCACTTCTACGTTAATCCATACGCATTCCTAAGTCCACACAGTTACCAAAGTTTGGTTATTCTTGTTATTATTCACCATTTACTTCTTGTTTTTTAACTTATACTCATTGTCTCTCTGAACCCTCTTCCTATAAAGAGGCAATTCTTGATCCTCCTTGATAAAAAGTCATAGATGAGGAACTTTCTTTATATTTTATATAAACTAGATACTTGAGATTTGGTTACTCTACCTTCTAATGAGAGTGTTGTTGATTGTCGTTGGGTGTATAAGATCAAAAATAATTCTGATGGATCTATTGAGCGATACAAAGTTATGTTAGTTGAAAAAAGATACTCTCAATAATATGATATAAATTATGAGGAGACATTTTTCTGGTTGTTAAAATGACTATTATTCATACTTTTATTGTAGTTGTTTTAGTTTGTCAATGACATATCTCTCAACTTGATGTTAAAAATGTCTTATTGAATGAAGATGTTCACGAATAAGTTTATATAAATCATATTCATGGTGTTTTACATGATATTGAGTATATTGCAAGCTCAAGAAAATATTATATTATCTCAAACAAACACCTAGTGTTTGGTTTGAGAAATTATATGTTGTGTTTGTTAAGAGCATTGATGCAGGTCATATCATTATATCGTGTTATGTTGATGACAAGATTATTATTAATGATGACATTCATGGTATTTCATTTTGAAGAAAGATTTAGGTAGACAATTTAAAATAAAGGATTTGGATTTTCTATGATACTTCTTAGGTGTTGAGGTAGCTTACTCACCTCGAGGTTATCTTTTTTCTTAGTTAAAATATGTTGCAAAGATTCTTGATAAGTTTGTAGATACTTCTATTGAGGTTAACACCTGATGTTCTTCTTCTAATAATAATATCATACTATTATTAAGAGCTTGATATGTCTCACTATTACTTGTCCAAACATTGCATATATTGTTTATATTATTAGTCAGTTTGTTGTTTCTCATATTTTCATTTATTGGGTAGTTGTTCTTTCTATTTTGCGATATCTTCGGGGTACAATCTTTCAAAGTCTCTTACTTCCATCCACCTGTTCTTTAGAGTTGCATGCATACTTTAATGCTAATCATGACAGTGAAGCCACATATCGAAAGTCTATTACTGGTTCCCATATTGTTTTCGATGATTCTCTTATTTATTGAAAGAGCAAAAAGTAATTTGTTGTTTCTAAATCTTCAACTAAAGCAGGGTATTGTGCTATGACATCCACCACCAAAAAAGATTATTTGGTTACGTTGGCTACTTGCAGATATGAGAGTTTTTATTTCTCATCCCACTCTTATGTATTATGACAATTAGAGTTCTATTCAGATTTCTCACAACTAGTTTTTTCATGAATGAATTAAGCATATTGAGATCGATTTTCATCGTAATTATTTTTGGATTCAAAGATGTTAAGGAATCATTTCACCTAAAAGCTTAAGTTTTTAGGTGAGATGGTTCTTTAACATGGTATCAGAACCTTGTTGACCCAGCAGTCACGAATTCAAATCTCATCACCCCCATTCTATTTGATAAAAAAAATAAAGCACAAGGTAGTGTGGGTCTGTGCAAGTTTTAAGCCCAAGGGGCTTTCACTTGAGGGGGTGTGTTAGAGAATAATATAAATCATATTCTGGGACCTCACCTGTCAGCTTAAGCTTTTAGGTGAGATGATTCCTTAACAAAGGAAACCCCCCCTTTAGGCACTTTTTGTGGTCTCGAGTTAAGCGAGTAAAACCTTAGTTGTCCCAGACTCTTATAAGGTGAGCATGTCCTGACTCGAACCGAGACTTGCAAGGTAGATCTCAATCCCTTTACCACCATTCCACGCCCTTTAGGGAAGATTGTCATCTTGTTATCATCTCAAGCTTGACACCATCAATTTGCCTTTTGTTTTCTCTTCTTTGGAGATTTCAGATTTCTATACCAAGTAGCATTCAATTTCTTGATTTCGTTTTATACTTGGCAAACTCTTAATACTTGTGGTAGTCGTATCGTGAATTTGAGGGGAGATATTGTTAATAGGGTTACTTTTTTATATTATTTATTAAAGGTATACTAGTCTTTTTATTTTAAACCTATATATAGTCTCTTTGTATTAAAATTAAGTTAATTGACCATAGAAGTTATCCATTATTGAAACTCTAGTTTTATTTTTTATTCTGTTCTGATTGGTTAACGGTATAAATCTATGATATATTCAAGACAGATGCTACTGCCATACATAGTATAAACTACAATGATACTTTGTCCCTGTCCCCTTGAAAGAAGAAAAAGGATTAAAAAAAAACCCTTTTTACCAATTACTCATTTCAAAGCATATTGGCGTGGCCTGTGGGAATGCCTAGATAAGCAAACAAAGCTTCTGTATTTCTTGAATTTGTCAGCCTCTATGTTTTTTTTTCTCAAAAAAACATGTCACTGTTTGCAATTTCAAGGTGAGCCGCTCGTCTAGACCAAGGAACTACATTTCTACAAGAAAGAAGAGCTAAAACTTATATGTAATTAACTAATCGCATATCAGTATTTTGGAAATGAATGATACAAAATGGAAAGTTTTGAAGGTTGAAATCGCAGTACACACCACTTATCTATTTGTACCAATCGTCTTGTACAAGTACCAACAAGATCTCACTTTGAATTCTCAGATTCACATAGTCAGATCCAGGGTACTTGTCAGTTTTGGAAGCTTTGATGGCATGCTCAGATATATAGAATCGCTTTCTTTTGTTGAAGTAGAAGATAAAGAAAGAGATAAATTGCTTCCCTCGTCTTCCTCGTCCCATGATAAACTTCTCCTGGCTTCCTTTTCTTTCGATTCTGTGAAAAGCGTGAGACTTAAATCAAGATCATCGGCCTTCCTTTTTGTCTGGCTACATTTTTCCGCATTAAAGCTCCACTTTGTCTCTGAGCTGGTTGATTCATTAGTGTCCCCTCCTCTTTTAGAAATCTGGGCTGCAAAATAGGGCTGTTTTGTGGTTGAACTTACTTGGCCTTGGATCGAATTGCCACTGCACATCGACCGATGAGATTCAGTATCCAGGAACTCTTGCTTTAGTTTTCTCCGGTGGTCGTTGAATGTCGGATTTTTGCACGTATGGAAAGGTCCATGCCTTGTGCTCGAGCCAATTTCAACATTGATCCTCTCAGAAATTGAATTGTAAAATCCAGCTCCACTCCTAATAGTCATGCTATCTGGTACCAGTACAGAAGGACTGGCGATCCAGTTTCCATGTCCAGTACTTCTGGAACTTCTACTCCTATTGTGAAAAAAGAATTGTAAACTCGCAAGTTTAATCCCATGAGGAACCACAAATTATCTGTATTCAAGTTTGATCAGTACCTGAAATTAGAACTGAGATTGTGATCGAAATTCGGAAGCAGAGAGTGTTGCCAAAAGTTGAGAGAAAAGTAGTCCGAACTACCAATAAGACCCCCCCTACTGTTTATAACTGTCAATTCATGAACGGCGATAGTTCTGAGAGTTAGGATCTCATATATGCGTATAGACAACTAAGAAAAAAAACCTAATACTGAATCCATTACAAGATATACAAAGGACAAACTTTGTACCTTGGCCTTGATCATCGATCTTCTTGCTCCGGTACATCTGCTTCCGAATACCAAAAAAAAAGGAAAAATGAAATTAAGTTGTGCAATCAATCATCTAATTAAAAGACTGAGTCCAATTATAAATTAATCATGTGATTAGTACTATATAGGAAGTGAATAGATATAAATTAATTATACAATTACCTGTAGGTGGCTCTTGACATGAGCAATACTTAGCCCCTTGGTGTTCATTTGTTGCAACACTAATTTTGGTGTTGCCACTGTATATACCAAACAGATAGATGACAAAATTAACAAATAAAATTATTTTCTTGAAACAAGAACATAGAGGTTCACAGAAACATCATGAACAAGAAACTGAGAATTTGAAGATCTTACTCTCATAGCCACCGAGTCTCTCGACAGCTTGAGCAAAGCGAAGATGAAGATCTGGAGTCCATCTTAGCCTAGGCACCTTAGATCTTACATATGGCCTTACCCCACTAGAGCTAGCTTTCTCGCTCTCATCCACAATGCTATTGCTCGAGCTTGCGCTAGTTTTAGTCTTACTTTCACCATCTCCTTCCTCATCCTTTCTCTTGCCTGAAGCATCCATCATCAGACCATCGTTTTTCTGATCACTTCCCAGCTTCATAATTCAATATATCTTGGAGCTGTGAGGAAGACAACGAGAGAAGTTTCTAAATATAGTAGACAGATTATGATTGACTCCAAAAATAATCACCAACAGTTAGCCATCATGAACTTCTGGGTTCCGATAATTCCTCTTCTTGAGCTCTTCTCTTCAATTATCATTAATATTTCAAAGAGAGTTTAGATATTCCAACAGAAAGGAGAATCTAAGCTGACATAGCTAAGATAAATCCATCTGAAATGATGGTATAAACCAAACCCTAACTCTCAAAAGTCTCAGCACACGTATACTTTTTCTACACCACTGCCCCTGTAATATTATATGCACTCACAAGCCATGAGTAGCCATGCTATTTAATTATGTATGGAATGGGCCATCATTCTTGTAACGTTAACCCTATGGACTTGGTAAAAGTTAGAACTGATACATAAAAAAATCCTTCATGTCGTGATTAAACTTTGAAGTATTCTAATACAATGATTGAGAAAGCACCATCTTGCGCAAGCGCGTGGGAAGCACGTCCAAGCTTTTCTAATCCTTGCAACGTTGCTTCATGCATGGTAAAATGTAATAAAATGTAGTTACCGAGGAAATGTTTGCCATTTGCTTCTAATGTAACTTATTGATAAGTTCTTTATACAATTTTTTGTTTTTGTTTTTGTTGCCTGAACTTAGGAAGTAGTTGGAAGAGAAAATAATACATGAGAGCTAAGTAGATAATTAAAATTCAAATGGAAAGAGTCAGGCATGCATGGGGAAGCTGGCTGACGAGCCCATGATTCTTGCTGTCGGTATTCACGGATTTGTCTTTGCCTGTATTTATCATATGACCGCCCCACTTAACAACAAGACTTGTATTTTTGGCTTCTCCAAGGATTCCTCAACCTCTATGCGTCCGAAGTTTTTAATAATCTGCCCCTGACAGTTCATCAGATTCAATGTTGTTTACTAATCCGACCGAGGTAAGATTCATGATCTCGATCACTGGCACAAACATTCATAGCATTCTATAAAGGTCGGGGGTTTATCTAGCAGCATTGAGCAGAAAAAAATCCTTGGTAAACTTTCCTTGGATTTTCTGAAACACATTAACGTAGTAAAAACAATAAATTTAAATTTTTTTAGAAGTCTACAGGATTTCATTAGATAGATTTAGAGTTATTTAAGGCTTCTTCGATAATTACATAAAGATCAAATTCTCTTTTAGGTTTTGAATAATTGCTTCATGACTAGGTTATCACAAATTACAAATTGTTCAAGTATCAGGCCTCTAGCAATAATTTGTACGGATAACCAATGATAAATCTTTTAAACTATTTTAAAAGAGAGAGATGTTATACTTTAAAATGCTAGTTCTTTTTCCCCCCCCCCCCCCCCCCCTATATTTAGGTGTTTATATATTGTAGTATTATCCTATCATGTGTATAAAAATAAGAAGTATAACATTCTATGAAACTTAAAAACCCTATAGCATGAAGTGTATTTATTTTGTTAAATCATTTTTATTCTCAACACTATAATTATTGATCATTTGAATAATATTTTAAACGATTTTTAAATCTCCTTCCACCTTGACCAAGAATTTCATAATCAATATTCTTTGAGAATGGGTGAAAGAACCACCGATGACAGATAAAAAAAGATATTTTACCATCATCTCCCAACATGAAGGTCCTATTGTGTTCATATAGTATGGACATGATAGTCTTTTATGCATGCTCTAACTTGAAACCATTTTAAGTCAAAGTCATATTTATCTATAAAACAATCTTCTGTAGACGTTACAAATCAAAGCCCTAAATGATCACCACTACTTTAACTCATCAATTAACAATAAAAGATAAACATCTATATTCTGACTTGGACTATCAGAACCGAGTATGACCATAAAAAAAACATGAACTTCAACTTGATACACAACCTCTGATGGCAAGTTATAAATTATGAGTATCATTAGCCAATAAAATAAGAAGTGGTACATTGGATTTATTTGTACATAACCCATGATGTATATTATTTTATTCCATTAAGAATTGAGAATATACCATATTAAAATGTTTATAGGCTTTACCATCAAATGGGTAAACCATGACTCCATCCACTACATCATGTGAATGGTCATGTCATATGCTCAATAGTCTTTGAAGACACAAATAATCTTTGCCGTGTAGGAGTGATTGAGAAAAAATCTAAGTTCTCTATGTGCGACAAAAGTCCTTCCCTTACCACCTCTAGATTTATAATAGACATGTATACATGTTATGTAGTTAAACAACTTTATATTCTCAAGGTAGTACCATATGCGGAAGTTTGGACACACGTTAATTTTTTAGCATCTAGGTTGAGGGATTTCATCATGGATTTAGCAACATAAAATTTCTCTTCCAGCCTGTTCCTTTCAAGTAAAATGCTTATTGACCATTAGATAATTCTATCATAACCAACTGTACTCAACCTATGATCCGACTTGATGTTAAACACCTATATAATGGTTGATAATTTACTATGATTTGTGCATTCATCCCATAAGTTGTTCATTAGAGTATTTTAAAGGATAAATAAATATAGTCGCATATGCATTTGGCTCTTCATCTATGATTGGACATTCACCTATTTAATCCTAATTTTTTAATCACATTCATAACAATATTCTTGTAAGAATTACTATTTTCATTTACAACTTTATGCATGTTGTTGGAACTAGCAGTTAACCCCACATTCCTTTCTACCATGATCTCTTAAGAAACATATGGTTCTTCATTTACAAACCAACACGGGTATTTCTCTATGAATATTTTATGTAAAAGATGCATAATTGAAACATTTGGATCAAAACATTTTTTATTTTTACAACTTTTACATATATATCTAATATTGTGCCACTAATATTTTTTGGATTAAATAGTGCATAATAAATAAAACTTTCAACCCCATTACAATAATTTATCTTGCGTAACCCTTTAGGTGAAACTTGATACATCCATAAACAATCATTCATTATTTTTATCAACCTATATAAAACATCAGTTACAATGTGTATTAATTAATTATGTAAACTAGATAAATTAGCTAACATTGGTTTCAATCAAACTTGTTCAATCTATTTTTCAAGTACTATCAAATCACTATCAATTACCAAAAAAATTAACTTGATAATAAAATTGATAAAATAAAATGGACCCATTAAATACCATTATTTATTTCATTACAGAACACCGAAGTCAGGAACTTGAAACCAGTTTCATCAAATTACAATAAAAATTTTAAAATCTCAAACAACCCTAACATGTACAAACCATACATTCATAAAACAATTTTTTTTTATGAAAAAAGCTATAAACAGGTAAACACGCAAATAAACTACATTTACTTCAAAATTATGAATAAAAAATAATAATTTAAAATTGAGTTAAATTAAAAAATAGATAGTTTACTTACTTGATACAGGAAATCCTCAAAAAAAGCTGAATAAAAAGAGGGATGTTAACATAGTGAGTGTTGGGGTGGCTGAAGTTGTCGGAGGATGAAAAAGGAAAGAGGGGAAGGGAAATCGTTTGTTAGGTCGTTAAATATTACCAATGAAATTACAAATGGATTTCATCGACAGGTTCATTTCGTTGGTAATAAATTACATGTTATTGTACCCTTTGCATGCCCTTTGTAATTCGTTATCTCTCCACTGTAATCTTCTCAGTCTATGCCGACAGAACATTTTTATCGGTGTTCATCACAATCTACCAACGTAATTTTCTGTCAGTGTTTCTATTTTTATCTGTCAATTATCTGGTGGTGTTACACTTCAAGCTTATGAACAAAAGGAAGATTTTAATTCACATTTGACTGGGTAAATTTATATCATTAAAAGGAACTGATCCCAGAACCGCCATCAATTGATTAATCCATCAAATGTCCACGGATTTGCTCTGTCACCGTGTGCTTCACTCGCAAGATTCATGGTAACCACTGGCCCGGCTAAATGCTCGTTAATTTAATTCCTGTCACCCATGAATACGGTAAAACGTTAACTCTCGAGCACTTCAACTATATATGGAGGTCTCAATTTAAAATTTAAAATCATTTATCCCTCATTGACCGATTTTTATTATCGACGCCATTCATTCGGTTCAGAGCATCATAAGTCAATTAACAATTTTTGATCTGACATATTCCTTGGTAGATTTAGAGCACCTAATTAATTAGTTAGCCAGACACAGACAGACAGCGACTAGCTAGAACTTGATTCATGCGAAGCAGCATGTTTCATGTCATCACAGAATCACAGCCATGTCAAGAACATAAACATCGAGCTTTACAGACGTATATACTTCAAAGAACTGAGCTTTCGGAGTGCTCAAGAGGCTGCCCATATTTCACGTGAAGAATATAAAACTCGCGTCGCTTGTTTTTTCTGTTCATTGAGACTCGAGAAGATTCGATCAGTGAAGTGCGGAAGTCAACTCCCAACAATTTATCGCATTATTCTATCTGTTGCAGGCCTCCAAAAAACCCTAAATATTTTATTACATGAGAATACGTAACCCTACGAACGCGGATCGAACCATTATTCCAGAATGAGCATGTTTGTCTTCTTTCTAGCATCATCAGACATTCAACTCTCTTTTTATTTTTATGTCCATGGCAGCATAAAATCAAAATCCTCTTTGTTGCTATTCGTGATCATGCATGGGCATTACGCGATCCACATCATGCCATGCTCAGCTTGAGCTAATCAAGAGCTTTCGTCAAGCTCCAGCCCATTCTGAGGTAAAAGATGATGGGGGGTTAAGAAATCAAGGGCTGTGGATCTATCTCGATAGTTTTTTTATTTTTCTTGGATGTCAAGGTGCTGTTTTGGGCCGGGCACTTGCCGCTGAGGTTTCAGGAATCATCAAAACAATCTGGCTTCCTTACATTCTGCCATGGGAGCTGGGCACCCTGCATCAAATAATGGGATCATTTTCCTCTCTATACATATTCATGGAAAATCAAATTTGTAAGAACTATAGCCAGCATGGATACGGAAAAAAATGCTGTATCACAAATAATTAGAGGGTTTTTTTTTTTTTACTTTTACGGAAAATTACTATGCAAGCCGGGTTTATAGACTGAAACGGGTGAGTGCATATTATTACTTACGGCTATAATAGCCAAAGTTGTCAGTTGTGTTTTGTTTAAAATATTTTATATTAGTTAAAAAACGAGATAAAATGGAGTTTTTTTATTTCTGTTAAAATTTCTGTTCATTCAATATTTTTCAGTCAAATACTGGCAGAAACGTGCTGGTATCATTTTGTCTTTGCCGTTCCGACCAAATAGTATTTTTTTAAAATAATAAATAATTTTAAAATATCAATTATATCTTTTAATCCGACCGTTAAATTGAGATGGAATTTTACGAGGAGTCTCTTCACATATTTATATATATTATGTTAAAATTTAAGAGCAAACAGAGATTGTAATGACCTTGCGAGATTGATAATGATATTCTCATAATATTGTTCAGAAAAATCATTTTATTGTCTTTTTTAGATTAAATTGCACAATTATAAATAATTTTCTTTTTTGATTTGAATTAAAAAAAATTAAATTAATATATTTTATTATATATATACACATAAACAATACAACCCCAAATCAATATATCAAAATATTCCAAAACCAAAATATTATATTCTAATTAAAAAAATAAATGACCGACCAGAACAGAATTGAATAGCTGTTCGATCCACGTAGAGAAGTTTTATCTAAAAATCTCTCGTTTTTAGAGTTAGCAAACATCGGGTTCATATGCTTGGACTTGAAAGCCCGCTAATAATTTGGGTCGCATTCAATTTCTAGAATTCATGGGCTTTAGTATTTGGGCTTAGGTAGATTCTCCTTACTTTTCCATGGCCAGGCAAACATTGTGTGATCCTTGTGACCCAGCCCAGACAGCAAAACGATCTTAGTAGTCCGCACACCTCATCCCAGTTGTCTCAAAGTCTGAAGCTCATTAGTAAGGTCTCAAAAAAAAAAAAATTGAATCCCTAGTCCCAAAAAGTACATGCAGTGTTTCCTTAATTGAATCGAAGCATAGGGTGCCAGCCAGCCAGGTCCTAGAAGATGAAGGACATGCGTCGAGGACAGTAACGGTCAAACATTAGCTGAGTTATATTTTTTGTGTATGTTACTCTAATATATAGGTCCTATGTAAGCAATATTCTATATAATAATGGTATAATATGGTGATGTAGACGATGAATGGTAATGAAATGAGGATAAGCCTAAGAAAGCTTGTGTGGTGATCGATAAATTATTTAAAAGTTTTGAAAATAAATGATCGTTGAATACAGTTATAGACAAGAACATGTATGTGATATGCTTAAAGTAATAACTGGTTCACTATGTTTTAAGGCCAACCTTTGAGAATGATTGTTGTGTTGGGTCCCCAGAAAAAAAAAATAAAAAAAATAAATGATTGTTGTGTTGGAAGAGATAAAAATTATATTAATTGCTATGTAGGTATCTTAAAAAAAGAAAAATTGTCGATAGTGTGTTGCCACATGAATTCATAGACGTTGATCAGAATACCAAATGGTTGTACATCAGTTAAATGATCAAAATCTAAAACTTGAAGGACCAGAGTGGACTGTGCCTGTCTTGTCTCTGTTAAAACTAAAATGTCCAGGATGAATGAATGAATGATTACTGATAACAATAAGGAGCGGTCTGAGCTCTCCTCTGGATTTATCACATGAAGTCTTTAAAACACGTGAGCACAACTCTTGTCTGCCAAGACTTGTTTGTTTGGGATTGCACATATATTCTGTTTTTTTTTTTTTTTTTTTTTATTGCGAGTTTGCAAGTTGGGAGTTTAATTCAGACTTGTTTTCTCGAGGTGTCCTCCCATGATTCGAATAATTTTGTCATTGGAATCCAATGGGAACTGATAGTGGAGGGAAAAGAATGCCAGGATAAGTTTTTTTCTTTAAGAAATGGATGGTTTAGATCTAATGCACCTAACCATCAATAATTTGGTCTACAGGTTCTCTGTTTTTCAATTTTTTTAGAGAGTGATTGGTCCTCTCACTTGACATATGCATGTGTCATGTTAGAAGATCCCGTGGCTTAATTTATTTACGCAGATCTGTAAATTGGGATTTACAGCTTCCATTTTGTGTATCTACTCACGCTGGAATCTAAAAACATGGGTTGGATTAAGACATTTCACCAAGAAACCAAGCTCATATCTGTAATGCATCCTGTCTCCTGAATAATTATCTGAATGGCTGATCAAGCTTATCAATAGAGGAGGCTGTTGGAAGCTCATAATTAGCGATTACCATTGTAAATTCTGCTTTCTTTCAGCAAATGATTATTACCAAATACCATAATCTTTTATGGAAGGTGAAGTTTGCAACAGCATAGTTGATTTGTTCATAGGACTGTAACCCATCAACAGATCTTTAGTACAATGATGGAAGATGACTCGAAACTGAGGTCTAATAGAATATCATCTGCTCTGGGGGGAGACGAAGAAAAGGTTCAAAATGAACCCTAAACATTGATTTTGTCCATGATTACTTCAAATAGAAAGAGAAAGAAGACTTGATAAAGATGTGAATATGTTTGGTATTTCGAGGAGCCCCATGAGCCTACTTTACTTTTATCGATTCATAAATTGACTCCAAAGCTCCGACCTTTGCTTCGCATGCAAATTTTGATGCTGCTAACTTTAGTTGAAGAAAAGAAACCTAAAATACCCCACTCTCTATCTCTCAAGCGTTGACTATCTACTATTGACACTGATGTGGCTTAAATGGAGTGGTTTTCAGTGCTGAACCGATACCCATTAACTATGGAGTGAGCCACCGAATCAACCAAAAACTTTCAGGTCACCAAAACTGTCGAAGTCCACATTAAGGGGCCTACTGCAACAGTATATCCAGAGAGATAGACTGAGAAAAAAAGGACACACAACTCTCTCGAGAATCTATTCCATGAAAGAAAAGATAATCAAAGTCTGGAATCCCGAGATTTTCCTTCATTTTCTCAAGAACCAAACATCATTTTTAGCCGAACAGCTTGCAATGTCTCCCCTCTCTCTGGTTTTTCTCTCATGGAGTTGTTTCTACTTTGCAGTCTAGAGGTAATAATGATATAACCTTTACAAATACTTTCTCACTGGATTCGTTTTTTTTTTCTTTTTGCACTAGAAATTAATCTTTATTTATCAAAACTTCTTGAATCTCACGTTCTAGATAGATATAGAGTGCCATACACAAGATAATTATCTTGAGTTTTTTTTATAAAAAAAATGCATGGTTTTAAGCTCTTTGACAGATTCAAGAGCACACAAGTCCATGCTTTAAGCCCCCAAGATAACAACTCCGGTTCAAGAGGAAAACTTTCAAAATCTAAATTTACAAACTCTGGCTCAGGAGCTCAAGCTTTGCTTCCTTATGGACTCCCAACAACTGAGCTCCTTGAACCCCCTATAGACTCTTACTTGAAACCTGTAGACTATGTGGAATCTTTAGCTGATATTCATAGACGCCTGAATACTTGCTCACAAACGGATAAATCATTATTATGCATCGAGCAGTATTCGATTTTGCGTGGATTAGGTGATCCTAAGTTGCTTAGAAGGTGCCTTTGCGCAGCGAGGCAATATGCTATTGATGTGTACTCGAAGGCAGTGCTTTCTGCTTGGTTAAGATTTGAGAGGAGAGAAGATGAGTTTAGTGGTGTGTCATCAAAGGATTGTAGTGGGTACATCCTAGAATGTCCTATGGCTGCTCTGGTTTCTGGATACGATCCGAAGTCGATTTATGATCGTTGCCAATGTGGTCAAGATGGTCTTGAGGCATTTAGTAGTCAAATATTGGTGGGAAATGAGAGCTTGAGTTTGGAGGAGGGGGGTGATGTTTCATTTTGCGTTGGTGATGAGTCGGTTCGTTGTGTTCGATTCAAAATTGCTTCTCTTTCGGGCCCATTTAAGGCAATGCTATATGGTAGCTTTTTGGAGTCGAGAAGAGATAAGATTGATTTTTCGAAGACTGGGATATCAGTGGAGGGGATGAGAGCAGTGGAAGTGTACAGTAGGACTACGAGAGTTGATCTGTTTTGCCCTGCGATTGTTTTGGAGTTACTTTCTTTTGCAAACAGGTTTTGTTGTGAGGAGTTGAAGTGTGTTTGCGATGCTCATTTGGCTTCATTGGTCTGTGGGATTGAGGATGCATTGATTTTAATTAATCATGCCTTGGAAGAAAGGGCAAATCTTCTTGTAGCCTCTTGCTTGCAGGTGTTTCTAAGAGAGCTCCCAAATTCTCTGTATAACCACAAAGTGAGGAGGGTTTTTTGTATCCCGGAGGCAAGGGAGAGATTGTCCATGCTGGGGCACGCTTCATTCTTCCTCTACTATTTCCTGAGCCAGGTTGCTATGGAGGAGAATATGGCACTGAGCACAACAGTGATGTTATTGGAGGGATTGGAAGAGTTTGCTACAGAAAAGTGGCAGAAAGCATTTGCTTTGCATCAACTAGGCTGTGTAATGCTTGAGAGAAAAGAGTACAAAGGTGCCCAATTTTATTTTGAGGCAGCTGTTGATGCAGGTCATGTTTATTCATTAGCAGGTGTTGCTAGGACCAAGTACAAACAAGGGCAGCAGTATTCGTCATTTAGGTTGATGAACTCTCTTATTTTTGAATATAAACCAGCTGGGTGGATGTACCAAGAGCGATCTCTGTATGGTGTTGGACGGGAGAAAATAATGGATTTGAATACTGCAACTGAACTGGATCCAACCCTTTCATTTCCATACAAATTCAGAGCTGTTATGAAGGTGGAAGAGAAACATATTAGGGAAGCTATTCATGAGATCAATAAAATTATCGGGTTCAAGCTCTCACCTGATTGTCTTGAGTTGCGAGCTTGTTTTTTCATTGCTCTTGAAGATTATGAAAGTGCTTTGAGGGATATTCGAGCATTATTAACCTTAAAACCTAAGTACATGATGTTTCATGGGAAGGTGAGTGGAGATCACTTGGTTGAGCTTCTCAGCCATCGTGTTCAGCAATGGAGTCTGGCTGACTGCTGGATGCAACTTTACGAAAGATGGTCTTCTGTTGATGACATTGGCTCTCTGGCTGTCATACATCAGATGCTCGTAAATGATCCTGCAAAGAGCCTACTATGGTTTCGGCAATCTTTGCTTCTTTTGCGGTAAGTTTTGTGATGGAACAACTTTTTATTTAGCTCAAGCAGCTGCACTATTATGCAGTTTAATCATCATTAAGTATGACCTCTAATAAGCTTATACCATTTTTCATTACTTTATTTGTTTAAAATTCTTCTCTGCAATCTTTGGAAACCTGCGATCCCTTGAATGTTTTTGTGTATCAATCTCATTTTTCTTTTTATCAGATAATAAACCCATATCAAACATGTAAACATTATCTTTTAGTACATTTTATCTAATAAACTCATACATTATCTTTTAGTACATTAATAATGTTTTAATAATGAAGCGATCCTATTTTTTCTTGATCTGATATAGTGATTCTAAATTGCATGTTTGTTTTTGTTTCATTGTCTACACATCTTTCCTTTTATGCACTTCTGGAACAAGAAGGAATCGTTCCTGTACATGTAGTACAATGAATTTGGTCTTGTCTTGTAGTTGTTTGACCTTGTTATATTCAATAACATGAAATACACTACTGGATAACTTAATGCACTAGGTTAAATTGTCAGAAGGCCGCAATGCGCTGTTTGCGGTTGGCTAGAAATCATTCCAGTTCTGTTCATGAACGACTAGTATATGAAGGATGGCTTTTATATGACACTGGTCATCGTGAAGAAGCTCTCTCTAGGGCTGAGAAATCCATTTCAATCCAGAGGTCATTTGAAGCTTTCTTCCTTAAGGCATATACATTAGCTGATACAAATCTGGATCCTGAATCTTCATCTACTGTCATCCAACTTCTGGAAGAAGCTCTTAGATGCCCTTCAGATGGTCTTAGGAAAGGACAAGTGAGTAATGACTATACCAGTATGTTTCTCATATGCCCCCATCTGTGCTCGATGTACTTGTTTGATATGAGGGTTGGTAATTTGCAGGCATTGAATAATTTAGGAAGTATTTATGTGGATTGTGGTAAGCTGGATCAGGCGGCAGACTGCTACATGAATGCCCTTAACATCAAGCATACAAGAGCTCATCAAGGTCTGGCGCGTGTCTATCATATAAAAAATCAACGAAAAGCTGCATTTGATGAGATGACCAAGCTAATAGAGAAGGCAAATTGCAGTGCATCAGCTTATGAGAAACGATCAGAATACTGCGACCGTGAGAAGGCCAAAGATGATCTTAATATGGCAACACTTCTGGATCCTCTAAGAACATACCCATACAGATACAGAGCAGCTGGTAATCAACACCACTCCTTTTTGGAAATTCTGCCCCCTTTCAATGCAACTCATATGTTCACAGTTATTTCAATGCTATTCTAATGACTTCATTTTTCTTCTCTTTGCCTGGACACAATTATTGACTGCGAAATCAAACTCTTACTAACATGAAGAATCTCTTATTCTCAGTGCTAATGGATGACCAAAAGGAAGCTGAAGCTCTAGAAGAGCTTACTAAGGCCATAGCTTTCAAGCCTGAGTTGCAAATGATCCATCTTCGAGCAGCATTTCATGAATCAATGGGAGACAGAACCTCTGCTCTTCAAGATTGTGAGGCTGCTCTCTGCCTTGACCCAAACCACTCAGACACACTTGATTTGTATAATAGAACACAAGACCAAGCTACACGAAGCATTTGAGTTACACCAATATCATTCATGAAGAATGGGGACTTCAACATTTTCGAGAGAGAAGACCATGGGGACATCCATGACGAGCTTTCCTTTTTTCTTTTTTGAAATCATGGTCTATCAGTCATCCAGCAACAAAACCATCCCCAGCTATGAGAAGGAAGGACTGCGTCAGGAGGCTGTAATGAACTTATCAGTAAATACATCTTGATGGTATTGATGATAGAGTTAGAAAAGAGTATTGCAAACTGCATTTAGACAATGTCCCTCACAAATAGTTATGTACAGTCATGGTCTCATGATCAGTTAGCAGTTTGGGATTGATGCTGGAAGGGTTCATGTGCAGCAACTTCTTGCAATTGATACTCTAGAATGTTATAGGTTTCACAATTTGTGTCTCATTAGAAACAGGAATTATTTTCCTTCTTCCTCCTTGAGTTCATTCGCGTGCATGACAAAAGTCAGGGAAGGGATTTAATCTCTTTTGTTGTATCATGTTTTTCTTTAAACTAAAGATAGCAGAAATGATGTTCCCGAGTTAACTGCTGTTGTAGCCATGCATTTCTCCAGCTGACCGCTTTCTGGTTTCTACTTCTTTTGTTTTCACCTCATTTTCTCATCTTCTATATTTCCATGCCTAAATTGCATTTTGGCTGAGGAGCTCATATGCAGTAACTATAAGGAATTGGGTTGATTTTTACTGTAAGGAATCCGGGGGCTGAGATTTCTCTCTATGCTCCGGATCACCCCCTGACAATAAACGCACACAAAGATAGGTGTTTGCAGGTTACAACAGTGGTGGACTTCTACTCAAATTTTTTCATCCTCGGAGTATTTGCAACTGGTAATATTCTAA
Source organism: Salix brachista (assembly GCA_009078335.1). Classification (NCBI taxonomy): domain Eukaryota; kingdom Viridiplantae; phylum Streptophyta; class Magnoliopsida; order Malpighiales; family Salicaceae; genus Salix; species Salix brachista. The sequence continues at coordinate 20,977,513 of CM018587.1, forward strand.
AACTGACCCTTTTTTATATTTTATTTTGCAAGTATACTTGCAGATACTTGAATTTTATACAGACGACTTTGGCGACGGAGAAAGAACAAAGGAATGGACAAACAAGAGGTCTCCCTTCCTCAGTTACATACAAACACCATCCTCTATGTTGATTAGATACAGGTATTATTTACCCGATAAACCACTGCTTCTGAGAGATCAGCAAGAGAATCAGGAAAACAGGACATGAAAAGAACACTTGAATCTGTATTTCAGACTCGAGCTAACCTCTCAACTTCCTTCTGCAGACATAATTTCAAGTTCTGCCCACCAAAGGGGTGATAGTTTTGGTGTTGCTCCATCAGGTCCCACTGATGTGATCTCTTTTAACTTGGCTGCAATCTCTTTCATTGGTGGTCTCTGCTTTGGATCAGGATGGATGCAAATTCTTATTACTTCAGACAACTTCTCAAGCTCGTCCTCTTGGAAAGATTTTAGAGTTGGATCCACCTTTTCTTTTAATGGTTGCTCTCTTCTCAGGTAATCTGATGCCCAGTCAGCAAGAGAGACATTGTCCACTGCATATGGGATCCTACCAGTTATCATTTCAAACAGTATTACCCCAAAACTGTAAATATTACTCTCTGGATCTGATGATTGTGATTCTAGAAGCTCCATGGATGGTGATCCAGTCTTGGATGCTGTTGCATCATTCCAGAAACTGAAATCTGATATTTTGGCTGCATAGTCTTCAGTCAGATATATTGATGATGATTGCAGTTTTTTATGGGCTACAGGTGGACTTAGTTGATGCATGTATTCGAGGCAATATGCCATGCCCATTGCTATTCGTAGTCTCATTCCCCAGTCCAAGTGTTCGGCTTCTTTTACTACAAGAAATCAAGAGTTCAACTGTCATCCATACCATAAAACAGTACTATAGGTCAGTTGACCTATAAATGCTATGATGCAAATGTACTGCAGCCATCAAGTACGCAGTCTACTTGAGAAGTAGAACGGCTGCCTTTGTAGATTATAGCAAAATACAAGAATATGAGTATGATTTGCAGTTCTGAGAGAGTACTAAATGAATAGGAAAATCCAATTCTTCTTTTTTTTCCTCTTATCTTCTTTTGAGATGCATATTCAGTTCTATGCAAATAAAAATTCAGTGCTAGTTCACGGATCGAACAAAAGCCAGCACTGATATTATCTTCACAGATATGATGAACACAAATCCTATTAAATGCCATATCAATTTAACGATCCAGCAGACTACAACTATATCTTAGTTATGATCACTTGACGAATTCATACAAAAATGGAACACATTTCAGAAGAGGCATTAAAAACATCAGGTACTTACTGTGCATATGTTCAAACAGAGTTCCATTTGGAGCATATTCAAAAACCATTATTCTAGTGAAAGGCTCATCTTCTTCACAGAATCCAATAAGGTTGACAAAATTCTTGTGGTTCATTTTTGACAGTGTGTCAATCTGAAAGGTTAGAAAATTTAGCATTTAGGGCAATATTAAATGGATGAATCTTAGCAAATTTTAATTTCAAGTACCTTATTTCTGAATTGGGCTTCCAGGTTTTTTGACCAATCTTCACGCGATTTTACTGCAGTAGATGTCACAGCTATTTCAACCCCACTCGATAGTGTCCCCTTGTACACTGTGCCATCTGAAAAGGATCCAATAATGTTACTGAAATCTTCACAAGCGACCTCAAGTTCTGATCTCTTGAGTTTTGGTACACCTGAAAAGACACATTACCAAAAATCAGAAAAGACAAGATTGAATCAAGATCCATACATGTCATTTGTGGAAGCAACAGGTGCTAAAGCCGTGGTTGCAGAGCTATGTTAATCCACAAATTTTATGCCTCTGTGATTGGCAATTTCAGGTTTTTGTGCGCGCGCACTAGTGCATGAGATCCATATGAAAAGAACATTTACCCGTTATAAATGCCTTTTGTAGCTGCCCACTTAAACCTGTGGCCCAAGGTTTGACAGTGACTGCCTTGCTTCTTCTAAAGAAAAAAATGCCAACGGCTGAAATCAAAGCAATCACCGAGCCAGCAATAACACCAGTAATGAGAACAGTGTGATTTTTTGACTTTGAATGTTCCCAATGACTTGGACTTGGAGCAGGGACCATTGACACCCAATCATGTTGTGGTTGTACATTAAAGACCCTTGGTTGATTTACTGGAGCAGGTGAAGCTGGAGTTGGTGCAATCATGAGTGAGGGTGAAGGAGGCAAAGGAAGACTAGAGGAGGATTCTGCTGGAGAATATGATGGAGACTCCGAAGGAGATGGTGATGAGAAGAATGATGGCGATAGTGATAAAGACGGCGAGCCTGAGGGTGCCATTGATGGTGATAATTGAGATCCAGATGGTGGTAATAAAGATGGAGAAGGTGATGCTCCATTGTCGCCTATGGGTGGATTTGGAGGATCTGCCACCTGCAGCAGCATCCGGTGAGCTATATTTCTAGATTGAACAATGTTCCTGACAAATAAAATAAGTGTTGTCAGGAAGCTGGTGGGGAGTTTAATAAAGTTGTGAACTGAAAGTACTTAACCTTGTTAGTATAACCTAACAGTAATAGCAGTTGCTTACCAGGCAATGTCTCTGCAGCAACAAGAAGCTCTTAACTGATTCTCATCTGCCTGAACTTCAGAAAGCTCCTTAAGGTCATTCACTTCAGGAGATATGCCATCTAGAAGCTTGTTATTGTCAAGCAAGCTGCAATAAGAATCAGAGATGATTTAGTCGAACCATTCAAGCTTAAGAAGGAAAAAACTAAATAATATAATCTGTCAGAGTGAATTAACTTACAGGGTAGTCAGTGATAGATTATTTGCAAAGTTAGAAGGAAATGGTCCGCTAAAGTTATTATATCCCAAGTCCAACACCTCCAGCTCCATCAGTTCTCCAATCTCTTTAGGAATGTTTCCATGGAAAGAATTGTTGCGTAAATTTCTGAAAGGAAAGTGTGAGTTAAAGAAAATCCATAAAATGGTTTCCAAAAATCAAATCCAGGCTGAAGTTTAAACTTACAGTGATTTTAAGTAGGTTAGTCTCCCAAGTTCAGGTGCCAGTGTCCCTCCAAGACAGAGATCTGTCAAATGCCTACAAGTTGACCATTTCTGGCTTTAAGAAAATAGAAAAGAAAAAAAAATCTTTGCTACTAAAAAAAGAAATAACTGGATGTTTGACAATAAACTTCATATTACACCAAATAATTACTCTATAAATGGCGTAAAAGTAGCAGACGAAAAGGTGAAAAAGAAGAGTATAAATCACAAAAAAGAAGGAAAACAAAAGCTAGAATTGCTCCTGGAGGCCCGCATCATTATGAATTGTCTATGGAGACACCACACATGCTGCATTAAATAGTTTCTCATCTGATCACTTCTGGGGAAAGCTTTATACCAAGATCGATTCTGCTCAAACAAGTACATTGACCGACAGCAATACAGACTATGTATTCCTTCACCTCAAGTTCATCCAGCAATTAAACTTGATATGACAGCTCAAGTCTGGATTTTACGCCAACATTTCTGAATTTAGAATTTGTTTGGATAAAGTTAACTTTATTCACGAGCATTTCACATTTCCAGTGATATACACGTGAAATTTAGCATCTCTAAACACATTGGATCTTTGATTCAACTAAATGGACCATCCAAAATCACAAATCTTACAAGCACAAAGGTAAAGATAAACTCCTGTAGGTGTAGAATGCTTGATTACTTATTATTAGACAACTCTTTTCTCGATTTTTTCTGGGAGAAAGGAACAAAAACATGAATTACTTACAAGATAACAACTTTGTCGTCAGAGCATTCGACACCAAACCAAGAACAAGGATCGATATCTCCATCTTTCTCAATCCAATTCGATAAAGCTCCAAGTGGATCTCTCTCCACCATCTCTCTAAACCTCAACAAAGCCAAACCTGCACCATTTCGAACACAATCACAAATCTATATAAAAGAACACCAATTTTAACAAAGTTGTAAGTACATGCCAAGCAAAAGCTCGTAGCTATATGAACATAAAACGAAGCATAACTCGTCACCTTCTGTGTTTAGAGACCAACAAAAGCTCAAACTTTGCTGCAATAACAGCAGAACCAGCATCAAAATCTTCATGGGAAGCTTCACACCGTTCAATCTCCACCCATCCATCATTAAGAAGATAGTCAACAACTTGTAAGAGTAATTCTTGGGTAGAAATATGTATAAAAAACACACTTGAGAAATAAAGAAGAGAGAGAGAGAGAGAGGCGGGCGGGGAGCTTGATGAAGTTTCTTGGCTTGGCAAGTGGAGCTAGCTAATCTAGAAAAGAAGAGAAGAAAGCGCGTGCGTATCGGCCATTATATATGTTTTTTTTAATCAAAAGATGACAATGAAGGCCGAAACACTACAGATTACCCGTCCAAACAAATTTATATCCGTCAAAACATTGTCTGCAGCGGCTCAATAACGTTGGATTTTGTTTGTGTGGTTGGTTGCTGATGGCTTGGACTCTGTCTTCTCTCCAAACAAATTTATATAGAGCGCCGTCCTCTGAACAAGCACGTGCTTGTCACGCGACGTGTAGGCGGGATTCTTTTTGTACCCGCCTTGTAATTCTCTGTTTTTTCTATTGAATATTATCGGCGTAGTAAATTGAAGAAAAAATCAAATCTGTGACAGATCAACAATTTCGTGGGATTCCCTTAAAACGAAGAAACCGGTCAGAGCATCCCCGTCTGATTGACACGAAAGATTAATTCCAAATTTGCAGTTGCATGTTCCATGGACACTGCTAGGTACCTTCCTGGTCTTGCATGTGTTTATGTCAATTAATTTCTGATTCTGAATTATTATGTTCATCGTGTGAATTTGTCAATGGCAGGCCATTATTTGTTATACATTGTCAATATTTATTTGTTTATACTTACATAAAATAATAATAAAATAAATTAGTGGATGTTTGACGTTTGTTAGCTACAATGTTGTGAAGGGCAGAAAGTATTTTATAAAATGAATTATTGGTTAAAATGCTAATATATACATATATATTATTAAAAATAAAATGCAGGTGAACCACTACAACATTGCAAAAGTTATTCCCTTTTAAAGGTATATTGCCGTTTATCGAAATAGATGCCTGGATAATTCCCTGAAGCAGCTCCTGTATTATACATTATTAAATTTTGAAACACTATTAATCGAAGATGTTAATTCTCCAAAACACATTTTATATAGTTTTATTAATCTTTTTTTTTTTTGTTGAATTTATAGTTAATATGTTTATTCGTCCATTTTGTAACACTGGGAAAATAATAATATGATTTATGACAATTTTATTTTTAAACAGCATTTTGTATATATTCACGATGTTTTAAAAACATCCTAATTGGGGTAAAATTTTTGTTTTTGATAATCGATTAATCTATTGGTTTTGATAATCTATTATATTCCTTATAGTTAAGATGGTTGGTGCATGATAACTATAGAAAAATTATTTTTGATGGATTTGAAGATTCTTCAATAGTTAATTCAGTGATTTTTTAAGATAAAATACAATAATATTATATATAAAAAAAAAACTATGAAACAAACATGCAAAAATTATAAAACGTTTATTTAAAGATTCCTAGTATATTCATAGTCCAAAAGTCTTTTTGTGAAGGAGAGACTAAAAGGTAATTTTATTCTGATAATATTAATAAGAAAAAAAATATCTGATATATATATATATATATATATATATATGTTAATTGATGGAAATATCTCTAACATTATAATTAATAAGAAAAAAATATTCTTGATATATGTTTTAATATAGATAAAATTTGTAAAAAGAGTAGATGAAAAAAAAACAGTCGAGTGAGTCTTTCTTTTGTCTGAGTCCAACAAAGATTTTTTGAGCTTTAAAATTTGAGTTCATTTAAATATGTATTTTAAGCTTTGACTATTATAATATAGTTTTGCCGTGTGTATTTCTAAATTATGTGGGTATAGTTAAATAGCAAAATATGTTCTATCATATATATATATATATATATATATATATATATGTATGCCCTTTGCCTATCTGCACACTCCTTAGCCCTTGTATATACATATATATACATATACACACACATATATATACACACACACACACACATATATATATATATATATTTGACCAGGTATATGGATTATAATTCATCAACCTTCAATCCGTAACTCTGGCTTCAAGGTTCCCATTACATCAACGAAATGTACTATCTAACCAATTTGCTTTACCAATTCTGGCTGGAATTCCTGTTGCTTTTAATCATATAATCTGTATTGTTTAAGGTATGTATGCTGTACTGTTTCTTCCGCCTTTATTGAATCTTCATTGAATGGCGCCGTTTCTGATGCTTGTTGACGGCGTTTTCCATTCTATCTGCAGTGTAAATTGAACAGGTCCTTTTCAACAATCAATTAGTTCAATTCTGGCCTGCACAAGGCAGCTCTTTTTTGAAAAATAAAATAAAACAATTATCACAAAAATCACATTATTATCCATCCGCCCTACGAGATATAATGGGAAAATGACACAGCGGAAAACATAAAAAGAATACGACCAATATTAATATTATGTAAATTATTCTAGAGTCCACTAGAAATGAGAAAAACTCTCAAGAAAATTTGAAATTTTATTGAATAATTGAATAATTCCGGCCAAAGGACTTACAAGCATATTTAAAGTGATAACCTAGCCCTAATTCTTGTTGGACAAAGAGAAACGGGGCTAATTACTAAAAATTACCAAAAATAGCAAAATTGAGATAATTACAGAAATTAAAACTGCTAGAAATCCTGAGTAAGTGGAATGGACGAAAGTCGATTTGGACTTGAAAATCAAAAGTTATGGCCAAAATGAAACTTTTCTAAAATAAAAAAAACTATGATTTTGGGGGCTAAACGACGGAATTCGGCTAAAAATATGGTATGCAACAACAGAAAAGTTGTCGATTATTGACGGTCATGCCGAAACGCATTAGCTGTGCGAGTTTTGCGTCATTCTGACTTCGACGCCCAGACTACTGAAATTCAATTGCATTTGAATTTAAAATGTACGCATCCACCACCTGTTCTACATCATAAAAAGGTTACTTCATATGTGTGTGAGTGCAGCTTCACATACTGCAATCATTCAGCCATGTTTGTTGAGTAGAGATAATGATAGTTACATGATGGCAAACGATTGTTACATGGTATTTCCAGGTGGACCAGCTTCAGTTTGATTACTTGTTTTTGTAGCAACATAACGAGCAAGGAATCCAGATATAAAGAAAGGAAAAGCTCGAGGAAGGAGAGAGTGAGTTATAAGATACATTCTTATACACAGCACGCAGCATGTTCTGAATGATGAGACTGTCTATCGAAATTAAGATAGCATGGCATGGGGAATCATGGCTTCGAAGATAAGCGTGGAAGTTGGGGAGGGATGTTATAGTTCTTCGGATTGGTTGAAAATGATTCTTGATCTTCATGGAGTATGATCTTTTTTGAGGTGCAGAGCCATTGTAGTGGAGATTGTTCTTCTTTTTTTTTTTTCAGTTTCTGCAAAATTATCGAGACCTGACAGAAGTACGTCTCAATTTATTGTTTTTGCTTAATAGTTAGTGAGGAAGCTAATCTTGACCAGCAGTTTTTGATCGCTGCAGTGACCCTACTGATCGGAGCTATCTAAAACATTTTTTTGGATTAACTTGCGTGTGCATCTCAATTAATTTTGTAGGTTTTAAAGTTGATAACTATATAAGTTTTTAATAATCATTATATAAACAACCACAAAAATTTAAATCAGTTAGGATTTTATTCACTTATTTAAATTCATAAAATATATTTTTGAAATATATATTAAAAAAAAAAAAAAAAGTAAGCTCCCACACATGGGCGCTTAGAGACTGGAGCTGGACCCATGATCGGACCACAGCAACGCACCGGGGCAGGGCCACGATTACTTGCTCCTGAATTTTTATGGGTGTTGTGTACGGGTAGGGTCAGACTCGTGACGTGGATTGGGGCACGTGGTTTCGTCGTCTAAAATGACACAGTAACCTCTAGGAGCCATAAGAAAATGTCGTACGACCTCTTCAGGCAGTGACACTGTATCTTCTTTTTTCTTTTTCGTAGTTTCTGCTTTTTTTATATATAAAGAAACCTAACTTTTTAGTACTCTCAAGAAAGGTTCTGAGAAACAGATGGTGTAACAAGCAACGTGGAACTGGTCTTTCTAGTGGTCTGGAAACCAGTAGATGGGGGCACACTGAGTTCCACATCTATACAATGACCAGATTATTAAAAATCGAAAACGAGTCACGTGACAGAGAGCCACCACATCCGGCAATGCTGGCCCTACCGAGTCCATCCCGTGTTGAGATGAAGCTATAGCACACAGCACGTGAAGTTCAACGGGAGGGAGGATGTGCTGGATCATCGGTGCTAAAGTTCACGGATAGAGAAGTTAATAAATTAAAAACATATGTGGTTGTTTGGCTAAAGTGGGTGTGGTTGAGGCTAACCCCATATAGCCAAGTTATTTAATAAACTTTGTCCTATAATTTTTATAATTATGGGACCTATCAAAACTGAACCCTAGTGTCAGCAGGGTCTTGGCCTGGTGGTCATGAAGGGCTTCTCCTTTTCTCTCACCTCAGGTTCAAGCCTTGTCAGGCACGCCTGTCACCCCCGCGATGTCTTACATGCTCATTGGGTTTGCAGGATGTTCAGTGGGCCCGGGGATTTAGTTGTGGTGCGCGCAAGCTGGCCCGGACACACCGGTTATAAAAAAAAAAAAAAAAAACTGAACCCCAGTTTATAAAAAGAAAACATCATGCTTTTCACCCAAAATACTATTATAAATATTGGAAAGTTGCTTATGACATTGTTGATATTAATTAATTTGACAAAACAATATTTTTGTCAATGATAGGAACAAGAACAAGAAATATAAAAAGTGAAAACTCTTATCAAAGACAAGAAAAAAAAAAGAAAAAAATCATAAAACACCATTAATTCACAGGCCACACATCAACACAAGAACACAGACCACACACACACACATCAACAACTAGCAAACTCTCCCTCCGGATAATAAATATTGGTGATTTAATATTGATTATTAAATTTATAATATTTTAAAAAAAAACAAGATATATATGTGTGTGTATGCATATGTTTTTTAAAAAAAATTCACAAGTTGACAGTAATATGAAAAACATGGTAACTAAACACAGAAAATTGTTTTTTTATTAAACTTCAAACTCAACCACAGTTTTAACCTAACACTTCAATTTCAGTTATGAACCCAGCTAAAACTATTTTTTATAAAACTATTTTTTTTAACATCAACCACAACAACAATCACAATACCATACCATTATTCATAAATTGAAAACATATATATTGACATCTGGATCTGATAATGTTAACCCTGATTCAAGCAAAGGAAATAATAAAGGGCCCATGAAATATTGGCCGTCTTTCGCTAAAAATAACTGTAGCCCAAGAACATGTGAGCTCTAGATGAATCCACTTTGGAATTCTAGGTTCTCTCCATATTTTGAGGCCCGAACAAATCCCAGACCCTAGGTTTTTGGACTCTTGTTGATGCTGTGACGGCGTTCTTCCTGCCACACGCAACCGTGGCTTGCAACAAGGTCCCAAAAGCATGCCATTCATAAAGAGTCCGCGGCGGCGGCGGGGACGGGAAACGAATACAGGTGTTGGAGTTTGTGCTCTTTGATTGCAATGGACATGTTCCTGTTGGGGGCCTCATCCTGTGTTTGGCAACTTCTCAAAACAGTCATTATCTCCATTCGATGTTCCCTCTCATTGCACAGTCATAGTTAGATAAGGTTCAACACGTTATTCCATTGTTTGAATGAGTCTTTCTAATTTTTCAGAATGAATTAAATAATTTTTTTGTTTCAAAATAATTCATTTTTGTATCCGGGCACTCTTCCCTTTCCCCATGCGAGCCATTTCTTCTTACCCCTCTTTTCTTTGTCTTCTTCATCTCACCAACTAAGGTCTCCTTATCCATCTCCTTCACTTTCAATCTCAAGCCAAATATTTGTCCCATGTTCATACAGGCGAGTTTATTGCTATCAATCTCACCATTCTTGTTCTTCGCCTGGCAAGATCCTCAATCATTGGAGGCCATTGAACACCTTGAAAATCAAATGTGTGCACTGTGTCAGCATCTTCAGGGAGGGCTTCTAGGATTACAGAATTGGCTGTAACGAGAGCAAACCTTTGGTTCATCAGCGTGTCTATAGATGCCTCCCTCAACAGTCTCCCTGCAAAATATTCTTCTCAAAGAAGATCCAACTGCAAAACATTCCATTTTATAATGAATTTGTCAACAGACCTGAAGTGACAGACAGGGTTGTAACAAAACAGATAGTTAAGATATCAGCAATATAGAGGTCTGAACACGAGAATATTTCTATGAATCAAATGCTAAAAAAAACTGTGAAAATGGTCATATCGTTTCCTTCCATCCAAATCAATGCCAGTTCAGGACAATCTTGTTACAAAAATTGGGAGCATATAATTAGGATGGGAGCTGAAAATCATTGAAGGCATGCCTAATAAGATAATCATTTCCATATTCTAGCTCGTTTGAAATAGAATCCCGTCCTTTCTACATGGACAGTTGTGTCCCAATTCTGGGACACCTTGATGAACTGCTGAATTATGGGATTTAAAGAACGGATATAGGAACAGATGTCCTATGATTGTTGTTTCTTGAGAATGTTTCGTCTATAGTGCAACGCTCCAGAAGGCACTGATCATATTAAAAAATAAAGATTTCAGCTTTTGAAACTCATTATAAAGAAGAAGAAGAAAACTACTATCTTACTTAAGACACGCCAGGTAATGTCGCTGTCTCAATGCATTGGGTGTTTCCTGCCTGAAAAGCGTACACAAAGGAGCTGGTGTCGAGGCTTAAAGCCTGGGAAAAAAAAAGAGCAGGGAAATGGGGAAAATGGAACAGTGCCAAGTGGTTTTGTCAATAATTATAATTGTCTCCTTGGAACATAAACAATTATATTTGTTTAATCTTATCCTTTAAATTTATAACAATGGTTAGGGTTTTCATATAATTTTTTAAAAATTAATCCGCAAAAAATACTTTAACAGTATTTCCTTGAATCCAAAAAAAGTTACTTGTAAGTGTTTAATGTGAAGGTGAAAAAAATTATATCTGCAGTAATAAAGAAGATTTTCCAGAACTCTCTCTCTCCTCTTTAAACTATTCTTGATATTTTTTATTATTTGATGATCAACTTATCCAATCTCCTCCTTAAGATTTAAAAATATGATGGTTTTTATTAACAGGAAACCAAGGAATCAATCATGTTTTATATAAAATTAAAAAAAAATCAAGTCTAAAATAATATGGAAAATACCTCTCTATAGATTTGCTAATTTTTCCTATGATTTAAGAATTAAATATAAGATGCCAATGCTTAGATTTTTTATAAAAAAAATTATAAATTAATTTGTTTTATATTATTGCGTATAACTTTTAATTTGCTCATCAGATTAAGCTAATTTTTTTAGAGTTTTTAACATATGATTTTACCTTCTTTTTTAAAATCTCACATCAACTGGAAGTTAGGAAGGTATTTAATGAACCATAGTAAAATCCGGCAATTTACGCAAAAATATAATAATGGCCTTTTTGTAAATAAATGAAAAATAATCTTCTCCCCTCTGTACAGTTGACAACTCCAGCAGCTTATAAGGACCCATTTCTTTCAAAAAAAAATCATGGATAAAATCCAAGAGATTTTGTAAATAAATGAAAAATAATCTTCTCCCCTCTGTACAGTTGACAACTCCAGCAGCTTATAAGGACCCATTTCTTTCAAAAAAAATCAATGGATAAAATCCAAGAGAAACCATCAAAGTGTGAGTTTCCATTTATGGTAAATTTATTGTTTAAGTGTCGTTTCCTTTTCTGTCATGAGTTAGGCTAGGGTTTTTACTTTAAGTATCATTGTAAAGCCTCCAGCCATCGCAACTATCATTTTTATTGAATAAACATTGAGTTTTGATTGAGAGTTCCTCTCGTTACTTTAATTTATGGAATATTGACGTTGGTCGTATTCCCAAATACTCTTTTTTTATATTTTTTCTTAGTTATTAATGTGGTTTAATGGTCAAATGGTTGTATCAAGATCAAGTTAAGGTTAAATTACGGGTACATTGAGGGTTAGCTTGAGCTTAGGAAGGGATGTCTGCTTGTAACAACCCCAAATTTTTTTTCTCCTAATTGTTTATTTGTTAATCTTTACCCCTATAAAAGGGTAGATGAAGCATGAATTTTTTTTTCTCTCTCTCGCCGAAATTTCTAACAAAATTCATCACACGCATAAGATAAAAATTAAAAAGCCAGTTCGTACATGAAGATTTCACATATATACATATACATAGAACATAACATAGTTTAATATTCTAAGATAATCTAGTACTTTCTAATATCCGGAGCATAGGTGGATACATTTAATATTCCAGAAACAATACAAAAAAGAATTAAGGTTTAAAATTCTATTCCTGACGAGAATGGGAAGAACCTGCAAAATATAGATTTTCCAAATAAGTAAAACAATTTAGTAAATACTAGCAATTTACAGAGAAATTAGACAACATATACAACCATATACATTTTTTTTAGATTATATAAAAGAAAATTTAAGTCTATTAATTTTGCCAATATCGACTTCACCCGCCGATATCATTAACTATACCGAATAGCTAATCAAGTTTATAAATACGATATCGGCGTCACCGCGGTATCATTAACTATTTTCACGTATTTTTCTAGCTAATCAAGTTTATATTAATGTCATTCCGAAATTGAATAGTTAATCAAGTTTATAAATTAAATGGTTGTATTCATCAAGTTTATACATTATCAAGTTAAGGTTAAAGTTTTACATTATGGTACATTGAGGGTTAGTTTCTTTTCCTCATCAATAAGCACCAAAATATAACTTATAGTTCAATAACTAGTAAAGAAAATAATTATTAGATAAAGCAAATATAGGTACCAAAATGTGAAACCCGAGAATAAAGTATACATATTAATCCACATATCCCACACAACAACAATAAAAATGGTAATAATATTCATTTCCCTTTTACCAATTCTTTTCTTTCTTACTTATATTCCTCATTATCATCCTTTAATTTTTCAGCTCATTTATAGTCCAAATGGACATCATGAATGCCCTTTATTCATGAAATCCTACTCATTTATGCATTTTCCTAACATTTTGTGTTAAAAAACCTAATTCCCAATTCAAGAACAATCATGAACTTCTAATCAAATTGAATCTTAATTCTATTTTGACCCCGTTTTTTTTTTTTTTGCTTTTTCTTTTCCTAAATTTTGTATAATAACAACATATTAATTTTTTTTTTAAATCTCCTATCTCTATGTATACTTTATTCTCGGGTTTCACACTGCTAATATGTAGAACAAAAGGATCATACTTCAGACCAAATATGGTACGGAGAATAGGTTTCATATAAGTGTTAGGTATGGGACTTTCAAGGTTTACAGGGTGTTTGAGATTGAAGTTGCACCGAAGATTTAAAAAAATTGAGGGTTTGGGTATTTGGTAATGATTGAAAAGTTGATTTTTAGATGTGGGCCCCACCTTATTTACTGTTGAAACACAGTTGCACGGAAAACAACAATTTATTGTTTTCCATGCGTTGCACTGGGGCATCTTTGTGATACAGAAAAAGCGACCCTTTTCTCGTGTCACATGGGGGGTGGGGTGGCCTGGGGGCAGGAAAATATAAAAAAATATATTTTTAATATTAAAATAATCTAAAAATTAATTACAATAAATAAATATATTAGAAGGAGAGCACAATATAATATTTGTCTCGTTATTCTAATTTTGTTTCAGATGATATTTTACTATATGTTGTTCCGGGATCGCAAAGGTCTTCACGTATGGATTTATAGTTCGTAATGAAATTACAAGTAGTTTGATGGGAGAATAAAAACAAGTATCTAATTTACTTGAATTATTAATTATATTTTATTATTATAATTATTAAATATTTAAAAAACAATATATATATATATATATATATATATTAAAGTAATTTCACAAGTTAAAAGCAATATGAAAAGTTTGGTAACCAAACACTTGAAATTGCTTTTCATTAATCTCAAACTCAATCACAGTTTTCACCAAACACTTCAAAACTTATTTTGAGACGCAGCTAAAATGCTTTTCATGAAACTGTTTTCTTAAAACTTCAACTACAAAAGTAAAAGCAATATCAAACACATCCTAGTCTGATGTTGGTTTCTCAATATATATATATATATATATATATATATATATATATATATATATATATATATATATATATAGTGACAATGATAAATTTTATAAAAAAATCTAGAAGTCCTGGAATCTTATTAAATGAATCTAAAGTTGTTTAGAGTTATATAAAAATTACATAAAAATCATATATTTTTTTTGTTTTGAATAATTATCTTAAAGATAAGTTATCACAAACTATAAGTTGTTGAAGTGTTTGACTTTTAATTATAATCCACATGAGTTGCGAGTGAAAAATCCTAAAAAAAAATTAGGATAATTTTATTTTTTGTCTTTTAATACTAATTATTTTCTTTTGTGTTTCAATTTTTTTTTGTGTATGCTTGTATTTCAAAATCACAATGTGTATCTATAAATTAGACAACAAATTTTGCAAATCAAACAAGCCATTTTAGTTGGAAAAAGAAAGTATGCCCACTCTAATTTCTTATGAAGATGACGTGATATGCAATTGCAATCTAGCATAGCTTGATCGAAAAATAAAGACGTGATTTATTTTTGACAATGTAAGGCACTGATCATGGTTTTTTTTGGAACGTGAGTGCATATATCAATTTATATGCACATCAATTAATTTTATGGATTCTAAAATTAATAATTATTTAAGATTTTCCATAACTTTAACTAATATAGAATTCAAATCGATGATCTTCGTAAAATAAATCCAAGATCTGACCTGTTGAACCACAGCCGTTGAGCCACAGCCATTAGGGTTCATCAGTAGTCATGTTATTGTCGATACCACTTGCGCGACGGTCCATTTTCCAGCACGAGATAAAATATGCATACAGTCAAATGAATATGGTCAACGAGCTGGTCTTCAGTCCATGGAACTCTTGTCAAAAACTGAGCTCAAATCTAATCCATGGACATTCACACTTCCTTGTTTAATCAACCTCTCCTCCGCATTTGAACATATTTGATGATTGAAAATCATAAAGACGTCACTGTACTTGTTGTGCATCAGGGAAGTCAACAAGATCTAGGATCCTGGTCAACCCATTTGCCAGCATTGAAGCAATGTTATCACTGCTAAACGCCATGATGGGGCGACCTCCGCAAGCAATCAGTAATGATATACGATAATAGACCAGCAAGACGCATCCACACCACTCGAGGTTTTTCAATATTATGCCATTCACGGCACGTGGGTATTTAGTTACAGCCTCACTTTCTTCTCTGCCACCATGTGAAACTTTTCAGAACCCACCCACACCCACTTGCTACGCTTTTATCCTTAACCTTTAGCTTTTGGTATCTGCTAACACGCCTTGTCTGCACAACAGTAATTTGTTTACGGTCCCCCATTTTACTCATGTTGGAGCTTATGATCCCTCTTTCTTTCCTAAAACTTGTTACCAATTTTTTTTGAAAAATATATTAAAATAATATTTTTTATTTTTTTAAAATTATTTTTGATATTAACACATAAAAAATATAAAAACATTAAATTTTTTAATTTAAAATAAAATAATTTTTTTTTCAAAAATATTTTTGAAACGCAATGCCAAACAACAGATTTGACATTGTGTTTGAAAATTATTTTGGGAAAAAAATAAAAAATGAAAATTTTAATTTTTAATTTTTAATTTAAATTAATTTTATGTTTTCTTTTATAATTTTATTGTATTGATATCAGAAATAAATAACAAAATATAAAAAATATCATTATAATACATTTATAAATAAAAATCAATTTAAAAAACAATATCAACCATTCTAACCATCGTTCCATAATTCTGTCTAAGTTCACCAGCAAAGAATGTAACTGATGCTCTCACTGCGAACTGCTTTTTGTTTTTTTTGCTGGATAAAAATGAGGTAATTAGTCGCATGAAACGGAATAAAGGAGCTGCCACCGAACTGGTCGGCATCTACTGTCACCATTTCGTTACAATTTAGACAGAAAATAACATCTTATTGGTACAGAGGACAGACATCTCTTACAAGTTACAGTAATGTCCCGACAAAATGCCAGCAGTAAAATGTCCTGCGAACACCATCTACAGACTAGGCTAACAAGTCAATTGATTTAATAAAAAATGTCAAGAATATAATTTTTTTTATAGCAATGTTAAAAAAATATTTATAAAAAATTATTTTTAATACTAATATTAAATAATATGATTTTACAGAAACAAAATAAAAAAAAGTAAAGATAATTGCACTCACATATTTATGAGCTGACAATCAACAAAAAATTATTAAAAATAAGTTATTTATTTTTTGCATCAACTGATCCATTGTTGAGTAACAAGCCTTAATTGTTTTAACTTTAACAAAACATCAAACAAAAATCAAAACTAAAATAAATATTATGAGAAAAAAATTATAAAAAATAAAATTAGTATTATTATCATTATGAATATAATTATTACAATCCTTTGAATTATAATAAAATTATTAAATTATCCGGAAGAATAAAAAAAACTGTAACGGAAGAGCAAACAAGAAACAATTATAAAAAACACAATAGATAAGATGATGATTATTATTATTATTATTATTATTATACAAACAATGAAAATAATAAAATTATCTTGAAGAATAAAACAAAAAACCAAAAACCTTTAACAAAAGAGCAAATAAAAACAATCAAGATAAAATCACAAAACCAAAATAAATATTATTAGCATAAAAAAATCATTTGACTTGAAGAATACATAAAAATAATAATCAAATAAAAAAACAAACAAAGGAAAAAAAAGAAAATCAAATTTAAAATAATTATCAACACAAATTAAAATTTAAAAACTAAATTGAATAAAAATAAAATCCCAATAAAAGATAAAATGATAGAAATCACAAACCAAAACTAAGAATATAGATACATGAATACGAATAAAAAATAAGGATTGTCCTAGAAGGACGGAGAAAATTAAAAAAAAAATCAAAACAAAATAAAAAAGTAAAAAAATAAGAGTCAAAATAAAAAAATAAAATATATAATCAATTCTAATTGAATGAAAAAAATTGAAACAAATTAGAACTTCAATACCAAAAAAATTACAGGAATGAAAAAAACAATCAAATAAATACAAAATGAAAAAAAACCCAACAAAAGAGAAAATAAGAAAAAAAAAAAACTAAAACTAAGAGTATAGTTATATAAATACATATAAAATATAAAAACTATAAAATTGTCTCACAGAAAATAAAAAACTTTAGCAAAAGAGAATTTTTTTTAACAAAACTAAAATAAATATTATTAGAAAAAAATCATTTGATTTGAAGAATAACATAAAAATACTGGAAAAAAATTTAATAGAGAGAAAAAAGAAAAAAATATCAATTTTATAATGATTATTAACATAGATTAAAATTTTAGGATGAAATTAAATAAAAATAAAACCTCAATAAAAAATGATAAAAAAAACTAAGAGTATAATTACATAAATATGAAAAAAAAATAGTGACTACCTTATAAGAAAAAAAAATAATTAAAAAAATTAAGAGCAAAATAAATATAATAATATATGTTCCTAATATATTTACATTATCAAATTAAACATTATAATATTATATTTACCCAATGACGCAGAATATCTAAATAACCAGGCCCAGACGAGGACCTTTCATTCAAAATTAGGCTAAATTATTCAATCTCCTACCCTACACCTCTCATCCCCTCCGAATAAAATCAAAGCCAAACTACAGCACCAAGAATTTTTTATTTACCCTCCTCAACCACCTTAACAAACCGCCCACCTCTCTCTCTCTCGATCGTTCCTTTTCTTACCCTCTCTTCCTCTTAAACCTTCATCTCCCGCTTTTGCATTTGCAGCTCTTCATCCAATCCCCTAAAAATCCATTCCCTTTATGCAAAACACCAAGAAACCAAAACCCATTTTATACTTTTATTGTTTCTGTTTTTCTCAAATCTATCAGACCTAGAAAGGAGAAGAGCTCAATTTGGATCTCCACCGCTCAATGTGGCGGCCGTGGGCTAAATCAACAGTTAAGATTCACGATACCTCGTCTTCTCCTTTCTCCTTCCCCACTTTCAAAGATATCCAAAGCCTCTGCACGGAGGACCACCCCTCAGGTCAAATAAAAAAATCCTCCTCCATTTTCCACCGGGTCCGGGTCGCCAACACCTTCCTTCGCTCCCTCTCGTTATCCTTGCCCGAACCAAAACCCGAGCCAGAACCAGGGAACAATGTCTCTCCAGCTCCTAACAAAACGACAACACCACCGCTCCAACAACAACCTTCTATTACAATCCCGGGTACCGACAAACGAATTGTCGTCTACTACACAAGCCTACGTGTGGTCCGGTCAACATTCGAGGACTGCAAGATCGTCCTGTCTATCCTTCGTGGATTCCGCGTTTTAATTGACGAACGAGATCTCTCAATGGATTCAAGTTTTTTAAACGAGTTAAATCAGATCTTTTCGAACGGTGGTGATTGCGGTCGGAATCTGACATTGCCACGCGTCTTTGTCGGAGGGAGATACATGGGTGGAGCCGAGGAAACCACACGGTTAAATGAATCAGGTGAGCTCAAGAAGATTATAGAAGGGTTGCCTGTAGTTGATTCTGGTGTTTGTGAGGTGTGCTGTGGTTACAGGTTTATTTTATGTGGCCAGTGTAATGGGAGTCATAAGTTGTATATACAGAAAGCTGGGTTTAAATCTTGCACGGCTTGTAATGAGAATGGTTTGATCAGGTGCCCATCTTGTGCTGTCTAATTTTTATTTTTACTTTGTTAAGGAAAATTAGAAGGTTTGTTGTTATTTCTTTTTGTCATGTAATAATCTTCAAGCAGGTGGCACGTTAAAAACTTAGGAAGCTTTAAGGTTATGTTAGCATTATAAGTTAAGATTTCTTCTTCTTCATCTTCTTTTATGAAAATATGATTATTGTGTATGCTAGTTTTAAGCTATAGGAAACATATGAATGTGATAAAAAAAAAATTTCATTTTTGTGGATTTTGGAAATTATAGTCCTATAACTGGCAGTGCAGTGACTTCAATCCCCTGTTTGTCTTGGAGACTTGTTGATTTTAGGCAAGGGGTGTGATGACTGATGGGTTCATCTGTTGTCTATTTTCTTTTGTTTTGAGCGAAGCTTGATGGTGGCTCCCTTTTCTTTTTCGTTTGCTTGGAGGATAGCAACCTTGCTTTCTCTTAGAAATTGTTCACTCGTCTCGTGTATTTTGGCTCATTCCACTTTTGGGTTCTCTGCTTTTTGAGAATTATTCAATTCTAGAGAAGGGTAGGTGGAGGAACAAATTTCATCTTTTCATTGACTGTGCAGCTGTGATATCACAGATTCCACATTGATTTTGTAAAACAAATAGACTTTGTTTTAGCCATGAAGACAAGTCGCTGTTAGAGATGTATACTGTTACAGTATTTCTGTACATCTCTAACATGATTTATACCATTTACTGTGTGGGATTATGTGGTGGCTTTCTTATTAGATAGTATAACTCAGTGTGTTCGTAGTCTTGCATCAATCAAAGCTTCATTTTGTTTCTGGTTTTCGGATCAGAGCATTCATAACTTGTTCAGCTTTTTTGTTTTTGAAGTAGACCAATCACAACAGAATTGATGCATTTGCATAAATTTCTTTTCTCAACATCCCTTTTTAGGATGAAAAGAACTTTTGTACACCCAAGATGAAAATACCTCTCCGATCAGTTTTAAGTGGAGCAACATGAAGATGAAACTCACTTGTAGCTTAAGATTTGAAGACACATGCAGTCATTTTATATCAGTACTTGCAATTAACTCAGAGTCGTATGGCCTGGGACGGTAGCAATTTAGGCTTTAAAAAACAGGAATATTTCCTGGGCAATCCACTTCTTTATTCCATCTAATTTACTGTCTTACTTTTCAAGTTGGCCTTGCTTTCCTAAATTTCTCGACATGTGAAGTTCATTGCTTTCATAAATGAGATTGTTCAATATAGTTATAAAAAATGTCCAGGATCCAGATACATTTCAGACGAGCGGGCAAATATTTCCCCGCTATTTTTTCGAGTTTCACTCCCACAATTGAGGTGGAGCTAAGGCACTGAGCGGTTTAGCAACAACATTATTCACCCACATTCTCTCCTTTCTCGAGACCGAACCTCTGTGCTCTCCAAGCAATGGAAAACCCTTGGACTGGTGTTCCTGGTTTTAATTTCCATGCTTTGTCTTATTTGGAAAGCAGTTGAAAAATATTTTTTGAAAAAAAAAAAACTAGTGTTTTTAAATTATTTTGTGTGATAATGATGTTAAAAATAATTTAAAAAAACAAAAAAATATTAATCTAATATATTTATAAATGAAAATCACTTTTAAAAACAACTTAATCACTCTCCTATTTTACACTTAATTACCTGATCTGATTTTAATTACCTGATTTGATTTCAAGAAATTCGTATTCCGAGTCTTCGATAAAGACAGGGAATTTTAGATATTTTTAAATTATAAAAAAATACTTATAAGGCATTTTTTTAATGTATGCATATAAACTATTTTAAACTATTTAACAGTTTTATTTACTTAAAAAAATGTTATATTTTGATTCTTATTTTGATTATGTTTTTAAGATATTTATATATTTTTTTAAAAGTAAATGATTTAAATTATGTAATAATAATTATAATTTACAAAACAATTTAATAATTTTACTCATAATCCATCACTACAATTCATTATCGAATAATCTAAATTATGCAATGATAATTTTAACTCAAATGGAGAATTTATTTTTCAAAAAACCAACTTGATATAAAATTCAAGCTGCACAATGATAATTTTAATTCAAATATCATAACATTAGATTTCTAAACAATTTAAAGTGGTAGCAATTACTTTTCATACACAATTTACTCATAAATATATCAAAATAGGATTATTTTTTAAAATTATTTTTACATTAGTACATCAAAACAATTCAAACATTTATATATAAAAAATCTTAACAAAAAAAAACAAGTTCAATCATCCAACCAAGCACACTCTAAATTTTATATTACAGCATAGCATAATAAATACAACAGATATAAATATAATATGTATATTTAGTTTAGAATTATCCAAGTAATATATGAAGCATTTTTTTATTGTAAGTACATATATTAATCTTGATTATGAAAAAACAGAGTGAATGATGATTTTTAATTTCTATATTAGTTTGGATAACGGACATGTTTATTTAATTATATATATTAGTCATATGAGCATGAGTTTTTTCACAAATAAATAAAAGCATCATTTTAAAAATTTTGCATTAAAATACAACAAGGCAAAGAGACTTTCTCTGCAATCTGTCTCTCCTTCTCCCCACCCAAATTCTCCAAAACAAAGAAAAACACTCGCAAAGATCATCTCAAGGACTGAAAGGAAACAGAAGAAAATGGAGGTGGAAGGCCAAGATACAGCGATAAACATAACAGTGAAATTCAGTGGAAGATCCATACCAATCTCTGTCTCTTTAGACTCCAAAATCAAAGACCTCAAATCCCTTCTGCAACCTCTCACCAACGTTCTTCCTCGTGGCCAGAAACTCATCTTTAAAGGTACCCATAATTCATCTTTCTTCTTTTTCCTTGTATCCCTTCTTTTATTTGAAATTGAGATGGCATGTGAAGAGTCCTGAAAACGGCGTGTCGTTTCTTGGCGGTTTCCTTTTGCAGGGAAGTTGTTGGTGGATGGTATGATTTTGAGGGAATCAGAGGTCACAAATGGGGCTAAGGTCATGCTTATGGCCTCTCAGGGCTTGCACCAAGGGGTATCTTTATTATTTATTTCTTTTCTTTTTTTATTTCTCTTTCAAGCCCTAATGGCATATTGTTCTGAAATATTGATTAAATAATTACGCTTTAGTTATTATAAGCTTGTGATCGAAGAGAATAAAAAATTCCCATTTTAGTTTCAGATTTTCAAATAATTTCTTTATAGACGATAGCTTAATGTTTTAAGCTTTTTTAGTTTTGATAATGGTTGAAGTTACTGGAAAATGTGTTTTTTTGTTTGAGATATACTTTGACACTGTTATTCGAGTATGTTAAGTTGGTTTTAATTTTTGGGTTTGTTTAAACAGGAAGGTCCAATACTAAAAGATGCGAAGACTCGACCAATTTCAAGGGCCAATACTAGTATTAATAAGACAGTGAATGAAAAATTTGAAGTTTTGATTGATAAGAACCGGGTAGAACGATGGAAGGTTACTGGAGTTATTGGATTGGCTGATAGCAACTTAAAGGTATAAATTTTGAATCTTTCCTTGTTATCTATCAATCAAATTCTCTTTTTATAACTTGTTTATCAAATGAAACACTAGAAGAGAAAAGGAAGAAATGATATTTCAGATATTCTTGATCAGACTCTAGATGTGCTATGTACGTCATATGTCCATTTTGGAACAAAAATTCCATTAAGGTTGTGGAAATTTTTTATGTTTTATTTTAGGACTAATCTTGCTATGATGTTGAACTAAGATTTGACAATAATGAAGAGGGAAAGCCAACCTTTTATTTTTCCTGAATCAAGGCCATTAATATTATGTTTTCAGTATTCAGTCTCTTACATTTGTTCTTGTTTATTGGAATTCAAAAGGCAATTCCTGAAGAAGTGTGGGCATGTGGACCTTCTACAAGAGCCCTTGATATCAGCAACAATTTTATTCTAGATGTACCAGCCCAAATTGGCTGTTTAAGTTCCATGCAGGTGAACGATATATTTTCCTTTTATTTATTTTTTTGGACTTATGGACTGGGTTCTTCTGTTAAAAGTTTAGTGGATCTCAGTGTTTAATTTTAAATTTCCGCAGAAATGTTTGCTCAATGGAAATGGTATGTTGGACAACTGCATTAACTGGAAAGGACTAACATCTTTGAAGCATTTAAAAGTTCTGTCTGTCAGCCATAACAAGTGAGTGTTACATCAATTGTAATGATTTTGATCCATGCATCATTTGATTTGCAGCAAACTTGAAAAGCTTGTTACTAAATGTGCTTTTGTGGCTTAAAATAATTAATGAATATAACCATGTTGCTATCCTGATAAAAGTTTGTTGAGATTGTTCCATGAATTAGCTAGTTGTCCATGGTAATTGTTATATAGAGGAAGTCGGTAGTAGGACCTATTATGTAATATAAGTGTCTCATTCCCTAACATTCTTGCATGAGGTCGTTTGATAATGAGGAAAGCTATAATTATAGAGAAGCTTCATTGAGAAGAGCCAAATCAATCCACATTTCTCTAATCTGTTATGGGGATTGCAGGCTCTTGCTAACTGAGATGTTCTAGATAATCAACTGTAAATAATTTATCATTGAAGACTGTCATTATCTGTTGATTTCTTGCTTAACTCTCCACAAAATTGTGCGTTTCTTATAGAGTTTTGTTTATCTTGGTTTGTTAAAGGCATAGTCTCTGCTACATGTGATTTGGGGAAAGGTTAAGCATCTTGCCCCATGTATTTTCTTATGTGCAAGCTATTGCATGCTGAGACTTTAGGAGCTTCTCATATATTAATTTCAGTTTTTTGATATAGTTAGAAAAGTTAGCCATATCTCATTAACTGGCTTAGCTTTTAACACATGGGATTATATAATGTGGCATCAAACATGTAATCTGATGCAGTTTATCCACTTTGCCTTCTGAATTGGGTGCTCTGTGCTCTCTGAGACAACTGGATGTTTCAAACAATAAGTTGAGTAGCCTCCCGGTGGAAATTGGACTTCTCACCCAGCTTGAGGTTTTGAAAGTCAATAATAACAGGTACTGTTTATATTAGAGATTTGATATTTTGAGGATATAGCCTTTCGTCTCTCTTTCTTTCTTTGGTGGTTTTGGAACATTAAGTTTAGAATTCAAAAGTGATGCCTTTATTGGGTATTCTTTTCTGGTTGGTATGAATTATTTGACAGATCCTGATTTTAATGTTTCTGTCACAGAATAAGCAACATTCCTATGTGTATAGGGGACTGTATTTCTCTTGCCGAGGTAATATTTTTGATGTTTCCTCCTAATCTCCGATTCTCAGTGGTGGGCAGTGTATGATTCAGCTGTTGCTTGACAAACTGAATCTGGATTTCTTCTTTATTGAGTGCAGTTTTCTTATGTGCTTGACCGAGTTTCTACGTGGTGCAGGTTGATCTTTCATCAAATCTTCTGACAGAGCTGCCTGTTACATTTGGGGATTTGCTTAATTTGAAGGTCCCTGGTTTATTCATGTTTTCATTATGCTATTCCCTGTATTCTCAGTTTTGTGATACCAACATAGTTGAGGTTAACAGTGACTTCCCGTGTATTTGGGGCAGGCTTTGCATCTGAGCAACAACGGGTTAAAATCCCTCCCTTCTACAATATTCAAGATGTGCCTGCAACTCTCAACTCTAGATCTCCATAACACTGAAATCACAATGGACGTTCTTCGACAGGTTTCCTCTCCCTTTCCTATCCTGTCCTATCCTTTCCTATCCCAGCCATTGTTGTTTGATTACATAATAAAAGTACTTTTTGACAGCTTGAAGGATGGCAAGATTTCGATGACCGCCGTCGTTCAAAACATCAGAAGCAACTGGATTTTCGAGTTGTGGGCTCTGCTGAATTTGATGAGGGTGCTGATAAACTTTGATGTGTTGAATGACTAGTTTCTCTGAATTGTTTGCGTGATTGATCGCTCAAAAAAAAAGAAGCGAATATTCTTTTCTTGTTGAGTAAATTATCATCTGATCCTTTTGTTTTAAAAACCTAATATTAAAGCCCATATGTTTTCATAGTTGGCTGTAACTTGGTCCCTGTGCTTGTTTCTCTTCACATTTTTTGTTTTTTGCCTAAAATTTTCTTCATGTGGAATCAGATCTTCTAATTTTACCTGTGATAAACAAGATTAAAAATGCTTTTGAAAAAGGTGATTTAAAAATTTCTAGAAGTTAATAGTCAATTTTAATTAAAGGATTAATTTATATTTTTTTTCCAAATTAAGGCTAACAAAACAATAAAAAATTGTAGGTGCTGTAATTTATTTTTTTGTGTAACTGAAAGAGAACATGTGGATTCCGTCAAGAGCTCGTTATGTTTTTTTGTTTTTTTTTAATACAGGTTTCATTAGGAACTGAATATTAAATTCCTCGGGTTATGTTTGATCTTGAAGCGCTTGTTTGGGGTATAATAAATATTTATTTTTTAAAATTATTATTTTTTTGAAAATATAGTAAAATAATATTTTTATTTAAATATCAAAACAATTCAAAGAAAAAAAATAAAATTTTAAGAAAATCTGAATTTTTTAGAAGTGTGGTTCGACCGCGCTCCCAAAATAACTAAAAAAATAATAGATTAAACACAGTTTATACAATTGTTGAAATTAAATTTGATCACAGACTAGGCAAATCAAAAGTTGTTTCTTACAAAAATAAAATAAATATTGATTAGAATATAATTTAAAACTGCTCTTTTTTTTTAAAAAAAAAAAGGTTTTATTAACTCATCAAAACTAAAATATAAATTCGAAGAAAAAAAAATAGTATTAATATTATATACTTAATTTATCGCCAAAGTTAGCTTATTATCTGTGGGGTTGATACACGACTTGAACACCGTAAACAGATTAGAAACTAGATTGAATCTAACAACTATGAAATGAATACATAATCTCATTTACCGTACATAAAAGTAAAAGTGGAGATAAGGCACCTACGCCTAATCCCAAAATCGAGATGTACATTAACATTTCAATTGGCTTCGATCGCAAATTCTGATTTCAAAATCTTGATTTTTGTAAATATCCACTGAAAACTTGATTCCCCATATTGTGTAAACGTAACTTAAAAAGCAAATAAAATCAACAAATGAGACGCGCGTTGAGCTCGCTGAGTCTACTTCCTATTTTTCTGAATGCTCAACTTATGTAGTTAACGTATATAAACATTGCGATGAAAAATAACTTCGACAGAATTCTCATCCCCGAAACACATGACCAAGGCAAATATAGCTCGAAAAACTTAACGGAAGTAGATGGATACAGTTGGAATGTCAACATCATTGCCCTCGTCATCATCACATGCCGCAACAACATCAAAGTGGCGGCGGTAAGCTGGAAATTCCACGTCGGCCACTTCCCTCGCCAGGTCAACAACCTTCCTGTCCATCCTCTCCCTGTGCTGAGGGAACATGCAATTGTAGAGCAGGCAGCTACCAAATGAAATGCTGTAAGCATTCAAACCCTTGTCTGTGAACCATTGCAGAAGTTCCCTCAAGGTAGGATTGTTTTCAAGGGTCCACCTGTCCCAAACAGTCCAGCTCATGCCTTGATGCTTGATAACCTTGGGCGGGACTGGCTCGGCCATGGAGAACAGAGGCAGTGCAAGGTTGGCAAATGTATTCCGGTAGCCCTCCAGTTTGTGTCCCCCATCCAGAACCTTGTACAGCTCCAGGCACACAAGACCCGTGGCCAATGCGGTGGAGGTTGCGATAGCAGGGATGATCCTTCCAGCAATAAACTTGGCTTTCAGCTTGTCAACCTCAGGAATGCTGTAGTTTCTAGCTCTCATGTTGGCAAGCCCAGCTATCAAATCCATATGGTAGTTTGTATCATCATCCTGCATATATACAGAAATATAAATTACAAAAGAGCCGTTAGATGGGTTCCAACATGGATGGCCTCAAGGATATGAAACAGATAGATTCCCTATATTTGGCCCACATACAAGTAACATTCTAGACATCACCAACTGAATAAGGAGCCAAATAGACATGGCGACAGATTTATGTACAAGTTGCAAGATCTTCAGATGATGGAGCAAATATATCATCCATTTAGATTTTCTCAAACAGTAGGGTGGCCCAAAGAAATGCGTGATAAAAAAAAAACATTGCTAAAAGGATGTTGAAGAAAGAGAACCTTCTCGAATTGGATTGACTTCATCCTGAACCCTGCCGGCAGGTTCTCCCTACACCGTTCTAATTTCCTGATTAGTTCATGGATTATTGCAGAATCATCCACAGATGCATTGGACAGATTAGTAGACTTCTCATCTGTCTCAATCCTCACACCTTCCCTAGGCTGAAAGTCTGGCACAACCACCTTGTCAACAGCCTCAGCTAACATCTTAGGATTCCTGACCCAGTCAGGAACTGGGATCCCAAAAGTTTCTGCTCGTAGTACTGATGCTGCCATAACAAAACGGAGGTGGCTAGGATCTGTAGTTGAGAACTGGAGTGGATGAGGGAATCTCTTTGGGGCTGACCAAAATGGAGCCCCAGTGCTAGTTGACGCGTCTTCCGGGAACGAGTAAATCAACTGCATCACACGATTAGCAAAATCATCTTCAAACCTGAAAGAAAAATAATTATACATACAATCAGAAATTGGAAAGTACAAGCCCATTACAAGATAATTGTACATCTCATCAAAGGAATTACTTTAAACGAGCCCACATAATGCAATCTTGGAATGTCTCGCATTTTTCCTTCTCAAGGCACTCAAGAACACTTTCCAAGGTCTCCCTTGACTGGGCATCACCAGCTTTCATCATAGCATTAGTATATTCAACTGGGTTTGATAGATAGGCATTCACTTCTGCTGGTGTTTTCTCCACTAAACCCTCAAACTCTGATAGAGCCCATGTCAAGCAATGGTTGATGTTGTGCGGGAAGGAGTGCACAGTGCACATCGGAGCTTGTTTCTCAGGTGGGTCCCTAGAAGCGCCATAGTTTTCAGTAAGGTGAGGAATGACCATCTGAGTGTTGCATTTGGCACCTAAAGTTCCTGACTCAAGAAGTGGCTTTTGGAAGTACAAGCACCTCTGGTCAACATAAAGTCTTGCATTGACATTGTCTAAAGCATTGACAACAACAGTTAAGTTCTCCCAGAAGGTATCATCAAAAACATTCTCAGTTTCGGGGTTCACACGATTTTGCAGTGCTTCAATCTTGAGACGGGGATTTATTAATGCAGCAGCAGAAGCCGCAACAGTGGATTTGGCCTGTCCAATGTTCCAATCACGGAAGAGAAACTGCCTGCTCAAGTTACTCTTCTCTATTACATCATCGTCAGTTATTGTCAGCTTTCCTTGTTCACCACATGAAACACCCATCAGTGCTAAATTCTTCAGGAATTCACACCCTAGTGCACCAGATCCTACCACAAACAAATTGGCATCTTCCAGTTTCTTCTGCAGCTTGGATCCAAAAACTGAAATTTGTGCATCGTAACGACTATTCAATGGCAAAAATTCATTGGGATCCAAATTAGCCGTGGGTAGTGATTCCAAAGAATCAAAATAGAAGAACTGTGGCAGCAGAAAAGGCGGGATTAACTTAGACAACAAAAGATTAATTGCATTGATAACAGTATGCACTGAAAGCACTAGTTGTAGGCTAGACGAGATTAAATGGATGAAACAGGGCTACATTGTTGAACCAGGAAGTTATATTAATTAATTATTTTGATTAATAGATGAAACGCAGCAGTAGAAGACTCTTATGAACAGCTGAAATCTCAGGCCTAACAACCAAAGTGTATGAGTGGATAATTAAGACTCATTGTGTGTTTATGTCCAGACAAGCATGATCAACTGATAAACCTCTCCTGTAACCAGTGTGTGTGTGGGTGTCGGGGGGTTCTTTGGAAGGCTATAGAGGTAGTACAATGCAGATGCAAAATCTAGAACTGGTACCCACCTGAAACAGGGGATGAAACTTTCCAGAGCATGCTTTGACAACCTCTTGTCCCACTATACCACCAAACATGGCAGCCATAGGATTCAGTACAGCCCTGGCACCAAAGGCAAAGTGCTGCAGAAGTTTTGGATTAATGTCTTCCACTCTACCATCTCCTGAGTTTTCATTGATGAGACTGGCGAT
The DNA here is from genome assembly GCA_009078335.1 of Salix brachista. NCBI lineage: Eukaryota > Viridiplantae > Streptophyta > Magnoliopsida > Malpighiales > Salicaceae > Salix > Salix brachista. The sequence continues at coordinate 21,006,737 of CM018587.1, forward strand.
AGATACAAGCTTCTGAGCATCCTCTTCTGAACCAGCAACAGGGAAGCGACACATCTCTGACACAAACTTGTCCAGTGCTTGAAAAGCCAAGTGTAGGAGAGGTGGGCGATCAAACTTGGAGAAATCACTCAAAAGAAAATCACCAGGATCTTTAATTGCTTCCCTCAATGTCTTAAAGTTCAATAACTTTGGCTCTTTCACCTGTGTAGCAATTCCACCTTTCTCATGGATACCAAAGTTGGAGGTGTCCTCCTCGAGCGTAAATGAATATGCTCTGGCATTTTTTATTTTTCTTGGTTTTCCATCATTTAGTTCTGTCATTCCTTTGACTTCAGAGAAAACGACAAGATCCCCATCTTGAAACTCAAGCCTTTCGTCATCAACGCATGACACAAGTGCCGGGTTGTCATTGCTGATGGATGCAATTATTCCCGCGTGTGGTTCCTCTCCATCAACATCAAAAACAGTGAATTCTGGCCCAAAATCACAAAAAACAGAACCAAAAAGGCCTCTCACTTCAGCCTTGATGAAAGAGATAGGAGGCTTATGATCATGGCAATAGTCATTGAATTCAATGGCTTTCTCAAGAGTGACATCGGTGAGCACAACAGCCTGCACCACCAGGAAAAGAAAGCTGAACAGAAAATTCAGACCCATTTTGGAAAAAGAAAGAAAACACTGAAATCACAATGTCTTGCTTAACCATTTTTTAGTGATACTGAAGAATTACTTCTTTACTCTAGAACTCTCTTTTTACTTTCAGCCACTAATGTTCAGCCTTTTATGATTATTATTGGACCTTAACATGTGATTTTCAGCAGTAAAACAATTTTACAAATCAGCCCACCATAAAGCCCATGAAGAAAATAAGATAAGGTTAGGAAGCAGTGGGGCATATCACAGTTTCAGTCAATGTTTAACATGACCCTATAAAAGACCAGATTTGTTCCCCCCAAATTCTGGACCAACCAGTTCTGATAAATTGCACTTTATATTTAGAGCACAGCATTTCTAAAATCCATCTCAGCTCCCCGAGCCCCACATCCATGCATGTAATATAAAATCACTACAGGCTCTACCAAAATATCATGACCTAAAGACTGTAAATACAAACTAGTATTACCAACCATATTGGTAATTAAATAAAACCAGTTGCTTGCAATGGATTTTTAAAAATTCTGCACATATAAATATAAAAGAGAGTATTCAGTAACGTGTCCATACAATGTTCTATAGTAACTTCTGCATTTGCTTTTCTTTTCATAGAGAGCTTGTGACTGTGACAAGGTACCTACCACGGAAAAACTGAGTGTAATCAAGCATATACAGCCCAAGATGTTAAAATTCACTTATTGGACAAGAGGCCCTCAAATAAACTAATCAGGAGAAAGCCATATAGAAGTTACCTGGAACTTCGAAAGATGTTCTTTCGTCAATTCTGTAGTTAAAGTAGAAATGACCACTGCATTGTTGAGTTCCTGCAACTTCTGAACAGAAGCAAGGGCTTTGTTCTTGCCAACATCATTCTCTGAGAAAATGAAGTTACTTGACAAATCCCACAGCTCCACTACCCCTTCGTCATGCAACATTACCGACTTGACACCAGCAAGAACAAGGTTTTTAGCTGCAGAAAGAAAAACAGAAAGAGAAACATTGCCAAAATTTTAACACCAACAACAACAATATTTAAACAAAATGAGAAACATTACATTATTTAAACACATGCACCCTCAAGGCAGACACAAATGCCAAGAATGCTCAAAAATAGCTGCAGCAAAGAATAGATCCAAGAAGAAAATCATATCCAACAAACTGCCCCAAGGCAAGATCAATAACCAGGCTCCCATTCAGCTGATGTAGCTCGAATTGAACTAAGAGAAGTCAAGAGGAAAACTAAAGAAACAAAAAATAAGAGCAAATGAAGGCAAATAACTTGCGGATAGCCCTCTCTTCCCTAAATACAAATTCAACATTCCATTTCCAAAGTTTCCTCGGCCAAGAAAAAAAAAATCAACAAAACAACACCACCAAATTATCCTAGAAGCTTATTGAACTGATTATCTTAAATAGCTCACTAGTTAAACCAACACAAATCAAGCTTAGAACCAAGTCTCTGTTAGAGAATAATATAAATCATATTCTGGGGCCTCACCTATAAGCTTAAGCTTTTAGGTGAGATGATTCATTAACATGATATCAGAGCCTTGTTAACCTAGCGGTCACGAGTTCGAATCTCACCACCCCCATTCTATTTGATAAAAATCAAGCACAAGGTAGAGTGGGCCTTTGTGCAAGTTTCAAGCCCAAAGGGTTTTCACTTTAAGGTGTGTTAGAGAATAATATAAATCATATCTTTGGCCTCACCTATCAACTTAAGCTTTTAGGTGAGATGGTTCCTTAACAGTTTCTAACCACAGTAGCTGAAATCTAATCTCCTTTAACTAGAAAGATATAAAAAGTTAATATATATATATATATATATATAATCATCTATCTCATCCCAAAACATTCATCATCAAAATCACTATAACATTAGCCAATCACAAAAAATGAAAGCGGAACTAAAAAGAAAGAAAACACACACACACACACACACACACATATATATATATATGCATATATTCAAGAAACCGAACAAAAAAAAGTCAAACAACCATACCAATCTCAACACCAAGACCTTGCATCCCAGAAACAAGGACATTGGAAGCAAAGAGCCTCCGCATCGTCTCCCTACCATACACAGCAAGCTGCCGACTATGAAGATCCTCATCAATCTCCGCAGGATTGGAATCTCCAAGCGCCATATTCAGAACACCACCACTCTCTCTACTAATACCACTGCACTCACCAATTACACTACTGTTATTCTTCTTAATATTGGCAGCAGTCGATTCCAAATAGCAATCGATCCGATGCTTCTTAATAACCGATGAAGAATCTTTTGCTGAGTTGTTTTCACTTCCTTCTCCTTCTACCAACACAACTTCAACAGGTCGCTTTTTAGGAAGAATAAAGTACAGTAGACTGCCAAACAAACCACAAATCCCCATACAAATCATCAGAATCGAAATCAAAGATAGGCTCTTGTTAACGATTGTAATCGCAACAAAGATCGGTACCAGAATCATAAATCCTGGTCCTAGCCCTAACTTCAGCATGATCGTGAGCTAAGGAAAAGAAGCGAGAGAGAGACGTACTTGATTAGGACTTGAAGAAGAAAAGAATGGAATATGAGAGAGAAAGAGAACGGTCGAGAGTGTGAAGGGACTGGTTTATGTTTTGCATACTTGTGGAGGAATATTGAGCGATGGAGGGAGAGAAGGGAGGGGAATTTATTCACTTCTGTTATTTATAGTGGCAGGAGAGGTCAAGGGCTGTGTTTTCGCGGTACTGTCGTGATTTCTCCCCTATCTGGGAGAGAGAGAGAGCATAAAATTATTTCTGAAAAAACTTTGAAGATTTTTTATTTTTATTTATTTTTTATTTTAAATTAATTATTTTAATGTTTTTAAATCATTTTAATGTGGTAATGTTTTTTTTTAAAAAAATCATTATCATATTTTTCTGAATAAAAAACACTTTGAAAAATAACTTTAATCATACTTTCAAACATGCAAGAAAGTTAGTGCCTTCTTATTTTCTCAAACATTCAAAAAAGTATTAGAATGATGTTTTTATATTTTTTAAAAATTATTTTTGATATCTGTACATCAAAATAATCTAAAAACACTAACAAATTAGTTTAAAATACAAAATACAAATAAAAAATTTATATTTTTTAAAAAACACTTGTGAAACGTAATGTCAAACAATTCTTAGTGTGTGAAGAAAATGAAATGGGAAGGGTAAATTATTTGAATATTGGTCTATAATAACTCTAGAATGCTATTATGACTATTAAGGTTGTCAATTTCATTTTGATAGGTGTTTTATTTATTTTTAATTGGAACAGAATGTTTTAGTTTTGGAGTGTTTCAGCGTTCCATTTCGAGGTAGTATTGTTCATATAAATTATATATGTGAAAAAATTTAAAATATTAATTTAACAAATATAATTCAAATTCAAGATAAATTAATTTTAAATTATACAATACAAACACAAAGTCAAACAAATATAATCTTAAAATCAGAAACATATCTAATTAGTCAAGATTAAATAGAACTTTAACTTAAAGTAATTTGACTTAAATAAAATTCCAAAATATTGTGAAAGTTAAATGTTCTAAAAAAAAGAAATATAAATCAAGGATCATTTTCATCATTAATATAAAAATAAAGATCTTGATATTGTGGTGGTATGTAAAGAAAGTCATCAACTAGACATTCCAATAGTTAGTCATTTACACCAAACGCATTCTCGTCATTAAAACATGTCTCTTCATCTTCTAAAATCAAAGTAGATAAAAGTGTTATAATAGACTCTTAACTTATATCATCTCCATCAAGAAGATTGAGTTCTTCACAAATCCATTCATTTAATAGGTCAGTGTTATCAAGGCTAATAGGAACTAAAACATCTCTTGTTTTGTTGAAATTCCTAAAAAGAATAAATATGAAAGAAAACAACATGAATATAAATCATATATATTTGAGATAAATTTAATTTTAAAAAATCAATATCAATTTAATAGAAAATAATTATTATTCTCAATATTATTATTGATATAATAATATTGATATTTTATCTTTGTTGAATCCTTAGATTATAACGAACAAATACTAGATCACTTAGTCTCTTGTGATCTAACTTATTTTGCCTTTTAGAATAGATGAATTCAAATATAGTCCAATTTCTTTTACACTCAGTTGCACTACAACATTGACTAAGAATTCAAATTGCAAACTTTTGAAGTCTTGAGTATCATTGTCAAATTGCTCCCACCATACAGCTAGATAAGAAAAAAAATCAGATATTATAGATACAAAAAATATTATATTTAAAAAAACAAAAAGTTATTACCTGGATTTTAACTTTTTTATTTAACGAATAGCTAACTGCATGCCAAAATCACCAACTTCTTTCTTATACTCCTAAAGTTATCCATTAATTATATCTTAAATGTCACAATGAGGGACCAATCTAGTAATTGAGTTAAGCAAACCTCGAATAAACTTCTTTTTATTTTGAAAAAGAAGGCCTAAAATATACTCCAAAATTAAGAAAACAATCTGCTACATGTAATGGATTATGAAGTTGTTTGTCTTATCTAGCATAATATATGGTCCATATTGAGATACTCTATTTTTCAACCTTGTCTTGATGACTTCTTTTTGCTTTATCCATTGCCTCATATAAATAACTTATGGCTGGTTTTTCTTCATTGTATGCTAACCTAAGAGCTTGTACTAAAAACTCACTAACTTTAAGTATATGTTCACATCAAGGCAAAAAGTCTGTATCTTGTAAAATTATAGTAGTTATTTCCTTTTCAACTCTGCTTTTACTATGACTTGATTCTACCCATTTTGTGCAAGTAAACAACAGTCAAAGCTCCTTCTTAGAGTTAAGTAAACATTGAATGCTTAAAAAATGGGTAGCAAACCTTATAATGTCAAGACAACATAAATCATTTTCATTAGTAAATTATTTCCTCATCAAAGCTAAAACTCATGCATGAGTATATATAAACTTGGTTATTATTCTTGCCTTTTAAATGGTTTCGTCAATCATTAGAAAATATCTTGGTTCAGAATTTATAAAATTAAATCAATGTAATGGGCAACACAAGGAGACTAAAAGAAAATGTCATACCTTTATTGTAAAGCTTTCCCAACAGTCTTGAATGCATACTCATTATCACCAACCAATTGGTCAATATTTTCATGTCCCATTTCTTTGACAACTTCATCAAACATCTCAAGCAATGTCTTTTTATCTTTTTAAAGACCTGAAGTGTTAACATAATTTAAGAATATGGTATCTCTTGGAGAATAAGCAAAGAAAATTCACAATTGATACATTTCTCCTATTTACCACCCATCTGTCATAATAGAGCATTCATAAAGTTTCCAATCAGTTTTGATTTCTAAAAGATATTTAGGGACATCATGAATTACATCTTTTAAAAGTGGTCCCCTTAAATCATGACATGATGGTCCTTCAAAAGCAGGTCCCATTAATGTTATGACATCTATCATTGGTTGATAATATTATGATTTAACACTATTAAATGGTACATTAATATCATACCACCATCTTGCTATGACCTTTCTTGCATTATATTCCTTTTCTTTATAAGCCATTGCACTTTTAATTTTAGGTTGTGAACCTAGGGTAGCTCGTGGAACAAATAAACTCATTTTTTCTAGTTACATTGTTAATCTTTTATTTGCTTGTGAACTGATATCACTTAAATTAGGATTTGCATCATCACCCTCTTCATTGTAAAGTCCTTTCTCAACTGCTTCATTTGCCATCACATCTGAAGGGATCTTTTTACAAGTTTCAACTTGGCTTTTAATACCAGCAAGGTGATACTTTAGACAAATAATATCACCACCATTTATTCTTTTGCTACAATGAACATGTATATTTGAGTTTTTGGCACTAACAACCACTTATCCATGAGCTCACACTGAATCATCTGATCTTGTTAGAGCTAAAGCTATGGAAGTGGCGTCACTTAATGAGTTTTCAACCATGTAATTTAATATGAAAAAAACAGTTTCCATAATATTGTTAATGTAATGCTGACATGAAATAGAAACTCTATAAAAAAATAGTTTTATACTCATGATATGCCTCTAAAGTATATTTATTTTGAATACATGTCCTGTTAAGCTTGAACTGCTAAGTTATGCTACATGTTCTGTAGTCCGAGCAGTTATGCTACTTAAAGTCATGCCTACTGCCAAGAAGGTTAATTTTTTCTTCATTTATTTTATCATTTCTTTTAGCTTGGATTTAAAACTTATTTAGTTATATATATATAGCAAAAAGAAGAACTTCTATAATTAATCAATGAAGAATCACACGCTTGACTTGGTAAATTGTGCACACAATGCTGGGAGACCAACTTGGCAGAGCTAGTGGTTGTTGCTTATTTATGCCAGAGCAATTTGCACACCAGAAATGAGCATGAAAGCAGGTCTTCAAAACTAAAAAAGGACAAAACTAAAAAAGGACAACCTTCTTATCACATTGTAATTCATCAAGTTGTCTCAAAATCACAAGCACCAATACAATACAGAATTTCTATTTCTTCACTTTCCCTTTTCCTTTTTATTCAAGAAAAATAACCAATACCAACATTTTCACTACAAGGTAGACAAAATTGTTATACATTGGAGAGCAAATTTTAGCCCCTTCCTAACAACCAAATTTCATTTAGTTGACTCCTTCAAGCCTTCCACCCTTTTAACAAACTATTCTTCCTTTTTTTTCTTTTTTTTTAGCAACCCCAATGGAAGGTGATCAAATTGTTTTGTAAGAAACAACGGTTGGTTCGACAATACAAGTATTCGTATATATTTTTGTGTTTTGTAAAGAATTTCGGGTTGTGCAACTAAATGCAACATCTGTTAAGGAATCATCTCACCTAAAAGCTTAAGCTATTAGGTGAGGCTCCAGAATATGTTTTATATTATTCTCTAACACACACCCTCAAGTGAAAGCCCTTTGGGCTTGAAACTTGCACATAGGCCCACACTACCCTGTGCTTGATTTTTATCAAATAGAACGAGGGTAGTGAGATTTGAACTCGTGACCGCTGGGTCAACAAGACTCTGATACCATGTTAAGGAACCATCTCACCTAAAAACTTAAGCTATTAGGTGAGGCTTCAGAATATGATTTATATTATTCTCTAATAACATCAGATAAAATTTCTTCTACAAGAATCCTAAACTTCCTTTTCCAATTCAGCACAAGCTCTGTTGCAAACCTGCAAACATCGATGATGTAATTCAGATCGGGTCTTTAAGAACAGTGGAAAGATAAAATACTCGAAGTTTAGTGGAAGGGATAACAAGAAAGTTACTAATCTTAATTGAAAGACAGTTCTAAATTCTAAGAAAGCGATGCCACAAAATTAATAGACATGAGCCTGTTGCTCCCAAAGAACTTAGTAACGAATTTAATTATGGAATTTGATAGTGGTTCTGGCAATTCAATGAGTCAGAGCCTCCAGTTGAGAAATCTCAAATTATTGAATATCATAGATAACTTTTCATTAATTATCCCAACTTAAATAGATAGTAAATACAATATGGCACCCATAATTAACCACTCACTTAACCACTAACACCATCACATAATAAACTACCCATTAATACATAAATAAAAAACATAGAATTAAATAATTGCAGAATAGACCCTAGATTAAATGTTAATTAATTATTGCCTTTAAACTTAATAGAATTGCACGCTGCCCCATGTATATACGTTGACTAGGGTTTGGCCTTTGGCTTGTAACAGAGCCACGGATGAAAAACAGAAGACGACGTTGCACGGTTGCAGTAGTGCAACGTGCAAGAGTGAAGACTGGGGAGGGGTTATGAGAGAAGAGATGTCAATTGTAAATGTTTTGGTTGGGATTTGGGAACTTGAGACTGTGAAGAAGAGAAGTTAGCAAGGTAGTCAAAATCGTGAGTCAACTCGCAAACTCGTACGAGTTTGCGAGTTGGCTCAGCAAACCTGGTTGGACCGGTAGAAAAATCGAAACCGGTCAAAATCGGGTTGACTCGTAAAATCGGACCGAATCGGTCCGATTTTACGAGTTCAAGAATTCGGCCTGTAGAAGGCATCCTCACCCTCCATGAGAGCTCACATAGTATGGAAGTTCAAAATCTCACAGCCTGAGACTTGAATTCAACCCACCAACAGATTTCTGCTAAATTGTATGCCATTTAAAAAAAGAAGAAAAGGAGTAAACGCAAAAAGAGACCCTCTCCAGTTATCTAAATCCTCTGCACAAACCCTTAAAAAAGAACTGCCTGTATTCAAAGAAAATGGAGAAGAGGAGATGAGGAGATGACTCAGATGAGGGTGGGCGGCGTGGGAGAAGGAAATTTAGGGTTAAGTTAGGGTTAGGGGCTTTTATACTTAGTTATAATAATAATAATAATAATAATAATAATAAAAAATAAAAAAAAGAAGAAGAAGAAGGTAGGTTTCTAGGGGGGGTTATATAAATTAATAATAATAAAAAAAAAAGTAGGTTTATACGGGGGAGGGGTAATAATAATAATAATAATAATAATAATAATAATAATATGGGGGTTTATAATAATAATAATAATAATAATAATTAACATAAAAAATAGTTAGCATAAAAAATATTTTTAAAAAAATCCTATTAATTTAAGATAATAAATAACATTAATTAATTTATATTTCACATCAACAAAATATTTATTTTTAGTTTGTTAATTTTTACCTAATGAAATTCTATGGACATAATTGTTTTGTAATGTATTTTTCAATTATTTTGAATCATGCATGAACCTAAACTAATTAAGTTTTATGTCCATAATTATGCTATTTTGTATTCAGAAATATTTTACATACAATTTTACGATTTTTCTTCTCACACGATTTTAGCTGTGATTTTATGTTTTTTGTACGGAAAAATTCGGGTACGATCTTACGATTTTACGATCCGATCTTACGATCCGATTTTTCGGAGCCCTTTCCGATTCGTGTCAAAATCTCGATTTTGACTACCTTGGAAGTTAGGGATTGGTTTTGGTTCAATTTCAGAACCTGAAATGATTTCAATTAATTTTATATCATTTAATGGCTTTTCAGTTTAAGTTTTTTAAAGGACTAAAACTTTAATCCGGAATGTAACATGTGGAATGAAACTGGATAGTTCCGTCTTAAAAATCTATAATGAACCGATATTTTAAACAAAGTAAGTTATTTTATTTTTTTCACTAGTATAAAATATTCGGCCAAAATAGAATAAAATTAATATATCTCATAGAAGGTTTTGTATTTTAAGCCAACTTTTTTTAATGTTTTTTTATCTATAAATAAATTAAAATAATATTTTTTTAATTTTTAAAAATTATTTATGATATAAGTACATTAAAATAATTTAAAAATCATTAAAACTAATTAATTTAAAACAAAACAATAAAAATATAAAAATTTCAATTTTTTTTAAAAATATAGCAAGCCAAAGACAACAAAGAGTGATTTTTTCCAAAATCATTTTTCTCTGGCCATAAAAACACAAGCAACAACCATAGCAAACACACGTACAGGCGCGACTCGAGATTTGTGAACAATTTTCAAAGTCTTATGTTCATCCGAGTAAAATCATCAATGTACCTGGTAACTTATTTTCATACAAGGAAGGGAGTCACTGCGACAAACAACGAAAATTACATAAAGTCCGTATAGGGCAGATCAGTCTCTCTCACTAAATTTTCTTTCAAAAACCTGTTGAAAGATATCATCACTTCGCAGGACCCGGTTGCATCCACCATGTAAATGCCCAAGTCAATCTCCCTTATCAAAATAAATTAGCAGGGTCGAGAGCAGATATGCTGACTTCAACAGCAGAAATTCTTCCCATGGCAAATGACATGTAAGAAACTCAGGTTTCACAGTACTTCCTACTCATATCTAGTGAAAGAAAAATGCATCGCAGGGGAATACAAGTTACTATTTAGTATATATCACACGGTTGTGTGAAAAATATCAAATCTTATGCACTCACAGATGCAGCATTGAAATAAAATCTAAGGGACTCCAAACCCTCGTCCTAAAATCAAGACTGACGGGCTGACCGAGGAAACGAACTAGATAACCTAAGAGAAGTAAATGGATACTGGGGGAATGTCAACATCATTGCCTTCATCATCCTCACATGCAACAACGACATCGAAGTGGTGACGATATGGAGGCAACTCTGCTTTGGCCACTTCCCTAACCAGATCGACCATCTTCCTGTCCATCCTGTCTTTGTGCCGAGGGAACATGCTATTGTAAAGCAGGCAACTGCCATGTGAAATGCTGTAGGCATCGAGCCCCTTATCCTTGAGCCATCGCAGAAGTTCCCTCAAGGTAGGATTGTCTTTTAGAATCCACCTGTCCCAAACTGTCCAGCTCATATCCTGATGCTTGATAACCTTGGGCGGGACAGGCTCGGCCATGGAGAATAGAGGGAGTGCAAGGTTGGCAAATGTATTGCGGTAGTCCTCCACCTGGTGTCCACCATCCAGGACCTTATACAGCTCCAAGCACACAAGACCAGTGGCCATAGCTGTGGAGGTTGCAATAGCAGGGATGATCCTTCCAGCAATAAACTTGGCTTTCAGCTTGTCAACCTCAGGAATGCTATAGTTTCTTGCTCTCATGTTGGCAAGACCGGCTATCAGATCCATGTGGTAGTTTGTATCGTCATCCTGCACAATCAAGGAAATCCACTTAAATTTGGTTTGGTACGAGAATATAAAATGACTGTTAAAGTACCTCCCGTTATATTTTAGCCACATATTAAACATTCTTCAAGTCTACATGAAGAAGCAAACATCAATTCATGCAAATATTTCAAAATTATCAGCTGCTATAATAAATGGAAAAAAAAACGTTGGATAACATCCTGCTTTATTCAACAAAAGGATGGCCCAAATAAATGCATGCTAAATAAATTGAACAAGAGAGACCACCTTTTCAAACTGAATGGGGGTCATCCTGTACCCAGGTGGAGCCTTATGCCTGCACTGCTCTAGTTTCCTGATAAGCTCATTGATTACCACTGCATCATCTACAGATGCAGTAGACAGAGTGATAGCCTTTTCATCTGTCTCAATTTTCACATCTTCTCTCGGCTGAAATTCTGGTACAGTCACCTTCTCTACAGCCTCGGCCAATGTCTTGGGATGTTTCGCCCACTCAGGAACTGAGATCCCAAAAGTCTCCGCTCGCAATATTGATGCTGCCATGACAAAATGGAGGTGACTTGGATCTGCAGTTGTGAACTGAAGTGGATGGGGGAATCTCTTTGGTGCTGACCAGAACGGAGCACCAGTACTAGTAGATGCTTCTTCAGGGAAAGTGAAGATCAACTGCTTCACCCGATCAGCAAAATAATCTTCAAACCTGAAGTTAAAGTAAGCATAACATCAAAAAATGGAATAAGGTATGCCGTACCATAAAGAAAGAATAGGAGACCCAATCAAAGAGAGCACCTTAAACGCCCCCATGTGATGCAATCTTGGAATGTCTCGCATTTTTCCTTCTCAAGGCACTCAAGAACACGTTCCAAGGTGTCCCTTGACTGAGCATCACCAGCTTTGATCATAGCATTAGTATAATCAACTGGATTTGATAGATAGGCGTTAACTTCTGATGGAGTTTTCTCAACCAAACCCTCAAACTCAGATCGAGCCCATGTCAGGCAATGATCAATGTTATGTGGGAACGAATGCACAGTGCACATAGGTGCCTGTTTCTCTGGTGGGTCCCTTGAAGCACCATAATTTTCAGTCAGTTGAGGAATGACCATCTGAGTGTTGCATTTGGCACCCAAGGTTCCTGACTCGAGAAGAGGCTTTTGGAAGTACAAGCACCTCTGGTCAACATAAAGTCTAGCATTGACATTGTCTAAAGCATTGACAACAACAGTTAAGTTTTCCCAGAAGGTATCATCAAATACATTCTCAGTTTCGGGGTTCACACGATTTTGCAGTGCTTCAATCTTGAGATGAGGATTTATTAATGCAGCAGCAGAAGCAGCAACAGTGGATTTGGCCTGTCCAATGTTCCAATCACGGAAGAGAAACTGCCTGCTCAAGTTACTCTTCTCAATCACATCATCATCAGTTATTGTCAGCTTTCCTTGTTTACCACATGAAACACCCATCAGTGCTAAATTTTTCAAGAATTCACAGCCAAGTGCACCAGATCCTACTACAAACAAATTAGCATCCTCTAGCTTCTTCTGAAGCTTGGACCCAAAAACTGAGATTTGTGCATCATAACGGCTATTTAGTGGCTTGAAGTCACTGGGATCCAAATTCTCTGTTGGAAGTGATTCCAAAGAGTCAAAATAGAAGAACTGTTACAGCAGAAAAGGCAAAGTTAGTTTACCACAACAAGCAGTGAAGTTGAGTCAATAGGTAGATGTTTGACTTTGGAAACAGTCACATCCAAGGCAAGTAAAGGTAGGTAGTTGTTATAATAATAACTCACTATAGGTTAATAGGTGAAACCCTCAACAGTATTTAAAAGTCCTTCTGATCAAACTGAATTAAAGGAAGACCCGAACAAAGTGCACAACAATATTTAAAACTTCTTCTGATCAAACTAAATTTGATGGTCCAAACAGAGCACATATGTAGATAAAATTGGTGTGCAAAAGAACGCTCCATTTGTTTAGGTACAAAGACCACAAGTATATAGATGAAATTCTTCAACAGTGTTAAAAAGCTCAAGAACAAAAACTGAAGTTTACTGCATGCCTAAGTTGGCTACAAATAGAAAGACTTACGAAGATTCAACAAAATAAAAAAAAAATGATTCCAACCTGAAAGAGAGGATGAAACTTTCCAGAACATGCTTTGACAACCTCTTGTCCCACTAGACCACCAAACATAGCTGCCATAGGATTCAATACAGCCCTGGCACCAAATGCAAAGTGCCGCAACAGGTTTGGATTAATGTCCTCCACTCTGGCATCTCCTGAGCTTTCATTGATGTGACCTGCCAGGTATATAAGCTTCTGAGCATCTTCTTCTGACCCAGCAGCAGGGAAACGACCCATCTCAGACATGAACTTGTCCAGTGCTTGAAATGCCAAGTGCAAGAGAGGTGGACGGTCAAACTTGGAGAAATCACTCAAAAGAAATTCACCGGGATCTTTAATTGCTTCTCTCAATGGCTTGAAATTCAACACCTTGGGCTGTTTCACCTGTGTAACAATCCCACCTTTCTCATAGGTAGCAAAGTTTGTGGTGTCTTCCTCGAGATTAAATGAATATGGTCTGGCATTCTTAATCTTTCTTGGTTTTCCATCATTCATTTCTGTCATTCCCTTCACTTCAGAGAAAACAACAAGATCCCCATCTTGAAACTCAAGCCTTTCATCATCAACGCATGACACCAGTGCAGGGTTATCATTGCTGATAGATGCAATTATACCAGTATGTGGTTCCTCTCCATCAACATCAAACACTGTGAATTCAGGTCCAAAGTCACAAAACACAGAGCCAAAGAGACCTCTAACTTCAGCCTTGATAAAAGAGATGGGGGGCTTATGATTATGGCAGTAGTCGTTAAACTCAATGGCTTTGTCAAGATTGAGATCTGTAAATACAACAGCCTGCACCACCAGAAAAAAAGCATCTGGCATAATGCAGTATAGGCAAATACATGTGATTTCTCTAAAATAGATAGGCAATGTATTTGAGCAGACCAGATGAAGACAGACACAATCAATAGCAGAAGATGACTCGATTGGGGGGGGGGGGGGGGTTAAAGAAAAGAATAACACCTTTTGGAGAAATTAGAAAATTATAGGACAAATATGAAGCATGTACCATATCATAGGGACAAGTGAATTTTTCAGATTTTGGGGGACTGTTGGCTCACATGCCAGGACACAGTGACGATCCAGTGGAAATATAATGTCATTGGATGGGTTTTTTTCCCAATATTTGCATGAAGATATAAATCGTTAACTATAGCATTGAGATTATCTTGAATTTTATTAATGAATCAAAAAGGTGTTGCAACATGATCCTTTGTACCAAGACGTGTACTCCTGCACACTAATCTTCACTGCTGTCCTCTTGTTCATGCATTTCCGTTATAATTTCTTAGATTATGTAATGCTTTTGAGTGTTGAGACCATCTTATATAACAGGTTATAAATTTTATGTTTTGTTAAGCGAATATTATACATGCAAGCTTTTGTGGACAGAAGACATTGGAAGTTCATTGAACCAAGCAATTGTATTATTAAGAATTGGCATGTCTTGCAGTGCAAGGTCACACAACAGCATGATGTAACACAGAAAGAAAAGGGCCGGTTCTATGCTTTCACTTTTGTAGGGTTATGCATGTGGCATAATATAACTATAGGCCCAGCCTAGAATAGCATAATTAAGCTGCAAACATTAACTGAAATTGACCACCTGATTTGTTGCAAGAGAAAATTAGCCATTCACAATACAAATTATTCAGATAAATGCATTAATATACCACAAAAAATCGATTTCAGCAGCATATTCTGACATGCATTTGTAATAACATTTTTTTCTGTGAAAGAAAGATTTACTGGTAACCTTGATAAAGTACCTGCTAAGCAAATTGCAGGTTTTAATCAAGATTATAAAAAGATGGTCAAGATGGCACTATGCATATATTTGGACAAGATTTCTTCTGATAATATCAAAGTAGATAAACAAGGAACTACCTGGAACTTGTCAAGTTGTTCTGTTGTCAATTCTGTAATTAAGGTAGAGATGGTGACTGCATTGTTGAGATCCTGCAACTTCTGAACAGATGCTAGGGCCCTATTCTTACCAACATCATTCTCAGAAAAAACAAAGTTGCTGGATAAATCCCACAGCTCCAATATTCCTTCATCATGCAATGTCACAGACTTGACACCAGCAAGAATGAGGTTTTTTGCTGTTGCAAGAGAATTACAGCAGATAGATACACATTAGAGAGACACAAGAGTCAATAAATTTAACACCGATAGGAACAAGAAACAATCCACAATTTAAGACAGTAGCATTCCTTAAATAATGCTATCTCAACTCAAACAATGGCTTCTGCAGTTTTAGATAACCCACACCCAAAGGAAAAAAAATAGATATAGATATCATACAGACTATCCAGCACAAGGTTAATAAAAATAACAATCAACTGATATGACTCCAATTGATTCAATCAAAATTTGAGATAAAAAAACAAAATAAAAAACAAACAGGACTAAAATGGAAAACAAGTGAAGACAAATAGCAAGCAGAAGCTCCCTTTCCTAATCACAATTTTAAAATTCTGTTTTTTTTTACCCGAACCCATGATATATACAAATCAAACCAAAAAAACAATGTGCATAAGGATTTTGACTTTTTAATATATTACACAAAAATAAAGTTGAACCCAAATCTAGAACAATGCAGTACCACAATGGAAAATGAGAAGTTTCAGGCAGAATTAAAAGAGCTTGAGAGGTCAAATTGAAAGGTCCAAGATCAAGTTCACTTGCCAGGAGAAAGACCAGCAACTATTATCGAAGCAAATTAGTTTTAAGGCTCTTCCATTAAGCATTTTCAGCAAATAAAATGAGTTTTCAAGTTTACTATTCTCAATCATCCATGTATGATGTGCTCAATCTTGATTGCAATGCGAGTTTAAAAGAATATGAATCTGATATGCTGTTATCTGCCGCTGTGGGTATTATTGCTGCTAATGTGTTTTTGGACCACCAGGTTATTGCACATCAAAGTGCTAGTGGTTTGTTCTTGATTCAGACGAGGCTTGTAAACTCTTAAGTGCGTTTGCAATTGCTTTCACAAAATGCTCCAGGTGAGTTTCAAATCAAAGATTCTAGATGTTAGTGTAATGTGGTGGTTTATAGGCTTACATGGTGCTATATTTCAGTAGAAACAACATAATGTTTCTTGTTTGGGCTAATGTAATAGCAGTCTTGTTTCCTTCTTATTAAAACTGATGTTCCAGTAGATTTGCCACAAAGGATTGCCCACACCGAATAACTAATTTCTGTTGCATAAGAGTTTAGAATGCCAGCACATTGAATTGGGTTCTAATGTTTTGTACTTGGGAAAATGCTGCTTGTGATCAGCTCTTGTTCCAGTTCATGATCCTTCTAGGAAAGCCTATATTGGAATTCAGGAGAAAGACCCATCATTTAGAGTTGTCTATCCTGACCTTAAAACATAATAAATGAAACTTAAATGCAAACTTGACAAACACAGAAGCCAAATATTATATCAATGAGGCGATCTATTCACAAACAAATCCAACAAATCACAAAGGGAAAACCACCTGGTAGCATCAACTAAAAAAGAAGAAGTCTCATAATCCATACCAATCTCAACACCAAGACCGTGCATCCCGGAAACAAGAACGTTGGAACCGAAAAGCCTTCGCATCGTCTCTCTTCCATAAACAGCAAGCTGGCGACTGTGAAGATCCTCATCAATCTCCATCGGGTTCGAATCAACAGGTGCGATGATCAGCTCCTCCTCTTTACAGTGGTTGTTACTGCTGCTGTCGGTGTTACTGCAATCACCAATAACGCAACTGTTTTTGTTACTAAACACGTTCGATTCCAAGGAGCAATCGATCCGGTTCTTTTTGAAAGAATATGAATCTGATATGCTGTTATCTGGTGCTTTTTCTCCTTCAACCAGCACTGCTTCAACAGGTCGCTTTTTAGGAAGCATAAAGTATAGTAAACTGCCAAACAAACGACGAACACCCATCAAAAATTTTAAAATGAAATTAACAAAAACGGTATTGATAATGAACCATAAACCCTTAGGCCTAATAAGATTCGAATGCGAAGATGTTAAGCAAGAGATTGATTAGAAGAAGAGAGAAACGTACCGATTAGCCCTGTGAGGAAGGGTGGAATCTAGGGGTGGAAGGGGGGAGTGAGATTTGGTGGAGTAAATGTGAAGCAGAGATTTTTTATTTATTTTGGGTTTAGAGAAATGGGAGTTGAGAAAGTGTGGGGATGGGGGTATTTATGGTTTTGCATTCGGTCTGTGGCCTTAGGGTTTTGGACAGTGATGGGATGGGAAATTCAAATGGACCCATCGAGAGAACATGGCCGTTAACTTTATTCTGGTTTGTGTTTTTTTATTCATTTAAAATTATATATTTTAGTTTTATATTATTTTAACGTGTTTTTTAGGTTCTACTGTTATATATAATTATAATTAAATATATATATAAAGAAATTAAAATTATCATTTAAATTTTAAATCTAAGTAAGAAAATGACAGTTAAATCGAAATGATTTCATCAGCTAGATAGATTCAAAAATAACATTTTCAACTGATAAAAAAATATAGTTTGATTAAAAAAAATTATAATAACATTTTAAAAAAAAAATATTGAGATGACAATATATTAAATCAATATATTAAATCGACTCAAGTTAACCTGGATTAACCTTCTGAATTTATGACTTGGATCATCATATTACAATAACCCCAGATAAAAAAAAAATATTTAGTTCAATTCCTAATAAATTCATTATTGAATAATAAAATTGAGAAAGATTTAATCTAAAAATGAAAAAACTAAATAATTTTTCTAAACAAAATTACTAGAATTCCATCAACAATATCGCAAGGTCTTTCTAATTTTTTTATTGCTTTAAACTTTTAACCTGAAATATACTAATATATTAAGAAACTCCTAAAAACATTTCGGCCTGATCTAACTATCAAAGTATAAGATTAATATCATAAAATTAAATATTATTTTTTAAATAAATAAATACTATATAGTTGGAATACAATAGGTAGAACGGAACCATAACATTCCCGTCAAAAATTGATCAGAGTTTCTAAAATAGGATGAGATTATACATGTGATGAAATATATTTCAGTTTATTTTGTTTTTTAAATTGGAATAGATTTTCCTGTCATTCCATTTGGAAAGAAACAAAAATCCTTGATCGAGAGTTCAAAGAATTATTTATGTCATTTGAAATCATCCTTAAATTATTATCATATCAATTTTCTTTGATTTTGTTTGGAATTCATTTCATTATATTTAGTTTACTTGCCCATATTTTATAATAAGAATAATAGACAATAAATTAGTGTGTGTGTATATATATGACGTGAGTCTTTTATTGTAGCATTAGACATAATTATTGTGAATTGCTATAGTGAAATTATTATTTTACCCTTGGATGGAAAAAATGGGAGCCTTGGAGGTGGTGTGATTTGGTCTTTTCTAATGACTCGTTGGTTATTAAAATATTGTATGGGGGTATGTTAATCTTTTTCAAATTTTTGCACAATAAATGTCATGTTTACCCCGAAGTCAACAAAATATAAAATTATTGACCAAGGATTATTTTATCTTTTCAAAAACTTCATAGTAGTAAAATTACTTATTTATACTTGTGATGGAAAAAAAAAAGATGTTGACAAAGAATTTGTTTGGTTTTTCGCTTCTTAGAATACAAAAACACAATGTTTTTACCTAAATTAAAGGAAAAAAACAAGTGGTCTTTGTAATCTCATTCATTCTCTTCCACCAAAGCATAAAAAAAAACATTAAAAATGAGGTGAGAAAGAATGTGAAAAGTTCAAGTTAGAAACTCTTCTTTCAACCCTTTTTATATTGAATTTTCAAAAATCTTAGAGAATTAATTCCTATAATTATCATTTTTTATTAACCATCATAAATCAAGAATTAAATCTAGAAAAAACCGAAGGTTCTTTGAGTTGAAAAAAAAAAGGTTCTTTAAGATTAATTTATCATTTGACTATAATTTATTTTAATTGAATAAATTTCCAATAACTTACCACATGAATGGAAATTATCTCACTCGTTTGAGAATGGCTCAAAGATTGTTTAAGAGATATTGATTTGATAAACTACTACATCAAGATATGTAGTTTCTTGCTACGAAACTTCCTTCATGAAATACTATCAAATTTATTCGATTAAAAGTGAACATGATGTTTATAAATATTTAGTCTTTTGTGAACCAAGACAATAATACTCACATGTTTTTATACCTAGATATTTCTTTTTATTCTTATTGTTGTGTTCATTTTGATTTTAAACAATTCTTGGATTCACGAGTGCCTTAACAAATTTAGCTTTTATCAAAATTCTTAAGAGACGATCATATTTCTCACTCACATATACGATATTTTTTAAAAGTATTATATTATATTCTATTTGGTGTATCAAGATATGAAAATCATTAAGAACTCAACTCACTATTTATCATGACTCAACTAACACTTATTCTGTTGTAAAAATAAACAAGAATAATAGTCTTCTAGTATTACTAAGAATGTTATATAACTTAGTTTGTCATTTAAATTGAATCTTAAAATCTCCAATCAACTAGGTATGATTACCACTATTATACTTTCTTTTTCTTTTTTTATCTTTTAAAGGCTTTAAACTTATTCATCCCAATGAATTATACATAAACTCTCTCGATAAACTTGTAGTTCATGAATACATGATATTTGTTTTTTTAATTTTAAATAGTCAATGAAAATAATTTTAATCAAAAGCATGTGTTTAAATATATTATGCTGACAATGTATATGTCTAGACTTGTCATTATACATATTACATTATGTCATTTGAATTGTTGATTAACTATCATAATGGACATAAATAGTTGGCACTAGTTTGGTCAAATATGGAGTCTTTTATATAAAATTTTAAATACAATTAGCTTTCTCTCTAGCTTTATCAAGAGCAATAAGCTTTATTATCATCGTGGATCTAGTGATATATGTTTGCATGGAAGATTTTCATGACATAGCTATTTCACCAAATATGAAGATATATCAATTTATTGACTTCAAATTCTCAATGTTGGATATTCAATTAACACCATTATACTCTTATAGTATTGCTGGTGAATTAATATAGTATTGTTGGTGAATTAATATAGTATCGCTTATAGTTCACGATATACCTCAAATATTTGAGTATCTTTTTTTACTTTTTTTCAAATGATGTACTTGGATTACTTGTAAATCTACTGGTTTACTAACCGAGTAAGCAATATCATGCCTTGTATAGTTAATAACATATATTAAGCTTTCAATTATTCAATAATGTTTTGATTGGTTTATTACATCTATATCAATTGGTGTTTCAACAAGGTTTTTATCATCTTTAGAAAATTTGTTGGGGATTTTCTCAACATAATGAGATTGGAATAATATAAGTCCATAAGATGTCTTATAAATTTGTATTTATAAGACAATCATTTACTACTTATGAAAACACAAAAGAAACTCAGAGTTTTTTTTTCAATATCTTTAACAAACAACTAAATTCTTATAAGCCAGTCTTAAAAAAACTAATTTATACGAATTTAGATTATTTATATATATTGTTATGATCATTACTACCCAAAACTAACATATCATTCATACAGAGACATACAATGACATAACTTTTATCTGTGTTTTTCACATAAACAAATTCATCAACTTCATTGATTTTGAACTCAATTGACAACATAACCTTGTCAAATCTTATATGTCATTGCTTAGATTTTTAATTTAAATCATACAATGATTTGACAAGTTTACAAACTGTCTTTTATTGTTCATCGACGAGAAACCCCTCTAGCCCTTCCATGTAAATGTCCTCGCAAAGATCAACATTTATTATCTAAAATAGTCCACATCTTTTTATTATCTGAAATCTTTAACCATTCTAGTTTTATATTTATCAATAGTTCCATTAATTTTTGTTTTCATTTTAAAAATCCATATATAGCGTAATAGTTTATTTTTAGGAGAAAGATTTACTAGTTGTGATGAAAGATTATTTATAATAGATTTGATTGTGTTTTACTAATATATATAAAACGAAAAGAGATTGCCGTTTCGTACCGAATATGTTCTCTCTTTTTCTACCTTTATTTCCTTTTTGCCGACGATGCCCTACTGGCCACTGGGACTAGATGGAGCATCCTTATGAGCCAACAAATGTACGAGGGTTGCTTCATCCCTGCAAATGGAACCATTCTTTTCTTGGAGCTCATATCTATTCCCATCCCCTCTTTCTTTTTCAACTCTCCTTTTCCCGTCTGCCTGTCACGCTCTACCACGACGTCGTATCATCCACCTAGCAGAGCACACCTCATCCACCTAGCAGAGCACACCTTCCTGCCTTGAAGGTTGGAAAAGCTCACTATGGTAATTCGAAAATGGCGATCATTCTCGGACATTTTATGGTGCAAGAGACTGTGGAGCCATGCATGGGTAGACATAAATTTACAGCATTTTCAATGTCTGTCTGGAAAGCTTCCATCGTAATATGCATCCATTTCTCTTTTCATTGCTCATTATCTGGCTGCCCCATAAGATTCTCCAACGTCCCTTTTACTTTTTAAATACATGTAATCTACAATATGCCTTCAAGGTATCCATCTACGGTGAGTATTGAAGATGGCGTGCCAGACTTGAGATCAGCGCTTCAAAGTTCAAACAGCTTTTATTATTCATTATTGAATATGCTTCTGCATGGTGCAGGACGAGGGAGCCTGAAATATGAGATCACGTACATAAATTAGGTTAAAAATGTTGAAAGCCGTGCGGATTCTCGTAATAAAAGTAAAAACTAAAGAAGAAATGAAACGGCTTTCAGCCCAGCCTTGTTCGTTGGGTCCTGACGGGCTCCAGCGGCAGAAGTATCACCGCAAACCCCAGCACTTAGCAACATACAGATGCAGAGAATAGACCTTCATTGGATCTTAATTGTTCATAAATCATAATAATACATGAAATTTATAGCCCCAATAATAGACATAATCATATTGAGTTGATCTGACTACATAATTTCATTCCTTATTCTCTTCGCCATTAAACCTTCATTGGATCTTAATTGTCCAAAAATCATAATAAATCTAGAATCAAATAAAAGAGTTATAAAGTTCAAACTTTTAAAATATGGCATACCATATTGATCATGATCAACTTTAATCAACAAATGAAATTTGGAATTTAGATTCTCAATTAGGCATAGCTTTTAAAAAATAAGAGATAACAAATTATGAAAATATATTTTTTATTTGAAGTTCAATAAAAAATATTAATGACAAAAAAGGCTAAATTACAAATAAATAAATAATTTAAGAGGGAATATACACACACACCTAGATGTCGTGTCGTAACCCATCAAATCAACTATTCTCGCCAAGGACTTGACCAACACTAATATTATTTTTTTTACAAATTTATGTTGCATCTAAGAGCCTGTTTGGGAGAGCGGTTGCGGTAGCTTTTCAAAGTGCTTTTCGTGCTGAAATACATCAAAATGATATTTTTTTTATTTTTTAAAAATCATTTTTGACATCAGCACATCAAAATGATTTAAAAACACTAAAATATATTTATTTAAAATGAAAAAAAAAATTGAATTTTTTGGAAACGGCGTTTGAAACGCGGTCCCAAGCGGGCACTAAATAAAGATTAAAGAGAAATGCATAAGAAAAAATCTCCACAAAGAGCCGAAGTGCACAAGCCTAACACTTGAGCATGTCTAGCCTCTCTTTTTTTTCTTCAAGAATTGAACAAGTTGTCATCCATTTATTTGAATTTCAACTCGCTTGTTTACCTAGAATTTGACCATCACAGTGGTGGATGAAAATTAGGCTAAAAGCATTTTTGTCTTTATAACAATTGGGTTAGGTTTTTCTTTCTCGACCTTGATCTATATCTATATCTATATATATATATATATATATATATATAATATCAAGGTTTGAAATAAATATCATTTAACTCCTTGCATTAAACGTAACCTGAAGACACCACCATCAACCAATCTTATGGTTAGAGCATGGAACTCTCTATACCGAATTCCGAGGAAAATCTCTCAAAAAAATGGTGACTTGTAACAGAAAAGAGGATGTGTATCAAAAATAAATTTAAAACTTAATGGACCAAAAGGGTCTAATTTTATAAAATAAGATATTAAAATGTATTTTCTTGCAACTGTAAACACACCATCCAATTTTAACTCCTTTTCTAAGTTGATCCATTATCTTTCAAATTTGTCCCAAACCCATAAATTTAAAGCAATTAGATGTTGATTTTGCAACTAAAGGTCACAATAAGAGAAAAGGGATCAAAATGAAAAATAAAATAAAAACAGCACTGCGTGGTTTTAGTTTGTTTATCTATTTCCATAGTCAAGCCATACGTGGCCCCTTGGGACTGGTTATATGTTCAGAGGTTAAACTATGCAATTAGATCCTAAAAAGAAGGGATGTTTTACAACTCTATTTTCCACGAGACACAAACGCATGAGAGGCCTCTTTCAGGCCACCAAAAAACAGAGCATGGGATACACAAAATGCCCTGTATCACTCAAATTTGTACGCCCACACATATGATCTTGGTTTCCCTTTGTTTTCTTCCATCTTTTCTCCAAGTTATTCATGGCGACACACACAGAAAGTTATTTGATATTTTCCATCACTCGCGCTGCAGCCATGATGACATATGGAATAAATTTATACCATGGCAGACAATCTAAAAGATGTAATCGGCCAATCAAGGCATGTTTTTCATCTTTTCTTTTCCCTGATTTGCGAGATTGATTGCACAAGGTACAAGAAGAAAGATTATACCTTAGTTTCTGCTATATCAACTTAAGAACTTTTACCTATTGACATTGTTGCTAGGCCGTAGCAAAATTGAGATAATTTCAGAGAACTTAGGGCGCTTTGATGGGGAATTGTTCCAGCACTTGGTCATAAAAGATTTCAGGATTTGAGGGCAGTCCTTAGGGATCTCAGGTCGTAGGCCACAAGCTGCTATACCAACTGCTGCCTGCACAGGTGAAAATGCAGCATAAGCAGCCTCGCCAGTCACCATCTCCCAAACCACCATCCCGAAACTATATGCATTACTCATCCATGTCTCGGTAATATTCTCTGGATCACCTGCAATTATCTGTTTTCAACCAGAAAAATGGTGGATCATCAATTCATCTGTTCCTGTTTAGGGAGGGAAACTTATGTATCATAATGGCCATAGCACTTGTATTGGATAACTGCAACTTACCTAGTTGAATCTCCTTTCAAGAATTACATCGAGTATAATATTATCATCATATGTGTGTTGCTCCTATAGGTAAGTGGAATTGAAAAAAGTTTGTGCCCACGTATTGGCTTACAAAATTAGGTATTAAAAAGGACCGCTAATCATGCCAAAAGCTCAAAAGATCTAATCAGCGGGCTCCACTAACTAAATCATTTTGCTAAAAGTGGCACCAAAACAATATGGTAGTGGCTGGGATGATTTGTCTAATGGAGAAGATAAGTGTGTTTATGCAAAGGTAAATGTTATGTTGAGATGTAAAGCAAGAACAATCATGAAGACATGTTGCGCATGCTCAAACAATCATGTTGGGATGAGTGGTATAAAGTCTCTTTCAGCATACCAGAAAGCACCTTCATAAATTGATTCCAAGCAATCTCCTTGAGCACAGGGGTAACATAATTTATCACAAAAAGATACTCCTACTAAAGATAGGCAATTAAATTTACAGTAGCTTGTAACAGGTAGGCAATCAAAGATAAAAATCACAGAAATACTTCACGGTGACAGTTAACAGTGCTGAAATGTATTCGTAGCCAAATAGTTAACTTTGATCTATATGCAAACTAGCTCAAAATACACCAATGATCCCTTAAACTATCACTGTTAAAGAATAATATAAATAACTTAAGCTTTTAGGTGAGATGATTCTTTAACATGATATTAGAGCCTTGTTGACCCAGCGGGCACGAGTTCGAATTTCACTGCCCCCATTCTATTTAATAAAAAAAAAATCAAGCACAAGGTAGTGTAGGCCTATACAAGTTTCATGTCTAAAGAACTTTCACTTGAGAAGGTGTGTTAGAGAATAATATAAATCATATTTCGGGACCTCACCTAATAGCTTAAAATTTTAGATGAAATGTTCCTTAACAATACGGACATCAAAACAGCACGATAAGTAGATATTCTACAGGGCATTGATACATGACATGGAATTGCGATTGATAACCAAAAATATGATAATCAAATCAACATTTCAAATGCATGCTAATCGACTGGTTTCATTGTCCATCTATGCAAAACAGGATTTTGATCATTGCTAGGTTCATGTCCGTGACAAGTGCTTATCCAAAGGATATTTGTGATCAGAATTGACTTCTTTCAAAGACATGAATTTTGAAACTTGTGAAGAATAGGGAACAAACCTCTGGAGCTAGCCAACGATAACCATCTGTTTCATATTCCATCGCCTCACCCATGCTCTTGCAAGCAGTAACTATGCCCATGTCCCCTAAGCAAGCATTCCCGTGCCGGTCCAGCAGAATCCGTTGCGTGTTAAGGTCTCTATATGCAACATCATGATCATTCATAAACTTCATCCCTTCTGCTACATCTGTAGCAATTCTTACTATTTCCTTGGTTTGAAGCTTTTTATTCTTTAACATTAGCTCATTAACAGATCCACCTTCCATCAATCTGGTCACCACACACAATCCATGATTTTCATCAACGCAAATTCCATAAAATTGAAGAATGTTCTTATGCCCGCAAGTCATCAGTTCCAAAAGGTCTTTACGGAGCTCAAACTCATAAGAATTCCCTTTATCACACCCTTTAAGCTTCTCAATTCCCACCCTCTTTCCCTTATGAACTCCCTTAAAGGAATTTGGTCCAATCTGATCAATGAACTCAAGATTATCAGAGTTCAAAAGCCATTTTCCTATCTCATCCCTGCCAGAATTAATTGTTTGCCACTCATCGACCGATACAACAATCGACGAAGTGGGTAAAGGCATCTCAAGCTGAATATTCACATTTGAATTCTCGATGGCATTCCTACAACTCTGTTCACAGGAATCCTCTTCAATTTCACCGAAGTTTCCTTTAGTGTTCTCTTCTTGACACCCACAAAGCCCAAAGGGAAGCTTCACAGTGGTGGATTTGGACTTCTTTACAGAAGATTTTAAAGCACTTTCTATCCGAGCTTTAAATGATTTCTCTTGTCCAGCTTGGACTAAAAGAAGAACAACCCCAAGAGTAAACCCTTTCTTTTCAAAGATCTGAATCTTCTTGCAACAAATGGAAGCGCTATCCAATGCACCAGACATTGCGGGCCACGAAATGGACGAGTTGCAAGCAAATGTGAGTTTGTATACACAACCCTTCACCTCTTCATCAGACACTTCCTGTATCATTAATGCTGGTTGCTCGTCAACTGATGCCTGCTCTATCAACTTAATGTGCAAAAACACTTCTTTCATATCAAACCCTGCCTGAGCATAGCTGTCAAAAATACCAAATTTACCAAAAAAGAAGAAACGACAACAATTATGCATATAACGCAAGAACAACCGGAAACTTAACAAAAGGTAAATTCCTGTAAAAGCTTTTAGCTTTTTTCAGTCTATTTGATTAAATCTCAAATTCTAGCACTAATGTTATCTTTCTATTGGTAGACCCCCCGAAAAAAATAAAAAATGGTGCGCTTTCTTTGCAAAATAGAGTGGCGTTACTCCCGATAAAAAGTGTCTTTGTCTAATTTTCCTCCATTTTCGTGGCAATCAAACAAAACCCAGTGCAAAATTATAAAGTAAAGCAAGATTGGATCTCCAATTAAAACCAAACCTGAGTGGCAAAGAATCATAGTGCTTCCTGATATTGGACACAAGTTTCTCGGGCAACTGGCTCCCTGGATACAACTGAGTGAGGTTCCTCACAACACTCGCCCACGCAACCTTTCTACATCTCTCACTCTTATTACCATAGCCATTACCCTGTTGGGAATTCGTTAGCTGTACTAGTGAGTCACGTGGTGAATCAATATTCAATGAGTTTTTAAGTGAAGCAAGGGCTTCAGACACATTTCGACTCAATCTTTGAAGCCTTTTTTGCATTGCAGATGACGAGGAAATAGTGTCTTTTTGTGAAAGATTTGAGATTTGATCAGATGGTTGTAAGGGTGTTGCTGCTGTGGAGATTGAAGATGATGAGGTTTCTGATCTGTCTTGTGCTCTCATTAAGACTTGTTCTACCATGTCCTCGTCCGTGCTGGCTCTGCTCGACCAGCACTCTAGTGCTGCTGCCATGGGTTCTGGCTGGTCGATCCTGAGACAAGACCAGAGTGATTAGTTAAGGTTAGAGGTAGAAAAATGAAGGGCTGTTTTGTGTTTGGATTCAGATTCCAAGTTCGGTCATTGTACGGGTACTGGCTGCAGGGAAATGGGGAGGAGTGATGGCTGGTGGGGTGGTTTGTTTTAGAGGGTGAAGTGCAATAAATAATGGGAAGAACAGTCTCTGTATGTCTGTGTAATAAGCATGGGCTTTCTTTCTTTCTTTCTTTTCCTTTTTTGACAAACATAAAGGCTTTAAATATAGAAAAAATAATGTTTTAATTAATTTTAACTCTGACGAACTCCACCGAAAGAGACTTTTTTTTTTTTTTTTTTTACTTTTAAGAGGGCAGGTGTTAGACCATCGTGTTTTTTTTTCTTCTCTCTCTCGAATCTATTTATCTTATAATGTAGCAATCATTTTGTGATTATAATAGCTATAAGCAATTAAGTATAGCTTCAGTAAAATAAAAGTTTATTATTACATTGGAGAATAGAAAGGAAAAAAAACTATTTAAATCATGGAGATAGCATTTTTAAGGAATAAATAATTGAATCGAGGCTCTGATATAATTAATTGTACTCCATCTGTAAAACAACGTGTTTGGTTCCTTTGAGTGTTTTAAACTTTTGTACCAGCAGCCAATGAAAAATGGATTTTAAGTTTATAATCAAGATCCCAGTTTTTATAATTTAAAAATTAAAGGATCTAATATTTATAATTCGGAACATTTCACCTAGATTCTCTTTGTATTTTTCAATCAGGTCCCTTTTTTTTAATTTTACTATTCCATAGTAAATTAATTTAGCCTTATATAGGGAAAAATATTTGGCCTCGCACGAGATACTGTCAGTCGATTAGTGCCTGTTTGAAAATGTAATTGCGATTGATTTTCATTTAAAAAAAAAAATATTAATTTTTTTTAATTTAAAAAAAAACAATTTTTTTTTCATAAGCACTTTCCAAACAGTAATGTCAAACAGCCCTGACAAGAGAGGTGTGTTACACAGCGGGAACAATATTTTTCCATGCAGTAAAAAACAGGAAGTTATCATGCAATTGCCATAAGAACTCAGAAAAGCATGACACCAATAAACGACAAAACCATAAGTATTATTTTGCACATGATGTCTGATGTGATGCTTTGATTTGATTTCATCTAAGATGGTGATGTCATACAATATCAACACCATCATTTTAAATTATATTTTATTTATATATATAAAAATAAATTAAGTCAATCAGAATACATTCCCGCCACACGTCATCCACTACAGTGCACCTTTTGCAAATTTCTATTCACTGATTATGCTTTCACGGACGAACAAATTATTAGGGTCGGTTTCTAACCGCGTTTCAAAAACTCTTTTTTTTTTTAATTTAAATTTATTTTTTATTTTAAATTAATATTTTAAAATTATTTTCGTATATTAATATCAAACACCCTAAACGTGGAAGGAGTGAATTATATAATATACATATTCGATAAAAATAAGTTGATTGGCACCGAGAGATCACTGTGGATCTAGACCATCAGTGTTGCTCCATAAAATAGTTACTGGGTTTTATAAAAAATAATGAAAATATTTTCACTTAAGATTTCCCATTTTACCCCATATTTATTACTCTAGAAAATAAAATAATAAAATAACATTAACCACTAGATTGCTATTACTCATAAAATTCCTCAATTTCTTCAAGCCGGCAGACGACCATTTTGCAAGCATAACATCCGTAACGTAGTGAGGATTTGATGATAAGACAAGAGTAGGGTCCAATGTTGATCCAACGATCAGCAAAGTGACCCTACAAAGCAAAAATCACGTGAAACGGTGATGCATGGGCCGTTTATCTTGGCAAAACTGGGAACCGTACCAGCTACGATACTAATGAAAAATGACGTCAGTGACTCCTTTACACTACGTGGCGGGCACACGTACTCAATGCCTGCTTTCCTGTGGATCTTTTATTTGCTAATGGGAAACGTGGAGGAAGTTTTTCTTGTAAATATTTTTTTTAAAGTAATATAATATTTTTTTATTTTTTTAAAATTATTTCTAGTATTAATATATCAAAAATAATTTAAAAATATTATGAAAACATAATAAAAAAAATCTTTTTTTAAAAAGAAATTCTTTTGAAAAACAGGCGATTAATCGTGATGATTTTTCTACACCAAATATAAAATACTAGATAATTGCCCGCGCGTTGCCGCGAGTATTTTTTTGTATATAATTTAACATCATTAAATCTACAACGATAAATATATATGATATAAGTAAATAAAAATTATAGATTAAAAGATAAAATGTTTAAAATTTTGAGTTGAGTTTGTCACGTAAGCATAAATTATATTTTTTAGAATATAGGTATTGCGTCATAAACTATCACAAAAGAGCGCGCACTAATTATTTTTGTGGGGTTGTATTCGGTTTTTGGCTCTTTTTTTTTTAATTAGCCGCATTGTGCACAGTGTAATCACGAATCAACCCCTCGAAAACGATAAAATAATTATTACATTATCCTGGAAAAAAAAACTAAAAAAAATTAACAAAAGAATAAGTAAGAGAAAGAATTAAATTATTAATATTATTATTATTATTATTATGTTAATAATGAAAAAAACAAAAATAAGTGAAAGAAAAAAAATATCCTAGAAACTTTCTCAAAAGATAAAAAAAAAACAAAAACTATTATTGCTATCACTGTCAAAAAAAAAATTATCAAATTATCCGGAGGAAAAAAAACATTAAAGAAAGAGCAAGCAAGAAAAACAATTTAATTATTATTATTATTATTATTATTATTATTATTATTATTATTATTATTATTATTGTGTTAATAATGAAAGAAAAATAAATAAATAAAAGACTAAAAATATGCAAGAAACTTTAACAAAAGAAAAAGAAAACAATTATTATTGCAATTACCGGCAAAACAAAAAATATTATCAAATTATCGGGAGAAAGAGAAAAAACACAGAAGAGCAAGAAAAAAAAATAATGAAATTATTATTATTATTGTTATTATTCTTATTATTATTATTATTCTTACTAATTGCCCGCGCGTTGCCGTGTTTTGTATATAATTTAACATGATTAAATCTACAACGATAAATTTATATGATATAAGTAAATAAAAATTATAGATTAAAAGATAACATGTTTAAAATTTTGAGTTGAGTGTGTCACGTAAACATATATTATATTTTTTAGAATATAGGTATTACGTCATAAACGATCACAAAATAGCGCACTAACATTAGAAAAAAGAGCAAAATATTTGAATACAAAAATAAATAAATTACTGAAATCATTATTATGTAGATAATAAAATTATAAAAATCAATTAATAGAAAGAGCCAAAAAAAAAAAAGGAGAAGGAAGCAATATTAATTTTAATTATTATCACAATAACAACATCGGAGTCTTAATATCTAAAATTATTATTGCCGCTAGAATAATAAAAAAATTATTAAATTATACCGAGGGAAAAAAACTAAAAAGCATGATTTAAATTATTATTATTATTGTTGTTATTATTATTATTATTATTGTTATTACTATTATTATTATTATTATTATTATTATTATTATTATTATTATTATTATTATTATTATTATTATTATTGTTTTAAATACACTTATATATACATGGACAAAAGTTTGGATTATTCTAGAAATTAAAAAAGTAAAAGCATAAGGACTTAAATGAAAATCAAATATCAAGGGCTTAAATTATGAAATTAAAAGTCAAAGGGCTGAAATGCAAACTACATTTATTCTCATTTGAAATCAGAGGACGAAATTGCAAATATCGGAAGTTGTGTACCGAATTAATTGAGCTATATACAGCCAATCCGGAAATTGAAAGTAGCAGGACCGAAGTGAAACTTTGACATTCAATTAATTAAAATCGGAGGACCCAATCGAACTAAATCAAAACTTATATAACAGAAATCAGGACTAAAAACAAAATTAAAACCCGAGGGACCGAAGTGAAAAACAGCAAAACATGGGGGACTCTCCTGCACATGCACGTGCAGGAGAGAGAGAAACGTTGCCGGAGGCTTCAACCGGCCTCCGCCGCGTCCACGGACATGTGGTGGTTACACGCCCCACCGCGGGAGGAAGACCACGCGGCGGCGCATCGATCTAGCCACCGGTAGAAAATTTCCGACCACCGTAGCACACCGCACGCGCCGCCTAAACAGGGCGTGAGGCGGAAAACCGCCTGGCGCGTGCGCCTCACGCCCTGACAACGCCGATTAATAAATTCGAAAAATAGGGCCAATTACCATTCCACCCCTGAACCCAATTCATGGTTTTTGTCTTATTAGGGGCTAAAATAGTCTTTGGCCATTTCAGAAAATAATAAATAAATCGGAAGTTGCGGCGGACCGGACCAGGCCGGTCCGGCCGCGCGCAATTACGCCGGTGCCCCTCACCCGGAGCCGTTATTTTGTCTTATTACCAGGGACGAAATCGTCAATACACTGTTCACAACCGAATATTTAAAAAAAATAAAATAGGAAAAGCCGAAATTAGCCCCGCTCGCCTGCCCTCTCTCGCCGCGCTCCCGAGGGCCATTCTCGCCCGTGCACTGCTCGAGTCCACAGTGCACTGTGAGGGGCGCTACAGTGTTTCGTCCACGCCGTTTATTGTGTTTGTAATATATATTTCTTCTGGTGCTCTTAAATTTTTTTTTAATGTAAAAATTATTAATTATGTGTATTTTTTTATTGTATTATAAATTTATCCAAAATAATAAATTTGTGCAGAAATCTTGTTAAGTGCAAGTTTTCTATAAAATATATGAATTTTAAATCGCTATAAATTTATCTGTTTAGAAGTTTTTTATGAAATAACCAACATTAATTTATCATCATCATCAAAAAAGAAAGAAGATTCGGATATTTGAATTATTAAATCAACTGCATTAAGATTAGTTCATTTTATAATTCAATTTCAATCAAACAAAAACAAAATATAAATTGTGAAAATACATGTAATAATAAAATAACAAAAATAAATAGTTAATTTTCTATCAACAAAAAGTTAAAAACATAAATTGAAAATTCATCCCCACGCTATTTTCATTATCATTGCTATAATAGTTAAAATTATTATCAATATTATTATCAAAACAATTAAAATAAATAAATTCCTTGAAATATAATTAAAAAAATACACAAAGATTTTTACAAAAAAGCAATTAAAAAAATCACTAAAATTATCATTATCATTGTGCAAATAGTAAAATCATAAAAATCATCTGATCCAAATAACAAATAAAAATAAGAGTAAAAACAAAAACAAAAATTAATAAAGGAAAAAAGGGAGCAATATTAATTTTAAAATTATTACCAACATAAATTGAAATTTAACGATTGAACCGATTAAAAATAAAACCCCAATAAAAAAACAAAAACTAAAAGCATAGATACATAGATACGAATAAAAAATAAACATTATCCAATAATGAAAAAAAACTAAATGAATTAATATCAAATAAAAATCTGCAACAGTCAAATAACAAATATAAATAGTTAATTTTCTATCGATAAAAAAACAGAAACATAAATTGAAAATCCATCCTCATATTATTGTCATTATCATTGTTATAACAATTAAAAAATTTATCAACATTACTGTCAAAACAATTAAAATAATTAAATTGACCTGAAAATCATTAAAAAAAAGGAAAATAATTTTATAAGAAAACAATAAAAAATTAATAACTAAAATTATCGTTATTATTGCGCAAATAGTCAAATCATAAAAATCATCTAATCCAAAGAGCAAATAAAAATAACAAAAAACAAAAAAAAAGGGAAAAAGGGAGCAATATTTATTATTGCTACCACTATCAATACAATAAAAATTATCAAATTATACCGAGAAAAAAAAAACATAAACAAAATAGTAAGCAAAAAAAACAATTAAAATATTATTATTATTATTATTATTATTATTATTATTATTATTATTATTATTATTACTATTATTATCATTACTATTACTATTATTATTATTATTATTATTATTATTATTATTATTATTATTATTATTATTATTATTACTATTATTATTATGAAAGAATAAATAAACAACAAAAGATCAAACAAAAAAATAAAATAAAAAGAAAAATTATCATTGCTATTACTGTCAAAACAATAAAAATTATCAAATTATCATGAGGGGGAAAACCCTAAAAAATATTTACAAAAAAGTAAGCAAGAAAAACAATTAAATTATTATTATTATTATTATCATTTTTATTATTTTTGTGTTAATAATGAAAGGGAAAAAAATGAAAGACTAAAAAATTCGTAAAAACTTCAACAAAAGAAAAAACAATTAAACAAAAATAAAAATTATCATTGCTATTACTTCAAAAAAATAAAAATTATCAAATTATCCCGAGAAAAAAAACCTAAAAACCATTAACAATAGAGTAAGCAAGAAAATCAATTAAATTATTATTATTATTATTATTATTATTATTATTGTTATTATTATTATTATTATTATTGTGTTAATAAAGAGAACAAAGAAAATAAATGAAAGACTAAAAAAAGCATAAAAACTTTAACAAAATTAAAATCATAAAAAGAAATGAAGGGATTGAAATAAAAAAATAAAAGTATAAGGGCTGAAATGAAAATCAAATATCAAGGAATGAAAATCAAAAATTAAAAGTTTAAGGGCTGAAATGAAAATCATATTTATTATCAATTTCAATTAAAGGACAAAGTTGCAAAAATTAAAACTTCTGTACCGAATATATTAAGCCATTTAAAGCCAATCTGGAAATTAAAAGAAGGAGGAACACAACGAAACTTTAACATTTAATTAATTTCAATCAGGAGGACCCAATCGAACTAAATCAAAACTTATATATAACAGAAATCAGGACCATAAAGATAATTGAAAGTTAAGGGACCAAAGTGAAACAGTCACACCAATGGGGGCCTCTCCTGCACTTTTACGTGCAGGAGAGAGAGAAACATGTCTGGCGGCTTTAACTTGCCGCGTCCACGCACATATGACGGTGAAACGCGCTGCCGCGGGAGGAAGACCACGCGGAGGCGCATCGATATGGACGCTGGTATCCCATATCCAGTCACCGCACGCGCCACCTAAACAGGGCGTGAGGCGAAAAACCGCTGGCGCGTGCTCCGTACGCTCTGACAGTTACCGAAAGAATATAATAAAAAAATAAGGTCAATTACCGTCCTGCCCCTGAACCCAAGTCACAATTTTTGTCTTATTAGGGGCTATAAACGTATTTAGTCAATTTCGAAAAATAATAAAAGAAGCAGCAGGATGGTTTGCCATGCGTAATGACCGAGAAGCCCCTCATTCTGGCGGCGTTTTTTGTCGTTTTCGGGGGGTAAATTCGTTAAAACACTGTTCATTCACGGGCAAAAAAAAAAAAGACAGTCGAACTCGCGCGAAGCACGGATGGAAAATGTCCAGTCCACAGTGGTGAAGAGTCTTGCGCTACAGTGCATTATTCACAGTGAAAACTCCACGCGTATTATATATTAGGTAATGTACGGGATGTTTTATTATAATATATACGAGCGAACTTGCCCGCGCGTTGCGCAGAGCTTTTTTTCTATGTAGAAAACTAATTAATTTTATGCGTGTTATAATTAATTATTTTAATATTTAATTAGTAAAATTATAATTGATAGAATCTATTAAAAACGGGTTATTTTTCCCTCCTAAAAGTCATTGAATTTTGCTACTGTTAAAAGTATTTTGATAATTATTTAATCAGTAGATTGTACAATTGGAATAAAAAAAATTCTGTTAAAATGAGCCACGTGCTCCGTGTAACATACTGATTGATTGTTGTGTATGTTTTATTTGTTTCATGAATTCTTTCATTAGCAAATAGTAAAATTATAATCGTTGAATTGTAGCAAAGATGAGTGATTTAAACAACTTGATTGATGGTTTTGTTTTTAACTACTTTGATTATAATTTAATTGGTAGATAGCAAAACCACAATTGATCAAACTGACTAAAGATATATTATTTGTCTGCAACATATTAATTATTTGTTGGACATGTTTTAACTATTTGCTGAATAATTTATTTGACAGATAACAAAAATACAACTGCTAAAATTTATCAAGGATTATTTTTTCAAATTTTTTCTTCATATTATTATATAAAAAAAAATTTAGAATACTGAGATTAAATTAATGTGAGATTTTTAAAGAAAAGTCAGTTTTATTTTTTATATATATTTTAAGATGTTAATATAAAAAAAATATCACAATATATAATTAGTCTCTCTTATTTTTTAATGTATATAAAAATTTAGGATCATTAACAATTTTGTTACATGTTAAAAAATTTGGTGCCGACTGTGGCGAAATGCAGGGCAATTTTTTATTTTATTATTGTAGATAATTTGGCATAATTTTTCTACATGTCTTGTCTATGTGTGATTTCGTATATTTTTTTTTCGTGATATGAGATTTGAAATATCATACATAAAAAAGGACGTGAAAGTTATTTTTCACAAAAATAACATTGACCAATAAATTTTTGTCACAATTATTATAAATGTTATTATAAATATTATTATACATAATTAATATTCTAATTATTATTGGTTATACTATCGATGATACCGTAATTATTGTTTAAAAAAGAAATTTTTCAGATTTTAAAATATTAAATTAAGTATTCATTCATATATATATATATATATATATATATATATATATATATATATATATATATATATATATATATTAAGGCGCTAATATTAAATAAATATTAAAATATATAATTAGTCTGACATATTTAAAATAAAACAAAACTTACAAATAATCATTATCATTATTTTGAATGTCTTATCTATAATAATTAGAAATTTCAACACCTAACAATATTAACAAAAAAGCAATTAAGAAAAAACAAAAAAAAACAAAAATAAATTTAAAAAATGTGGAAATAATAAAAATTGGTGAGACCATAATTATAGTAGAAAAAAATTCTATTATTTTTTTATAAGATTTATTTATCATATTATTATATTAAAAGCATTTCAGAACAATGATATAAATTTTTTTTTTCAAAAAAACCTAGGTCATATATATATATATATAAAATAAGACGCTAATATTAAATAAATATCAAAATATATAATTAGTCTGACATATTTAAAAGAAAAGAAAACTTACAAATAATCATTATCATTATTTCGAATGTCTTATCTAGAATAATTAGAAATTTCAACACTAAACAATATTAACAAAAAAAACAAAA
Organism: Salix brachista; assembly: GCA_009078335.1. Taxonomy (NCBI): domain Eukaryota; kingdom Viridiplantae; phylum Streptophyta; class Magnoliopsida; order Malpighiales; family Salicaceae; genus Salix; species Salix brachista. The sequence continues at coordinate 21,043,853 of CM018587.1, forward strand.
TAAAAGGAAGCCTAGATATATAAAAAAGTGCAAGGGGAAAGCACCCTTTTCAAACAGGTCATTGCTTTTTAAATGTGCGATCGAGAGAAAAAAATCGTGGTGCGCTTAAGCTGACCCGGACACCTCAGTTGTAAAAAAAAAGAAAAAAAATGTAAAAAAAATATGGGTCAGGAGATTAGTCATAGTGCGCGTAAGTTGTACCGGACACCCCGGTTATAAAAGAAAAAAAAGGAAGCCGATTAAAAGAAAAAAAGTGTAAGGAGAAAGCACCTTTTCAAACAATAATGAACAATGAAATTCATTGTTCATTTTGGAAAAAAAAAATCGTGGTGTGCGTAAGCTGACATGGACACCCTGGTTATAAAAAAAACAAAAAAATGTATAAGTGGAAAAAACAGGAAAAAAATGTAAAAAAAAAGTGGGTCCGAAGATTAGTCGTGGTGCAGATAAGCTGTCCCGGACACCCCGGTTGGAAGAAAAAAAGCTAAAAAAAAAGAAGAGGGAAATCACCTTTTTTCATTGTTTATATCCAAAATCATTGCCTGAGGATTCGAACTCCCTATGTAATAGACACATGCCTTAACCGCTCGGCCGAAGCAACATTGTTGTTCAATCTAGTATACAAATTATACTTAATGAATATAATAAAATCCAAAACCATTTTCATCGCCCAAGAGATTCGAACTCCCTTGTACGTAATAGGCACACGTTTTAACCACTCGGCCAGAGCGACTTCTTTGTTCAGTTCTAATGTACAAATTATACTTATATTATTATGTAATTTAACTATTCCAATCCACAGTGCATCTGAATGTAGATGAACAATGGAAAACACTGTTTGAAATCATGTTTTGTTTTATCTATATAGTAATTTAACGAAATTATCCCTTTTCAGATCAAATAATTTTTTTGCGTTGAAAAAATATGGTTCCAGCCGCGGCAAAATATGGTTAAGTGGGTAGTATTATCTATAATTTGAAAAAAAAATGTTTCTTGCATATGCGGCAAAACAATTAGTTATTTATAATTTTAAAAAATTATATTTTTTCCGATCAAATAATTTTTTTGTGTTGAAAAAAATATGGTTCTAGCTGCGACAAAAAGCGAGTAAGTAGCTAATATTATTTATAATTTTAAAAAATATTTATTGCATGATTATAATATATATATATATATATATTATACTAAAAGCTAAATGATGCATTCATGCTCTTTGCATGCAGATCCCAACACGTTTATTTTATCAAATAGTCCGAGCCCGGATAATTTATTTGAAGGAATGAAATGCTTGTAAAGTCAGCAAACTCATGCTGGAATAGAGTATTTAGTAGCTGCCCCGCTGAAACAGAAGCCGTTCATGCCGACGATGATCTGCGGTCGGGGCAGCTCTATAAATTGTTCATAATTAATTAGCATGAATCAGTTATAAAAGAAAGCAAATGAGGTGTGAGTTTCACTGTTCAAATCCACAGTAAATTCAGTGTGGGTGAACAGTGAAACCACGACCTCATTTAGCTTTTAGTACTAGTTGGATTGCCCGCACTACGTTGCGGGCATAGTGCGGACAGAACAAATAATTTTCATAACTGTTGAGATTAAAATATAATATTCCAGTATGTAAAATTTGATATAATGAAAAAGATCAACATCCTTTATTATAATAATAGTAAATCAAAGTCTTAACTTCTTAAATTATCATCACCATCACTGTCAAAACAATAAACATTATTTAACAAATCTCAGAGAAAAACCACAAAAAATTAATAGAAAAGCACGTAAGAACAAAAACCTAAAATTATTATTATTATTCGTAATATTCATATTATTATTGTTTTAATAACGGGAAGAAAACAAAATTAAATCAAAAGCTTAAAAAAAACCTAAAAACATTAACAAAATAGCAAATGAAAAAATAAAATAAATGAAAAAAACAATAAAAATTATTGACTGGAAAAAATCTATTTGACCTGAAAATTTATAAAAAAATATTACACTACTTTGCGGGCTGAGTAAAAAGTTTGTATAACTGTTAAAAGAATAAAAATTATCAAATTATCCCGAGAGAAAAAAAAACCTAAAAAACATTAACAAAAGAGTAAGTAAGAGAAAAACATTAAATTATTATTATTATTATTATTATTATTATTATTATTATTATTATTATTATTATTATTATTATTATTATTATTATTATTATGCTAATAATGAAAAAAAATAAAAGACTAAAAAAATCATAAAAACTTTAACAAAAGATCAAACAAAAAAATAAAATAAAAATTATTAGGTAAAAAAAGTCATATGACGTAAAAATAAAAAAGGAAAAAGGAAAAAAAAAACTAAAAAAAATAACAAAAAAAATACAAATATCAATTTCCAAATGATCATAGATATAAAATAAAATTTAAGAACTATTTTTTTTTGAAAAAAATATACCAGCCCAACAAATAAGAAAATAAAAAAAATTAAAAATCAAAGCTAAGCACACTTATATATATATATATATATATATATATGGACAGAAGTAAGGATTATTCTTGAAATTAAAAGAAATAAAAGGATTAAAATAAAAAATTAAAAGTAATAGGGCTGAAATGAACATTAAATATAAAGGGATTAAAATAAAAAATTAAAAGTAATAGGGCTGAAATGAACATTAAATATAAAGGGATTAAAATCCAAAATTAAAAGTATAAGGGTCGAAATGAAAACATCGAAGTCTGAAAATCTAAGAATATTATTACTATTACAACAAAAACAATAAAAAATATTAAATTATTACGATGAAAAAAAATAAAATACATAAAAAAAAGGAAGCAAGAAAAAAAACTAATATTATTATTCTTATTGAGTTAATAATTGGAAAAAATTCAATAAAAAAAATGTCAATAAATTGTTTTTTTAAAAAAAAAACATAAGTGTAAAAAACATAAACGAAATAAATAAAAAAACGTCAAAATCAATAAAAAAAATAAAAAAACAATCAAAATAAATAAAAATGAAAAAAACATAAGTAAAAAAAAGAAATAAAAAAAAACGTCAAAATCAATAAAATAAAATAAAAACAATCAAAATAAATAAAAATGAAAAAAAAAAAAAGCAAAGTGAAAAAAAAATGCGTTAGGCAGGGGTCGAACCCCTGCCAGCGCCTCCCCTCTTAAACACGACTGTATCTTTACCAGTAACCTACATGCTTTTCATTGATTTTTTCTGTGAAAGAATTTATAAATAGTATAATTACAGTTCAAAAACGAAAAAAAAAAACACTATTGAAATCCACAGTGTTTTTACTCACAATGCACAGTAAAACACTGAGCTCTTTTAGTATATTGTACGAGCGATCTACCCGCGCGATGCGCCGGGTTTTTTTTATATATGTAGAAAATTTATTATTTTTATATGTATTGTATTCTACAATTTTAATATTTTATTAGTAAAATTATAATTGATAAAATTTGTATAATCGAAATGGAAAGTGGTTTGTAAATTTTTTAATCGCAGATAATGTAGGTTAATTTTTTTTTATGAGTTGCATTTTTTCCTAAGTAATATTAGATTCGACACATTATAAATAACAATATTGTAATTTTTTTTCATAAATAAACTTATATTTTTTTGCGTGCTATAATTAGTTATTTCAATGTTTAATTATTAAAATTGCAATTGATAAAATATGTTAGAAATTAGTTTTTGCGTGGTATAATTAATATGCTTGCCCGCGCATCGCCCTAGGGTTTTTTCTATGTAGAAAACTAATTGATTTTTTACATGTTGTACTTAGTTGTTTAAATATTTAATTAGTAACATTATAATAGATAAAATATGTAACAAATAAATTTTTTCCCTGCCTAGAAGGAATAGTGTAATCGAAATGAGAAGTGGTTCGTATATTTTTTAATTGGAGATAACTTAGGTAAATTTGTATAAAAAAAATTGAGTTGCCTTTTTTCCCCAACAATATTAGATCTGACACATTATAAATAAAAATATTATACATTTTTTAAGAAATAAATTTTGTTTTTTGAATCCTATAATGACTTATTTGCAGTCTAAAAGGAACAGTGTAATCAAAACGGGAAGTTATTCGCATATTTTTTAATTGTAGATAATCTAGGTAAATTTGTCAAAAGAAAAAAATTTGAGTTGATAATGTAGGTAAATTTGTCTACATTTTGTTTTTTTGAGTTACATTTTTTCCCCAGTAATATTAGATTTGAAATATTAAAAATGAAAATATTGAAATAAAAATTTTAAGAAATAAACTTACACAAAAGAGTATAAAATTTTAATTCGAAGTCAAAATTTTTTTTATAAGATTTATTAATCATATCATTATATTAAATGTATTTAAGCATATTGATATTAAAATTTTTCTAAAAAAAATTCTAGGTCATTTTCTCTCTCTCTATATATATATTTTTAGGTGATAATATTTAATAAATATTAAAATATATAATTAGTCTAACATACTTTATAGAGTAATCAAAATTGGAAGTGGTTCGTATATATTTTAATTGTAGATAACCTAGGTAAATTTGTCATTTTATTTTTTGTATGAGTTGAATTTTTTCTGTAGTAATATTAGATCCAACACATTATAAATCAAGATTGTAATTTGTTTTTAAAAATAAAATGTTTTTTTTTGCATGCTATAATTACTTATTTGCCGTCTAAAAAGAACAGTGTAATCGAAAGGAGAACTGACTCGTATATTTTTTAATTGCAGATAATGTAGGTAAATTTGTCTACCTTTTGTTTTTTTGAGTTTTATTTTTTCCCCAGTAATATTAGATCTGCAATATTAAAATTAAAAATACTGTAAATTTTTTCAAGAAATAAATTTGTACAAAAGAGCACAAAATTACTATTTGGAGGAAAATTTATTTTATTTTATAAGATTTATTCATCATATTATTATATTAAATGTATTTAAATGTACAAAAGAGCACAAAATAAATTTGATATTAATTTTTTTTTTCCTTCAAAAAATCTTTGGTAATTTTCTCTCTCTCTGTATATATTTTCAGGCGATAATATTCAATAAATATTCAAACATATAATAAGTTTAAAATATTTTAATTTGACATAAATATACAAATGTATAATTAATTTGACATACTTTTAATAATATATTAAATTTTTATTATTATTGTTAGGCGATAATATTCAATAAATAAATCAAAATATTGTAATTTGTTTTTAAAAATAAACTTATTTTTTTGCACGTTATAATTACTTATTTGCCGTCTAAGAAGAATAGTATAATCGAAAGGGGAAGTGTCTCGCATATTTTTTAATTGCAGGTAATGTAGGTAAATTTGTCAACAATTTTTTTTTGAGTTGCATTTTTCTCCAGTAATATTAGATCTGCAATATTAAAAATCAAAATACTGAAATTTTTTTTCAAGAAATAAACTTGAACAAAAGAGCACAAAATTAATATTTGGATGCAAATTTTTTTTATTTTATAAGATTTATTCATCATATTATTATATTAAATGCATTTAAGAATACTGATATTAATTTTTTTCTTTAAAAAAATCTTTGGTCATTTTTTCTCTTTATATATTTTTAGGCGATAATATTCAATAAATATTCAATAAATATTCAAACATATAATCAGTTTAACATATTTTAATTTGACACAAATATACAAATGTATAATTAATTTGACATACTTTTAATAATATATTAATATTTTATTATTATTATTAGGCGATAATATTCAATAAATATTAAAACAAATAAATTATTATTATTATTATTATTATTATTGTTGTTGTTGTTATTATTATTATTATTATTATTATTATTATTATTATTATTATTATTATTATTATTATTATTATTATTATTGTGCTAATAATGAAAGAAAGAAAACTAAATGAAAGATAGAAAACATCTTAAAAACTTTAACAAAAGATCAAACAAAAAAACTTTAATAAAAAAAAAATCTGAAATTATTCTTAGAAGAAAAAACAAAAAAACCATTAACAAAATACTAAGCAAGAGAAACAATTAAATTCTTATCATTATTATCATAAACTTAAAAACATTAACATAAGAGTAAGGGAAAAAAATAAGTAAATTATTATGATTATTATTATTATTATTATTATTATTATTATTATTATTATTATTATTATTATTATTATTATTATTATTATGAAAGAAACAAAAAGAAAGCCTACATAAATCATAAAAACTTGAACAAAAGATAAAATAGAAACAAAAATTATAAGGTGAAAAATATTGAAGAGCAAAGGTAGGGAAAATATATCAATTTTCAAATGATTATAAACACAAAATAAAATTAAAAACCAAAGCTAAGGGCATATTTATATATACATTGACAAAAACATAGACTATTCTAGAAATATAAAAAAATATAGGGATTAAAATCAAAGATTAAAAGTATAAGGGTTGAAATGAAAATCAAATATAATATCAATTGTAATCAAAGGATGAAATTGAAAAAATCACAACTTCCGTACCAAATATATTAAGGTTTTTAAACTGAATCCGGAAATTAAAAGAAGGAGGACCGAAATGCAACATGAACATTTAATAAATTTCGATCAAAGGACTCAATTAAAAGGGAAGGGACCGAATGGCAAAGTAAAAACTCGGTCCCTCCTCTGTACCATACTGCAAATTAGAAGTAAAGAGACTAAAGTGGAACATCAACAAACCTGGGGGCCTCTGTTGTACTTGTTCCAGCTGGAGAGAGAGAGAGAAACGGAACAAACATTTTAACCGGACACTGACGCGTACACGGCCACTGGGTGGTAAAACGCGCCGGACCGGGAGAATGACCACGCTGCGGATAAGCGACGGAGACTCCGGAATCCCATTTTTGGCCACCGTATGACCACTCACGCGCCACTTGAATAGGGCGTGAGTGGAAAAACTGTCGGTCGCGTGTTCTACACGCGCCGACAGTATTTCGGGATAATTAATTAAAAATGTTGGTCAATTACGGGTATACCCCTGTTCCTAATTCATCAATTTTGTCTTATTAGGGGCTATATCCGTATTTAGCCATTTTCAAAAAATATTAAAATAAAAAAAAGTACGGCGGACCGGACCGAACCGGACCGGTCCGTACACGCGCAATGACAACACTGACCCTGAGACTTGAACGTTATTTTGTCCTATTATTGGGGGTAAAACCGGTATAACACTGTTCATCGGAGGAAAAAACAAAAAAAAATAAGGCGGACGAACTCGCGCGCTACACCGGATCAAATTGCGTGTGAACAGTGGCGATGAGTCTTAAGCTACAGTGAACGAACAGGAAAAGGCCGATCCCTTTTAGGTTCTTTGTTAATAATTTGTTACTACCTCACGAAGCTTGTCCTTGCGGGTTGGGCCCTTGGTCCCGTTTTAAATAGCCCAGGCCCCATTCCTCGAAGATGATCACTCGAACAGACTTAGGCCCTTCTCTGCTAGGCCATGTCCATGAAGAAAATATCCGTTGTTTGAATTAGGAAAGTGCTCTTGTAGATGTCCTTCTAGTTCCAGGTTTATGGATAAAGGCAATAGCTTAAAAGAGAAACCACGTTCATGCTAAATTCTTGGACTGCGCAATGATGGGGATTATTTTTTATTTTTTCAAGAAAAAACCTTTTAAAAAACGTACATAAAAACATTGAAAATAAAAAAAATTACATGTATATTAGATAAAAAAACACTTCTAGAATTTTAAAATAATTATACATTAAATGATATACTTATTTTATAAAATTTTGAGATAGTGATAGTGGATCAACCAAAACTAACTATAATTAAATAAAATAAAATGTCCAACTCTAATCGACCAAGTGCTGAAGGCTGGAAAAAAATCTCAATTATTTTTTTAACATCTACTATATATTTTTTACCTGTTTATATTTAGTTTTGTTATCATTTCCTTTTTTAATGGAAATTGATAATAACATTATTTTTATAATTTATTTACAATTTTTTAATTTCTAAAATATTTAATTATATATGATGTGAAATTGAAATTGAAATTGACGAGTCTTATTTTTTTTTTAAAGTTATTTATACATTATTTATTTCACCAAGTAAGGTTGCATATTGTTGACATAGAAAACAAATTGTATTTCGAACACATCATATGGGCATTATGAATTTAAATTAATAACCTTTGAACTTACAAATGCCCCTACAACATTTTCAGACAATAGCCATTCGTGAGATAATTCATATTGGTTTTATTTGATAGTATATTGGTCTAAAATTCTACCTTTGGTCTGCATCTTAGGTCAAAACTGGGAACATTACAGGGACATCACCTATTTGTCAAGCGATCCAAATGTACATTTCATGAATCTCAAATTAAGTATTTTATCATATTATATCAGATGAAAATGTTTTCACACATCTTTTGCATTAGATACTGATGTTTTTGCTATAGGAATAAGGGAATACTCAATCGAGAAGGATAGTCATTGCCTTTTATATGTAAAACTTTGTGTTTAAAATATTTAAGGTTGTCCATATGGGAAAAGAAATACCTAGCAATTTTGATGACAATAAATATACAGAGGCATTAACCGGAGCACGATCAATTTGATATCATTGATCATGAAAGTTTGAGATATTCATTGAGCAAGATCAGTTCCATGATTATATGCAGTTATGCTTTGGAGTGGAGGATTTTCTGGTATTTGCAAAGTCGCTGTGCTGCAGTTTGCTCTGCTCTCTCTGATGTTTTGTTTTAGTCATAGCTAATGTGTTTTTAGACCACCAGGTTTTTTTTTTTAACCGAGATGTCCGAGTCAGCTTACACGTACCAAAACTAATCTCCGAACCCACCCATTGAGCAGGTAAAACACCGCGAGGATGACAGACGTACATAGTGGGACTCGAACCCCACCTGCGGACCACCAGGTTATTGCTCATCAAAATGCTAGTGGTGTGGTTCTAGATTCAGCCGAGGCTTGTAAACTCTTAAAGTGCGTTCGCAGTTGCTTTGACAGATTGCTCCAGGTGAGTTTCAAATCAAAGATTCTAGACGTTAGTGTAATGTGGTGGTTTATAAGCTTAAATAGTGCTATATTTCAGTAGAAACAGCATAACGTTTCTTGTTTGTGTTAATGTAATACCAGTAGTTTTGTTTCCTGATTAAAATAAAATTGAAGTTCACAGTAGATTTTCCACAAAGGATTGCCCACATCGAATAAATAATTTCTGTTGCATAAGAATTTAGAATGTGAGCACATTGAATTGGGTTCTAATGGGGAAAATGCATGCAGCTTGTGACCAGCTCTTGTTCCAGTTCACGATCCTTCTAGGAAGGCCTATATTGGAATTCAAAATATGGGAATTGTTTTAATTTACTGGAAGATGTGAGGCCGATCATATTGGTAGCCAGGTTCCCGTAAACCCCATGCATATGGAAGGGTTATATGAGTTATTCGTCTCCAAATTTGAAAGTCTCCTTTTGATCTGATGCTTTATAATGATCTGCATAGGACATCCTCTTAACATCACTGTTCTCCAACCTCGGAAATTATTCTATTTTCTTACTTTTTTCGTATAATAGTCAGACAATTCATGTTTTATATATGACTGCCGTGTTCTTTTTCGCACATTCTTGACGTTTAATTTCTCTCCTTTAAGTTGCTAAAGCAAAAGATCTAATTTCTATCCATGTACCTTGAGAGAGGAAATTGATTTGTGGATCAGAATCTCTGCTTCAATACCTATTCACACCCAAATTTGTTCCCATTTGAGCTCCCAATCATGGTCTATTTCCTGTCCTTCTGAATGATATTGTGTATATTTTTCTGATGGCGAAGGCCTACTGCTCTACACTGGACTTTGCAACGCATCTTTTCGAAGTTCATTTTACCATAAAATCATGATTTTATAGCCAATTTTATTTATAATTTTATGTGAAATATAAATACTACCCCATTTACTAATCAAAAGTGCTGCTGCTGGTAGTGATATGATGCTTTACCTCTGGCATCTGAACCCTAATATTGTGCTGTAGGGATTTGTAGATGCTCACGATGTTGAACCAAACATCATGACCGAGATATTGGATGCCTGTCAAGGGCTAACGACTTGATTTTTGTTCTAGTTGTTGCACAGTTCCCTCACCTCCTGCAAAACTTTGAAGTTGCCACTTTATGGGAATTTTAATTTTCCATAACCTTGCAGTATTCTCACTGATCTAATCATCTCTGGGTTCATCTTTTAGTCATGTTTCTTTGTTGTTAGTTTTGTGCATGATCAATTCTGAGCTCATATTTCTTGTTCCTTTCGCAGATTTTCTCGTCTGTATGAGACATGATTCCTTTTCCTTCTGGTTCAGGTTAGCAGCCCTCGCTTCACGAAAAGAGCTAATAGACCTTGAAAAGTGGCTGAGTAATAATTCAATTACATACAAGGATTCATTCTTCAAGGTAATGTTCATCTTTCCTTCTAAACTCCTCATGAAGGTGCCAATACTTTTTGGTTCTGCCAAATCTTACCTCCGGGATTCTGAATGTATGATGTTACCATGGCCAAGTTATATATTACTGTATAGTTATGGAAGGAGCTATATATGATATGGTGTGTATTTTCTAACCATGCAGGAATGTCTCAAGTTCTGAACGAGTTTCCGCTTGGTTGATCACAGGATTTTTCTGCCAAACATTCTCATCCTCGAAGTGATATTATTGTGGATTTTATTTGGATCGAGACCAGTTCATCCTTCCTGAAGGTTCTAGCTTCTACACGTAATTAATCCTAACCAAGCAAATTGTCGATGGTAACATTACAGTGTGTAAGCTAATGGTAATTCAAAATCAATTACCAGCAGATTACCAAATTTTTTTGCTAAAGAACAGGATCCGTACGTCCTCGTATTCCCTCTTGCGTCACTCAAATTTTTTTGTCGAGGGAATTAAATCAGATTCACAAGAAACCCATTCCTCTCTTACTCTCACATTAATTTTTGGTGTCCACTGACATTTGGAATCCCACTGCCAGCACTGTGTCACCACTACCAGCCAATAAAGAGAAGGGGATTCCCCGAAAGTAATGACAAATACCCCATTTATCTTAACTCTGCAATGGTGGACAGAGATTCTAGCAGCCCACAAAGTTAATGTTCGAGCATTTAAAACAGCAGGCATCTTATTACCCAGTAACTTCGACTTCGAGGTTGCGCCTGGCTCAGTTTTCCAGAGTATAACGTGTAGCCTGTCGCCATCTATTTACTTTTTCACAAATTATTGTTATCACCCTGAATTACCAGGTTTATTATAATTGATATCGCAGCAGTAAATTCATGGCAGAAGAAAAAAATTACCCAATAACAGGAGTAGCATCAACTGCACCAAAAAACTCAACAAAGAATTTTAGAAGAATTGGTGCAACAACTTCAAAACATGCTAGCTAAAAGAACCTATCAGGACCTTGAGGGCAAGGTTTCTCCAATGAGGGTGGAATTAGAATAGTCGTACTAGAGTCATTTAAATTTTATTTTTCTCTTCTAAATAGAATTTGAGGCTATAGAAAAACTTATAAGAAAAATCTTATTAAATCATGAGAGAATTGAACTACATAAAACATACCCTTATCGAAGAACCACAAACATGGGCACAAACTAATGGAGTTTTTATATCTTCAATTAATGGAGTTTTTATAGCTATTTTTTTAATTTAATACAATGGTTATCAACTTGAATCATCGTTACATCCTCACCACATGAACACAAAAACAAAAATATTACAATCAACTTGGAATATAATCACGGAGAGCAGGGAATTATGAGCGATTCTATTCTCGACAAGGTATCACGGGAATCATGCACTCATCCACCTGTGAATCGAGCTGGTTGGAAATGGATTCACATCTCAGAATCATATATATTATAATAAACCGATACGCTCAACCTGTGAAGCGTGATTCAGAATCCTAAGCAGTCTTCAGTCAAATTAGCTCCTAAGCACTCATCCACCGTTAATATCGTGAAATGCCTTCGTATATGTGGGATGCTTTGATCTGGCGTTGTGCATGGATGGTTTTCAGCCACACGATGGGTGTAGAAATTTTCTCCCCTTCTGGTTTTGGGTGATCTGCCTACTCCCTCTCTCTCCCTCTCTCTGTCTCTCTCCTATGTCCTTGATGTAAAATGATCAACTCTGTAGCTTAGCTATGATGAATTGATGATATATACTTCCCACGCAAACGCAATCATTATTTTCTTTGTTATTGTCTCTTTATTTTAAGTTTAATTAGGCCATTCGTCTAGGACCAAAAAATAAATAAATTAACGAGACCCTCTGGATTTTGGTCGTCTTTCCAGGACTTAGTGATTTCGGTTATTTTTAAAATATTTTTTAATTTAGAAATATATTAAAATAATATTTTTTTTTAAAATAAAAATTATTTTTGACAACACATAAAAATGATTTAAAAATATAATTTTTTTTAATTAAAAGTAAAAATAAAAATAAAAAAAACTATATTTTTCAAAAGTGTTTTTGAAATGCAATGTCAAACAAGCCCTTAATATTCTGTGGTTTGGTGAGAATTACATTTTGTCTTTATAATTTGAAAAATTAGGTTTTGCATCCTTTAATTAGTTTGATACCTGAATAAAACTTTATTTTCCTAGTTTAAAAAACTTCACTTTGCCTCTGTAATTTGATACCTAAATAACACTTTAAGATGATATAAAGTGTTATTCAACAGAAGTTAAAGCATAGTTTTTCATACTATAAAGACAAAGTATAATTTTTCCTATTTAGATATCAAATTATAGGAGGCAGGCGTATTTTTTTCAAGTCTATTAAATGGAAAGTATAATAATAATAATAATAATAATAATAATAATAATAATAATAATAATAATATTTTGGCTCTTAAATACTTTTTTTACATGTTTAAATAAACAAAATATCAAAATGATTTTTCCCTTTCAAAAATATTATTCCTACATATCTTCCAAAAAAATTCAAAATCAACAAAGTGGGGCCAACTAAAAAATAAATCAATTAAATACAACCCTGTGAAATAAAATGACATCAAATTTCTTGAATAATAAATAAAACATTTATTTCTCCCAATTCAATACAGTTTATATTATTCCTTTAAAACATTTATTTGAGCATTTATTTTCCTTTAAAATATAAATGGTGAAAAAAAAACTATATTTAAATTACTCAAAATTTTATTTGATGAATTTGACTCTTTAAAATAGTATCTTTTCTTGAAGATTTTTTAAAATTTTGAAAAATCTCCCTTTTTTCCACTCCATCTCCGCCGCTCTCTAGCTGGAAGTATAATTTTGGTTTTAACTAATAATCGTGTCGTCGTAAGTTATATATCTACTTGAGATTTGCCACTGTAAGTCTAAATTACACGTTCATAGATAAAAAAAAAAAAAAATACTGCCTGTGGAACTTACTATAATGTTTTTTGACATGACGAGCATAAGGACCACTGTACGTAATGTAGAAGGACAGATTTGACTTTCATTATCCCGGCCAAGCAATTGAAGCTGGAAAACTGATGCCCGAGCCAGGGACAAATATGTGTAAGTGCTTTAAGGCTATAAATTCTCATATTTTTGGACCCCCCGCTCTGCCTATACAGTTTCCGAATCCACAGAGCTCAGACACAAACTTGTAGCAAGACAACAGGATGCTGGTCTAAGGATGTTTTTTGCAAAAATATATACAACTGCTCCCTTCCGCTAGCTAGCTTCACCGAATGAGAAATGTGAAATATTTTTTATCAATCAAGACCATGTAGATTGCAGGTTGGAGCTAGAATGTTAGAGGTTTTCTATATTTGGAATGAGTGGCCGTGGAAGAGATTATTAGGAGATAATAAACCCCTTTGGGTTCTAGAAACACCTGGTCATCTCAAGAGATCTTGTCTGTCAGGTCCATGGCATGATCTACAAATATTAAACAAATTAAAGCAAGAAATCCCGGATATGGGACGCCACGTACAGGCCCTTCCCATCTCGTGTCTTCATTTAATCGATTTCGTGGTACAGAAACCTAGTGTTTGTCTATCTGCATGAACAAGACGTCGTTGCTATCATCGATCAATGGAATTCTTAAACATTTTTTTGCTAGAAAAAAAGAAACAGAAAGAGAAAGGAGAGAATTTCTGAAATGGAAAAGGCGTTATTTTTCAGAGTTATGAACTTATAATGATCCCTCGAAACACGATATGCATGGCATTCAACAATTGATTTGTATAGCTCGGGAGCCTTGTAAATCAATGGCTGATCCTTGAGAAATCTTGAATTTTGAGCGTTTCCCTTCCGGCAAAGAGAAAAAACCATAATTAATTTACCTCAGCTGTTGGAAAAGAATATATCCTTGATATAAGGGCGATAAGGGAGATTAACCTGAAAACTTCAATTCAAGAAGAGTAATAATTTTAAAATGATTTTGAAACGTAGACAAACACAAACAAATAGAAACTTACGCAAAAAAGTTCACTCGGACGTCATGAAACAATCTGTGCAATCATGGCGAGGAAAATCAAGAGGCAAACACAAACAAATAGAAACTTACGCAAAAAAGTTCACTCGGACGTCATGAAACAATCTGTGCAATCATGGCGAGGAAAATCAAGAGGCAAGAAAATTAATAAACAAGCTTAAGAAATCTCGAAAGGGACAGAATCCCATGTTTTCAAGTGAAGATTCAACGAGCTCTGAACTTGACAGTTACAGATTTAACACATGAAATTACATGTATAACAGCAAGTACTTTCATTGCATCGCCCAGATCTAGAGGTTCTTGCCCACAACTTTGTTTTTGTGTTAATAATTGTTTTTTAAAATATTTTTTATTGTCTAGAAATAAGGAGGGTCATTAACAATCAATTTTATAATAATCAGGAGGTCGAAAAGGTAAATCAATGACAAGAATTTCTGGGCATCAAAGCAAAATTCCCATTTCGAGGTGGAGAAAACAAAAACCAATGCAGTAGTCGTCTACATGCCCACCATTACCAGTGGTGCAATAACACTGTCTTGGCCCTCAGAAATATTCGTTTGACCTCAATAATCGCCCCGTCCGATCCACCACTACCTTACAACCACCAAACCAACGCTTCTTCCAAATACCGTGGCCACCACGCTCTCTCTTTCCCTGCAATCACATTGCTTCGTGGGTCCGTCGGTATAAATGTAAGCTCCACGCACCTGATAAAAGAAATGAAGGAGGGTGGAGGGGCCGCCGTGGTGAATCGTAAACATGTCTTGTCTGTGGGGGCCACCATGTGAAATTATGAATAAAATCCTCAAAAGACCACCGCCATAACTCCATAACTCTCTACTCTTATTTATTCTCTCCCTTTTTTTCACTTGCTCCTTTCTTCTACCTTTTTTTTTTGTAAACTTATTTTTATTTTTATTCTCCCTCTCTACTCTCTCTCTCTCTCCCTCCCGGAGTAAGAAGAGTCCTGGTCATTCGTTCATCTCTTTTTTACGTCCCATCATCAAACAAAAACACAAACTCTCTCTCTCCATCTTCCTGAAAACCCTCTCATTCTCACGAATAAAGAAACTCAGCACGCAATCTATTTCCCGTGAAAAGATATTCACTACCTCATACAAAAAAAATAACTCAGCGACGCCCCCTCTGTTTTTGACAAGAAACGTAACACCAACCAGTTCTGCTATCGCTACTGCACTCTTATCAGCCCAATAAAAAACCGTTCCCGGAGGAAGTTTTCAAGATAAGAAACCCTTCTGATTACTCGGTCAAATAATTGGCAAAAATACTACCAATCATCACTCTCATGGACTCGACATCTGGTGGAACCGCTGCACCCGACCCGAGTAGTGGAGAACCGGGTCCATCAGCAGCAGCAGCAGGATCGTCTTCTGCATCTCAGCCACGACAGAAACCAGAGGGATCATCACCGCCAGCACCACCAAGTAGATACGAGTCACAGAAGAGGAGAGACTGGAACACTTTCTTACAGTACTTAAAGAGCCACAAGCCACCTTTAACCCTAGCTCGTTGCAGTGGTGCACATGTGATTGAGTTCTTGAAATACTTGGATCAATTTGGTAAGACTAAAGTCCATATAACGAGCTGTCCTTATTTTGGGCACTCGAACCCGCCAGCACCTTGTTCTTGTCAATTTAAGCAGGCTTGGGGTAGTCTTGATGCGCTGATCGGACGGCTTAGAGCTGCTTATGATGAAAACGGTGGACTGCCAGAATCAAATCCTTTTGGGGCTAGAGCTGTTAGGATTTATTTGAGGGAAGTTCGAGAAGGCCAAGCTAAAGCCAGAGGGATTCCTTATGAGAAGAAGAAGCGAAAAAGGCCTAATTTTGCTGTTGCCGCAGCGAGCGTGTCGGTGGAGGCAGCTGCTGCTGGCTCTAATAGTGGCGGTGGAGAAGAAAGTGGTGGTGGTGATAGTAGTGCCGCCGCCGCTACAACTGCGGCCGCTGCTACAGCTACCGTATAGTGTAATTCTTTCTTCTTCTAACTTTAACGCCCTATCTTCATTGTGATTATTAAGAGATATATATGATCTCTGACGATTCACTTCATAAACGGATCGAACCATTGAACAAAATTTAGCTAGAAATCTAGTATAAAAAATTCGGTTCCTCCAATGTGCTGCTTCTTCAATGGTAAACTATCTTAGCATGCATTGAAGTGTTTACTTGTGATCAGATTATATTTAATCAGTGACTGAACAATAATTCAACTATTTGAAAATTTGCAAGAACTGAGAGAATGGGTTGGTTGGGAAGTATAAATCCTTAGTGTGACTGTATATGTTGCTATTCTCTTTCATGGTCATATTTAAAAGGAAGAAAAGTAGCGTTCAGCAAGAATGAAGAAGAGGCCTAAAACCCTTGTTTTCTTGAACCAAAAGTGCCGTTGGTTATTTGGCATTGCATTTTAAAGTGTTTTTTTAAAAGAAATTGAATTATTTTTATTTTTATTTTAAATTAAAATTAAAATTCTAAATGTTTTTAAATATTTTCATATATAAATATCAAATTTTATTTTTAAAAAATTATAAAAATTATTTTAATATATTTCCAGAAAAAAACATTAATCTCAGCCATATTTATAGTCTATACTCTCTAGGAAACTGAGCAATATATCTTAATGACTACTGCGCTATTCAGTTTCTATTTCAGTTCGAGGTTCTCTCTTGTTTTGACCTGTTAATAAGAAATTTATTGGTAGGAAGAAAATGCGAGTGAAAGCATTCCATGGAATCTTACTGCTTATTAAGATCATAATTATCTCTCCCTCCTCCCCACTTGCTGATAAGATTAACCATTATCTCTTAAACTAGTCTGCTTAAACAACTTGATTACTCTACCGATTGCTATTGGTCAGTATTAATATAATTAGTTCATATAAATTCTTCGTTCCTATCTTATTTTCTTTGATTTGTATTGCTGCACTGTTTTTTGTGATTTGTTTCTTTTTGGCTGTTTTTGGATTATACTATTTATGTGTGTGTGTGTGTATATATATATATATAAAATTAAATATTTTAATATAATATATATAAATGTATCAAGAGACTCGTAAAATTTCATCTTAATCCAACAGTCAGATTAAGAGATATGATTGATATTGTAAAATTATCTATTATTTTAAAAAACATTATCTGGCCGAACAAAACCGGTATGTTTCGGCTGGTATTTGGCCAAAAAATCCAGAATGACCCAAAATTTAAATCGAAATAAAAACGACACCATTTTATCTTGTATTTTTAACTAGTACAAAATATTACGATTATTTTAACAAAAAAAAACTAACAAAATTCATCAAACTAGTCGAATTTTGGGAGGTTGTAGGCATGTTGGCAAGAAGGGCAACATCTTTTTTTACCCAATCTTTTAAATTCCCTGGCAACTACTGTGGCTTCACGGTCCCGGATTGGGCTCCCCGCCA
Source organism: Salix brachista (assembly GCA_009078335.1). NCBI lineage: Eukaryota > Viridiplantae > Streptophyta > Magnoliopsida > Malpighiales > Salicaceae > Salix > Salix brachista. Next base: position 21,061,762 of record CM018587.1, read on the forward strand.
TAGGCTAATGTTTTCTATTGGGATGCGCACGTGCCATATTGCTGATTTAATCACACCCCATTTTGTACTTAAGAGTTTCAGGTGCTTTCTTTATACTATGATGCCATCTAGCTATCCATCTTCATCTGAGGTTTTTGTTTTCCGCAGATTTTTTAAGGTCTCGGATTCTGGGGTTTTAAGGGCGTACTCATTTCTGTCCTTCTCCCGATCCCGATGTAAACAACATCTCTTTCATACGATAACCACAACAACTATACAAAAAAATAGAAAAGAGAAAATGAGCTACTAGCTAGCATTTATCAATGAAATGGAATAAGAGTAGTCTTGTGATTGCAGCTCTTATTTTATTTTAGCAACCACCACCTCAGTGTGAAAATGACCAGGAGCCAACCTTTAGTTTCCATTCTATTGTTGTTGTATCATTAATGCATATCTTACCATACCATATGGTATTCTATATGTTTTTGTTAACTATAACGACAGAGACTCACAACCTATCTGTTAGAGAACAATATAAATTATATTCTGAGATCTTATTTAACAGTTTAAATTTTTAGATGAGATGGTTTATTGACATGGTATTAGAGCCTTATTAACTTAGTGGTCACTACTTACTAGTTTGAATCTCATCACTCTCATTTTATTTGATAAAAAAAATCAAGCACAAGGTAGTATGAGTTTGTACAAGTTTCAATCTTAAAGGGATTTTACTTGAGAGAGTATGTTAAAGAATAATACAAATCATATTATAAGACTTTCCTTAACAATTTAAACTTTAAAATAAAATGATTTCTCAACACAATTCTCATGGATTCCCCTGTCCAATAAAATGAAATGACGTGACCCTTATTTCTCCACTCATGATGATCTCAAATTCTAAAATAATCTGGCCATCTAGTATAAGATACTGTTTTTTCTGTATTATTCTTCCTTTCCCGGTTTTCATTTTCTTTTATTGTTACTACAACTTCTATTACTCCTCCTCCCTCCTGTCTTTTCTTTTATAGAATCAAATCATTTTGATTAGAAAACTTTATTTTTTCATTCTGTTGCTGTGTAACTTTAACAGAAACGAGTCCTAAAGAAGACAAAAGGAGATAAAAGATTACAGATCTCATTTTCTGCTTTAAGGGATCGCTGCTTCTTCCAGTTTGATCCATTATTCCTTCCAAGACAAATGACTACAAAAGAAATGGGAAAGTACTCTGTATATTTCATGGCTGCCGTGGATTCCCGGGAACAAAGTTCGAAGAAAGTGTAATTCATCAATGTCGTTTTCCTCGTATAGAAAATGTTTCTTCCAGCCCGAGAATATCACAATCTGATACGAACCGGACGCTAAATCCCTTTTGGTGGTCATCTTTGGATCCAATTACAACGGTTCACACTTCGTAAGGAGGAGGGTTATGGCCTTAGCCCGCCCAATGATAAAACTCATAGGAGAAGAAAATAAAGAAAAGAAAACAGAGAGAGAAAAGCCTGCACACAGAGATCCTGATCAAAGGAGGCACCACTTGCCCTCTACTCAGAGGCACAAAAATAATGGACAAAGCAGTCGGCCTTGAGGAGATGCCGTCATGAATTTACAGTTGGGGCTGATTACAGCCAGTTTGCTCATGTTTGTAATTCTTATAATAAGAATAAACATCGATAAGCTTTCTTTCATTACTGTCTTTTCCTATTTATATTTTTTTTTGTCTTCTTAAACTAAGATAAGAAGATAAATCTTGAAATTCTTTTATTTTGATCCTTAGCTTAGCGCAAGTTTCAAATTAAACCATATAAAAGCTAACTCGATGTGAATTGGTTTATTTAATAGGCTAAAAAATTTGAATGATTGATAAAAAAGTGAATAGTTTTTTAAAAAAAACAAGAAACTTTTTATAAACAATGCTGAGACGCTGACATATTAGATAACTCCCGTCACACACGACTTGATTCATGAACTTAACTAGGTTTAATAAAAAAAAAACTTAATTATATGATAAAACTTGGATTCTAATAATTTAGAGCATCAATCCTAAAACAATATTTTGTTTGTTAGAAACTATTTTTTTGGATGTGAGGAAACCACCCCCCGAAAAGTGTATTTTGTAAGCTTAGATAAGCGAGTAAAATCCTAGTTGTTCTAGGTTTTTACAAAGAGTGTATGTCCTAACTCGAACTCGTATCATGCTACGCCATGTGGAGACTTGTTAGAAACTATGATAATTCTAAAAAAAATGAACAATCATGAAGTTTAAGTGACAAACTATATACAAGTTGAAATGCAACAATATACAACCTCAAATGTTTTTGAAAATGATATAATGTTCATAAGAAATTAAAGGAATAATATCTGCTGAAAGTTTAATAATATTGTATTATAGTGATCTTGCAACCACAATGTTTTTACAATTAATATTTTTTTAATTTGTTGAATTTAAATTTATTATTTATTATTTTATTGCTCTATTTTCCTGATGTTATATTCATCTATTTTTTGTAATATTTAATTATGATGACCGTATGTATAATATCCCCGCTCATTAAATAGCCCACACCCCACATGCAATGTAGAGAAAAACAAAAACCCATTTTTTAACCAGTAACATATTTTTTATTTATTTTTAGATTTGTTGAATTTAAATTTATTATTTTATGTTTTGTTGCGCTCTTCATTTATGATACTTTTATTTATTTTTTTATAAGATTTTATTATGTTTATAATATATATATATAAAAAAGAAATAGTCACCTATGATCATTCGCGTCAAGTAAAACGATACTACTATTAGTACATGCATCATGCAATCCACACACATTAACTCTAATATTTAATTGATTTGAATTAAAATTGCTTCTCTTGATATTATTTTTTACACAGTAACTGGTATTTCTACGCCATAAAATCTCGAAGGAAAAACAAGCAGCAATATGGAACTATTAACTAAAAAATAAAAGTCGTGGCCTTTTTATTGTGCAAAATGCTATTGTTCAACCAGACTCAATTCATTATTTATTACCACAGTGTAATGACCATTTTATCTCCAGGTCAGAAAATTTTTAGTCCCCGGGACCAGGGGTATTTTCAAAATTTTCATGGGACACGGATGGTATTTCCAGATTTGTTGCACAGTGTAACGACGCAAATAACCCCCGAAAAAGATAAAATAATTCACCCGGACACAGGGGTATTCTCGGTTTTTTCAAATATTTTGAACAGTGAATCGACCGAAATAACCCCCAAACAAGACAAAAATAAGCATTGTAGCTGGGGTAACGTTGTATTTTCCGCTCCAGTTCTTTCGCAATTATGGCTGAGGTGCAGGGGTGTTAAAGTAATTAGCCAATTTTTTATTTTTCTCACACACTGCAGGGCACGTCGTACGGACATGCCCGCAGTGTTCAACGCGGACGCGCCTCTAAGGCGGCGCGTGCCAGGTACTCAGGTGGCCGAAACTTCACCTTTACCATGTCTCTTGGTTCTACTCCTTGTCCTCTGTCCACCGGTGTCGCGCGTGTCCGTCTCCGATCTACAGTTAATCTTAGGGGAACGGTTTTGTATGTTTTTTCCATTTTCTCTCTCCTTCCGGTGCAACTTACGCCTTGGTCCTTAATGTCTGTCGGTTTTTAATTTTGGTCTTTCAGGTTTTGATTTCATTTTTATTCTTGAATTCCTTAATTGAAAGTTTGATTGTTTTCAATTGTTCCCTTCAATTAAAAGTAATTATAAATATTGGTTTTCATTTCAGTCCTTATACTTTTGATTTTTTATTTATTTTTTATTCCTTTAATTTTCGGTACACGGATTTTCATTTCTTTTAATTGTGTCCTCCAATTGAAATTGGTCATATATGCTACTTTTCATTTTAGTCCTCATTCTTTTAATTTTTTTAACAAAATTAAAAAGCAAATACCTTTAAAAATATCATTATTTGTTTCAGTCCCAAAGTGTTTATTTGTTTCAAATTTATCCTTAAATTGATATTAATTATATATATTGTTTTAATTGTGTCCTCCAATTGAAATTGGTAATATATGCTACTCTTCATTTCAATCCCTATTCTTTTAATTTTTTTAACAAAATTACACTGTATTTTTTAAAAAAATAGCTTTATTTGTTTCGGTCCCAATATTTTTATTTATTTTAATTTTAAATTTCTATTGGAATTAATTATATTTTTTATTTTTTATTTTAGGTTCTTATTCTTTGAATATTTTTTTTAATATTAATTCTTTTGATTTCTTTTTGTCACTCTTGGACAATGTTTATTTTTTATCTGTATTTATGCATCTATGCTTTTAGTTTTTATTTTTAACTTTTATTGGAGTTTTATTTTTAATCGGTTCAATCCTGAAATTTTAATTTATGTTGGTGATCATTATAAATTTAATATTGCTCCCTTTTTCCCTTTGTTAGTTTTTTTGTGTTTTCTGTTATTTTTATTTGTTCTTTGGATCAGATGATTTTTATGATTTTATTACTTGCTCAATAATAATGATAGTTTTAGTGATTATTTTTTAATTGTTTATTTGTAAAAATGTTTTTTTTTTTTTTTAGTTTTTCGGAACAATTGAATGATTTTAATTGTTTGAGCAGTAATGCTAATAATAATTTTAACTATTATAGCAATGATAACGACGGTGATGTAGGGATGAATTTTCAATTTATGCTTTCGTCTTTTTGTGGATAGAAAATTAACTACTCATTTTTGTTATTTGATTATTTCAAGTATTTTTACAATTTATATTTTGTTTTTGTGTTTGATTTAAATTTAAATTATAAAATGAACTAATCTTAATACATTGAATTCAATAATCCAGATATTTGAAACTTTTTACTTTTTTAATGATGATGATAATTTTATGCTGGTTATTTTGTTGAAACCTGCTAAACAGATAAATTTAAATCGATTTAAAATTCATATATTTTATAAAAAAACTTGCACTTAACATAAATTTTGCATTAATTTATTATTTTAATTAAATTTATATTATAATAAAAAATTTCTTACAGAATTAATATTTTTTTACATTGAAAAAAATATAGTGACGCGGGGCATGGGCTAGTATCGTATAAGCTGCGAGCAGTACAATCCATTTGAACTGTTCATCTCCGAGCAGTGCAACCACTTTGAATTGTTTTTCATGAACTATCTTTACATTTCACAAACTGTCTGGCTAGGGTTTTTCACTAGCTAGAGGGTAAGAAACCGTCGGTGGCCCCCGGAAGCGGAGAGACAAGGGGGGCGAGGGAGAAGAACAATGCCTGAAAATCACTGTTTTTTTCCTCTTCGAAATGTCACAACATAGTGGGTCCTGTATAGTTTGACAAACTGTAGTTTTGGTCGCCGACAAGATATCTGGACGGTAAAATTTACTGACGGTGTCTGATGGTCTTCTTCTTCTTCTTCTTCTCCCCTCTCTTTCGTATCGAAACCCTCCCTCCGAAGGAATATTAATCCACCACCCCATCTCTCATTTTCCTCCTTCGAAATTGCCTTCGCTTTTTCTGGCTTTTGCTAGAGACTTGAGAGAGTAAGATCCGAGAGTGAATGCATGGGGGACATGGAAATCTTCGTATCGATAGCTTTACCGTTGAACTTTTATTGAACTGGCTCCACCGTTATTATTATTTCATCGGTATATAATTTTGTTTTTCAAAAATCATGGAAAAATAGATGGACATGATTAATTATAATAATATTTTTAATCACAAGATCTTTATGACATCACGTAATTAAAATAAAAATAGCAAGTACCCTATTAATTACTGGACTACAAATTATTGGTTGATCTCAATGCTTTATTTATATATTAAATGCAATATAAATGATATATTTTGCAACAAATATCTTGACTTATATTCGATAAAACAAACATTTTCATAATAAAATGAAACACATAACAAATAAAAATATACATTGAAAAAGTGCAAAAAAACAAAATCTCTCAAATATTTACTTCATGTTTATAAATGCAGCAAGGAGAATACATTATTTGTTTTATGTCTATAATCTAGTTTTATTTTGTTTTTAAAAAAAAAATGCTTCATTTGTGTAGCCCCAATAAAAAATAAAAGTGATAATTATAATAGGATTATAATTATTTAATTATTATAAAAACTAATATAATATAAAAAAAGTCAGTGAGAGAGTTATCATACTGAAGATTTATGAAAAACTAAATAATCGTCGACAGCAGGATTCGAACCTGCGCAGGCAAAGCCCAACAGATTTCGAGTCTGTCTCCTTAACCACTCGGACATATCGACTAACACCCCGGATTCTGCTAAACAATATATTTACTGATGAAAACACAATAACGGTGGACTGCACGTCGGCGAATTGCGTCCCTTAGATTATCCGTCCCGTTTTAGACATTCGCCCACGCTCTCTTTGCTTCCCTAAAACCTAGGTAATATTTTAGGAGATAGGAGATTAAAATAGTATTTGTTTTTGTATTTCAATAGCATTTTTTTTTAAAAAAATGTTTATTTTCAAAAAAAATTTAGATAGTAGATACACCCAACATGCTCTAAATTTCATGTAAAATCTAGCTATAGCATGATTGAGGCGTGATAGGGCAACCGGATAACGTTACTCAGTTTTAAATTAATCTATCCTCCATGGCAGCTACAACCGAGTCTTGCAAGTGGAGGATAGAATCCTGAGGACGAAAACTAAACCGCTGGACCATTCCACTCAGGTGGATACATCTCCACCTGATGCATGCCGTGCAGGTCATCTATTCTACCAGTATCGTTCTTATAGCATCAGCTATCCACTGTTCTGCTCAAGTGGGTACATCTCTATCATCGAGACACATTCCTGTTGCTCAATTGGTAAATTTATACAGACAACTTATTATCCAACAATACCCCAATCCACCAATCACAAAACAACTTTATCTGGTAGTAAATGACAACATTACTTGTTTTCAGTCGAGAAAAGGGGGGCAACTTCAGACATGCACTTAGCTGAGTACTGCTAACTTGACAACATAAATAGCGTGCCAACAGCAAAGCAATCAAACTCGAAATATTTGGAATCGAGATGCATCCATGCTGACGCGGCTTTGATCTCCTACTGCATCCACAATGATATTTCTGATTTGATCTTTTCCAGTAGCGTTGATATGATCGTGTCCCTATAGCAAACTGGAGGGATTGATTTTGCTCTTGACCTTTGGATCGAATAACCAGATGGTTTGCTGCAAGCTTCAGGTGTGGCAGTGCCTTTGTAGGCCTTGCAGATGTATGTTATGAAGTCTTCATAGTCCTAAAACAACAGAGTAATTCCTGAACCAAGTAATCTTTTAAGAGTATAAAAAGAAAGAGAAAGAGATCGATAACTTGTGGACAACCATCAACTGTTCATAAGTTGAGATCATAACAAAAGGCAAAATTGCATGTAAAATCACAGAAAGTCTTGGTGGCAGAAATACCAAGTCGACAATCAATACCCATTTCTTATAGTCACAGTTAAAAGAACAAACCTCATAAAGTGGCTGCCCATCCACCACCACCCACGGGACATATTTATGTGGAGGCTGAAGGGCATTTGTTTCAGCTGCATATTCTAATTCAAGCTGCACAGAGGTACCAAATATAGATCCGGTCAGTTATGCATGGATCACAATTTTTGGCCCACCAAAAAATACCATAATGACTCGCGAGGAAAAGAAAACTTGGGAAGCCAGCAGATCATAAGACAACAAACATTTAGTTGCATGATCTTTTCTCTCAAGACCATTTAATTCAAGTAAGCATTGCTTCAGGCTTTCCTCCCTGTTGCCAGACAAACTTTAAAGAGTTCTAAAGCAATTAAAATCACCACGGCGTTTTCAGTACTTCTATTCCAGTTCACTTTCACCTCACTGTTTGTTTCCCGTCTAGCCTAATTATACCTTCTTTTAAACAGTATAATTGTTCTTCTGATATCCAATGAGCATGATTTTTCATCTGCATGATTTAAACTTCTGTTATCCAAGCTTCCGGATTTAGTAGGCATACAATCTATAGGCAATATCTTCCTAGCAGGGTAAGGAAAACAGCAACTATTTCCTTACCCACATAAAATCAAATCAGGAGATAAACTCACAGTAGTAAGAATCACAAGATTGAATCTACCTTCTTAATACATTTGCTTCAATCAAAGGTCTTTCCGTAATAGTGCCCAAAAAAATAGAAAGTTTAGACAAATAATCAGTACTAAGCTTAATCCTCATCAGCATCTATAACAAATCACAGTCAACACTTTATTGGAGATTCCTAACATCTAACAGTCATGAAATCAAAGCCTTAACTTCATTGTGTGTCTATATACAAATTCAGTTTACACGCAATATAAAATATCAGCTTCATCAACCAGATACGAATTCAGTACATTCAATGATCTATTAAAAAAACCATCTGTTGGTTACTATAAACTAAGAGAAATCACCAGGCAACTTCATTTGTTAGTTCATGGAGAGAACGGTTTCAGAAAATCACCTCCCACGACTTCAATTAACCGACAACAAAAGCAAAGTAAATCTAACAGTAAACTAACCTCATCGCCATATCCACCAGTATAGCACTCAGAAACAGTCTTTGGATCCAAACCCAATTCCTCGAAGCAAGACTCCCATTCTGGGTACTTCCTCTCATAAACCAATCTCTCGACGCAGTAAACAAAAGGAAAATGGTCTTCCTGCATCGTAAACATCACAGTTTTACGACAAAGACAAGCGAAACACACAATTCCAAATACTTGGCACCTTAATTATCATATGAATTCAAAACACAATTGAAGAAGCTAAAAAGGCTTACCAATTTAGGCCAGGCATGAATTGCACAGGCTTCCACTGTATTCAATAAGCATTCATAAGGACCGTGCTGCGATTTAAACATCAAAGAAACAAACTTTATCAGATTAGCAACTCCTTACTGATAAAAGATTTGATTTTTCAACAGGATAATAGTCAACGAAGTAAGAGCTCAAAAGTTTTATTTTTTAAGAAAAAAATAAGAACCTGGCAAACAAAGGTGTCGTTTCCTCTGATTTTGGCATTACCCCAAGGAGAGAGGTAAAGATCAACGATTGAGAGAAGCTCGTCATCTTCAAAGAGCTTGTCAAGGTAATTCACTATGAAATTAGCGCTATAAGGACATAGAGATTCATAGTACAGTGCCAGGGAGACCTTATCAGAATTTGAAGGGAGAATTGTCGTAGAAGATGAAGAGAAAGAGAAGAGAATAAAGAGATAAGTGAGGAAAGAGAGGGTTGTTGTTAGACGAGAAACCATCACTGGAAGCTTATGATTTTTGCTGCTCTATCGCTTGCTTTGATTTGAAGAAAAAGAAGAGGAATGAGTCAGTGACGACGTTTATGGATGCGAAGTAGGAGCAGGGCGAAGAGATTTTTTAAGGTGACAAAAATGATGGAATTTACAAACAAGTACTTGTTGGCTATCCCCCAACCACACACTGCTCTGCCACTACTCAAAACGATCCGTTTATGTTATCCCAGGCAAAAACAACGACAGATTCAATGTTTGTTGAGGACCCGGCCCGCCCTGCTGGATTCTTAAGATGATTAGTTAATCTGCTTGTGAGCTAGTAAAATCACTAGATTTTTTTACACATAAATTGTTTCTTATGCATCAATGAAGTGATTCCCGTCCGCAAAAGTTGGGTCTTTTTTTTTCATGTGTCGATCACCCGATTATGTGATGGGAGAAAGAAGGAGAAGGGGGGATTCTCTTACGGCTCTATTTTGTTCCATTTTTTTTTTATTAATGTTGGTGTTCAGGTCAATTTGCGTGTATATTTATTAATCTTATGAACCCTAAAATTAACGATTATGTAAGCCTCTAATGACCATCAATTAATAACTACATGCTTGAACCTGAGATCACAAGAAGAACAAACCTTTTAATCTCATACTTTTATCACTAGACCACTTACTAGATGATTTTTGTTCTAGTATTCTTAATAGTAAAAGAAAGAAAGCAAGGTTTTGGGACATCAAATGTTCCCTTGAGATTATTCTTGGGTATTGTAATTATATATAAAAAAACTGTGACATTTAAGATAAACATCTCCCAATAATAATAGACCTTGTAATAAACACAAGATTAAAAGCACCTGAAAACATCAAAATGCAAAAAAAAAAAAAAAAAAACTCATGAGCTAGGCCTGCCACCTTGAGCTCAATCGTTGCCAAGAGGGATGGACTAGGCTGTCTGCTTAGGTCCAAAATGCATGAGCTTGAGCGTGGAATCTCATCAAGCAAGGTGGCATGCCATGCCTTGTTATGTGGGCATGTGTCTTATATGAGCTTATGCTAGCTACACATTCGAGCTCAATGTGCTTGGATTCAAGCAGCATGTCTAAAGTTATTTTTACCTTACTTGAACTCAACACTCTCTAATTATTTTTTCAAAACCCCACGTAGATTTTTTAATATTTTATATTGATATAATATATATTATTTTAAGTGGAATATAACTCAAAATATCACAAAAAGAGTAAATTCATTTCAGTTTATCATATCCGCAAAGGAAAAGGACTCACAGATTTTAAATACACCATAAATCCTTCAAACTCAAGGTTTATAATATTTTCATTCTTAATATTTTTTGCAAATATATTTTTAGAATTTATGTTTCTAAAATATTATTGCACTCTCTCTCTAAAGATTATTTACCAAAGCATATAAAAGTTCTCAAATCTATATATAAAAAATCTTTTGCAGGTTTCAGTCATCGATCATCAGCCACATTGACCAATCATTGATTAGATACAACAAGCTATCAATCACCTTGGTTAAAGAGAATAAATCAAAATGTCAGAATCAAGAGATTAACCAACATTACAACATATAAACCTTGCTTCTAAGTTACTTGAATTTCTTAATATAATGTCACTTTGCAAACTTAGAGTTAGAAAAATCTTGGATTATGATGATAAAACATATTTAGCAATATACATAACTTATATTACTACCAATGTTTTATTTATCTATCAAATTATCATTAAACCTGAGTAAAACGTATTTACCAATATATTTTGTCTGCCAATATTATTTTCTTGATATAATGGGTTATTTAAGAATTAGTATTTTAAGTAATTGTACTTTTGAGATTGATGTATGTGTTTTACTTTATTGTTTGCTTGTAAAATCTAATTTACACTGTTATAACCTAATATATTTGAAAAGTCAATATATTACAAAGAACTCCTCCCAAATTTCCCACGCAAATATAAAAAGAAAAAAAGGTTTAATGCCATCATCAGTGAATTCCTTGTTTTTTTTTCTTTTATATTGAACAAAGCAGTAATATTGCAATTCCTTGCTTAAAGATTGCTCCGTTCAGTTCTAAAGCAATGAAATAAATTATTATTTTTATCAAGATCCCATTGAATTAAAGAAAGAGTTGGAAGTAATAATTTGGCTTTGTTGAGAAGAACAGAAGTAATAGATCGGCATGACAACACAGAGCACAGATATTTGAAAGGAGCTGCTAGTTGCACCCCTAAGAACAGAAAACAGCAGAGACCAGTCAATCAAGCACTACTAATTTAAATCAACATCTCTGTTCTTTCCCCGATTTCACATTTTGTTCCCAGAAACTCTTTGCTTTGACACTTTTTTGTAATTCCATGTTTCACCTTGTTCAATTTGTGATGAACATCGTTGACCAAATTTATGTCTTCGATCTGATTTCACCGAAATGAAAAGCATAATAGTTTGAAAGGGAGAGAAGCCATGTCCTCTCTGTCTACATTTTCTTTCAAGGGTAATTTTGGCAAAATCAAATCAGAGTTATAAAAATAACAGCACCCTTAAACCAGCAAAAGTTACACTGACAGAGTTGAATACATGCTCTTGAAGGATAATACAAGACAGCACTAGTCACTCGTTATTAGAAACTGCAACTGATATGGACTTCATAAGATCACAGTGGATATTCTATATGTGAAGTATCTGCTAATGGAATGTGGCAAATGGAAAAATGAAAAGATTATACGAGACATGCATGAATATTCAATGTCATCCCTCTTCATTGTGAGGGCAAATTGAAATCGATTGCAAGGAAAAACTATGCTTTCACCGCTAGCTGCTAGATTGATAGTTCTCTAATCCAAATCCAGATGATCTAGGGTCTGCAAAACTGGAGCCAGGTACTTGTCCGCTCAAGTATGTCTGTCGAGGAACTTCTCTATCGCAACTGAGAATGCAGCAAACCCAGCACAGCCAATACATGATGCTTTCGGGCCACCTAAAAAAATGGCAGAAGGGTTAGATAGGTTAGGTGGAGCAAGGCTAACTGCCATTAGGTCAGGTAAGGAACGACAGTCTCTACATGAATTAAACAGAAAGGGCAAGAACACAGTGAACTAATTTTAAAGAGCAAAAGTGGATAGCTTAAAGCCAAGTAGCCATTGGCAGACCATTTTAGAGATGGTTGCAAAATTAGGAGCTTGAATACTCAAAGCTCGTGCTGTTTCCCAAAATAATTCACCACCAAACTGCAAATGGAACAGTAGAGGGCACAACTAAACGGTGTCGGTGCAAGATTGATAATTTCTCAGTATTGCCAAAACCAACAAAACTCAAAATCCACACGTAGAAACTTCCACAGCTTAATTATCCATGCCTAACATTTATTCAAGGATAACATAGTTGGATGGTCCGATGATGCCAAAACAGAGAAACTTTTACATATTGATACTCCAACTCCATCTCAGAAAACTATAAAGAACTGGCACTGGATATCATAAAATAGTTGAAGAGAATGGAAAGCAGATGATTTGAAAGGTCATGTAATTCTGAACCTAAAATATGTTTGTTAAAGATAGTCATTCAATCAGGATGCAGGTAGTCACACTGCCAGGATTCAGTAGATTAATGCGCATGACTCAAAATAAACCAAAACTATGATAATAATTGATGATGAAATTAAAACTGGATGACCACTCTTATCAGTCCATTCACACTCTAAGAGACTAACAAAGACCAAGACAATCAGGCGCTTGCATGGGTAATTAAGGAAAGCTCCTAACAGGAACAGCAAAAAGCAAACAGCTCCTTTCATTAGCCATGTAAAAACAAAAAACGACAGTGAAGTGATGCAGGACAGCCTAGGGGATGTTCTGAATCTGACTTTTAAAACGCTGTTTTTGGGCTGTTAAAACTGTACTAATGTGGATTTGTGATGGAATATGAAGAACGATTTTGATAGATGCTAGGAGTTGGACCTAAGGTTCTTAATAGTCACACCTAAGAAGAGATTGAGTCCCACATTCAAAGCAAAATTGCTGCTTATTTAAAGAGAGTAGTCCAGTTCCAATAAGGACATGGATTTCTAAACCACTGACATAACTATTCCTATTTAGAATAGGAAAACCTGATTACTTTATAACTAATAAAATAAAGCACTTGCTGCACTTTCACGACCTTTTCCAAGGATGAGGAAAGATCTTTTGTTGTAGAGTGAAAAAGATTGTGTTTAAAAAATCATCACCTATTATTATAATAATTGAAAAACCTTAACCGGTTTACAAAGTTCTAAAATAAAGAATTAGTTATGTTAAAAAAAATATTATCATCTTAAGGCATCCTAACTAAGATAAGTTGCATTATTAGTCTTGTCTTATATTCCTAACAGTCTGTTATGCCTAATCTACTAGTAGTGTGTGTGTGGATCTACTGTAATGATTTAAACCTTGAGTAGTTGGTTTAAGTCAAATCAATCTTAGGTTTGGTTTATCTTTGTCATTCTCAGTTATCATCTTTTGATAATACTTGGTGAATAGACATGTCTATAATTGATGACTCTTGACCATGACCCGTGACCAATAGTCTACCAATTCATGCCAATGGATAACCAATTAACTTGTGTTAGGCTTATTGACCCAGCCTAAATCTTGAAAAGATACATGGATAATGTCTTTTTAAAATTTATTATCCTATAGTACCCAAGATTTACTCGTAATATTTGTTAAATGAATGACCAAGGATGGGGAAAGACTTTGTTGTGGAGAAGAACAAATCTTGTGTTAAAAAAAAATCATCACCTATTATTATAGTAAATGGAAAACCTTAACTGATCTGTAGAGTTCTAAGGTAGAGGACTAGTTATACTTAAAGAAAATTATTATCATTTTAAAGCATCATAACTGAGGTAAGTTGCATTATTACTCGTCTTTTATTCCTAACAGTTTGTTATGCCTAATCTACAAGTAATGTGTGAGTGTGTGTTTATGACAGTGGATCAGCTGTAATGAATTAAACCTTAAGCGCTTAGTAAAAGCCAAACCATTCTTAGGTTTGGTTTATATGTCACTCTTAGTTATTATCTTTTGATAATAATTGGTGAATTGATATATTTACAATTGGTGACTCTTGATCATAATCTATGACCAATAATCTATAAATTCATGCCAATGAATAACCAATAAGCATATGTTAGGCTCATTGAACCCACCCTAAATCTTAAAAAGATCCAGGAATAATGTCTTGTTATGATTTATTTATCCTATTTAGCACAATAGTTGAACTACCGTTTTGCCATTTTTTTTAAAAAAAATGGTTTTAAATTAATTTTGTGTTTTTGGATCGTTCTGATATATTGATGTCAAAATAAAAAGGTAAAAAATAAAAAATATTATTTTAATGCATTTCAAAGCGAAAATAATTTGAAATAAACTTTTACCATTGTCTCGAACACCCTCTTTGTAACCAAGATACAAAACTCATCTAATATGAATATACATGCATGAATGAGAGAATATTTTCTTATGTAATTTGAATCGAATAGCAATGCAAAAATGCTTCTCACACGTAAAGATAATGATATTATAATGTTTGAGATAACCATGATATGACCAATACACATAAACTAGCAAGATGCAACTTGAGGGATTCGACTGAAATGCAAGCAAAAATATCAATTCTATAGTAATGATTTTTCAATTAAAAACCTCACTGATGCACATCAAAATCAACATAAATCAATACAGTCATTCAAAAGATCTTTGGAGTTCAAAATTGCTCTTTAAGGAATAGGAAGAGGTTTGAAGAGCTACTAGAATAGTCGAGGGCGGTTCTAGATGTTGGTAGTGGTGATGGTGGTGCTAGATAGTGTTGTTGGTGGTGCTTCCACAATTTACAGCTAGATTTAGAGCATCGAAACTACAAAATTTGGAGTTCTACACCTCACAAAAGTTTTAGATCTCCTTCTAAGCATTTAAATGCATCTAAATTTGCTTCTTCTTCTTTTTTACTTCTATAACTCTAGAAGGCCAAAAACCAAAACAAGATCTGAGCTACAATGAGTTTCTAGACAGATTTTGACTTCTTTGTTTTGACTATGTTTTGAGCTTCCAAACAGCATAAATGAGTTTTAAACTTGTCATGAAAGTTTTATGTCTATATTTTATCTTTCCATCAAGCCAAAAAATCTAAAACTGAGGTATGTAGCTCCATTTATAACCAAAGAATCGAGCAGGATGGAGTTTCAAAGCTGTTTCGTGAGGGTTACAACTATGTTTTTTGGGTTGTATGGTGAGGATTGGAGGCTGGTTTCAGGACTGAAAAATAGAGGAAGTGGTACTAGAAAATGATGAAGAGGGACATGGGTTTTCACCTAGGGGAGAATGAGGAGTTGGTTGCTTTTTCTCTTTTTTTATGGCTAGAGTTTTTCTTTCATATTTCAGCACACTTTCTTTTCTTTTTCTCACTTATCTCTTAGTGGCTGCAGTTTTTTGGTCGAAGAGAAAAGATTAGGGATTTTATATGGGAAAGATAAAGATGAAAATATTTTGTGTGTGCTGGCCCTTTTCTTTACAATTCACTTATTTATTTATAATCCAAAATTTTATCATCTTCATTTTAGTTACTTGGTCTCCACCTAACTCATTTACAATTCACTTATTTATTCATTGTTGTCATAATCCAATTTTTTACACTTTCAAAATACTATGATTTTTAGATGTTCCATATCTGAATCACTAAAACACCCTTGCATTCTATAGTTGAAAAAGACCACATAAATCTTATCCTAAATCATCGAGGTTTTCCCAGAATTTCCAGCAAATAGAGAAATTACACAAATGCCTTTGTCTATAAAAAGCCATCAATCTTGCTTCTTTTGTTATCCGCATCATGATGTTATGCCCTTCTCACTCCATATTAACACTACTTAGTCAGGAGTATAGGCACAATACGGGCATAAGGAAAAATTGGATAGGTTGAAGAATGAAAACTAATCCATCCTTCTAGTAGGTTAAATGCGGGAAGTAGGTAATAAAAAAGATCCAGATGATGTAAAATCAGAGAAAAATCTCATCTCACTCATGTCTTTTTTTCAATGTTTCCAATTTGGAAGGATTGAAAAACTGAAGATGGATGGAAGAAATGAATTCTTCTGTTCCTTTCTTAAGAATGCATCTATCCTACCAAACAAGGTGAGCACTTCTTCCCTTACTCTACAGTATACACCCATCCACTCTCCTTCAATTCCACCCTAATGAACATGGTGAATGGTCAAAATACCTAAAATATGTCATCACTGCTATTGCATTGGTATACTGAACTTTTCGCTCTGGTTTCCTAAAAGATAAATTTCCTTTGTTCCTTTGAAATTGGTTTGAAAGTGTATTCATGTTTACCGCAGATGTTCAGTTTCACTAACAAGAAACTATTGGCAAATATAGTCAGAATTTCAGATGCAAAATAGGCTGCTTGCATGCCATGCAAAATAGGTTAGTTTAAACTTTAATATGACGTGTAATTTTATCCTTTTGGCCACTTGAATTGCAAGCTATGATAAAGCACATGGATTCAAAAAGTCAGCACCAAGGAGATTCAAGGATCTTTTATAAGCTGTGGGGAGGAAGTGGATTGATAGGATGGTATCGGGAACCATGAGCTAACATATTTGAAAGCTCTACGACAAGCAAGAGCTGAGTTGTATAAATTAAATCCACATCTTGACTACTAATCTCAAACGGAATGCAGTTAATATGAAAAACATTGAACAGCAGCAAAGTAAGAGATCAATCACCTTTTGCTGACATTGTACCTCCAGTGACACACCCAGCAACAACAGTATTAGTGATGTCATGTTTTGCTCGGACCTAAAAACAATCAACAAATTAAGCTCCTCTATGGATTTTTAAATTTCAAAAGGTACGTAAAAATCAATGTTTTTACTAATAAAGTCTCCTTGGTATACTACCTTCTCAGTGACACACTCAGCAGCTGAGAAAACCAAGCCCATAATTGCAAAGGTTTTACAAGAACTCCAACTCCTCCGCCCCATTTGCTTTGCAGTATAAATAAATTGCTGCCTTCCTGTCATCTCATCTTGCAAAATGGGATTATCCAATGCACCTAGAAACATCCCCATGAACAACCCCAGCCCACCTCCTACAAATAAACATTTCTATTACAAAAAACACATAATCATATTACATGAAACCACAGATTCGAAAAACCTCTACTTTTATTGAAGGTGAAGTCTCTAAAAGGATGATTCATTCACCTTATTAGGCTATCTTTCAAGCTCAAATGTACAACTAAGCCTTTCAGCGATATGGAGTCAAATGATAAAAAAAAAATCATTTTTAATGGATAGTACTATGGATAAACCAGATATAACAGTTTCAATTGTTCCTTGATTGGATCTTTAGCAGAAACGAATTTTTGTAGCAGAATAACAGGTTCTCCAAGCACCACGATGCGAACTCGATTATTTCCTCATAATTGCTGCACTACCGAAAGTATCTCGACCAAATCAATCATAAAGCCACCCAAAAAGTTTAAAATTCTCATTCAGAGGCTAGAATTTTTAAAGACTCAACATCTATTACCACTATAACAATACAAGAGCTAATTATTGAAAGCACGCACAAAACAAAACCCACTAATTTCAATGTCCTGAAAAAACAAGGAAGGTAATTTAATCAATAAATCCTCACCCATGACTCCACTAGCGACACTGCGAACAACACAGTTATTCCAAACATCTTGGGCACGAACCTCTTCTACTGTAGGCATTCTAAAGGGCTGAATTTGCGTGGGTGTTTCTCCATCTTTTGAAGTCGAAGAAGAAGCAGCGCCATTATTGGATTCAGTTCCTGAATTCTCATTGCTAGCCATAGATAAAAAGCATACAAACAAGAACCCACCAAAGAGAAAAAAAAATTAAAATTAAAGGCTAAAAAATGATTAAAATTTATATATCATGGAGGTCAAAATGGGTTTGGGGCTTAGCCGCCATTGAATGAACGGTGTTGGGGTTCAACTGAGGTTTTAGGGAAGCCACAGGAAGAAGCAAGTTCCGAGGTTTATTCGTTGGCTTAGGTGTGTACTGTGTACCGTGAGTGAGGTTGTAAGTCACCGTAGGCGTGCGTTCGCAAAATGACTTTCGATTGGAATATGTCTGTTTCGTGGTAAAAACTAAAAAGAATTGTCAGTGGCGGCCCTTGACAATGGGCCACAGGCCCAAATTATTAAACAGATATTAAAGCCCATATACCAATTTTAATTGTATTAAGGTAATATTAACGGTTAATTAATTAACATTTGTACTTGATTGATGGATGAGCGCATTTTCAAATTTTCATTTTTCGGGTAAGTAAATATTTAAAAGGGATAATTCAATATATTTATGCTTGGTAAAATATTAGACCTGGATGATATGGCTTGTGTTTAAGCTTAATATTTTTAGTAGTTTCAATTGCATGTTGAGCAGAATATATATAAGCATGGTGAGTAGTGAAATCTAATTTTATTTAGATCGACCGCAAATTAAGCTCAAATAAACATGGATCTAGTGAGATGCTAAACTCAAAATTATAAGATTCAACTACACGTTGAACTCAAATAGACATAGTGTGGCAGGTCGCAAGATTTATCATCCTTACTTTGACATCGCTCCAAGTCTCAGTGGATATGAGTTTAACAATCATTATAGGCTTGATGTTGGGTCAAAAGGTTGATTTTATTTATTTTTATGGCTCTTAACATAAAAGGATAAAAGACAATAATAATTACTTCTCCACACCTTTAGGTATATAAAAATCTTATAAGGGCCTACTATATATTTTCTTAACATTAATATTATACAAGAGTGTTTATCCCTCATTAATATCATGTAAAAAATAGTTATCCATCATTAATATTGTTAGGAGAAAATGATATCCCGATCTTTTTTTTCAAGCAACATGACAAGGGTTATGAGCTATATATACCTTTTAAACTATTTAGATACAAGTTTCATAATTTCTCTTCTCTAGGTATTTGCACTACAATTTTTAGGGCATTTATGATACAAAAAGAAGAGCAAATGCTTTTGTTCATACAAATTAAATTTCATTCTCTTATTTATTATAGTCTCTTAGTGAAAGTCATCCATTTTATTAGTAGAAGGTGCATATACTTCGTGAGCTCTAAAGAAAGGAGTATTGACATGAACATGTGATTACCCATTATTAAACACTAAAAAAACTCATTTTTAGGTGTATTAGATTTTGAAACATCATTAATTAGCATTATTTATAGGAAACTAATAAAAAAAACATCATCAGTTGTTCTTTTAAAACTCATTCTTGACATCTCTAATCATTATCAATAGCAAACAATCAAGATAACCCTACAATAAGATATGTCACGAACATTCATACATTTGTTGGCACATCTGCTTCATCCTACTTTCAATAACTTATCAACCAAGTACAAACATTTACTCAAGTGGTGTTAGCAACTCAAGGGCAACATCAGACCTTCTTACCCTAACAAGTCTCGAGACATGATGTAGAACCTTTAGTCTTAGCTTTTAAACCATAAATTGCACCCTCCATCATAAGATAATTATATTATTTAGACGAGGCTAGGCAAACTGACATGAAAAGTTTTCCACCCTAAAAATCTTATAATCCCTATAAAGGTTGTTCTCATTAACGCAAAGCTCTCCCAATAAATATTCACTTTAGATGTGATCCTTTCGGCAACTGCTAGATAGAAGTTAGTTATTAGTCTTATCATTCCATGCTAGAATCATCTAGTTCCCTAAAGCCTATTAGACAACATTTTAGGATAAGTTTGATTAATAAATATATCTAGGATAAGGTTTATAATTCTTATGAGATAAAAATAGCATTTTTATATAGATAAAGTCTTACAAACCTTTATTTTTAAGGAGTATATGTATGTAAAAATGACTATAGATATTACAATGGTCCCACAAATCCATAAGAATATGTCTAAAATATACTCAGGGACCTTGTATAAGTTATTTAAGACAATGATGTTATGTGCAAGATTTTCCTTATGACTTTAAAGGGGTCAACATAAACCTAGTATAATAACCTAGATTCAAGCTTTATTATTGTTTTAATGACTTATATGTTAAACTTATATCATGGTTTAACAATAACATATCTTCCAAAAAGAGATCCATAAAACTTTTTAACATTACTCAATCAGAAGCGAACTCCACTAAGGCATTTATAAAGAGATTAAATAAAGAAATGCTTAAGGTAAAAAAATTGGTTGAGACAACAATACCAAAGGATTTGATAAGTATAATGAGAGAACGTTCTCTCAGGAAAAACATGCATGCCCTACTAGAAAAAAGTTTGTTAAAAGTGAATCAGGAAAAACATGCATGCCCTACTAGACAAAAGTTTGTTAAAAGTGAATCAAGTAACAGAGAATCATATACAACTAAAAAAGCTATTATATTAAGGCATAAGCCTCCTGATTTCTATTAAAAGGTTGAGGATGAAAAAACTTTCAAACATAATTATTCTTCTAACAAAGATTAAAAAAAAACCAAGAAAGGTTGGAAAATTCCAGTAAATGAGTGTGTGTAATACCCTGAGATAAGATATATAACTTCCTTGAATGTCACCTTCATAAAAGTCTGTCACCTTCATAAAAGTCTTAAAAACCATTAAGAAAAAAAGACTTTGTTCAATATTTTCCTTTTATGGTATCACATCCACACACACACCTTAAAATAAATTTCACAGGAATAATGACATGATATAGAAGATTGCTTCATGCTAAAAAAACATTAAGAGGCTAATAGTTAAAGTTATCTAAAGTAACTTGGTAAGGGGCATATTAACATAAAACAAGATAGAGATGACCCTGACCAACCTAAATAACGCTACTTGATATCAATATGATTTTAATAGACATCTCAGAAAATGGAAATACTTCAAATAGAAAAATAAAATATGGAAAACAAATCCTTATAATAACTTATCAATAGGATTCATGACATGAGTCTACCATTTTCACTTTTGAAGATGAAGAGGGGGTGACTTGCCCCAATAAGGATGTAATGATAGCTTCCCTCTTAAATAACATATCAAATCATGACATCATACAAGATTTTATAAAACATATCAATATAGGTAGAGAATAACAATCATTATTTAAATTGAAATTTGTATCTACCTAAAAGTCATTCATTGTAATGGGAATGGTCACTTTTCATGTAAATGAATGGTTCTCTAACTGTTTATGTAAAAATACTATGAATTAAATAACACATTTAACATACTTCTATATTACTAACAAGCTAGGCCCTATAATAACATACATTTATTATATTCTTTATAGGTTTACAAGTTATAAGTGTTCTAAGAGCTAGATGGTAATTATAATCTTATAGCAATTTGCCTAATAAGTAGTCATTGCTCTCTTGTTTAAATACATATTTCTAGTATAAAGCTAGTATGCACCAATGAGAATCATTAACAAAAAAGTTTAAGGCAGTAAAGAATATTAAAAAAATATATAGAATATTAATGTAATTTTTTTTTGTTATGTTATTATAATATTTGCTACCTAAAATGGTAGTCATAAGGATAACTTTTAATTAATTCAATAAAGTTGCATTATTCATTGACTAAAATATAGTTACAATTAACTAATTAAAGGCAAACTTGTACACAACAATCTTTAAAAGAACTTTCAAAGTAAATGTTTTTGAATATGAGATAATGACTTTAAAATTATAACTACTTTTAATATCGGAACAAAGGAAAGGACACATGTGTACCATAAGTTGAACCTTAGTTGTTGAAAATGGCAAACTAACATTTAAAGTTGCCAAATTATATTTTGAAACTACAAGACTAGTAAAAAAACTCATGTTTGTTTACCCCATCAAAATCTGTAAAGATCTCATAAAAGATTTATTAAATCATGGTTGCTTTTTAATTTGTAGCAAAATCAAATAATATATCTAACAACATATTGCCTTCATATATATGTAGGTCTATAACTAAAGCCAGAAGATCAAAACTTTATGCATAAAGACCATAAAACTAAGAAGTAAAAATTATGATCACTATAAATTTACAAGTAATCATCCCGCTATTTTGAACTAAAATGATAGTCTATATAATTTTAAATCAATCATTTATTTTTTACAATTAAAAATTGTGTTGTTATGATATATAAAAGTAATGACAAACATGCATATATAACTTAAATGATTAGTTAATATTTGCTAGAAAAAAGTAAAAAAATAATGCCATATAACAAATTCACAATACAATTCATTTATTTAGATTTTTGTTTTCCACCATTCATTAGTTATATAAAATAGTCCCAAGTTTAGCATTCCAACCAACTCCAGTTTCAAGCATTAACTTCTTCCATACCTTTTAATCCTTTTTAATTCCTTTTTTTGCTCTTTAATCAAGATTAAGTGAAAGAATGATCGACTTGTTTGTTGAATACATTGATAATAAATTTTCAAGTAGCTTTCTGAAAATAAGTTTTTGGTCTCTCTCAATAGCTTTGATGCTAATGTAAAGAAATTTTGCAACATGTCGAAAAGGCTTTATCATGATTTTTAGACCCTTCCATTATCTTTTTAATATGTTGATGTGAAACATATAAATAACTAACTAAAAAGAACAACCTTTCATGCTTACAATGGCTTGACAAATAAAGTAAAGGAAAATAAACTACAATCACATATGAGTTTATTAAAGAAACCTTACTATAAAATTTTGAAAACCCCAAAGTGATCTAAGCTCAAACTTGTAACCTTTGGGTGCCCCTCATACTTTAATTAAACCACCACTTTATTTTTTACTTTAAAATACCTAAAATAATATATTAAAAATATTATATTCCTAGGACTCAACCCTTTAACCTCATGTTTCATGCATTAATCATTGAGTTGCTAAACAAAACCTATAACTACAAGATTAAAATATATATTAGCATGTGCTCACTTTTCATTTTGTTTTTTATTATTTTTTTCATTTTAATTAATGGAATCTAATTAACCTTCATTCAACAACCAAGCGCCCGAGCTCGAGCCTTGGATTTATTAAGGTAGCTTTAATAAACGTGGTCACATAGTTAAATCAAATTAATCAATCGTATCAGCACTTACCACTTGTACATCTCCTAGTCGGTGGATAAAAAAAGTGAAAATATTTATTGATTGTTTGAGAGTGGAGTTAAAATTATTTTTTTGTTCATAAATATATCAAAAATTTATTTTTTCTTTTTTAAAAAAATATTTTTGATATCAGCACATCAAAATGATTTAAAAACATCAAACAAATTAATTTAAAATAAAACTAAAAATATTTATAAAATATAGTGTCAAACACCCTCTTAAATTAATGCTCTACATATCCACCAATTCTCTAATATCCTCTAAATTAAATTTAATTAATAGGTTTTAATGAGGTCTCATATTTAAAAACCTTTGATCTAAAATTAAAAAAAAATTATCATTAAAATATATTTCTAAAATACCTCTTGCTTTTTCTATAAAATTTTGTTGAAAAATAAAATAAAAGTAATGAGAATAATATAGAAAATAAAAGAACCCATTTTTTAATATAATTTGACGTTTCGTACTAATAAGCTACAGGGGAGTATATATAATGGGTACTAAGGTGAGGAATCTAATAGTTTAAGTATTAATGTGTAAATAAGGTAAAACCATAGTACGGAATTGAGGAAAAAAACTGCGTCTCAAGAGTCAAGGCCAGACCCTATATAAACAAGTTACACACAAAAACACAACGGATGATATCATTACCCTAATCTCTCTCTTTCGACGCAGCGTCTCGGTGATAAGCAAAGCAGAACCGAAAATACAAGAAGAGCTATACAGAAATTAGGTCATGTCTGGTATGTATGGCCAAGAAGGTGATTCTGGATATGGAGGTTACGGTGGCGATAGTGGCTATGGTGGCGGACGTGGTGGATATGGTGGTCGAGGTGGTGGTGGAGGCGGGGGAGGCGGTTTTCATTCTCAAAGTCGAGGTAATTGATTAAATGGTTTTTATTAGTTTTAATTGATAATTGTTTGAGAGCCGTTCTTGTGATTTTGAGTGTTTAATTGTTAATTTCTATTGGATCTGATCTGTAGGAGGTGGATACCAAGGGGGAGATCGTGGGGGAAGAGGCGGCGGCGGAGGCGGCGGAAGAGGTGGTGGCCGAGGTGGAAGCGGCAGGGAAGGTGATTGGCCTTGCCCTAAACCAGGGTAATCTCTCTGATCTGTGATTTAGTTAGTTTTGTGCTTTTTTATGACTAATAATTGAAAATCATTATATTTAAAATTCAGCTGTTGTGTTATAGTATGTGTGAGATTTTGTTATGGAAACTGGTATATATCTGGATGTAGTTGTGGGAATTTGAACTTTGCAAGAAGAGTTGCTTGTAATAAATGCGGTACTCCTGCTCCTGCTGCCGGCCAAAATGATCGTGGTGATGGTGAAGGTGGTTATAGAGGAGGAAATGGTGGTAATAGAGGAGGAAGAGGTGGTGATAGTTATGATGGTAATAGAAGTAGTAATTATAACGATGGAAGCAAAGGAGGTGGCTATGATAATAGAAGTGGCAATAGAGGTGGATCTTACAGTGGTAATCAAGGAAGAGATGATAGTGGATACAATCAAGCTCCGCCACCATCTCTCCCTTCATATGGTGGTGGAGGTAATTATCCACCAGCTCCGAACTCATATGGTGGGAATGCTAATTATGGAACGGAAGCAGTTCCTCCACCTACAAGCTATACTGGTGGACCCACATCTTACCCTCCATCTTATGGTGGTCCTGCTAGTGGTTATGGAGGTGATGCTACAGGTGAGGCGAGGAGTGGTGGACGAGGTGGTCAACCTGGTGGGTATGGTGGTGGTGGTTCTCGATATCAGGGAGGTAGTGGTTATGGGGCTACTCCTGCTGATACCCCGGCTAAAATCAAGCAGTGTGATGATACTTGTGATGATACTTGTGACAATGCAAGAATATATATATCTAATTTGCCCCCTGATGTGACCACTGAAGAACTGAGAGAACTTTTTGGCGGCATTGGACAAGTAATTACATACCTTTTCTTTTGATTGATGTTTATGAATTTTGGATTGGAGAATTGTGCTGAAGATGCATATTATATGGCAGAAAATGTTGATTTTGTAATCTATTACACAATTGTCTGTCTTTGCTGTAAATGACATTTAACTGCTGTGATTGAGTTAGTTTTTTTTCTTCTTTATCTAATTACCATTAAATTTATGTGACTTTTATCTTTCGAAGGGTGTGCTTTCTAATTTTTACCCAAAATGCATAAAAACAATTATTCAATGCCATTGTTTCTGGGAAAGGAAGTCATTTTAGTGTTGCTTCTGTAATAGCTTTTCTTTTGGTGTGGGCAATTATGCTCCTAGAATTGATGTGCTATGTTCTTAGTGCTTACCAAAATTCATTATATATAACTCCATCTCTTGTACCTATGAGAAATACTTGAATCTTATTTCCTGGAGATGCCCTAAATTGCTTATGTATTATGCCTTTGTGGTGATTAAAGTGCATGAATTAATGTGAAAACTCTGAAATTGTAGGTTGGAAGGATTAAGCAGAAGCGGGGGTATAAAGATCAATGGCCCTGGAATATAAAAATATACACCGATGAGAGTGGAAACAACAAAGGCGATGCCTGTTTGGCATATGAAGACCCTTCTGCTGCTCACTCTGCTGGCGGTTTTTACAACAGTATTGATCATGCAACCGTTTCTCAGTTTTCTATTTAGTACTCTTTTCTTAACTAAGTCACCTGATAGACTCCATGGAAAAGTTTTATTTTACTTTGTATTTTTGTGTTGGTTTTCCAGATTATGATTTGAGGGGCTATAAAATCAATGTTGCAATGGCAGAAAAGTCAGCCCCTAGGCAACCTGCGAATGACCATGGGTATCTCCACTAACTATACTGCCTCTGTTTTGACTAGCAAACTTTCTTTTTAGCTGTGATTTGCAGAGGTTCTGAGGCGTGTTCCTATTATTTCTAATCTGAGTGTGGTGGTATTTTGAAGTGCACATGCATTTTTATTTCTTATTGGGGTTTCTATTCATTCCCAGGGTTTATCTAGCTCTTTTAATTCATCATTTCCCTGTAAATAACAATAAAACAAAACTGATATTGTTCAACTTGCCTAACACATGGATAGGTAGGTTTAATGCCCTGTGATACTTAAAAGTTTATATTGTGCTTGCTAAACCCTTAACTACAATTAGCAATAGCAATCTAGGTGGATAGGTGGAATCTATTGAGTTGTCCTATTTTAATAGGCCTTAGTGTGAGCTTGTAGATATCAACTAGTTTCTGTCAATTATTTACTCTTTTTAGAAGTTTGCTCCTTTCTTTTCTTGGTTAAATCTTCACTGCTCCCTTTTTTGAGATTTTTAAATGGGAGTATGAAACTAAACAAAACTTAAATAATAGGAGTGAAATTAGCTTGGCCCTTAAAAGTTATATACAACTTGTTTGGTAGTTACTTCTCTGTTATCTTTTAGATTTTCATTTCTGTGATCTCATCTGTAACTCTTTGAAACTCTACATTGTAAACCTTCAAAAATTGACTATCTTTTGTTTTGTTTTTATAGGTTTGGGGGACTTCCATTTGACACATTTTTTTTTAAAATTTTGACAATCATGTCTCCAAGTTATTAAAACCCAAATATATATTAAGTATTCATTTGCTCTGGGTGCTTTACTTGTTTGCATATGTATTTTTGTATTGACTCTTTGATGCTTTTCATATTCAGCACAAATAGGATTAAATTTCTAATTAAATAAATCTTTTAGCTCTTATTATGGTTGTGAACTGCAAATTTTGTCATGCTTGTCGACAGTTTATTTTCAAATAGTTTGAGAGTTTGAAAGCCTGTTTTTTTGGAAGTTGTTTATATTATCTTTTCTTTTATTGAATTTATATCTATTTTAGCTTTTCACGAATACATTCCTCAGTGGCGGAACAAATGTTTAGTTATGACATCTCATTTTGTTATATAATGTATAGTAGTGGTTATGTAGAGGCTGTGATTTTTTATTATTCACTGTGTAACAGTGGTGGTAGAGGTGGCTATGGTGGTGGAGGTCGACGCAGGGATAATTACCGAGATGCTGGGAATTCTGGTCCAGACAGGCATCAACATGGTGGAAATCGATCACGTCCTTACTGAGAATGTCATCTGAGCTGTTTATGTACTAGGAATTATGATCTGAGGGATTTAATTATATTCCTTTTCCTGGGGTTGTTCTTGAACTGGAGACTAAGAGGTAGGTTGTTCACTTGCACTGAGCAATACCCCTTTTTCTCCTTTCCTTGTTCACCTGTTGGTACCTGGAGGGGTTTCTGCTTTAGGCACCGGATTGATTTTATTGTGTGAATGTTTTTATATAGGCAAGTGGATAATCTCCAAATTGCTTGCTGCTAAGGTAGGTTGATATTTTCAGGTGAGTTGCACCTCTTTCAAAATCACGCTTTATACTTGTTTTAGGATGCACAACGTGGTGCATTATAGAACTACCTTTTAAATGTGGCATGGGAATTTGGGTTTGGTGCATGCATCCCCCTAGCTAACATGGCAAATAAGTTAAAAAAGATTGATCATTGAAGAGCATTTCAAGCCTGGTTTGTCATACCCGTTGGGAGATAGCAATTCCACAACAATCTGTTTTGTAGCCTACCCCCCTCTTTCTGTAATATATGCTAGCTAATATATGATATTCTATCCCTAGATTCATCACCTAAATCCTTTTATGCTTGAAAGAACATGCTCATGTATATTTAGAAATTACTTGCATTATTGCTTGGCATCTGCCTTGATTTTTTTCCATGCATTATATTTCATATATTAGCAGTCAATGTGAGCACAATATCACCTCAAACAAGCCATGAACATGTTGGTTTCAAGATCTCAAAGGGCTATATAATCTATGAAAATTTTCTTGCAAGTTGGTTATAGTAAATGTCTATAATTGCATTAGGAATGCTGGTTAGATGCACTTTATATCCTGTTTGTATTACGAGTGATCATCGAATAATTTCTGGGTCCGCCAGTGTCTGGGAGAGCAAATTTGTTCGACCGACCCCTTGCCATCAAAGGGTGGCGTCCTGCACCTTGAAACTGTTCATCTGTAGTGTCTCGGCCTCCAAACTCTTCCAAGAAACAACCTGTGCTCGGTGTGTGGGGCCGCTGGTGGCATGTTATTGCGACAATTGCCATTGTTTATCCGAGACAAAATTGACGGCCTCGTATGGTGTTCCTCCCACGCGACCTCTGGCAATTGGAAATCTATCTTTGCTGTTCGTGGCATTAGTCTTCTGCCATTTGTTTTATTGCATTGCAAGTCGATTGATTGGCATAGAGTTAGTTTCATTGACAATTTGTTTTGTTATTCATGTAAAAACTAATGTGGTTCCAAAACCTGTTTTGTATAGATTTTGGGTGGGTTAATTTATTTGTTGCTTTTGTTATGCGGAGTGGATTCTCGAATCGTGTAATCGAATGGCTTGTGAATTCAAAATGACAATAATAAATCATGACACAGCAAATATATTTGGTCAACTGGTTTTAAACCGCCGGATGTAGCAGCACAAGGAAATTGAAACCATAGTTGCGTTTTCGTTGGACAGTGTGGGTTTTCTCACCGTGGTTTCAGTTTCTTGTGTTAGGTCCTCTGTTTTTATTGTTTACTCTTAGAAAATGGGAAAGATTATTTCAAATAACATATTAGGTTTCATTTAAAAAAAAAAGAACAATACAGTATTGAAAATTTGATGTCACTTTACATATAAAATCTCATGCTTTAAAATTATATTAAAAATGGTGTTAAAATTGAAGAAGAAACAAACTCGTCAATGCATGAATCATCTTGCTTTGGAGGTAAAATCATTCACACAAGCTCAAAGTTTTAGCAATATGATAATTTAATTTGATAAATTATTCACAATTTTTAACGAAAGTTTTAACAGTTCGAGCAGGGGAAAAACTTTGAATATTTTTTAAATCAAAATTAGCAATAGTTCACATGGAGTTTGTATGGACTAACCCGCAGCCTCACCGTACATGGAAGCAAATTCTCATATTTTTGTCTTTTAATGTTACCACGTGAACCTAACATGGTTCGATGGTGTCATCGACAAGAAGTCCAGGACTGTTAAATTTTATATACGCCACAGAATATAGATATTATGCAAAATCTTGGAAAATTACACCTCCAGTAGGTCTATTTGTGGGGATAAACGTTCCAAAGAGCCAGAACAAAATAATAATAATTGGAAGCATCATCGATGATCACCTCTTGTTCAGTTATCTTGAGATTGTTGATTAAAACCTGGACCTCCAAACCCATCCGGCGGAAATTTACTCTCTAAATTTCACTGGCAGTTGCAAATTTACTCTCTAAATTGACTTCACCCACAACTTGGACAGCAACTTGGTGATGATCAAGATTGTTAAAAGAATCAGAATATGAATGAGCAGTGATGCTGCAATGGCTTTAAGATTAATTCTCAGTTCTTACTTTCATCCCGTATTACACCCCAGCTTTATACGTAAACTAGAAAACAATTCTATTATCAATTATAGAAAAATTGTTTCTATAATTGTGTGAACAAATCATATCAATCTCTTAACTACACAGATCATAATTACAAGTAAATAAGGAATGTCATAATTACAAGTAAATAAGGAATGTCAACACTCTCTTTCAAGTTGGTGAGTAAATATCACGCATTCCCAACTTGGACAAGAGCCTTTCAAAAATACTTTTTGATTCAGCTTTCGTCTGGATATATGCAATTTGATTTTCGGCCCTAATATGTGGTATTTCAATAATTTTATCATTGATTTTTTCTTTAATGAAGAGCTGATCAATTTCAACATGTTCTGTCCAATCATGCTTAACTGGATTGTGTGCTATTGCATATGCAACTTGATTGTCACAAAATAACTTTAACGACTAACAATTTGTAAAACCAAGGTCGTTCAACAAATAACTTTAACAAACACCAGACAAACTCCTAGTGTCATCACTTGATATTCTGCTTTTGCACTAGATCTAGCACACATGTTGCTTCTTACTTCTCCATGGAACTAGATTCCTGCCAACGAATGGAAAATAGCCTGATGTTGACAGTCGATCATCTCTTGATCCTGCCTAATCTGCATTTGTATACCCTTCAATATTGTGATGATTATTTTTCTTAAACAACAGGCCTTTTCCTAGGACTCCCATTAAGATACCTTAGTATTCTCATGACTGCATTCATAAATTGTTCTCCAAGATTGTGCATGAATTGACTAACGACTCCAAGAACATATGTCAAGTCTGGTCGAGTATGTGCTAAATACAACAATCGGCTAACTAGACACTGTTTTCTTCCTTTATTTACAGGTACTTGGTTGGATGTTACTCCAACTCCAAGTTTTAGCCCCTCCACTAAAGGTGTATCAACCAATTGGCAAGCTTTCATTCATGTTTCTTTCAATAGATCAAATGCATATTTCTTTGAGATAAGAAAATACCTTATTTACTTCTGGATACTTAGTCCCTAAGAAATACTTGAGGGTGTCAAGGTCTTTCATTTCAAACTCTTTTCACAAATATCGTTGGAGAGCCATCCTCTTAGATTCATCATTTTCGGTGATTATCATATAATCAATATATATATGACAAGAACTTTTAGCTTACCTCCTTTCCTTAATGAACAAAGTGTGATCAACATTGTTCTGATTATAGCCAAACTTAATCATAGCTTGAGTAAGTCTTCGAACCATGCTCGAACAATATTATCTTTGCTACCGGTACAAATGTATCTGTGTAGTCAATGCCATATTTCTGTGTGTATCCCTTTGTTACCAACCTTGCCTTGTACTTATAAATTGAGTCATCGGCCAAATACTTGATAGTGAAGACCCATTTGCATCTTACAAATTTCTTCCCAGCAGGTGAATCGACTATTCTCCAAGTATTATTTGCTTCTAATGAATGCAATTCCTTATCCATAGCTTTGTGCCACTTGAGATCAGCCTTCGCTTCCTGCACACTGTTAGGAATAGATACATTGGATAATTGACATATAAATGACTTATTTGATTCCGACAATCATTTACTGGACACATAATTATTTAAAGGATATCAAACTTTGCATTTTGGATCAGGCTCATATGTGGGTTTAGGAATACCTTGATTGGTTTGTGGATGGAGTTTTCTAATCTTAAGGAGAGCTGGAGGTGGAGTTGATTGACTTAGTACTATTAAAGGTGGCACATTGTTGGACCTGTCATCACTACATGGAGAAACACTGGACTCGATCGGTACTTGCGTGTCCGTATGATCATTGATCAAATGATCATGTATTGTCTTAGATTGTATATTATTTGGCGCTGTTAGAGAATAATATAAATCATATTATGGGGCCTCACCTAACAACTTGAGCTTTTAGGTGAGATGGTTCCTTAACATGGTATCAGAGCCTTGTTGACCCAGCGGTCACGAGTTTGAATCTCACCACCCCCATTCTATTTGATAAAAATCAAACACAAGGTAGAATGGACCTGTGTGCAAGTTTCAAGCACAAAGGGCTTTCACTTGAGGGGGTGTGTTAGAGAATAATATAAATCATATTATGGGGCCTCACCTAACAGCTTGAGCTTTTAGGTGAGATAGTTCCTTAACATGGTATCAAGGCAAGTGATAACTTTGTCCTTCTTCAGTTTTTCTTCTTCATGTGCTCTTATTTGAGCAAGTGTTGGATTGGCTAACAATGGTGATGGATCAACATCGGTTGTGACCATATTCCACAACCCTTGAGATCTTAAATAGAATCTCATCTTTACAACCCATATATGATAGTGTTCTCCAGTAAATACTGGAATGACAGCAGCAATGTTGCTTGAGGTAGACATGTTTTGATAAAAATAAACCTCTTTTGTTTGCAATCAATCACTCTGTGTTTAGCTCTCAAACTCTCTTGTGTCTATCACTCAACAAAATCCCACAGTCCCGTAAGAAAACTGCTCTGATACCATGTTAAGGAACTATCTCACCTAAAAGCTCAAGCTGTTAGGTGAGGCCCCATAATATGATTTATATTATTCTCTAACAGGTGCCTCCATCAATTCACTGAACATTGGTTCTTATCCGATCCCGAGTGGAGATTTTGAAACCATATCATCATTGATTTTCTCATGAAGAACCTCATCTAGCAGAGCTATATTTTTACAAGCTAGATTATGAATTTCGGTATGACTACTGCTCCCCCCCTGAATTTTATGAGCTGGAACATACACATGAAACTGCACATCCATGGTGGTAAACATATGGTGTGTCGGGGGATGATAGCAACAATATCTCTTTTGGTGTGGACCATAGCCAACAAACACACATCGGGCGACACAGGGCTCCAACTTATCGCGTTGGTGTTTATGGAGATGGATGTATACCACACAACCAAAAACATGAGAAGAAAGACTAATGGTGGAGGGGGCACTAATCAGGTGGATAACAACTGGTATGGAGTCTGAAAATTGATAACACGGTTTAAAATAATATTTTTATTTATTTTTAATATTTGTATATTAAATAATTTAAAAACATATATTTTTTTAAATTGACAAAATAATGGTGAAACCGCTGCTCCAAACAACAAGAATTGTAGGAATACAAATAAGTGGTGCGTTAACTACTGGACTGGGTCTAACATCTAACCTAAAGAAATCTTTTAAACCGGAGGAAAACCCAAGCCCAGACTCACCCTCATAACCTTCCTCCCGCCCTCAGCAATTTCCCTCCCAAAATGGCAGGAAACACAAAAACTCCTCACCAGATATCCCTCTTCCGCTCTCAAATCACAACCAGAAGGTTCCAATTTTCCACCCTCACTCATCTTCCAATGAAAATAATCACTCATTCAATCTCTTATCTCTTTCTTTCCTTTGCAGATTCAACGACGAATCGCTGCGAATTCTCGAATCACTTCTGGTCTTCAAAGACGTGAAATCACAGGCTGAAACTCGATCGGACTTGAAACAGTTCTTGCGATTCGAGTCGCTCTCTATTTTCAGAGAAATCAAATATAAAACAGTTTATCAGAAGCTTTTCATTCTCCAATTCTTCGTTCGCGCTTTCGCTCTCATAGGCGACACCGAGGCAGCCCCAAAATCTTATCCTTCATTCAATTAAATATGAACTAGCAATCCGTGTCTTCATATTGTGTCTTCTATATGTGCAGAGTTGTTTGGCGTTGAAATACGAGGCATTGCTTTTTCGTGACGTTAAGTCTACCAGTGACCAATCGCTACATGTTTCGTATCTGGAATGGCTAAATTTTGCTCACCACTTGCTGGATCAGGGCTTCTATTCTATTGCCACACAGGTTAAGTTTTTCTTTGTTCAACAATATTTTTTATTATTATTATTAGTCCGAGCCTTCACTTTTATTGTTTTTTGCTCGTGTAGGCATGTGAAAAAGCCCTAGCATGCTTTCAAAAGAAGGATGTTGCAGATGCCAAAACATGCGACTTCTTCGAAAATGCGCGGGTTATTGAAGATATAAAGAGGCTTAAGGACCGTGCCATGAAGTCTGCAGCTTCAGGCTCTGGTATTTTTTTAATCCTTTAATATGTATGTACAGTATCTGATCAGCTAATGCAAACTTCGGTGATATATCTTGTGCTGTGTTGTACGACTTATATTTTAGCTTTCACGATGGATATTAATTATATAATCCCAAATGGCTATACTTTGTTGATAAAGACAACAGAGTTGGGATATGAATTTGTGCACGAAATGATGTAAACAAGAGAGCAAAGCATGAATTGTACTGTTGGACATTGTAATCGTTGTTATATGGAAGAAAGCATAAAAGAAATAATATAAATTATATCTTGAGATTTCATCTAATAACTTAAGTTTTTAAGTGAGATGGTTTCATGGTATGATATTATAACTTAACCTGGTTACGAGTTTGAATCTCAACACCCTTGTTTTATTTAATAAAAAATTAAACACAAGGTAGTGTGAGTCTGTGCAAGTTTCAAGTCTAAAAAACTTTTTCCTGATGGGGTATGTTAGAGAATAATATAAATCATATCTCGTGGCTTTACTTAATAACTTAAACTTTTAATTGAGATGATTCCTTGACACAAATATTTTGTTTGTTAAAAATGATGTTTGAAACTCATGAGCTGTAGTGAAATGAAATTCAAGCTTGTCGAGGTCGTGGATGTAATAGATTGAAAAAATTTATTTTGGCGTCAATGATGAGACTGCAAGTTCTCACTTCAAAAGCTAATTCATGTGAAAAGAGACCTTCATTTATGTTTTGCCAGTTTTTTATGCACATACTGGTGAAACTTCATGATAATTTGTGCTGCGCCACAAAGTTTAAGCATGACTCAGGAAGATAGGCTGCAACCATCTGAAGGAGTTCTTTCTCGATGTCTTTGTTGGCTTTAACTTGGCTTTTTATATATTGCCACTTTATATCGCCACACCACTTTATGTTGCTTTTCTAGGCAGTGGCAAGTTTAAATATTGTTATATCCTTGTTTGTGGACTTTCATCATTCAGTGAACGAAGGGTACTTAACATAAGCTACGAGATTGCTTTAAGATAGATGACAAGTAGGGCATGGCATGCAGCATTTCTTTTTGTGTTTTTAAGTTCAAAAGGGAAGGAGATAAAGTGATCAAACTCAAACAAAGCAGTTTCGCCATTTCTGGTGTAGTAGTATATGCTGCTAATTTGGCGCCTCATATTCTCAGTTTAGCAGACTCCACGCCTGTGGGCCATTTAGATGGATTGAGAATTTTAAGACTAAATGATCTACATTAGTTATTGCCACTCAAGGCTGCACGTACTGTTTCTAGGTTATATATGGCTGCTTTTTTACTGTTCAGGCATCTATAATCTCAGATTCTACATGGGGTTAGCCATATCTTTATTTATTTTTTGTTTGCTTTAATCCATAAATCTTTCTAATGCTCGTTTTAGTCATGAGGAAATATTGAAGAACTATATATCTTCCGTTCTGTAAATAGAAGTTAAATGTATACGATAACCTCATCATCTCTGGCATATAGACTGATTAATGTTGGACTTCAGAACTAGCTACTTTGGATTTTGCAACTATTTTGTTGAATGTTTATCGTACACATTTTAGGATTGATAAATAAGATTCATGCTGAAGTCTTTCAAACATTCCTTTTCATTTGATGGTTGCAAATTCTGTTTGCTCATTCCAGTCCAGTCACAGGCGGCAGAGTATTTGAAAAGGAAAATTGTCGAGAAGAGCAGAATATGTTCATTTCGTACAGAAACAAAGAGTGCTGCTAGCACTCTGTTTAGAAATGGAATCAAGAAGCGGCATGAGCGTGAATTGCGTAAACACCAAAGTTTGCAGCAGAATATTGAATTTTAAATTTGTTGCCAATTTTTTGTGCCCTCACCGAATTCATTCACATGACTGGAAAGTCGTATGAAGTCTCCCCTTGTTAATTACAATCTCTTTCCCCCTCAATTGTAACTATACTGAAGACAAAGAGAACGCTTTGCCATTCCATTCAATCAAAAGAACATCAAGGTATGCTCTGATTATCTGATCATTTTGGATCTTTTCATATGAAATAACATGATGGGTTAGGATTATTTATTTATATATGCTGGATCTGAATAAAGGACAGGCTGTTAAGATAGTAGTCTGTATGACATGCTCTGCTGGCTTGGCTTGGATTAGCCATATCAAGATTGTACGTGTCAACCAATGAAAACAATTAGCACGGCTAGAGCATTTATGTTCCTGTCAATACATTCTTATTGTATTTTACGGTAGACAATAATGAAAAAAATGAGCTTTCACCAATCATTGAATAATTTTCCTGGGCATGACCTGCAAGAAAAAATGATTTATCTTTCTAATTATGCGTTCTTCAATCTATTTGTAGAGTATGTCGTCAGGAAAGACTACTCTTCTGGCGCCTCTTGAGAGCTCTTTGTCAGCGAGTAACACTTGCAAAAAGAGACTCATTGATGAACACATGGTATGTGAATTACTCATCACGTTAGAGTAGATAATTGAATTCTCGATTGAACATGGCCTCTTTAATTTTTGAAGTATTAAACCATAAATGACTTCATTTTGAGGGCAAAACGTAGCTCTGCAGCAACAAATTAACATGGCCCATGTTCTAGTGCTTGCTCACGTGCTTACCTCTTGTTCAGGCCTATTTTATAATTCTTAATTTGCACCGAATTTATAAGGCAGACCTTGCCGTTTGAATATATAATTGGTCGCCTTGGCCTTGGAAATCCAACATGGACCCCTGTTCAAGCTGCTGAATTTCAAGTCTATGCTGCCATGAGCCCCTCGCTAGCGATGCTGCTTATGCCAAACAATGCCTCTAATCTTCACCACTTTAGATTTCAAAAATAAAGGATGCGCAAATTTCAAGAATCGAATCTTCCCTATCACCAGGCACATTAATTGCTTGCATTGGAGCTCGCATGTTTTTATTTTGCTTCAAGGGGGGGAAGATGTCTGTTTTTCCTCCTATTTTATTAATGTGTTTAAAAATACCAAAGTAAAACAAAGAATACAAGGTTCTCACTTTCTAAAGTATGATTCCTTTTTCTTCTTCCTAGAGCTTAGGGGTTTGAAACTTTCAAGTGAGACGCGTTTTTTGATGTAGTTCTATAAAAGAAATGTCAACAGGCCCCCCTCTGGTCGAGAAACGGCTCTAAAATAACATGTATATATATAAATATATGTATGTATATATAAATATAAAGGGGAAAAGAGAGAGAAGGTAATAGATACGCCATGACAACTAGCTAGGGAACGAGAGTTTGTTTTTCTCGGAAGAGAAGATTAGAAGCCTGGAATTGGAATCATGTGGTGAGCATTAAATGCAAGAGAAAAGAATAGGTCTTAGGGTTTCACAACCCTTGGGTTTTCCGTCTCTCTCTCTGGAATTGGGTTTTTTTTTTTTACGCCTTCGAAATTCGACCTTAGCTTTATGTCGGGCCGCATTTAATTGTTCGCATTAATTACCTGGTGGGTTTATCTATCGTCGTCGTGTTATTTTATGGAGATCAGAGGAGGGGTAAATTAGGAGCTCAACAGATGTCTTTGGATGGTTTAGAATAATGCAACTACATATAGTAAAAAATGAGAACAGTTTTTACCGTGGAACTAGACATTGCGCAATGACAATATTCATGTGGGATGCAATGTTTGCAAAGCATTCAACATATGTCAAGCAACAAAGAAGTAAAGATTAGCAGAAAATTCTATAATTAAAACAGCAACGAATGACAAATTTGAACTTCTGACGCGCAAGTCACCACCACGTTCCTGTTTTAGGTCAAATTTATTAGAAGCTCCTATGATGTCAAGGGCCTCTCCCACCACAATAGTAGGGTTCGGGTTGTCATCAATCGCAGAGCACAATAACCACTTTTGTTGAATTATTTTGGTGTTATTGGTGGCATGGAAATAAAATAAAATAAAATAAAAAAAATCCACCGAGTTGGAACGCTATATGTTTTCTTGATTGATCACAGACACTAGACATTGGAGTTGGTAGCGATGCATTTTTATGCTCCTCTCGTCGTCCTTCTTTAATTTATTAATTTGAAAAGGAAAATAGCTGAGAAGAAAGGAAAAAAAGGATGCCTTTGGATTTAGAAGTTAACGGCGGACCTCTAACGTAAATCAAGAGAGGAGGAGGAGGAGAGAATTTGGAGTGAAACTTCCATGTGAATTTAATTTCACAAACAAACATTCACGTCGAGCCCATTTCTCTTGATCCTGGTTTGCTAGGCAGGTTTCACATCGTTCCCATCACAGCGGCAAACCCTAAACCAGCAGCCTAGCAATTAATGACTCACACTTTCTGAGATTTAGACTTTTATAATTATAAGACATGCAGAGGTTTAGACATTTGAAACCTAATAGTGAAGTAACATAATCATCATATTATATATTGATTTTTAAAAAAAACTCACATGATCAGTGTACATACATCCAATTAGAACACAAAAATATACGAATATATAGTCAAACAAGAACGTGGATATATAAGATTATCACCACACCATTGCGTTGCCAACCCATCACGCGCCTGGCGGTGGTCAACCTCCTCCATTTGATCTTGATACCATCTCTACACAACAAATTGACCTTCATGGTGTATTCAGCACTATTGACTTGTTAAACCCAAAAGCCTAAAACTGTAAAATACTACGTGCATGATAGATTATGGTTTCCTCTCCAAACTCAGGAATCCTAGCTAGCCTCTCTCCGTGCATTTGATAATTCTTATTATTTGTTTAATTATAATGATAATCTCATTATTTTGACCTGAAAATGCGCGTCCAAT
Source organism: Salix brachista (assembly GCA_009078335.1). Taxonomy (NCBI): domain Eukaryota; kingdom Viridiplantae; phylum Streptophyta; class Magnoliopsida; order Malpighiales; family Salicaceae; genus Salix; species Salix brachista. The sequence continues at coordinate 21,100,458 of CM018587.1, forward strand.
CTACAATAGGGGGGGAGCCACTCCCTCAACTTAGTATAAATACACATTCTTTGAAGCTCATTTTGTTCTACATTGAGCTTCCGTTTGTATTTCCTTTTATCTTTCTTTCTACCTATCTGAGTCAAGAGGGATTTTTCTTCGAGTTATTTTAAGACAGAAATATGGCGGGTTCTTCACCATGTGCATCCTGCAAACTACTACGGCGCCGGTGCGCCAAAGACTGCATCTTTGCCCCTTACTTTCCTTCTGATGATCCCCACAAGTTTGCCATTGTTCACAAGATTTTTGGTGCAAGTAATGTCAGCAAGATGTTGCAGGTATTTTCCTTTCTCGACCCCTTATTAATTTATATATATGATCTACTGATCATTCTATCTTGATCAGTGTATTACTACGGCAAAGAATGTTGCTATTTTCAGTTCTTAACAAAAAAGACGATTCTTCAAGTGATGAGAATATTATGATCTTGCAGGAGATTCCAGTTCATCAAAGAGCAGATGCCGTGGGTAGTTTAGTTTATGAAGCAAATGCAAGAATGCGGGACCCGGTCTATGGATCTGTTGGTGCAATATCTTACTTACAAAATCAAGTTTCACAGCTACAAATGGAACTTGCAGTAGCTCAAGCAGAGATACTATGCATCCAGATGCAGCAAGAGCCTAACTTGCCACTCCAGCTAGATCAAGATGAGAAGTCACTTCTTCTAGCCAGCTGTAATAACTTCACCAGCATTCCTCAGTATTTTAACTTTGCCTCTTCCAGCAATGTAATCCAAGACCCTCTTAAGAGAGAGTCTCTTTGGACCTAGCTAGATACTTAATCATGCTTGTTTTTAATGAAGTAACCTACTGCTTCAAGGTTCTCTCTAGCTAATTAATTTCGTGTTGAATTTTGGCCTAGCTTTCTGGTGTATTTCTCATAGAAACTGTCAAAAACCATCTCTTAAACTTTTAGTTGAGATGGTTTTTTAATATGGTATCAGAGTTTTGTTATCACAAATTCGAATCTCACTACCCTAAATCAAGCAAATTTAAAAAAATTTCACGTGAGAAGTATATTAGAGAATAATATAAATTATATTATAAAATCTCACTTAATAATTTGAATTTGTAGATAGTTTTTTAACTTAAGCAAATGCATGATTGCGTATAAACAGTTTGCGTGTGTGTCCATGTGAAAGAGATCAGAGATGAATACATATTTAGTGCTTGCCTTCTAGGAGTAGGCGAGACAAAAAAAAAACTTCATGTGGGATATTGAGTTTAGGGGTCAACAGCCGGCCAGTACTTCTGCATGTGAGATTAGTAGCACAGTGGGGTTTACATATATAGATTCTCTTCTCTTCATTAAAACGCTGTTTATTGTGGGGTATGCATGCTGTCCCCTGGCTAGTTTTCTTTCTGAATATATGATTTCAAATTTGAACCTGTAAATTTGAAAATATTAATAATCATTCCATATCAAAATTTAAGTTATTAAATAAAATTTTAGAATATAATTTATATTATTTTTTAACACATCCCTTCAATTAAAAGCTTTTTGGACTTGAAACTTGCATAGATCCATACTATTTTATTCTTGATTTTTATTAAATAGAACGGAATAGTGAGATTCGAATTCGTAACCGTTAGGTTTATAAGACTCTAATACAATGTTAAAAAATCATCTCAGTGATCCAGAATATAATTAATATTATTCTATGAAAAATAAATCACTGTGCCTGTGCAATTTTTCAAAGTTCAAACAAGAACCGAGCAGGACCTTCAGTGACAGAGAAAACACGTTTGGCATCTCAATAACATGCATACAATTATGGTCGCTGTGTTTCAATTGTAATTAATCTGAGAGCTCAGTAGCCAAAACCTGGAAAATCATATATAGGATGCGACTGGAGGCTATGGATACATCCATGCGTGAATGTATGAGTTCATGTATGTAGTCTCTACTCTCTAGGGGCTATTAAATTCACCACTTGAAAATTGTTTCTGTCGGTAATAACTGATAGAAAACATCAATAAATAGCAGAGGAATTATTGGTGGAATTCAAAGAATAAAAAAATAAAGTAGGTATTTCCTCATTAATTTCATCAACATTTATGGCGTGTCAATATTTCCAACAATGTTACCATTTATATCCAGCAGCATGATCTCCCCTCCCCATCCTAAATGACTTTTTATCAAAACAATACAGTAAGGGGAAGACACTTTCATAAATTAAATTTAGATATGCACATAATTATGAGGCAATGCTAGTAGTAATTTGAATTTATTATGTTTGGATCATGAAAGAAAGGTAAAATGTTATGACGAGTTATTATGTCGCTAAGAATACTTTAATTGATGTTGATATTGAAAAGTTGAATGATATATTAAGAATTAGTGGACATAAAAAAGTCAGTGAAGATGATGAGATCGATGACCTTCGACTTAATGTCAAAGATGATTATGGGCATGGCGATGATGAAATTAAAGAAGAAGAAAAGAAGACAACTCTGATTAAAAAGAGTTCATATTGATTTTATATGTAGAACATTGATGTGTAATGAAATTAATATTAATGAAAATTTTCATATGTTATTGCTTTTTAATGAAATATTATTAACACAATTAAAACATTTATTGTTGTGATTTTATTCTATTTGCTAGTTGGATGGATAGTGAATACAAAAATATCATGAAAAAATAAATTATTTTATATAATCGACGACATGTGAAATAACAACATAATTACCAACTAATGGATTTAGTCTCTTGGTGAGTTTCAGAGAGTTGAAAGATTTACATGACTTTGAGATTTCATTAAAAAAAAGTAGGAGTTTGGAAATTTTTAGGGGGGTTCCCAAAAGATTTTAGTGTTAATAATCAACAAAATTGCCAATAGACTATTAAAATTATTAAATTTTGTAAAGCTGATGATGCAATTGGAAACCAAAATAGAGAGACATGTTTTTTTATATTTTATTTTTATATAAAATTACTGATTCAAACACCTGAGAGTCTCTACATCTATAGGTAAGACTTTTTACAGGTATAAACTACCAGTCACCCGTGTTTTTTATATCAAGCTACTAGGTACCTGGTTAGGAAAAGAAGATGAGATTGCTTGAATTGAACTAAGAAATCAACTGATCATCCAAAACACCATTCTTATTTTGGATTTTAAAACCTCATCAATATCATTTAACATTATCTGGAATATAATTATGTTTATGGGTTAGTTGGAATATTGCTAAATCATGTCTGCGTGCGTTGTGGGGAAAATAAACTGACATTGGCTTTTTTAACTGTTATTTTTCATTTTCATTTTTATTTATTTCATAGTCTGCTGGTATTAATTATAGGATTAGTTTGCTGAGAAGAGATAGAGTCAGGGGTTGGCATGGGATGAAAGCCCTCCAAATGGAAAAGCTCCCAGATGGGTTGAGGGCTTGTCATCTATGAAGAACCTAACTGGAAGATTCATCGATCATAAAATTCCGTTGAATAAGAACCTAAAAGTTGGAATTGTTCTTACATTTCATTTTCTCTACCTTTCCCTTTACCTCCAAGAAAAAAAAAAACATTTCTTCTTACCTCGGGCTGGGTCGCGGGTTAAAGCCCGTCCATCCTTGGTTATCGTCTAACCCAACTTGGCTTAGTTTGAGCAATTCCTCTACAGTCTGGCAGGGAGGAAAGAAGAAGATGAATTTAGTTTACTGGGGGAAAAAATGTTAGCAAAGGCGAGCTACGATGGATTTATTATTACAGCTGCTGCTTGCTATTACCACCAACAGCCTGTCCCCATTTCTGATCAAGGAAGCAGAGGTTGTTTTTGGAACAGCCTCAATTATTACAGGGGAGCAGATATTGGAATCCGCTGCTCTGCTGATATATAAAAGCAGAAGAAAAGGATCGAGTTATTTTATTTTATTTTACTATTTATGAGTAATGTTTTATATATTCTTTAATATATTCATAGTATTATTCATCCAAAAACACTATATTTATCACTTAAAAATAAATATAAAATACACCTAATTAACAAGACAAATTAAGAACATATATCTTTTCTTTTACATATCAAAAATAGATATTTTATATTTTTACCTGCTTGTTATTTAATAAAATAAAATACTACAGTATCTATTTTACTTATATAACTCAGGTTTAAATCAATCAGTTCATCGCTTCATCAGCGTACGGTGCTAGACTAGCGATGTTCTTTCGTTGAATGCCAGGCCTGACAGCAGCCATGGCCTACTTCAGTCTCAGCATCATCAAGTGAGAGAAGGAGAATCTCCCCGGTGCGTGCTTGAAGTTGCACCAAAGAGTCCCAGCAACTCTGTGGCTCTTCATCTAATTAATTTCAAGCGAACCATGAGATTTGAGGTGGAGTCTGATGGTCGGGCCATGAACTTCTGCTGCATGCCAAGAAAGCGACCAAAAGAAATTAGCAATTGATCAAAAACCATTGTGAAAGTGAGATGATAGAGAACGTTGGGAACGATGGTGTGAGGGGAATTATTATGACTGGGCGTTGATGGAGGAATAGTTTGAATGAGTCAGTGATGTTGCCTTTATTTTAGACTTAACCATATTTACCTGTTGAAAGTGAAACGTCTTCTTCAAATGGGAGAACGTGGTGGGGGGAGAGAATGAATTGACATTGTTTTTTTAAAAATAAAATTGAAATTTTTTAATTTGTTTTAAATTAATTTTTATATATTTTCAGATCATTAATTGATATACCGATATCAAAAATATTTTTTAAAAATAAAAAAATATATCATTTCAATATTTTGTTTTTATATAAAAAGCAATCATTTACCAGATAAATAGAAAGTCATCCATCAAGTTACTAAATTACAACAACTAATTGAGTCAGATTATTTCAGATCCTGGCTATAATTAATAATAATTGGTTAGCTAGCAAAGAACCGATAAGATTGTCCCATGAATCGGAAAACTAAGATGAGATTACATTTGATATAAGTTTTGCAAAAAATCATAAGTTAAATTTAAATAAAAAAAACTTAATTGTTTTAACCCGAAAGTTAAAATTTCTGAAGCTCAAACTTTACTTCATGAAAAAGAAAAAGAAAATATGGAATACAGGAACAGTAAATCTTGAAGCTCATACATGTATCTAGTACATGGATTTTTCATGTTTTTCAACGAAATTATGTCGACCAAAACTTTTAGTATAAAGTGTTTTTATAATTTTCATGCACAGGTCACGTCACCGTACATTGACTCACCTTTGCAACGAATCTTGAGAAGGAAATAGTGAGATACTGAAATAGTGAGACAATGAGATGATGTTGTTTTTGAAAATATTATTTTTTAAAATATATTAAAATGATATTTTTTTTATTTTTAAAAAATTAATTTTAATATCAGCATATTAAAATAATTTAAAAATATAAAAAAATAATTTAAATAAATATTTTTTTTTGTTTTTTCAAAAACATTTTATAAACACATTACTAAACACCCCTGAGTTGATTAATCAACTAAAAGGTCGCTTGCTTCTTGGTGCGTGCAAAACATTTCAACATGGCACTGGTCCCGGTTCACAGGCAGCGAAAAGGTACTCATGGCCCCACTCTCCTCCAGGCTGGAGCCTATGGGCCAATCACAACAAAGAAGGAAGGGAAGCAACCAATAGAAAGGGGATAAGATTCCACGTAGGATCAAGGTTTTATAAAGAAAGAAATGGCCAGGAATTCCCACCATGCCGACTCTTCTCAGATATCTTATAATAGTATTCAAACCTGCTATGCAGACTTAGTACCGAGTAAAAAGAGGAAGACACACAAACGAAAGAGAGATACGATGAAGTACAATTCTTTCTTAAGAAGCCCAAAGAAGGAAGAACAAGAGGTCCCAGACACTGTTGTTACTCAATTCTCCAACGTCAAAGAAGAAGCTTATGGCAATGGAGAGATTGATGTCATGGATGAATTGGAAGGGATTTTCGGAATTGAACATGATGAAATGCTGTCAAATGACAACATGTTTGGCCGACTTAGCTGGGATTTTATGAACCTGGAGGAGTATCCAGCAGTTGAAGATGAAGAAGGATCAGATATGTTCAGGTTTGATGACAGCAGAAGCAGTTTTTTTGAGTTTGAAGAAAGCCATTACAGTACTGGTAAGATTATAAAGGAAGAGAGTGCTGGGTTTGGGGATGGAGATGAGAAAGGAGTATGTTTGAATTTGAATTTGAACTTGAACTACCAAGAGGTCATGGAGGCATGGTCAGATCGTGGGCCACTTTTGGCTGGTGATCACTCTCTTCCCATGGCAAGCAATGACAATTATGTTAGTACACTCGACGAACTTATTATTTTCTCTTACCTTTTCTTTCCGCTCTTCCTTTTGAATTGTATCTTGAAAATGGAAAATCTCTCGTCACCTGCATGTTCAGTCGTTATGATTCCAAGCTTAGAAAAAACTGTTGTTTGTGTATGGCTGCTAATTCAAGGAAAGAGAAAGAGTAGACAAATGCATTTTTGGAGTGGAACTTCTACTTTCTTTTGTGAGCATTAATTGAAGTTTCTTCTTTTAGCTGCCTAAGCCACTATATTTATAAACGTATTAGAATTTTTTTAAATTTGATTTAACTGTGAGATTAATAAGCTAGCTAGTTTAAATACTGATCAGATGGGAGAGGTGCCAGTGATGGAAGAAGATAGGACAAGAAGGGAGGCAAGTGTCCTGAGATACAAAGAGAAGCGCCAGACCAGATTGTTCTCTAAGAAGATAAGATATCAAGTTCGCAAACTCAACGCAGAAAAAAGGCCCCGACTCAAGGTTTGTACCCTTCTTCTTTTTTTTCTTTTTTTTTCTTGAAAAATAATAAAATAAAATCGAAAAGGGTTTCTTCAAAAATGTTTAGAGAGATCCATTTCTTGTTTGAATTATAAGCATATGCTATTTTTGCTTGCAGGGTCGATTTGTGAAGAGAGTTTCCTGAAAAGATAAGCTCATGCTTTCTGCTCTCGTCTCAAACTAAAATATCTACAACTCCCATGGTTCAAAAAATATCTCTGAAGTGATTTTTTTTTCTTCAAAGACTTTCCGGGCACTTGTATCGTAAATCCCATCATGCATGATTGACCTACTGTTCATCCCACGGTGTGGTCTCCATCTGGCTTCTAGTGATGGACTTTTATCATATGCAGCAATCAAACTGTAAATCGATGGTGAATCGACAGGATGGGCAGCATAAATTATAGTGGTCCTTCTCTGTGTTCGTTTTCATTTGTAGTATTTCTGATTCTGGTGCTTAGGGTTTTCTAACTATTATGGGGCCTGTTTATGTCAAGTGTTGTTTTCCGGAGTGCCAGAAGATGCTTCAGCTCAAGAAATCTTCCATTGGAATGGAATGTAACGTAGTTTACCCAGGCCACCACTCTAGCCCTGCCCCACCTAAAACAGACAGGAATGACTTCTACAAGTCTATCAGGGCCATTACACGCACCTTTCAATTTCATTTGAAAATTCGCATATTGTATGATGATAATATCGACCGAAATTAAATGTATATTTCATTTTCATGATTGAATTCACTCCCTCATGACACAAGGTCCGATACAGTAAAGGCATTGATCAGCCCGGAATACTTGCTTTTTAAATCCAAAACATAAACACATACTTGTGAACAGTTCAGAAATACTGAGAAAACTAGCTGTTGGTTTCTCTAAAGTCCTGATAATTTTCCAGGAAAATTTCTTATTGATTCTGCAATCATCTCTTAGTGTTTTTCCTTCAATTGTCTCCTTCAAAAGAAGGTGGTCCTGCGATGCCGAGATAAATGGCTGTCGCAGTAACACAGGCCACTGTCATTGGTTGGCTTGATATTATAGCTGGGCCATAAATGAAAATGATGGATGATAGCAGCGTCCCCAATAGTGAGAAGAGCTCTCATCAACAAAACATGGGATCCTTTTCACTACCAGGGAGGGGGAGGAAAACACCAGGGCTCTCCACTTCAACCATAGATAAGCTCCAATGATTGTTTGTTTCTATATGCAAATGTATACGCCACTCTCTCTCTCTCTCTCTCTCTCTGTGTGTTTTTTTTTTTTTTTTTTTTTTTGAGTTAATGGTGTTTTGATATTCTACTCTCTCTTCAAGCATAGAATTATATATGTAAAAAGTGAAAAAAAATAAATTAAAAACCCAGAATATTGGAGATTTATCATCACATTTTAAAAGCGAGAATATTTTTTTTTACGAATGTGATATTTATTCTTTTATGATTAATTGTGATTTAATGTCATATTATATTCCTAAATTATTGGGATTTAGAGAAGAAAAAAGACCTAAATTATCCATTTAATCTACTATATTCTAAATTATTACTTGTTAAATAAATTAAGGCCTAACATCACGTTTGAACGTTAATACTAGGTCAAGCTTTGACCCTTACGTTAAATTAACTTTTAAATGGAAAATTATTTATTGTGGAAATGTTATAATAATATTCCTAGGTGAAGGGCGAGACTGGAAGAGAAAGGGATTTTATGAGAAAATAATATTATTAAAATATTTTTGTTTTTACGTTGTAAAAGTATTTAAAAAAAATATTTTAATTAATTTTCTTTAATGGGTTTTGATATTTTTTTTAAATATTATTTTAATACAATTTTAATAAAAAAAATATATTTTAAAACTATGTAACCGCATTTATTGTTTGTTTGGGATTGTGTTTGAGATTGTGGTTAAGATTGTTTTTGAAAATATTTTTCGTTCAGAAATAAATCAAAATGATATTTTTTATTTTTTTAAAATTATTTTTGATATAAACACATGAAAATAATATAAAAAAACCAAAAAAATTTATTTAAAATAGAAAATATTTTATTTTTAATTTTTTTCCAAGCTTCTAAATGCCGTGTCAAACATGTTCTTAGTTATTAGTGTCTTCATTGTGATTGGATTATTTTTATCTACTCCCTCTCTCCTCTAGTTAAACAGAGAACCTTTACAAAGGCAACTCCTCACAATCAATTTATCCTCAATATCATCTTGGAAAGTGTTTTTTTTTAAATAAAATTTAGTATATAGCCCCTTTCTTGCCTGGCTTCAAGGCTTCATATAATTTGTTTCTTTCTTGGCTGAGATGGATCATCTAGGAAACCTTGAGCCAACCACCATTTGCCATGTCATGGCGTTGCCATTTCCAGGTCGTGGCCATATAAATCCCATGATGAACCTTTGCAGGTCACTAGCTTCGAAAAAACCTGATATTCTTATAACATTTGTTGTCACTGAAGAATGGTTGGGCTTGATAGGCTCGGAGCCAAAACCTGGCAATATAAGGTTTGGCACCATTCCTAACGTGCTCACTTCTGAGAGAGCTCGAGCTGGCAAATTTCCTGCCTTCTTCCAAGAAGTTTTGACCAAGATGGAAGCGCCGGTTGAGAGGCTCCTTGGTCAGCTTAAGCCACCAGTGAGTACCATCGCAGCCGACACATATTTGATGTGGGCTTTTGAGATGGCAAATCGCAACAATATTCCGGCGGCCTCGCTGTGGACAATGTCCGTGCCGGTATATTCTGTGTTTCAGCATTTTGATCTCCTTGTCCAAAATGGACATTTCCCAATTGAGTTGAAAGGTACGTCACGGGGGGCTAAGTGCGGGTTTGGAAGTGTCAATTTGTTTTTTGTTTTTAAGTAATTTTTAATTAAAATCATTTTTACATTTTCAATAATAATATAATTACAAAATATTAAAAAATAATAATTTAATATTTTCCTATACATTAAAAATCAAATTTAATCACAAAAACAAACCATTTCTAATTCTGCAAGTTGCAACAGTACTGTAAAAAAAAAATCTTGAGCCGTGCCGTATATTACATGTCATCGCTCGCTTATATTTTGCTTAGACTTTGGACCTTCAAGAGCAAATATTTCAAAATCACACCAGGCAAAATCCCTTATTTTACTTGCTTGTTTCTGTCATTCATTTATTTTTACTCTATTAAAAAAAATATTTAGCTAGTAACTTGGGTTATTCAATTTTGTTTAATTTGGCTAAATTGATAACTTCTCTTACATTGTGCACGACCACGTTAGCCGTTTTGATTCTGATTTTAATCAATGTCATATATAATAGAAAAAAACTTGAAATTTTAGTAAATTTGTATTGAGATAAATACAAGAGATATGAATTTAAACATAAATAGTAAACATCAAATAAAATAAAGGTATTTTTTTCCTTATAGACGCTCGTTTTCTCTACTAAGGCCTTGTTTGTTTCAAGGAAAGTGGTTTCCGGGAAACCACTTTCCAAACTTTCCTGTGTTTGTTTGCCTTCCGGAAAGTTGGTCAACGGAAAACACTTTCCAGTCAAAGAAAAATTTGGTTTGGTTTTCAGGAAAGTGTTTTCCGGAAAATTTGGGCGGAAAACACTTTCCGGAAGTTGTGAAAAATTTAGAAATGTCATTATTTGCTGATTATATCAAATTTGATCCTCAAACTTTTGATTGCTATATATAATTTGTTTTGAATATTTATTTTTCAATTCCATCTCTTAAAATTTAATTTTTATATTAATTTTGGTCCTTATTTTTATAATTGCTATTTGCTTTTTTCTTATCATTTTTTTATTGAAATTTTTTATCTATCAAATTTGGTCCTCATTTTTTTTATTGTTACTTATTTTATTTGAAATAATTTATGAAATGTTAATTATTATTATTTTAATTTATTCACCTTTCATTTTTTTTTAATTTTTTAGATTTGATCTCTATTATTTTGATTATTATTTATTTTATTTGAGATAATTTATGAAATTATATTTTTTTTTCAATTTCATTCTCATTCAACTTTTTAATTTGTAAGATTTGTTCCTCATTATTTTAATAAACTTGAAAAAAAAATTAATTTATTAATAAATTATTTTCCAGTTCATTTTTCATAACACAAACAAACACTGTAAAGTGTTTTCCAGTTCATTTTCCATAACACTGCCAAACATCGGAATTCACTTTCCCCGGAATTCACTTTCCAAAAGGAAACCACTTTCCAGCAAACAAACGGGGCCTAAAGAGTTGTTTAATGAAAATTGTCTTTTTGAACAAAAAAAGTCACTATTTATAGGGGAATGTGATGACAAACTTAATATTTTATAAAGTCTTGTAATTATTAGGCTTTTGAAAGAATGTGTAATGTTGGGAACCATCTTGTATATTGTAATCAGAGTATCATGAGAAAATTCAAGGAACAAACAATTTTGAACAAAAAATGAGTAGTGGAAATACCTTTTCACTTTCTACAACTTTGTAATTTTGTTTGATAAAGGTCTGACCATTTTCAACCATAGGACGAGGTTGAAGAATGTTATATAAGGTCTAAAATAGTCTCTTCATTGGTGAAACCAATTTGGTAATTTTAAAGTGTTTATGGAGTTTTTGAAATAAAAAGGCTAAGAATAACTAACTACCTTTGAAGTTTTAGAGAAAAAAGTATTACACCATGCCTGTCGGTAATCCCATTTAAGTGTAAGAGCAATAATGGTAATGTAGTTTGACTTGGAAACAGATTGAAAAATGAACTCTTTTGTGAATAGCTTGTTTCAATCAGAAGGGTGAATGATTTTCATGGATAATAAATGTACGTAGAATATGCAAGTTCATGATGATTTCTCTAAAGTTTTTAGTGTTTAAACATGGTTGATCTTGTTAATTCAAGGATTTTCATATAATAAGACCGGGTTTTGTAAAGTACCGTGGTTTAAAATTCCATCCTGAAAGATTAAAACTGTTATTGAAGAATTAGGATGAGAAAAATCTATCTTTAGCGGACAACATTTTGATAATTTTATTCCATAATATATTCATTTTTTCTTGAAATGGAGACAGTTGCTTACTTCGAGAGGTCTTGGTCCTCACCAATTAGTCTATCTATCAGTAAAAGTAGTAGTTATCACCCACATTATATATGACTACCTAATCTTGTAATTCTTCCCTTGGCATTTGACAGAAAGAGGAGAAGAACTAGTGGAATACATTCCAGGAATTTCTTCAACGCGTATCGTGGACCTTCCAACGTGTGTGTATGGGCATGGACGAGATATCTTGCATCGAGGATTCGAAGCCATTGCAAGTGTGTCCAAGGCACAGTTTCTTCTATTATGCTCAGTCTACGAGCTTGAATCTCAAGTGATTGATGCTTTAAAAGCAAGCATTTCATTACCTATCTATCACATCGGTCCGACCATACCTTACTTCAAACTAGAGCAAGAAGAGATTATTACAGGTCCAGGCGAGACTGACTATTTCCGATGGCTCGATATGCAACCGAGAGGATCTGTCTTGTATGTTTCTCAGGGCAGTACTCATTCAGCCCCAAGTGCCCAACTGGATGAGATTGCTGCTGGCTTGCGCGATAGTGGTGTTAGGTACCTGTGGGTGGCAAGGGCAGAGGCTTGTTTGTTCAAAGAATCTTGTGGTGGCGCGGGCTTGGTTCTGCCATGGTGTGACCAATTAAGAGTGTTGTGCCACCCTTCTCTCGGGGGGTTCTGGTCACATTGTGGATGGGGTTCTACCTCAGAAGCTGCTTTTGCTGGCATTCCATTGCTTACCTTCCCTTTATACTGGGATCAAGCCCCGAATAGTAAGATAATTGTCGATGACTGGAAGATTGGTTGGAGAGTGAAGAGTGGATTGGACGTGGGCAGGTTGATAAAAAGAGATGAAATTGCAGGGCTCGTAAAAAGGTTTATGGATTCGGAAAGCGATGAGGTGAAAGAAATGAGGAGAAGAGCAAAAGAAATTAGTGAGATTTGTCGACGAGCCATTCGGAAAGGTGGATCATCTGATACTAATATCGATGCCTTTATTGATGACATCTTGCAACACCACAAGAATCAAGCTGATAACTGAAAGATGTTTCTGCTATTGTCAATGTTCTTGTCCGGATTCCCCAGCTAACCAGTACCAATTCTTCTATTTAAGATTATGTCAATAAGTTGGAGTGATTTTTTTTTTTTAGGAACCATCCTTGAAATATTCAAGGATGTTGATTAAGGCCTATCTATGATCACCTATCAATAAAAATCGTTCTGGTTAAAGAACAATTTTTTCTCCAATGACCTTTTGATCTCTACAGAATTATGAATGAGATGGGCCTAAAATTTTACAGTTTTCGAGTTCCTTATGCTAGGGCTATGATCTCAAATATCGGGGACAAAATTCGGCATTCGGCTAGCCTTAGAGTGCCGAGTAGAAATACAAGTGTAAGATCTGGCTAACCAATCGGAGAGAAATGGTTCGGACATTTTATTTTAAATTAATTTTTAAACATAATTATATTTTAAATTGATCCATGATTAAATTAAATTGACTTATAAAAAATATAATTATGTCTTTTGACTTAACTTTTATGCAAATTTATTTAATAATAAATTCTTTTAGCTTTGAATCTGTATTTTTCTTTATTTTTTAGAACAAAAAAGTTACGATCGGACTTTCAAAAACATCCAAAATTTCTACCTTAATTTTTCTTTTAACACCCGCCCTTTTTGTTTTATTTTTTTTATTTTTTAATAGATTTAAGGAATAATCCAAAATTGGGTTACATAATATCATGACTTAAATACTAATGGAAAACAACTTAATTACTGATTTAGAAGGACACCGGTAAACACAACTATTACCTAATTAGCTTATTTTGCAGCTACTAATCCTAACTGGACTTCTCTTCCAAACCCAACACTAATTATAACTGACCCACACAACTACGCTAGTTATTGATTGGGCCGACCCATTATTCTGTAAATTAACTAACATATGACCCAATACTTAACAAACTGGACTAGGCCATCCAGCCCAGTGTTTTCATGTTTCTGAGTCATAGCTCATACTCTTTCATATCAAAATTATCTAATAATCATTGTACAGAGAAAAAACAAAATCCAAGGATGGGTACCCTCAGAACCGAACCAGCCACCACCCTTCACGTGGTGGCGATGCCATATCCCGGAAGAGGCCACGTAAATCCGATGATGAATCTTTGCAAACTCATGTCTTCCAGAAAACCAGACATCCTCTTCACCTTTGTTGTCACAGAGGAATGGTATGACTTCATCCTCTCAGATACTAAGAAGCCAGACAGCATCCACTTTGTCACTATCCCCAACTGCATACCGTCTGAGGTAGGCCATGCCAAAGATTTCCCGGGATTCTTGAAAGTTGTTGCCACAAAAATGGATGCTCCTTTTGAGCAGCTTCTTGATCGGCTTGAGCTGCCGATGGATGTTATTATAGCTGATACTTACCTGGACTGGTTCATGTTCTGTTGCTTCTCTTTGGACCATGTCAGCCTATGTTTTTTCACTGCTCCGTCATTTCGAGCTACTCGAGCAAAATGGTCATTTTCCAGTCGAGCTATCGGGTATGTAAGGAAGAAGCTTTCGGCTCCTTTTCTCTTTTGCTTTTCTTTTTATTAATTCTTATAATTTTTCAATAAAATCTTCTCAATCTTGTTAAATCAAGAGTTCTATACATTTAAAATATACCATCTCAGTTATTATTATTTTTTTAAAATATAAAACCCAATTTTTTTTTATATATAAAAATCGATGATATTTTATAGGACATTGCTGTAAGGAAATTACTCCCTTTCCCGAAATTGTGGTCATTATAGGAATTCCGTTTTCATAGGATACATGCTATTTTCTACAAAATCAGGTTTTAATTAAGGAGTTATATTCCATATCAATCACTACCTTGATGGACGGTTGAGATTGAATTAAAGAAAACCCTAATTGGAATTTCGGTCCTCTCTCCACCTATAAATATAGGCTTTTGTCCATCACAAAAGTCAGCCGTAATTATCAACACATTAGGGTTTATAGGCGAGGAGAGAGAAACTGAAACTCTTCACTAAAGCTTTTCTTCAACCAAAGTTCAACACCAATCAGTAGCAGGATTCGGCAGCAGGATCAAGAATCTCCTCGTACCATGATGAACGGAGATAATTCTTATCCTTCTTATATCGAAATATTATTGTGATTATCATGCAGTTCAAGATCTTAGGGTTTATGTTAAAAACGAATTAACATGTGGTATCAGAGCCTAGGTTTAGAAACGCATGATTGTCCATGAAGTAGGATAACCTTATATCGCCATAATCGGTAGATACCTATATCCTAACTCTGTTTTGCAGATACTTAACGATCCAAATATTATGGCCTGAATGAATGTTATTTATTTTCCGCATTATTTTAATTTTGGGCACGACTGTTTGATTGTGATTTATTTAAAGTTCCAATTTTGATTATGCACAAAGCTCCTGCGTGAGTACTATTCGAAAATATTCGATGTAATAGATGTCAATAAGTTCGTCGTAACGAAAGTGGTGGCGGACGAATTGGTGGCTGGTTCGACCTAAAAT
Source organism: Salix brachista (assembly GCA_009078335.1). Classification (NCBI taxonomy): domain Eukaryota; kingdom Viridiplantae; phylum Streptophyta; class Magnoliopsida; order Malpighiales; family Salicaceae; genus Salix; species Salix brachista. The sequence goes on from CM018587.1 coordinate 21,115,848, forward strand.
TGGTGGCTGGTTCGACCTAAAAAGGAGACGAATTGACAGGAACAAGGCCATATAGTTGGATCTAATTTTCCTGATTATGTTTATGATCTAGCTCGACCCCAGTTAAGAGGAGCTCGCTTCGCTCGGCCTCCTTTCAGTTTTTTCTTAGCCAACCCATAATATATCATAACGAAATTGAAACTAATTTAAATACATATTTGATTCTTTTGGTCAATAATTTTGTATGCCTAGGGTTAGGATCACCACAGTGACCCACATTCATATACATTGAAAATTGCCCATAACCTTACCATCATAACGTTATAATTGCATATTTTTCAATACATGAATTTTTTAGTCTCCTACAGGATGACTATATTCATATGTTGAAACAATATTTACGGAGACTAAAGATATCCACAGATATCTTATTTGTCTTAATTATGAGTAATTACACTCACCTAAAAATACTCGACTTTAGATGGTATAATGTATTAAAACTCTGGTGCCTACCCACAGGAGCACTTAAGTTTCATTTTATTATGCATGTGTTGTCTTTTAAGTTAAAGCCTTATTAAATTATTGTATCTCTCATTATATTGCAGTTAGCTTACCCACTCACCTCAACTCGCATGCTTCTTCTGTCCCTATACTTACTGGAACCAACTTCTCTGAATGGAAGGAGCAAGTTGAATTCACCTTAGGAGTACTTGATTTGGATCTGGCCCTCCTCAAAGATAAGCCAGATCCACTTACTGACAAAAGTACCCCTGAGGAAAAGACTCTCTTTAATGCTTGGGAGAGATCTGACAGACTAAGCATCATGTTCCTGCGAATGACCATAGCCAGCAACATCAAAACCTCCCTTCCTAAGCCCGAGAATGCTAAGGATTACATGAAAGCCATAGAGGAAAGGTTTAAGACTGCAGACAAGTCCCTTGCTGGGAAACTGATGGCAGATCTTACAACCATAAAGTTCGATGGTACTCGCTCAATGCATGAACATGTTATTGAGATGACCAACCTCGCAGCTAAGTTGAGAAATTTGGGAATGACTGTGGATGATTCTTTTCTCGTCCAATTTATCCTGAACAGTTTACCTCCTCAGTACGGGCCATTCCAAATTCACTACAACACTATTAAGGACAAGTGGGCAGTGAATGAATTGGCTAATAAGCTGGTTCAAGAAGAGGCACGACTGACTCAACAAGGCATTAAAGTGGCTCATTTTGTTCAAAGAGCTGGACATAAAGCTGGGACAAAGCAAAATTCAGGCCAGAAAAGGGCACCACCCAGATCTAATGAGGCCAATCAACCACCCAAGAAGAAAAAGAAGGAAGACTTGTGCAAATTTTGCAAGAAACCTGGACATTTTGCAAAAGACTGCACTAAACGACGAGAATGGTTCGAAAAGAAAGGTAACCCTATGGGTTTCGTAAGTTATTTCGAATCAAATCTTACTTATGCTTCTTCCAATACTTGGTGGATTGACACTGGTGCTAACGTTCATGTTTCTAACACAATGCAGGGATTCCTTACGATCCAAACCATAAACCCAAGTGAGAACTTTTTATTTATGGGAAATCAAGACAAAGCTCCAGTTGAAGCTATTGGAACCTTTCGTCTTGTTTTAGATAGCGGTTTTCAGTTAGACTTATGTCAAACTCTTTATGTTCCGTCTATTTCCCGTAATTTAGTTTCCGTAAGTGCACTTGATAAAATTGGTTATTCGTTTCAAGTTGGAAATGGTAATTTCAGTTTATTTAAGAATTCTGAACTTATTGGTTCGGGGATTTTAATTGATGGTTTATACAAGTTTCATCTTAAACAATATGCTGAAACCCATCTTACCCTGCATTCTAATGTAGAAACAAAGCGTAAGTCGTCTAAAAACGACTCCTATTTCTTGTGGCATAAAAGGCTGGGTCACATATCCAGTGAAAGGATCAAAAGATTAGTAAAAGATGGTGTCCTTCCGGATCTAGACTTTACTAATCATAAAGCTTGTGTGGATTGTATTAAAGAAAAAACAACAAAACACACAAAGAAATGAGCCACAAGAAGTACCCAGCTTCTTGAAATAATACATACAGATATTTGCGGACCTTTTGACGTTCCAACTTTTGGGGGAGAGAAGTATTTCATTACCTTTATTGATGATTACTCACGTTACTGTTATCTATACTTGTTGCATGATAAATCTCAGTCAGTGGATGATGTACAAGTGTTCATTACTGAAGTCGAAAGGCAACTAGATAGAAAAGTGAAAATCATAAGGTCAGATAGAGGTGGTGAATTTTACGGAAGGTATGATGAAACAGGACAACATCCTGGACCTTTTGCAAAACTTCTCCAAAAGCTTGGAATTGTTGCCCAATACACAACACCTGGATCTCCATGGCAAAATGGTGTAGCTGAAAGGCGAAATCGTACATATATGGAAATGGTTAGATCCATGATGAGTCATGCCAATTTACCTATATCATTATGGATGGATGCTCTACGCACAGCTGTTTACATCTTGAACAGGGTTCCCAGTAAGGCAGTTCCAAAGACACCTTTTGAACTGTGGAAAGGATGGAAACCTAGTTTAAGACATCTTCAAGTTTGGGGTTGCCCAGTTGAAGCTAGAATCTACAATCCACAAGAAAAGAAATTGGACTTTAAAACGATCAGTGGTTACTTTATAGGTTACCCAGATAAGTCCAAAGGATATAGGATTTATTGTCCTAACCATAGTACGAGAATTGTTGAAACTGGTAATGCCAGATTCTACGAGAATGGCGAAATCAGTGGGAGTAATAAAGTTCAAGATGTGATCATTCAGGAAATAAGGGTACATGTTCCTTTACCCTCTATTTCGAAAGATGGGAAACCTCCCATTGTTGAACCATTCAACAATGAGGAACACCCAATGAATAATCCACAACTCCATAATGAGATTATTGTCAATGAACCTATTGATGCAACACCAGCGGAACCGGCATTAAGAAGGTCTCAAAGACAAAGGAGATCCGCTATTTCCAATGATTATATGCTTTACCAAGTAGAATCTGAAGATGGGACAATGAAAGACCCGGTTTCTTATTCACAAGCCATTAAAGATGACTCCCTTTCCCGAAATTGTGGTCATTATAGGAATTCCGTTTTCATAGGATACATGCTATTTTCTACAAAATCAGGTTTTAATTAAGGAGTTATATTCCATATCAATCACTACCTTGATGGACGGTTGAGATTGAATTAAAGAAAACCCTAATTGGAATTTCGGTCCTCTCTCCACCTATAAATATAGGCTTTTGTCCATCACAAAAGTCAGCCGTAATTATCAACACATTAGGGTTTATAGGCGAGGAGAGAGAAACCGAAACTCTTCACTAAAGCTTTTCTTCAACCAAAGTTCAACACCAATCAGTAGCAGGATTCGGCAGCAGGATCAAGAATCTCCTCGTACCATGATGAACGGAGGTAATTCTTAATCCTTCTTATATCGAAATATTATTGTGATTATCATGCAGTTCAAGATCTTAGGGTTTATGTTAAAAACGAATTAACAATTGCATGTTTTTATTTATACAAAACCTCAATAAAAGCTCACAATCATTATATCAAAAATGTTCAAGGAATGGATGCAAAATTCTTTCTTTCTTTTTTTCTCAAACACTTAGCCCTTTGCCTTCATTTTCTTTCGGGAATGTGAAGATAGGATCACATGCTTAGTACTTTGTTGTCTTGATATTTGCCCAAAATTCATTGTTTTTCACAATCACATTGCTGCTGAGGGCAGTTTATCGAGATAGAATCACATGCATGGTACAAAATTCATTGTTTTAAAATGCTAGTTGATATTTAATTTTATGATCGTCTACTCTTTTTTTTATCATGTAGTTAGATAAAAAGAAGTTGTTTTTAAAAAAACAAATTATAATCACACTAGAATCAATGACTCAATCATAGGTTTGACATGTTAACTTGGGTTATCTAATTCATAGGTTTGAAAGGTTCATTTTTTAATCGAATATGTTATTTTCTGTTGTTGGTCCTATAATTGTTTTTAATACTTTTTTATTTTATATAGTTATTTATTTATTTTATTTATTTATCATATATTAGAATATTAAAACAATTCAAAAGCACATATAAAACTAAAAAAAAAAATACTTTCAGTTGAAGAAAAAAAAACATGACTTTAGACTGCAAGCACTAAGAAGCAAAACAAATTTCATAAAAACAACTAAGTTTATATGATCATTAATTTTAGAATTTATTAGGAATGTAGAAGTGTATATTACCCGAACACACAATTTAATCAAAAAAATTCACAAAAACGAAATAGCAAGGGGGAATATAAATATTGTTTAACTCGAAGTTATAAACAATACACGGAATTGAGTGGTCTGCTTCTCTGGTTCTTGTCATTGAGCATGCCATCTTATTTTTCTGATCTGACTCAGTTTGGAAATAATATTGCTGCAGAAAGTAAGTCACTTCATTTGCATCTCGTCTTGTTTTTTTTTTCAGAACGAGGTGAAGAACGTGTGGACTACATTCCTGGAATTCCTCCAACGCGTTTAGTTGATTTTCCAACAGTATTTCATGGAACTGGTCGACAAATCCTGCCCCGAGCTCTAGAGCCTGTTTCACTGGTGTCGAAAGCTCAGTATCTTCTGTTCACTTCTTTCTACGGTCTTGAAGCTCAAGTAATTAGCGCTTTAAAACCCAAGTTTCCTTTTCCTGTGTACCCTATTGGCCCTAGCATACCCTATTTCGAAATCAAGGACCACTCTTCAGTTAGTGGCAATGTCTCTGGCTACATTGAATGGTTAAATTCCCAACCTAAAGGCTCCGTGCTATATGTTTCAATGGGAAGTTTCCTTTCAGTATCAAGTTCCCAATTGGATGAAATTGTTGCTGGGGTTCATAATAGCGGTGTTTCGGTTCTTGTGGGTGTGCCGAGGGAAAACAACTCTTTTTAAAGATGGTTGTGGTAATATGGGGTTAGTTGTGCCATGGTGCCACCAATTAAGGGTGTTGTGCCATCCTGCTGTTGGGGGGTTTTGGACACATTGTGGGTGGAACTCTACTCTTGAAGCTGTTTTTGCTGGAGTTCCAATGCTTACTTCTCCTATATTTTGGGATCAAATTCCAGACAGCAAATTGATTGTGGAAGACTGGCAGATAGGATGGAGAGTGAAGAGGGACGAGAGAAGTGAAATTTTGGTGACACGCGAAGAAATTTCAAAGCTTGTGAAAAGTCTTATGGATGCAGAGAACATTGAGGTGAAAGCAATGCGGAAGAGAGCTAAAGAACTCCAAGAAACTTGTCGTGGAGCTATTGCGCAGGGTGGATCATCTGACACTAATCTTGATTCTTTCATAAGGGATATTTCACAAGGCCAGAGCAAGCTAGGTGGTTGATTATGAATTAAAGTAGTCTTCAATCTTCATCCTTGAATAATGTATTAAATTTCTAGCTAATTTAAGGGTTGCGACCATGCATTTTTGGAAATGAATGTGAATTTGTAACTCTTCTTTACAAATTCGAATAGTAACAGTCATTGGGTTTTATATTTTTTCTTCAACAAAAAAATTGAATGAAGAGAAACATGTGTGGATTCCACTCAAATCAAAACAGAGCATGTTTAGGCTGAACTCATATCAAATATCCTTTTATTAATTCTATATTTTGATTCTAATTTTGAATTCTATTGCAACAGCAGCACAGTTTTAGCATTACCGTGTACATGTATTTCTAGCTAGTGAAGACCTCGAGGACCCAAGAAACTGACAGGATAAAATCTAAGGATAACATCAGCGAGAAGCACCTTTCCCGATGGTGGTCATCTTTTGAAAAAGTAGCAACTAGACGGGGGTAGGTGGTGCTTAAAGATTAGGTACCGTTTTTTAAACCTAGCAACCAGCAAAAGAAGGATAAGAACAAGATTCTTCAACTCTATGACAAATAGCTATATTTTATATTGCTAATAACTTTTTAATTCTTAAAATCTCATCTTAGCAATTCTTGAAGTTCTTGTTGACCTTGCAACTCTTCTCCAGTGAATTAACAAGTGCATTAGGAGCATAATAACTTCACAATCTGTCCATCATGAATTCTGTTGGCATGGAATCAACAGCAGTATGCCATGTGGTGGCGATGCCTTTTCCCGGAAGAGGCCACATCAACCCCATGATGAATTTCTGCAAGTTATTAGCTTCAAGAAAACATGATATTTTGATTACTTTTGTTGTGACAGAAGAGTGGCTTGGCTACATCGGCTCTGAGCCAAGGCCAGATTCTGTACGCTTGGTCACGATACCTAATGTCATCCCACCAGAGAGTCTAAAAGCAGTAGATTTTCCTGGATTTTATGAAGCTGTTATGACCAAGATGGAGGCTCCCTTTGAGCAGCTGCTTGATCAGATTGAGATTCCTGTGACTGCTATAATTGGGGATATTGAGGTACGGTGGGCAATCAGCTTGGGGAGCAGAAGGAATATTCCGGTTGCTGCTTTTTGGACGATGTCGGCAACATTTCTTTCAATGTTGTATCATTTTAATCTCTTCAACCAGAACCAGAAATCACCAACTAACTTGTTAGGTATGTAAACTGCAGCTTATCTTAAGTGTTTAGCTATCCATATTATCTTGCTCTGAACTTAATTTCAATGCTTATTAGCATTGTGCGTGATTGTATATATTAGTGTTTGGTATAGGCTTAGCAGACCCTGTCCGAGCTCGATATCAATTAAGCACTCTGGCAAGATAAAAAAGAGAATAAGAAAATATTCTGAATAAGAAATATGTTTCCACGCTAGTGGATGTTTCAAAACAGGAAGTGAAAGTAACAATTGAGTATTTTTCTTGCATATAATAGGACAAGTGGACTACATCCCTGGAATTTCTTCGTCAGATTTAGCAGAACTCCAAAAGGTCTTCCAAAAAACTGATCAGAGAGTATTTCAGCTAGCCCTGGAATGCATATCAAAAGTGCCGCAAGCACAATATCTTCTCTTCACTTCTATCTACGAGCTTGAGCCCCAGGTCATGGACACCATGAAAGATACTTTTCAATTTCCTGTCTATCCGATTGGACCTGCCATACCTTACTTAGAGCTTGAAGGTAATTTTTCAGGAACTAATGATAGTCATATGGTCCCAGACTACTTACAATGGCTAGATTGTCAACCTAAAGGCTCTGTCTTGTACATCTCATTGGGAAGTTTCCTTTCTGTTTCGAGCACCCAAATGGATGAAATTTTTGCTGGGCTTCAAGATAGTGGTGTTCGATTCTTGTGGGTGGCACGCGGAGAAGCTTCTCGGTTAAAGGACACATGGAGTGATGATAGGGGGCTGGTGCTGCCTTGGTGTGACCAGTTGAAAGTGCTGTGCCATTCTTCCATAGATGGCTTTTGGACACATTGTGGATGGAACTCTACTCTAGAAGCAGTTTTTGCTGGTGTTCCAATGCTTACTTTCCCTCTATTTTTGGATCAAGATCCAAATAGTAAGCAAATTTTAGAAGATTGGAGGATTGGTAGGGAGGTTAGGCGAGGTGGGACAGAAGAAAATTTATTAACAAGACAGGAAATTGCAAAACTTGTGCAGAAGTTTATGGATTTGGAAAGCAATGAAGGGAAAGAAATGAGGAGAAGAGCAAGAGAACTTGGAAATATTTGTCAACAAGCTATTGCCGAAGGCGGATCATCTACAACCAACCTTGATGCATTTATTAGGGATATTTCACAGGACGTCAGGCACTGAACAGTTTTTGAATGCTGTAATCATTTTCCAGTGATCGAGTCTATTCATGTTGTCAGATGTCAATGGAATTATGTGTTCTCTGAAACATGATTAAGGTAAGGAATCAAGTGGTAACTACTTGTTTGTAGCATTCAATTAACTGATAAGTTCAAATGAGAAAGAAAGAAAAAAACAATTAAGGTAGTGTTTAATTTTAGATCAAGGAAATTAAATGACAGTTAACATTTAACTTCCTTGAATTTTTTTCAGTAGTTCTCTGAACTCTCTCTTTTTCTTTCTTTCAATTGCTGCCGCCTTGGTTCTGCTGCAATTTCAATTTTATTTTTTAGTGCGATAAATGAAATTTTATTTTCGTTTTCAAATGAGGTGAAGCATGTTGTTGTTTTTTCAAATAAGTTCTCTCTTGTTTTCGGTTTGTGCATGTTTATTTTTATTCTTTTTAGAAATTTACTTTTACTCCTAACAAGTAACTACTGTATCCTATAAGTATATATTATTTCTTATATATTTAATTTTAACTTTGATACGAAAATAAGGGTAAGTATTTTCGGTTCGGTTCGGTTTTTATCTATAAAAATAACTAAATTTAATTTTTTTTTGAAAAATAAATTGAACCGAACCTAGTAAAAAACGACCATTTTGGTTCGGTTCAATTTTTGTGTTAAGAAAATGAAGAAAACCGAAATTATTTTTGGGCTTTTCTAAGGGGCTTTCTGATGGGTTTACAATTAATATTAATAAAGAGTGATTTTATTATAAGATCCCAAAGTATTTTTATTTTTTTTGTCACTTAGAAATATTAATTTGTATTAAATTTTTAATGTTAATATAGTGTTTATTAAGTTTTTTTACCTTTCTAATACTATTTTTTTTGTTTTGTTTAATTTAGCATGAATCAAAATAATTAAAATTATACATGTGAACAAGTTAAAATTTAAATTATAAAATTTTATAATCGAGTTTTTTTATCGGTTCGGTTTTATAGATTTTTTTTTGTTTTTTCGGTTTAATCGGTTGACCGGTTTTTTTATAAATTCAGAACATGTTATCTCTTCAAATTAATAATAATAATAATTAATACATAATCGAGCACACTCCCGAGCATAACAAATACAGTCATCTCTTCTTGTTTCAGTTTCCTCCGATTCAAAGATTCCGAACATGTCAATGAGATTTAGACAAAGCAACTCCTGACTTTTGGTGCCCACTAATCTAGTAATTCTCGGCGCAGTTTGAAAGAGTTTTTCTTACAATTAAATATCTTTTAAAATTCAGTTAAGTCTCTGTGGTCTCCACCAATCCCGGTGACAAAGTATTAACCTTGACTTTGATTAGGGATTTCTAATCTACTTCTTCCTTTTATTTTTTTGGAAAAACATCATGTATTGCCAGTCGGGATTAATTATGATTTAGTTTTTTATCGTAACAAAATTGATTAATTAATCCACAACATTAATAAATTATAAATCTAAACTCTTTTTCTTAGAATTTATCTATAACTTAATCCTTTTCATCTCTTTATTTTATCAAAATTAATTAGTTAATCAATCCTCAAATTAAAAGTTTAGTCTTTATGTTTTGAAATTTATCTATAACTTAATCCTTTTCATCCATTCCATATTCCTTTCCAAATTATTTTATTTTCTAAAAATAAAAAGGGAAAGTACATGAAAAACCTCATAAAAATCGATAACTTGTAGGGATAATTTTCTATTAGATCCCTAACTTACATTTTTTTTTATCCCAAATTCTCGACTTATTAATGAATTTTCAGTTAAGTCTTTCGTTTGCAAATTATTAAATAATCATATAAAATTCACACATTTTTTTCTATAGTATGAAAATAGTGGGGGGGGGCTCCTCGTCATGTTTTTTTGTGTGGATGGAGTCGTTCGTTGATCACAGCCATTATAGACTCTTCACGCTTGCCGTAACTTCCATACCAAGTAGACAAGGTGCGAACTTTACCCCAACTCACCATTCATTTACATTCTGAGTTTCAAAGTATGGCTATGAACCACGTAGTAGCTATGCCATACCCTGGTCGTGGCCACATAAATCCCATGATGAACCTCTGCAAACAGCTAGTTTCCAAAAATGACACCATTCTCATTACCTTTATAGTAACTGAAGAATGGTTCGGCTTAATCGGCTCGGACCCAAATAAACCCGACAGAATCCGCTTTGCTACCATACCAAACGTTATTCCATCAGAGATGGTTCGATCTAAAGACTTAATTGGTTTCATGGAAGCAGTAGCCACCAAAATGGGAGCTCCCTTTGAACGGCTCCTTGATCAGCTTGAACCGCCAGCTCCCTCTCTTATAGTTACTGATACTTTCCTGCTTTGGGCTTTTGATGCTGGGAATCAAAGGAATATTCCGGTGGCATCTTTTTGGCCCCTGTCAGCAATGGCCTTTTCGGTCTTTTACCACTTTGATCGTTTCCTTGAGAATGGACACTACCCGGTTAACTTTCAAGGTAAGAGAGGATCTTTTCTCTTAATTCTCATGCTTTTCTTCTTTCTTTTAGCAGAGACCCTTTTTTTCCCTTTTCTTCACGATTGATAGGAGCTTTTTTTTGTTTAGAGAGTAGCCATGAAAGAGTGAACTACATACCCGGAGTAAATGCAATGTCTCTAATGGACCTCCCTCCTCCAATGATGGCAACAAACCAAGATATTTTGAAAAAAAAATTCAAAAAAATGTTCTCGTGGGTGCCTAAAGTACAGTACTTTTTATTGCCAACCACCTACGAGCTTGAATCCCAAGTAATTGACACTTTGAAACGAAATTTATCAAAGCAAATTTACCCCATTGGTCCTGCGATACCTTATTTTGATCTTGGTGACAGTTCTACCACATTTGCCAGTGATGACGATGTCAACTACTTAAGATGGTTAGATTGCCAACCTTGCGGTTCTGTCTTGTACGTGTCCTTGGGAAGCTTTCTTTCAGTTTCAAGTGCCCAAATGGATGAAATTGCAGCTGGTTTAAGTGAAAGTGGTGTTCGGTTCTTGTGGGTGGCACGTGGTGAAACTGAGAGGCTGAGTAAGGTGTGTGGTGGTAAGGGGTTAATGGCGCGCTGGTGTGATCAGTTGAGGGTGTTGTGCCATCCTTCTGTTGGGGGATTTTTGTCTCATTGTGGGTGGAATTCCATTTGTGAAGGTGTTTTTGCTGGTCTTCCTTTCCTTACTTTCCCAATAGTTGTCGATCAATTCCCGAATTGTAAGTTGATAGTTGAGGACTGGAAAATTGGTTTGAGGGTGAAGGAGTTTATGGTGGAAAACCTGGCCTATTTGGTGACAAAAGAGGAGATTTCTGGACTTGTGACGAGGTTTATGGATTTGGAAAGTAATGAAGTTAAAGAAATGCGGAGGAGAGCCAAAGAGCTTCAAGGTATATGTCAATATTCAACTTCAAAAGGTGGATCGTCTGAGACTAACATCAATTCCTTTATCAGGGATATTTTATTATCAAATAGCCACTAGCCAGGTGATTACTTGCAGGTCATTGTTAATTGATTGCTGAAAAATTGTTTGGTGAGGTCATTCATTTCCATATATATCTACTTTAAACAGTTGGAAATTTGAATGTCATGCATTCTTAATTAACTAGATTATGCATTAGAATCAATTGCTTGAATGTGGGACTGATAAGTATTATCATGGATTTCTAGGTTTATGAACTGAAAAATATGTCTGTATAGTCTTATTTTCTTATAATTAGTTGGAGCTTGTGTGCTTCTTCGCATTGCTAGTTTGCGTGATATACGTGAAAAATTCATACCTCCTCTTCAATGATCTTACAATATCTTGTGTTCCTTGTTAAAACAATTCCACAGAACACTTTTTTTCCCTCTATGGATAATTCAGGATAGCATACTTATGCACTTGTTAAGGAATTATCTCACCTAAAAATTTAAGTTGTTAGGTGAGGCTCCAGAATATGATTTATATTACTCTCTAATACACCTCTTCAAGTGAAAGTCTCTTGGGTTTGAAACTTGCATAGACTCACATCACCTTGTGGTTGATTTTTATCAAATAGAATAAGGGGTAGTGAGATTCGAACTCATGACGGTTAGGTCAACAAGGCTCTGATACCATGTTAAGGAATCATCTCATTTAAAAGCTTAAGCTGTTATATAAGGCTCCAGAATATGATTTATATTACTCTCCAATAGCTCTCATCTATTACAGCCGAATTACATAAATTCTTTGGACAACGCAAGTTATGTCAGCAATATGAACTCTCTGTATACAAAACCTCATCTGCTTTAATTATTTAGCTTTGAAACTCTAACCCAGCACGGTTGAAATTGTACATGTTTATGACTGTTATATATGTATATTAGCAGAGAATATTCTATACCCAGCTGTATGCTTTATATAGAATGTTTCTCGAGTTTTCTCCACAATGAGATAGTGTATTTTCCAAACTACCATGGTTAAAAAAAAGAATTTCAAACTAACATAATAATTAATACACACATGCGACCTCGACCAGGATAGGGTATCGCCACCACGAGAGAAATTCAGTGTCAATGAAGATAAAGCATGATGGGCCTTTGCAAGTTACATGTGTCCAGTAAATACTACATCTTGTTACTTCTGTTGTCAATGAAGAGTGGCTAGGTTTCATTCTCCAGTGTCCGAATGGATGAAATTGCTGCAAGTTTGTGCATTTGTGGTGTTCGGTACTTTGGTGGCACGTGGATAAGCTAATAGGCTGAAGGAGGTTTGTGGTGGTAAGGGTTAGCAGTGCCCTGCTGTGACCAGTGAGAGAGTACTGTGCCACCCATCTGTAGGAGGATTGTGGCCCAGAGCGGGTGGAATTCCAAGCAAGAAGGTGTTTTTGCAGGTGTGCCTTTCCTTGCCTTCCCCATAGCTGCAGATTAACTCCCAAACAGCAAGTTAATAGTGGAAGGTTGGGTGGAGAATGGAGGAGTTACAAGAGAGGAAACCAGGGGTCTAGTGCAGAAGTTTATGGATTTGGATAGCAGTGAATCGTGGAGCAGAGTGAAAGAATTTTAGAAGATACGTGAAGAAGAAATCTCAAAAGGTGGATCATCTGAAACCCACATCAAAACCTTCGTCAATAGCCTCTGCTATGGAACTTTGGCATTTTCCTAGAACCATGAATAAGCACCTCAAGATCTGAAAAAAATATTTTTAAATAGTAAAATCTGAATTAAATAAATACTGTGGTCAAAATGCTTATAATGCTGTAGTAAATGTGTGTAGTCTGCGGCTTAGTTCTTGAGGGTTTTGTGCCATTATTCTATAGACGGATTCGTCATATTGGGGGGGGATTCTGTTCTAGAAAGTATTTGTGTTCCTTTTATATAAAAAAAAATATATTATGTTTTGATCTTCATCACAAGTTGACTTAATCAGGGTAATAAATGAACAGATATTAGATATAACATAAACTAATTAAAAATATACGAGTGATCGTGAGATGATTCTACACCTGAGGTCAATATTATAAAACTCTTGGGCACGATGAAATGAATTTTGAAAAAATATTTAAAATTTTATTCAAATAATCAATCACTATAATACATTGAAGAATAGTTTTGTGGTCATTCAGATGGAGATTTGAATATAAAATTCTAAATTTTTCTTCACTCTGTTTTTTTCCCAAAAAGAAAAGGAAGAATATTACTCCATTTTGTAATAACCTCTAAAAGTTTTTTTAAAATAATTTTACTAAATAAATGGGAAGTTATTTTCATGGTGATGTTTATTTATTTATTTATATTGGTGATCTTTTGATATCAAGATGGTATGTTCCAATTAGTAAGAAAACATTTCCAATAATAATAGGTGTTGCATTAAATCAAAAGATCAACCCCGTTTTGAAAAACATTTCCTATTTTATGGATATTGTACAATTAATAAGGTAGTGTATGGATATGTTTTTTGTGTTTTGATAAAATTATTTTATAAATAAATTTATTTTATGTTTCTGTTTTTATCCTTCTAATAAACATGTTTTTATTCATTCTGTTTTTATTTTTTCTTTATCATGGAAAACTAACCAAAAATAACCTAAAGTTTTAATTAAAAAACAGTTTATATCCTAGCTTTACCACCAATTGCCTAAATGCGTGCTTTCATCGTGAGTTTTGGTAAAGACTTTCTTGCATCTCGCAGGTAATTATGATATTGTTATTTTGAAGTCGATGTGAATTGGATGGAAGGAGAAAAATGGTTAGTAATTATGATATTGTTATTTTTAATATATATTTTTAATTGTGTAAATTGGATTTTTGGTAAAGTTTGCTTGCCTGTATGATAAATCTCATAAGGTAGTTTTTGTTGGCTAATTGTGGGATTTATAATGTGTGAATCTAATCTCTACAAAAAATCTTTTCAGGGGCTTTAATACAAATTAGTTAAACATTTAGGGACTGGCTTGTATTACTTACACCTAAAATCAATTCTCACCACCGACTTGACGTTTTTTACATGACTCTTCTCTTTGTAAAGACAGGGGGGGGAGGACCCAAAATCTGGGAAACCCTAACCGGTTCAATTGTCGGTCAAAACTTGCAAAGGACAAATCTTTTATTTCTGCTAACCTCAGTTTATAGAAAGCTCAACACATGTAAGTCAGTGTGTATGGCTATAACCCTAACCACCCAACACCAAAATCTATCTCTAAACATTGGCCATCAAAATATCCCTTTTTCTCACATCACCAATTCACTCCAGAAAACCCTGAAGAATTCTCCACCGCCATGGCCACCGACGCCGCCGCCACCAAATTTAAAAACCCCGCCGATTTCCGCCCCGATTTCCACCCGGAGAAAATCTCCTCCGCCACCTCCTACGATGGCCTCCATTTTTGGCAATACATGATTTCCGGTTCAATAGCCGGTCTTATAGAACACATGGCTATGTTCCCTGTTGACACAGTCAAAACTCATATGCAAGCAATTGGTTCTTGCCCGATTAAATCCGTAAGCGTAACTCATGTCCTCAATTCCCTTCTCAAATCCGAGGGCCCTGCTGCCCTTTACCGTGGCATTGCCGCGATGGCTCTCGGCGCTGGTCCCGCCCATGCTGTCCATTTTTCATTTTATGAAGTCTGTAAGAAACATCTGTCGCGAGATAACCCAGATAGTTCAATTGCGCATGCGGTTTCTGGTGTTTGTGCAACGGTTGCTAGCGATGCGGTTTTCACACCGATGGATATGGTAAAGCAGAGATTACAATTGGGGAGTGATAGTGTCTATAAGGGTGTTTGGGACTGTGTTAAGAGGGTGGTGAGAGAAGAGGGGTTTGGTGCATTATATGCTTCGTATAGGACTACTGTTTTGATGAATGCACCATTTACTGCGGTTTATTTTACGACTTATGAAGCTACGAAAACGGGTTTGATGGAGATATCGCCGGATAGTGTGAATGATGAGAGGTGGGTTGTTCATGCTACCGCGGGTGCTGCTGCTGGAGCATTGGGCGCTGCGGTTACCACACCACTTGATGTTGTTAAAACTCAATTGCAGTGTCAGGTATTGTTCTTCTTACTCTGTTTTTAATTTACAGTGAACTACTTTACCGATTTGAAGAAAGTTTTAGGCTAAAAGAGAGAGAATGCCTACCTTTCAAAAGTTGTAGTGCAATTGGAATCAAGTTTTAGAAGAGGTTTTAATGTTCTAAAGGGCTGATTTTGAGTGACCAAGCTAAGTTAATGCTTGGTGGACCTCCAGATGGTAGAATCATACTATCTCTGATCTTGGTGTATAGGCACACGCAATAAAAATTGTTTTTTCAAGGAAAACTGAATCATCATTAGGAATTCCCTTGCTAAATGCTTCATTTATTAAAGATTTACTAGGATGGATTACTAATCACGTGATGAATTAATAATCACACTCTTCCAGCTTCATATCTGATTATGCAATCTTTTTTTTTGGTACTGGCCCACTCTGACCAACATATTCTAAAGTTCTTACATACCATAACAACAGTATTCATTTTCTGGTCGAACCCAATATAAACTTGCAGCAATCATACAACCTAAAGAATTGGTGTTTTATAAGTATCATGGCTGTAAGGGAAGGAATTTGCCATCTTTTCATTGTTAGTACTTTAATGGGTTTGGTTTAATTTTTGACATCTGACTATTTCATATCAGTCTCGCACGAAATCAATTTTACAAGAGTTGGCTGAATGTTAAATTGGTATTCTAATGCAGTCGATATCATGTGTTTTGTTTGTCATTGAACTTCACACAGCTTGTCCATCGCAAGATTGTTGGTTCAACCAATGAGTCATGGCCAATCTAACTATCTAATCAATTTAGAAAGTATTGAATTAAACCATCTAAATGTTTAAGAACAATTAGATTAGAACTGAAGATATGTAATCACCTACTCCTGAACTAATTTGGACACTTGGTCAATTTTACCATCTCTTTTTGTCGTGTGTTTTGTGATGTCTAGTCAGCGATCCTTGTTTGTGATGATGAGTTTGTGATGATATCTTGAATAATTTCATTGTTCTACTCCAATTTGTATAAATTATCCCACTCCACACCCAAAAAATAATGAAAATGAAAATGAAATGTTGGATGAAAGAGCATTGTTTATGAGAACCTACCAAGGCTACTACTACCAGATGCACCGTGTATCTTATTGGTGTCTGGTCCGATGGACTCAACCTTGCATGCTAGGGGAGATGGGGTGGGACCTCAAGTTCACTTTCCCTCGTTGTCACATAAAGACTGCAGGATATCTTAACTTGTGTATTATCTATTACAGGTGTTAAATTTCTCTCTATAATTTGATACACTGATTGGATTTGCAGGGTGTTTGTGGGTGTGACAGATTTAAAAGTGGTTCAATTGGAGATGTGATTAAAGCAATAGTTAAAAAGGATGGCTACCGAGGCCTCATGAGAGGTTGGGTCCCAAGGATGCTTTTCCATTCACCAGCCGCAGCAATCTCTTGGTCTACCTACGAAGCTTCAAAATCTTTCTTCCAGAAACTCAATAGAAATAGTAACAGCGACAATGTCACTTGAATAACCAAGGAGTACCAGACATTCATTATTCTGCAGTTGCTTCAACGTGTACAAGTAACGGGATGCATCACACTAAGGATCACAAGCATGCACGTGTACCATTTCTCAGGCCTAGTAGCTATCTATTTAATTGGTATTAAGAGTCAAATGGAATGTTCGGATAGAATGTGATTTTGTATATGTAGCCGCTCCTTCAATAATCCTACTGTCCTTACAAAAAAATTCCTAATTTTCGTTATCATGGCCGTGCAAGATTCTTTTATTGCAAAAAATTTTGATCTGTAATCTGGATATTCAAGATTTCATTGTCATTGCAATAGCTGGCAGCTATTGATTTTCACATAGTTTTCCGATTATGGTGATTCTATTGATGATTTTGGGGCTATATCTTAAGACTTGGCTTTATTTTTGGGATTATTTTTATGGTTTCTAGTGAATACATCGAGATTTGCTACCAGATTATAGGTTTACATAATGCTGCTGTGATTCTGGTTATGTCAGGAACAGATGGCAGTAAGAAAATTCAAAAGAATAGTATGGAGACTTCCCTCCATCTGGGTTTATTATTTATATTGATGACATCATCGGAGATGGTTTATTTTTAACCAAAGCTGTCGTTTCGATCTGGATTTGCTTGATTCTAAAACATGGATGCATTCTTGTGTGACCTAAATCAGGAATGGAATTGCCTCCCGGTGCTTGTAAACCACAGCAAGATTACCCGTTACCAGGTCACTCTGTTTCGGAGAGCTACAAATCGTAGCTTCAAAAAATAATGCATGGAGAAGACTGTAATACTAGCTTTTAATGTATTATCAAACACTTAAATGAGTGATTTTCAAACGAGTACCAGGAGCCTGTGGACGACATCAGCAGAGCGTTTTCCATTTTTATTATGTCGCCCTCATTGGCGAAAGTTGGGATAGGGTAGGCTAAGTTGCTGACTACTTAATGGGAGGAAAAACAAAGAGTTTGGGGGGCTCATCTTTTATGGAATTTTGCTATCATGTTCGTGCCATTCTAAAATTGTAATAAAGTGTGGACAGTTTCGACTTGTTTGGCAGTCATTACAGCATCCTTGAACTTTACAATACAATCAAGAAACAACGAACAAAGAATTTTATACCTATGATTCGAGTTTATTTTCTTGTTCTGTATGAGCTTCAACTGTTTGATCCTCATCCAACAGGGAAATATGTTGTGACTTCACAACCTGGCCAACAATCACAGTGATATCATCAAGTTTCCCACCTGCCAAACAAAGAACTTGGTCACTTGTGGCATTGAGGAAAAAGAACCCATCTTTGTAAGTTTTACCAGTGAGCTTCATGCCAAGAATTTTCTTCCAGAAAGGAACATCAAAGCCCTATCAGGAGCATTCACAAAGAGAAAAAAAACATCAGTCACATTGGAAAGATGATTTAATATTTAGCAGCACAGTTGTCATTCCAAATAATGTTACCTTTGATCTGGCTTCCAATGAATAGGGGGATTCAAATTCTGAATTCATCGAATGAATGCTCGCTAGGTTAGCTAATGCCTTTGCTAGCATAGAAATCAAATCTCAATTAGAAAATTGTGAAGTTGATTTCCAAATACAAATTCTTTTGATTTTTGAAGACATACCAGCCTCAGCAGCATCACTATGTCCAGCAACAGTCGAAACAATCTCATGATCAAAAACGTTGTCAAAAAGCCCATCTGAGCCCATCACTATGGTGTCTCCTTCCATTACTTCCACCCTGCTAACCTTTTTAAGGATATGATACAACCAATTCAGATGATAAGAAGCTTATTAGACTATACAAACCACTGTTCATTCAAAATAAAAAACCAGCAAAGTGCTAAGAGTGCATGAATTCTTTCCTGACCCACTAGACATAATTTTTGTTTACACAATCATTTAGCTCATCTTTACAGAGGAGGATGAAACAAAGGAGGGTGCATGGTTATCAACTGAACTTTAAGGTTGGTAAGCATTTAATTATCTCACACATGAATAGCTCGTTGGATCATGAGAATGTAAAAAACATCACATTTCTTACATGAAGTTCATTGTGCTATCAATATAAGATACTCAGCTGAAAGTACCCGGTACATATTAAAAATAAAAGAATTCCACATTCTAGTATTCGGAAGCGAGATATAAAAATCACCATACCACTGCATCAAGGTATGTTTGGCCAGCCATTTCTGAGCTCAGCTGGTAGGGACAATCGAAATAATGTTCTTGTGGAGATGTGGAAAAAAATACCTGGTCTGAAAGTTGAATAAATAATAAAAATTACCTCAATTTTAGGGAAAATAAAAGGTACAAAAAGAACAGCAACAAGAACAAACAAGAAGTAGGCCACAGAACCTCCACGGATAACCCTCAGTCCACAATCCCCAACATTAGCAATCTTTAGTTTTCCATTCGCCTCCAACATGGCAACAATTCTACTCAACCAAGAGGGAAGTGGAGCTTAATGATGATCCCATGACGTCCCTAAACATATGGTCTAAGGATGATGCTCTTGGGAAATATGGAGTGGATCAACTTACACAGTAGCCGAACCAACAGCGGAAGTGGCAGCATGAGCTTTCCTTATGAGAATTTGGGGATCATAGCTAACCTGCCAAATAGCAAAGATCACTAAATGTATTAGTTGAAAGCAATAAGGTAAGCAACCAAAAACATTAAATTGGCAAGTAAAGACTACAGTGGCATACAGTCCTTGTAGAGATTGTTTGAAGAAAAACTAATAAACCAGAACATAACAATGAAATGTATATGGTCTTTCATAGGTATTACGATGGATCTACCTCCTCATCCCCCACGAGACATGAAGCATTGGCCATCAATTCCTGTGGGAATAATGAAGGATCGACATTCCGTTCAGCCCAACTGAAAAAAAAGCATTTAAATAGCATGAAAACAGTCATAATTCATAAACTTCATCAAGAAATATTTGTGTCACAGTACTTTTCATCCAAACTTCACACATACTTATAAGCTTGCATGCCAAACGGAAAAAATCTCTTGGCTTGAAAATAAACTATGCAATCACCATTTTATGATTGTCAAAGTGATACAACTCAAAAATAAGTCAGATGCATACGGTACAAGGAACAACATTTATAGTTTAAGTAAAGTTTCATACCCAGAGACACCGTCAGCAACAGCAATAACGCCCCCATTGTAGTCGCTGACAAAGAATGAATCTTCCCCACCTCTTTCGACCTTTTGAAAGACCAAGATTTCATAGTTTTTAAAAAATAAATGGTACTACCATCCAATCAATTAAAAGCATAAAGATGGATAATATCGGCATACCTTTTTAGGATGTGGAATCATGTGAGTTCCAATGCAAAAAGACATCTCAGACCTAGAAATATTTTGAATTAAAAAAAAACTTGTTCAATTAAAAGTAAATATCAAGGCTTTCTTTTATATGGTAATGAATCAGTCATCGGCGTGAACTCCTTTTTCTATATAGTCACTTTATAAGCTGTTCATTTGGGAGCAAAAAATCAAAAGTATAGGAAATCTCATTACCAATATCAAAGAAATGAACAAAACGACTAAAAACATTCAATAAAATGATAGTAATTATCAGCCTTTTTCTATTTAATTTACATGGACTGCAGAAAGAAACCAGAATTCTAACTTTTCCAGGCAAGAATTAGCAGTTCTCTTTACAGGACCTGACTAACTTTCTTCAAGTCTTTAGCTGACTATATATATATACTGAAAGGAAATTCAGTTGGAAAACAAAGGAAAAAATAAGATGAGATAAACAGCTTACCGAATTGTTTTGGTATGTGATGAAGCTGCATAACACAGCAACTTATTTTTCTTCGGAGCTGAATTTCTGTTTGATGACGATGATAATAGATTAGGAAAAAAGGTTGGGAGAGACCGAGAAATCGAAGCCCTGAAAACGGTAATCATCGCCATTTCCCGCTTCAATTGTCTCTCTCGTACAAGCAACGATGCAATACCCTTTTTTGCAGAGCGACTTCAAATCAAATGTGTGGTTCTTAGTTAAAACTTAAAACAGAGAACTTTAAGTTATAATGATCTTATAAAACTAATACATATCTCGGGGAGTCGAAACAAGAAGCACCAGTGGTCTAGTGGTAGAATAGTACCCTGCCACGGTACAGACCCGGGTTCGATTCCCGGCTGGTGCATATGTTTTTAAAAAACAATTCTCCGTTCCAATTTTTTTTTTCATGATTCATATTTTCAATTAAAAATTTAATATGTTAAATATATTTCATAATATAATTTATATTAATTTTTAATAAAACTTGTAAACAAGTTAATACTATATTATATTTAATTTTTATCAAATAAAATGAGAGTGTTGAAATTTAAACCAATGATTATTGGATTAATAAGATTTCGATAAGTAATCAGTTTACCTGCAAGTTTCAAAAGTTGAGTGAGGTTTCTTGATAGAATTTGTCGACTCTTCGTTCTCCATCAACAATGAACCCGGATATGAAATTTGGGAACGGGGGGTTGGGTTTGTGAAAAGCAGTGGATTGGTCAGCTTAGGAGATTGATGGAGAATTAGAAACGTGCTAGTCAATTACGAAGAGATTTGGGATTTTGCTTTCTGTGATTTTGGACTGCAAGACTTGGTCCCTTCTTGCTTGTTTCTAATGAAAGCACCACCTAAAATTCTCACTGCCAAATTCCCCAGGCTTCGCAACTCCCATTAACGAAACCATCCCCGAAACGAAGGAGTATGGGAAGAATTTTCCGGCACAGGGCAGAGTTTTCCGGCACCTAGGGAGGCAGGGAAGAGAGCGTTGAGCAGCAATATCTCTAAGCAGGCTAGATACAGCCTCCAAACAGATCACAAGGCGATAAAGTGACAATGGATCACCTTTCCTTAACCTCCTCTTTCCTTGAAACTGTCTTTTCATGCTACCCCTCGTACACAAAAAAAAAAACATGCATACATTTAATTATTTAGATGATCTGAAACTATACAATGATACAGATTAATCTCAGAGCAAAACTGACGTCAGAAATCATGCTCCAAGAAATTTCTAACTGCCATTCACAGGAATGAAGGCCCTGTGCGCGTAGTGCTCCAGCTGTGATGATATGTTGATCAGGAACCACTTGAGGCACACCTCCGGCTGCCTTCTCAGGCGCCAATATTCTCTATTTCTGCTTTCTTGTCCATTCTCTTGACAATGCCAGCAATAACCTGATAAAATGACTCGAATAAACTCAGCAAGATAGGAAGCTCCAAGAGTGTGGATTAGAATGAATTACTGCTAAATGGCTCTGGTTCTGCAATTTAAGAGGCATGGATAAACTTGTACCTTTCCAGGTCCTGATTCATAACTCTTCTTCAGCCCTCTGACTAGGAGAGTCTTCACTGTTGTATCCCATTGAACAGGAGAAGTCGCCTGCAAGTTCGAATTTACAGGATCAAATTATGGTTTCCCCTGCCTTACCATGGAAAAGCAAATTGCTTGTAGCTTACTTGGTGTGCCAAGATCTTCTTGATTGTGGCAGGATCTGCACATTAAATAAATTGGGTATTATATATTCCAGAATTAAATCCTTACATTCCAATCTTTAAATTAAAGAGTAACATTCTGATCAAAGAAAACAAAAGCCTCAAAAGGTTTTTTACCAAATTAAATGCAATTATTTGTACTCATGTTGTTTAGCCTCATCAATCTCTCTAGTTTTTAAGATGGCTACCGGATTGAATTTTAGTGTTTATCTTAAGTTAGTAGTTAGGGTTAATTAGATTGCGTGTTTTCTAATTTACTATAACTAAGAAGATATTGGGAAAAAGTTGTGGTGGTGAATAGTCAAAGTGTAAATTGGTCCCTTTTTTAAAAAAACTCTTTTCTGATAGAAGCTGCAGAATCTCGAAAGAAAATGTGGCAAAGGTGTGCAAGTGGTCATGCACATCCAATTCTCAATCCCCGCGACTTTGTATTTAGCTAAGCTACTGTTCCAGACAGTAAGTTGTTTTTTAAAGTGGTTTTTGTTTAGAAATGTATTAAAATGATATTTTATTTTATTTTTTATATCAGAACATGAAAATAATTTTAAAAAATCAAAAAAAAATAATTTCAGGTACAAAATAAAAAATATTTCAATTTTTTGTAAAATAATTTTAAATCTCAATCAATATGATGTATGTATGTATCATTACTTATAATTCAGGGCGACCATATTGCTTGAGATTTATATATATATATATATATATATATATATATATGATGTTAAAGGGAATTTTCGCACAACAAAAATTCTCTAAGGTTTTCTAAGTGGAACTTTTTTTTTTTGTTATTTTCATAGTTATCAAATAGATTCGGGGTTGATCATGTCAAGGGGTTGGATTTCAGATTACATAAGTTGACCCGAGTCAATATAAGAATATTTTGTTAAAAAATAATATTTTAATCTATGATGTTAAAGCAATAAAAAAAAATATTTAATGTAAATGTAATCTATATTATAAACAATAAAATTTAAAAGATGATTTCAAAAGATTTTGTATCCCATATTGAAAATATATTATCTTTTTATTTTAAGTTAAATTATTTCAACCAAAAAAGTTTGTAATCTCGAATTGAAAAAACATATTTGTTTTTTTTGTAAATATAGAGTATATATATTAATAGGCTTTGAATGCCATATTCGAGAGAGAAAATAATATTTATTTAGTGAATTTTGATATGAGTTGATAACGAAGTTCATACTATAAAACTATTTATTAAAAAAATGCTAATGTAAATTAAATGTTGCAATTAAAAAAAATAAAGGCACTTCCCTGGTTTCACCGAGATCACGGGTTGACTTATAGGTCAAGCAGAAATTACATAGCCAGTTGCGGGACCGGGTCTTACATGCGTCAGGCCATGGCCTCAGGTCACCCAAGTTTCGGGTAAACCCGGGCCGGGCCTGTCTAATAGCTATGGCTATATCTATGATTTTCTTTTTGAATGGTTTACGTGTGATAGGCTAGCTATAAAGGAGTGTTGAATTTGATTTGACCAAAGGTCCAAGATGTGTAGACCACCCAGCACTCCAAAATTTGAAATTTATTTATTTATTTATTTGCTTTAAATAAAAAAAATAATATTTTTATATCACTTTTAAAACTATATAAAAAATAATTTTAAAAAAATAAAAAATATTATTTTAATATATTTCTAAATAAAATAATCGCAACCGCACCCTCTCCAACTTTCATACAAGAAGAGTAAGGCAGCGTTGTACCAAGAAGAAGAAAAAATAAAATGAAGCAGAGAAATTGGGGGACAGAGAAGCCTGGTCCTGCTCTGGCATATTGCTAGAATTAGGACAAGTGGGAAAGTGTCAGGCTGTGGACCCCTATGCCAAGAAATCTTATTCTTCTCTACTTCATACAATATATATTATTTATTTATTTATTTTCATGCCTGAGATACGTGATTTGACTGGTGATAACTATATTTGACCTTTGTTGAAATCTCCCCCGACTTCTCTAGATTCTATCTCTCGGGATTGGCCTACCTTTTAATTATCATTTACTATCACATCCTCGAAAACAGAATTATTATATACTATAATAACACCATTACCAACATCTCACCTCTAAAAGATCTAGGCCCTTTTTTAAGATAAGAAATGCGACTCTCTATAAATATTTATATAAGCACAAAAGATTGTCATCAAGGCATGCTCTGTACAGTCACGTAGTGTATTTTTAGTAGAGTGTTTGTGGATGTTTTTAAAGGTAATTTTTAATTAGAAATATATTTAAATAATATTTTTTATTTTTTAAAAATTATTTTTAATATGGTATTTGAAAATTATCTAAAAATATCCAAATAAATAAATTTAAATTAAAAATAAAATTTTTAATTTTTTTGAAACGCAGTGTCAAATTGTGTTGATAGTGATACTATAAAAGTGATCTCAATTCTAAAGGAAATGTATTGGTTTTGTTGAAGGTGTGGTTTTGCTGCAAATAAGAATGTTTCCCGGTTCATGGAAACACTGATTTTGTAAATTTGTTCAATGAATTGTGTAATCTCAAGCTAAAGTTATATAGATCGGTATTTTCTTCATGATGAATGATATCAATATTATTATTAATAATTTTACCACTAGAATTTTTATTATAAAAAGATATGTTATTTGAGAATCATGTTAATTTGTCAATATAACAAATTATTCAAGTTACATTAAAAATCTAAAATTAACAAAAATAATAAACTAGACCCTAAGAATCTAACACTAGCATAATCAACACCATATAATTTATTTATTTTTCTTACTAAATATGGCAATGTATACACATAATTAACTTATTTTATATCTAATTAATCTCGAATCATAGTTCAATTAGGCAAAAATTCTAACTTAAACTCTAAAACCTTTATCCAAAAAAATCACAAATTAATCAAGAAAATTATCAAATTAATAAAGAATACAGTGAATACACATCAAGTTGGTTAAACAAGACGCTTGTGGATCGTGATAGCAGTGATTACTCAGAGAAATAAGTTGTTGTCGCGAGAAAATGAAAAAAACAAAAAAACAAAGAAAAAAAAGAGAAAAAGAATGTTTTTATGGTGGAGAAAATATCAGCTTACTCGTGTTAAAGGAATTCCAGAAGCAAGAGGAGGCACAATTAAAAGTCATATCAGACATGAAGTTAAAGGATCTAAAGATAAAGAACTTCTTATTACAAGCAATGTATCGAATCGTTCTTGAGACCTTTCTCAAGGACACTGCTAAATATGTGGGACACTTAATAAAGAAGTATTCAGACACCAATAAAGTCAAATGAACTCAATTTGAAGCTCTTTGTACAGAGTTTGAAATTCTGCACATGAAAAATAGAGAATTTATTAATGAGTATTATGCAAGAACACTAATTATTGTAAATAAGATAAAGATGCATGGGAGAGGCTACAAGATGCGACAATCATAGATAAAATCTTACCAAGGTTGTCAAAATCACAATTTTGACACGACACGAAAAGGGTTTTTGAAACTCGGATCTTAAAATCGTAAGATCGTACCTGAATTTTTCCGTACCTGAATCGTAAAATCACAGCTAAAATCGTGGAGGTAGAAAAATCATAAAATCGTAAGTAAAATATTTTCAAATACAATACAACATAATTATAGTCATAAAACTTTATTATTTAAGGTTCATATATGATTTAAAATAATTTAAAAATGTATTACAAAATAATTATGTAAATATACAAGAATAATATAGGAGCATTTAATAAATACTGATTATTTATTTTTAAACCAGGAGAATTTAAAAAATACTGATTTTTTAATTTTTAAATCAGGAGAGAGAGAGAGAGGGGAGGGAGGGAGGGCCAGGGCATGGCCTATGGCCACATGGCAAGAGAGAGAGAGAGAGTCAGTTGACTAGCCAGGGCATGGGGGAATGGCCTATGGCCACGTAGCGAGAGAGAGAGAGAGAGAGTCAGATGGCGTGGAAATGTGTAATAGCCTGGGATCGTAAAATCGGACCGATCCGGCCTGATTTTACGATTCCGTACGATTTTATCATTTTTTGACCAAGTTTGACCAAAATCGATTTTTCTACCCAAGTTAACAAGGTTTGATGAGTTGACTCGCAAAATCGTACGATTTTGCGAGTCAACTCGCGATTTTAACAATAATGAATCTTACGCTCTATAACTTCTAAGTTTGATTATGTGGCAAGTTCAATTAAAAAAATCTATTTATATTAGCGTTTATGTCATTAGATGAGTTACAAAGTTCACCATTGTGCACTTACAAAAGCATGTCCAAACACATTTAGGAAGAACAAACTCTTAAAGTGACATGCTAAAAATGCTTTTAGAAGAGGCAGATGTGTGCGGGAGCTTTGGGTGAAAAGGTAAGGGATATGGTCATGGCACTAGAGAGGGAATATTTGACAAAACATCTATTAAATATTATAATTGTCAAAAAATTGGCCATTTTCAATGAGATTTTCCTAATAAAAATGTAAAAAAAAGCAGATTTTGCTGAAACAACAAAAGAAAAAAAGATGTTGATGGGTTACATAGAGAACAAGATAGCTAGAAATGGAGAAATATAGTACCTTGATTCTGCATGCAACAATCATATGACAGGTAACAAAAGTTTTTTTTATGACTTAGATGAATTTTTTCGACAAAGGTCAAGATTGGAAATGAATCTAGCGTAAGTGTTATGGGAAAAGGAAGTGTTAAAATGTTGATGAAGAAGAAGATGCAAAATATAGGTGATGTGTTCTATATAGTAGAACTTAAAAGCAATATGACCAACCTATGACAATTGCAAAAAATAGATTTACAAAATATAAGGGATAAAAATATAAAAAGAAACTTGAGGTTTAACCCAATAGAATCGAACCGGGAAAAAAGTTGAGAAAAGATAATCAAACCAATTTTTTTTAACAAAACAAAATTTAAAAAGTTGATAAAAAAACATTAATTTAGAAAAAAGGGAAACAAATAGGGCAAACCTCTTAAACACGGTTCAATCCCTGAAAAAACACATATCATGTAATTTTTGACCAAATTAAATCAAAATCAAGAAGCATAATTCTCAACCAATTTAATTTCAAATAAT
Organism: Salix brachista; assembly: GCA_009078335.1. Classification (NCBI taxonomy): domain Eukaryota; kingdom Viridiplantae; phylum Streptophyta; class Magnoliopsida; order Malpighiales; family Salicaceae; genus Salix; species Salix brachista. The sequence continues at coordinate 21,143,226 of CM018587.1, forward strand.
GAGATTGATAGAACAATATTAATAAAAAACTGTAAAAACAAAAAAAATATTAAGGATAAAAATTAATAGAAAAAAAACTAAAAAAGATGCAATTTAATAAAAAAATAATTTCATATAGAATAAATAAAAATTAAAAAATATAAAAAAGATTTTAAAGATTAAAAAATCATAGAGGGTAACATTGAAAATATCTATACAAACCAAACAAACATGGACAAACATCATGCACATAGTCAAATTTTAAAAAGCTCACAATATATGTATCCCTAGATTTGGGTTCTATCAAAAAGTTTATTAGAAATCAAATTTAAAACATTACCTAACAACTAAAAGGCGTGGCCATTTCACTGTGTAAAACACTGTGGATTGTGTCTTAATTCCCTGTGGATTGCGGCAGTGTGCGCTCGATTCCGCCCTTTGTATTCTCGGCTGTTTGTGGGGGTGGATGGGGGCTTTTTTGTTTTTTTGTCTAAATTACCTAACAACAAAAAGGCGTGGCCATTTCGTTTTTTATTTGCTCTTTATATTAAATTATTTTCATGAATTTACTAACTGCACAATAATAACGATGATTTTAGTGATTAATTTTTTAATTTTTTCTTATAAAAATATTTTGCTTTTTTTAAATGATTGTTCAGGTCCATTGAATTATTTTGATTGTTTTAACAATAATATTGATAATAATTTTAATTACTATAACAATGATAACGACAATAACGTGAGAATGAATTTTCAATTTATGTTTTCATGTTTTTTGTCAGTAGAAAATTAACTATTTATATTGTTATTTGATCATTGCAAATTTTGATTTGGTATTAATTCATTTAGTTTTTTTTTAATAATTCTTGGATTATGTTTATTCTTTATTCGTCTATATGCATCTATGCTTTTAGTTTTTATTTTTTTGTTTGAGTTTTATTTTTAATCGATTCAAGCATGAAATTCTTATTTATGTTGGTAATTATTTTAAAATTAATATTACTCCCTACTTCCCTTTATTCATTTTTTTTTTCTGTTTTCTCTTATTTTTATTTGTTATTTGAGTTATATGATTTTTTTCCTTTTACTATTTGCGCAATGATAATGATAATTTTTATGTTTTTTTATTGTTTTTTTATATAAAAAAAATTGTTTATTTGTTTATTGTTTTCCAAGGAATTTATTTATTTTAATTATTTTGATAATAATATTGATAATAATTTTAATTGTTATAGCAATGATAATGAAAATAACGTTGGCATGAATTTCCAATTTATTTTTCTAACTTTTTATAAGTAGAAAATTAACTATTTATTATTGTTATGTGATTATTACAGGTATTTTCACTATTTATATTTTTTTTGGTTTAAATTCAATTATAAAATAAACTAATCTTAATGCAGTAAATTTAATAATTCAAATATCCGAATTTTCTTGCTTTTTTGATGATGATAATGAATTAATGCTGGTTATTTTGTTAAAAACTGCTAAACAGATTAATTTATAGTTTTTTTAAATTCATATAATTTATGGAAAACTTGCACTTCACTGGATTTCTGCACAGATTTATTATTTTGGCTAAATTTATAGTTCGCACCATTAATCATCCTCACCAATATTTTTTTAGATATTTGCTACATTTTCAAATGATTCACATCAATTTAATGTTCATTTCATTTAATTGCTTATAATATTTTTTTTGAATTGGAAAATTAGTAGGGATCTTAGATGTCTCATTTTGAAGAAAGGTTTTGACTTCATTCTTCATGTCAACATGCCTCTTTTTTGCAATGATCCGCAAGTTATATAGTTCGCGCTATTTTGTGATTTTTTATGACACAGTACCTACATTCTAAAAGATGTAATTTATGCTTCCGCAACAAACTCTACTTAAAAATTTATACTTTTTTATCTCCTAATCTATAACTTTTATTTAATTATATCATATAAATTAATCATTGTAGATTTAATTATGTTAAATTATATACATAAAAATGTCTGCGGCAACGCGCGGGCAATATAGCTAGTAAAATTTTAAAACTTGTAAGAAAAAGGATAAAAAATGTCTCGAGCAAACTCAAAGCCAACTTGGATCTACAAATCAAACACACGATCAGTACATGGAATTCTATGTTGATTTGTAGAAACCTGTAAAAGAGTTGATTTTTGACATGACCCTATATCTAGAAAAATAAAAAAGAAATATTCTAAAAAAGACAAAAATCAACTCAAATTAATATTTTGGATTCATGACTTGGTTATGAAACCGGGGTGATTTCATTAAAAACAAACTAAAAAAAGCAGAAGAGTTAGATTTGCTTTTCAAACAAATACTGATAGATAAAAAATTGGAAACAAATCAATAAAAAAACATATTATGGGAAGGAATTGTAAGAAAAAAATCCATGAAAATATAATTAAAAAAATACGATCAATTTCGACATTAAAAGTTAAATGAGAATAAATTCGTGGAGGTGGAATTGAAAATAAAATCAATCAAGAAATTGATTCAAAATAAAATAGACACTAATTTAGAGAGCAAAAATCATATTAAAAAATCAAATAATTAGAAAAAAATAAAAAGAAAATCCAGTTAGAAATAGTCAATATAAATAAAAAAACAACTGTAAATAAGAGAAGAGAGACTAAATTAAAAAAATGATTGACTAATATAATATTTTTGCATGATCAGCAAAAAGAAAAGTAATTTTTAGATACACGTGCTACCCCAAAAACAAAACAATATGAAAGTAAATCGAATGACAGATAAAATCATAACTACAACCACCAAAATCACCAGCATGCCCCACCCAAAAAAGAAGAAGCGATTGACATGATAATGCTTATGAGACACCTCAATAGTTTAATCGTAGAAAACCAAAAACATCTTCGGTGCTAAATAATAATAATAACAATAAAGTTACTGCCAGGCCCATGAAGTCAGGGCTAAAAAATCTGAAAAACACAAAAATGTATTATTGAAATTGTTTTTTCAAATGTATTTTATTTGAAAATATATAAAAATATATTTTTTATTTAAAACAATCATTTTTGTTTCAGCACATAAAAATGATATAAAAATATCAAAAAATATATAATTTACTATGAAAAATAAAAATGTTTTTTTTAATTTTTAACCGTTCTTAATAATTTCATGATACCATTATAATAAACAATGTTACGTGTGGGGAGACACTACAATATCGGTAGGGGAATAGTGTTTTGGATAATTAAGGCAAGAAGGGAGATTCTACGTGGGATTATATTATTTAAGGCAAGGTGCGAATGAGGGGGGGCATGTCCGAAGAATAAACCAGTGACACCCACGTGGCACTATGATGGCCATATCCCGAGTTCTGGAGTTTGTTGACATGACACCGCACTTCATGTCGTCTACAGAGGAGGGCTGTGCTCGCTCGTCTGGGTAGCAGAAATTGCTTTAGCCCATTCTCCTCCTCGGTAGAGCATCGTACAGCCTCTTCTAGATTAGGTTTATCTCTTAGATTTATTGTCGAATCGTAAAGTCAAAATAAATACTCTCTTCTTGCTGAGTTCATATTTTTCATCCACTCGGTGAAAACTTCTCAGTGAGTTGTCCAGTTTGCCGGTAACCTGCTAGACATGTCAGGCAAAATTAAAACGTGTCAAAAATTTAAAAGAAAATCAGGAAATCCAAATACCAGAATATCAGGAAAAAGTTGTAAGAAACTAGTTTAAGATTTAAGGGGATAATGATAATGTGTTTTAAAATTGTTTTTTATTTTAAATTAATAAAAATTGATGTTTTTAGATTATTTTTATGTGTTAATATTAAAAATAATTTATAAAAATAAAAAAATATCATTTTAATATATTTATAATAAAATATACTTTCAAAATCAATCGCTTACAAACGTGCACATGTCTAATAAAAATTAAAGATTAAAAAAAAAAAAAAAAACAAGAAACTTTTCCTCCCTTTATGCGTAAAAACAAATTATAATCCTACAGCGAAAATAAAATAAAAGGTAACAAATCACGGATTGCAACCTGTCTAATATCAAATCCCTTCACTCCATAAATGTCACCGAATTTAAAAGATTTGAACAATTGTTTTTTAAAAAAGCAATAAATCATAAATGTCATGGTGTTAGCCTCGTGAAAAAAATGTTTTGCTGCTTTTAAAATTTAAGATTTTTTAATTCCATCTTTTATTTTTGTATTCAGTTTTATTAAAAAAATCTATTGTTTTTTTTATGTTTTATCCTTTTTTTGCTTTATTAGTTTTTTAAATTCATCACTGATTATTGTTTTGCATATATATTTTTTTTCAGATTTTAGTACTTTTTTACTATTATTTTTTATCTTTTTTATTTTGTCCTTTAATTTATTATTTATTTAGTTTTTTAATCTAATATAGGTTTTTATTCTTGTGATTATTATTTTTCTTATTACCTTTAATTTATCTTAGTGTACAAATAATTCTACATTTTGTTTTTCATTTAGTTTTTATATTAAATTTTATTTGTAATTAAAAACTTTACTTTGTTATTTCTTTATGACGGTCACTGAACGATATAATCTCAATCTTATAATCCAAATTCATTATATATTGTTTTTTTTGGTTCATTCATTATATATTGTTTTTTTTTCTTTTAAACTTATCATTTGACATTTTAGTCACTAGGCATTGAATTTTGTTATTTAATTTTTTTTAGTTTTATCATTTGACATTAAATTATTAACTCTTGAGCCTTGTTATTTTTTGTTTTTCTCTTTGTATAAGTTTATCAGGTTAACTTAGTTAGTTTGAGTTTTTTTTTTCTATTTAAATTTGATTTCTTTTTAATTGGTTCTTCTTTTAACAAATTTGTTTATTTTGATTGTATATTATAAATGGTTGGTTGGTCAAATTAACTGCGGTTAATATTTTCTTTTTCTTTTCTTAACCCTGCTCTCGGCGCAAATGACCTATCCAGTATTATCCAATTTTCATCTTTTCACGTAACAAAAACAAGTGACATCCAAATTGTTGAAAATTGAGCCCTTGAATAACACAGAACATCTGTTTGAAAATCTAAGTTCTTGCGGATAGAGTTGAGCAACACGTGTTTGAAATCTCATGTTTCTCTCGGGTTTTTTCTACGTATTCTGACCTAATTTTTTATTTTATTTTTTGTAAACTTGATTTTATTTCTTTTTTATCATCTAGTTTAGTTTTTTCTGACACTTTATTTTCCTAGTTCCGTATCTTTCCTCTAATTAATTTTTTATTTTATGTATTTTTCAATGACGTGTAAAATTTCCTGGCATGTCAGATTACATGTCATTACAGGAATTTGGATGTGATAGTGTCAAAAGGGACGCATCAAGAGTTTTATCGCATAAAAACATATAAATTTAAAAAAAAATCAAGAATATAGAGGTTCGCAAGCTATTAATCTTAGTAGCAAGCCCTGGTATTTATGTTGCTACCCAAATTTCAACGTTTAAAATATTTTATTATCTGTTTCTTTCCAGTATTTGTTCTATAATGTATATATTAATTTTCATGGTTTTAAATTTTTGGCTCACCAACAACTTTGGTTTCGACTAATGTTGGCCACCAAGGATGTATACTTGAACACGTACAAGGTTTTCGAGATTTGACGGTTTCTAAACCTAGTCATCAGAGATTAATTAGAAAGCGACCCAGTCCCATCTCGAAAACAAATGTATTAAATACATAAGACTAGCATTAGAAAAAACTATGTTCAAAACAAAACGACTTAGGACGAGACAAAAAAATACTTATCGAAATATATTTTTTTTATACGAGGAAACATCATTTTAAAAAAAATATATTGTGGATCTAGATGAATGAATAAACCTCAAGAATTGCACATACTAACTCGAATTTGAGACTTGTTGTACATATTATAAGCTCTCTATCATTATGTCATGTCCCTTGAAGACCTTATTAATAAATAATTGTCATTTTTATATAATAGTCATCGGTGATAGTTTGTTTGAAATTAATTTTATACTAGAATTGATTTTAACTATATTCAAGTCTATTGAATTGATTTGATTTGTTAATCTATTTTTAAAAAGAAGAATAGGTCAAGATTATGGATTTCACTAGGCTTGATTTAATAAAAACATATTATTTATTCAGTTTACCATCATTTCTACAAAAATTACTCCAAGCATATAAGAGAAGAATTGTGATGATGAGATTAATTTTTAACTAGTCAATTCTAAACACAAATAACATTGATTTATAAATCTGTAATAATTTATAATTTTAATTAATTATAAAATTATAAAACACTGAAACTGAAAGATTGCTACTAAGATAATTTCATTCCTCCTCACATTTCTAAGTTTTCAAGCAAATTGTAAAACAGCACCATGAGGGTGCCACGATGGCTAATTTGTGACAGCCCAGTGACAACCATACCTCGTCGCCGTCCCTGTGTCACTATTTTGTCGTTTTCGAAGGCTATTTATATCGTTTCACTGTACAACAAATCCGAAAATACCGCTCGTGTCCTATGAAAAATTCTAAAATGCTAAAATTTTTCAGACCTGGAGTAAAATGGTCATTGTACTGTCACAATGAATAATAATTTGTGTCTGGTTGAATAGTAGAAACTTGCACAGTAGAATGCTCACGCCTTTTATTGTTTAGTTAATGTTTCCTTGGACCAATAAATTTTATTACATTGCATTTTAAAAATGTTTTTTTTTAAATAAATTCATTTTATTTTATTTTATTTTATTATTTGAAATTAAAATCTATTAATGTTTTTAGATAATTTTAATCTAATAATATTAAAAATAATTTTTTAAAAATAAAAAAATATTATTTTATATATTTTTAATCCCAAACGGAACCAGCATTGCATACCATTAGCAAAAACAGCCACCACGGTTTGTCTCTCGCTTCTGTCCGTTTCCTCTCTCTCTCTCTCCACAATTATTGTGGCAAGTGATATAAAGAAATATTAACAATCATAACCAGAAAAGGAAAAGTAATAACGGTGTGTTAAGTAAACGTTAGCTAACGTGTGGCACAAATCTTTAGAAAATGTCCAGCGGCCAAAATGCGCCACTGGGATAGCGGACAGGTGTTAAACCCGGCTTGGGTTGACCTGGCCACAAGGCAAGTCCCGCATCACACGTGTTGACAGCTGGAAGAAATTTTAAAATTATATTTAAAGTTTTAATAGCACACATAACAAAATTCAAAAAAACATTTAATATAAATATAAGCGATTCATATTATAAGTAATAAAATTTAAAAGATTATTTTAATGAAGTTTTTTTTTATCTATTCTATATTCTATTTTACTTCATCGAGCCAATTGTAGGCAATTTTAACAAGGTTGTCAATACCATTTCGGTTATCATTTTGTTTTTTTATTGGTACGGAACATTTCGGTTTTGGAGCGTTTCTTGGTTGTACTGTTCATATATAATTAATTAATTATATATATGAAAAAACTTAAAAAACAAAAAAATTAAATATAATTTTTATTTTTTATAAAATCAAAATCGACGCAATAATTTTATTTTTTATAATATTTTTTTAATTTTTATTGTTTTGATCTTAGTTTTTGTATTTTTAATATTCTCATAAACAATAATATATATATAAAAATAATATATATATATGATGACCTGACAAGAAAGTTAGGTCATCGTGGAAGGCTGGAAGCTTGGGGCCATCAGTGCCTAAACTTTTTAGAGCATCGCAGCGGCAGTGCTAAAAGAGAAGGCAAAATTAAAATAATATTAATTTAGCATTTTGCAGCAATATTTTTCTCTCCAGCGCGGAAGGCATTTGGAAAGCTATTTTTAGCTTTCCGTACCCGGGTTGCTATTTATAGCAACTAGGAAAATGAAACCATAATTTAAAAAATATATTTTTAATGAGATTTGATTGTGAATATGCATGGTACGGAGCAACAATTTTAAATGGATTGTTGATATTGGGTTTCTTTGCTGTGTTTTAATGGTTTGTTGCGGCTGGTTACATAGTTGTATTATATTTTTAATGGGAACAAATATATTTTTTTAATTCAATTCTAGACTAAAAATAATTTTTACTACACCCGAATAACTCTACAAATTAATTTGATTATTTCAAGATATTTGAGTTTTTTTTTAAAAAAAATATAGATTTGAATAGGATTAAATGCGCCGACCATGAAACTTGTGAAAAACAATGTGAAGCTCACTACGGCAAGTCTTTCTCTAGTTCATCGATCTCTGATTTATTTTGGCAAAAATTTTAATATTTTAAATTTTCAAATTTAAATTGTTGCGGGGTTTTTAATTTTAAATTCAATTTTTTAATTTAAATATAATTAAAAAATTAATAATTATATTGTTGGAGGGTTTTCTAAAAGTAATTATTTAATTGTATAACTTACTCCTATTAATTGTATAATTAAAGTATATACAAAATAATTGCACTATATTTAAAATAATATATAAAAAATAACTCTTCAAAATGGCTTTTACCATTGGAACACACATCAACAAAAAAGTCATATATACACTATTCAAAGAGCCATTTTAGAGATTTGGCTCTCCAAAATGGCTCTTGCCATTGGAGTTGCTCTTAGGCTAAAAAGGCAAAAACAAAACCCCTCCTTCTCCTCCCCCCAACTCGAAAATTAGCCCCTCATCTTCCTCCTCATGCTTGAAATTAGGGTTTGGTTTGGGTGATGAAAGAGAACAAATTTCCTACATGTCCCATTCAATATATCATCTCCAAATCACGTTGGGATTCATGATCTATAAAACACTTCTTCACTCCTTCTGTGGGTTCCAAATTTCAACTATCTTTTCAAGTTACTTGTTGTCTATGCCATACCATTTGCTCCCTCGACTGTCAGTCTTGCTGAGGAGTGAGGACTGAGGAAGAGAAGTCCAAGCTTGACAATATTTATCAATTGAGATTTATCGAGGTGAGAACTGAGAAAGAGAAGTATTAGGGATTTGAGTTTCGTGACTGAAATTGATTTGGGGGAATGGAATGGAGGGGGTGCTGGGCGTTTTCATTTGGTTTTCATTAATTTTTAATGGCCAAAATTTCCGGTACGGACCGAAATTTAAACCGAGACAAAAACGATGTTGTTTTGTCTCGATTTTTTGACTGATACGAAACGTTTCGACCAAAACAAAACAGTATCAATAACCCTGAATTTTACTTATTTGTCCGGGTGCCATGTCACCCGAGTCATGGGTTGATCAAGCTGGTCAAATAAATTTTATCGGCCAATCATAGGACCAAATTATATCCACTTCAAATCCCGTCAACATTTTGGGTTATTATTTTTTCAATGACGTACCAGACATTATAATATTTAAAAATAGTATATGAAAAAATAATAATATTAATTTTCAAATGCTTAAATGCTACCATCACAGCTAAAAATCATAGCCATGACTAGATCGATAATTTCCTAAAAGACACATGGAATGACAAAAGCCGAAGGCAGATTTTCAGGACCTCCACACCTCTAAAATTCTTTAGCCTCTAATTAATCTATATGTCAAAAATTAATTGACAATACTTATAAATGGTATAAAATATCCATCTTTCATTATAATTCATTCAAAATTATTTGTACGAACAAGGACTTTGTACCTTTCCACTTTGATTTTGGATTAGCTCGGCTGATATTGATCATTTTAATTGGATTGAATTTTCGACAAAAAGTAAAATAGGTATCATGATTATTTTGGTGAAAATGTTTTGTTTTAATATTTTAAGATATTTTTCATGTACTGATATTGAAAATATTTTTTAAAAATAAAAATATAATATTTAATATATTTCTAAATAAAAAACATTTTCAGAGACATCTTCAAAGAAACCTCCAAACTATCACTTAATCCCTTTTAATTTCATTAAGTCAGGATATAAAAATCTAATAATATTCAAAACACTGAAAATAAAAGTACAAGGTTAAATTACAATAACCAAAAAAAACATTGCGTCGTGGAATTGTCCACGTATACTCTTTAAATAATATTCATGATTTTATGTCAAAACATATAGGCATAATAATATCTGATATTTAATGATTTTTATAATATAGTATCATGCCAGCATCGATAGAAAGTAAAACAAAAATTTGCTGTATCCTAAATAGATATTGCTTTAACCCTACACTAAATAATAAAAATAATTAATACATTAAAATAATCATTTTCACGTCCGACTTTAAAATCTCCACCACTGTAACTATTTAACGACTTTATGACGCCCTCTTTCTATGACATGGATTAAAAAAAATTGAATGTGGAAAAATAATATTAAGATTTTTGAAATTTTCTTAGTATATTATTATTCAATTGAATAAAAATATATAAAAATCTAAACTTAAAAAATTATGATTGGATTATTTATTTATGTTGAATTTTAAATCAAACGGATTAATAATTGATTTGACGTAATATTATTCAATTAATATGTTTTAAAAAAAACGTTGCTCACCACAAAATCTCGAGAACAAGGTTATAGACTCTATTGTGTTGAATTAATTATTTTGTTTTATTATATGATAATAAATAATAAAACTAATTAATAACTTAATATAAAATAATAAGATAAAAAACATAACCTCGAGATTAAAAAACAAATAGGCAAAGGAAAAAACCAAAGGGCCAGCTAGAAAAAATAAATATAAAAAGCCTATTGAGCTACGCTAAACCTATTAAAGAAACTAGATGTGTAGGTCGCAGATAATCCTGTATCTATGAGCCTCAATTTTGTTTTTTATTTGTTTCAGTATTATTTAAATGAAAATTCAATTTTACCCCATGTCTTTTAAATATATCGAGAGCATTTATAGGGGAGTACCATTTTGAAGAGTCAAATCTTTAAAATGACATTTTGAATAGTATATTTATGGTTTTTTTGTTGATGTGTGCTCCAGTGGTAAAAGCTATTTTGGAGAGCCATTTATTTTTATATTATTTTAAATATAGTGTAATTATTTTGTATGTAGTTTAATTATGCAATTAATTATACAATTAATAAGAGTAAGTTATATAATTGCTTTTAAAAAACCCTCCAACAATATAATTATTAATTTTATATATAATTTTTTACTCTCTTGTTAAAGTATTTTTAAGTAAAAATAAAAACAAATATTTTTGATATAATTATATTATTTTCTAATATATATATATATATATATATATATATATATATATATATATATAAAGAAGGTGGCCCCAAGGTGGGGCCACGATTTTACCTTCCTCTCCTGAGCTGCTACAAATAGCAGCTCATGGAGAGGAATGTATTTTTACCTATCAATATATCTATCCCGTTGGAGCATGAACAGGAACACAAAAATGCTAAAAAAAATAATATTTTAATTTTGCTTCTCCATATGCCTTCTCCGCTGGAGATGCTCTGATAAAGCATTATTATTATTTGGCATGATCCTATCAATAAAACTCAAGAACTATACCATAAACACCATAAATCTACCACGAACAACCTCTAAACCTTCAAATTCGGTTACTTTGATGCTTCCATATTGTCTCCTATTCTCCTCTGTCAATTCCCTGAATTTTTTTTCTATACACGTTGATCCGGAGGACTGGTCAAGCAATGGAGATATGGAAATAAAAAAACCCTACAATATTTGAAGTGACTGTCTACTTTTGTAATTAAGTGTGTGTCAAGTATTTGTCTGAGATGTCTAGTTATCTTCGATATGTCTCATGTTTGCAATGCAAATGTTGTCCAGGTGTGCGAAAATAAGTGAGGTAAAAATCTTTTTACTCCTGGAGTGTTAGAAGCTGATTTCTTTATTATTTTACATTTTATTAACTCAATGTTTTAGAGAATAATATAAATAATATTTATAATTTTATCTAACAACTTAAATTTTTTTAATATGGTATTAAAATCTTGTTTTCATAGTTATGAGTTCAAATTTCACTATTTTTATTTTATTTAATAAAAAAACCAATCACAAGGTAGTGTTAGTCCGTAAAAGTTTCAAGCTCAAAATTTTTTTATCTAAAAAGTGTTAAATAATAATATAAATAATATTTTAAAAACTTAAGTAGTAATTTTCAAATGATATTATTCCTTAACCTGACGGATGGTTGAAGCAGAAAAACATGTGTTCTCTGGGCATGCTCCTGATCCAAATCTAATCACCCTTCTCTGAACATAACAGAAGGATTCGTTGCATATTTTAAACGCAACCACCAATGCCGGGCATCATAGTCTACTCCCATAATAGAGAGAGTAAAGTTTCGAAAAGCTCACGAATGAGTAACAATAGTTTTGCATTTAAAAGAAGTTTTTTTGTTTTTTTTGTTTTTGTTGCTGCCGGAGACTGAATGATCATCAACCAGTAATTATATATTCAAGTTAAGAGTGTAAACAAGATCTTGGCCTGGTGGTCAAGAAAAGCTTCTACCTTTCTCTTTCCCAGGTTCAAGTCTTATCAGGCACGCCTTTTACCCCCGCGGTGCCTTACATGCTCATTGGGCTTGCAGGATGTTCAATAAGCCCGATAATTAATTGTGACGCGTGCAAGCTGCTCGAACACCCCGGTTATAAAAAAATAAGAAGTTATGAGTGCAATGGACGATGATGGAATATCATTTTGCCGACTCTAATTGAGATTATTAAGCCATGATGCTCACTTTGACGAATACGTACGGTGTTTCAAAAGTATAGACTCACAAGTGATGTTGGGATAGTGAGGGCAACTCATGGAACCTTGCTCCCACCCAATATATAATTATTTTACGGTCCCTTTCAATTGCCTAATTTGTCAATTACAAAAATAAAAAAATAAAAATCACAAACAAAGCATCCATGCCAACTAGTAATGAATGCTTCATTCTTTCACCCATAAATCATTCCTGATCGATTGTGCGTCGGTCGGTTGTGATTGGGTTTGGAAGTGTTTTTTATTCAAAAATATATCAAAATAATATATATTTTTATTTTTTTAAAATCATTTTTGATATTAGCATATAAAAATATCTAAAAACATCAAAAATATTTAATTTAAAATAAAAAATATTTTTTTTCAAAAATACTTTTGAAATGTATATATATGTGTGGTGGAAGACTCGAATCTGCCTTGTTTTTTAACTGACAGAGTGTCTGTTTGAGAGTGTGGTTGCGGTTGCTTTTGAAAGTGCTTTTCGTTTAAAAATACATTAAAATTACATTTTTTATTTTTTAAAATTATTTTTGATATCAGCACATCAAAATGATCTAAAAACACCAAAATTTATTAATTTAAACTTCAAAATAAAAATAAAAATAAAAAAATTTCAAATTTTTTCAAAAGTGTTTTTGAAAAGCAATCCCAAACACCTCCAGAGACCCGTCTTTAAGCAATTAAAAAAGACTATAGAAGATTATGAGAATCAATGTATTTTTTTACTAGTTTGTAAATCGATCTTCCTCAGTTTTACAATTGAACAGTAAAAACTTGAAACTTCAAAGTTAGGTATTTTTCTTTTGGTTTTAAAAGTGCTAATCTTTTAATGGGCAGATACACGCGTTTCTCGGATTCTAAAACTCTGTTTGACACTATATTTAGTTTTGAGAAAAATTTCAAATCTAAGACACTTAACCGGATTAATAATCTCTCATATATATATAAACCATTTATGATAGGTCATGAACTGATAACTAGATCTAATCTCCGATATATATAAACCATTTATGATAGATCATGAACTGATAACTAGATCTAATCTCCGATATATATAAATCTAGACACTTGGTAGCAGAGTCTTGGTCTGATGGTCATGAAAGGCTTCTCCCTTCCTCTCACCCCAGATTCAAGCCTTGCCAGACACGCCTGTCACCCCCGATATGCCTTAAATGCTCATTGAGTTTGCAGGATGTTCAATGGGCCCGAGAATTTAGTTGTGGTGCACGCAAGCTGTCCCGGACACTCCGGTTATATATATAAAAAAAAAATCTTGACACTTAACCTGATTAATAAATGAATATGCGCTCCAAGTTATTATTCTCTTTCCACACGCGCATATATTCTCATAAATTATAAATTAAACTCGACATCATGCATGCTTAACATCACATAATTGTTCAGGCAGAGCCTGAAAACAAGTAATATCATGGTTCTGATAAGAGTGAACAGCTGGTGGTTCAAACAATTCAATACCTCATTAATGATAGCAATGGTACTCACCATGGCAAGCTAGTTCATAGGTCAAGAAGCGGAAGAGTGCTTGCGAGACAATATCGAGGTTCTCTCCTTCTAGCACTACTCAACACAAATTTTGAAAGAATTCATGGATGCCACCCAGCAAAGCTGCGAAAAATAATATTTTTTAATGAAATACGTAGTCGGTAGAAGAATAGAGGAAGAAAATATATAATAGTTCATGAACTTGTACCTCAATATAAAATGGAAGGAAATATTAATACAAATAAAATGTGAAGAAACCGACCCTCCACGCATATTATACTTGGTCCAATGCACCTTCCCTTCCCTAGCTCCCTTTATAAATAGACTCCTACCCTCCCATTCATTCTCACAATTTGAGTCCTGATCAAGAATATATTGAAGAGTTGAATTAGCTCCTACAGCTATGGCTCTTTCATGTATTGCTTGCTCTAGGTTTTCTTGACGCAGGCTTCAGTGGATGCTGTAGACACAAGTATGGGAGAATCTGTTAAGCTCAGGAGGGATAGCGCCATGAGCACGACAAAATCTATGTTTGAGTTAATCTCAACAAAGTCAATCCAGTCATCAGTGGCGCTATCCATCCTGAGTTTCATGGGTTCTTCTTACTATTCTGGTGCAGTTTCAGCTTTAAAGATGGTTGTTGGCTTCTGGGTATGTGTGTACTTTTCTTCTATAAATGCCTTCTTAATTAGGTTACTACTGTCCTGGATTTTCTTTTAAAGACAGAAAGCCTGGATTCTCAACTACGTTTAGGGTTAAACATATCCTCGACCATGATTTTCTTGCTCTTGTTTTTATTTCCAGCAGCATAATCATGTCAAGATCGATGGTGTATTTTTTCCCTTCTTTTCCTTCTAAGTTCTTTTACGATTTTTATGTATATAAATTAGCTAATTAAAGATACTTTAATGGGGTTATTTTCTTCTTTTTTTCTCTCTTTTATTGACTGGGTTTTACTTTCTCCCTAGCTTGTTTTTGGGTGTTTTTTTTCTCACGATCCCGTGTCATTCAAAAATTTACAGTGGTATGTTATCATAGCAAAGAATAAATGATCCATGGCTGTCCATGTTTATAAAGTAATTTGGTAACTTATTTTATTGTTCTCTTTTTGTTTCATGATTGATCATCCCTTTTAGATTGATTTGCATGATTCTTTGAGCTTGAATTGTTTCAGCTTGCAATTCAAATCTCTTTGGCCCCATGGTATGTGGAGCACATGCCAGCCAGTTCCCTTCAAGTTTCTCATCTCTAAGAATTTTTTTTAATTAGTTTTTTAACAGATTAATTAACCGGGAAGGTTTTATACTTCCTAGTAATATCGTGTTCAATTGAGTAGGTTAAGCTTTGTGAGTGTATTTCGAGAGATTACCCTTCCATAAATTGGTTGTGGTTATTTTAAGTTTTAATGGCTAGCTAGTCTGAAAGTACACTGAAACCCTAAAGTAGTCTCTGGAAGATGCCTGTTATATATTTATGCTAGGGTGGCATGTTTTGACTCAGATTTCTGCAGGCTTTTCAATAATGTTAGTTACTGTGGATGTTTGACTCCTTGGAAACTTTGTTCAGATCACGGTCCTCGTCGATTTCTTTTTCTATATTTTTCTCTTCCACCGCCGCCGCCACCATCACCTCTCTATTGGAAGCAGTTATTTTAAAGCTAATTTATTCTATCATGCAATAATAAAAATATTGCCAATTTTAGGCTTTCGTAAAGATAATGATGGTGAAGTTGACATATTGATTCGAGTTCATTTCTATAATGCAGCTATCTATTCTCTGTCCGATTGCAATGTTGATCATTTGGTTGGCCATTATAGCCAGAATGTAAGGTTGCGATGCATATTTTTTAGTTTGATCGCATCTATTGAGAAGTTTGATATAACTTTAGGGTACATTTTGTGTCTTATTGTTCGGGGACAAAGGTTACATCTTCCTCCAGCCGATCCCCTTTTATTGCATATATAAAATGTTCTTCGTCATCATAGGATGGTGGACAACGTGGTTGAACAGAAACCCCCACCTTTCCACAGTACGGAGAGCTTGACGGCTATGCCCTCCTGACCAGAGAGGCCTCAAAATCTTGATTGTATCTTTGACCCGAAATGACTCTTGATACTTGTTTCGTTTTCATTCCATGAGAGTAATTTTGACTTAATTTCTGTACGAGATTTAATTGTTTCAGAGTTTTAGAATAGGCGACGTTTAGATCGAGCTTCTCACCAATCTGTATGCCTCCGGCTGGGTGGGTATCGCGGTGTTGATGCAATCTGTTTAGCGTATGCTCCCAAAAGATTCATAAAAATGATCTCCTGCGAAGATTCTTCGGGATCCATCATTTTATTTTGTGACTTGGGGGTGGAAGAGAGTGGGATGGAGCAGGTTATGGATATTTATCGAATTATTTACATACGGGAGATATTCAAAGCCTGCGATTGCATGTATTAACTTACGATTATACATACATACATACGTACATATATATAGTAACTTTTATATTGATATGAAACTATATTTTTATTAATCAAGTGGTTGAGTTTAAATTCTATTTTATTTTTATGAATTTTGTGATTATGCATAACTAAAATCTCTCCATTCACTAGTTTTAAATTGCCCTGAACAGTTCTGATTTAGAATGATGATTCGCAATAATGATGTGATAATAGCTAATTCTGCCCCGATTAACTATTATCTGCTCTCGAAATTACCTGTTTTCATGCACTACGCTGAAGCTGACTCGAAGAGAACTTAACCAGTGTTTTCTCTGAACATTTTATAACAATTCTAGATTCAAAATCTCGAGAATAGTTTAGGCACCGAATTTCGGAGTAGAAATGGTTCTACGGGATTTTATCAAGAATTAGGCGTATATGATTTTATTAAGAAATGGTTCTCGAAATGTAGACTCCTGGGGCTTGAATGTTCAGGATTTAGCACAGCATTATCAACAGACCGCCATAAAGACGCCTTCAAAATCAATGCTATTTAATTTAGTTATTAAGCCCATGAAAAGTGTATTGGACTTCTTATATTGCAAGGGCTGAGCTGACACTATACCCCGTCAAATAGTGAATTTTTACACCTACCGGATCCATGCAAATCAAACCGATTTCATATTAGGCCCAACATCTTGCTGGTCAATCGAATTTCTTTTATTTTATCGTGATTTTAAATTCACTGAATAATAACTTTTCACTATTTTATGGACATTTAAACTCTGTTGAAGAACAAAAATGGACTGACATGAGAGCACCTTGACAAATGGTCGACCTCAGCCACGACTGTTAAGTTTAGCTATAACATCCCTTGATCTCGAGAAGGAGTGATGGAGTATTTCTTTTTCTCGCTCTCTCCCCGTGCTTTTCTTCTTCTTCCTATTTGCATTAGGTTTTTTTTTTTTCCAGCTGCTAATGGTGATGATCAGCTTGGTCCCGGTGTATGATGTCTTGATAAGGAGAGATGGAAGACACGCAGGACACTATTCCACCGATCTTCTTCATACCACAGAGGAAGTTGACGAGTCTAGTTTTCGCAATGAAACGGGGTATGAAATAATTTAAATAAACTTAGACAATCTTAAATATTGGTCAAATATGCAAAACACCCATGTGATACATGAACTTAGCTAATTGTCCTCTATTATTGCGCAGGACCCGTGACTTCACCTATTTCAACAAGTGTACTATATTACTTTTAATTTCGTCCAAACTATAACCAACTTTCACACTTCTATTATGGAAAAATAGAAATTTTAATTTAAGGTGATAGTTTAAAAATTCTTTTTTCTTTGTCTTATTTTTACCCACAAAAATTATCATTTCACTTCATACATAATTGACAAAATAAATTGTATTGGCTAAACCAATTTATAATTTCTTAACATATTTTTATCAAGGAAAAAAATAATCAAAGAACTCATTTTATACACTCATGTATCACACTTGTACCCACCAACCAATCCTTTTAACTAGCACACTTACATTTGATAACATCCAACCAAGTCAAAATGCTTCACTTCTAACACCTTCAACTATCATCTAACACTTAAAGTAATGCAATTTTACATGATTCGTCAATAAATAATCCAAATAAACTCAACACCTAAATCCCACCATTTAGCCCAAAATCCAAGAATATACAAGGGTGGATTTTTCTTCTCTCAATGGGTTCATATCAACATTATTCATTTATCATTCATTCCAACCAACACAATTCCACACAATACAACTAGTAATTACCTTAATTATCCTTAGAACTACTCATACATACTTTAGTTAAAGCCTTGGACATGGGAAGGATTAAATTCCTTTTCAATTCATTCAATTGAACCTTTACTCATTTATTATTTATATGTTATATCATTAATCATCTCAAAAATCCTAATATATCACTACAGTTAGCCCTTTCAATGCTTCATCCTACACAAAACCAGATAAAATAATTAGTTTGGAAGAGTTTATTACCTTTCAATCTAAAGAAAATGTAAGGTTAAAAACTTAGAAAACCATTATTTTTCACCCATGTTCCTTCCTCTTTTTCTCCTCTCAAAACCGTGGCCTCAATTAGAGAAATAACCCTTGAATTCTTCAATTTTCTTTGCCTAAAACTTCTTTTAACACCTACTGATCACTTAATCTATCTTTGTTTTATGTTTTGAGGGTGGATTTTAAACGATTGCTCACATTTTCCCCCCTCACATGGCCAACCAAAAAATAACCTTAGAATAATTATTTCTCTTATTCATGATATTAATTTTCACTTATTATATTATTATCCAAAGTTTCCCTTACTTATATAATGAACCCCACATGTTTCTTTTAATTTAATTTAATTTAATCTATTAAAATACAACTAATCATAATAAATACACGGTAAAATTCAAACAAGAATTCAAAAATCATTAAAAATTCTAAAACTTCATATTCATTGATTGGAATGTTGATCCCCAATCAAATTGATTGTGCCAATGCATGGGAGGCTAACTAGGAAAAGATATGGGCAAGTTCATGAAACCAAATAAAATACAAGCATTTGATTAAAATAAGTAACCCTTGTAAATGAAATGTTTCTTAATTGATTAGTGCCAATCAAAGTCCCTTAAGTGGTCAGAGACACCACACTCATTTATTTAAAGTGATATCATAATCAACCATTTGGTAGAAGAAGAAGAAGAAGAAGAAGAAATAATGACTGAATCTCAGATATCTTGCTCCCTAGTTTTGAAGTTTGGCAAATAAATTCTTAATTAAACTTTAAAATTTAAACTTCAAATTTCTTTCAATTAAGTCTTTCTTTTTTCTATTTATTGGAGATGAACCCGAATTAGTTCTTTAAACTTATTTTTTCTTCTATTAAGTCCTTGATTGAATCCATAAAACCCATTAAAAAATATTTATTGTTCTCATTATGGTCAAGTTCGGACTTCAACCATGACTTTCTTTCCATTAAGTCTTTCTTCAACCTATCTTGTCAAAATATCATAATCTAACTATTAATTTGGTATTTTGAACCTCACGTTCCATCCATTTGGTTGTGCCAATTGTTTAGCTTTTTTTCAGGGTGTTTTAGTTTTTTAATTGTTTTGGAAAAAGTGAAAAGCCATTTTTAGCTAGACAATTGTTTTTTAATTCCAAGGATAAATCATTAATTACACAGTGCAACCAAAAAAATATATAAAGAGATTGGTTTATTTAATTTAATTAGAAAATACTAATTCAACCATGTGAAAAGATCATTCTGCAGCACAATTTAATCAGATTATTGTTATCACCCTTGAACGAGCAATGAAATGAGTTTTAGACAAACAAACAAAACCAAAGGGCAGGGTGTCAATCTAGTTTATGTGGTGGAACATCTTGTTAGGGGTGATTTTGGTTATGGGTTTTCTTTCAGACATGCTTGGATTGGGCATGGCAACTGGATCCATGATAGGGTAACTGCTCTTTCGGAAACTTACAGTACTGGATTCAACCATGGAAAAAGAAAAGGAAGTCTGAAATCAAGGCGTATTTTCTTCACTTGAGCAAACCGCATACGTGTTGGGATCAAAATATATCAAGAGTGGTCAAAGATAGCAAAACGTCTGCCAAATCCCACTCTTTTCGTTTCTCGGCAATTGAAATCTGCAGCTTGAGTTCTCCACAACTTATGCATATGCCCTCGATCCCTAACAACTCTCTCTCTTCAATGTTCACAGTTTCTGTTCAGGGTATTTTCTGGTGGAAAAATGGTTAGGATAGCTGATGGCCACCTACATAATTCCTTTTCCACGGAAGCATTGTACGTTCCTAATTCTGATAGATTTCTAGTCTTCAACAACGTTGTTTCCAATGAATCATAACATTTCTAAGGATTCATTATCATGTCGCGCAACTCTTCATGGGAACTCGTCAGATTATTTTAACTCGAATGACGGGTTAAATGTCCACTTCGGTGTGATATTATTCGATGCAATTCTAGTCATTTTGATGACTCGCCTTGTCGCCTTTCTTCTCAGGCCTTTCAAACAGCCCAAGGTTGTCTCTGAGGTCATTGTAAGATTCTTCCTTCATTTTTGCGTATATTTATTACCTTGTTTCGCTAAACATTGCATGTATATTTTAACTGAAATAATATGGATTTTTCTGCCACTGAACTTGTGTTGCTCTGTTGTTTTTGATAATTTTCAAGGGAGGTATAATCCTTGGTCCGTCTGTGCTAAGCATCGAAAAGAAGTTTAATGGTACTTTTTTCTCGGAAAATGCCAAGTATATCATTGGAAATATTGGAACTATGGGCTTCATGTACTTCCTTTTCATCATTGGGGTTAAGATGGATCTCTCTGTGATCAAGTTTTCGAGAAGGAAACATAGAATGATAGCATTGGCTGGAGTGATCGTTCCTCTTGTCGCAGGTACAATAGTGGCAAACATCATGAGCCCGTCAATGGATAAAGTACTTTCTAAACCTTCTTCGATCGGAAGAGTTATTTCAGCAATGGCTGTAACAGGATATGCTGTCATTTATCCTGTCCTTCAGGAATTAAATCTTCTCAGCTCTGAGATGGGGCAAATGGCCCTGGCTACCGCGATAATAACAGACGGAATAGGGATAATCTTTTTGATCATAGCTGGGGCTCTAAAACAAACAGATGCTACTGCCGATACCATTTTAAGGTATATGATTTCAGTAACAGCTTTCATAGCTTTAGGTGTTATCACCCTTCGACAGGCAATGATATGGATTCTTGGAAAAACTCCCGAGGGGAAGCCTATCGAGCAAGTTTATATCGTGCTCATTTTGCTAGGGGCTTTGGTGATGAGTTTTCTTTCAGACATGATCGGGTTGGATTTTGCTACGGGATCCATGTGGATGGGGCTAATGATACCAGATGGTCCACCAATCGGATCAACAATTGTGGAGAGGAGCGAGACATTCATAATGAACTTCTTCGTGCCATTTTCATATGTGTACATCGGAATGTCCATGGATCTTTTTGCTATGACAAGTGTTTCTTGGTCTAGTTTGGCACCACTTTTTACGGTGGCTGTGTCAGGAATTGTGTTTAAACTGCTTGCAACTCTTGTGACTTCACTCTTGGTGAAAATACCATTTAGAGATGCTCTCACTCTCACGCTCATTCTGAATCTGAGAGGTCAGCAGGAATTCATCTTACTAATGCATTGGCTGGAAAAATCGGTAAGCCAGTTTTTCTCCATCACATATACTATGTTCAGAACTAGAAATTCCCCTTTAACTGATTGGTGTATAAAAGAGTTATTCATCCATTATGTGCAATTTTATGTTAAATAGGTTATAGATATCCCATCTTTCACAATGCTGGTGCTATTAGTAACATCTGTGACAGCAGTTTCCACGCCTCTCATCAGATTCCTCTACGATCCAACCAGGCCATATAAAGTGAACACGAATAGAACCATCCAATACACCCCTCCACACGAAGAACTTAAGGTAGTAGCTTGTGTCTACAACCAGGATAGCGTGGCCAGCCTCATCAATCTTTTTGAATTCTCCTCTCCATCTCAGAGAAATTTATCAGTCTATGCTCTCTGCCTCATTGAGCTGAATGGCCGAGCAGCCCCATTGTTGATAGATCACGAGAAGGAGACTAGTACTTTCAATTACTCGGGTTACGATTCCACATATCATGCCTTAAGAACCTACATGGAAACCAAAAGGGACGTGATGGAGATCCATTCCTTCACGGCAGTGGTTCCAAAGCAAACAATGTATCAAGATATCTGCAAGCTGGCTATGATAAAAGAAGCCAATCTTGTCATTTTACCTTTCCATATGGAATGGATGGATAGCGCGAAAATGACTGAAATCGATCATCAACGAACGCCTTCTGTATTCTCAAATGTGCTGGACCACGCTCCATGCTCCGTTGGAATTCTTTTTCACAGGGTTCACTTGTTGAACCCCCTTTGCGATAAATTCTTCGACAGCTCTCCTCGCCATGTTCTTGTGCTATTTTTAGGTGGAGCAGACGCTCGAGAGGCACTTTTTTATGCAGATAGAATTCTAACGAATCCGAATGTGTCCCTTACGGTGATCAGGTTCCTTTCTTATCATCCTTGCAGAGAATATGAGCGAGAGAAGAAGATTGACAATGGGGTGATCACATCATTTCGGGAAAGGAATGGAAGAAATAAACGTGTGGTTTGTAGAGATGTTGTAATGAAGAACGGAGAAGAAACATTGGCTACAATCCAGGCATTTGGTAATGATGTTCATTTTGACCTATGGATCCTAGGAAGGCAAAAAGGGATCAATCCATTTCTCCTCGAAGGGTTATCTTCAGATTGGTGTGAGCATCTCGAATTAGGAGTGATAGGTGATTATATCACTTCCATGGATTTCGATGGCACCACTTCTATTTTAGTGGTGCAGCAACAAACTTTGAGAGGGTAATGAATTCTATTGTGCTGATGAATAAGAGTGTTTATAATTTATCGGTGCTATATATGTTTTACCATATGCATGATATAGGACCAAATCCAGTAGTTTCATGACACAACAAGCCTAATCAGATTGACAGATTCTAGTGCTTCACCTAACAATGTAAGTTTTTAGATGAGATGGTTCCTTGATATGATATCAGAGCTTTGTTGACCAAGTGGTCACGAGTTCAAATCTCACCACCCTCAATCTATTTAATAAAAATCAACCACTAGATAATATGAGTCTGTGATAATATTAAAAAATAATATAAATAATATTCTAGAATATTACTTTATAACTTAAACTTTTATGGTTCATTGATACTTGTTCTCTTAGAACCTCTAGGCTAGCGCAAGTAGTGGTCGCAACTTTGGAGAATTGAGAAGGTCTGGAGAGTCAAAACAATGAACTAGATAGCAAAACTGGTCAACAACTTCAATATATATTTCGTGATTTAATATTTTAAAAAAAATATTATTTATTTACAAATTATACTCCAAAATTTAATAACAACTAAGTAACAATTTAAAATGAAAACAAATACTAAATATGAATTTAAAAAATAAACAACAAGGTATTAAAATTAAATACTTTATAGTCTTTAGCAATGTTTAACATAAGTAATAGTAATATTTTTGTATTTGGTTTAAAGAGTTTAGGTTAGAAACTATTTTTATTGAGATAGAAAAATAAATAAATAAAATTAGAACCCTAAGACGCTCTTTTACAAATCTGAGAAGGAAGTGATTTGAAGGTAAAAAAAAAAAAGAGCATAGAACGTTGGGTACGAGAATTGCATTAAACGGCAGTTATTCTAGCTGCTTCCTTATAAAAATGTTCGATATAACACAAAACTTAAACAAGGTTGGAGTTTTAATAAAATAATAGGATAAAAACATTCTTCTAAAATTTATTCTAGAATTTACTTTTTTTTATTGTAATTTAAGAAATTATATTTTATATCATGAATTAAATAAAACTTACAAAATAATTATAAAATAAAATTACTATGGTATACAATAATATAACACAAATAACAATTATTATGTTTTTTTTTTAATTTCCTCTCTCTCTTTCTCTTACCAATTAAAATTGATGTGGGTTTTTTCACCATAACAACTTTCAAATAAATACATTGAAGCTAAATGCATCAAATTTGATTCAACTATTTTTTTGAACGGGAAGAGTGCTATATAATCAACATGTTGGTGATGTGCTGGTGAATGAACTTGAACGAAATCTTGGCAGATTTGCATGTATAAAAGATGTTGAAGACATATTATATACATCTAATGGGGATGAAAACAATGGTGAAGAAGAAGGGTTTGAAGAGCTTGAATCATGCATGCCTCAACTTTCTAGAAAGTGTCATGATAACTCATTCTCGGAAGATCTTTAAGATGAATTCCAGGAGGTTTGACGCTTCATTTCAAAAATGTTTTTGAAAAAAATTGAATTTTTTTGGGATTTTTAGATTATTTTGATGTGTTGATGTCAAAAATAATTTTTAAAAACTAAAAAAATATAATTTTAATGCAGTTTTGTATGAAAAGCACTTTTAAAAACAACTGCAATCACACTCCTAAATAGACATGCATGAATAAGATAATGAACTCGAAACTTGGTTGTAACTATTGTTCCTTGAGTAGTTTCCACACATGACCGCTAAATATTTCTCTTTCCATTCCCAGTGGCATCTCTTGTTTGCTATTATCATTGATTATGACGTGTTATTTATGAAAGCCTAATGATTTTTTTTTATGATAATTGACCTAGTTTTTTAATTCATATCTTACATCTAACAAAAGTGCAGTGTACTTGGGAATTTTTCAGAGAGACCCATGTTGGGCATACTGAAAATTGAATAAAAGTAAAAGTGTTGAAGGTCAAAGTGCTTTGTTATATATGCTTGAGTTGATGTCTTTTATAATAAATGATTTCTTGAAATATATTTGTATTTGGTTATTGGTTGGGTTGCATTTCATCTGGTATCTATATAGTCATCAAAAGCCCAACATCTAAATAGTTTCCTCAAATTCTCCCTTCATTATCTCCATGATAACTTCATTCTTAACACCTTATGTTTTCTTTTACTGAAAAAGAACTTGCTCAAGTTGTTAATTATACATCTTCCCATATTATCTAGTGTGCCTTAGATGAAACATCTTCCTTTATATCTTGTGCAGACATTATTCAAATTCGCACATAAACCCTAATTACAACTAAAATTAGTAAATAAACCACTAAATACTTCCATTTTATCAAGAAGCTAACACATAAGCTAGCAATCATGGTTTAGTCAATAACCTGAGATGATATTTATCACATATATTATTGCAGGTTTTAGCAATGCACATGACAATTTCATGGTCATTTTCCGCTTACATACAGAATACATGCTTGAAGAAATTTATTCTATTTTATTAACCATAAAAGTTTGTGTTTCTCGATACCAAATCACTTTAAAAACTTAACAAGCTTCTATCAATATTGCTCAACACTAATCATAACTATCTGTAAAGAATGATCATGATGATTTTTAAGGAAAGGGGCAAGACAATCATGATGGTTTTAACTTTGCTCGTCAAAACAATGATCATACATATATTGTTTTCAAAGCTTATGGTAAGCTTGGACACTATCTCATAAATGTTATCACATATTTGATATATTTTACTAATATGTTCTAAAATACACTCAAACATGATAAATAATGGCAATTGTACCTATTAGAAGGTTGAGTAACATATGGATGTAAGTGTAACCCATCACCTCATAAATACCGCTTCCAATCTGAACCAATAGAATAATGAATATAATGATTTAGATATTGTTAAAATGGAAAATAGTCAAGGTTTGCATATTTCTAAAACTAGTTTTTTTTGACATAATATGACCAAGTGGTCATGAGTTCAAATCACGTTATTTATATTTTATATTCTATTTAATTTCTAATAACACCACCTTTATTTCTTTTTTTTTTAATTTAAAATCCAATTAAAAGCACAAAGTAATGTGGGTCTATGCAAGTTTTAAGTCTGAATGACTTTCAGTTGAGGGTGTATTAAACAATAATATAGATTATATATTGAAGATTCACCTAATAGCTTAAGTTATTAAGTTGAATTGGTTTTTTACAAGGAAAAAAACAAATCATATTCCTAATTCATCAAGTACCTGGTTTATCAGTTAAGCCATATTTTATATGCAATTTACACCATATCTAGAGAGGATATGAAAAAGAGAAACAAAGAATAATTATTCACTCCAATGATGTTAAAATACTTGTCTTTACTTTTACTTTGATTAATACAGTAGGTATCTGACTCTCAAGATATATATGCATGGTGTTCCAACATATTATTATAAATCAAGGAAAATAGAGTTACTTGTTGATTTTATGGGTAACTTTTGTTTAACAGGTTGTTTGGAACCCTTATAATTTAATTTAATTTTAAATGTTAAATCAATTTCTTAGTTTAGAATATTTTTAAGGGCATTTGATATGGGAAAAAAAGAATTTAAACCCGAATAAGCAAAAGAATAAGTAATATAAAATAACAAAAAGCCAAAGAATAATAGAATTTGAAAAAGTCTGTAAAGTTTTATTTAATTCATCAAAACTAGATAAATAGCTTAATATGAAAATGAGCTATATAAATAGCATAATCCTAAAACATCCACCGTTGGACTTATGTCATCAATTACAATTATATAACATAAATAACCCAAATAAATAAAACAAAGACAATAAAATAGTATCGACTATTGCTATTAGTAAGTTTGAATTTATGTTGGATGTGGTGGTTATACTGGTGGTGGCATATGGTGGTTGATTTGAGGTTGCGGTAATTTTAGTGGTACCGATCTGCCTAGTTCTTGGTGGTTGTGTTGATGATGAAAAATAGATTTTTTTGCTAAAAATATACATATTGGAGAGATATTTTTCTATGCCAAGTGATCAACCTAGAGAATTTTACAAGCCCTAATATATCGATTAACTGTAAGAATAATTAAAAAAAACCAAAGTTATAATACCAAAAATAATACATGACAAAAGAAGACTTAAAGCCAAAATAATCTACAACTATGTAAATCTTATTCAATTCATCAAAATTATCTCATAAGATGAAAAGGAACTATATATATAGCATAACCCCATACACATTTATTGTTGGACTTGACCTATCAATTATATAACATAAATAACCCAAATAAATAAAACAAAGACAATGAAATAAACTAAGATGGACTCGGTCTCTTAACCAAAGAGTGGCATGATGGGCAATCTTTTGTTTTCTACATTTATAATCTCGCATAATCTGTAGTGTGGATCTGGTGTTCCCACCAATATTGATTCAAATTTAATTGCTAAAAAATGACCAAAAACAAATCAAATATGACATCCTCTATTTTTCTATAGTAATTTTCTTTGAATTAAGAATTAAATAACATTTTAAAAATACCCTTAACAATATAAACCATATTAAAAAAATTCTCATTGAATCCCTTGTGTTTTATAATGCACTATAATGAATTGTGCAAGATAATGCATTTTTCATGCTATGTTGCCACATCTATGGACCTCTTGCATAAATGTTTTTTCCACTAATTCATTGAATATACCAAAGCTTATAACATGTAATTCATTTATTTTTTACGAGAAATAACTCCATTTGGCATAAACAATCAATTGCTCATTTCTCATCTCGTGATCTTTTGGAAATATAGTGCAAAATACAAAGCATTGCTTCAAATATGGTGATGGATTATTGTAACTCAAACTCAATGCAAGTAAAATCTCACTTTTTTAGGTCACAAATCTCACTTTATTTGACAACTCTCCATCCATATTCAATTCCTCTTAAGTTGTCACAGACCATAAAAAGTAATTACAATATGCAATTATTGGGCTCCATTTCTACGAAAGGCACAAAGCTTGAGGTGGGGTCCAATATTAAGGCCTAAAGCCTAAGCCCACTTGGGTAAAAGGCGTCAAACTACCCCGGCTACCGGAAATAGCATTGCTTTTCTTTTCTTTTCCTTTTCAAACTGAAACTGAAAACAGTTTAATTTACTGTTTTTGTTAGCAAAATAAGAAAATTAAGATTTATTCCTTATAAATAATCATTTATTTCTAATGGTTTAAAAAAATATATTGTATACTATCTTTTTAAATTTATATATCTATAATTTAGTATTTTGATTAATTTCATATTACTTTCAATAAATTTTTAGTTTCATGATAAATAAATAAAAAAGAAATAGATAGATGATGGAGAAATTTATATTGGGTGATTTATAGTGGTTATATTCTATGGTTTTCAGAGAATATGTCATCTATTTTTATTAAAAGTAATTAGAGTAGATGATGTGTGTTCCACCTTATTAAACTAAAAAAAAAAATTTAAGGTTCGTGCGAATGCCTTTTTTGACCGAGTCAAGTTTTAGGCCTGATCTCATTGTTTTTTTTAAATAATATTTTTTTATATTAATGATTTATATATATTTAGTTTTTATATTTATGCTTTAATTAATATTCCTTATCTTTTCTATCTATGTTGAATAGTGATTTTTTTTATTGGATGTTTTAATTTTGTTCATAAGATAGTATGATTTCTTTTACGATAGAGTTGAATTGAAAGATAAAAGATTGAAGTGAAAAAATCAGGTAATATAAGTGATTTTTTAAAATTTAATTGAAAAGTACATTTTTAAACTTGAAGATGTGGGGGATATATTGTTTCTATGCACTTATTTGCATTGTGGGTTACAATAGCAATCCATTTGTTTTTCATTTTGACATTTTGTTTTCTTTGCTCATTGTTTTTTTTTTTTAATTTGATTCTTGTACTATGTATTTATTGATATTTAAAGTTGATAATTTATTTTAATTTGCCTTTTATATTAGTTGAGAAATAAATTACATGATTTTATTCTTCAATTTTCATTTGTCTTTTATATGATTTTTTTAATAATTGATAATCTATTTTTGTTAATTTATAGTTAAATAAATAATAGTGTAGATTTTTTATTTATTAATCTACTAGAGTCTATTACCTAGTTTATAGTTTTGACACAGGTTATTTGATTCACATGTTATGTTATATTTTTAACTGTCTTTCATGTTATTTTTTGACCTATTAAGATTATTTATTCATTTTAGATTAACCTCTTATGATTTAATTAAAAATTCAAGTTAGATATAAAGTCGAGTTAATGAATTTCAATATCAAATCACTATCAAATTTTATTGTACTGCTAATTTTTATATATATTATCACTATTTTTTTTATAAGCCCGCCAGAGCACAAGAAATTGACTAGTAAGAATCTTAACACGTAGCGTTCTTACAAACCTTGTTTTTTTTTTTTTTTTTCTCCGTTCTCAAGAAAACGAACAAAATAATCATCCGTGTTCTCTAACCACACCTTTCAACCAATTGATAAACCCAAGTAAACGACGGACACGCCCTCAACCTAACCTGCGCCAACAATATATTGCCACGTTTTCACCCTAACCCTAACCCTAACAAATAAACCAGGGTTACCCGCTTATAAAATCACAAGTCCAGATTTTTGGGGCAGTTTCCCGAAATCATACACGTCAAACCCCCGCTCTCTCGAAGCCATTCTCCATCTATCTAGTCGCCGCCCCTATCATTCACCATGCCTCGCCGAAGCTCTGGGGGTCAGATTTTTATGCTGATCTGTTAATTCTTTTCTGGACTGTTCATTTTTATGTGTTTTGGTGCTTATTTTTATTTTCTGTTTCAGATTTGAGAAAACGTAGCCAAGAATATAAATTCAAATTCTCCGTTTTGTTTTTGCGACTAGAGAGGCAGTGATGTGTTGATTATATTTGTTTAGTCATGGTTTTTCTTTTCTTTTTTTATAGCATTTTTTTGTTTGTTTTCTAATTTGTGAAAGTTGATGTCGATCATAAAGTCCGTTCCTTTCTATCTGTTTAAACCTTGCAAGATGCTTAATTGATTTGGATTTCCATATTTTTGTTGATTCAAGTAAGTTGATTGTTTGATTTTTAGTTTTGTTTTTAATTTAGTTAATATTGAGGATAAAACTTAGGCATTTAGATGCTGGTGTGTTTCAGCTTTTGGATTTTGGGGTTGATGTGATCGGTTCATTTGTTGAATACCGGTATCTATTCCGTTTCATTTTGTTGTTCTGGATAATATTCGCTGGTTTCCAATCATTTAGTTTATTTATATACTATGTGATGTATTTTTTTTATCAATTGTGCTACTTTTCATGAATACTGATCTTCCAACTTCTTATTTACACATGATCATATGTTTTTTTGCAGGAAGATCTGCCCGCCCAGCTCCTCGTCCTGCCCCAGCTCGCAGCCCACCTCCCCAAACAGGTAATGATACTCTGCAGAGTCTTGCAGTATTATTTGAAGATTGCAAAACATTCTAGGTGCACACAGGAACAGATCCATGTATCACATTTAGTTTGGATTGAGGATTTTCCATGCTATTTACCTTCGCATCTTAAACTTGGTGTTGCTTTTTTAAAAGCATAACTTAGCTTCAATCTTTTTGTGTGTGTTCTGATGCAGTCAACCATGCTCCTCCACCAGCTCATGCTCAGAGCAGCGGTGGTGGATCACTTCTTGGAGGTATTGGCTCGACCATAGCTCAGGGTATGTGAAAAATGGATCATTGCTTTCTTGGGATTGAAATCCTCTCTTTCATGTTATTTCTTGGTCATGTTTTGTTTGAATTATCATAAGCCTGAATCTCTTATAACAGGCATGGCTTTTGGTACTGGAAGTGCTGTGGCACACAGAGCTGTAGATGCTGTGATGGGTCCCCGCACTATTCAACATGAAACTGCGGTCTCTGAGGCTGCAGCTGCCGCAGCACCCACAGCAAGCAGTATGGGTGGTGCTGATGCATGCAATATCCACACCAAGGCATTCCAAGATGTATGTAAACTTTTCTTGTTTGGTTACTTATTTCCAAGGATTAGCAATGTAAATCAAGTGATCTTTGTTATTTTCTGGTAGTTGTAAAATTGCCTGGAGGATGTTAGACAATGATTCCAAAATTTTAAAAAATGTAGTTCTGAACTCCTACATCCTTAACCTACCCCCTAATTTGTGTTGTGATTTTTAAATATAATGTAGTTATGATGTCTAGATGCCATAGAGGATCCAATGGTTCCTGGACTAAGATCCTCGATATATAGTGACATTTATCCACAAGATTAGGAAAAGCATTTGTTTGAACTGGTTCATTTTGAGAACTATTTATTGAAAATAGATTAAGACTCTTCCGAGTGAGCATAATGGGATACTACTCCTTACAAAATGCATATGATTTTTATTTTTGGTCCTTTCTGTTTTGTTTTTTTGGTGCTATGCACAAACTTAGGTCGTTAATTGCTCTTGCATTGACATTAGTTTCACCTGTCTTCTTTGCAGTGTGTGAACAACTTTGGAAATGACATCAGCAAGTGCCAATTCTACATGGACATGTTGACCGAGTGCAGGAGGAACTCTGGCTCTATGTTGGGTGCCTAAGCATTCTCTTTGCTTTGCCATGAAATGGGAGTATATACTTTGAACTTAATTTTTATCATGATCGATCCATGTCATGATCAAGCTGCTGTCCATTTACGATACATTTAATAATTTTTGTAGTTAAAACTTAAAACTACTGGATTTGGTGGGTTAACTACTGGACCTTTCCCGGTTATTATTGGAACCAGGCTCCCATATTACTATTCCAATCTCAACTGCATATTCATTTGACTGAATGCCAATGGCTGGTCTTGAATAACGAGGATGTGCAATTCGATTCAGATGTGTGAAATACTATATAAGATGGAATCGTAATTTGCTCTTTTCCACCTTGTGTACCTAGATTTCTTAGCATTTTTTTTAAATAATATTTTTAGTTGGCCAAAAGATTGTTTTAACAACAATCCAAACCTCGAAAAAATTATTTAGATCTAAATCATGGTCACATGTTGGGCTAAGGGGCATCATATCCATGCTAATGTCCAACACTTATGGGCTGGGCACATACTATGGCTTGAGTACGCTTTCTAAGTGTCAAACAACAAACTAAAGTTTGTTATGTTTTTTTTTTTGTTTTGTTTTGTTTTGTTTGGAGCTCAAGTATTATTATACTATATACCAAAAGAGGTCATGGGTTAGTGGATTATAATAGTGTTACTCAGTTTTCGGGTCAGTTCGGTTTGGTTTGTTTGATTCGCAGGTATACTGATATTTATTTATGTTTTCACAATAACATCCGAAGAAATGCTTGCAGCTTAGTGGACAGAGCGTGCGCCTGCCAGGCAGGAAGTCAACCCCTGACTTGCGCTCCTTATTTATTTTAACGTCAAATAATTTCTTTTTCCTTATAATTTTATTTTTTTCATTTTTTTTTTGCTCTTTTGTTAAAGTTATTGGTTTTTTTTATTTGATTGAATTTCCCCTCGTTATTAATATAATAATAATAATTTTAGTTTTTTTTCTTGCTTCCTTTTTTGTTAATGTTTTTGATTTTTTTTCTCGTGGTAATTTAATTTATTTTTTTTATTGTTTTAGCAGTAACAATAATGATATTTTTAGATGTCAAGACTTCGATGTTCCTGTTGTTATAATAGGGTGTGTTGATGTGTTTTATTATATCAAACCTTACATATATAAATGTTATATTTTATTTGATTTTTTCAATTTTTTTCATTTGATTGAAATTGATAATATATTTGGTTTTGTTTTCGGCTCTTATACTCTTAATTTTTTATTTTAATTCCTTTAATTCCTTTAATTTTTAATAGTTCTTAAATAATTCTTATTTTTATCCATGTTTATATATATGTACCTTTAGTTTTGGTTTTTTTTTTTTAGATAACATGTTTTTCAAAGATTTTGTTCTTAAATTTTAGTTTGTGTTGATGATCATTTGAAAATTAATATTTCTTATATTTTTTTTCCTTTGTTTTTTCTTTTGGTTTTTTTATTATATTTTTTTTTATTCTCACGTCAAATGATTTTTTTTAGCTAATAATTTTTATTTTTTTTAATTTTCATTTTGTTTGCTCTTTTGTTAAAGTTTTTGGGTTTTTTTATTCTTTTATTGAATTTATTTTTCCATTATTCACGCAATAATAATAATTTTAATTTTTTTTCTTGCTTCTTTTATTAATGTTTTCGAGTTTTTTCTCCTTGAAATAATTTAATAATTTGTATTGTTTTAGTAATAATAATAATAATATTTTTAGATGTTAAACCTTCGATATTGTTGTTGTTATAATATGATGTGTTAATGTGTTTCATTATATCAAACCTTGCATGTATAGATGTTATATTTTATTTTTGAACTAGCAAAATCTATTAATTATTTTAATCTGAACAATTATAAAAAATATTTATTCGACCCGCAACATAGTGCGGGCAATTAACTAGTATATCACTAAATAAAGTCTAATCTTGATTTTATATCACTAAACTTTAATTTTATTGGGCTGAATGTGTGTTCTAATTCATTTTTAGCCTAGCTTATAGGGTAGGCTCGTTTATTTTTCCTTGTTAATATTTTTTTAGTGATATTATCCATTATTAAAACATGTCTAAGAAATGTTTGTTAATGATACTTATCTCATCATTATATTTATAAGTGATATTTTTATCTCATTAATATTATAAAGATAAAAGACTTTTTAACTCTCTCTTTAACAAAAAGATAAGGAAAATGAGATATAAATACATCATAAACCATCTAGATAAAATATTTACAATTTTTATTCTTGACATACATGTCATTTTCTTGCACAACTCTTATTCACATACCAAATAAAAATAAAAGGTATGGATTTTTTTAGAAATAACAATAAGGACCATAATATATTTAACAAGGTAAGAGAGAGAAATAAAAGGAAAAAAAGATCATCAGAAATACACCAGTCATATTTGGAGTACACGTGCTGCCTATAATGAAAGAGAAGACAAAATAAAATTGACTAATACAGTGAAATATTTTTTCTTACTGCTCGCGTTGCTCAAAATGTGCGGTGATTCCTATGCATTGGCGCTTACTCTCCAGGCATTAGCAGTTTTTCAATTAAAAAATCATTATTTTAAAGGAGAATTATATTATTACCCTCAACCAACTTACAATTAACAATAATGTTTAAGTTAAAATACTTCAAGACCCTTGATAACAATGAGGTAAATGTCTTGCATCAAATGATACATGTGTAATTCTACTATGTATAAGAAAATAATAAATAAATAAATACCCGAACCCGCTACTATCAATTTCTTTTTTTAAGGATATTTTGGTTATTTTACTATTACAAAACATTGAATAAACATAAATACTGCAAATAAATCAATAATAGCTTATTCACCTCATGAAATTATTAAAATAATCCTAGTCTAGAAGCATATAATTTTTTATAGAAAAAATAAATAGTTATTATAATATAACAAGAAACAGAAAAAATACGAGAGAGGCACTGAGATTTTAGTTGTTTGTTAATTTAAAAACATGATTTTGTTTCTTAGTTTTATCTAACCACAAAACTGTACTTACAACGAAAACCAATCGAATCGAATCTCATTCCTCTCTTTTCCAAACAGAGCACTACGGCTTCCTGAATCTAGGTAGGATTCAGACATGACTTCCGTACGTATGAGTGTACACGTATACATCAGAGGTACGATGAAAATAATTGCACACTAAACAAGGACATATTTGTCATTTCGTAAATCAAATTCTCTAGTGCTAGAAAAAGCGACCTCTTTGTTTCACAGAAATTCCTTGGAAACGTCTTTCCACTCCATTTCTTTATTCCTTGCTTTTCTTTATTAATAAAAATCTGAACAAACAAAACCTTAGTAGAGATTAATTAAGTTGAGAAAATATTCTTAGAGAGTTCTGAGTTCGTGATGGGTTTCGTGGGTATGTTGAGATTTGCTGTGCAATGCCTTGGTATCGTTGCATGGTATGAACATAACTGTATCTATACTTATAATCGCTTTGTTTCGTACAAGAGTACTGAAAATTCCCACCTGTAATGTGGTTTTGAAACTTGATTCTACATTTTTATATCTATTTGTTTCTTTTGACTGATAGAAGTATCAGTTTCATATTTTCTGATTAATGATGACCAATGCTTGATTTTAAGCATTTTTTGTTGTCCCAATAATTAATTAAGAAAGTCTTGTTTTGCTTGCTGTTTGTGTTTTCAAGATTTTGATGATCGGTTGTTTCTGTTTTATGGGCGCAGGCCTGTATTTGGTCTGGGCTATCCTTTGTAAGTCTTTCTCTCTTTGCTTGACTTTGTGTGTTTTAGTTCATGTTACTGATTCGCAATTTCTAATGATGATTCAATCATGCTATCCAGAATGTAAAAACGTTATTTCCTTACCCAAGAAGTTATGAATCACTACTAATCATCCGTACTTGTTTCTGTCTGTCAACAGATGTGCTTCCATTCAAGCGATCGAGACTAATTCAAACTCAGACAACCTGAAACTGATCACTTATTGGGTCTCCATTTCCGTGGTTTTGCTCTTTGAACGTGCTTTTGAGCTTGAATGGTAATTTACTATATTTTCTTCATTTTACATTATATAGCTCTGTTTTCGTACTCAGTTGAAACAAATTAAAACATAGTTTCTTGGGAATCAAAACAATTTATGTAGCTTCTGATCTACGAGAACTTTTCCTTATGTTCTGTAATTACTCTGAGCACGCACAATTGCTGGAAGTTCATATGTTCAAGATGATTTTGGACTTTGGTGCAAATTGTTGAAATGGGGAATTTTGTTGTGTGCTATTTATTTAGGACAACAGGTAGTACCTTACTGTTAATTTCTCTCAACTCAATCTCTCTCTCTCTCTCTCTCTATACATATATGCCAGGCTAACCTTCTGGCCATACATTAAGCTAATGATTGTCGGCTGCTTGGTTCTGCCTGACTTTGATGGTTCCCTCTGTGTCTATCAACAACTTGTTCATCCATGTCTATCCATGGACCCAAGAATCATCACCTGCCAGTTCAAAAAGCTGAAGGAGTTGTTGTATAAGAAAGATGATTTTCTTGTTGAGGTGGAGAGATATGTGAAGGAAAATGGAACTGATGCTTTGGAAAATCTCATTGCTTCCACGGTACATATACTTCTCCATGGAAACAATACCTATGATAATCTTTTGATGTATACATGAAATTAACTGGGTTAATAATTCTGACGTTCTTGTTATGTGCATTAATTCATATGCATGCTATGGTTGGATTGAATCAGGGTTATAATAAAATAAGGTTTAATAGATGCTATCTATATAGTTTTGGTATAAAAAACGTGTCCTCTCATCTTCACTGCCCTCCCAAACACCTGCCTCTTTCTTCCAGAAAACGAGTGCAGAGCCTATTGTCGCTGCGAACGAGATCAAGGCAGTTGCAGTAGAGGATAGGGTAAGGCCGCTAATCTCATTTGCTTATTGTTCATGGATCCTTATATGACTTGTTCAAGTCAGATGAATGTAAAAACATTCCTGACCAATGGTAGTTGGAAAGGTGTTCATAATGGGAGCTTGATCATTACAGCGCCTGCATGCATCACTCATACTTTGATTTATGTATTTGTTAATTCTATGTTCTTGTAGAAGAGTGGTTGTTAAGTGTCATGTTGTCGAGGTACAGGTTTTTAGTTTTTGGCAATCAAATTAACTGATTTCAACCATATGAAATGAAAAAAAAAGAAAAAAAGAAAAAAAGAACTTTATCAAGCTTTTGATTCATGCAGCTGAAGTTTGAGCCTTCAAATCATCAAGTTCCACTCAAAGACAGTATTGCTTCCAAAGTAACAGAGAAAATAGAAGTTGAATCAACCAAGCAGGTAATTTTATTTAACATTTGGAATTATTGGAACTTTTAAAGAAAAAAGTACAGCCCTGTTTTTGAACTGCTAATTTTTTACTGCCAAAGAGAAATTTGATTATCTTTGATCTATACAGCTAAAGTTGGAACAACCTAAACTTCCGGTTCGATTAAAGGATAGCAACACAGTGGAAACAGCTGAGGAAAAAGAAGTTGCATCAACCATGCAGGTTATTTATATAACAGCTGAAATTTTCCGAGTTTTAAAGAAAAGTCTACCTGTGATCTTGAAAATAGTATTATGAACTGTGAAATTTTACTGCCTAATACGAAATCGGAATATCTTTTGATTCATGCAGTTAAAGTTTGAACAACCTAAACTTCCAGTTCTATCCATAGGCAATAATGCTGTGGAAATAACAGAGAAAAAGGAAGTCTCATCAACCAAGCAGGTAGCTAATATATTCAAAAGTTTGATATAGTAGTATGAGCTCTTAAATGTTGGTGCCTAATTACAAATCCGAACATCCATAAATATGTGGGAAAGAACAAAGAACTTGTCTGGGAGATGTTACCCAAAATTATAAAATATCGTTACTTCCTGTTGGTTATTTATTTTAGTCCTGCAATGTTTGTTCAATTATGTTTTTAGTCATTGTGACTGTCTTTGATTCAATTAAAGTCAGTCAAGTGTATGTCCTAGTCTTAAGGAGTCAGTTATTTACGTGTGCTGGTAGTGCAGCTTATGCAGCTCACTTCGTGGCCTTGTTCTTGTTTGATCGTGTCTTAAGTGGCAGCATGTTACATGATCATGGAGTCCATATCATGGCTGTCATGTTTATTTTTCTAGTCTATAAATTGTAAGGTTGCATTTCAATTCAAGTATTCAATTCTGCAATCAAAAAGGATTTGTCAACAGTACAAACTTCTACTGTACAAATTCATTTCTGGAATTCTTAAATTCAGTTCTTCTCCCCTGTTTTTGTTTTTCTTCTCAAACACTTTCAATTGGTATCAGAGCTATTTTCTTGAAGGGACCTGAAATGGAGGTTGAACCAAGTTTCTCTCACGTGTCTTCTCCTATCTTTGATGGAGAAAACTATCAACTGTGGGCAGTGAAGATGGAGACCTATCTGGATGCGATGGATCTGTGGGAAGCTGTTGAAGAAGATTATGAAGTGCATCCCTTGCCGAATAATCCAACCTTGGCTCAAATCAAAAACCACAAAGAGAGAAAAGCAAGGAAATCAAAAGCAAAAGCATGTCTATTTGCTGCTGTTTCCACAACCATTTTCACCAGGATTATGTCACTTCGATCAGCAAAGGATGTTTGGGATTACTTGAAGAAGGAATACGCAGGAGATGAAAGAATTCGTGGCATGCAAAGTCTCAACTTGATAAGAGAATTTGAACTGCAGAAGATGAAGGATTCTGAGTCCATCAAGGAATACTCAGATAAGCTGCTTGGAATCGTCAACAAGGTAAGGCTACTAGGTACAAGTTTCTCTGACTCCAGAATTGTAGAGAAAATCCTAGTAACTGTACCTGAGAAATATGAAGCATCCATAACCACCTTGGAGAATACCAAGGATCTGTGCAAGATCACCTTGGCAGAATGATTAAATGCCTTACAAGCTCAGGAACAACGAAGGCTTATGAGGCAAGATCACATTGCTGAAGGAGCTTTACCAGCCAAGCATCAAGATCATGGCAAGAGGAAATTCATCAAGAAATTTCAGCCTTCAATCAATGAAGCCACTGCCAACTTCAGAAATCAAGGCAAAGGAAGAAACTCAAATAGAAGTTATCCACCTTGCAAGCATTGTGGCAGAACAGGCCATCCACCATTCAAATGCTGGAAAAGGCCTGATGCAAAGTGTAACAAGTGCAATCAGCTTGGGCATGAAGCTGTTATATGCAAGAGCAAATTCCAGATAAAGGAAGCAGAAGCTCAAATTGCCGAGAAAGATGATGAAGATCAGATTTTTGTGGCAACCTGTTTTTCAACCAAGAGCACTTCAGAATGTTGGCTGATCGACAGTGGTTGTACAAACCACATGACATATGACAGAACTCTTTTCAAAGATTTGCAGACCACTGCAATCACAAAGGTTCGAATAGGGAATGGTGACTGTATTTCAGCAAGGGGAAAAGGAACCATTTCAATTACAACAAATGCAGGTACAAAAACTATTTCAGATGTTCTCTATGTACCTGATATTGATCAGAATCTGTTGAGTGTGGGTCAGCTGATAGAAAAAGGATTCAAGGTTACATTTGAAGATCATTGCTGCTTCATATATGATCC
This sequence comes from Salix brachista, assembly GCA_009078335.1. Classification (NCBI taxonomy): domain Eukaryota; kingdom Viridiplantae; phylum Streptophyta; class Magnoliopsida; order Malpighiales; family Salicaceae; genus Salix; species Salix brachista. The sequence continues at coordinate 21,182,502 of CM018587.1, forward strand.
TGCTGGTCAGAAAATTTTTCAAGTCAAAATGAAAGGGAAAAGTTTTTCATTTTCTCCAACAGAGGAGGAGCACATAGCCTATTCCACAAATGCAAGCATCACTGAAACTTGGCACAAGAGACTTGGGCACTGTCATCTCCACCGAATGCTGACAATGAAGAAGAATGAAGTGATAAGAGGATTACCTGCTCTTGCTGATCAAATGCCGAATTGTCATGCTTGTCAATTTGGCAAACAAAAGAGACTGCCTTTTCCCAGATCCTCTTGGAAGGCATCTCAAAAGCTTCAGCTCATTCATACGGATGTAGCAGGACCTCAAAGAACACCATCACTAAAAGGTAGTCTCTACTACGTTGTGTTCATTGATGATTTTTCAAGGATGTGCTGGATTTTTTTCTTGAAGTTCAAGTCAGAGGTTGCTGGAATCTTCTGGAAATTTAAGAAGATGGTGGAAAATCAGAGTGGCTGCAAGATTCAAAGCATAAGATCAGATAATGGGAAGGAGTATACTTCAGCAACATTTAATCAATTCTGTGATGAAGCTGGAATTGAACATCAGCTCACTGCTCCTTACACTCCAGAGCAAAATGGAGTTAGTGAAAGGAGAAATAGATATGTAATGGAGATGGCTAGGTGTATGTTGCATGACAAGGAGATGCCTAAAGAATTCTGGGCAGAGGCTGCAGCTACAGCAGTCTTCCTTCAAAATCGACTTCCAGCCAAGTTTTTGAATGAGAGAACACCATTCGAAATGTGGTATGGATATAAGCCTTCACTGAATTTTCTTAAAGTATTTGGCAGTGTGTGTTTTGTCCATGTTCCTCAGGTCAAGCGTGACAAGCTTGATAAGAAAGCAATTCCAGGCATATTTGTGGGATACAGCTTAGTCTCCAAAGCATACAAAGTGTATCATCCACAAACAAAGAAGATCACAATCACAAGGGATGTACACTTCAATGAAGATGAGCAATGGGACTGGAAGAACCTTCAACAGATCACTCCTTCCGCAGATCACATAGCTCCTCAGTGGCAGAATGAACAAGAAGACGATCCTCCAATTAGAGGAACAAGGCTGCTGTCAGACATCTACCAAAGATGCAATATTGCATTTTATGAACCTGCTGGATATGAAGAGGCACTCAAAGACAGCAAATGGAAGAAAGCCATGGAAGAGGAGCTGTCAATGATTCAGAAAAACAATACCTGGACATTGGTTGACAGACCTGAAGGCCGAAAGGTTATAGGAGTAAAGTGGGTATTTCGAACAAAGCTGAATGCAGACAACTCCATCAACAAACACAAGGCCAGACTTGTTGTTAAAGGGTATGCTCAGATTTTTGGTGTTGATTATTCTGACACGTTTGCACCTGTTGCTAGACTAGACACAATCAGAATGCTGCTAGCAATCTCAGCACAGAAGGGGTGGAAAGTGTTTCAGTTAGATGTAAAATCAGCCTTCTTAAATGGCGTTTTACAAGAAGAAATATATGTGGAGCAGCCAGATGGATTTGTGATACAAGGAGCAGAGAATAAGGTCTGCCTTTTGCAAAAGGCTCTCTATGGGCTGAAGCAAGCTCCTAGAGCTTGGTACAGCCGAATTGATGAGCATTTGCTGAATTTAAGCTTTGTAAAAAGCTTATCTGAGGCCACTCTGTACATCAAACAAAAGGACAATGATATTCTTATAGTGTCCCTTTATGTTGATGACCTTTTGGTGACAGGAAACAATGAATTGCTGGTTGAAGAATTCAAACAAGAAATGATGAATGTGTTTGAAATGACCGATCTTGGTCTTATGACTTATTTTCTTGGAATGGAGGTTATGCAAAGTCAGAATGAAGTCTTCATCTGCCAGAAGAAATATGCAAAGGAAATATTGAAGAAATTTCAGATGGAAGAATGCAAAGCAACCAGCACACCAATGAACCAAAAAGAAAAGCTGAGCAAGAATGATGGGGCCGAAAAGGTTGATGAAGGATACTTTAGAAGCATGATTGGATGCTTAATGTATCTCACAACAACAAGGCCTGATATTCTATTTGCTGTAAGTCTCTTGTCTCGTTTTATGCATGATGCTAGTGAGTTACATTTAAGAGCAGCAAAAAGAATATTAAGGTATGTTAAAGGAACTGTCAGCTATGGGGTCAGATTTGAGAAGTGTCAAAGCTTCAAGTTGAATGGTTTTTCAGATAGTGACTGGGCTGGTTCTCTTGATGATATGAGAAGCACTTCAGGTTACTGTTTTAATCTTGGTTCTGGAATTTTCTCTTGGTGTTCAAAGAAGCAGGAGATTGTAGCACAATCCACAGCCGAAGCAGAATTTATTGCAGCTACAGCAACAGTAAATCAGGCTCTATGGCTTCAGAAAATCTTAAGTGATTTGTCAATGGAGGAGAAAGAACCAATAGAGATTTCAGTGGACAATCAAGCTGCCATTGCAATCTCTCATAATCCAGTATTTCATGGGAAGACAAAGCACTTCAACATCAAGCTTTACTTCTTACGTGAGGTGCAGAAAAATGGTGATATTAAGTTAATTTATTGCAAATCTGAAGAACAACTTGCAGACATCTTCACAAAATCCTTGCCAGTCAACAAGTTTGAATTTCTGAGGCAAAAACTTGGTGTTTGCAGCTCCTAAAATATGGAGGAGTGTTAGTTATTTATTTTAGTCCTGCAATGTTTGTTCAATTATGTTTTTAGTCATTGTGACTGTCTTTGATTCAATTAAAGTCAGTCAAGTGTATGTCCTAGTCTTAAGGAGTCAGTTATTTACGTGTGCTGGTAGTGCAGCTTATGCAGCTCACTTCGTGGCCTTGTTCTTGTTTGATCGTGTCTTAAGTGGCAGCATGTTACATGATCATGGAGTCCATATCATGGCTGTCATGTTTATTTTTCTAGTCTATAAATTGTAAGGTTGCATTTCAATTCAAGTATTCAATTCTGCAATCAAAAAGGATTTGTCAACAGTACAAACTTCTACTGTACAAATTCATTTCTGGAATTCTTAAATTCAGTTCTTCTCCCCTGTTTTTGTTTTTCTTCTCAAACACTTTCAATTGGTATCAGAGCTATTTTCTTGAAGGGACCTGAAATGGAGGTTGAACCAAGTTTCTCTCACGTGTCTTCTCCTATCTTTGATGGAGAAAACTATCAACTGTGGGCAGTGAAGATGGAGACCTATCTGGATGCGATGGATCTGTGGGAAGCTGTTGAAGAAGATTATGAAGTGCATCCCTTGCCGAATAATCCAACCTTGGCTCAAATCAAAAACCACAAAGAGAGAAAAGCAAGGAAATCAAAAGCAAAAGCATGTCTATTTGCTGCTGTTTCCACAACCATTTTCACCAGGATTATGTCACTTCGATCAGCAAAGGATGTTTGGGATTACTTGAAGAAGGAATACGCAGGAGATGAAAGAATTCGTGGCATGCAAAGTCTCAACTTGATAAGAGAATTTGAACTGCAGAAGATGAAGGATTCTGAGTCCATCAAGGAATACTCAGATAAGCTGCTTGGAATCGTCAACAAGGTAAGGCTACTAGGTACAAGTTTCTCTGACTCCAGAATTGTAGAGAAAATCCTAGTAACTGTACCTGAGAAATATGAAGCATCCATAACCACCTTGGAGAATACCAAGGATCTGTGCAAGATCACCTTGGCAGAATGATTAAATGCCTTACAAGCTCAGGAACAACGAAGGCTTATGAGGCAAGATCACATTGCTGAAGGAGCTTTACCAGCCAAGCATCAAGATCATGGCAAGAGGAAATTCATCAAGAAATTTCAGCCTTCAATCAATGAAGCCACTGCCAACTTCAGAAATCAAGGCAAAGGAAGAAACTCAAATAGAAGTTATCCACCTTGCAAGCATTGTGGCAGAACAGGCCATCCACCATTCAAATGCTGGAAAAGGCCTGATGCAAAGTGTAACAAGTGCAATCAGCTTGGGCATGAAGCTGTTATATGCAAGAGCAAATTCCAGATAAAGGAAGCAGAAGCTCAAATTGCCGAGAAAGATGATGAAGATCAGATTTTTGTGGCAACCTGTTTTTCAACCAAGAGCACTTCAGAATGTTGGCTGATCGACAGTGGTTGTACAAACCACATGACATATGACAGAACTCTTTTCAAAGATTTGCAGACCACTGCAATCACAAAGGTTCGAATAGGGAATGGTGACTGTATTTCAGCAAGGGGAAAAGGAACCATTTCAATTACAACAAATGCAGGTACAAAAACTATTTCAGATGTTCTCTATGTACCTGATATTGATCAGAATCTGTTGAGTGTGGGTCAGCTGATAGAAAAAGGATTCAAGGTTACATTTGAAGATCATTGCTGCTTCATATATGATCCTGCTGGTCAGAAAATTTTTCAAGTCAAAATGAAAGGGAAAAGTTTTTCATTTTCTCCAACAGAGGAGGAGCACATAGCCTATTCCACAAATGCAAGCATCACTGAAACTTGGCACAAGAGACTTGGGCACTGTCATCTCCACCGAATGCTGACAATGAAGAAGAATGAAGTGATAAGAGGATTACCTGCTCTTGCTGATCAAATGCCGAATTGTCATGCTTGTCAATTTGGCAAACAAAAGAGACTGCCTTTTCCCAGATCCTCTTGGAAGGCATCTCAAAAGCTTCAGCTCATTCATACGGATGTAGCAGGACCTCAAAGAACACCATCACTAAAAGGTAGTCTCTACTACGTTGTGTTCATTGATGATTTTTCAAGGATGTGCTGGATTTTTTTCTTGAAGTTCAAGTCAGAGGTTGCTGGAATCTTCTGGAAATTTAAGAAGATGGTGGAAAATCAGAGTGGCTGCAAGATTCAAAGCATAAGATCAGATAATGGGAAGGAGTATACTTCAGCAACATTTAATCAATTCTGTGATGAAGCTGGAATTGAACATCAGCTCACTGCTCCTTACACTCCAGAGCAAAATGGAGTTAGTGAAAGGAGAAATAGATATGTAATGGAGATGGCTAGGTGTATGTTGCATGACAAGGAGATGCCTAAAGAATTCTGGGCAGAGGCTGCAGCTACAGCAGTCTTCCTTCAAAATCGACTTCCAGCCAAGTTTTTGAATGAGAGAACACCATTCGAAATGTGGTATGGATATAAGCCTTCACTGAATTTTCTTAAAGTATTTGGCAGTGTGTGTTTTGTCCATGTTCCTCAGGTCAAGCGTGACAAGCTTGATAAGAAAGCAATTCCAGGCATATTTGTGGGATACAGCTTAGTCTCCAAAGCATACAAAGTGTATCATCCACAAACAAAGAAGATCACAATCACAAGGGATGTACACTTCAATGAAGATGAGCAATGGGACTGGAAGAACCTTCAACAGATCACTCCTTCCGCAGATCACATAGCTCCTCAGTGGCAGAATGAACAAGAAGACGATCCTCCAATTAGAGGAACAAGGCTGCTGTCAGACATCTACCAAAGATGCAATATTGCATTTTATGAACCTGCTGGATATGAAGAGGCACTCAAAGACAGCAAATGGAAGAAAGCCATGGAAGAGGAGCTGTCAATGATTCAGAAAAACAATACCTGGACATTGGTTGACAGACCTGAAGGCCGAAAGGTTATAGGAGTAAAGTGGGTATTTCGAACAAAGCTGAATGCAGACAACTCCATCAACAAACACAAGGCCAGACTTGTTGTTAAAGGGTATGCTCAGATTTTTGGTGTTGATTATTCTGACACGTTTGCACCTGTTGCTAGACTAGACACAATCAGAATGCTGCTAGCAATCTCAGCACAGAAGGGGTGGAAAGTGTTTCAGTTAGATGTAAAATCAGCCTTCTTAAATGGCGTTTTACAAGAAGAAATATATGTGGAGCAGCCAGATGGATTTGTGATACAAGGAGCAGAGAATAAGGTCTGCCTTTTGCAAAAGGCTCTCTATGGGCTGAAGCAAGCTCCTAGAGCTTGGTACAGCCGAATTGATGAGCATTTGCTGAATTTAAGCTTTGTAAAAAGCTTATCTGAGGCCACTCTGTACATCAAACAAAAGGACAATGATATTCTTATAGTGTCCCTTTATGTTGATGACCTTTTGGTGACAGGAAACAATGAATTGCTGGTTGAAGAATTCAAACAAGAAATGATGAATGTGTTTGAAATGACCGATCTTGGTCTTATGACTTATTTTCTTGGAATGGAGGTTATGCAAAGTCAGAATGAAGTCTTCATCTGCCAGAAGAAATATGCAAAGGAAATATTGAAGAAATTTCAGATGGAAGAATGCAAAGCAACCAGCACACCAATGAACCAAAAAGAAAAGCTGAGCAAGAATGATGGGGCCGAAAAGGTTGATGAAGGATACTTTAGAAGCATGATTGGATGCTTAATGTATCTCACAACAACAAGGCCTGATATTCTATTTGCTGTAAGTCTCTTGTCTCGTTTTATGCATGATGCTAGTGAGTTACATTTAAGAGCAGCAAAAAGAATATTAAGGTATGTTAAAGGAACTGTCAGCTATGGGGTCAGATTTGAGAAGTGTCAAAGCTTCAAGTTGAATGGTTTTTCAGATAGTGACTGGGCTGGTTCTCTTGATGATATGAGAAGCACTTCAGGTTACTGTTTTAATCTTGGTTCTGGAATTTTCTCTTGGTGTTCAAAGAAGCAGGAGATTGTAGCACAATCCACAGCCGAAGCAGAATTTATTGCAGCTACAGCAACAGTAAATCAGGCTCTATGGCTTCAGAAAATCTTAAGTGATTTGTCAATGGAGGAGAAAGAACCAATAGAGATTTCAGTGGACAATCAAGCTGCCATTGCAATCTCTCATAATCCAGTATTTCATGGGAAGACAAAGCACTTCAACATCAAGCTTTACTTCTTACGTGAGGTGCAGAAAAATGGTGATATTAAGTTAATTTATTGCAAATCTGAAGAACAACTTGCAGACATCTTCACAAAATCCTTGCCAGTCAACAAGTTTGAATTTCTGAGGCAAAAACTTGGTGTTTGCAGCTCCTAAAATATGGAGGAGTGTTAGTTATTTATTTTAGTCCTGCAATGTTTGTTCAATTATGTTTTTAGTCATTGTAACTGTCTTTGATTCAATTAAAGTCAGTCAAGTGTATGTCCTAGTCTTAAGGAGTCAGTTATTTACGTGTGCTGGTAGTGCAGCTTATGCAGCTCACTTCGTGGCCTTGTTCTTGTTTGATCGTGTCTTAAGTGGCAGCATGTTACATGATCATGGAGTCCATATCATGGCTGTCATGTTTATTTTTCTAGTCTATAAATTGTAAGGTTGCATTTCAATTCAAGTATTCAATTCTGCAATCAAAAAGGATTTGTCAACAGTACAAACTTCTACTGTACAAATTCATTTCTGGAATTCTTAAATTCAGTTCTTCTCCCCTGTTTTTGTTTTTCTTCTCAAACACTTTCACTTCCACCCAAACAATCTAAAACTTCTAGAACTAGTGTTATTTTATAAAATTTTCAAAAATTCTGCTATGTGGATCACGAATTTCCTTCTGTTCCTCTATGATTGTGAAATTTTTCCTTTCTTTACTGGTTTCTTATCATTCAATGCCCTCGTTACCATGTGCATTTATCCATCCTTTAAGCATTTATCTTGTCACGGGAATCCTAAATATTGACATATCTTAACTGCATTTGCAGGTTAGACAAATAGAACCTATCATTGGTCAGACAGAAAACAAAATATTTCTGCCTCTGGAGAACATAAATAAAGCGGCACCGATAATAGGAAGCAGAGATCTTCACGAGATACTACCTCTGAAGAAAGTCCAAAAGATATGGACCTGTGCTATATGCCAAGTAACAGCCCAAAGTGAGAAAGTTCTTAATTCACATCTGCAAGGGAACCGACACAAGTCTGCTTGTGAACAGTTAAAAGTCAAGAATTGGACACCAAAAGGTGAGGTTTCCTCAGCTTCAGTGGGAAAGAAATCAAATGTTACCACAGAAACCGCAAGTCAGATAGACATTAACTCACATCTTCAAGGAAAACAACACCAGAAAGCTTGTGCGCTGCTGAACTCCAAGAACCAGGCATCAAATAGCAATGCTGCTTCTGCTTCAGCGCGAAAGAAAACTGAAATTCCTGTAAACAACCCAAAGAAGTGTGTAATCAGCAATAATATTTCACTTGAAAATAAAATACATGAAGCGAAGAAGCAAGGCAAACAAGAGAACCCGATGAAGAGCCTACTTGTTGAGATAAAAAATTCCAAGTGGTGGTGTGGACTCTGCAATGTAAGTTGCACCAGTGAGGCAGACATGGCTTGTCATCTTAGAGGGAACAAGCACTTGGATAGTAGAATTTCCAACTGGCGGTGTGCAACCTGCAATGTAAGTTGCACCAGTGAGGCAGACATGGCCTGTCATCTTAGAGGGAACAAGCACTTGGATAGTAGAATTTCCAGGTGGCAGTGCACCATTTGTGATGTAAGTTGCACCAGTGAGGCAGACATGGCCTGTCATCTTAGAGGGAACAGGCACTTGGATAATAGAATTTCCAAGTGGCAGTGCACCATTTGTGATGTAAGTTGCACCAGTGAGGCAGACATGGCCTGTCATCTTAGAGGGAACAGGCACTTGGATAATAGAATTTCCAAGTGGCAGTGCACCATTTGTGATGTAAGTTGCACCAGTGAGGCAGACATGGCCTGTCATCTTAGAGGGAACAGGCACTTGGATAATAGAATTTCCAAGTGGCAGTGCACCATTTGTGATGTAAGTTGCACCAGTGAGGCAGACATGGCCTGTCATCTTAGAGGGAAGAAGCACTTGGATAGTAGAATTTCCAGGTGGCAGTGCACCATTTGTGATGTAAGTTGCACCAGTGAGGGAGACTTGCACTTTCACCTTAATGGGAATAAGCATTTGTCTAGGATACAGAATATGTTATTGTAGAACATCTATATGTGGAGGTGAAGGTGGCTGTGAACATCCGAGATACCTGGAGGTTACTCAATTACTTGAATATTGTCTGCCATCTTTATCCTTGAATTCAAAACCACTGTTTGCTTTTTGATTCAAAACCAGAAGCCTTAAAAGGAAACTATGTCTCTTGATCAAATAGGATACCACCTACTACTACTTCTACTTTTGGTGAGAAGCAAAACAGAGCCTATCAAGGGGTGTACAATATTTCCAAGAAAAAACCCCGTTTTTAAAACCACAATAATCAATCGCTAAAGCTTTCTTTTATTAATGTTCTTTCAACTTACAGCACGAATGTTTGCTTTTAACTCACACCACAATACAACAGTGAAAACGCAATATAATACAGCAATATCTCTTCAACTGTTTTTAAAATAGAGAGAACTGAAAATAAGATTCGGATGGATAGTGTTATTAAACCAAACCAGTTATCTGGGCGAGTTAACAGGGGATCGATCAACTTGGAGTTTAATCGGGATCTGTATCATTTTTTATTTATCCAGATCAATCCTGATTAATCTAACTCCTAATCTATATCTTGAGCTAGATCATTGACTTCGTCAGCTGTGGGGTGGGAGCATCTCAAATGGGTTTGATGATTTTGACACCGGAGTCATAAGCCATAAAATGAACCAGGAAAACTTGTTGGATACTAGAGCTCTATCCATCCTTGAAAGGGTTTTTCTCAGCATGTCTAATATAAGTACTTTAGCCTAAAAGTTCGCGTACAGATCTCTTAAAGATTTTATGCTTCTTTTCTTCATTTCGAGGTCAAAATTCTCTTGACTTCAGAGAGTCGGGGAAGGTCAGAGAAACTAGTAGAGAGTAGACAGCAACAAATAAAGGAGGTCAGAGAGTCCCATGACATGTCAACGAAAAATCTACCCATGCATGCACTTGGCCACCGTTCTTTCTCCTGGCACAATGGTGAGAATCGAATCTGATTAACCACCAACATATTGTTGATCTTGTTCGTTATTAGATCTAATTAAGATTGTGTTTAGAAATGCATTAATCTCAATGGAGCCTAACACACATATGAAAAACCAAGTTACTTATGATTAGTAATCGAACCACCATGATGAACATCCTTTTATTCATTATTTAGCTCGTTAATTAGGATTAGAGAAATTAATGTTTCAGAACTTAAATATCTCAAAGCATAATTACCGGTAACTGCGATTTAATCATTAGCTGCATAATTGGGAAGCCATGAAATTAGCTACTACCTGAACTAAACCTCTCTTGAACCAACGTTTCCATCCTCGTTTCGCTTGAAAAAATGGCAGCTATATATATATAGATATCTAAACTCTGAAGGTTGTTCATCATTTTTATGCGAGGTCGATTAAAAGCATTAATTTTAAGCATTAGGGTCATGATTTCTTTGTTGGCAAAACCGAGCTAAAAGTTCATGAGGCAAATGCACAGTGCATTTGGATGTCTTTGCAACCATAATGAGAATATATTCCATCATTTGGATCTGATTTTTATTCTTTTGTTGGTTATAAATAGGGGATGTCAAAATGCATGAATCACCATCACATCTCGAGCATGAATGAATGGATACAAGAGGAAGAGAGGCCTGGCATGAAAATAAGAGTCTTGTTCTTTGCCATGCGAGGCTTTCTCTTCTTCCGGCCACCATGCCATTCACTCTATCTAGGTATCATTTTGCAATTTCAGAGGAAGTGAAGTCTTACATGAAGATAAGAGTCGTGTTTGGTAGCCAAGGATGACTTGCCCACTCCATGGAAAGAGTTCTCCAGCACACGGCAGCGTGGAGCATTACTTCGGCTCCGGGCAGTCACCTTGGCTATGCTGACAGACTCTTCTCTCTCATGCTAGACTCTCTCTTCTTACCTGACAGAGGATCTTCTGCATCTCCAGATGAGTTTAAGCAGCAATCCCATAGGGTGGAGTGATTGATTATGCCAATACTTATGCAGTTATGCTTTGACGATTAGCAGTTAAAAATTGCCTATGATATTCGTGTTTTAGGTTATTTTAACGACACGTGTAACTCTTAAGTTCTACGGCTAAAGTGGTCAGAGATTTGATCATGTTCGTTAAAATCGCGCGATTTAACTGGTAAAATTATATGATTTTACAAATAAAAAGAACAAACTTGATAAAATTAGAGCACACTCATTAAAATAGTCAGAATCATAAAATTAGACCGATTAAAATCATGCATTGCACTGTGTACGTTAATTAATTCCCTTTCCCCCAAATCCTTGCTTTCCTGTTGATGTTAGCATCTCTGCAAGCTGATGCAGAAGTACTAGCCACCATGGGACCTAAGGCGACGAGCAAGAGAGGAGAGGACGACTGAGAAGACTGAGATTCGGGGGACGAGAGGACTGAGAGGAGAGGATTTGGTAAAGAAGCATGTATATATTTACTTTTAAAAAAACTAAGTGAACTTAAATGATCATTTTTTTATTATAAAAAAACTCCATGTATATATTACATTATTTCCGGCATTATATGATCAATTTTTTAATATAAAAAATGCTTAGATATTATTAATATAATTTTAGATGTATGAAACTTAATTAATGAAGTCTTATGGCCATAATTGTGTTGTATTCTATTCAGAAATATTTTACTTATGATTTTATGATTTCTTTATATACACGATTTTAGCTGTAATTATACGATTTTTATACAAAAATATTTTACTTATAATTTTATGATCCGATTTTACAATATCAATTCCATGTCGTGTCAAAATCATGGTTTTGACAACCTTGGATTTGATCACACATTTTGTTTTGAGAAATGTTATTCAAAATCTAACTTAAAACTCCAAACAAATAAGACCCCAGGATGCATTTGGGAAGCATTTTTTTACTTTAGAAATAGTTTTTTTTTTTAATTATTTTTAGATAGTTTTGATATGTTAATATCAAAAATAATTTTAAAAAAGTAGAAATAATATTTTAATATATTTCTAAATAAAAATCAATTTAAAAAATAACTTTTATCACACTCTCAAATAAACTATAAGTGTGACCAGTAATAAGTGATGGGTTGTAGGCAATGATAGAGTCATATTTAAGTTACTCATAGTAAGCTGAGTTAACTCCATTTTACTTTTAATTAACAACATTAATTAGCAAAATAATAAAAACTTAATTATATTTTTATAATCACATCCATAAAATACCATTTATTATAATTTTTTTCTTCGGTTTAACCCTTTAATAATCCAGTTTTTTTTTTTTTTTTAATTTTATTATTTAATATTACATTGTCTTAGAAATTATACTTCATATTTTTTCTATTAAATTATATACTGGTCTCATAGATTTAATTTCTTTTCTTGATTTCAATCTTCAACAGTCAATTTATTCAATTTCGCCCTCCAACAACTCAATATTTTTCTTTTTTCAAATTCATCTTTCATTTATTAAGCTATTTGAGAATTAGCTTCGTGATGTTTTTCAATTTGTTTTGTGTGGATTTATCCTGATCTCATGAAAATCTTTTTGTCAATTCTAACTTTTAACATTAGATATAATGGAAATAGAGTTGCGTAATTTTTTTATTTGTTAAAATCTTATAAACAACTCGTTCCATTATTTTCACTAAATAATTTTATGAATATATTTAATTTGCATAAATAAATGAAAAACAAATGATCTATAAATAATTTGATTTTTTTTATTATTATACTCAAATGTTAATGCAATTAATACTTGCTATAATTTGAATTGTATTATGACTATACATGTGGAAATGATGTTTTTTATGTACAAATAGTATAATTATAAATTTTGGCCAATTGTTTTTACTATAGTAGTACCTTAGTAGCGGTAAAATTATAGCTTATATTGTTTTTTATTTTTATACTTGTGTTTTTATCATTATTTTTTCTCTTCATTATTTTTATACTTGTTTTTGGAGGAAAAAAATATTATTTTCTTACACTTTGAATATTTATAACACGATACTTGACTTATTTATACTATTTGTTATGTTCTTATCTTTATTCTATTGTAAACTTTTTTTATTTTTTATTTACATTTATTTTTTAAAAACTATTATATAAAAACTAGGAAATTAATATTTTACTATAACAATTACAACATTATTTCATTCTTCAGCTATGTTGAAAATTAATTTGAGATCTTACATTTTATGAATACATATGATATTTACTATATTTTATTATATATAAACATCAACTTACAGAATCAACTTACAGAAAAAGACGTAAAAATTGACCAGTAGAAAGAAGAAAAGGAAACGATTAAATATTTTAAGCGGATAAGAATCTCAAATTAATTGCACTATTCATCAATCTAGCCTGTGTGTAGAAGCATGGCAGATGCAGAAGAAGCTGAAGAGGACGTGGTGATCTGGGAAGAATTAGTGTTGTCAACATAACTTGAAGATTCGTTCATCCCTCCTGTAGAATCTGCAGAGCCATAGGACATAATTGAAAGTGAAGATGCAGATACTGGTGGGGCGAAATAGGATGGCACGGGCATCTTTGATGGGAGAATAGGCAATGGAGCATCAAAATTAAGTACGTGAAGTGATTGCCGAATTGAGGGTCTAAGATGTTCATCCGGATGAGCACACGAAAGCCCAACAATCATCAATCGTTCCATCTGTGTCTTATTAAATTGTCCGCATAGTCTTGGGTCAACCGCTTCGATTAGCTTTCCTTCACCATAGAGCTCCCAGACCCAGCGCACCATGGAAACTTGATCTTCATTGCTGGCCTCTGGGTCGATAGGTCTTCTTCCACAAGCGATCTCCAATGCAACAACTCCAAAACTGTAGACATCTGACTCTCTGCTAGCCTTACCTGTCAGTCCACACTCTGGAGCCATGTAGCCCATCGTCCCTGCCAAAACTGTTGTTTGAGAACCTTTTCCATGGTCCACAAGCCTGGCCAAACCAAAATCCCCAAGCTTAGCATTGAATTCTGAGTCCAGCATAATGTTGCTAGACTTTATATCTCTATGCACCACACATTGTTCCCATTCTTCATGCAAGTACAGCAGTCCCGATGCCGAGCCTTGCGCAATTTTGTACCTCACCTCCCATGGCAACAGGCTAGTTTCTTTGAAAAGATGGGAGTCTAAGCTGCCGTGAGGCATGAACTCGTAAACAAGTAAGAGCTCCTTTCTTTCATGACACCACCCAATGAGTTGGACTAAGTTTCTGTGCCTCAATCGGCTAATGATCTTTACCTCTGCTGCATATTCTTTAATCCCTTGTTTAGAACCTCTTGATACTCTCTTGACTGCAACGAATGAATCAATCTCCTTCAAAAAACCTCTATAGACGCCACCGAACCCACCCTCACCTAGCTTCTCTTCATCCTTGAAGTTATTTGTAGCTCGAGCCAATTCTCGGTAAGAGAACTTCTTTGGTCCTGTTCCCCTTTCAAATTCATCATCCATGTACTCTTCAAGGACATGGCCTCCTTCTTCATCTTCTTCGTGCCTACACATAAACTTGAAAACAAACCCAACCATAGCGGCCCCAACAACTATAGCACCACCCCCAACCCCCAATCCAACTGCCAGTCCCGTCCTGTTCTTTTTCCGATTCCTACGTGTACCATTATTTGGCGGAGAAACTGCATTAGCATCAATTTCTAAGCTTGAACTAAAATTCCACGAGCGAAGGGTATGTATGGCAAATAAATCTCCTGTTGAAGCCGAAAAGCCAAATCTAACTCTTTCTGGTAGGATATCCCTCAAATCAACTATATAACTAAGGAATTGCATTTCCGTAGTGTTATTTATATAGCCAGTGAAGGAGACACTCAGATTATGTGTACTGGAATTATAACTAATCTTAGCTTCAGTAGTTTTCCCTCCCTCAATATCACATTCCCAAGTAATATTATTTACAGATTTCATAGAGTTGATGTCAATACCTACATGCTCGAATGGTGGATCAAAATCATTTTGGAAGATATCGAACTCCACTGCAACAAATTGATTATCCGTTGTGTTTGTTGTTTGATTGTTGCTTACAAGACCTAGACCTGCACCGTCAAAGCGAAGAGGTGGAAGTTGTTCAGGCCCAAGAAAGAAAGCCAGTCCATCCCCGTACGTAGATGTATTTTGCGAATTGATGGAAAAAGTGAAATGGGTAGTGAAGTCTGTAAGATTCCCCGAGGCCTTGTCCCAGAGCTGCATCGGTTTGTAATACGTGGCTCGACCGGAATTTGAAGCCATATTTGCATCTCTTCGATTTTTGGTGAGCTGAATAGCTTCATCTGATGCAGATGCGTTGCCGTCGTATGTAATGCTGTGATCGTTAGGAGAGAAAACGGTGAAGTTGAAAGATAATCCACCCGCAGAAGGGATTATAAGTGTGAAGAGAGCTGAGAAAACAAAAAGAAGAAACGGAGCAGGAAGCTTTCCCATGAAGGAAGTTGAAACTGCAGACAAATCTTGGGGGATAGGGAAATTGCAGGATTTAGTGTGTTAATAAGGACAGGTAGAAGAGTGTGTGTGACGTTAATTTGCATGGAAATGAAATGAATATTTCCAACCACTGCGAGGACCTAAAGTCTTTGTTCATTAGAGAATTAGTTAAGAGCTGGGGGCCTTCTTGACTACTGACTGTGAGGTATATTTTGTGTGTTTTTTATTTTTTTTATAAAAAAATTATATTCTACATTTTCTTGATTGAAAAATGAGCTTCGTAAATTGTCTGAAATTTTTTATTTGACATCCTAATCTCATAACTTGGGTGGCTGATTTAATAAAAAAAATTAAATAATATTTTATTATTGTTTTTAAATTATTTAATATATTAATATCAAAAATATTTTTTTTAAAATAAAAATTATATTATTTTAATATGTTTTAAGTAAACAAAATAATCACTATCATATTCTCAAATATTTTTACACGGTCGAGCCTTGAGTTTTTTTAAAACAATAAAAAAAAATATTTTATATTTTTCATGGTTTATTTAAAAATAAATTTAAATATATATATATATATATATATTATTTTAATATATTTATTACAAAACAAAAAAAAACAATCAAAATCAAAAGAGTACCTTAGTCTTTGTAAAAATCTTTAAGAATATAGCTCTTCATTCACCATATATACACGTTATATTATAATTAATAGCTTATTATATTCCAGAATCTAAAAATATCACATCTATAGTCGGGATTAAAATCACCAGTGTAGCGCATTAATACGTAAATTTATTGATTAGGGAAATAAAAAGATAGATCTTCTAGGAAGAAAGGAGACCCGCTGCATAAGCAAGCAACTGCAAGCTAGGAACCGGCATTCTCACCGAGATAACCTTTCATTTTTTTCTATTTCTCGCTTCCGTACAATTTCGAGCTTTTATATGTACATTTTCTAATTCAGCATTTTAAATTGAAAAGAAAAAAAAAATGTTCTTGCTCTATGGTTGAAGTGGAGAGCCCCGGTGTTTTCCTCCCCCTCCCTAGTCGTGAAAAGGATCCCATGTTTTGCCGATGAGAGCTCTTCTCACTATTGGGGACGCTGCTATCATCCATCATTTTCATTTATGGCCCAGCTATAAATATCAAGCCAACCAATGACAGTGGCTTGTGTTACTGCGACAGCCATTTCCCTCGGCATCGCAGGACCACCTTCTTTTGAAGAAGACAATTGAAGGGAAAACACTAAAAGATGATTGCAGAATCAATACGAAATTTTCCTGGAAAATTATCAGGACTTTAGAGAAACCAACAGCTAGTTTTCTTAGTATTTCTGAAATGTTTACAAGTATGTGTTTATGTTTTGGATTTAAAAAGCAAGTATTCCGGGCTGATCAATGCCTTTACTGTATCGGACCTTGTGTCATGAAGGAGTTAATTCAATCATGAAAATGAAATATACATTTAATTTTGGTCGATATTATCATCATACAATATGCGAATTTTCAAATGAAATTCTGAAAGGTGCGTGTAATGGCCCTTATAGACTTGTAGAAGTCAGTCTTGTCTGTTTTAATTAGGTGGGGCAGGGCTAGAGTGGTGGACTGGGTAAACTACGTTACATTCCATTCCAATGGAGGTTTTCCTGAGCTGAAGCATCTTCTGGCACTCCGGAAAACAACACTTGACATAAACAGGCCCCACTATAATTTATGCTGCCCAGCCTGTACGTCGATTCACTATCGATTTACAGTTTGATTGCTGGATATGAAAAAAGTCCATCACTAGAAGCCAGATGGAGACCATACCATGGGATCAACAGTAGGTCAATGCATGATGGGATTTACGATACAAGTGCCCGGAAAAGTCTTTGTAGAAAAAAAATCATGAGCTTATCTTTTCAGGAAACTCTCTTCACAAATCGACCCTGCAAGCAAAAATAGCATATGCTTACGATTCAAACGAGAATGGATCTCTCTGAACATTTTTGAAGAAACCCTTTTCGATTTTATTTTATTATTTTTAAAGGAAAAAACTAAAAAAAAGAAGGGTACGAAGTACGAACCTTGAGTCGGGGCCTTTTTTCTGCGTTGAGTTTGCGAACTTGATATCTTATCTTCTTAGAGAACAATCTGGTCTGGCGCTTCTCTTTGTATCTCAGGACACTTGCCTCCCTTCTTGTCCTATCTTCTTCCATCACTGGCACCTCTCCCATCTGATCAGTATTTAAACTAGCTTATTAATCTCACAGCTAAATTAAACACAAATCAAAATTTAAAAAATTCTAATACGTTTATATATATAGTAGCTTAGGCAGCTAAAAGAAGAAGCTTAAATTAATGCTCACAAAAGAAAATAAAAGTTCCACTCCAAAAATGCATCTGTCTAGTACTCTTTCTCTTTTCTTAAATTAGCAGGCATCCACATCCACAAATTGATATTTGCGTAATTATTTTGGTATTTCGTCTTCCCTTCAGTTTCTGCAATTTGGTATTGGCGTTAAATTTCTGCAATTATTTTGGTATTTTGTCAAGAAGATATTTGTTGAAGTTAGTACAATCTCTGTTCAGTTTCTGCAATTTGATATTTTGTTTTTCGTTGCTTTTGCATTCTGATTCTTTGTGATTGTTGATTATGGCCACTAAAAGAAATGATTTGCTTCAGTCTGTGAGTGTGAGGTTGGATGGCAAGAATTATTCGTATTAGAGTTATGTAATGATAAATTTTCTTAAGGGTAAGAAGTGTCGCACCCTTCGCAAGAGCGCGACGTCGCGGCGACCCTCCCCGTGTAGGGGAATTCTTGTCAGGGTTTTACTTTTATTTTTGTGAAAAAGGGAGTCGCCACATAGTATTATGGTTACTAGAGAACCTAAATTGGTCTTTCAGAGATTCTAAGGCAAGGGACTGGTTGTGTAAAGGGAAGGTTTTAACACCCTTAGTACGCTTTATCTAAGGTAAGCTGCTTGGTGTTTTGGTTTGTCTTATGATTGCTATGATATTGATCTTTCAAAAATATATTGGTTAAATGACGTATTATTCCCGTAAGAATATTTTGGATTTTTACCACTAAAAGGTTTCTTTATCCAAATATTTACGGTGAATAATAACGAATTATCCCCGTTAATATTTTGGATAACAACCCCTATAGGATTTCTTTATCCAAAAATTAACAGTGAATAATAACGAATTATCCCCATCAATATTTTGGATATTAATCTCTTTAGGATTTATTTATCCAAATATCAACAGTGAATAATAACGAATTATCCCCGCCAATATTTTGGATATTAACCCCTTTAGGATTTATTTATCCAAATATCAACAGTGAATAATATGAATCCCTAAAAATAAAATTTTGATATTTTTGGAATATTGTTCAATACCCTTTGGATTTTACAAACATGTTGTAAAATCCAAAAATACGAGAAAATGATTTTTCTTTGTTTACGAAATCCATGCTAAAAAACATTTTTCTTTAAACTCGGAATATATTTTTTGGAAAGGAATGCTCAAAATATGTTAGCGTATTGGCAGCATGCACAAAAACAACATATTTTTTTGTCTTTTAAAAAAAAATATTTTTTATGCAAATTTTCTATTTTTCTATTTTTTTCTTAATGGGCTGGCTGTCCATCCCTGATGGGCCGAGAGGCCCATCACTTGGGGCTGGATTGCCAGCCCCGGGTGGGCCAAACGACCCACCCCTTCCAATAGCCAGGCTGGGCCTTATCCCCGGCCAGCCAGCCCAGCCCACTGTTCTGCATGCAGAACAGTGGGACGGTAATTCACTCCCCCGTTACAAAGATTACAAAGATGATTCAATAGTAAATGAAGGATTTTTGGAGTGTGACGAACGGCGTACCAGTTAATACCGTTGGGTAAAGGACGTCGAGGTGGTTCTTCCTGTCGTGGTGGCATCAGAAATGGTGCGTGGCCGGAGGAGCGTCGAAAACTGGTCGGCCTGCGTTACTGCTACTGCCTTCGCCTGAGGAGGTGGGTGGGCTGCTGGCGTTGAGGGGAGGCTTCTGGTGATGATGAGGTGGTGCAAGGTGGTCGGAGTTGGTGGCCGGAGTTGCTGACCGAGAGGGAGAGAGAGAGAAATGCTTCTGGTTTTAGAGAGAGAGTCGACTTGAGAGAGGGAGAATTAACTCCCTATTAGCAATATATCAGAGCTGGAGGGCACAGTAACTGTAGGCATTGATGCAGCAACGAACTGCTATGACAAAAAAGGGATAGAGACGAACTCCTTCTCGCAGTCTGTGAACCTTGGATCAGGCCCCTTCAGGTTCTCAAACACCCGAAATATATTCACAGCTATTGGTTGCGATACCTATGGCCGGGTTGACCAACCATGATTTCACTTACGGAGCTGCCTGTCTCTCCTTATGCACAGAATATGTGGAAATGTCAGATGAAAATCCTTGCTCAGGTTCTGGATGCTGCCAAACCTCAATCCCCAAGGGCCTCAAATCACTTGACTACTCATTATCAACTGATTTCAACCATATGAAATGAAAAAAAAAGAAAAAAAGAACTTTATCAAGCTTTTGATTCATGCAGCTGAAGTTTGAGCCTTCAAATCATCAAGTTCCACTCAAAGACAGTATTGCTTCCAAAATAACAGAGAAAATAGAAGTTGAATCAACCAAGCAGGTAATTTTATTTAACATGTGGAATTATTGGAACTTTTAAAGAAAAAAGTATAGCCCTGTTTTTGAACTGCTAATTTTTTACTGCCAAAGAGAAATTTGATTATCTTTGATCTATACAGCTAAAGTTGGAACAACCTAAACTTCCGGTTCGATTAAAGGATAGCAACACAGTGGAAACAGCTGAGGAAAAAGAAGTTGCATCAACCATGCAGGTTATTTCTGCCTCTGGAGAACATAAATAAAGCGGCACCGATAATAGGAAGCAGAGATCTTCACGAGATACTACCTCCGAAGAAAGTCCAAAAGATATGGACTTGTGCTATATGCCAAGTAACAGCCCAAAGTGAGAAAGTTCTTAGTTCACATCTGCAAGGGAACCGACACAAGTCTGCTTGTGAACAGTTAAAAGTCAAGAATCGGACACCAAAAGGTGAGGTTTTTCTCAGCTTCAGTGGGAAAGAAATCAAATGTTACCACAGAAACCGCAAGGATTGGTGTTAGAGATCATACTGGCATATCATCTCCTCAGAATGGCCAAAAAGCTTGGACTTGTGTTATATGCCAGTCAACACTTAAAAGTCAGATAGACATTAACTCACATCTTCAAGGAAAACAACACCAGAAAGCTTGTGCGCTGCTGAACTCCAAGAACCAGGCATCAAATAGCAATGCTGCTTCTGCTTCAGCGCGAAAGAAAACTGAAATTCCTGTAAACAACCCAAAGAAGTGTGTAATCAGCAATAATACTTCACCTGAAAATAAAATACATGAAGCGAAGAAGCAAGGCAGACAAGAGAACCCGATGAAGAGCCTACTTGTTGAGATAAAAAATTCCAAGTGGTGGTGTGCACTCTGCAATGTAAGTTGCACCAGTGAGGCAGACATGGCTTGTCAACTTAGAGGGAACAAGCACTTGGATAGTAGAATTTCCAGGTGGCAGTGCACCATCTGTGATGTAAGTTGCACCAGCGAGGCAGACATGGCCTGTCATCTTAGAGGGAACAAGCACTTGGATAGTAGAATTTCCAGGTGGCAGTGCACCATCTGTGATGTAAGTTGCACCAGTGAGGGAGACTTGCACTGTCACCTTAATGGGAATAAGCTTTTGTCTAGGATACAGAAAATGTTATTGTAGAACATCTATATGTGGAGGTGAAGGTGGCTGTGAGCATCCGAGATACCTGTAGGTTACTCAATTACTTGAATATTGTCTGCCATCTTTATCCTTGAATTCAAAACCACTGTTTGCTTTTTTTGATTCAAAACCAGAAGCCTTTAAAGGAAACTATGTCTCTTGATCAAATAGGATACCACCTACTACTACTACTACTTTTGGTGAGAAGCAAAACAGAGCCTATCATGGGGTGTACAATATTTCCAAGCAAAAACCCCGTTTTTAAAACCACAATAATCAATCGCGCTTTCTTTTATTAATGTTCTTTCAACCTACAGCACGAATGTTTGCTTTTAACTCACACCACAATACAAAAGTGAAAATGCAATATAATACAGCAATATCTCTTCAACTGTTTTTAAAATAGAGAGAACTGAAAATAAGATTCGGATGGATAGTGTTATTAAACCAAACCAGGTATCTGGGCGAGTTAACAGGGGATCAACTCGGAGTTTAATCCGGATCTGTATCATTTTTTTATTTATCCAGATCAATCCTGATTAATCTAACTCCTAATCTATATCTTGAGCTAGATCATTGACTTCATCAGCTGTGGGGTGGGAGCATCTCAAATGGGTGTGATGATTTTGACACCGGAGTCATAAGCCATAAAATGAACCAGGAAAACTTGTTGGATACTAGAGCTCTATCCATCCTTGAAAGGGTTTTTCTCAGCATGTCTAATAAAGTACTTTAGCCTAAAAGTTCGCGTACAGATCTCTTAAGGATTTTATGCTTCTTTTCTTCATTTCGAGGTCAAAATTCTCTTGACTTCAGAGAGTCGGGGAAGGTCAGAGAAACTAGTAGAGAGAGTAGACAGCAACAAATAAAGGAGGTCAGAGAGTCCCATGACATGTCAACGAAAAATCTACCCATGCATGCACTTGGCCACCGTTCTTTCTCCTGGCACAATGGTGAGAATCGAATCTGATTAACCACCAACATATTGTTGATCTTGTTCGTTATTAGATCTAATTAAGATTGTGTTTAGAAATGCATTAATCTCACTGGAGCCTAACACACATATGAAAAACCAAGTTACTTATGATTAGTAATCGAACCGCCATGATAAACATCCTTTTATTCATTATTTAGCTCGTTAATTAGGATTAGAGAAATTAATGTTTCAGAACTTAAATATCTCAAAGCATAATTACCGGTAACTGCGATTTAATCATTAGCTGCATAATTGGGAAGCCATGAAATTAGCTACTACCTGAACTAAACCTCTCTTGAACCAACGTTTCCATCCTCGTTTCGCTTGAAAAAATGGCAGCTATATATATATAGATATCTAAACTCTGAAGGTTGTTCATCATTTTAAAGCATTAATTTTATGCATTAGGGTCATGATTTCTTTGTTGGCAAAACCGAGCTAAAAGTTCATGAGGCAAATGCACAGTGCATTTGGATGTCTATGCAACCATAATGAGAATATATTCCATCATTTGGATCTGATTTTTATTCTTTTGTTGGTTATAAATAGGGGGTGTCAAAATGCATGAATCACCATCACATCTCGAGCATGGATGAATGGATACAAGAGGAAGAGAGGCCTGGCATGAAAATAAGAGTCTTGTTCTTTGCCATGCTAGGCTTTCTCTTCTTCCGGCGCCCACCATGCCATTCACTCTATCTTGTTATCATTTCTGCAATTTCAGAGGAAGTGAAGTCCTGCATGAAGATAAGAATCGTGTTTGGTAGCCAAGGATGACTTGCCCACTCCATGGAAAGAGTTCTCCAGCACACGGCAGCGTGGAGCATTACTTCGGCTCCGGGCAGTCACCTTGGCTATGCTGACAGACTCTTCTCTCTCATGCTAGACTCTCTCTTCTTACCTGACAAATGATCTTCTGCATCTCCAGATGAGTTTAAGCAGCTGTTATTGATCATGCCAATACTGTGGTTTAATTCTGCTTTGAGGATTGTTCGATTCATTCAGGTGCCTGCACTCTTTATAAAAGCCTGGCAAGAGATTTGATCACACATTTTGTTTTGAGAAATGTTATTCAAAATCGTACTTAAAACTACAAACAAATAAGACCCGAGAACGCATTTGGGAAGCATTTTTTTTAATTTAGAAATTAATTTTTTTTTTACTGTTTTTAGATAGTTTTGATGTTTTGATTATTAAAAATAAATTTTAAAAAATAAAAAAATATTTTAATATAGTTCTAAATAAAAAACAACTTTTATCACATAAACTATAAGTGTGACTAGTAATTAGTGATGGGTTGTAGGAAATGATAGTCATATTTAAGTTACTCATAGTAAGCTGAGTTAACTCCATTTTACTTTTAAATAAAAAAATTAATTAGAAAAATAATAAAATTTAATTACATTATTATAATCACATCCATAAAATACTATTTATTATAATTGTTTTGTTCAGTTTAACCCTTTAATAATCCAGTTTTTTTATTTGTTTTATTTTTATCATTTAATATTAAATTGTTTTAGGATTATACTTCATATTTTTTTTCAATTAAATTATATACTAGTCTCATAAATTTAATTTCTTTTCTTGATTTCAATATTTATTCAATTTCACCCTCCAACAACTCAATATTCATTTTTTTTTCAATTTCATCTTTCATATATTAAGTTATTTGAGAATTAAGCTTCGTGATGTTTTTCAATTTGTTTTATGTGGGTTTATCCTAGTGTCATGAATTTGTTTTTCTCAATTCTAACTTTTAGCATTAGATATGATGGAAATAGAGGTGTATCATTTTTTAATTTGTTAAAATCTTTATATACAACTCGTTCCATTATTTTCACTAAATAATTTTATGAATATATTTAATTTGCATAAATAAATGAAAAACAAACAATAAATAATTTGAATTATTCTATTGTCTCTTTTTTATTATACTCAAACGTTAATGCAATTAATACTCACTATAATTTGAATTGTATTATCACTATACATGTGGAAATGATGTTTTCATGTAGAAATAGTATAATTATAGATTTCACCAATTGTTTTATTATAGTAGTACCTTAGTAGTGATAAAGTTATAGCTTATATATTTGTCTTTTTATACTTGTGTTTTTATCATTTTACGCTTGTCATATTTATCATTATTTTTTCTCTTCATTTTTTATAATATTTTCTCTCTCTCTTTGTACTTGTTTTTGGAGAAAAAATATTTTTTTCTTACACTTTGAATATTTATAACTCCATACTTGACTTATTTATACGCTTCTTAGTGTTCTTATCTTTATTCTTTAGTAAACTTTTTGAATTTTTTATTTACATTTATTTTTTAAAAATATTATATAAAAAATAGGAAATAAATATTTTTCTATAAAAGTTACAACATTATTTCATTCTTCATCTTTGTTGAAAATTAATTTCAGATCTTACATGTTTTTATTAATGCCTATGATATTTACTATATTTTATTATATATAAATATCAACTTTTTGATTTTCAGTTACTTTTTTACTCGATGTCAAAAAACAATTCCATTCTTCTATAGGGAGGCGAGTTTAATAGAGGTGTTAACACTATTTTCTTTTCATTTACTAGCTCACATGATTGTTGATGTATTTAATAAAATGCTTGCATATGATTTTTTTTATAATCATAATTTAAAAAAAAAAATGAAAAAACAATTGCAATAATTTATTTGTTTATTTTAAATAATAATTACCAACATTTAAAAATTTATATCATCAATTATCCAATAGTATTTTAATTAATAGTAGATTTAATTATTTTATATCATTTCAATTCATTATCTGAATTGCATCATTGAGATCATATCATATCATTCTAATGAATCTAATTTCCTAAGGGTAAATTTATCATTTAAATATAAACTAACATTCTAATACCCCTTAGGTATTGGTCAATATTTATAATCTAATATAAATCAGGAAATCAATATTAAACATGCTCACCGGGTCTGTTCTTAGGCTCAGTGAATTTTATGTATAAATAAAAAAAATTAAAATATTAATTTAATTAATATAATTAAAATTCTTGAGAAGGATTTTTTGGCCGAAACGGAACGCCCAGAATGATTCGGAGGCGTTCTGGCCGGAATTTGGCCGGAATTTCCAGAACAGACAGGAATTAACAACTATGGTTTAAAGTTTAAATTCTTGATTATCTTACAAACCGACACCTTTAGTACCACTCGGATACTACTCAATATTTAAAGTTTCCTTTTTAATTGTTTGATAAATACATTGCACTTGATGTGTGTGGGCGTGCATGAACAAGCAATTATAAAATCCCAATTATTTTATAAGTAGATCCTTGAAAAATATACAATAAATTAAAAAATCTTGATTATTTTATAAATATAGTCTCAAACAACTCAAATAGAGTAGTGCAAAGCGTTAACCTTGTGCTTGAGCATTAAATACAATCCTTTGTTGTCCTAAACATGTAGCCTCGCATATTATCACAAGAACCCAAACATCGTTACATTATGAACATCATTAGTAACTCATATTAATAATTAAAAAAGAAGTTCATTATCGACTAGAATAATCAATCAGATGCTACTTAATTTTATTAATGTCTCTAATGATTTATCAAACAGTTGACTGATTTGATTGACTAAATTAAACAATAACTAATTTCATTGTTTCTCCTATTAGTCAATTGACTAGATCATTTGATAATTCTAAATAATTAATTTTATTGATGTCTCTAATGGCCGATCAAATTAAACAATAGCTAATTTTATTGCTTCTCTTATCAATTAGTCGACTAAATCATTTGATAATTCTGAATGGTTAATCAAATTGAGCAACATATCATATATTAGTTTAGTTCTAGTTTTCTTTGTAATTAATTCTTCATTCAATCATTTATTTTATCACATAACATAATTGAGCACCATTTTCATGTCAATTTGAACAAAATGTTATAATTACTCACACTAATTTGGACAAAATGGCCATTAAAAGGGAACATAATTTCTCTATGAAGTTTTTCTACATCTCACTTATTACCCATTTCTAATTCGCGTCCAAGAACATGATTCTTAACAATGAATACAATTTTAAACATTTCAGCCTAAAATAATCAACTTTCCATAATATACATATTCTTCTTAAGCTTTGAAACATACCAAAGTTAAAAACCATTTATGATGAAAGTGATCTTTACCTTCTAATTACAATAAATCATAAGGAAATTTATATTTAAGAAAAGTCAACGATGAATAGTCAATATTGGAAGGTGAAATACATTGTTTGAATACAAACACGTTCGGAACGATCATGTTCCTTTCCCTTTCCCTTGTTTCCAAGTCATGCCCATGTGCATTGAAACTTCTTTTAATTTATTTATTTATTGCAATTACAGCCTTTATTTTTATTTTTAAATTTTTAAAGGAATTTTTATGTTGTTTCTTTTTAATATAATATAATTTATTTTTTATTTAGTTTATTGGTAAAATTTCATCATTTCTACTCATTGTGTGGTCCTTGAAAAAGGAATATGAAGTTGTTGTTGTTATTATTATATCAATACTGCATGACTTTTCCTGTCTTTAATTTCTTTATGAGAACAAATTTATGAAACATCAACTTGCAATTCAATATTCCATTGGCTACTAATTGTTTTTTTAAATCTTATTAAAATAATAATAAAAAGTCACGTGACAACCTATATTAACCTAACAATTCACTAATAACCATGCTATTTTGAAATGTTTTCAATTACTATTTTTCTACCATTAGATTTGGCTATTAACTAAATAGGTGTTATGTGTTATACGCAAACCAAGTTTTTTTTTTAATATAAAAAAATGTTTAGACGATACCAATTATTTTAAAAAAATAAAATTAAGATTTAATTAATTGATTTAAATAATAAGATAAAAATATAGTGAATCGACTTAGATTAACTCATATTAACTTGTTAAATTTATGATCTAAATCATAAAATTGAAATAATCCCGTAGAAAATAAATTAAAATAAATTATAAAATTTAATTCTCAATTAATTCAATATTGAAGGATGAAATTAAAAAAAAATCAATTAAAAAAAAACACGATTCAACCTGAGTTAAACCATTAAACCCACAACTCAAATAATAAGACCAAACCTCATAGAAAGCAAGAAGAAAAGGTTATAAAATTTAATTTTAAATCAATCAATATTGAAATATAAAATTGATAAAAATAATTCAAAAAAAACATGACAAGAAAAACCCTCAAGTTAATTCATCAAACCTCAACTTGAATTATGAGATGGAAAAAAATTGAATGATATATTTCTTTTTAAAAAAAAAAAAACTAATTCTTCAAAAAAAAATCTTCAAAACGGTGCTTTTGTAACTAGAGGAGTAATGAATTCCCTTTCTTGAAAAATAGCGAAAAACAAATCACTTTAAGCGGACATTGTTCTGTGAGGAGGGAAGTGAAGTTCTCCCCTCACTTAATTTCTGTTAAATAATCAGTCATTCCATCAATTTCTTTTTTATATATTTTTTAAAATTAAAAAATTAAATAGAAATAATTAGTAACTCAAAAACCAATAATTATTATTTTATGTACTTGTTAACAAATTTAATATTTTCAACTCAAAAAATATATATTGACTTCGTAGCAATCATGGATGGAGAGCATCTTATCGAAGAGCACAAATAGGGGCACAAATAGGCGCTGCCGCAGTGGGCATTTATGCTTTCACTTGAATTGCAGTCTTATAGCAGAACAGGTATTAGATGAACATAAATTACTCTTTTTTTTTATGTTTTAATATTTGTTTTTAAAAAACAAATATTATTTGAACTTGAGCTCGAGGCTTTACTACTTTTCTGCCACAAACAAATCTCTAATGCCAGCACCCCAAAGATGATAGCATCAGATTCCTTGTTGCCCTTCCTTGTGAGAATACCACTAACATATCTGGTGAAAGTGGTGGCAATGGGGTCGACATGATAGTGAGAGCTGTACAATATATATTTTAGTAAGTGGAAGGGCTAAAATTTAGCAATTGAGCAGGGTAACTAATTTATAAATTCTGAAACAGAGTGAACATAAACTTTTCAAGTGAACATGAATCTGTACTTGTTGCAAGGAGAGTCAACTTACAGAAAAGACGTAAAAATTGACCAGTAGAAAGAAGAAAAGGAAACGATTAAATGTTTTAAGCGGATAAGAATCTCAAATTAATTACACTATTCACCAATCTAGCCTGTGTGTACAGGCATGGCAGATGCAGAAGAAGCTGAAGAAGAGGTGGTGATGTGGGAAGAATTAGTGTTGTAAACATAACTTGAAGAATCGTTCATCCCTCCTGTAGAATTTGCAGAGCCATAGGACATTATTGAAAGTGAAGATGCAGATATTGGTGGGGCGAAATAGGATGGAACGGGCATCTTTGATGGGAGAATCGGCAATGGAGCATCAAAATTAAGTACGTGAAGTGATTGCCGCATTGAGGGTCTAAGATGTTCATCCGGATGAGCACACGAAAGGCCAACAATCATCAATCGTTCCATCTGCGTCTTATTAAATTCTCCGCATAGTCTTGGGTCAACCGCTTCGATTAGCTTTCCTTCACCATAGAGCTCCCACACCCAGTGCACCATGGAAACTTGATCTTCATTGCTGGCCTGTGGGTTGATAGGTCTTCTTCCACAAGCGATCTCCAATGCAACAATTCCAAAACTGTAGACATCTGACTCTCTGCTAGCCTTCCCTGTCAGTGCACACTCTGGAGCCATGTAGCCCATTGTCCCTGCCAAAACTGTTGTTTGAGAACCTTTTCCATGGTCAACCAACCTAGCCAAACCAAAATCCCCAAGCTTAGCATTGAATTCTGAGTCCAGCATAATGTTGCTAGACTTTATATCTCTATGCACCACACATTGCTCCCATTCTTCATGCAAGTACAGCAGTCCCGATGTCAAGCCTTGCGCAATTTTGTACCTCACCTCCCATGGCAACAGGCTAGTTTCGTTGAAAAGATGGGAGTCTAAGCTGCCATGAGGCATGAACTCGTAAACAAGTAAGAGCTCCTTTCTTTCATGACACCACCCAATGAGTTGAACTAAGTTTCTGTGCCTCAATCGGCTAATGATCTTTACCTCTGCTGCATATTCTTTAATCCCTTGTTTAGAACCTCTTGATACTCTCTTGACTGCAACGAATGAATCAATCTCCTTCAAAAAACCTTTATAGACACCACCGAACCCGCCCTCACCTAGCTTCTCTTCATCCTTGAAGTTCTTTGTAGCTCGAGCCAATTCTTGGTAAGAGAACTTCTTTGGTCCTGTTCCCCTTTCAAATTCATCATCCATGTACTCTTCAAGGACATGATCTCCTTCTTCATCTTCTTCGTGCCTACACATAAACATGAAAACAAACATAGCGGCCCCAACAGCTATAGCACCACCCCCAACCCCCAATCCAACTGCCAGTCCCGTCCTGTTCTTTTTCCGATTCCTACGTGTACCATTATTTGGCGGAGAAGCTGCAGCTGGATCTAGTGGATTGGTAACATTACCATCATTGGTAACATTGCCATCAACTTCTAAGCTTGAACTAAAATTCCACGAGAGAAGGGTATGTATGGCATATGAAGCTCCTGTTGCAGCCGAAAAGCCAAATCTAACTCTTTCTGGTAGGATATCCCTCAAACTAACTATATGACTAAGGAATTGTTTTTCCTTAGTGTTATTTATATAACCAGTGAAGGAGACACTCAGATTATGTGTACTGGAATTATAACTAATCCGAGCTTCAGTAGTTTTCCCTCCCATAATATCACATTTCCAAGTAATATTATTTACAGATTTCATAGAGTTGATGTCAATACCTACATGCTCGCGTGGTGGATCAAAATCATTTTGGAAGATATCGAACTCCACTGCAACAAATTGATTATCCGTTTTGTTTAGTGGTTGTTTGTTCCTTAAAAGACCTAGACCTTCACCCAGAAAGCGAAGAGGTGGAAGCTCTTCAGGGCCAAGAAAGAAAGCCAGTCCATCTGCGTACACAGTTCGATCTTGCGAATCGATGGAAAAAGAGAAATGGGTAGTGAAGTCTGTAAGATTCCCCGAGGCCTTGTCCCAGAGCTGCATCGGTCTGTGATACGTGGCTCGACCGGAACTTGAAGTCATATTTGCATTTCTTAGATTTGTGGTGAGCTGAATTGCTCCACCAGCTGATGAAGATGCGTTGCCCTCGTATGTAATGTTTGGATCGCCAGGAGAGAAGCCGGTGAAGTTGAAAAATAATCCACCAGCAGAAGGGATTATAAGTGTGAAGAGAGTTGAGAAAACAAAAAGAAGAAACGGAGCAGGAAGCTTTCCCATGAAGGAAGTTGAAACTGCAGACAAATCTTGGGGTATAGGAAAATTGCAGGATTTAGTGTGCTAATAAGGGCAGGTAGAAGCGTGTGTGTTACGTTAATTTGCATGGAAATGAAATGTTTATTTCCAACCACTGCGAGGATCTAAAGACTTGTTCTTTCTGTAACATCAAGTGAAAGCCTTTGTTCATTAGAGCATTAGTTCAGAGCTGGCTGCCGTCTGAACTTGTAAAATAAACAAACCTGCCGTCTGAACTTGTAAAATAAAGAAACCTGCAGATAAATGAGTATTTGCTCTGCAGCGTGAACCAAGTCATCAATCAACAATATTAAAAAACTACAACTAGCAAGTGAGGTCTTGGCTAGCGGTTGAAGGTACTTGTTTCCTTCCTCTGCACCAGGGTTCAAGTCCCACCATGCACGTCTGTCACCCTCGCAGTGCCTTACATGCTCACTGGGTTTGCAGGATGTTCAGTGAGTTCGGGGATTAGTTGTGGTGCGCGTAAGCTGACCCGGACACCCCGGTTATAATAAATAAAAAAAAAAAAAAAAAAAACTACAACTAAAGGACGAGGGGCTGTATCCTCTCATGTTACACTATAACAATAATATTTTTTTAATTTCAATTGTTTTCTTTAATATTATATTTATTAAAAAATTGTTTCATAATTTATTTTTTATAAAGTTAGGTTAACTTCGTTGACTTAATTTTTTTATTAGTTTTATCATTAGATGAATTAATTAAGAATTACTTTTTTATAAAGTTAGGTTAACTTCGTTGACTTAATTTTTTTATTAGTTTTATCATTAGATGAATTAATTAAGAATTACGCTTTGTGATTTATTTCAATTTATTTTTAATGAGACTATCTTCATTTCATAACTCAAATCATGAGCTTGTCAGGTTAATTTTAATTGACTCCATTTGTATTATATATATATTTTAATTTCTTATTCTACTCTAGGTTAAACTATGTTGACCCAATAATTGTTTCAAGCTCTTTTTTTATTGGTTTTTTTTAGTTTTATCTTTTAATATTGTTTATTGAGAATTCAGTTTTATAATTTGTTTTGATTCATTTTCTATAAGGTTATTATGATCTCGTAATTTAATATGTAGATTGATAAATTAACCCGGGTTGATCTGAATATATTATTGTCATAATATTTATTAAAAATTTCTCATTTTAAATATTTATTTTGAATTAAATTATGTTATACCAGTCATTTGTATTGTATTTGAACCCATCAAAATAATCAAGTTGTATTGCATTAATTCTCCCAAAAATATAAACTTTTTTGTACTTTAAAAAACATTATCAACGCTACATATTTGTTTGCATTAAAAAATTAATAGAACAGCTACAGTGTAGCGCATCTAGATTAATACGTAAATTTATTGCTTTGGGAAATAAAAAGATAGATTTTCTAGGAAGAAAGGAGACCCGCTGCATAAGCAAGCATCTGCAAGCTAGGAACCGGCATTCTCACCGGCATAACCTTTCTATTTTTTCTATTTCCCGCTTACGTAAAGTTTCGAGTTTTTATATGTACATCTTCTAATTCAGCATTTTAAATTGAAAAGAAAAAAAATGTTCTTGTTTTATCTAATAGCTTGAATTTTTAATGATTAATTGATTACAAGTTTGAATCTTATAATTTTATTTTATTTAATAAAATTAAACATATGATGACATGAATCTATATAAATTCTAAATTCAAAGATTTTTATTTCAGAAATAATATAAATTATATATTAAAACTTTATCTATTAACTTAAACTATTAATTAAAATTTCAATGTATAATTTATGTTATTTCTATGATTTAAAAAGGTTTTTTTCAACTAAAAATCTTATAAATGGTTGGACTTTCCAACTCAACAGCTAATTGATAATAGCAGTAAAATATAAAATCTTTCAAAAGCATCTTAATTAAATTCGAGGGACGATCTATAGATTCTGAATATTGACGAATGAACACCGAATCCTTTTTCAAAAGTTCAACTGACATCAGAAAGTTCAGAAACCAAATGAAAAAAAAGGAAAGAATGGGCCGGGAGAGCCGTTTTCTCCCTTTTCTTTCTGGATATCAAAGAAATATGGGCCGGAACACGGCGAGAGAATGAAAATGAAAGGTAGAACCGTCAAAGAAAAGACTATTGGGCAAAACCCACCTGGTCTGGTTTGACTCCAATGAGCAAATATGATTAAAAGGAAAATTCCAGGAAACTTACAAATTAATAGTTTCAATTTTAAAAATTATATAATTTCACAGATAATAAGTTGTTATAAATTCATAACTTTGAGTTCATTTCCTTCTCCTATAAATAGACCTCTTGTCTTGTATTCTTTACACTTTGAAAAAGAGAAGAATTCATAATAAGAAAGGTATTTATCTCTTGTATCTTTTAATTATATTTTGATGTTTATGTTATTCTATATTAATTATTTATTCTTTTTATAACACGTTATGGATACGAATATTATGTGTCTTATATCAATTTTAATATTTTTGCTTTTCATTATTGTAATTTATTTTTGGTAAATGTTCTTTCACTTTTATTCATAGAAAGAGATTTATAGTTCCTGAAGAACGAGGATTACAAATTCCTAAAGAATTAAATAAATTAAAAAACAGTTCTTGAAGAACTAGTATTACAAGTTCCTGAAGAATTAAATAAATTAAATACAGTTCCCGAAGAACTAGTATTACAAGTTCCTAAAGAATTAAAATAAATTAAATACAGTTCTAAAGAAACTAGTATTTCTAAAGCTAAATAAATATCTTAAAGGACTGATTTTCTTTTCTTTTCTTTTATATTCATGATTTTATTTAATAATTTATTTCTTGTTTTCATAGATAAAGATAATGTCAAATTTGATGAAACTTGAATTTACTGCTCTTGATATCTTTGGAAATAATTATTTGTCATGGATCCTTGATGCCGAGATTCATATGGAAGCCATGAATCTTGGAGAGACCATCAAAGAAAGAAATAACACATCCTTACAGGATCGTGCAAAAGCAATGATATTCATTCGTCACCATCTCCATGAAGGATTGAAAAGTGAATAACTCACAATAAAAACCCTCTTGTTATGTGGCAAAATCTAAAGGAAAGATATGACCACCAAAAGTTTACCACACTTTCTCAAGCTCGTTATGATTGGTTGCACCTGAGGTTGCAAGATTTTAAATCGGTTAGTGAATATTATTCAGCTCTTTTCAAAATTACCTCACAGCTGAAATGGTGTGGTGAAAATATCATAGAAAACCAAATATTAGAGAAAATTTTCTCTACTTTTCATACCTCAAATATTGTCCTGCAGCAACAATATAGAGAGCGTGATTTCAAAAGGTACTCAGAACTAATTTCATGTCTTCTTGGACTAGACGAAATAATGAGCTTTTGATGAAAAAACATCAATCCCTGAAGTGAATGGAACTTTTGTCCAAAAAACAAGAAATAACCAAGGATATAGGTATGGAAAAGGTAAATGGAAAAGAAGAAGAGATAATCCTTCTAATAGCAACCCACCATACCACCAGAAGTGGAGATACAATGAACTCAACCAAAGAAAGGGCAAGAATTTGCATAAACCAAAAGATAAGTGTTATAGGTGTGGTATGCATGATCATTGATCGCGTACCTATCATACACCAAAACATCTTACAGATTTATATCAAGCCTCTATGAAATAAAATACAGTTGAGACTAATTTCATTTATAAAGATGTTTATGAAAATCATAATGCTTGTATTGATGTTAATACTTATCTTGATGTTTCTGATTTCTTTGAAAATTCAGATAAGACAGAAAACATGTTTAGTGGTGGAATAATTAGAGATGATTAATAGTTCTTATTTTATGTTATTCTATTTACAATAAATATTATCAGTTTGGCTCAAGTTAAATAATAAACTTTGATTATCTTTTGAATAGTGACATGGCTTTTCATGATGGAGATTTATGCTTGGCAGACAGTGCAACAACGCACACAATTCTTCAGGAAAATAAATACTTTGAGTATTTGGCATTAACCAAAGCTAATGTCACTATAATATCAGGTCCAACTGACATGATTAAAAACTCTGGAAAAGCTAACATTGTATTACCAAATAGCACAAGATTGAGCATCAAAGATGCATTATATTCACCTGAGTCTAGAAGAAATTTACTCAGTCTTAAGGATATACGTGTTAGTGGTTATCATATTCAAATAACAGATGAAGATAGAAAAGAATATCTTTATAATATTGCACGTATTTCAGGCCAGAAGCTTGTACTTGAAAAACTACTTATTTTCTCTTCCGGAATTTATTATACGATCATGAAATCTATTGAATCAAATGTTATGATACACCAGAACTGTTCTGACCCAAAATAATTTATGCTTTGGCATGATCGACTTGGACACCCAGGATCAATAATGATAAGACAAATTATTGAGAATTCATATGGGCATCCTTTAAAGAACATAAAGATTCTTTTACCAAGTGAAAATTCTTTTACCAAGTGAAAATCCATGTGCTACATGTTCTCAAGGTAAATTAATTACCAAACCATCTCCATCAAATATTCTTATAGAATCACCATCTTTTCTCGAAAGAATTCAAGGAGATATATGTGGGTCATTCATCCACCATGTGGATCTTTTAGATATTTTATGGTATTGATTGATGCATCAAGTAAATGGTTACATGTTTGTTTGCTTTCTAGTTGAAATATTGTATTTGTTAGATTAATAGCACAGATTATCAGACTACGAGCGCAATTTCCTGATTATCCTATCAAGAAAAATCGACTGGACAATATTGATGAGTTTACTTCTCAAGTATTTGATAGTTTTTGCACTTCTATTGGAATTGATGTTGAACATCATGTTGCTCATGTACATGCTCAAAATGGTCTAACAGAATCATTTATAAAGCGACTTCAATTAATTGCAAACCATTACTTATGAAATCAAAATTGTCTACATTTGTCTAGGGACATACTATATTACATGTTGTATCACTAGTTAGAATTAGACCAAGTGCTTATCATAATTATTCTTCTTTACAACTTGTTTATGGTATACCACCAAATTTATTTCATCTATGAAATTTTAGCTGTGCAGTATATGTGCCTGTAGCACCCCGACAAACGACTAAAATGGGTCCACAATGAAGAATAGAATTTATGTTGGTTTTGATTCTCCATTTATTATTAGATTCCTTGAACCTTTGAATGATGATGTTTTTAAGACACGTTTTGAAGACTTCCATTTTGAAGAGAACATTTTCCCATCATTAGGGAAAGAAAATTCAGTGTCTGAAACACAACAAGAAATTACATGGAATAACATGAAATTATCTCATTTTGATCCAAGAACAAATCAATGTGAACTTGAAGTTTAAAGGATAATTCATTTATAAAATATTGTAAATCAATTACCGAATGTTTTCACCAATAGTGAAAAGGTAGTTAAATCTCATATTCCTGTTACAAATGCTCCATCTAGAATTGAAATTCCTAAAAGAAAAAAGATCAATATAGCATCAAATGAATCTATATCATGCCTGAAGCACAAGAGACCTATTGGAGCCAAAGACAAAAATCTTAGAAAACAAAAACTCCAACGAATAGATGATGATACTCTTGGAGAGTCTTCATCCACAAAACAAACATCAAATCTTGTGTCCAAATCATCTTCTAATAATGATCCCCCTGAATAGAGACCTCTTGAAGAGAACCGGGTACCTGAAAATAATGAGATCTCCATAAACTATGTTCATACAGGAGAGATTTTAGAACGAGATAAAATTATCATATATGATGTATTTGCATTTAAGGTTTTTTTGGCATCACTGGAAATGATGATTAATTTGAACCACAAACTGTTGAAGAATGCCGACAGAGAAATGATTGGCCAATATGGAAAGAAGCAATCCAAACAAAGCTAAACTCACTTGCAAAATATGAAGTATTTGTACTTGTAGTCCATACACCTAAAGGTGTTAACCCGTTGGATATAAGTGGGTTTTTGTTAGAAAACACAATGAAATTGTGCGATATAAGGCAAGACTTGTTGCACAAGATTTCTCGCAGAGATCCGACCTTGATTATGAAGAAACTTAATCTCTAATGATGGATGTAATCACTTTCGGATTTTTAATTGGTTTAGTGGTCTCATAAATGTTAGATATACATTTAATGGATATAGTTGTAACATATCTATATGGATCATTAGATAAAGACATCCATATGAAAATCTCTAAAGGATTTACAATGCTTGAAGCTTTTTGTAAGGAACCCAAAAGTGTTTATTCTATTAAACTACAAAAATCTTTATATGGGTTGAAATAATCTGGTCGGAAGTGGTATAATCATCTTAATCAATACCTCTTAAAAAGAGGGTTTGAGAATGATGAGATTTGTCCATGCATTTTTTATTAAGAAAACAATATTTGGATTTGCTATTATTGCAGTATATATTGATTACTTAAATATTATTGGTACTCTTGAAGAGCTCATAAAAACCGCAACCTATTTGAAAAATGAATTTGAGATGAAAGATCTCGGAAATACAAAATTTTGTTTGGTTTACATAACCAACATCTTTTAAATGGAATATTTGTACATCAATCGATATATACAGAAAAAGTCCTAAAATGTTTTTATATGAACAATGCTCATCCTTTGAGAACATATATGGTTGTTCAATCACTTGATGCAAAAAAAGACTCTTTTCAACCTCCAGAAGGGATGAAGAAATTCTTGATTCTAAAGTACCATATCTTAGTGCTATTGGATCACTATGTATCTTGCAAATTGCACAAGACTAGATACAGCTTTGCAGTAAATTTATTAGCAAGATATAGTTCTACTCCCACAAAAAGACATTAGAATGGAGTTAAACATATATTTCGCTATCTCCACGGAACAACCAAAATAGGGTTATTTTATCTTGAATAAAATTCACAATTGATTGGATATGCAAATGCAGGTTATCTTTTTTATCCCCACAAAGGGAGATCACAAACAGGTTATCTATTTACCTATGGAGGCAATGCAGTTTCTTGGAGATCTTTCAATCAAACATTAATGGCTACTTCATCAAATCATTAAGACATTATCAAGATACATGAAGCAAGTCGAGAATGTATATGGCTATGATCAATTATTCAGCACATAAAGAAAAAAATATAGATTGCCAGTCATTGAAAATAGTCTCACAATATTGTTTGAAGATAATGTTGTCTACATTACTCAATTCAGAGGAGGCTATATTAAAGGAGACAAAACAAAACATATCTCATCAAAGTTCATTTACACTCACGAGCTCCAACTAAAAGGAGAAATTGATATCAAACAAATCAAGTCAAGTGATAATTTAGCAGACTTATTTTCAAAATCTTTACTAGCCTTAACTTTCAAGAAACTTGTCCATAATATTGGAATGGGTCATCTTAAAGATTTATCATAAAACATGTATTTTTAAGGGGAAGTCAATGCAAATTGTACTCTTTTTCCTTCGCTTAGGTTTTTTCCCACTAGGTTTTCCTTTACAAGGTTTTAATGAGGCAATTTGTCATTGTTTTGATGAATCCTGAAGTATTCATATAAAGTCCTCTATTGAATTTTAAAATAAATGGTCATTTAAGGGAAAGTGTTATAAATTCATATTCATGTATATTGAATGTCCATGACTCTTGAGTTTAGTCTCTTGCATTTCCATAATCTTTGAGTTCATTTTCTTCTCCTATAAATAGACCTCTTGTCTTGTATTCTTTACATTTTGAAAGAAAAAGAAAAAGAATTCATAATAAGAAATGTATTTCTCTCTTGTCTCTTTTGATTGTATTTTGATGTTTATGTTCTTCTATGTTAATTATCTATTCTTTTTATAACAGTTCTATATATGATGCTTTTTAAGACCAATAAGTTAGTTTTTTAATGTTTTTCTTTCAATAATTTCACATTTTGCTATAATCCATGTAATACGCAAAAATATATTTAAGAATTTCATATTTATGTTCTTTTTAGAAGAAAAAAACTAAGATTATCATTGTTTTTTTTAGAAGAAAAAAAAGAATTATAAATATGAATAATTTTCTAAAGTTCACAATAATGGGAAAAAAATCTTCAAAAAAGTGCTTTGTAACCAGAGGAGTAATGAATTCCCTTTCTTGAAAAATAGCGAAAAACAAATCACTTTAAGAAGGTGTTTGGTATTGTGGTTCACCGCAGGTTGGAAAAAAAGCAGGTGGAAAAGCTGGAAAAGTTGTTTGGTAATGTATTAAACGCAGATTACTTCACGTGGGACCCACCAAGAAAATCACTGAAACCATGGTTCATGAGAAGTAGGTTTGTTATGCCTTTCCTGCGTTTCCACAAACGGGCATTAAGCCACTACAGTGACTGATTCTTATCAAGAAAAAGGCAGAGATGATGTGCTGCCTTCATGCGTCTCTCCCCTGTCCCTCATAATACAAACCCGATAATAACTCAAAACACAAATTCATCAAATAATATACAAACTCATGACCACAGTGGGCGAGAAAAGGGGGGGGGGGGCAAGAGAGAGGACAAACCCATCAAATAATATACAAACTCATGCGAGAGAGGGAGGGCAAGAGAGAGGACAGACAAACCCATCAAAAAATATACAAACCAGTCACCATAAAAGGGGAGAGAGAGGGCGGGCCAGAGAGGAGTGGAGTATATCAGGTGGGTGGCGTGCGAGAGAGGGAGAGCTAGGGGAGGGGGGGTGGATTAGTTGGTCTGTGTAATGTGAGTGAGAGAGGAGTGGAGTATTAGGGGAGAGAGGAGTGGGGTGTGTTGGGGGGGGGTTACGGGGAGATATTTTTTTTAATATAATAAAATAATTTTTTAATATTAAAATATATTTTTAATATTAAAATATATTTTTAATATTAAAATAATCTAAAAATTAATTAAAATATAAATAATGTTTACATAATATATGTATATTAATATAAAAAATATATTTTTAATATTAAAATAATCTATTAATTAATTAATTAAATATATAAATATATTAGAAGAAGATCACAATATAATTTTTGTCTCGTAATCCTAATTTTATTTCAGATGATATTTTACTATATGTTGTTCCGAGATCGCAAAGGCCTTCACATATGGATTTATAGTTCGTAATGAAATTACAAGTAGTTTGATGGGAGAATAAAAACAAGTGTCTAATTTACTTGCATTATTAATTATATTTTATTATTATAATTATTAAATATTTAAAAAACAATATATATATATATATATATACACTTTAAAATAATTTCACAAGTTAAAAGCAGTATGAAAAGTTTGGTAACCAAACACATGAAACTGTTTTTCATTAATCTCAAACTCAAAAAAAGTTGAAGCCAAACACTTCAACATTTATTTTGAACCGCAACTAAAGTACTTTTTATGAAACTGCTTTTTTAAAACCTCAACCACAAAAGCAAAAGCAATAACAAACACACCCTAAGTTGACATTGTTTTGTGAGGAGGGAAGTGAATTTCTCTCCTTACTTAATTTCTGTTAAATAATCAGTCATTCCATCAATTTCTTTTTTATATATTTTTCTAAAATTAAAAACTTAAATAAAAATAATTAGTAACTCAAAAACCAATCATTATTATTTTATGTACTTGCTAACAATTTTAATATTTTCCACTCATATAATATATATCTACTTTCAAACCAGCTCAATAAATTTAATTTACATATTCTATAAAATAATATATTATTTTTCAACAACTTCGACAGTGCACGTGACAAAATATATTGACTTCGTAGCAATTTGATCCCACGAATGTGAAATGGATGGAGATAGCATATTATTAGAGCAACTTCAACACATGTGCTATTGGAAGAGGCAAAGGCAAAAAAAATGTTCTTAGCCATTTTAATAGCTAAAATGGTTGTTCCCTGCCTCATATGCTATTTGTAGCATCTTGGAAAGAAAAGCCATAAATTATATATTCCCGTTAAACACACTGTTCAACCTAATTAAATCAGCCCCGAAGTAGTTTTGTTGTTTCATCACATTTGGAAACCACCAAACAACCATAGTATCAATCAAAAAATTTGAACCAAACATTATCATATCAACAAAAACAATAGTTTATATTTTAGTTAATATTAAATTATATTAAAGTTGAACAGTGAATAATGAAAAAATGCACAGAGAAATTGCCTCACGATTTATATTTTAGCTAATATTAAATTATATAAAAGTTGAGAATAGTTTATATTTTAGTTAATATTAAATTATATTAAAGTTGATATAATGTGATCATGTAAAATTTGATGAATTCAAAAACAATATTGATAACTATTAAAAATATTTAAATAATGAGATAAAAATATATTGAATCAACCCAGATTAACTCATATTAACTTATTAAATTCATAATCTAAATCATAAAATTGAAACAATCCAGTAGAAAATAAATTATAAAACTTAATTCTCAATCAATTTAATGTTGAAGGATAAAATTAAAAAAAAAACTCAATTGAAAAAAAAACACGAGTCAACATAGGTTAAACTGTCAAATCCACAACACAAATAATAAGACCAAACCTCATAGAAATCTAGAAAAAAATTTAAATCAATCGAACATTGAAGTATAAAAGTGAAAAACATAATTCAAGAAAACATGAAAAAAAGCCTAAAGTTAATTCATCAAACTTGAACTTGAATTATGAGACCAAAATAAAATAAAAAATTAATATTGAATGATATTAAAAATAAAATAAAAACTAATCCGTAAAAAAAATCTTCAAAACAATACTTTAATAAATTTAATTTAGATATTCTTTAAAATAATATATTATTTTTCAACAACTTCAACATTGCAGTGCACGTGACAAAATATATTGACTTCGTAGCAACTTGCTTTCAACGTCGAGCGCAAGCTTTATTTAAAATGGGGAATGAATTAATGAACAGGGCAAGCTTTATTTAACAGATAATGAGGAATGAATAAATGAACAGAAAGACTTCCGTTTCTATTCTTCTCGTGCAAAAGAGAAACAATCTCGGACTACAATGGTGGCAACTGTCATTTTTCCTCTCAACAGTAATTTGGCTCTTTTCATAGAAAGTGTAGATAAAGCATTTCTTTGAAAGAAAAGCTATTTCGGCTGTTGATATAGCAGCCCCGTTGAAGTTGCTAAATGAAAGAAAAAAAGCTAAAATGACAATTATTGAGTTTTAGCTTCCCTTTTAGCAGCCTGGTTGGAGATAACATATTATCAAAGCAAACAATTAGGCGCTGCCGCAGTGGGCATTTATGCTTTCACTTGAATTGCAGTCTTACAGAAGGTATT
This sequence comes from Salix brachista, assembly GCA_009078335.1. NCBI lineage: Eukaryota > Viridiplantae > Streptophyta > Magnoliopsida > Malpighiales > Salicaceae > Salix > Salix brachista. The sequence continues at coordinate 21,224,310 of CM018587.1, forward strand.
AGATGAACGGGGTGTTTGTGAGAGGCGTTCATGGTTGTTTTTTATTTTTTATTTTAAATTAATCTTTTTTTATGATAATGAGAATACCAATAGCATATCTGGTGAAAGTGGTGACAATGGGGTCGGCATGATAAATGAGAACTGTACAATATATTCTAAGATTTAGCAGTTGAGCAGGGTAACTAAAGAGAGTGAACATAAACTTTTCGAGCGGGCTTGAATTTGTACTTGGTTGCCAGGAGAATCAACTTACAGAAAAGACGTAGAAATTGACCAGTAGAAAAATAAGGAAACGATTGAATGTATTGAGCGGATAAGAATCTCAAATTAATTACACTATTCATCAATCTAGCCTGTGTGTACAAGCATGGCAGATGCAGAAGAAGCTGAAGAAGATTTGGTGATCTGGGAAGAATTAGTGTTGTAAACATAACTCGAAGACTCGTTCATCCCTCCTCTAGAATCTGCAGAGCCATAGGACATTATTGAAAGTAAAGATGCAGATATTGGTGGGGCGAAATAGGATGGCACGGGCATCTTTGATGGGAGAATAGGCAATGGAGCATCAAAATTAAGTACGTGAAGTGATTGCCGAATTGAGGGTCTAAGATGTTCATCCGGATGAGCACACGAAAGGCCAACAATCATCAATCGTTCCACCTGCGTCTTATTAAAATCTCCGCAGAGTCTGGGGTCAACCGCTTCGATTAGCTTTCCTTCACCATAGAGCTCCCAGACCCAGTGCACCAGGGACACCTGATCTTCATTACTGGCCCGTGGGTTGATAGGTCTTCTTCCACAAGCGATCTCCAATGCAACAATTCCAAAACTGTAGACATCTGACTCTCTGCTAGCCTTACCTGTCAGTCCACACTCTGGAGCCATGTAGCCTATCGTCCCTGCCAAAACTGTTGTTTGAGAACCTTTTCCATGGTCCACAAGCCTGGCCAAACCAAAATCCCCAAGCTTAGCATTGAATTCTGAGTCCAGCATAATGTTGCTAGACTTAATATCTCTATGCACCACACATTGTTCCCATTCTTCATGCAAGTACAGCAGTCCCGATGCCGAGCCTTGCGCAATTTTGTATCTCTCCTCCCATGGCAACAGGCTAGTTTCGTTGAAAAGATGGGAGTCTAAGCTGCTATGAGGCATGAACTCGTAAACAAGTAAGAGCTCCTTTCTTTCATGACACCACCCAATGAGTTGAACTAAGTTTCTGTGCCTCAATCGGCTAATGATCTTTACCTCTGCTGCATATTCTTTAATCCCTTGTTTAGAACCTCTTGATACTCTCTTGACTGCAACGAATGAATCAATCTCCTTCAAAAAACCTTTATAGACACCCCCAAACCCGCCCTCACCTAGCTTCTCTTCATCCTTGAAGTTGTTTGTAGCTCGAGCCAATTTTCGGTAAGAGAACTTCTTTGGTCCTGTTCCCCTTTCAAATTCATCATCCATGCACTCTTCAAGGACATGACCTCCTTCTTCATCTTCTTCGTGCCTACACAGAAACTTGATAACAAACCCAACCATAGCGGCCCCTACAACTATAGAACCAACCCCCAATCCAACTGCCACTCCCGTCCTCTTCTTTTTCCGATTCCTACGTGCTCCATCATTTGGCGGAGAAGCTGGATTGGTAACATTACCAACAATTTCTAAGCTTGAACTAAAATCCCACGAGCGAAGGGTATGTATGGCATATGAAGCTCCTGTTGAAGCCGAAAAGCCAAAACTAACTCTTTCTGGTAGGATATCCCTCAAACTAACTATATCACTAAGGAATTGCATTTACATAGTGTTATTTATATAGCCAGTGAAGGAGACACTCAGATTATTTGTGCTGGAATTATAACTAATCCAAGCTTCAGTAGTTTTCCCTCCACGAATATCACATTCCCAAGTTATATTATTTTCAGATTTCAGAGAGTTGATGTCAATACCTACATGCTCGCGTGGTGGATCAAAATCATTTTGGAAGATATCGAACTCCACTGCAACAAATTGATTATCCGTTTTGTTTAGTGGTTGATTGCTCCTTAAAAGACCTAGACTTCCACCGCTAGAGCGAAGAGGTGGAAGCTCTTCAGGCCCAAGAAAGAAAGCCAATCCATCTCCGTATGCAGTTCGATTTTGCGAATCAATGGAAAAAGAGAAATGGGTAGTGAAGTCTGTAAGATTCCCCGAGGCCTTGTCCCAGAGCTGCATCGGTTTGTAATACGTGGCTCGACCGGAACTTGAATTCAAACTGCCATTTCTGGTGAGCTGAATAGCTGCATCTGCTGCAGATGCGTTGCCCTCGTATGTAATGTTTTGATCGCCAGGAGAGAAGCCGGTGAAGTTGAAAGATAATCCACCCGCAGAAGGGATTATAAGTGTGAAGAGAGTTGAGAAAACAAAAAGAAGAAACGGAACAGGAAGCTTTCCCATGAAGGAAGTTGAAACTGCAGACAAATCTTGGGGGATAGGGAAATTGCAGGATTTACTGTGTTAATAAGGACAGGTAGAAGCGCGTGTGTGACGTTAATTTGCATGGAAATGAAATGTTGTCTCCAACCACTACGAGGATCTAAAGACTTGTTCGTTCTGAAACATCAAGTGAAAGTCTTTGGTCATTAGAGCATTCGTTAAGAGCTGGGGGACGTTCAAGATAGACTGCCGTCGGAACATGTCAAATAAAGAAACCTTCTTGACGACTGACTTGGTAAATGAGAATTTTCTCTGCAGCGTGAACCAAGTCATCAATTAACAATATTAAAAAACTCAAACTAAAGGAGGAGGGACTCTATCCTTTCATGTTACACTATAACAAAAAAAAAAAATTAATTTCAATTGTTTTCTTTAATATTATATTTATTAAAATATTGTTTCATAATTTATTTTTTATAAAGTCAGGTTAAGTAAGTTAATTTCATTGACTCAATATTTTCTATAATTTTTTTTTTTTTGTTAACTTTATCATTCGAAGGATTAATTAAGAATTAGTCTTCTTGATTTATTTCAATCTGTTTTTATGAGGCCATCTTCATTTCATGATTCAGAAAATGAGTTTATTAGGCTAATTCTAATTGACTCAATTGATTACAAGTTTGAATCTTATCATTTTATTTTATTTAATAAAATTAAACATATGATGACATGCATCTATACAAATTCTAAATTCAAAGATTTTTATTTAAGAAATAATATAAATTATATATTAAAAGTTTATCATTTAACTTAAACTATTAATATTATTTCTATGATTTAAAAAGGTTTTTTTCAACTAAAAATCTTGTAACTGGTTGGACTTTCCAACTCAACAGCATTAATTGATAATAGCAGTAAAATATAAAATCTTTCAAAAGCATCTTAATTAAATTCGAGGGACGATCTATAGATTCTGAATATTGACGAATGAACACCGAATCCTTTTTCAAAAGTTCAACTGACATCAGAAAGCAAAGATGATTTCACTGCTATTCCTGTCACCAAACACCGACGCATGTATATTACAGAGCACGCCAGATTCGTAGACATATATAGCGGGCATTAAAATTGGAAAAGAAGAAGAAGGAACGACAAGCATCAGAGGGTTCGGAACTAGCAGCGGGGTCGTTTTGGAATTATCTGCAGAAAACCAGGTTCTCTCAGGACCTGTGCCTCCTCGGTTCGAAGATAAAGAAAATTTAAGGTTCTGCTTATAATTCATTTGAGGATACTTGAAATAAACGCGCCTAAATGGGCGATGAACTGATTCTGAATCGAATTTGACTCGGGGATTCTAGCGAGGCAACTCGGCAACATCTCCTTCATTCTCGCTAAAGCTCTCAAACAGGAGCGAAGGGAGGAAGACGCCGGGAGAGCCGTTCTCTCCCTTTTCTTTCTGGATATCAAAGAAATATGGGCCGGAACACGACGAGAGAATGAAAATGAAACAGCTGAGGTAGAACCGTCAAAGAAAAGACTATTGGGCAAAAACCCCTGGTCTGGCTTGGCTCAAATGAGCAAATGTCACTTGTGTTATGATTAAAAGGAAAATTCCAGGGAAACTTACAAATTAATAGTTTCGATTTTAAAAATTAAATAATTTCACATATAATAAGTTCTCTATGTCATGCTTTTTTAAGACCAATAAGCTAGTTTTTTTATGATTGTCTTTCAATAATTTCACGTTTTGCTATAATCCATGTAATATGCAAAAATATATTTAAGAATTTCATATTTATATTCTTGTTTAGAAAAAAAAAACTAAGATTATCATTGTTTTTTTTTAAGAAAAAACTAAGAATTATAAATATGAATAATTTTCTAAAGTTTACAATAATGGGAAAATAAAAAGAATTGATTATAATAATATAAATGACAAAAAAAAAAACAATGGTGTTAAGAGTTTGTTTAAACAAGCTAAATTAAAAAAAAAAAAAAAATCCACTTGTATAGTAATTGCTCCAGATAAACACGGAGACTTATATAAGTATTATAATTAGTTTCAAGCAGTGTGACATGATAAAAGATGATTTTTGATCTGCACAATATATTTCGAGTTCTAGTTAAGGCATGCATCTCTTGTAAGAATCTGGAATAATTATTTGCTAACATGATCTCATAAAGTGCGCTTACAAAATAATTAAATACAAACTTTCTTGCAAGATAAATAATAAAATTGAACTTATTAATCTTTAAAAAATTATAAGACTTGACGATAATTTATTTTTCAAGAACGAAAAACTATTTATAAAATTCTATTAAAAAGTCTCAAGGTCCTTTTTTTTTTTTTATCAATGCACGGATGTTGACTATTGACACTTGGCTAATCTCTTACCTACAATTAAGCGTGGGACTTGAGAGGTTAGTGATAAGATTGTTTTTTTTTTTTTTACACTTATTAAAACAATATATCTTTTTTAAATTATTTTTACTATCAATACATAAAAAATATCTAAAAAATATAATTTAATAAAAAAAATCAAGCACACCCCATCATACTCACCGTACATGGTTGGTTAACCCAAGGACTTAACTGGCGATTAAGGAAACATCCTATTATCTCCATTAGACAGAAGAATCTCCTTCACGTGGCCTCATCCAATCAAAGGCTGAGTGCAGAAAAAACTTGCGCAAAATCCCATGTTTAATATTTGTTTTAGCGTATTGGTTGTGTAAACAATTACCTGATAGTACGAGGCTACTTGATAAAGGGATCCCTAGCGATAATGCTCTTTTGTTTTCCCCCTGTTATTGGGTGATATTTTTTTTTTCAGGCATCAAGATTTGAATTGGCTTAGCAGTTCAAGCTTATCTACCCTTTTGTGCTTTCTATTCCATGTTATCAAAATACAAATTGTAAAATCAAATCTAAGTAGCTATCATAGGGGTACAAGCGATTTAATCTCTTTATATCTCAAGTTCGAACTTTGTAATTGCTAATATGATAATTATTGAAGGTTTACATGGTAACTTCAAGATCTATAGAATTAGTCGAGTTGAGCGCAAACTGTACCAAACACCCATATTAATAAAATATATATATATATAATTTGGTTTGATCCCAAGTTTTATAATATTAAAAGATTTATGATTTGAATAAATCTTTCAATTAACAATAAATTAAATTACATCTTTATTCTTGAATCATACATCAAAACTATATATTTACAATCTTGAACTAGTTATCTCATATATATATCAAAACTATATCTTCTCTAGCTAAAACTTAGGTAAAAATAATTGTCCGTATTTGACTTTCAGGTTTTTTTTTTTTGCAAGGCATCGTTTTGGATTTCAATAGACGATGGTAATGCTATATATTTATTTACAGGCAACTAATATTCCTTTGACATAACGGTATCATAAATCAATATTTTTAATTTTTAAAATATATTAATTTTAACTTGATATATAAAAAAAAAATACTAAAAAGCATGTTCAATCTCAATTCCAAACACTCTTTACTCATGTACAGACAATTTAAGGTAAGGACAAACCATTATAAAATATTTGGATAAAATCATATCAACATACGCTAATAAGATCCAGAAATAAAAACTGAAGTTTGCTCAAAAGAATAGTAGAGTTGAGCGACTACGTTTTTGAAAAAGGAATATTTAAATAAACCTTTCAATTAACACTAACATCGTTGTACGTTGATGCATTTCACTTATTTCGCGGCCGACGCAACATGTTTTAACAAGAAATATTAACTAGTAACATTCTAGGTAAGGATATTATTATTATTATTATTATTATTATTATTATTATTATTATTATTATTTTAAGTCATAAATTTTGTTTTTTTCCTCTCTCAAGATGAACACAGGGAGTAATTAATACGATATTAATAATTATTTTTTAACATGGGTTTCTTTCCTTTTAGAGCACCATAATATCTATCTATATATATCTATATTTGTTTTAAAATAGAGCATAATGTCGGGGGGCGCCATTCTTAATTGATAAAAAAAGAAAAAAAGGTAAGTTGCCGTGTTGTGGTAACAGCACGTGTCGATAGCCTATTAGATAGATATATGTCTGCTACTATAAAAACACACGTGTCAATTGATAAAAAAAAGTAAGCATTGGAACCTGGTACGATGATATTTCTTTCTCCACTTGCTAGTGTAGCTCTATTGGATTACTCGCTCTCATCTGTTGCCACCTGTCAAAACAATCTCTTCTCCCCCTCTATTTGATTCTCTTGACCCTAAACAATGGTCAATAAGTACACCTCAGTTTAGCTCATAGCTTATTTAAGAAACAATTTATTTTTAACATCTCAAAGGCCAAAACACAACAACCACTTCAAACTTTCCACACAAAACATGAGACAGGCATCCTCAACATTTCTCCTAAACTGTAGCTGCTGCCGTTCCACTTTCCATACTCCTCCTTACCTTAAACCTAGTAAGCTTCTTCTATTTTTTTTATTATTATTATTATTGTGATAAATAAGTAGCTAGGCTCTCTGTGTATTTACTTTTCTTTCATTAGCAAGCTGTTTATACGAAATTATTTTTATTTTATTCTTATTAATTAGCCAATGGTATATTCTTTCATTGTCTCTTCTTTTCTGTTCATGAGAAAAAAATCAGGTTTTAATTACATTTCCTATAGTTTGTGGCTGCTTCAGTACTACAGCTGTGTTGCTCGTTCACTTCCTCTCTTCTATTTTTGTGGAATGATCCCAAACTTTCATGTTTTTTTTTATATATAAATATATCAGCAATTTGGTTTTTAGAGATTATTGATCTCTGTACGTATTAATTCAAAAGGAGTTTCGCTGAAATGTTCTGATAATTGACTGAGTTATGAACTCAGATCTCGGATCTATCCAGTGGAGCAGTGAAAAAACCCCAAAATAGGAAGATGGGGAGAGGGAAGATTGTGATACGCAGGATCGACAACTCGACAAGCAGGCAAGTAACTTTCTCCAAAAGAAGAAGTGGGTTGCTCAAGAAGGCTAAGGAGCTGTCAATACTTTGCGATGCGGAAGTTGGAGTGATTATCTTCTCCAGCACAGGCAAGCTCTACGATCATGCAAACACCAGGTCAGGCCTCTCTCTCCTCCTTCTATATATTTAATTTGTTGTATACGTACGTACAGTATGAATAAATAGTTAGCTCTGAATAAATTCCTTCTTTCTTATATATATTTATTTATATTTTGTATCACAAAAAGTAGCTCCCGTGCTCTGGTGATTAGAATTAAGCTTCCAAAATATGGCTCTAAGAAATAAGAGTAGCTCGTTTTTATTACATAAAATTAAGTATCGACTTTGTGCTGCTAGAGCTTTCCAACCGCGAAGACCTTCGTCATGTGCATGCATGTTATATCATACGACAGACACCATTCTCATCGGCGATTCTGAGGGTGATCACCAGTCCGGTTATAGTTGGTCAATGTTCAGTTTATTAGGCATAGAAGCAGCTTGCGCAGATGGTAATGGCTGCTTAGTTGGAGTCCGTAAGCATCAGGAGCTGGCGTCTAGTTAATTTGCACACCTTACCTAGCTAGCTAGGAAGGGAAATCAATATTGGTTTGGTTTTAATATTTTTAATTTTAGATTCGAGTAAACCCTAACCTTTAGACACTCTTTACGGGTTTGGTTTAAATGTTGCTCACCGATCGATTACCAAAAATAAGATAAAATCTTCCTAGCATGAACAAGCATTGACTAGATAATGTAGCCATATATAGTACATATCATGTGCGTTTCAACACTTACTTTTTACATGTAACGTATATATTGGCTTCGATTCTGAAAAGTTCATCTGTTTGGACAGATAAATCAATAGTTAGGTACTGCACATTTCTTAAAATCACTCTTCGATACCTCTTGGACGATCAAACTATGAAGATATGGCCAAAATCATTAAGAGAATCACACACACACACACCCTTTTCACTGTACGTAGCTCGTATAGAGCTCGTAAGAGTTCGAATTTGCCTTGTTCTCTCTAAATATTTACCCCTCTTGTTTTTTGTTTTTTTTTTTGGAAAATTGTCCATATAGTATAAACTGCATATGATAGTTTTCTTACGATTGTGTATATATGAAATTATCGCTTTTACACGGACTATTTTGTAGCTGTCCCAGTTAATCTTTGATCTAGTAGTTAAATATATCCCTAACAAAATAGTGTTTTCATCTTTGCTTTCCATACCTATAAATCCTAGTTTCACACTTGCTTTTGCAAGAGTACCACTAAATTACAAAATCTTTGGAATTATTTAAATAATTATTTGGAAGAGTGATGTCCGCCAGCGAGCAGTGCATGTCATTGAGTAGAATCGAATAGTGAGAAAGCTTCTCGACGTGATTGAGTTGCTGTGTGCATGGACTCAAGACTCCTAACAAAGCATGGCATTTGGCTTGCCAATAGCTGCTATTGAAAACTTGTCCCACGCCAAATAATCTTGATGATAATGAGGATTTCGGACCTTTCAAACATCACTGATCAGCCAATTTGCATCTTAGAAAACATTCGTAACCACTTAAATAAATGCACTACACCTCAAGCTTTAAGTAAAATGATTAATAGTTTTACCTGAAGAATATCCAAGCAACTGTATATATATTGAGGTATAGAGTAAATTGTATCGGCCGAAGATATATGGGATGAAGCTCAAGGAATCTACAGGCGAGTTTCAAAGGTAAAAATATCGATTGCGACTTGGGAATCAATCGATACGCACCTTAACAGAAGCAATTAACCTTTTAAATAGTATACAAATTGCATAGGATTAGAAGAAATGTATAGCCTCAATATTTAGCCTAATGGGTTAAGAAGGGACGTATAATACTTTTCTTGACTTTCTAGATAAGAAGTAATTTAAATAATCAGAATTTATACTCTAAATAATAATCATATACGTATGAACACTTCTAGATATATATAAACAAATTATTTGAAGTAATAAAACTAATTAAAATAATATTCTTATGGGCATTTGTTTGGAACAAATTTTATAAACAATATATAAAAAATATGATGAATATGATGGGATGAGATAATAATTGTGGTAATGGGTGGTGACAGCAAGGATAAAAGTAAAGAAAAATAGTGGTGTGGTGCTGGATATGAGTGACAATTACTTGTCCAATTAATGGATTAAACAAATTTCAACTAAGGATGAGCATGGAGGCATTTTCCTTTTAAATGCCCCTCCACTTACAAAGAACTCAAAACCAATTTATTTTTAAAAATACAAGAATTCAAAGGGAAATCCCAGCAAAAAGCAATAGCAAAAACCAGCTAACCTTAGCAGCAATATCAACCTAGTAGTGACAAAGACCAATCAGCAGAAACTATTAAATCCATCCACAACATCCAAAACCCAAGAACACCCGAACAAAACAACGCACCAAATTTTTTTGATATAAAAAAACAAATCAAACAAACAGAAAAGAAGAGGCAACAGAGTAAACACAGAAGACCAAATTGATGATGCAGCAACGATGGATAAAAATCCATGCACAAACGCTAAAGCTGGTGGGAAACAAATAAAGAACAAACTTAACACCTGAAAGTCGACACCCAAACAAAATTGATGCACAAAGAACAGAAAACAAAACTGATGATACAGTAACGAAGGATAAAAAGTCATGCACAAATGCTAAAGTCGGTGGGAAAACAAATAAAGAACAAATTAAACACCTGAAGCCCACACCCAAACAAAATCGACGCACCAAGAACTCTAATGACTAAAATGGATTGTAGAAAAACATGGATGGTCACATTTTTTTCGTGGCTAGCCAAATGTCATGGCAATGGGTTACCTCGATTTTCTGCATCCTTCTTCCCTGTCCGGAGCTGATCTGAAGCAAGGAATTGCACAACATCAATACTTTTGTCCAAGGTAGTGCGTTGTCGATTTCATCACCGCACGACACCAAAAGAGGCGGCTTCACCCCTCTCATGGTTTCCTTCAACAGACGTTTGTAAAGGGGGAAAAAATTGATGCTGAGGAAAGTTTCAACTTTACTGTCGAATTCACCCTCAATAGATTTTTTTTGTCTTAAAGTCATTGCAAGGGGCTACTTTGATTTTTCACAGCTCAAACTCTTTGTCTGGAGGCATGAAAAGATGCATTAATTAACTGCTTAATTGAGGCATCAATTAATCACTGACCCCAACTATCCCAATACAAAATCAACGCAAAGGATTTAAAAACAATTAAAGCAAACATAGCAACCCTGTCAATTAAGTAACATGAACTATTTAAAAGACAACGTGAACATAACAATCTCTACTAAGTAATTACCATGAACAATGAACAACTAATTGATTAACATGAACAGTGTAAAGAATTTAATGGACAATGTGAACATAGTAATCTCTGCCAATTAATTAACATGAACAGTAAACATTGCAGTGTAAACCTTTCAAGCTTTGAATTATTTTAATATATACATATATACATATAGGTCCCTTGTTAATTTACATGAATAGTGAACATAGCAATCTCAACTTTTCAAGATCAAGTTATTTATCTCATATCGGATGAAAAAAAGTTTTTTCCCTTATCCTCATACATGATCCATCATTTAAGATAAGAATGAAGAAAGTATATCCATCACAATATCCTTTGTAGTGACAGTTTGATGATGATATTGTATTTTTTATTCTGCAAAATATTTTTTGTTTGAAAATATAAAATTAACTTATTTTACATGTTTTTTATGATTTTAATGTGTTAGTATAAAAAATAAAAAAATATATACTATTTTAATATATTTTTAATTAAAACATGTTTTTAAAAATGACTTGCTCTACATTACCAAACCCATAACTAAAAACATGTTTTTAAAAATTTCGGATGTTGATCTTTTCCCGTTTTGTTTTTTATCTATCAAAATATAGCAGCTGGCGTTAGTATTATTGTTTTAATTTCTAGTTTTTAATATTACATAGTGATGGTAATTACAAGTTATTTATTAATTAGTCTCCGGTGGTGCATAGTTGCCAAAGGTGGTGGTGGCTAATGAAGGTGTTGGCGGTGGTGGTAACGACTGCTGGGTGGTTGGTGGCACCGGCGGTTAATGTTAGTCAATAGAAATATTAATAAACGGCACGGGCCATCGGGCAATGAATCTTAGCAGTTGTGACAATAGACAAAGCCAACAATATGGTAATCGCAGTGGTCACCAAGTAAGATGGTGATAGCAGCAAGCACTGACCCGTCGTAGCGAACACTTGACCATGGTAGCTTTCGAATTGCTAGAAGCACTGTTGGCTTGGATTGCTGGCGGCGGTGCTGGTGTGGTTATTAGCTCACCACTGATAATCCATGGATGGCGATGAGTTGCTGGGGTGAAAATAGTGATAAGAGGTCGCAGTTTAGCTGTAGCAACCACCCAATCATGGCAGTGGCATGGTGGCCGTTAGGAAACGGTGGTGGTAGTGGCAGTCACCAGCTGATAATATTTGATAAGATCAGGTGCTATTGTTAAAATTACTCTTCCTTCTGAAACTGTAGTGAGCAGTTGAAAAGTTTAGATTATATTTTAACAGGGAATTATTTTTCATTTTCATTAATCTTCGGTTTTCTATTCTCTAAATGAAAAGACAAAACAGTATTAAACTTATTTCATTCGAATTAAAAAAATATCATGTGAAGTTATATAATTAACTTAAAGAAGAAAGATATTTATATTAAATATATAGTTAATAAGAATTAAGTTTACAAATACGAAAGTATAAAAAAACAATTTTAATCTTTTGCACTAAAAGGTAAGGTGCTTGTATATAAAAGAAAAGAAATTATAATTTCAGTTTTTTTTTTCTTTCTAACTAGGGTATCACTTTGTTTCTACACAGTCCCTTAGTATTTGTTCATTGATACAAAAGTAATTTTCTTTTTCCACTTATTGTTTTCTCTTTTTCTATAAAAACTAGAAGATATATGAGGAGAAGACAAACAGAAAAACAAGAAATACATCAATATACAATCATTTTGCATAAAAGAAATCAAAATGATGATCATCATAATCTAATCGTAGAATCTGTATTCTTCTCTTTGCTTGTAACCGCGACCATTGTCAACCAAAGGATCAAGAATTCACTTCGGCTACAGTCTTGAGAAGGTAAGCTGTGGGCATTCAAAATCATGGAGACAGTATTTCAGAAAAAAGGCATTGATGGGGGCAAAAGATGTGCTTGAGTTTTGTTTGAATTGAGTCCTGCTTTTGACTTGTAAATTACACCTGACTGATATCATTAGCTCATGAAATTCCATCGCCATGAAGAAGAAAGCCTGATTTTTTTGAACTCCCTGCCCCCTGATTCAGTATGAAGTCCATCATTGAACGCTACAGCAAACAGAAAGAGGAGCGCCAGCAGCTGTTAAATCCTGCTTCAGAAGTGAAGGTAACAAACATTTACGTTGCCTTGCAAGATAAAGATTACAAATATTTCAGCTGTTAAAATATTTCTAGGCTTGTATCTTCTTGTTAGACACTTTAAAAATAAATTACCTACTATGAACTTTCATCGTGAAATTGACACAGATTAACCATTTTAGTGATTTAAATTAGCATATACGATATTTTTCTCTTTCTACCAAATCCATCAACTTAACCTCTCTCCTCTATTTGCACCAACTTTCCTATTTCGATTCCTGTCTTTAAATTTTACCTTGGTCATTGCCCTTGAATTTGAAAAACAAAATGCAATCACATTGAGAAACAAAATAAACAAAATTAAGAAGGGAAACAGTACATAGGACTACAGTGAAAAGGATAGGCGGTGAAGTTTTTTACTTAGTTATATTTCAATGAGATAGCTCCAAGGATAATCATCAAGCGACATCAGTAGAAGAGCTGCGACTCTAAACTATAATTCATATCATGCATAGCTATAATGATTCTGTAATATGCCAAGCCATGTTCAATTTAACTTAACCCCGCAACCAAACACAAAAGTACAGGGACACTTACAATATTCAAAAACAAAATCCCTGTGTTCTGTAGACTGTTGCATGAACATGCGGGTTTCTAAGGCAATCACTTCTTCATGCAGTTCTCATCAATTCTATTCTACTGCAAATTTTATTGCTCGTCATATGATGTGCTTCATTTTCTGCTCACTAGTTTTGGCAGAGGGAGGCATCAAGCTTGAGGAAGGAACTGCTGTGCCTGCAAGAATGCCATCGGTAAGAGATAATAATCATTGAATATTCTCAATAGAGGATCTCAACAACACATCACCGTTGGCCCTACAATAATGGTGTAGGCTATGTGGTTAAAAAAATAAATACGGCCATGTAACCTAGCTGGCAAAAATATTTCTAAAAGTGTTATGTCATGGATCACAGTTGTAGCCGCATCAGCCACGAGAAAAACTAGCAGATTTAAGTATCCATGTACAAGTTTTCTTTTTAACACTATATTCATGGACAAGTATAAGACTCTGGCACCATACCTAACACTTGCCGTGAGATGTTGCAGGCAATTGATGGGAGAAGAACTGTCTGGTCTGAGCATCAAAGATCTTGAAAATCTAGAAAACCAGCTGGAGATGAGTATGAAAGGTGTTAGAATTAAAAAGGTAAAGCTTTACTGATCTCAAGATCACGTTTTGAACATGTATGCAGCATGCACTCGAAGCTAATGCGGCCTCTTTTTTGTACACAGGAACAAATTTTAACTGATGAAATTAAAGAGCTGAGCCAAAAGGTTTTCTGTACTATTGACTTAAATATTTCCCAAATTGATTGTAGAGACATTCTCATGCTCACTGGCTCTGATTGGCTTCGTTGCAGGGTAATCTAATTTATCAAGAAAACCGAGAACTGCATAAGAAGGTTGACCTCATTGGTCAAGAAAATGCAGAATTGCGTAAGGTACTAGTCTTGGTAGCACATGTATCACTAGGAAATTTTATCCATCTCCCATTCAACTCTGAACTTCACTTTATGGAACCTACAAAGAATTTATACACACATTCTTCATAGAACATAGAATGCACTCCCTCCTACAATCAGCTAGCTCTTAAACAGCAAATCTAGAATTTAAGTCTAGTGTATGGGAACCATACCTATATAGCAGTGAGCTACAAGGCCAGTGGACCCTGAACTTGAGATTTTAGAAAGTGAACATTCATCAACATGCTAAGAGCCTAAATTAGAAGTTTCTTGTCCCAGGTTTATGCAGAACGGAATGTCGATGAGGCCAACAGAGCTTCCCGGCCACCCTACACAGTGGAAAATGGATATGACTTGCTTGCCCCAATCCGTCTCCAATTGAGCCAGCCCCAACCTCATAGCAGTGAAGAACCTGCAAACTCAATGAAACTGGGGTAAGTTCTCGTCACAATATGACAAACTGTATACTGGTCTTTATCAGAGCATGAGCAATTGACTTGACAAAAATCTGATGACATTCTTTCCAACATTTGCAAAAGGTTGCAACTTCAATAGTAAAAGCAGTTCATAACTGTGGATGGTTATCACTTATCAGTCATCATCCACCACCATGATCCGAAGTTGAAATGTGCAAGCTTCTAGCAATGAGATCTCAAGCATCAGTTGAGAAATATGCTCAGTAGCAGGACCATACTATGTGGTATGATATGTTTTATACTAAAGTTAGAGGCTGGTGTACATGATTGCCAGACCAGCTATCCATATCAAATGTGCAATAATGGAAAGCTCAATATGAGCCAGGTGTTACTAGATGTCTAAATTTAGAGATTGGTGTATGATTGCCAGACCAGCTATCCATATCAAATATGCAATAATGGAAAGCTCAATATGAGCCAGGTGTTACTAGATGTCTAAAAAATTTAAATGTGCTCAATGCAATTAAACTGCTAGATGAAATGTGGTATCTATATATGCTTTTCATAGAGAGCGAGATTGATAAAAAATTAAGTGAGACGTACGCGTTTTATGATCATTATTTGATTGGAAGCTCTGATCTCTGTGCTCTTTTCCGTAATAGTATACATTCTTCAATTCTTTAATTGGAAGTTCATGAAAGATGACAATGAATAAGAAGTTTACAAAATAATAATAATAATAAATGTCCTGATCTTACAAGATACCAATTTCCAATGGGATAAAGTATAGTTAACCAAATCAGAAAGCTTGATTTATAATTAACAACATAATCCTAGTAGTAAAACACAATAAAACCTAGTGATAAAAGAAACAAAAACTAGGCAATAAGGGAAAAGGTGCATAACTAGAACATGATATTTTCAGATTGCAAATGGAGGGAAAAGCTGCATTTTTCTATCATTAAATGATAAAAGAAAAAAAATGATTTATATTCTCTATCATGGAATTATCAGCTAGACCTTGAATAAATACTTAATCGAACATCATGTCATAGTTTATGCAGTAATATTATAAAAGAAAGAAAAACTCAGTATCTTGAGAATATAAGTTATAGAGCTAAAAACATATGAAGAATGCTTTGTGGAATTGACGTCCGTTCCTCATTTCCCTTTTCCAGGTCTAACATAGAACTCCGCAGACAAGCTCTAATCAGACAGGACTCCTCGGTAAATGCAAAGGATAAAATTCAATATCTGAAGTTCATTACCATTCAGGATCCTTTATAGCACAAGGAAGAGAAAATAAAAGCATTTTGCTTGTATGTGCGTAAAGGAATTCAGTAAATAAAGGGCAGAGCATCCAGCATGTTGTTCAAAGATTTTTCAGCACTGTCATTAAGCTGCTACTATACAAAGCAATAAAAGTCCTTTTTTCAGTTAAACTTGGGTTGCCTAAAATAACAAATAGATAATGTTCATCTACGGCAGCTTCTAAGAGTATAATTTGCCATTCAGAACATAAATTAAAAATTACCTCTCAAAAATGGCCCATCAATATATTATGTGAAGCCAACAATAGATTCTCCACTTCAGAAGTGACATTCCAAATTAATAGGCATGTTCCATCAAACTTGAAAACAAGAGAAAACAAACAGTGTGAATTAATAGCGACAGAAGCAAGTGATGAAAACCATAGCAACACAACTATAAAGGACATTCAAATGTTCACATGCATGCAATGCATCACATACACATGCTGATTCATCTGTCAGTACGTCGATGCTTCAACAAACCTATGCTTTATTCGCATTTGTCTATACGCATTTAACAAATGAAATGGGAAGGGATAGTGCGAGAGAGTTTTCATGGAACTGGTATTGTTTTGACATCGATTTCCAGTTTAAAACTAAAAACACTGTTGAAAAATAAAACTTACACTTATCTGTGTTTCCAACCGAGCTACCTTTGCGATAAACAATATATATGTAATTCCATTCATAATAAAAAGAAGAGCTGAAAGATTATAATGATTATTCTTTTAAAGAACATGTGTGACCACAGTCTCTCTTTGAGCCTCTGTTCTGTTAAAGGTTTTATGATTTTAATTTAGTCATAACTAGTGGCAACTGTATAGACCCACTACCACACATAATGATGCAACTATGAAAAAAAGGGAGGATTTACTTCAAGGGAATTTTTTTATTTCTGCAACTCAAAGATTCCTAAGTGAGGCTCCTGGCAACACATGATGGAGAGGAATTTCTTTTAGTCTGTTAAGTTGGGTCAAAAGTGAGCTTGGGCCTAAATTAACTTCTATTTAGGTCATCATTTCATATGTTGAGTATTGCAACAAGCAGCAGAAAATCTAAACCTTTTATGGACTAAAGTAGTTTTAATCTAGAGCAATTACCCGTTCACATAATCCATGAAGTTTTTCCAATATCTGAATCAGCACCTCTGCAACCCAAGCCCATAACTTTACCGTTGCAGAAGCAGTTTCCCTTGAGTAAGATGGCTCTATGCAGTTAAGACCTGTAGACTAGCATAAGCAAATGTTAACAATACACGTGCCCACTACCAGACAATGAATTCATGAAAAACTTAAAAGACTATGACTGATTAGGAGCTAATTTGGCATAAAGCCAATGGCAGAAAGGTTCTTACTGTTAGCATGATTCGGATAAAGCAGTCTCCATATACAACAAGTATTCTATAGAAATTCAGCTGTAAATAGTAGTGTTTTAATAGGTTACTTATCTTTCCATACTTAGCCTGAAATTGTAGCTAGGGCATGTAAATCTTCTTTTTTTCCTTTTTAATAGACAAGACACTCAAGAGAGGGGTCATTCAGTTTTCTATTCAACCAATTTGATATGGTATCAGAGCCTCACCACTGAAATTACATTACAAAATCTTGTTTGTTCCCCTCTCGGTTTCTTGGTTAGTCCTAGATGCATAGGGCTCTCAGTTTCTTGGCTTTTTAGTTTGGGTTTCTTAGTTGTCTTTTGGGATTTACCTAAACTAATAACATCAAGCAATTCTGACCTATTTTGTGTTCGGTTTACTGGAAAGAACTACTCAGCCTGGGAATTTCAATTCCAAATATTTGTTACGTGGAAGGAATTATGGGGCCATGTGGATGGGAGTGATCCAGCTCCCACAAATGTGTTAAAGTAGTCTCAATGGAAGATCAAGGATGCTCAGGTAATGTCTTGGATTTTGGGGTCAATTGATCCTCTTATTGTGCTTAATCTAAGACCATATAAAACAGTAGACTATGTGGGAATACTTGAAAAAGATTTATTATCAAGATAACAATGCTAGGCGTTTTCAATTAGAAAACGATATCTCTTATCATGCTCAAGGGAATCTCTCTATTCAGGATTATTACTCTGGTTTTCAGAATTTATGGGTAGAATATACTAATATTATTTATGCCCAAATTCCAGCAGAATCTCTCTCTATTGTTCAGCAGGTTCATGAACAAAGCAAACAATACCAATTCTTAATGAAATTAAGATCTGAGGTTGAGATTACCCCCTCCAACCTAATGAACCGAGATTCCTCACCCTCCTTAGATGTCTGTTTTGGGGAACTATTACGGGAAGAACAGCGTCTGGTTACACAAGGCAACTATTACGGGAAGAACAACATCTGGTTACATAAGGCAGCTTCATGCAAGATAACTCAGGGGTTGTTGCCTTTACAGCTCAAGGAAGAGGAAGGGGCTAGAGTATGGGCAATGTTTAGTGTTATAGCTGCAAAGAGTATGGACAGATTGCAGCCAATTGCAAAAAGAAATTTTGCAATTATTGCAAACAACAAGGCCATAGTATCGAGTGTTCCACTCGTCCCCAAAACCGCCGGGTAAATGTTTTCCCAACAATATTGTCCAGCAACACCTCTACATCAGCTGCAACCAGTCCTCTTACTCCGGAAATGGTAAAACAGATGATTCTCACAGCTTTCTCGGCCTTGGGGCTTCAAAGTACTATTTCTGATCCTAAATTTTGGTTTGTTGATTCTACTGCCTCAAACCATATGACCAATTCATCTAGTGAGCTTAAAAATGTGTGTAAGTATCTCGGTTCATCACAAATTCAGGTTGCTAATGGTGGATATATACCTATTACTAAGGTTGGAGATATTGATCCAACTTTCAAAAATGTATTTGTCTCACCTAAATTATCTACTAACCTTATTTCGATCGGTCAACGGGTGGATGATAACTGTAATGTGTATTTTTCTCGTAATGGTTGTCTTGTGCAGGATCAGGTGTTGGAGAGGATAATTGCGAAGTGGCCTAAAGTTGGAAGACTATTTCCGCTGCATTTTTCCATTCCTAGTTGTCTCTCTTTTGCTTATACTACTGTTCAAAATCGAAGTGATGTATGGTATAAACATTTAGGCCATCCAAACTCTATTGTTTTATCTCGATTAGTAAATTCTGGTTTACTAGGAAATAAAATTAATTTCTCTTTCCATGATGCTTTGTTTAATTGTTCTACATGTAAACTAGGCAAGAGTAAGACTCTTCCTTTTCCTTCCCATGGCAATTGTGCTACAAAATGCTTTGATATTATCCATAGTGATGTTTGGGGTCCTGCACTGATTCTATCTCATGCTCATTATATTTTGTGACATTTATTGATGATTATAGTCGGTTCACTTAGGCATATTTTGTTTGTTCCAAATCTGAAGTCTTCATGGTTTTCAAATCATGTTGCCTATGTTGAGACTCAATTTTCCACTAGTATTAAGGTGTTATGATCTGATTCGGAGGGGGAATATATGTCACGATTTTCATGATTTTTTACAACAAAAAAGCATTCTCACATATCGTTCATGTCCATATACACCACAACAAAATGGGATTGCTAAGCGTAAGAATCGTCATCTTTTGGATATCACTCGAACCTTACTACTTGAGTCATTTGTTCCATCTAAATTTTGGGTTGAAGATTTGTCTACTGCAGTTTATCTAATCAATCGCTTACCATCCTAAGTGTTGAATTTCAATTCCCCTTTCTATCGTCTAAATCATAACTCATAGCTATCATGATTTGCATCCTTTTGGTTCTGTTTGTTTTGTTCATTTACCTTCTCCTGAGCGGCACAAACTTTCTGCTCAATTTGCTAAATGTGTGTTTTTAGGGTATATTATTTCTCACAAGTTTTGTTTGTTATGATCTAAGTTGTGATAAATTCCGTATCTCTAGAAATGTTGTTTTCTTTGAAAATCAATATTTCTTCCCTACTCCCTGTTGAATCTTCCTCAGTTGCTCCTATTCTTCCTCATTTTAAGGACGTGTCACCTTTAGGGCGATTTAAACCTGGAATTGTGTATTAACATAGTAGACCAACTTTGCCTCTTCCGACGACTGACCCACCACCTGATGCTGCTCTTGAGCTGCCGGTTCTTTGCCACTCTACGAGGGTCTCCTATCCTCCTGATCGGTATGGTTTTTTTGCTACTTTATCTAATATACATGTTCCATCATGTTACTCACAAGCTGTCCAACATGAGTGTTGGCAGACAGCCATGCTGGAAGAACTTCGAGCTCTTCACAATAATCATACATGGGATCTTCTTCCTTGTTCTCCCACGGTTAAGCCTACTGGGTGTAAATGGGTATAAAACACGCTTGGTTGCTCTTTGCAATAGACAGGAATATGGTGTGGATTATGAGGAGACCTTTGCTCTTGTCGCCAAGATGACTACAATCCATACTATCATTGTCATTGTTGCTTCCCAGAGTTGACCACTTCATCAAATAGACGTCAAAAATATTTTTCTCCATGGTAACCTTAAAGAAGATATTGATATGGCACCTCCATCGGGTTTGGTTTCCTCTTTTCTGTCGGTTGTGTATAGATTGAAGCGATCTTTATATGGCTTAAAGCAAGCTCCCCATGCTTGATTTGATAAATTCCGCACTACCTTGCTTCACTTCTCTTTTGTGCAAAGCAATTATGATACCTCTTTATTTCTTTGCACCACCTTTGTTGGTTGTGTTCTCCTCCTTGTTTTTGTTGATAATATTGTCATTACCGGCACTGATTCTTTATTGATCGGTCAACTTCAGTAGCATCTTCGAGATTGCTTTCATATGAAGGATCTTGGTTCTCTTACTTATTTTTTGGGTTTAGAGGTTCATTCTTCTTTTGGCATCTATGTGAGCCAACCGAAATATGCTTAAGACTTGATTGCGTTAGCTAGTCTTCAGGATTCTTCTCCCGTAGATACTTCTTTGGAGGTGAATGTTAAGTTTCAACGTGATGAAGGTGATCTTCTGCCCAATCCGACGTTATATCGACAATTGGTTGGCAGCTTGAATTATCTTACTTTTACTCGGCCTGATATATCCTTCGTTCAGCAAGTCAGCCAATTTATGCAATCTCCTCGTCATCTAAACTTGGTTGCGGTTTGTTGCATTATTCGATATCTCCTTGGTTCTTCTGACCGGGGTCTCTTCTACCTGGCTCGGTCTCCTCTGTCTTATTGCATTTAGTGATGCTGATTAGGCTGGTTATCCTGATACTCGTCATTTCATCACCGATTGGTGTATGTTTCTTGGCGACTCTTTGATCTCTTGGAAGAGCAAGAAACAAGATCGCGTTTCCAAATCCTCGACTGAGTCTGAATATCGGGCCATGTCCGCTGCTTGCTCGGAGATAGTTTGGCTTCGTGGTCTCCTTGCAGAAATTGGATTTCCTCAATCCTCTCCTACTCTTCTCCATGCTAACAGCACGAGTGCTATCCAGATTGCCACCAATCGTATTTTTCATGAGCGTACTAAACATATCGAAGTGGATTGTCATTCGATTTGAAAGGGTGTGGATTCTCATGTTATTTCTCTTCCACATCTCCATTGATATTCAAATTGCTGATGTGTTTACCAAGTCCATGACTCGTCAACGCCATAAGTTTCTGGTTAGCAAATTGATGCTTTTGGCTCACCCAGCATCAATTTGAGGGGGGGTGTTAGCATATTCCGGATAAGATGTTAGCATGATCCGGATAAAGTAGTCTCCATATACAAGTATTTTATAGAAATCCAGTTGTAAATAGTAGTGTTTTAATAGGTTACTTATTTTTTCATACCTAGCCCGAAATTATAGCTAGGGCATGTAAATCTCTTTTCTTCCTATTTAATATACAAGACACTCAAGAGGGGTCATTCAGTTTTCTATTCAGCCAATTTGTCACTTACCTCCATCTGTTAAACTAAGTGTCTATTTGTAAGTATAATTGAAGTTGCTTTTGAAATGATTTTTATTTATAAATGTATCAAAATGATATTTTTTAATTTTTATAAATTATTTGTAACATCAGCACGTGAAAATGACATAAATACACCAAAAAAAATTAATTTAAGTACAAAATAAAAATAAAAAAAATCATTTTATTTCAAAAACACTTTGAAACACAATGTCAAACAGTGTCTATCTAGGAGCGTGGTAAAGGTTGTTTTTGAAGTGTTTTCTTGCTTGGAAATTGATTAAAATAATATTTTTTTATTTTTTAAACCTCATTTTTCACATATAACATCAAAAGAATCTAAAAAAAAATGAAGCTAAAAAAAATCAAAGTTTTTCAACAGCATGGTACAACTGCAATCCCAAACACCCTCTAGGTAAATAGATCAAGTAACTCATCAAACCATGTATTTTAATATTAATTTATAAAGAAATACGTTCTTTTAGACATACATGAGTTGATATTTTAATTTATTTACTATACTTTTCTAAAATTTATGTAGAGGTCTTGCCAGAAAGTAGTTGCACGTACCAAAATCAATCACCACGTCTCCTGAATAAATCATATCTTATTAACCAATAATGGGAAGCTGGTAGCACTAGTTTCTAGAAACATAAACGAACATGATCATAAGCAAGAGAGTAAAAATAAAACTGACGTGGTTTTATTATGAAATAGAAATTATGAAATAGAGGCACAAATTTCTAGCTTTGAAGTGATAAAACATTTACTAAATGGGTGGTTAGATAAACTTAGAAACAAATTTGTCCTTAAGCATTGAAAGAAAAAGCAATCGTTAGTTAGAGAAGAAAAAAAGAAAGCTCTACCTTTACTACAGCATGAAGGGGGTAATGACACAGTAAGCCTACTGCAAATTGAATTTTAGATATAAAATCAGAAGCAAGAAATCAAATTTCATTGTGTTGAGATGGAGCAAGTGGTGGCACAAATGAATTGTCCCAATAAGACTTTTTCTCTCAATTGAGAAATCACCCATTAAAATGAATCCTGAAATCTCCTTTCTGTAGTTTCTGGATACTAGAAGATCCATTAAAAAGATTGAGAAAGTAACACAAACTTGGACATGGCACCACCCAAAATCATCTATACCTGCAACTTCAAACACCATCTACAGTTGCTCATTAACCTATGTGCTCTCAATCAGCATACTGATGACCAAACCTAATTAAAGAATCTGTGTATTCAATCAGCAAAAAGCTTAGCATTCACCTCATATAACCCAAGGAAACCCCTCTCGCACCACTGTGTTAATTCTTAAGACAGCACCACAAATCAAATTCTTACATTTATAGAGTTCCCGAAACCACTACGTTGTAACAATTCTTTTCAACAGCAAAGGAAGAAAAAAAACTAGGCCATGTCAAGCAAAGAAAAAAAAGCCATCCATTAAAACCTGGATAACCACAAACCATATAGAATCACTAGATAGACTAGAAATCTGATGCAGGTAATCAACGATCACATCAGTATTAGGTCAGGCAACAATATTCCATCACACACGCAAAATAAAAGACGAGGAAGAAGAAAAAGTTACAGAAACAACATATTACTGAAATATGTGTCTGTGCGTAGGAATGCTCATTTACCGACAGGAATCAAAGCCGCTGCAAAGATTTGAAAGTACAAAAAAAAAAAACTGTCAAAACTGAAAAGAACATGGAAGTGAAGGTTCTTTGATAGCTATGGAAGTTCACGTACTGAATCAGTAGAGGAGAGAAAATGAAGACGATGGAGAGCAAAGGGAGAGAGATCTGATCATTATTCTCTGGAAGTGAAATGGAAGAGTGGCGTCTGTTCATGTTGATGTAGATGGACATAAAAAGCTGCAGCTTGTAGACGTGGATGGGAGAGAGAAGAAAATATCTCATCCAACTTTCTAGTGTCGAGAGGTTTTTTAATCTTTTAATTAGGATAGGATGAGGCCAACATTTAGGATTGAGATTTGAGAATGCACCCGGCCGGGTTTCTGCCTTTTAACGGGCCCATGTGTCTGAGATGATTGGGCCCACCTATTTTACAGTCCGGCGTGGAGAATGAATAGACCACTAGGGGGGATTCACAAGTTTTTTCTAAGAATAAAATTTTAATGCCAGGGTTATTGGTCAGCTAAAGGTTGTTGCTCATAAATTCTTATTGTTCATGGTATAATAAATTATCCCATTATGAGTGTTTATCTTTAACAAGTGTTTTGTTAAGAGATTTGTGGGCCCTGTAATAGTAAACTCGGTAATTTTAAGAGGGAATAAGTAATAAATATAGAAACAATATTAAGTTTTCTGAACAAAACAAAATGTTTGTTTGTATTATGATGTAATAAATATTTTGATACTCGCAAGGATTTATCTTCAGAGAGTACAAGTTTTAAACGAAAAGTAATGTCTTCCCACATTGATTGCACTAAATATTTAATATCGCACGACTATTATCCACAAGGATTACGCTCTTATGTAAAAAGGTTTAAAAATTATTTGTATTAAGATCCAAGTTTCTTTGCAATAAATAACTAAACTACAATCTCTTAACCATTCATAAAAGAAAAGGTTGTCTTTAATATATTGTCCAGGTAAACCTCCTCCTTTTTCTTTATTTCCATGCTTCTTTTGTTTCTTTATTTTCTAAATGGCTTATAGTTCTAATAAGGGTCATAAAATTATAAACTTTGAGTAAGATTTCAAATTTAAACCTAGAATTGAACCCACTCGTCAAAACTTGAGTGCCAATAAAACAAAACTTAAGTTATAGAGTATCAACCCACCCTTACTCCATTGAAAGGAGAGGTAAGACCATCTCTAACAAGGTTTCAAACCTTAAAAGATGAGCGAGACTACCTAAAACTCCTGTATATGAGGATCCAAGCATAATATCACTTGCAAGTCTCGTCTATTGATTCTAAGCAACTAGGATACTTCATAGCGCGAGTGTCTAATATGGATGGACGGATCAATTAGGTTCAATTAGTTTGCTAACAAACTGCTCGGGGTGAACTTATCATCATTGCTTCTTTGCGCATATATAAGTCATAAGACTCTAAAAGGATAGCCTAAGTGAACCTAATAAGGAGTGAATTGGGTATGTAATGTAAAATTACGAATATTTTACTCAATAATAGCAATTATAGAAACTCAATATAATATGAAAGTAATAAACAATATTAATATGATAATTAAAGAGATGGAATTTAGAAAAAAAGACATTAAGTTTTATAGAGGTTCAATAAAATGCATATTACTCTCTTTAAATTTTCATTAAAAAGTTTCGATGTCACACACTTCTCTCCTATATATATACACACAGGTAGAGTTTCTTTTATATTTTAATTCTTGAAAAATTATATAGAATATGTTCATCAATAATATATGTGTGTGTGTATATATCTATCTCTTAAAAGACCCAAAAACATCAAAAAATTGTATTTTCGAGCTGTCTATCATAAAAAAAAGAAGAGAATAAGAAGGGGGAGGAGGATTTGGTTTTGAAAGATACGGACAAACCAAAACTATAAATATAAATAAACTTATGATTTGTTTGCCTGGAGTTAGTTCGGGAAAGTCGATTAAGAGATGAAAAAACTTTTTAATATAACAATAATATCTTTAATTTTTTTTTAAAATAAAAAAACTAGGTTGATAGTATGATTACTATGATATGGGTCATCAATTCCCGAATCAGATTTTATCCACGACCCGGAACCGTACATTTGAGTCGGGTTTTAAAACCCTATAAATAGTCCGCCAAACGGCAACTTTCCTACCGCGCCACGGACCAAGCGCTCCCTAGCCATCACGATGATTTAACAGCAACAACTAACATTCTTGCTGCAGCAATCCGGTTCTCCTTCTTCCAATCTTTGAAATAAAATTATGGCTCCCCTACTCCGGAAAGCATGGAGATTTATCTTCTCCTCTTCACGCTTAGCCTCTCTTTCACCATCCGCAGGTCGAGAATTCCGTTCAGATGCGGCATTAGAAGCCATATCAAAAGCAAATGAAGAAAAAACCCCAAACATTGTGCTCTATAACTACCCTTCTTTCTCCGGTGCTTTCTCCGCTTTATTTGCTCACCTCTTTCACTCTCGTCGCAATCTCCCTTGCCTCATCTTGCCTTTCTCATCCGTCGAACCCTTCAGGATTGTAGATTTCAGAATTGAAGGGCTTGAGAGATGTTACCTTCTTGATTTTATTGGTCCACGTGGATTTGCGTCAACTCTTTCCCGCCAATCAAATTGCGAGTAAGCTAAAATGGCACATTGATTTTTTCTCTTTTTATTGAGAATGCGAAATTGCGAACTGGTTTGTTTTAGGTCTTTTAATTTTTTATTTTTTATTTTTTTTTTGGATATGCATTGCGGAACGGGGGAACCACATGACCCGGAAAGCGCACTTTTAATTTTTTTCCTTGCAGGGTTATTTGTTTTGATCATCGAAAATCGGTGCTTTCAAGGGTTCAATCGATAGAGGATTGTGGAGAGAAAGTTAGGTTTACTGTTGACGTTGAGAAGAGTAGCTCCACTTCTGTCTATGAGTACTTCTCGAAGAAGATTCAAGATAACAACGTAAGTATTAGCAGTAGGTGGTAGTGGTGATTTCAGTTATTACCAATTTAATTTAATTTTTTGGGTAATTTAATTATTGAGACTGGGAGTTTGTTTTTCTTTTATTAAAATAAGGGGGGAGTTGAGGGATTATTGAAACCGGAAGATCAAGACCGTGTTGAAATGATTCTCAAGTACATTGAAGATATGGACCTTCGACGGTGGAGTTTACCGGATATTAGAGCTTTTAATGTTGGAATTGGTGAATGGCGCTCCAAGTTTAATTATGTCACCAACCCGTATATGTTTGAAGAGGTTTGTGCTTTGGATTTTGGTATCTTGCCGTGGATTTCTGTTTTGGTGTTTCGAATTCGTGCTGTAATTATTGAAATAGTATATTTTAATGCCATTGGTTTAAAGCTTGAAGATCCTTAGAAGATGTTTTGAATTAGTAAAATGGCCTTTTCTTGTCTTTGTTTTTACCTGACATTCATTTTTCCTATAAATGATGGTAACAGCTGGATTTTAACTTGCATTTGTAGTAGCTTCTGGAGATAAGTCCTGTTGATATAATTGAGAAAGGAAATTCAAATATTTCATCGCGTTGGGCTGATGCTAGTAAGTTGATGGATAAGGTTTTTAAAGTTCGATTGGGTCGAGGATTTTATGGAGAATGCCTGGTAATCAGAATCCACCATTTCTTAGATAAATCTTTTCGTGCTGTAGTTTTTCTACTTAACCTTATAGGAATTGGGCTTCAACAGATGCTTTGATTGACATGGAATATAAAGGCTATAGTTTCTTATCCCAGTAGTTTTTTTGGCCTTTATCCTGCTTCTGTTCTACTTTTATAGGGAGTTAGAGCAGATGGCAATTCTCATTTCAGTGATGAAATCGGCAAGGCACTTAGTGTAAAAAGTGCTGCAGCTGGTCTAAGGTAAACTCTTTATTAGTTTGTATGTGGACATTCTCTTCTACTCTGGCATTGTCATCTAAATATAGAGAGTAGTATTTCTAATTTCTACTATGGTAGTTACAATATTAAACATGAATCTGACTTGACATCGGGAGTAATTTTTGCTTATGTAGCTGATTGGGGCCCTCCTGGGCAGGGGGTGGGCTTTTTTTTGGGGGGGGGGGTTGCAGTGCAAGAGGTCTCTTCTGCCCAATATTGTGACCATCCTAGTTGCGCAAACTGTAGCTTCAAAGTTAATGAATTTCATATTCCAGGGCCCTGATCTCAGTTGTTTTTTTGTTGCAATCTCATGTTGTCATGGACTCAACTGTTTAAAGTAATTTCCTTCAGAATTCCTTAAAGTTTCTAATTATAGTACAACCGTGCATCATCTCATGCTGTATGTATTAATGATTTCAGGCCCATAGGAGCTGTTGTGTACATGCTAAGAAATAATCTTAAGATGTGCCTGAGGAGCATTGATAGTGCTACCGATACCTCTGAAGTTGCAAAGGTTGTGCATTTTGACTTGTGAATATCTTCTTACTTCCTGCATTTGACTGTTTTGGGAGAACATTCAAAACAATTTTTCTTTGGCTTTCTGAACATGAAGGCATATGGAGGAGGTGGCTCACCAAGTTCCAGTTCCTTTATAATAAGGATGGATGAGTATAATCAGTGGCTTTCAGTTAATGCATCGTGATCGCATTCACTTGGTAAGATTTATAATTAGGACTTTCTGATCATGATGTCAATTGAAGTTTGCTAAAGCACAAAAAATATCATGCCTGCAACATTTCCATGTACCTTTTCAGTTTCTTTGTCTATTTTATGTCATTCAAGATACACCATATACATGTTATTTCAATATCAATAATACCATATTCATGTTATTTCATAACAGCAAAGGGTATCCATACATCAAATATGCATGTTATTTCAATGAAAATTCACTCATGGTTCAACATTTTTCTGTGTTCTATCATTATGAATGGCTTGATTTCTTATGCGTGGCTATGATTTAGTCAAATCAAGCTGAATAGTCCTTGACTATAGGGTAACATGATGTCCATAAAAATATGGAGTGTCCTATTATCACATACCAGTTCAAGGGAATGAGTATACTTTAGTATCAGTGCTGTGTATGGCATTCACTATGATAAGAAACATCTGCCAAGTATAATGCACCTTTCTATGACAATATTTTGTCGTCATTCCTTCCACCGGTCTAGTATAGTGTGCCAAAAAAGCATCCTGGCCAAAATCCAAGTGACTCAGTGTTAAGTAAGATGGTTTTGTCTGAAGGTATTCAGAAATGATTCATTTCCTTGGATTTTATTTCGATATATACATGAGACCTTGCCACTATGGCCTGGTGGGTGTTGTTGAATACCTGCTAATCCTACCCCGTGTAACTTTTAAACAGAAACTTGTATCAGAAGAGCAACGAAGTAAGTTTGCTGGAAAACCATCAACTCTTGTGCCCTTGGCTGTTGGACAAGATGCCAGCTCACCATCTGCACCCCCACCAGGTCAAACTTCTATTTTCTATGCAGACTGAGAAGTAAAAAAGCACTGCCATGATAGCCACCCCAGCATCCAATGATTCCATGCTGAAAGAACAGAATCGTATCTCTGCCACCACTGCTTCTGTAACGGAAGATGAAGAAATTGAAAATTGTTCCAACCATGATTCAGGAATTGTAGTTTAATGGTGTTCCCTGTGGCATCATTGCAGTTGACCCAAGGAAAGAAACGGCCTGAGCCATGCCTCGCATATCCATATGTTTTGAAGCATGAATTGGATTGACTGTTCTGCAAGACTACAGGAACTAATATAATTTACTCAATGATCGATTGTATGGAACCACTCGCATGAGTAGCATCAACCGGCTACTTTTCCAATAAGCCATTCCCTTTTACACCATGGAACCACTCTGCAAAATGTTAGAATTTTTATTTCATTATACAACCTTAAGTTGGTTAGGAGTTGAGCTTTCTTATTGAGCATGAGTCTAAGATTTCACAAATTATTGTGTAGGCATTGCTCACGAGTTAACATGTCAGCTACACGCATGAACTGTTTTTTTAATAATATTTGTTGTTGTTATTATTATTATTATTATTATCAAACCTCTCTATTTTTTTTATCATAATAAAGGAAAAACATAATAAAAATATCTTAAGTAAATTTTGATTTCATGAGTTATTAAGCTATTTTATTATTTAAAAAAAATAAAAAGACTAAAAAGTTTTTTATACAAGGTTATTTTTTTTGCTTCGAAAATAATAAACAGATAACCTGTTCAAAATATTATCCCCCAGCCCAATTCGTTGGATTTTACCTTGAATGACAAAAACATTATCACAAGACAGTTACGAGTATCGGCTCACAGTTTCTTACAATTACAAGAAAAATAAACGGCGTGGCCTCTCCACTGTTCAATGTCTCTAGAATCACTGTGGATTCGAGCAGTGCACGGGCGGAATTGGCCCTGGAGCGCGCGGCATAAGGGGGCTGGCAGGCGGGGCTAATTTCGCCTTTTCCGTTTTTTTTTTTTTTTAAATATTCATTTGTGAACAGTGTATTGACGATTTCGTCCCCGGTAATAGAACAAAAACAGGCATCCGAGTGAGGGGCACCGGCGTAATTGTGCGCGGTCGGACCGGCCCGGTCCGGTCCGCCGCAACTTTTTCTTTTTTTATTATTTTCGGAAATGGCTAAAGACGGTTTTGGCCCCAAATAAGACAAAAACACTTAATTCGGTCCAGGGCTAAAACGGTAATTGACCCTATTTTTCCAATTTTTAAATCGGTGTCTGGGGGTGCGTCCGCCGCACGCGCCAGGCGGTTTTCCGCCTCACGTCCTCTTCAAGCGGCGCGTGCGACGTGATACGGTGGCCGGAAATTGTCTACCGGAGGCCAGATCGTTTCGCCGCATCGTGGTCTTCCTCCCGCGGGGGCGCGTGTAGCCACCCGATGTCCGTGGACGCGGCGGAGGCCGGTTGAAGCCGGCGGCCACGTTTCTCTCTCTCTTCTGCACGTCAATGTGCAGGAGAGTCCCCCATATATTTGGACTTTTCACTTCGGTCCCTCGACTTTGAATTTCGTTTTTGGTCCTCATTTCTGTTATATAAGTTTTGATTTTGTTCGATTGGGTCCTCTGATTTGAATTGATTGAATGTCAAAGTTTCACTTCGGTCCTTCCACTTTCAATTTCCGGATTGGCTGTATGTCAGTCAATCAATTCGGTACAAAAGTTCCGATTTTTTCAATTTTGCCCTCTGATTTCAATTGAGAATAAATGTAATTTGCATGTCAGCCCTTTGACTTTTAATTTTTTAATTTCAGCCCTTTGTATTTGATTTTCATTTAAGTCCTTATACTTTTATTTTTTTATATTTATACAATAATCCCTACTTTTGTCCATGTTTATATAAAAGTGTATTTAACACAATAATAATAATAATAATGATAATAATAATAATAATACTAATAATAATAATAATAATAATAATAATAATAATAATAATAATAGTAATAGTAATAGTAATAATAGTAATAGTAATAGTAATACTAATAGTAATAATAATAATAATAGTAATAGTAATAATAATAATAATAATAATAATAATATTAATAATGACTTAATTATTTTTTGTTCTTACTCTTCTGTGTTTTTTTTCTTCCTCCCGATAATTTGATAATATTTTTTTTTCCGGTTTTAGCAATAATAATTGTTTTTGTTTTTTTTTTCTTTTGTTAAAATTTCTTGCATGTTTTTAGTCTTTCATTGTTTTTTTCCTTTCATTATTAACATAATAATAATAATATCAATAATAATAATAATAATAATAATAATAATAATAATAATAATAATAATAATAATAATAATAAAATTGTTTTGCGTGCTTGCTCTTTCTTTAATGTTCTTTTTCCCTCCGGATAATTTCATAATTTTTTTTTTGATAGTAATAGCAATAATAGTTTTTTTTTTTAATCTTTTGTTAAAGTTTATAAGATGTTTTTAGGCTTTCATTTATTTTTGTTTCTTTCATTATTAACATAATAATAATGATTATAATAATAATAATAATAATAGTGATTATTATTAATATTATAATAATAGTGATTATGTATTCTATTATTATAATAATAGTGATTATTTATTCTTTCATAATAATAATAATAATAATAATAATAATAATAATAATAATAATTTTTTAATTGGTTTTTCTTGCTTACTGTTTTGTTCATGCTTTTTATTTTTTTCCCTCGGTATAATTTAATAATTTTTGTTGTTTTTATTCTAGCGGCAATAATAATTTTAAATGTTAAGACTCCGATGTTGCTATTTCCCTATTTTTACTCTGTCTATTAATTGATTTTTTGAATTTTATTATCTGCACAATAATGATTTCAGTCATTTATTTTTTTTCTTATTCAAATATGTTGCTCTTTTTTTTAATGTTATTGCGCGCTCTTTTGTGATTGTTTATGACGCAATACCTATATACTAAAAAATATAATTTATGCTTACATGACAAACTTAACTCAAAATTTGAAACATTTTATCTTTTAATCTATAATTTTTATTTACTTATATCATATAAATTTATCGTTGTACATTTAATTATGTTAAATTATATATAAAAAAATATCCGCGGCAACGCGCGGGCAATTATCTAGTAACATAAAATTCCTTGTAGTAAAGGCAGGAGCCAAATTCCAAGAAACTCTGGCCATTCAAATTGTTTCCCAGACGTGGCAAATCTGTTCTACCTTTTCAAAGTCACGCATGATCCTCCTCCTTTTTTGGACGAAATACGAACCTGCAATTTGCTATCATCCCATTCCTATTTTTTAAGTCAACCGGTGAAGGTAAACACTAAACTGCAAAATTACTACAATTTATTCGACCAATCGACCGAGAAAAATGGATATTTTTTTTTGGTTTTTTTGACCAACAACGTGAGCATATTTTAATGTGGTTAACATGACAGTTGAGGCTGTCTCATTGTTTTGCAGTAAAATTATTTAAAATATCCATTAGGAAGTTTCCTCGATGCTGCAGAAACTGCAACAACACGTATACCTGTCTGTGCCTTCCATCTCTCATAAATTCTGGACTTTTTCTCCCCTTTCAAATTATTCTTGGAAAGGTAACCCATTTTTTTCTTACATCCTGTTTGAACAATTCAATACGGTCTGTCTGGTTGTTTATTTTTGAACCAATGACCCAAAGAGGGCTTATCTGCTCTCTTCCGGCTGATCTCTGGTGGCTTTTGAGGATTCTTGATCTGGGTTTTTTCTTATTGAGGCCATTCCTCTGCAAAATTTCAATCTTTTCAATGAGGTAAAGAATTCCTTATTCTCTTTTTAATTATGGATTATATGTGATCATTTTGATTTTTTTGGGATTGAGTGTAGGCTTAAAGATTGGGGATTTGTATTCCTTGTTTCAGGGTTTGATGAGCTGACAATTTGGAACGTTAGAGGCTTATAGGTGTGGATTACTTGTTTGTTGCATATTTCGCGAATAATTCTGCTAGGTTCCTTTCTTGCATCTCTAGTGCTGGCTTCTATTGAGGCAGTCTTAAGTGATTTTGATTTGATTCAGGGTCACCATCTTCAGGTCTGATATTGGAGCATTTAAGGAGTTTTTATGTCTAATCTTGTGATTTGACCATTGAAGAAGGATTTGGATGTTGAACTCATATTGATATGTTAGCAAAGTTGACTTAGCAAATTTCTGGATTGGATTGGCTTGAGTTATTTGCTTGCTCCATTTTGGGTTTGATATTCATAGATAGCTAAAGCGTTATGCATCCAGATAGGGAAGAGACTGGTAGGAACGGGGAGGCAGAGGAGATGGACGAAGGCCTCAAGGAGGATACATCTCTCGGGGATATCCCTCTCTACCGCCCCCGTTTTTCAGGTATGGTGAGACAGAAAGCCTATATATTTGATGGTAAGGGAAAGTATTACAACAAAGATTGGGATTTTGCGGAACCCAAAGAAAATGAGTTCTGTTGGTACCATGTAGAGCTTCCAAAAATTAATCAGAAGCTACCGCTCTTTGCACAATGCCTCATTGACATTCTTTGCCCTCCTTTGAAACTCCAAGATATTCTTTCACTAGTTAGCAATGGACCCTTCTGTAGTCATGTTGATGGAGCACTTGTTTTCAGAGTTAATTCTTCTGGTCCTCCAACTAGCAATTATACATTTAGATTAGCTGCTAGAGTTACCGAGAATTCAGTGATTACTGTGTCACTAGGAAGGGTTCCAAGATTGGGTTTCTCACCAATGAGTGAATCACTTCTCTCTCAGATCCCAGCTGTGGAGACTTGTTCAATTGGTGGGACTCCCTCACATCATGGAGGGGATGGAAATGAAGGAAGCGGGATTGTGATTAGAGAGCATGTTCTTGAGTTTTTATTAACAATGAACCACTCAGAGGAGGCTGATAATCCTGTGCCGGAATCCGTCTCAAATCTTGTTGTTCACATCATCGACACCCATCTTGACCACCTTCAAGATATTACCACCAAATTCGAGATGGAACTAGACTCTGTGGAGCTTGAATTAGACAAAGGTAAAATTCCTATATAATGACAACTGGCGGTCCTTGTTGCAAAATCAATGTTGCCTTTTTTTTTTTGTGTGTTGGTCTACACTTACCGTTTAGATTTCTTTTGGGTGAAACACTGTTAGTATTGCTTTTATTCTGGTCATGAAGATAGTTAAAAGTGTTGAGTTCATTCTGGTCATATCTGCTTCATATTTCTAGTGACCCTAGTGGTAACTACTATAATTTATCTGGAAGGGTTATTTGTAGATACACTTTGTGCCTCATGTTTATTTAGTAGTTGTATAACCTTGTTTGGACGTGCCACTTCTGTTATAATTTTGGAAAATTGCAGCCTCTTAGATTCAGCCCTTCTGACAACATGTAGCCAACAAATGACAAATAGAGATATCAAAACTTGTCGAAAAAACACTGTTGAAATGAAATTTCATAGGATTAATCCTGCATTTGCAACCGTATGGTTTTCCACTGTCACTGTCAAAATTAAATTTGATTGGATATATCACCCATTAAATAGTGAATCCTTACCAACCGCAGCTTGCAACTTGGAATGCATGATGTGATGTATTATTCCAGTTTCATGGTGAACTTATAGTGATATATGGTTGGCTTACAAGAACATTTTTTTGCATGAGGTAGAAGGTCATCAAAGCATTGCCAAAATTCATTTGCGAAAGGGGAAGCTTGTCTCTAAATGTGCTAAATACTATGTGGCAAAGCTCCCCGATAAAATGAGAAACAATCTGCTGTTTGATAAAAAAAAAGAAAATCAATTGTTTTCCACATTGATTGATCTAAATAAGAGGCTAGCTATAATAAATTTGGTTATCATTTCCCGAATGATTGTTCCAGGACAGCTATCCTTCTTCATGCGGCATGTCATTTCACAAGCCTAATTTTTCTGTAACACGTAGTCCTTTCAAATATATGATGGAATCTCATTGTTACCTTAAAATAGTTTTTTTTTTTTTTTTTTATCAAAAGTTGTGCTTGATGCCTAAGATGTTATTCTTGCTAAATTAAATCTATACAAACTCCTTGAAGAGAGAGAAAAAAGTCTACACGAAAGTCTGGATTTCTCAAAAATATATGATAAATCAGCATGTCTATGGACCATCAAAGCACTCTATAGAAAGCATTCCTCTTCTATTTGTCCTGAAACTCTTTGGTGTCCTTTCTGTTTGGTACATGATTTCTTTAAACCTTTGAATGGAAACTGAGCGTTGTTTTAATGCTATACTGCAGGAGGTTTTGCACTGAAGAAACAGATGCTTGATGATAGAAGATTTCCTAAAATGCATCTTAATCTTCAACGTATATTGCAGGTAGTTTGTCCACCTTTTTTTATTTCTTGTAAAGATTTTGCCGCATAATTAGATTTCTGAGTAACAATCTCACAAAATCAGTCTGGATAAGGTGCAAAGACCACCAACTCCAACAGCAGAATGCATGAAGCTTGGAGTCCTTATTTGGTACCATTGAATTCTTTTAGGGGTCCGAACCATGAAACATTAAATCACTGCAAGTTGGCCAGTGACCATAATGGTTTTCAAGTGCTTTAATTTTTCACCAATGGCATCATCCCTGTATGCTGTACAAGAATGCATCCTAGAAATTGATATTTTGGATCATTTCTAGGGTACTTGGAAAATATAAAACCAAAATGCATTAAACCTTGTATTTTATCTGAACTTAGGTGATTGCTCATGGGGAGCAAGTATTTCCACGAGTGAAAGAAAAATGTTCTTCAAAAAAATGGTTTTCCAGTGAAGACATAAACTCCCTAGACGAGTTAATTGGAAGGCTAAGGAGGCTAAAAGAGAATGTGGGGTTTATATCAAATCGTGTCACAGCAATTCAGGCAGGTCTGGATAGCTGGCAGGCTGAGCAAATAAACAAGAAATTGTACTATCTCTCGTTCCTTTCAATAATATTCCTCCCATTGTCAATCATTACTGGAGGTAAACGTTTCTCTCCTGCTTAGCTTTTTTTTTGGTCATAGTCACACCTTGAATAACTGTTAGAAGCATCATCTGATACGCAAATGTTTTTGGAAACCCATGACAGTCTTCGGTATGAATGTGGGAGGAGTTCCATGGACAGAGCAAAAGAACCCAGAGGTGAAAGCTGGTTTCCGCAACGTGATGTTTGTCTGTGTGGGAGTGCTGGTTCTCGTGCTTCTATGCTTCCTTTTCCCAGCTCTTTACAGCCGTATAGCTGCCTGGAGACGAACGATTGCTTTGAAAAGAAGCTGGTCTCTCAACAGGAAATCTTATCTCAAGAGAACACTTCCAGTTAAAGAAAGAGACAGTTATATTCGCCTTTGAGAGAGGAAGCCAAAGGAAGAGGGTGAGGATAGAATTTTGGGACGCGAGCTTTTCAATCTCAATTTATTTCCAGCTGCAGAATTTATCTTCACTCCTGAAGATACATAAAGGGAACTTCTTGAGCGTGGGCCGTGGATCTGTTTGTTTCTTTGATTCTTTAATCACTCTGCCTTTCTTTAACATGATCAGGAGCTTGGATGAAAGTGAGGGCTGTTAAGTTTAGCTATTTCCTCTATTAACTGAGATGTCTGCATGCCCTCATTCAATGATAGTTGGAAATGCATTCTGCAGATTAACAATTGTCAATGATATCTTTGACCCTGCCTCAGAGATGGAAATTCTGGTAGAAGCACACGGTTTTTCTTCTTCTTTTCAAACTGGATTATAGGCAAGAGTTCTCCTTTCCTGTTTCTTATACGATCATGTTGTTAATGGCGGCATCTTTTGCAATCGTTGTAACACACTGCACAGGTATAACATTCATCGTTCTGAATATGTTTATTTTCAGAGTTTTATGATTTGATGATATAAACAAGAGTTGTGAAAGCTGCTTCCATGGTTCTGACAGCTTTCAAATCGTTCTATGATTTGATATCTTTCTATGATTTGTATTATGTTGAATTCTATAGTTGAAAATGTAAAAAAGGGGAATCGAAAGAAAGCAGCAGCAGATCATAAAATGCTCAGTACAAGAAAGGCGTTCCTACGAGCCGCTCAAAAAAACGGAAAAGGCTGGCCTTAGCCGATGGTCAAAGATTGTACTTTTCATTCCATGGATCGTATTGTTTGAAAATTAATCGGTCTCAAAGTTGCTTTTGAATTATTATTTTTAATTCATCATCATTTATTTATATTTATAATTAGAGTTCAACAAATTTAGCCGAAAAAGTGTGAAAATTTATACAAAAGATGACTTTTATCTTTTTCTTTGAAAAAAATCCCAAGGCTTTTCGTGTTGGAGGCATTATCAACCAATAGAATATATAGTCCAAAAAACATATACCAATTATTTTTGTTAATTTTAATATATTTTTTTTAATAACTATAAAAAATATCAATAAATTTTGATTATGTTAAAGATACGTTACATTAAAGATGATAGGCGGTGTAGTATATCAATAAAATTTGCATTAAACGTATAATAAAATTAATAATTCATGGCACCTTAATAAAAATAAAAAATAAATATTTTTTTATATCAGAATGATAACATGGAAAAAAAGAAAGATAAGGGGATGGTGTATATATATATAAGTAAAATAACAAGAGAGACCAAAGTAAAACAATCAAGAGAGTAAAGGGACCAAACGAAGCATTGCAAGTACGGGTATGTACAATTGTACATCTAGAACCTTCTGTCTCTCGCTAGAAAAATCCCTTGCCCTCATTAAAATTAAAAAGCCTAGCATCACAAAACCCTAAACCCTTATTTACAAACATCTACTATAGTCTCTACGTCCTTCCCCATCTTCCAACCCAAAATAAACCGGTAGATTACTTCACTTATGGCCACCTCCGCTCTCCTCCGCTCTCTACGACGCCGTGACGTCGCCTCCGCTCCTCTTTCAGCCTACAGATGCGTACGTATCATAACATTTTTGCTCCTTTTCTTCTTCAGCTTTCCCGATTGGGTAATATGTAAAAGATCAAACCGAGACTCGACCTGATTCTTGAAGGATAAATAAAATATGTAATGTTAGTTTAGAAAGTTGGCCCGTCAAGGACTTATCTTTGATGGGTTCTCTCATATGATTTCCTCACACAATCATGTATCGCTGTTTTTTTTATATATATATTAAAAGCTTTTGTTTTGTATTTTTTTTGTGTAACCTCGTAATTACCAGATGGGATGTTTTATATTTATAAGCCTTAAATTGAAAGTTCTTAGACATTGATTTAATAGTTTTTACCTATTTTTTTTGAAAAAGTAGACAATGATTGCAAAATTGGTGGTTTTTACACCAATTTTATAGCTGTGGTTGGTCCGACTTATTAAAAGCTGTTTGAGAATTGAGGTTGTGATTGTGAAATGGCTGAGTTTTGGTGTTCATCTGTTGTGCAGTTGACTAATAATGTGAAGCCATCGTGGGCTCCTTCTAATTTCAGCCAAAACTGGGCTGGTTTGTCCAGAGCTTTCAGGTAGCCTATTAAATATTTGGTGACTGTATTTGTTTCAATTACCCTTCCTTTTTTATTTTCTGAAGTATTGAGTGTTTCCTATTCTGTTCAGTGCAAAACCTGCAGGTGGAGATGTTATTGGTATTGATTTGGGTACGACAAATTCATGTGTTGCTGTTATGGAAGGGAAGGTTAGAATGACATTTGTTCTAATCGTTTATATATTGATTGTTACTAGGCTTTCCTTCCCCTT
Organism: Salix brachista; assembly: GCA_009078335.1. Taxonomy (NCBI): domain Eukaryota; kingdom Viridiplantae; phylum Streptophyta; class Magnoliopsida; order Malpighiales; family Salicaceae; genus Salix; species Salix brachista. Next base: position 21,263,131 of record CM018587.1, read on the forward strand.
TTATTCTTATTGATCCCATGACTGTGTACAGAATCCCAAGGTTATCGAGAATGCTGAAGGATCTAGGACAACCCCTTCAGTTGTTGCCTTTACCCCAAAGGGAGAGTTGCTTGTGGGCACTCCAGCAAAACGTCAGGCTGTGACTAATCCAAGCAATACAGTTTTTGGAACTAAGCGTTTGATTGGTAGGAAGTTTGATGATTCTCAAACACAAAAGGAGATGAAAATGGTTCCTTATAAGATTGTAAGGGCTCCAAATGGCGATGCATGGGTTGAAGCCAATGGGCAGCAATATTCGCCTAGCCAAATTGGGGCCTTTATTCTGACCAAGATGAAAGAAACTGCTGAAGCATATCTTGGAAAAGGAATTGCAAAAGCTGTGATCACTGTGCCAGCATATTTCAATGATGCTCAAAGACAGGCTACAAAGGATGCTGGAAGAATTGCTGGCCTTGATGTGCAGAGAATCATCAATGAACCTACTGCAGCAGCACTTTCCTATGGTATGAACAACAAAGAAGGTCTCATTGCAGTTTTCGACCTTGGTGGTGGGACGTTCGATGTTTCTATCTTAGAGATCTCTAATGGTGTTTTTGAGGTTTGTTATGTGCTGTTCTATTTAGCTTACTGTGTTTTTCATTTAGTTTGGCAAGTTAAACTAAATGACCAGTCCTTATTTAGGTTAAAGCTACAAATGGTGACACTTTCTTGGGAGGAGAGGACTTTGACAACACCCTTTTAGAGTATTTGGTTGATGAATTTAAGAGAACTGAGGGGATTGATCTTTCAAAAGACAAGCTTGCCTTGCAGAGGCTCCGTGAAGCAGCAGAAAAGGCTAAGATAGAACTCTCATCAACAACTCAGACTGAAATCAACTTGCCGTTTATCACGGCTGATTCATCAGGTGCTAAACATATGAATATCACGCTGACCAGATCCAAATTTGAAAGCTTGGTGAATCACTTGATTGAAAGGACTAGGATCCCATGCAAGAACTGTTTGAAGGATGCTGGCATATCCACCAAGGAAGTTGACGAGGTTCTTCTGGTTGGAGGGATGACTCGTGTGCCCAAGGTTCAAGAAATAGTATCTGGGATCTTTGGAAAGAGCCCTAGCAAGGGAGTAAACCCAGACGAGGCAGTGGCTATGGGAGCTGCTCTTCAGGGTGGAATTTTACGTGGAGATGTCAAAGAATTGCTCCTCCTTGATGTGACTCCCTTGTCACTTGGTATAGAGACACTTGGTGGTATCTTCACCAGGTTGATAGGCAGGAATACGACAATTCCTACAAAGAAGTCTCAGGTGAGGCTTTACTTCCAAATCTGTTTTCATATATTTATCTTGAAAATTTTTAATCATGGGCAATAAGTTGCCATGCCTGTGCTAGTGTCTAGGTGCCCCATGCGTGTATACTACCCTGATACATTTTTCTTGGATCTCAGGTTTTCTCCACAGCTGCTGACAACCAGACCCAGGTTGGTATCAAGGTGCTACAAGGTGAGCGTGAAATGGCATCTGACAACAAGCTATTGGGAGAATTTGATCTTGTGGGTATTCCACCAGCTCCAAGGGGCATGCCGCAGATTGAGGTGACCTTTGATATTGATGCCAATGGTATTGTTACTGTTTCTGCCAAGGACAAAGCCACTGCCAAAGAACAGCAGATCACCATCCGTTCATCTGGAGGTCTTTCAGAAGATGAGATTGAGAAGATGGTCAGGGAGGCTGAACAGTTTGCTCAGAAAGATCAAGAGAGAAAGGCCTTGATTGATATCAAAAATAGTGCGGACACCACTATCTACAGCGTGGAGAAAAGCCTTAATGAGTACAGGGAGAAGATTCCCTCTGAGATCGCAAAGGAGATTGAAGATGCTGTTGCAGATTTGAGGAAGGCAATGGGTGGAGACAACGTCGATGATATCAAATCTAAACTAGATGCCGCAAACAAAGCGGTTTCAAAGATTGGAGAGCACATGTCCAAGGGCAGCAGTGGTGGAGGTGACGGTGCTTCTGGAGGAGGTTCACAGGGTGGTGACCAGACTCCTGAGGCTGACTACGAGGAGGTGAAGAAGTGAGGGGTTAACTTTGGTTGCTGTCATTTTTGACACGGCTCTCAATCATATTTGAAACATCCTTTTTAACTATATTTGCACTTAGGATATACGTTTCCAAGCGGTTTTGTATCTAAATGGTGAGATTAATTTGAATGTATTCCTTTTGTTCATCCGCCAATGGATGCCGAGGCCCTTGCAATTATAATATCAATAAACCATTTTTTTCTGGGAGGAGATTGTTTGTTCATCTGACACTGCCTATCAATGACGTGGCGGCGGAGGCCCTTTCATTGCCGTTGTTGCTCACTTGCTCTTCTCCAGGTGGATAGCTACTTGAACCTGCTCACAGCTATTCTCAGTACTGTTGAGAAGAAATGGCTGGGTGTCACTAGTTGCTTCTACTGATACTGGAATGGTAATTAGCAATTAGCACCTTGAATCGTTTCCATGGCTGTTCTTCTGATTTTTTTTTATTTTCATATGTTAACCCTGTGCTCTCGAGAACGTCCAATGCTCCTCATGTTGTGGTCGAGTTGTAGACCTTTCGTTCTGTCAACCTCTAGAATTTCATTGAACGAGATGTAAACTCATTTTTTCAAGTTGAAACATCAAACCACCGAAATTCAACGCCACCAAACTTAACTCCATCCACCCAACCTATCATCCGAAATTTATCAGAACTTGACATTTTCCATTCTAACTAAATTGCCGACTAAACCTATACACAACTCAAACTGTCATTTCCAAGATTTCATGAGATCGGTCAATCATGTTTGAGAGATTTTTATTTTTATTGTTCAAACTATGGGTGTCATTATTTAGTGACTTGTTTAGAAATTATTTGAAAAGTGTTTTGAAAAAAAAAAATTATTTTTAAATTGTTTTGATGTGTTTATATTAAAAATAATTTTATAAAAATAAAAATATATTATTTTAATATATTTTTAAATGAAAAACATTTTAAAAAATAATTTTAATCACTTGCAAATAAACACCTAGTCATACTTCTTTCCTCTTCTCTTCTCGACTCGACTCGAATGAGATTTTTTTATTGTTTATTTAACTTAAATGAAAGTATATAGACATTTTTATAGCATATAGTTATAAATCTTATTTATCAAGGCCTTGATAATAACAAGTTTGATTAGACCTTCCATTTGAGTTTTTTTTTTTATTAATTTGTTTTTGGTGTTTTTTTATAGTGCGATGATGAAGAGCCGTGTTAGCGGATATGCTTATGCCAACAAATTTGGTAAAAGATGAGAATGTTCTGCAATAAAATCATAAATTCATTTCACATATTTTAAAAGAAATAAAAAAACCATAAAATTTCCAATTTCAATACAAGTCGCACATTTTATAACAAGATGTTAAATCATCGCAGATAAACCTCCTTCCCTCAATCACTGGGGGTACCAAAACTAGCCCTACTGGTTAATGCAAGCTGTCTGAAGTCTATAGTCTATACTCGAGTAGTGTTAAAAAATGAAAAAAGAAAAAGAAAATAGTGGGCCAAGTAAACAAGCCTTAAACACTCATGAGCCGTTAGAATAGGCCTTAAGAGCTTTCCCATTGGGCTTATTCTCTACTGTTCAATAATAAGAGCCCTTGAAAAAAACGGCTCATAAAAAAAACGGTTACTCCTTTCTTCCTCTTTTTTTATTTAAAATAATAATAAAAATAATAATAATAGACATCATCGTTAATCAGCTAGGGTTTTTAGGGTTTTTGATTGCCGCTTATTCCCAACCCAACATAGAAGAAGAAGAAGACTCTCTGTCTTCTACAGGTAACACTTAGAATGCATAGCCTCTCTCAATGCGGTTCCTTTATTAGGCTTTCTTTCTCCTCCTTTCTATTCATTTCTTCAACCTTTTTTTTTAAAAAAAAGAAATAAATATTGAAGCTTAGTTAACCTCGAAAGTCCAGTTTATACCGAATCGTTCCTACTCGTTTCGCTAGCCAAAGGACAGGAATATATGCTCGTTTTCTAATTTTATGTTTGTTGTTGTTAGTGTTTATCTAATTACTTTTGTTTTTCTTTTCAGAAATTAGCCCAGTTTAGTTGCTGTTGTTTCCTTTCTTTTCTTTTCTTTTTATTTAGTTTTAAATGCAATTCTGTGGTTTTTATTGATGCTTGAGCTTCAGCCTCCCTACATTTTGTGAATTTTGAAGTTGAACTTTTCTGGGATTTACTTATTCTTTGCATTGGTGTATGGTATATACAGTTTTAGCTTGAGAACATATTTTCTGGCTTAAATGGGAAGCAAGAAAAGAAGCTCCAATTCAGCAGAGGAAGTTGAGGATTCAGATAATACAAATACAAAAAATGAGAATGCAAACGTGGAGGATATGAATATTGAGAGTGCAAGTTCAAATCTAAGTAGAAAGAAAATGAAGAAGGATAAGAATAAAGAAAATGAAACCCTGGACGGAGATGCTTCTAAAGCAGGCCTTCATAATATTTCTAGTTCGCTGAAGCCCATGGAAAGACGAAAGAAAAGGAAAGCATTGGATAAAGTGCGGCAGCATGCAACTTTAGAGGGTAAGGATGGGAAGACTAAAAAATTGGATGTTGATTCAAAGATTAGTGAAAATAGAGAGCAGATGGGAGCTTCCTCAAGTGGGGTGTTGCCAGAGTTTCACATTGCTGTCTTTACCGAATTGATATCGGCTGATGTGTCTGTGAGAGAAGCTGCAGTGGAGAGATTGGTCATGGAGTTGCAAAAGGTTCAGAAGGCATATGAAAATGCAGAGAATAAGGTGGTTGAAGATGGAATGAAATTGGAAGCAAAGAAGGATGATGGGTTGAATGACTGTGCTCCTTCTGTGAGATATGCTGTGCGTAGGCTTATTCGTGGTGCTTCTTCATCAAGGGAGGTATGGCTGGTTATATTGCAGACTGCTCTCTTGTTTCTTCTTTTTGAAAGCTATGTATCACGTACAAACTCACAACTTTTGCACCAAGGTCGTGGTTCTCTTTATATGCTATGAGTGAATGGAAATTTGATTCATAATATCTAACAGTGAACATTTTACTTGTTTTCAAAGTTCAATATCGCTTAGAAGTGTTTCCTAGAGTTGAATTAAACTTAGGAACTGTCTTCTTTTTTTTATGAAAACGGTACATTTGTTTAGTTTGATCATCACCTTCCTGCTGTGTAATGATTTGTAATCATGTCTAATGCCTTCTGGGTTTTGAATTTGATGGATGATTGTGTAAAACATGCATTCTCGGTGTATCTGTTGCAATGGCTTATTTCTCAGTACCTGGTCATCTCATTGTTAATACTTGCTTTGTACTTGCGACTCTGAATTTTATATGACCGTATACATACTATCTGATTCTTGTTTCCTGGGGTGTTATATCCTACTGGTTGTTATGCAAACATTCTTTATCAGGGCATTTAGATCTTACTAAAGCTAGATAAAATGTCTAACTGGACAACATTAACTGGAAACTGGAAATGGTCAAATGCCCAACCTTTTAGGCATCATATAATATCTTCCATAGACCATAGTATCTCTTGCATGGCCTTAAAGTTGGGCTATCTGTAACAAGAGGTTGTTTGGTAACCTGTGTATACCACATATTCTGGTTTCCCTTTTGCAGTGTGCAAGGCAAGGATTTGCATTGGGCTTGGCATTGTTAATTGGTACAATTCCTAGCATCAAAGTGGATTCAGTGATGAAACTAATAGTTGACATGTTAGAAGTTTCTTCATCAATGAAGGGTCAGGTGAGCGAGGGTAGACATTTTGTATTCTGTAGCTATCTTCTCTATATAAAATTCCTGAAGTTGCTTCTTTGTGGCACCACAGGATATAAGGGATTGCCTTTTAGGTCAGCTATTTGCTTATGGTGCTCTTGCCCGATCAGGAAGACTGGTGGAAGTGTGGATCTCTGATCATAACACCCTCTTCATTAAGGAATTCACCAATGTACTTGTCTCCCTTGCATCAAAAAAACGATATTTGCAAGAGCCTGCTGTTGCAATTATTTTAGAAATGGTCGAAAAGGTATCTTTGACAAATGAAGAAACTTGATTGTATTGGACATTTGCATCCTTTTATTTTTCAATTGGGCTTGTCATATCTTTTTTGGGAGGGGGGATTCCCTTGTTTTGGATTTCCTATTCATTATGTATGTCTTGCGATTCCTGCTGCCTCTTGATCCCTCCACTGTTATGTCTTGTAACCGCAGTTGCCAACTGAGGCTGTTTTGAATCACATACTTGAAGCTCCAAGACTGTGTGAGTGGTATGAAGGTGATCCTGATGCTGGAAATCCTGATGCTTTGCTTTTAGCTTTGAGAATTCAGGAGAAAGTTTCTGTTGATAGTGAAATTTTTGGAAAGATTTTGCCCCATCCCTTCAGCCCTAGTAGGCTTTTTGCATCTGATCATTTGTCCTCTATTACTAACTGCCTGAAGGTGACTAATTATTTGTGTATGAAGCGTGATATGCCAATCTTGTAAAAGGTATCATATGTACTCATGATATTATTGTTTGTGGAACATGGCAGGAATCAACATTCTGTCAGCCTAGAATTCACGGCGTGTGGCCTGTTCTGGTAAATATTCTTTTACCTGATGTCGTTATGCAAGCTGAAGATGTGGTATCAGCTTCTAATTCTCTGAAAAAGCATAAAAAAAGTCGCAAGTCTAGCTCTTCTGAAGAAGAAGTTGTCAAGACTGTTCAGTCTTTCTGTGAGGTTATTATTGAAGGGTCCCTTCTTCTCTCTTCTCATGACCGCAAGCACTTGGCATTTGATATTCTGCTTCTTCTCCTCCCAAGGCTCCCCGCATCATTCATTCCATATGTTCTTTCTCACAAAATTGTGCAATGCTTGATGGATATACTTTCAACAAAGGACTCTTGGCTGTATAAAGTTGCCCAGCATTTTCTTAAGGAATTGTCAGATTGGGTAGGAAATGATGATGTCAGAAGGGTTGCTGTTGTAGTGGCTTTACAAAGACACAGCAATGCAAGATTTGATGGCATCACCAGAACAAAAACAGTTAGAGCTTTGGTGACAGAGTTTAAAACTGAATCCGGTTGCATGCTGTTTATTCAGAATTTAATGAGCATGTTTGTGGATGAAGGTCATTCTTCGGATGAACCCTCAGATCAGAGCCAGACCACTGATGACAATTCAGAGATGGGTTCAGTTGAGGATAAAGATTCAATTGGTGCAATGGCAAACTCTGATTTCTTGAAGAGTTGGGTGGTGGAATCCCTCCCGAGTATATTGAAACATTTGAAGCTGGAGCCTGAAGCAAAGTTTCGGGTGCAGAAGGAAATTTTGAAGTTTCTAGCTGTTCAGGGTCTGTTCTCTGCGTCTCTTGGCTCTGAAATTACATCTTTTGAATTACAGGAGAAATTTAAGTGGCCAAAGGCAGCCACTTCAAGTGCGATTTGCAGAATGTGCATTGAGCAGATCCAATCACTGCTGGCAAATGCTCAAAAGATAGAAGGGTTGCATTCTTTGGCAAGTGGCCTGGAGCAAAGTGATCTTGGATCTTACTTCATGCGTTTTCTCAGTACACTACGAAACATTCCTTCAGTTTCTCTTTTTCGATCTTTGAGTGATGAAGATGAAAAGGCATTTGAAAAATTGCAAGAAATGGAAACTAGGCTGTCCAGAGAGGTAAACTTTTCTTCCTTGCTTTCACCAACTCCAATTATTCTTACATTTGAATATGGACATGAAAGTGGTTTTGATTTCAGACTTGGGATGCATACTGAATCTTCAAATTACAGATTATATTGTATGTGCTGAGTAAACTTTAAAAACTGAATGAATGAAAGGCTTGCCATTGGATGTTATTCAGAATGTTTTCACCTGTAGCTTGCAAATTTTTTTCAGTATGGGGTTTGCCTTGTGTGGGACTTTTCCGTAGAAAGTCTACCAATAACTGTTTTCCCTTGCCTTATTATGGTTGCTTGAGAACTAATATATTTGCTCTTTGGTCTCAAATGCTAGCATATCATATGTCCTTGTGCTCTCAACTCAGGTGTCACTTTATCTGCTCTTTTATCTTGTTTGAGGATGCTAAGCTTTTAAAATGTTTTAATGATGCAGGAAAAAAATTCTGTGATTGGTGCTGAAGCAAATAAATTGCATGCAATGAGGTGCTTGCTGATCCAGTTGCTGCTTCAAGTACTCCTTCGACCTGGAGAATTCTCAGAAGCTGCATCTGAACTTATTATATGTTGTAAGAAAGCTTTTGCAGCTTCTGATCTTCTTGACTCCTCAGGAGAAGAGGAGTTGGACAATGATGCAGATCCTAAGTTAATGGATGTCCTTGTGGACACATTCCTTTCATTGTTGCCACAGTCATCAGCTCCCATGCGCTCTGCTATTGAGCAGGTGTGTAGTAATGGCAGGTTTAGTTTTGTATTTGCACATGTATGTTGCATATCTATATGTCTCGACTTTACTTTGGCTTTACAATGAGCATTTATAATTAAAGCTGTGTATTACTTCATGATATGATGAGTTCGTGAGTAATTAAAAGTGATTTTTGAAATGTTAATACATTGATTCTTTGTGATTGTTTTTGACATTTTGGCATTTCAATCTGCCAGTGAAACTATTCAGTTGGCTGTGTCCAAATTGTATAGCAGAACTGGTAGTCAAGTATGAGGTGCTTTTTTCAATTATTGCTATGGTATGCTTAGTATTTGTTTCCTAACTTATTTAGGGAAAAGGTCAATGTGCTTAGAGTGAAGGATTGCTCAAATTGGCTCCTCTTACTCATGGATTCCCATTATCAACATGATATTAACTATGGCAATAATTAATGTTTGTAGGTTTTTAAGCACTTCTGTAATGATGTGACAAATGATGGACTTCTTCGGATGTTGCGTGTCATTAAGAAAGATTTGAAGCCGGCTAGACACCGGGAAGAAGGTAGTGAAGATGATGGTGATGATGATGATGATGAAGATTTTCTTGGTATTGAAGAAGAAGAAGAAGAAGAAGAAGAAGAAGTGGATGAAGCTGAGACAGGTGAAACAGGTGAAGATGAAGAACAGACTGGTGATTGTGACGTAGTGATTGAAGTTGAAGAAGCTGGCAAAGAGCTGCCTGATGGTTCTGATGATTCTGATGGAGGAATGGATGATGATGCAATGTTCCGGATGGATGCTTATCTTGCACAGATTTTCAAAGAAAGAAAGAATCAGGCTGGGGGTGAAACTGCACAATCTCAGCTTGTTTTGTTTAAACTTCGTGTTCTTTCATTGCTGGAGGTTTACCTGCATGAAAATCCAGGCAAGTAATTGTTTCTTGTCTTTAATTATCTGGGATATGCGAATTAGACTCTTGTTTGCTTTAGTGTAATTGATTAATTCCTTGTAATTCTCTTCCGCTGAATTTAGCTGTGGGTTCATATCAATGAGAAAGGTATGGTTTAGATATATATGAAATTAGTTGTGTTGTGACTTATCACAACTACCAAATGATATTTCTTGTCAGGAGCTGGGGTTTGGCAAGCTGCTTCTTGTGGCTGTGTTGACAGAATCTCCAGCCTCAGTTGCAAGGAATATTTATTTCTACATTATGTTGCAATTTTAGAAATTTTGTTTTTTTTCTTGTTTTCCCTGGTAGTCCTCTTGTTAAAAAACTGTTTTCTAATTTGTGCTCTCTTGCTGTCTTCATTCTACAGCTGAGCCTGGGGTTTTGATGGTGTACTCGAACTTGGCTCAGGCATTTGTTAATCCTCAGACTGCAGAAATAAGCGAGCAGCTTGGACAGCGAATATGGGGAATTTTGCAAAAGAAAATATTCAAAGCGAAGGACATCCCAAAGGGTGATGCTGTGCTACTAACTAATCTTGAATCTTTGTTAGAAAAGAACTTAAAGTTGGCATCAAAGCCATTGAAGAGAAAGAAATCTGCTGGTATCTTATCCAAGAAAAAACAGTCAGCCATGTCGAAGCGACACAAAATGATAATTTCCCTCGCTCAGGATTCCACCTTTTGGATTCTGAAAATTATTGATGCAAGAGATTTTTCAGAGTCTGAACTAAAAGGGGTTTTTGATATTTTCAAGGGTGAACTGGCACGGTATTTTGAGAGTAAAACATCTCAAATAAAATCTGAATTTTTGAAGGAAATATTTCGAAGAAGGCCATGGATTGGCCATCATCTCTTGGAGTTCCTTTTGGAGATATGTGGCAGTGCAAAGTCAGAGTTTCGTCGAGTTGGAGCACTTGATCTAGTAATGGAAATACTAAAGTCAATGGTTACTTCTGGTAAGGATGAAAGTAACCATGATGCATCAAAGAAAATATTTAAAAATCATCTGCAAAAACTCAGTCATCTGATAAAGGAGTTAGCAACAAAAATGCCAGAAAAGCAGTCAAGGCGGGCTGAAGTACGCAAGTTTTGTGGTAAGGTCTTCCGGTATGTGTCATCCTATGACCTGACCAAATGTTTTCTTAAATGTCTGGGCCCAGAAGCCGGAGCTGCTTGTGAATCTCAACTTGGAGAATTGTATCTCAATTTCAAGGAGTCGAGAGTTAGCTGCAACTGATAGTGCTGAAGCCCTCGATAGTGTTCGGTGCCCGGGGAAAACTTATTTCAGCTCCTGTTCTGTTCGAACGTGCCCAGGTACTATTCTGGATTTTCCCCTTGAAATTGGGTAGAAGGAACTTCGCTTGAAAATTTGCTTTATGATGGTTGATTGGTGTTTAGCTCCATAACCTAACAAGCTCTCATGTTTTATCCCGTCAAGTTATATATTGGTACGGCTATTTAAAGCTGGCGTCAGATGCTATGGCTTGAGGTTCTCTTTATATAAAGACGAATTATTCATTTGTTTACATATAGGAAAAGGCTTGGTCATGGTAAAAAAAGAGCTTTTAACCTACTTGTTCGCCTGATGATCTGCTTATCTATTGAAAGGGTGTGAAAATCCTTCGCCATTTATTGCCATACACAAAATTTTGCTTCTACTGAAAATTACTAAAAATTTTCCGTATGTTGTTTCAATTTTGTTGATGGTTTTATGCTCTCATGACTGGATATTTTTTATAAAAAAATATCTGAAATGTTTAACGAAGTAGTGGAGTTTCTAGAATATGGTATGCACAGGAAGACAAAATGTTCTTGCTGGCGGAGTAGTTGGATCGGCAGTGAGCCCTCAGATTTGTTCTAGTTTCAAGAAGAGTCTGCTTTATTCATTACTCGACTAAGGATTCTTGAAAAGGAGCTAATGTAGTTGTGCTTCATTTCACTTGAGGGAATCATTGGCTCTGAGGTGTCAGGGTCTCACGTGAAATTACTAAAAATTCATCCAACTTATTGTTCATTCTCTTGTATTTTACTGTGCATCTAGGGTTTAATTTTTTAAAATTTAATTCTTAGTTTTTTTAAAACAAATTTAAAGTGTAATTTGATCGAGTGGATAAAATTGAAAGACTAGATATCAAAGTATAAAAGACATCACAGATAGAAGATAATTTCTAAGCTTATACAAAAATATAAATAATTTAGTCCTCAAGCTTTAGAAATTAAACATTTACCATTCCTCAAATGTTTTTCCTTTTCAGTTTTGTATAAATATATATATATTTTTTTTAGTTTATGTTTTGAGAAAAGAGAGTGCGACGGTAAAGAGAAAAACTGTTTCAAATGATTCCATTTGACGAGGAGAGTTTCTCTTAGATTTTTCCTATCCCTTGAAATTGCCTAAAAAACGAGAAGATTTTTTCTTATCCCTTGAAATTGTCTTTAAAAGCTATTTATGGATTTCTCAAGATTTTTATTCTTTAAAAGGTGTTTTGTGTCAAATGTAACTTTTCAAGTAAAAAAAACATGAAAAGTGGACAAAATCTATAAAATATCATATGACTTGTCATCAAGCTCAATAGACGATGCATCATTTGCCTTTTTCTTCAAAAAAATATTGGGATGGATGACTTGTCGTTTACCTCAATTACATTAAAAATAATAGTTAAAACTTGTGTACTAGCCCTTCCTAGATGGGCCAAAAGCTAGTCATACCTGGCATCACCTAATCTTTTTTTTAAGAAAAAACAACATTAACAATATTTTTTAAGAGTAATTTTATAATTTATATTATTTGGCTCTCTTATTTTATTTTTTTTGAATTTATCCCTTTTGAAGTAGTGATTTTTTTTAATTATTTTGTTTGTGTTTAGTTTTTGAAGAGATTAATCCATTAGATCTAGTTTTTTTTTAATGTTTTATATAATTGAAATTTATTTTATTTTTAATGTTGTCTCTAATAAGTGCAACCTTGTGAGATATTTTCTCTTTAATTTTTTTCAATCAATTTAACGTGTCTTTATTTTTATTATCATTTGATTAAATAAGAATTAAGTTTAATAAAGAAAGTCATTGAAAAAAATCAGGTAAATAAACTTTGTTGTGAAATCAAATATCTCTTAATATTTTCAGTAATAATTTACAATTGATTTTTATTGATTCCATCTTTCCATGTAATTATTTTTATCCTCCCATTGATTTCACATGTTAACCTAGTGTTTTTCAAGTTAGTTTTTTTTAAATATTTATCTACCATTTATTGTTGTCTATATTTTTTTTTATTATATAATCAAGATTAAACAACCTCGTAGATTTTGTCTTTACTTCTTCGAAAACACAACCGTATCTTAAATTTATTTGAGTGCCGCAAAAAACAAGTGAAGCCCGGGGGAGATCAATCTAGCTTTGATTATTTACGGTTGAAAACAGCATTTTGAATTATCAACTAGGGTTTTGCCAAGAAATATCTCCATAGTGATCTTGAAAGCAACGCCCATAGGAAACTTCCATGGTCAAAAGTCTACCTGCAAGTGATTGGCAAGAAACTTCCATTGATTAAAAAATACTATCGCTTTCTTCTTCTTTCCAGGGAATAATTTTCTCCGATCACAGTGAACACCAACCAACTAGTACACGGGGGCGGAGCTAGAAAGTTCAATTTAGAGCGTGTGGGAACCTTAATGCCACACGATTTGGCGAATGTCTTGCAGATTATTGGGCATGCGAGACTCGAAATTTCCAACTCCTGCTTCTCGAGATGATGACTGGAAGTTGGTTTGTTTTTGCTGTGGAAAAGTATTTTTTTAAATAAATGAGCATCTTTTTCTTTTCCAAATCTTATTTTATTATATTTTCAGACAAAAATAATTGCTAGAATCAGAAATGTTCCGTGCTAGTTGTGCTTATTTACGATGATGTTTCTCCTGACGTGAGTGAAGTTGTTCCTGGGCAGAGAGACAAGGGCTTTCAGTTGATGACGAGACAGTGACGATAGACGAATCTCCACGTTACTATTTACAATTAATTTCAAATATGATCATGTTAGCCCTCCATTTAAAGAAAAAAAAAAGAGAATTAGAAAGGGTGGTTAGTGTGTTTGAGGTTGTTTTTAACAGTTTTTTTTTTTTTTTAAATATTGATACTAACATGTAAAAAATATCTTAAAACACTAAAAATATTTAATTTAAAATATATAAAAAATCATTTTTAAAAATAAATATTTTTAAAATACAATGTAAAACAATCCAAAGCCTTGAAAGGGCAGAGCAGCTCCTTAAATATCTTGATATGAAACGGCTATGGACAATTATTTTTCCAGATGAGAAAAGCACATGGCTGGATCAATCCATTAGGCGGCATAATAAGTAAGTGAAGCACTGGCATGTTGTATCCAAGGTTGTCAATACTGTTTCGGTTGTTGTTTTGATTTTTCAATTAAAACGGAATATTTTGGTTTTGGAGCATTTTGGTGAGCCGTTTCGGGATTGTACTATTTATGCGTGTATATATATATAATATAATATATTAATTCAAAAAAAAAAAGTTCAAATTCAAAAATAAAATTATTTAAAATTGTGCAATTTAATCTTAAAAAATACACAATAAAATGATTTTTCTGAACTAAATTATGAACATGTATAATATTACAAGAATGTCATTATCAATCTCGCAAGGTCATTACATTCTCTGATTGCTCTGAAATTTTAACATAATATATATAAATATATCAAGATCCTCCTCGTAAAATTTCATTTTAATCTAACGGTTGTATTAAGAGATATGATTGATATTGTAAAATTATTTATTATTTTAAAAAAAATACTATTTGGCCGAAACAGAATGCATGGAACCAAAACCAGAACGTTTCGGCCAGTATTTGGCCAAACAATCCGGAACGGGCCAGAATTTAAACTGAGGTAAAAATGACATTTTGTCTCGTTTTTTTAACTGGTACGAAACATTTCGGCCGAAACGAAATAAACAACTATGGTTGTATCATGCTTAGCCGCATATTTCAACTTTTTTTTATTACAATTGAAAAACATGAGTTTTCAATTAATTATGTAAAAATTAATTTATTGTAAATTGATTGACTTTATAGGTTTAGAAACAACTCAAATAATAAGTAAAAAGATAATAATGATGACCCTGGACTATAACATAAAAAAAACCATTTATGAAGTCTATTTCCAAACTATTCACCATCTAATGATAGAAAAAAATATTTTTTAAAATTATTATTAGCATTAAACAAAGATATAATTGCTCCTAATATGATGATTAAGACCTTAAAGTCAAGCTTTAAAAGAAGTTTTTTTAAAAAAAATAAGAAAACTTAGATCCAAGTTAAGTATTGTTTTGCTTTTATATGTATTGTAGTCACTTAACTTTGAAAAAAAGAGAGCATATAGACAGCAATGACCTCGATCAATTAAAAAATAGTTATTTTACAATAATTAAAGGATGACAAGTATGAAAATCAACATTGAAAGAACCAATAAATTTATTATTATAGTCAATAGTAAATGATTTGAACAAATCTTTTAAACCTAGATTAATATTCTATATTTGTAATATGTGGAATTAAAAACTAGGGCTCAAATAAGAACTCTAATTGTCAACCAATTTAATACTAAATAATAAAATTAAAAAATATATCCCAAATTAAAAAACCAACCAAAGAAAAATAAGCATAAATATATAAAGAGAAAATAATAAAAGGGTGAATTGAAAAGAAAAACAAATTTAAAATTTTTTATTAAATAAAAAATAAAAACCAAATAGACTATAAAAATTAAAGAAAAGTGTAATTAAAGATAAAATAAGAACTAAAAAATAAATTATAACAAAATAAACAAAAGGAAAAGGAAAAATAAGAGTGACATGAAAATATGAAGGGTAATTCATTAATTTATAAGAGGAAAGGAAAACAAAAAGGATATGAACCATGAGTTCTGGCCACTTTGGAAGCACTATAAAAATGGTGTTCAATTTTTTTTTGTTTATAAATGGATTTTTTTTGATATTTTTAAATTATTTTAATGTGATGATATTAAATAATTTTCAAAAAAATCATATATTTTTTTAATATATTTCTAAATAGAAATAACTAAAAAACAAATACATTCTCAAGCAACCTCCTAAACTACACGCCGCACAGGGAAAACAAAAAAAAAGAGCTCAAAACAAATCAAATGAGGTGAAAAAATATTACTTTTTCACCACTTGCATCTACCACACGCCACCCTAAAACTACGTCGTAGTACTTGTTGATATTTATAATACCCGTGTCAACTTTTTATTTATTTGTTATCAGAACAACCACTCATCAGACCAGGAATCATTAAAAAATTAATTAATTTTGAACACCCGAAAGAAATCATTTGCATAATTAAATTATTATTTGATTTTAGGAATAAAAAAGTTACTTTAATATACAAGAAGATTACAAAAAGACCAAGATACCCCTTAAATGATAAACGAAAAAATGAATTTTCAAAAGCAAAATCATCTATATTACAATCCGCAGAGGGCATATTTACAGTGTTTTCCTCCAGGCTGAGACTGGTCTATCCCCATCCAACCAATTCACATTTTTAGTTAGCATCTGTGCATCCATTTATCTGGCACACCCCCACACCTTTCTGCCATGTGCTCCTCACTCTCTGGGATCCCCCCCTGGTGCAGTCCTTTTTTCGAAGTGTTTGTTCAGTGTCTAATCGAGAATGGAGTGTATCTCTACTTATTGGTTGTTCATCAGTTGATATAAATCACGAGAGCATTCGCTGGTGCTGAAAATCATTGATTGATTAAGTGCTGTAATGTGTACAAAAGTGATTCAACTCTCTCTCTCTCAAGAATCTAACAGTCTATACTACTTTTCTCGTCACCACTTTCCTACCCTCCTATCCTACAACCTTGACTTCTACCATCTTTCGGTCCCAAGTCAACGCAAAAAGCCACACCCAACTGCAATTTACCTCCCAAGAAGCAAAACCCAACACAACAATTGCAAGCCCTTCCCTGTACAAAAAGCAGACGGGGTCAGGACTCCATCGCTCTTTTACAGGGGATGAAAAATTAGATTTTGAAGAGCAACTACATCATCAAGCGAATTGCTCTACTTACCTCATCCATTACCCCACTCGAAAGAACCTCGAAGCCCCTCTCCTGCAAAGCTTCAAAGCAATCCAGCATTCTTTCAACTAGAAAAAAAGAGCTTATCATGAATGCGCGTCCTCTGAATCACTCCCTGAAGAACTCCCTGAATCAGAACCTGCAATTTAACTCAAGATTAGCATTTCCGCACCGAAATGAACTCACTGACTCCGCAACATCAGAATGGAGCAATACCACTTGAAGATGAAGAATCATCACTTGAACTACTGGAGCTACTAGAACTGCTACTTGCATGACCATTATCTTTCTCAATCTCCACTGGCGGGAAACTACTCATTGGCATCTCATCACCGATGTCCACATCTTCATCCCCGACGTCCCCTCTCTTTGGCTTCTTCGCCTCATTTGCCACTTCCATTTTATCGTTCCCAGGAACATCCTACGTAGTGAAACACCCGTAAGCAAACAGTATATTTACCACAACAAATAAAAAGCAAAGAAACGATAGCATATTAGAAAACTAGGACAGTTCATATACCTTATTATTGCCTTCGCTAGTGGCAATAGCACCCACATTGTTGTTTATACCCATCAAAGCTTGCCGCTTTATCTTGCTAACCATCTTCTTGTAGTTAGTCACAAACCGATCTAACTCCCATAACGTCTCTGTATCAACAGCCTCAATATCAAGCTCAATCTCATCACCCTCTTGCCTCAAATGCCCATTCCTCTTCCTAATAATCTGCACAACTTGCTCCATTTTCTCTTGTGGCAAACTCTGCAACCCAACTCCCAGCTTATGCTTCTCTTCGAGGCTCATCTCTCTTTTATTTGGATCCTTTGCTTTCGGTTTTGGTTGTTTCAATGGCTTCACTTGGGGCACTCTCAACGGCGAAGGCGTCCTCACCAAATTAGGGTTTTGGTTCAACCCAATTGGCTGCTGGGGTGGTTGCTGATGCATCTGATGCCCAATTGGATCAGATTTCTCTGTAACTTGCATAAAATCATCATCAATTTCATTAGCCCTTTCTGGCTCTCTTCTAATATGATCCCAAGAACTCGCTTGCACTTCTTGAGCTTGGTCATTCTCCTCCTCAAAATCTTCACTCGCCTTCTCCTTAATCGGCCTATACAAATCCCCAAATCTTGTTAAAAACTGCTCAGCAAGAGTATAAACCTCATGACCCTTAGGGTTATACTTCATAGCATTATTAAAAGTCAATCTGACATCAGCAGCGAAATCCCTTGGCGATTCATAAAAATTCTTGGTCAGTTTTGACTTCACCGTACCCAGATCCATCGGGGTCTTGATTATATCATAATAATCATGTAATTGCATACCAGCAACATCAACTGGAGAATTAAAAATATACCCTAATTTGTGCTTCATCAATTTTGACAAAATTTGACTGCAATTCTTCATCAATTGCTCATTCTCTGGATTCGATCGCTTCAAATTGTTAAAACTTGAAGGAGCTGGAAATGGCCTCTTGTTGCCTGATGCTTTCTTGTTTGTAGAAGTTTGTTTTTTATAGCTGAAATTGGGGGGTTGTCGGATCTGGAACTCGGAGGACTCGATTCTATTTTTCAACTCTTGGATCTTTTCAAGCTCTTGAACCAATCGATTTTTTAGCTCGATTAATTCTTTTTTTGAACGCGAGCCAACATTGAACGTCAAGTATCCTCCGGTGTTGAAATCTTGGTGATTGTTCTGTGGACGGCGGTTGATCGACGACGCGTCATCTGATGCGGGTGACGGGGACTCATCAGCGTCGAGGACTTGCGGTTGTTGTGGTGGTTGAAATTGGCGTTTTTTGGAGAATTTAGGTTTAGGGTTAGAGAAAGGGATCTTGCTCATGAATTTAGCTCCAACACCACGTTGCTGTGGCTGTGGCTGGGTCCAATTTGGTTCGTTCCGGTTCGCTAAGACAGCTGAAGCCATGAATCCGGTACGATGCCGTTAGATCTCCGGTGAGCATTTAACACGAATCAAGCGAGCGTGAGCTACACGCGTTGCCGGAGTTTTGCCCCCACGCTCTAAAAATACAACGGGAAACTCCGAAAAGATAAAAATCGAACAAGCGTGATGGGCTAGGGTTTGTGAGGGGTTGATTTAGAGCGAGGAAGATAGGAGGCGAGGGAAGGTTCTTAAAGGCAGTGAGATCTGCCCGGGGATGTTACGGGCAGGATCTGGGCCATTGGTTTTAGTTTTGTTTCTTGAGAAGGTGCCCGAGAAACTGACCGACTGACCTGGCATGGATGGTGAGGATCTGATGTCGACGACACGCAGTGGTGTCTAGAGACGTTGGATTGTGATTTTGATTTAGGGTGAATTTGGGCTGAATTTGTCGTGAATTTAGGGTTTTTCTAGCTGTGGGGGCCCAGGTGAGGGGTGATGAGGTGGAGGGAGAGCAGCTGGGTGGGTGGTCCGGCGTAAGTAAGAAGTTAACGAGCATGTGATAATACGGTGAGGGTAATCGAGTCATTTGAGGTTTTCATCAGACGGGTGAATGATTGGAGTGAGGGGTTTGTGCTTTTTATGTGTTGAGATTACAAAACCACCCTTCCCCACGCAAATATAAAAGGGGTTCTTCCCATTCGCTGTAATTTTTTTAGGTTTTGACTTGGGTTTGGGGATTGAAGGAGCGATGCACTGCAAAACGCAGATTACTTTAGAAAAATAAGAAGTGATGATAATGAAGTGTTTTATTGGTGGAGCTTGAATTCATCACATTTGATGACGAAGATGAAAAGCAAATCTTACATCATTGCTTCAACTGGTGGGCATTTGATGTTGATTTTATGTTAAAAATTTATCCCAGGTCACATTCTGAATAATTGAATCATATAGTATATAATTTGTTACATATACAATGTTTGTCATTGTGTTTTAAAAATATTTTAAAAAAATAAAAATAAAATTTTTTATTTTAAATTAAATTATTTTGATGTTTTTATATTATTTCCATGTATTGATATCAAAAATAACTTTTAAAAAATAAAAAATATTATTTTAATATATTTTTAAATGAGAAATATATTTAAAAATAACTTCGATCTCAGTGAGTAAATCTAATATAGATTTCATTACATATCATTTTGAAAATAGCCCACTTTGAGTGATTTTATAAGCTGATCCATGACTTGTTGATATGCTAGTTTTGAAACTCGGTAAGACCCCATGACTTCAGCTTAAAAAAATATAGAAAAAAAGCTGAAAATATATTATTTGAAATAAAATAGTTAATCCCAATTAAAGTCGTGTCCATGACCTAATAATCAAAACCATGAACAGGATCACATCCGACAAATATAATTGTCAGTGGAGATTATGTTTTCAAGGATATTTTTTCATTTAAGGACGAGGGTGTTCTAAGATGTTTTTTTTGCACATTTAAGATGACAAGACACGTGTAAATCACTAAACATGAAAATAAACTCATTTATCATCGGAGCAATGTCGTTGATTGCACGAAGCAATTCTTTTTTGTCAAAACAATAAATTTAAAAAATACATTATTATATATAAAATAAAATAAAAAACAGAAATATAGTACTGAGCACGTTTAAGCGTTGGATCTGTTTTTTAAACTAAATTAGGAAAGATCATCACGGTGGCTGGAAGACTTGGATTCCTCTTCGACCACTGCACTCAAAAGACAACTTCCTGGCCAGGTACTAGAATGTCTTCAGCAATCCGTACGACTGCCGATGTTGAAAATCCCGCCATCCAATTGTTAAGACTAAGAAGAAGAAAAGGAAAGTGACACGTGTCGGCTTTCCATGTTCAATTTCGCGTAGCCAGCCTATGTTTTAAAACATTTAAGAAAATATATTCTATATCATTTTTATGGCGTGTTAATATCAAAATTATTTTTTTTATCTTGATATATTTTCAAGTGAAAAATAATTTAAAAAATAATTATTATAATACTTTCAAATATTCACTAAACACTTGATATTTTGTGTTGAATGGTCTTATACACCGAGAGAAGTTTATATTATATGTTTTTTTACCTCGAAAACACTTTTTTTTTAAAAACATATCTCAATTCTACAAAAAATTTGGTTTCATGTTGATTTTGAATTTAAAGTTGACTTTTTGTATTTTTGAATGTCATGAATTAATTTTACAAGATTCATGTAATGTTTGGATAAAAAACAGGTGAAAATGAGTTTTTGGATAAAAATAAAACTAAACTTGTTTTTTTTTCAAATATACCAGTGGTCGGAATAGGGTGATTGATGGAGTTTGCATCATCTTTTGTAGCTGGATCATTGTTTGTTCTATTCACACAAAAAAATTAAAGTGCCACATGCAATCTATTTTTATGTGGGCCAAGTGCGTGGTCTAACCTCATTTTATTTTTTTTACCAATACAAATTTGTGAATATTAACCATTTAAGGTTTTTTCTTTTCTTTTGATTTTGTCTGTAATTTTTTAATATATATTTGTTTTATTTTAATTTATTTCTCAAATTTTCTTTTGTTTTCAATTGCATCATCCTTTATTTTTTTTTTACCAATCAAATCTGTTTCTTATTCTTTTTTTTTTTTTTAATTTAAGATAGTTTTTTATTTTTTATTTTTTTTTAAATTTCACCCTTTCTTTTTTAATTCGATGTTCATTCTTCTTCTTTTTTGCACGTGTTAGTTTTTTTATTTGGGATTTCAATTTTATTATTTAGTATTAAACCAATTAATAAATGAAGTTTTCAATTAAACTTGGGTTTTCAATTTTACAGGTTATGGATTTAAAATTTTAACACAAGCTTCGACAATTCACCCGGATAAAATTATTATGAGTTTAAACAATAAATTATCATTTTCTCCACAATAACTTTGATGTTTGCTCCCCTTCAATTATTGTGGATTGACTATTTTTTAATTAATTAAAGTTATTATTTTCCTTGTTATTTTATTTTTCAAAGTTAAGTTGCTATCATGCTTATAAATGAAAAACAACACTTAGCTGGAGTCTGACTTTTTTTTTGTTAGGAAAACAAATCACTTTTAAAGCTTAACTTTAAGTGTTTAATGGTCATCTTAAAGGAATTTCGATCGTTTACTTAATGTTAATAGCAATTAAAAAAAAAAATTCAATTTCATCCACCGAAGTTTAATTGGTTAAGAATTAGATTATTGATGCTCAATTTTGAGAGCATCCAATTTCTATAATGTAACTAAGCAAAAAATATTTTTAAAAAATATTAAACCTAATTAAACTCACGAGCCAACTCGAGTGTGACCAAGTTCATCCAGTATGTCATCGTCTCTATAATTTTTTTAAAAAAATCTTCTTGACTTTTTTATTAGTTGCTCTATGCTTTTGTTGATCATCCGAATTTACTTTGAACCTATTACATCAACCAATTTTATACCAGATTAGCTTTTTATTTGGCTTGGTTGAAAACAACAGCATGCAAAGAGTCAAGTCAAGGAATTTCAAGATCTAACTCCCTGTTCGAGTTCAATAAAATAGCAAAAAAAATCTTCATGTTCTTCAATTTTTTCTTACATTTTAACTTTTTTTGGTATAGCCCACGGCAGATCACGAGCCAGCGTGATAGTTTAAACATTGAAGGATGAATGTGCATGACCATATAAAGCTCAAGCAAATTGGAGCATATTCTGTTCTTCCATTTTTTCTCACAGCCACAAGAAAACGGGGGCATGTTTATATACTCGTCAAATTCATTTTCAGCACAAATATCATGAACATGTCCAAGCAGGAGAAAAGGGCCCCCATTATTCTGCTGGCTTTTTCGTTTTACAGTTCCTTCAATTAGAAGAGTCGAATGTCAAATGGCAATAGTGACAGGACGATATTATGGTCCATTTTCTAGGACCCTGATGATTAGATGAAATATATTGATCTTAAAGCGTAGACGAAACTGTCAAAAGTTTGTTTCTTCAATTTCATGCTAGCTGAGTTGTCTGTACAAACTATTTCTGAGTTGTCTGTACAGCACATATTTAGTGCTGTGTCGTGCTGTTCTCGTTTCACATCAAAGAAGAGCTATTCATAAATAATTCACCTGGTTTAAAACATTAATGCCTGTTTTTTTATTATTGACGAATGAGATTGTTGTCTGGGAAAGGGTTCTCAATGGTGTGAGCTGCTTCGATCGAGTGTTTGATTTGGAGAAATGGCCAAGAAAACCATGTTTGTATTTTGCAGGACTGGTGGTTAATTGAAATATCACAATTAGATGCCCGTCACATCTCTTGTTGATGACCTCGACAGAGAGATCTTAAGGTTCCAGCATGCTATCAGGCAAATAGGTTTTAAGGAATCTGACAATTTTCAAACCCAGATTCCTCCACATTTTTGGAACATATTTTCTGAGTACTGATTCCATGATACATTTTATCGTTGCAGGCCAAACTGATTTGGAAATGCACAGCTTATGGAGACTTCACCGCCATATCTGTATACTCCATTGGTGCAGAATCTATGCACTTAAGACATAATGAAAGACTGTTAATAATCTTATAAATTGGTCATGATGTTGAGCTTGGCAAAAGAGATTGAGACCATGGATACAAGCCTCGAAAGCAAGGCCAGTGAAACTTTTTTTGACAATTCAAGAATCAGAATCCCTCAAAAGCATGTCAATCCAGGTAATCGTATTAGTGGGGATTACCTCTGTTTAAGGGAGCATAGTACTGATAGGAAAGGGTTTGTGAGTTACAAGGTAAATTAGTAAGCATTCAAATTCTTATTTTTGTGTGAATCGTGAGTTTTGGATTGGTGAAGCAATCCCCAATTATATATGTACAGCGACTTCAAAAATTTAGGAGGGAGCTCATGATCAGCTTTTAAAATGCCCTTGGACTGCTATTCTATGAAGGCTAAACACATACATCTTTTTTTTTTAGATTAGAGGAAACTCCATCCCCGGAAAGCGTATTTTGTGGGCTCAGGTGAGCGAGTAAAACCCCGAGTGTCCCAGGTTCTTACAAGCGGTACATGCCCTGACTCGAACTCGAAACCTGTTGTGCAGATCTCAAGCCTTTTGCCATCTCGCCACACCCCTTGTGGACTAAACACATACATCTGTTACTTTGTTAGCAGAAATAGCATCCACCCTCCTGCTGGCTCTTAAAATTGAAGTTGGGTATGTGGCCGAAGTTCAATATTATAGAAAAAGATGATAATTATACAGAATAAACATAAAAGATATTGCAGCAGCATTAGTCTGGTGTAATTCAAAATCAGTTTTTTTATATGGGAACAAAATCCTTGAAAGCTATTCAAGTTACATTAGGAAGTTGGTTTATTACGTAGCAGTAAAAACACATTGCAGAGTCTTCCCGAGCCCAATGCCATGGCACCACTGTAACTTGTGAAACCAGAAGTGTAATCCTATATCTATAAACGTTACTGATATATCATGAATATGTCCAAGTGTAATCCCAGTTGCTTCATCTTGGCCATTCAGATCTTTATTGAAGTAAATCCATGAATAAATTGAAGTGTCTAGATCATAATAGCAGGTATACTTTGCCAAGTTTTATTTTGCTGGGCAGCTGGCTTGGCCTTACTAGCTACCCAACTACTGCTATGAAACCTTGTATAATTCAGTTTTGATATGTTGATAGATAGATGAAGTTTTTGGCCTATTCCTAGCACACAGCAACACAATGTTCTGAACTATTCATGCTGAATTTCCTGAAAGAAAGTGTTGATTTCTTCAAACTTCAGACCTTGTTAAGTTCCAATAATTTATTTCTTAAAAGCACACTTGAATTACATTTCATTTCTATCACTCCTGCTGCTAATCTATATGCAAAAGGGTAGCATCTGCTATCAATTATGAAGATAAAAGGTAAATGAAAAAATATATTATCCAAATATATGTGTGTGTGTGTGTGTGTGTGTGAAGGGATGATATAAGATAGATAAATCATATTGCATACTCATCAATCAGTTGTTTTAGTTAAAAAATCAAACAAACACCTCTCCATGTGTCCTAATATAATACACAAAAAACCTCTTTGTGCCGTATAATCACAGGCATCATTAGGTGACAAATACAACTGCAGGGTCACAGCAACACTCATCCAAGAGACAGCAGAAACAAAAAGCTGCCAGACTGCAAATCACATGTACCATAAAAAGAACAATCTTTAGATCATCAACGTGACAAACTACAGATTTATGAGTATGTAGCAAATAGTATTCAGTGTGGAAATAAATATAGAATGCATACCATCCCTCAAGAAAGTCCACTTGCCGTTGCGGTGGCGCCATCACGGGAGGCGGCCCTTGATAAACTCCGGCATCAAACTACTCTGGACAAGAAAAAAAAAGGTGGTGCTCGTAACTTGCTTAGGATCCATTCAATTCTGCCGATTTATTTTGCATCTGTAAAATTACTTATCCGTAAGCAAGGAAGCTGTCATCTAACCGTCGAAACTAAGATTATTACCATGATTGACAAGAAGAAAAAAGTTTTCAATCCATGACTTAGGATGAAATGCTGACAATGATATATCAGTATGTTAATTGATGACAGTAACATATAGCTACCAGTACATGATGACAAAGAATTGTCATTCGAAGAGAATTAAGAAAAAAAATAAAACAATACCCTAAGAAAAAATATAACCATACTTGGGGTCATTCATATTGGCAAAAGACAAATCAAAAACACACACCAGAAAGGGTTGATGCGAGATGGGACTTGTGGGGCTTAGACGCTTGGCCTCTTTATCTATGCAAGAGGGAGTATCTTGTAAGGAAAGGAACAGAAAGCTCCAGAAACATATCAGTGATCAGGGATTGCTAGTACCCTTAATGCATTTGGATGAACTGGAACATGCCCATTTTCAGACGGATATCTTCTGCTTTTATGATGATTTAAAGGCTAATGAACTGCGTTAAATGTGTTTTTTTAAATGATCACTGGGTATTCTGTTAGTTCAGCTATGTGTTATATGGTGGGTTCTGGGGAAGGATAGATATCTACACTTTGGGCATGTAAATTGGAAAGCAATCGTGTTGCTCTCGATTTCAAGTTCTCCTTAAAGAGGTCTAAACACCTGTTAAGATTCTGTTTCGATCTGTATCCACGGTGCTAAATATTTCTGAAGAAATGGAAATCTTCATCAAGAACATTTCAGTCCCTAAAGCAAATGCTCCCCGCACACGGTAAGACTTGTCTGGTTATCTTATTAGCATGGTTGGAGGCTGAGTCAGATCGGCAAATCATAATTTTTTTAATGCCACCCTTTGCCAAAAAGGATCTGTTGATTCCCTTGATGCTTTTAATTAGCAAGCACGCAGACATAATAACCAAAAGGAAATCACTTTTTTCTTTTTTTCGATAACCCAGATCGAAACTGCATTTAGTGAAACATGGACACCCCTGTTTCCATTTCTGGCAATGCTGCCCATCACCTGACTGATATATATAAAGTTTATATAAAGTAACGATTCTCTTAGTTATGCTCTTCATCACTATAGAAGTAATTCCATTTCACTTTATTCCCTTTTCCTACAATAAAACAACTTGTATCTTTCATCTTGCTGATTCCCCATTGTTGTATAGCTTGTTTGGGAATGCGGCTGGTACATATAAAAATTATATATTTTAATGGCAGGACAGTTCTTCTGAAAGGTACCACCACCTTCCAAGCAGTATCCTCTTTCTATGGCAAGCTATGACCCTTGCTTGTGCTGTCCTGTCAATTATCATCAACGTGATGGACAGAAAGAGGACTTTTGTCAATAGAGCGAATCTAAATCCAAGACTTCAATTTCTAAATCTGCACCAATTTCATGTACACTGCAGTGTGGAGGATCGAAGTACGAAAAAGCGGCGCGTGACTCAAGGCGTTGCATGAATTATTGATGGGTGTTGACACCTTCTGTTCATGTTACAGAATAGCAGGTAAACATTATAAATCATTTGAATAAAATGAATTGATCCTTACAGAAGTTGTCAAAATTAAAAGCTTTGAATATATGAACGTAACCTATAAGAGCTCGCGCCATGCAGTAATTCTATTTCAAGTCAGCATCACGGTCACCAGATTGAGTGGATAGTGAAAAAATCTAAGATAATCCAGGACAAACACATTAACAATAAGTTTGACCTTTTTTGTGGCTAAAATGCAATTTTGTTCCACAACCATCTTTTCTATTTTAAATTTGAATCTCTTTAGATGAGAACAGAAACACATGGCTAGCTACCCCTTTGCACCCGTCAACATCAATGGCGAAAAGAAAATGACACGTCAAGACTAGATAGTTTATCACTTTGATTCATGAATTCTCTCTTGGTGTTTTTTCTTTTCTTTTTCAGGGACAACGCACAGAGTTGAAAGCTTCTGAAATGAAATGACAAATACCTCAGCCTGCAAACAGCTGCTGATTTTTTTGAAGTAGCTGGAGATATGAGAATTTTGTGCTCTGCTGATAACAACATATCCCTTAATCTCATAATCTGTAATTATTTATACAAGTTTTTAACTAAAATCATTTCATTGATAAACCACGTTACCAGTGTACCTTTGGAATACAAACCTTACTGTAAATAATACAGTCGTGAAGAAAACCTTGTTATTGTTTTTGTTATTTGTTTTCTAAGATTGCAGGAACGCTTATCATGATAAGATCCATCCATTTGAATTGAGTCATATAAACTAAATCTCTTAAAGTATATCCATGATTATCAATTTAAATGGATGAAATGTTTCTCATTTATATCATCTATATGCATGGATAAGTTATCAGATATAAAAAAAATAATAGCCAATGTCAGGATCAAATCCATGTTTTTTGTTACATCGCAGGAAACTCATCTGTAGTCGAATTCACAGCAACAGCAATAATAGAGACTAAAACATTGACAATAATTTCTATGCATTATTGAATCCACTCCAGTTTTATTGAAATAATTGGCCTCACCCTGGTCAACGCTTACAACAGTCATCCACCACAAAGCAAAAGTCTAGATTAAGATATCATCCACCATCAGCCTCGATCGAATTAACCATCTAAGTTTGTAGGAACACAGAAGGATCATGTTGCTTTAGACAGAAAGGGACAATCACTTTAAACAGCCAAAAAATTCTGGAAGAATAGCAAGATAGAGAGGTGAATCTTTCGATAAAAGAGGCAATTGGTAAATTTAGGAAAAATTTATTAACTGGGTGCGGTGCACAAGGAAAACTATTGAGACCTACTGTCACTGCCCTTCTTGGCAGGACATTTACCATATCAAACACTCGCTTACATCAATGAAAATTAAGTCACCGCCACGAAAAAATTGTCAAAATGATAGCTTTGTTTACTTCGAAAGTTTTGCGGCGGAAGTACAGCAGGTAGAAACGTTCGTCAGGACTGCTGACAATCTCTGTTGAAAAAGTGAGCAGAAATTCTAACTAGCGAGAGTGACTAGACTAGTCTCGCAGAGCGGTGCAGGAAAAACTAGATGCGAGAAACTAACTAGGACGAACAGAGACATTTCCTACCTCGAGTGGTTCTTCTGTGGTCCTTGAATTAGGATTGAAGGATAGGATTCTAGCCAGATCTTAACCCTCCAGGCAGGGAGGGTAGAAATGGCGTAGTAGTAGATGATCAGATGGTGGAATTAACAAGTGATTAATCACTAATTAACAAGATATTAGCATTTAGCTCAACTAATTAACAAAAATTCAAACAAACTACTAGTGATATTGTGGTGATAAACTCATTTCATCTCCCCCACCACTGTGTACAAAAACTTGACATTAAAAAATAGAAACTTTTTAACTTGTAAAGCATAACTGCATATCTATGATAAATATATAATTCATAATTTAACAATTTTAATCTACCTTAATCACTCTGAAGCCTGCGAAAACTTTGGTGTAACAACCTTAACTTCAGGAGCCAATTGCCCACCACCACCGACGTGCCTCATCTCACCGCTTACTGCTACACCACCACCAATACCTTGAAACTGTGGTGGTATCTGCTGTTGCTGCTGGTGCACTACAGCACCTGCCGCAGTATAGTAAACCTGTCTATTAACCGCACTATCATACGCTACGTGTGCATATCCGCCACCGGTCACTGCTACCCCCGGCCCACTAGGCCTCGCAACCCCCATGGGAACCATCGGTGGTGGGGGCTGATGGTGTTGTTGGACCACATTATATACCGGCTGCTCCCTGTAAACATCAGGACCATGCCCTGGAGCACCCGTTCTCTGCATGTAATATCCTTGACCGGTAACCTGTCGCATTACTTGAGGTGCGTGATAAACAGTTTCTGGAGCTGGACCCGTTATCAGATACACGGGTTGCCCCATTTGACCAGGGGCAGTGGTCACCGCCACGGCTGCCTGAAACCCACCTCCAGCAGCCTGTTCATCGGGCCAATAACCTGGTGGTGCAGTTACCTGGGGTGGCATTGTCACCGGTAGATTCACCGGAGACACCTTTTCAGGCAATTTTTGCATGTAATAATCACCGCCAGCGGCAGCATAACCACCAACCAAATTCTCATCGCTGTTTTTTCTATTAAACCCAATCGGTTGCTCATGCTCTCTAATTTGCATTCTTTGCAACTGGGCCTGCAAATTCAAAGGACCCGGGCCAATTAACCGGTCATCATGACCACACCCAAAATGGATTTCAGGCAAATCTGACACTTTAACAGGCGGGGGCAGTGGTGGAGCTCCTTTATCTAACCCAAATGAGAAATCAACGTTATTCGCTGGCGTTTTGGTTGCTTCAACAGCCTGACTCGGAACCGAATTCAAAGCCTCAACAAAGCGCTCCCGGTCCGATTTGTCACCATCGGAGCCGAAAGTTGCATGTGAAGGGTTAACCGGGAAAATAAACAACCTCATGCGAGCAGGCTTAGCAGAGGCACGATAAAGACGATCATACTCATGCATCATGTGCTCTAGATCATCATCATTAGTGACAGATATTAAAGCGTCAAGATCTTCACCTGGGAGCTGGTACTTGAACGCCACGTCGGTGTCACCACAAAGAGCTGAGAGTTTACTTGTTATGGCAGGTAATTTAAGGTTTCGATCAAAAGCAAGGATTTTGGTCTCTCCACCTATGTAAGTAAGCTGGTTGTCATGCGGACGTGGGTGGATCTTGCCCCCATAACTACACATGAACTTAGCTATGTAGTTTTGAGGTTGTTGCGATTGTTCTTCCCATGGTGTCGGGTTGTCAAAATCAATTTCACGAGATCTGGGAGACGATTCGCCTGAATCCGGGTAAGAATTATAGGAATAGGTGTTCTCCATGAAGAAATTTTTAAGAAAATGGGTAAAAAATGGAGAGTTCGTGGCTGTTTGTGCGTGTGGAGTAATAAGCAAGCAATGAATGCTTGAGAGAGGAGGAGAGAGAGGAGGATTACACTTAGTGTATGTTTTACACTATGTTTTAAAAACAAATTACAGAATATATATATTTCAAATTAACTTTTTATATATTTTTAATAATTGATAAAAAATATTTCATAAAAAATAATGCCGATTACTCTGCCAAACATATCTAAACAATTTTTTATATATATTTTTCGTTTTGCTGGGGCATGGAAGGTTTGATGGACTTTTTGTCAGAGGGCGAGCTGAGTGTAAGGGTTAGATTGACTTTTTAGTTAGAGTGGTGGGCCCCGATGAGCATTGATTGAGAAATGTGCTGGCAGGGGCTTTAACAAGTGCGGAAGTGCCAGCTGGGAAGTGAAGCACGTGCAAAACACTCCAATCTGTTGACAAAGGTGAGTGGATATGTATTGATCATCACCTCTCCGACGATTGTTGTTTCACATGTGGATTTGTTACCGTACATTATCCTATGCGAATTTTTTGTCGGGCAGTTACTATATAGTTAAACCGTGTGTAGAAAGTAATGTCAAGAATTAAGCACCAGAATGTATTTAATTCGGGAATTATAATCATAGTCTTAGAGAAATTAAATAGGGACTTGATTGATAAAGTTTTTAAAATCTTCAGAGAAATCATAACCCCACTATACTATATAATCATTGGCTTAAAAAAACTGATACTATTGTGGACAATATAAATTATCACTTGTTAGATTTCTGAAATTGTCACTTATCTTGTTGATTTGTGTAAAATCTAATTGAAGAAGGCTTTCATTTTTAAACTTTTTATAATGTTTTAAAAATACCCGACAGACATTGTAAAAGCTGATATTGATGGCGTGTTCTTTTGTATGTTTTTGAAAGCATCAAGGAAGGGTACGAGAGTTTAATTAACGTTGTTTTTGAAAAAAAATTATTTTAAAATATTTTTTTTTATTTTTTAAAATTATTTTTGTTATCAGTATATAAAATGCAGTGTCAAGCAATACTTTTATGTGTAACATGTAAGACTATTATTGTGAATAAATACTTGTTTGGTAGTGTGGTTGGGGTTGCTTTTGAAAATATTTTTCGTTCAAAAATACATTAAAATAATATTTTTATTTTTAAAAAAATATTTTTGTCATCAACATATTAAAAATAATTTAAAAATATTAAAAAATTAATTTAAACTAAAAAATAAAAATTTCATTTTAAAATGCAACGACAAAAAAACCCTCATCTCGTCGTTTTGCTTCTGTCCTCCTCTCATCTTCCTTGCCCCAAATGGGCCAAATCTGACCGTAGACCTTCCCATTCCACAACCTCACCTTACTCTCTGCAAAAGAGAACCCGAACCCAGAAACAATTGAAAAACAAAACCTCTTCATCTTCCGGGATTCGTAAGCATAACTTCCCATCGTTTCTCCTCTGTCTTCACAGGCAACGGTCATCTATCCAGACAAAATCGGGTAAGATCTGCCAAAAAAAGAGAAACTGACGGTTCATTAATATAAACCATTAACGAACGAACCATCTCACCTAAAAAGTTAAGTTTGCAAATGAGTTCCCAGAATATAATTTATATTATTCTCTAACATACCTCTAAAGTGAAAGTCGTTTGAGTTACTTTGTGTTTCATTTTTATCAAATAGAATGGGAGTGGTATCAAATAGAATGGAAGTGGTGAGATTCGAACTCGTGACCGTTGGGTTAACAAGACTCTGATACCATATTAATAAATCATCTCACCTAAAAATTTAAACTAGTAAACGAGACTTCAAAATATGATTTATATTATTCTCTATCATTAATATTAAAAAAAAAAAAAAAACTGACGGTGAGTTATCGGCAACCCAGATTGCGCAGGTGAGTTGAAAAAATCTGTAATGTTGGACAGGTAGCATGGGCAGCCTCTAAATATATGAACTGTATGGATGACTTTCAATTCTTATGAGTTTAAATTATATGTAGCATTAACATGAATGCTTCTCTAATGGGCATGCTTTGTCAATTAACTTGTAGCTCAACAGTCTTCACCCCGAGATAATTACTTTCTTAATTCATCGTTACTCTTCAAATCTCAGCATGTTACTGCACATGTTTATCATCTTCTTTCACACACGGTTAAGACTGTATGTATGTATGTATGTATGTATGTATGTATGAAGGTGATAGGGAAAAGTATGCGACCAGAAACATACTTCGATAAAGCTGGATGAAAATTTAACATATCAATCTTCGAAGAGCAGACTGGATATCAGTCTGATTGTAATAAGGTAAAGTTTGTTTTTTAAAGTATTTTTATTTAAAAATATATTAAAATAAGAATAAATTTAAAACTAGATTTATTAATATTTGTATTTAAAATTCGTTTTTATATTTTTAAAATTTTTAAAAAATATTGATTTTTTATCAGCATCATTAAACTTGACACATTTTTATTTTTCTTACTAACTTGAGTGTTTAATTAAACCTCGTGGGAGGTAACTTGATTTAAATAAATTAATTTATAGAGTTAAAAATTATTTGGATGACCAATATGACTTGATTTTTAAATAAATTTAAGACAGCAAATTTTTTAAAAAAGAAAAATTGAAAAAACATAAGATTGGATCAATTCTATTACCTCGCAACTAGGTCACGAACCCATTAAATTTATTAAATTTGTTGTTTTTATAAAAAAAATTATTTAATTATATAATAAAAAATAGAAGTTCTTAAAATTAAGTAACAACTTCTAAATAAATATTTATTTGAGATTATGATAATCTTATATAAAGCAAATAAATAAATAAGTCATGAAAACCATTTCTTAATCAATTCAATAATGAAAAAAGATGAAATTTAAAAATAATGGGCCAAAAACTTAAAAAATACATATCGGGTTGGATAGGTAAACTCTTGAATTAGATAACCTAGATTATTGCATCAAACTCGTGAACATGTCATGAACTCCACTGAGATTAATAACTTTTTTCTTCAAAATTATTTTTTATTAAACTTTATAATAACAAAATAGATCATAAAACAAAGCACAAACCCAATACCGAGATTTTTTTTGAAACTGCAATAACCTTATAAAAAGTAGATGAAACAAATTATAAAACTTAATTCTCAATCAATTCAATATCAAACGATAATTTTTTAAAAAAAAACATGTCTAACCTATGAGCAAGTCTATAGAATTTTTAAAATTTAATTATATGTTTTTTGTTAAATGTTTTTAACTACATGATAAAAAAAATCACAAAACTGGGTTGAATTGAGAAAATAAAAAAAGACATAGGTGCCGTATAATATACATAATTTGGGTTACACCACTAAACTCATAAACAGATTTATTAACTCCACAAAGTTTAATAATTTGACATGACGGACACCTTTCATGATAAAATATATAAACATAAATATTTTTGATGCGAGGATAATAATTATACTGAAAAACTGGTCACTAAAATATAAAAGTTAAATCACCTATGACTTTTCAAATATCTAGGGAATCATGACAAGTTATTAGATCACTTGATCTTAAAATATAAATTACTCAATTATAGAATTGATAATAAATTAAATTGTTTAACTCATTCTATTTATTTAGAATTTTCATTTATATTTGAACTTACATAATAGAAACCTAATGGGTTGTACATGTTAAGAACCATTAGTTAAAAATTAAATTGAGATACTTAATCAAGTGTGACTTGATTGGAAGTAATTTTTAAAATTAAGCACTGGAATGTATTTAATCTGGGAAATATAATTCTAGTTCTAGAATAATAAAGCAGGGACTTGATTGATGAAGTTTCTAAAATTATTCTTAAATAATATATAGATCTTATTCAAGGGGAAAATATATATATTTTGGTATTTATAGGATTTTTAAGATGCTATGTAAATATAAAGTTATGCATTTTTTTTTAAATATATTTTTTATATAGAAAAACTATGTTAAGTCATAAAATAAAGAGTTAACACCTTTCCTCTCTTTTAAAAAAAGGTTTAAGAGATTTTCAAAACAACTCTAGAATGTAATAAATATATTCATGTGGATTATTGTTAGTGGCCAGACAATCTTTCCAAAACAGAGAAAATTCAGATTTTCATGTAATAAATCATTAAACAACTCTAGATTTATTGCTTCAGAAAAAAAAGTTTCAGATGGTAATAACAAGGTGGCCAAACTCGATTTTTTTAATTTGCACTCAGTAATGTATATTTATTTGGAATATTGTTTTTTTTTAGAGGCCACAATACTAGAGATGAGAAAAAACAGCAAAAAATCTAATGGAACCAAGAAAATAAAACCCTAAAAAAACAAATTAACATATTAGAAAAAAAAATCCGTTTGGTATCAATTTCAATATGGATTTTAAAAGTATAAAACTGATTAGACCAAACCAAACTTATTCTATATATACTTTGATTCTATCTTGGAAAAGAAGTTTCAACCTTGAAACTCACCCAACAATTTTTTTTTTTTTTTTTTTGAATATCTCCACTTGTGGTGGAGCTTCTTACGAGAAAAACCCCACTGCCCGGAAAGCGCACTTTGTGGACCCAGGGAGCAGGGAAAACCCCCGGCTGTCCCAGGCTCTTACGAGGGGGTTTGGAGGCTCGAACCCTGGTGGCCACGCTGGCAGCCCCAGGGCCTGACCGCCCCGCCCCACACCTCGGGGACCACCCAACAATTTATTTATCAGTGGAATTGAAAACTTATTCCTTGTTGTCTTTTCATTTAGCTGCTTATAATACTTCGTCGAATTATACCGCTGCTCAACATCTCCTCAAAGCTTCCCAATATAAATATAAATATAAATATAAATATATATATTTCAATCTTATTCTATATATGCTTACATGGAAAGCATAATTAACTATATTAACACGATGTTAACAATACCTTTCAATCAAAATTCTATTTTTTTTTTCACTCTAACAAATATACCCAAGCACTTCTCTATTTTATTTTATTCCTTTGTTATTCGTGATTGATGGGTTTTTAATAAAAGAGAATTAATTACGAGACAAATTACATTGTGTATTCATTATTATTATTATTTGATTAACATAAGTATCTGTTTCAATTTTCACGTATTTTAACTAATCTCACGAGTTCTAAAATTAATAACTATGTAATACTTTGATGATTGTTATATTAACAAACATATTATTTATTTATTATTAGCAATCACTTACAAGATAATTATTTATTATTAATCATCTACTAGATAATTCTTTATTATTATTTTTAAACAAAGTCAAACATTCATGGATGTCAAAATTGTACTCGTTAGAGAGTATGATTATGCTTATTTTTAAAATTATATTTTGTTAAGAGTTCAAAAAAAAAAATATTTAAAAAAAAAATAATTTTGATATTAGAATATAAAAATGATCTAAAATATCAAAAATTTTAAATTTAAATAATTATTTTTTAATTTTTTTCAAAAATATTTTTAAAATACAATCATTATCTCACTATAGCGATGTTTTATTTACTTGTGAAAGAAAAACTATAATGGGCCATGCGAATTGATTAAGGGCAGTTGAAGAGGATAGCATCTCCCACGCTATTTTTCTTGGTGACGTCAATTCCTCCCCCGCACCTGCCACCCTGTCGAAAGATAACAAAGCCCGGTGGGAATTGATGAGAGACAGGCAGCATTCATAAGTTGCCAGCAAATCAGCTGGTTACCGAGTAGAATAGCGGCCAGTCCACCTCCAATAAAGAGGCATGTATTTGACAAATCACTACTCTCCTCAGTCCTTTTCTCTCCTCTCATAGAATTCCACGCCCAAATCAGAAACATCTTCGTGTTCGTCAATCCATCCATTGCTTGAGAAACCAAACACAGTTTGAGTGTTGTTGAACTTGTTATATACAGAAAGCAGTTCAAGTTTTACAGATCAAATTATCACTCAATTTCTCTATTCGATTTATCATCGATAGAACAATCCTGTTTTGATTTCCATAAGGAATGGGAAAGAAACGTGTAATGGTGCCGGCTGCGGACGTTGACTTGTCCGCTGTCAAGTACCAAAATGAAGCAATCCAAGGTTTTCTTTGCATTTTTCTAATGAATTTTATTTATTTGTGAATATCATGAATTTATTTGTGTCTTTTTTTTAAATTAAATAAATCACAGCCCCGCATTTGACTGGATTGACATTTAAGCTGTTTGTAAAGTTACTTGAGACTCCGCTTGTTGGTCCTCTGATTATATCGCATTTGAAGAAGGAGAACAAGATGATTGAGGTCTGTTTCTTTTTTTCTTCAAAGTATTATGTTAATTTTTGTGTCATGAAGAAGAGAGTTGATTAAAAGTGCTTCAAATGTTTCCTTGTTTGCTAATGTCAGTTGCTGCAGAATACTGTGATACCGGAAGCGCCTATGTACAGACCTGAATATCCTCCACAAGGTTTTTGTTGTTCATTTTCGTTTGTTTTGTATGTATCTTATTTTGTTATGTTTGCTTGGAAGATCTAGCAGTATGCCATTTGAAATAAATTGGAAGAAGTCAGGGGGTCTTTGCTTGTCCGTGTGCGTGTGTGTTGACCGTTTGCCATTTCGTTGATCAAGTAAGGTGCTCTGATTATTTGCGAGCAACCCTTTCGATTTTAGCATAAAAACTGGAGGTGAATTAAGTGTTTAAGATAGAAAACAATTTGTTCATGAACCTGGAAAACTAGAATGGAAAACAGAACTACGTTTTTCACTATACTATATACTGGTTCTTAATAATTTGTTAGTCCATACATGTGGCACTGATGTTGTTAGTATGAATGCGCTCACAGAATCAGAAACTGGCGTCGTCGTTGTGGATGAAGATGGAAATCCAGAAGACCGGGTAGAGTTAGCTATGAAGTGCCTTCCTCCTTATAATGCTGCCAGCAGCTGGAATGAGGACTTGGCTTCATCATTTAGGTATTGGAAGATACGTGATTATGCACATGCTTATCGGTCTAAGTTTGTTACTCCATCTATGGTGAGTGGCTTAAGGTTCAGTTTCCTTCTTTTTTTCTCTTTGAACAGATTTCAGAGGATCTCATATTTATCTTGCAGGTTGCTGAACAAATCATCCCAATTATAGAAGAATTCAACAAAAAGGATCCCCCAATGCCGTTATTGATTTCTTTTGATGCTGAAGAAGTCAGGAAACAAGCTGCAGCTTCTACAAAGAGATTTGAGGAAGGTCTTGCTCAATTACATTTGATAATATATCCTGGTTTCCAGATACAATGTGGTAGAGTTTTGGATATACAGAGAAGCTGTGGTAAAACCTAAACTGCAACTAATCATCTTATTTGCTTTGTTGGTTGCTGACTGTGTAGGAAGTCCGATATCCATCCTGGATGGCATTTTCATCGCAATCAAGGATGATATAGATTTGTATCCGCATCCATCCAAGGGTACATGATGGCACCTCTTTCCCTGATTTCTTGACATATTTTGTAAAGATTCTTTGAAGTCAAGGTAAAACTTGATCTTTGATGACAGGTGCGACAACATGGATGCATGAGGTTCGCCCTGTGAAAGAGGATGCGATTAGTGTTTCTCGACTGCGTAGCTGTGGAGTGATATTTGTAGGAAAGGCAAATATGCATGAGTTTGGAATGGGTACTACTGGGAACAATCCAAATTATGGGTCAGTTCATTAAACTTCTTAATGATGTTATTCATTATTGCATGACTAGATTGTTTTAGTTTTTAGTTTGTAATTACTATTTTATGGTGCAGAACAACAAGAAACCCTCATGCAGTGGATAGGTACACAGGCGGATCTTCCTCAGGCCCAGCAGCAATTGTAGCCTCTGGTCTATGCTCTGCTGCCTTGGGAACTGATGGTGGAGGTTATGCAGATATTTTTGTTGGTCTAGCTTGTGATTGGTTTTAACAATACACTAATTGTGCACGCTTGATTTAATGAATGAAATGCAGGTTCGATCCGCATTCCCTCTTCTCTTTGTGGTGTAGTGGGTTTGAAAACAACATTTGGTCGGACAAACATAACAGGGTAAGCTTCTTTATGATCATTCCATTGTTCCAAGCTATTACCATCTTTGGTGTTCCTGGGTTTCTTAACAGTACTCTTTTAAGACTTGATTAAAAAAAAGGGCAACAAATGAATGCCTTGATGACTTGTTATGAAAAGTTTAGTTTCCAGACACTAGAGATTTCTTTATCTCTAACTCTTTCTTGGTGCTATAATGATGTAGTTCCTTATATGATTTTGGGACCGTGGAAGTTATCGGACCAATTGCATCCTCTGTGGAAGATGTCATGCTTGTGTAAGTATTTCAATCTTGTTAATGGATTTCATTGACTAGAGAGCTATCCATAAGCAGTCAGGCCATATATATCTGTATTGTAGTCGAGCAAGCTGCAGTATTTTTTTCTGCTGTAATGTCACTTAGGTGACACAAACTGTCTTCTCATTGACTGCATGGCTTCAAAATATTTGCTAAATGCATGTATTCTATTTAGAAAGAGATATAATCCATTGCTGAACATGTTCATTACTAGTCTGCTACCCTTACTCATTATAAGATATGCCAGCTGATAAAAATGAAAAAGAGGGGGAGAGAAAATACACTGTTTGAATACTTGGTTTAATTTGTGGTTACATTCATTATACTAGATTAAGTCAAGACATGGACATAGTTGATGTTTGAGTTTTTGATGAAATGAATAGTTGATTTCAATGTTTGCTCTGTTAAAAAAAAATCACCTTACAATCTGTTGATTTATCAGGTATGCAGCAATTTTGGGCTCCAGACCTGCAGAAAGGATCAGTTTGAATCCGGTAATTTCGTAATAATCATCATCTGTCTAAAAAATAAAAATTTACTCTTGTTACTCTACCAGCTCCCCCTTGATCCTTTTTGAAGTTCAACTCCTTTCACCAAAAACGACACATCTCTATTAGTTTCTGTGGTTTCGTGCTTCATGAGCTGACAAGCTTTTTATTTCTGAAACTAGTAGAGATGTTGAGTTCATAGTCATTGCTGTCTGTGTCTAAATCCACACATTGGTGTTCATTGCTGTTATAATTCACTCTGCTATTCTGCCTGTTATTGAGATTCATGAGACTTGTTTGACTATTCTTTCATGTATTGGTGTTCATCTTCACTCCATGCATCTTGTGGGAAACTTTAATGTTCCAAGCACATAGTTCTGACACAGTTGTTACATCCTTGCACTGCTTTCACATATTTCAGACTTTTGACTGAGGCTAATGATTCCTTGTAACTTCTAACTACTTGTTAGGATGCAGTTTTCATGCTATCTACTTTCTTTATAATGCTGCGCATGTCCTTTGTAGTCACCCCCTTGTTTGCCAAATTTGGCATCACGTGATGGTGCAGATGCTCTAGGATCATTGCGACTGGGAAAATATACTGCGGTGATTTCATTTATCTTTTAATTTTAAGTGGATCAATTCAATGTTTTGACAATCAAAAGAGTAGTTTTGAGTAAAATTATGATTATCCTGCAGTGGTTTAATGATGTACAGTCAACCGATGTCTCTGATACCTGTGAGGATATGCTTAACCTTCTGTCCAGAACACATGGGTGTGAAGTAAGTCCACTGAATGCGCTCCGTTTCAAATTTATTCTTACCATGTAATCTGATTGGAATAATTGTTTTGTATATACATAAACGATCTCCTTGTATACTGAGAACGATTTTTTTCTTGGAATATGGTTCAAGATGGTAGAGATTGTCATACCTGAGTTGCAAGAGATGCGCACTGCTCATCTTGTTTCAATTGGATCTGAATTTATAAATTCGCTGATTCCTGATATTGAGGATGGGTAAGTCTCTTGCCTCTCCTGAAGAGTACAGTAATAGATTGACACTAGAACTAAAATTCATTTGAGAATTCATCAAATGCATAATTAGAACCACTCAAGAAGATCATTGTCATTGCTGAATTTATACGGGAAAGAAATTTTGGATTAATAGTGATTTCCTGTTCTTTCTTATTCTTTTGCAGGAAAGGTGTGAGGTTGAACTACGATTCCCGCACTAGTGTTGGACTTTTTCGATCATTCGGTGCATCAGACTACATTGCTGCCCAGTGTCTTAGGTGAGGATAGATAACAAGAACAATCACTAGATTTTCATTTGAGATACAAAGTCAATACATATGCTGTTGATACTTTTGAAGTTTCTAATTTTATAGCTCGAGTTTCTGAAGGTCTACATCCATTACAGGTATCACATGACTAATTGTATATAACTAAAATGCAAATAATCCTTAATGTTCATTATGCTTCATAAAGAGGAAGTAGCTTTCCTTCATGGCTTGCATATAAGCCCTCAAGAAAGGTAACCTAGCCCACTTCATTTGTGAATATGCTTTGGTATAGGGTGCTCCAATATTGCACTTTGCCTTTTCATACATAGTTGCGTTCTGACGGAGAATTCCTCTTGCTTCTCTTCTCTCTCCATTTCTTGTGGTCCCACTTCACATTCAAGTCTAGACGTATATAGTTGCGGAACTCTTATTCTTAACTGGTGTTCTCCACCCTCTAAAGTAAACTAAGCAACCAATTATTGTTAGGACATACTTGAAGCTGCATCGGAAGCATTTCTATACCAGCTGCGTGGTCTCTTGTACTCTGGTTTCTTGTAAACTTTCAAATAGTAGATAATAACATTTTCTAAAAACTCGTCTAACTCTAGAGCAATGTTACATATCAGAATTCCTAAACAGATAGAAATTGATTCTCATTGTTGTCTTTCCTCATTCGCTTCTATGTTCTTCATATTTAGGGTCTAGTATTGCAATTACTTGATGAGACAGTTTTATCTTTTATCTGAATAAGTGACACGTGATATCTGAGTTTAGTAGCTCCCGGGAAATCATGTAGTTTCCCATGTTCCTTGAAAAATATATATAATTGTTATGTTATAGGTGTTGTTATTTTCTAAATTGTATGTTTGAGCGTTTTTAGTTGGATGCATTTCTTACCTTTTAATCTGTTTCCATCAGGCGAAGACTAATGCACCATCATATGGAGATTTTCAAAAAGGTTGATGTCATAGTGACACCAACAACTGGGTATGCAAGTTTTTCTATTACCTAGAGTATATTGTTCTTTCACAGTGAAGTCATTATATGTAAACCCAATCAATGAACCTGGATGTTACTTCTATCCATTAAACATTTGAGTTTCAGTTTTCTTTTTTTCTTTGTTTTATTATTGTTATTTTGTATAATATTACTGGTTCCAAAAGAGATCTCTATTCCAAACTTGAGTGATTCACATTAGCATTGACTTGCATGTTGATTTCCTGATTCACTCTAATACTTTACATGATGGGAAAAGAATGTCATTTTCGTTCAAAATTGAGTAGTTACCACAAGTTCAATGCAATTACTGGAAGAAGATGCCCCTGCTACACTTATTGTTGATTGTGCACCGCTTATACTATTGATTATGCACAGATTATACGGAACCTCCGCATGTTGTGTTTAAGTTGAAATGAGATCTTTTTCTTTGGGATTAACAGCATGACAGCACCCAAAATACGATCTAGTGCTCTTAGCTATGGAGAGACAGATTTGCAGACTGCAGGTTTGTCCATGATGCTTATCTTTTTGTAATTTCCTTGCACTAATTTGCGAACACGGTGACATTTACAAATCTCTGAACTTGACCATTTCTTAATCAGATGGAGATAACTGATTCAAATGCTATGTCCTTAACATTAAAGATGCATTATGAACAACCAGCTATTTGTCTTTACTTTACAATTGAATATTTATGATAATTGAACAACAAAAACTAGAGCACCCCGCAACAAGGGGCATACAACTATTTTTCTTGTACAATCGTATTCTATATTAATGAATGAATTCTTGCATTCAGGTTACCTTATGCGCTTTGTAATTGCTGCAAATCTTCTTGGTTTCCCTGCCATTTCTATACCTGTGAGTTGTTCTTTTCCCTGGAAAAATATCGTGAATCGTTTTTATTTTTATTTCCATTTTACATATTCATTCCATATCCCATCTACTTCATTATTTCTCGTAGTTTATGGTCTCTTTGCATCTCTAAAATTCAAATGCATCTGGTTAATATCTGAAACAAGGACAATGTTTTATCTCTAGTCATGCAGCCGGGAGCAAACAAAAACATCAATACATATATATATTTTAGTGTGTTTGAGAGTGAGATAGCGGTTACTTTTCAAAATGTTTTTCGTTTAAAAATAAATGACAATAATTTTTTATTATTTTATTTTTTAAAGTTTATTCTTAACATCAGCATATAAAGATATAAAAAAACTTAAAAAAGTAATTTTTTTAAAATAAAATAAAATTTAACCAATGTCTCTGTTTGTGCCGAACTCGTTGACATGAGCTTAATGTAGTCCATCCTTGATAAGTGCCGCATAATGACAGTTCCATAGAAATGGAAGTGTTACACATTCAATATGGTCAATTTTCAGGTTGGTTATGATAAACAAGGGCTTCCGATCGGGTTGCAACTGATTGGCAGGCCATGGGGTGAAGCAACACTGTTGCGTTTAGCTTCTGCGGTAGAGGTATATTCTCTCGAGGCCTGAAAAGTAACAGCCATCTACTTCGTGATAGATTTAGTCGTTCAATATAATATTTTTTTTTATGTTTTCAGGAACTATATGCTAAACCTAAGAAGCGGCCCGCGTCCTTTTATGATGTTTTGAAGACCAAATAAAACATTGCATCTGCCTTCGATTCCCTGCCCTTCCTTCCCCCGATTCCTCTGGAGAATTACATATCACGATTCATCATGATTGGAAAAAAAGAGAGTTTGTTACCGTACTTTGATAACAATCGATCCATTTTAATATAAATTCGTCAATAAATTATCATAGTCTGCAACTCAGAGCAATTCAAGTCTGATACTGATCGCGGGGTAGTTCCAGGCCCAGATTTGAGTTATCTTTTTAGTGTTTATTTTAGAAGTGTAATTGCTATTGTTTTTTAAAGTGATTTTTATTTAGAAATATATTAAAATAATATTTTTTTATTTTTCAAAAATAATTTTGAAATCAGTATATTAAAATAATCTAAAAACATCAAAAAAGTTTAATAAAAATAAAAACAATTTCTTTTATTTGCAAAAATATTTTTGAAATACAGTGTAAAAATAAATCCATCCATGAGTGTGTAAAC
The DNA here is from genome assembly GCA_009078335.1 of Salix brachista. Classification (NCBI taxonomy): domain Eukaryota; kingdom Viridiplantae; phylum Streptophyta; class Magnoliopsida; order Malpighiales; family Salicaceae; genus Salix; species Salix brachista. Next base: position 21,306,102 of record CM018587.1, read on the forward strand.
TATTTCACTGTCCCCTGCCATGCCGGAATGCACCCTAGTCTGTATTATTTCCCATATGTTTCAAATAACATGACTCCCAGGTAACAGGGGTGAACAGATCAAGAGCCGAAGTTTTCCGAGAAGGCCAAACATTTAATTTATAATGCTGAAAAAAATCAATATCAATCTGTTCATCGCCTAGATCGAAATGGGTGCTTTCTCCTCCGCAAGGCGATCCAGCCCAGAAGGAATCTTTCCAGGATAGTTGGTAGCTGAAACATCTGATCCAATCATACTGGAGAAAGGACACAAACTCATTAAAGAAGCAGTAAAGATAACACGATTCATTATAAGATTACGAACTCACCTTCTGTCAACAATGACCATAGATCGAAGCTCACAATTAGCAAAGCTGCAAGTAAAAGAAGTCATTTCTTGTTTCAGGAAAGGATTGTGCGTTAAAAGAAATTTAATTTGACATCAAGAGCAGTCCAGTTAACACTGCAACAAAGTTCCTGCCCTAACTGCAGCGCATATCATATTAGAACACAAGAAAAGCTTGAGAATAAGGCAGTAGGGCACCAATTGGGAAGATAAAGGTTTTCGGCTCAAATTTCGTAGGACAAAATATGCATTCATTTTCAGCTCAAACTCAAGCATAAAGGAAAAATAAAAGTAGCCCCGTAACTTCAATCGGAGAAGATTGCAGCAGGGGGGTGGGTGGGGAAGAATAAATTGTTGTTAATAAAAGTAACCCATGAAAAACACAAGAAAACCCCGGAAGTTCACGAGTGTAGAAGTAAGGCACGGAACCACGTGGTGGCAGCTTCAAATCTTAAGCAGCCACATTATGCAAATTTGCTAAAAGTTAACTCCAAATTCTCCAGTGGCATGTGCACCTAGCAGGCTAAGAATTTCGTGGTTAAAGAATGCCATTTATATGCAGAAGCTAAAATAGCAGGTAGCTTACCGTGTGCCCATTTCGTTCTTCACTGATGGATGGCAGTCATTTCCAAATGGAGTTAATGTATGAACCAGAAACCCACTATGGGTAATAATGGCTATCTCCTTCTCTTTCCTTGTGCATAGCCTGACAAGTTAATGGTCGGGGCCCATGGCACATGTTAGATAAATCTACAACAAATCCCACACGGGAATACACAAGCTTTTTTATTAAAGTTTTTTTGCGGAGATTTTACTGCAAGATCAAAGCAACAGTACCTGAAATTAGAAGTTCAATGCCACATGAAAGCAAATTCAATAGATAGATGATGACTACAGATTTTTATTATTTTTTGGATGCAAGTAAACCCACACGCAAGTAAACCCACCTTTTAAAAAATATATTTTATAGCTCAGGTGAACGATTAAAATCTTGGTCGTACCAGATTTTTATAAAAAAAATATATCCCGACTCGAATTTAAAATCTGATCTTGGAGACATGATGACTACAGATGATATCAAGAAAAACCCAGAAAGCAACCCTCATTCTAGTCACTTGGATGATGACGATGAAGTGTAGATAAAACGCAAGAGTCTATACAGAAACAATGTCGTATCAATGGAGAGCAAGTATTCACCAGTTTACGAACTTCAATCCCCTTGCAGCCAGTTCTTCAGTTGTCTCTCTCACATCGGCCTTCCACAGCACATACTCGTCAGTTTCTATCTGAACAGAACATCAAAAAAAGTTATTTAGTTCAACATTCACAAAAATAACAAGGATTAGCCTCAACTAAGTAGCCATCCGAGCTATATATGTCCAAGCACTTGCCAGTGAAAAGTCAATGCACATTATTTTTTGAACAAAGGCAAGCGTGCATAGATGGCAATATATCTCACAGATAATGTTTAACAATGTGTTTTAAAATTGTTTTTAAAATATATTTTATTTTTTTAACGATGTGTTTTGAAAAGCAAATTCTGTAACCGCGTTCTGTTTACTTTGTGAAAGAAAAACTATAGTAGTAGCCTAGTAGGCCATCCGAATTGATTAGGGGCAGTTGAAGAAGATAGCATCTACGTCAATTCCGACCCCGCACCTGCCATGCCACCCTGTCGAAAGATAACAAAGCCCGATGGGCAATTAATGTGTTTGGCAGCAAATTAGGAGAGGAAACAAAAAGGAGAGGAAAAGGAATTGAAAATGCTGGGATGTTGTCTTTTACTTGTTGCGCGCGATGGAGTAAAGAACAGGGGAAAATTAAAAGGGAAACAACATTAGCCTGCATCGTTTTATGAAGACAAAATAAGCAGCTGCATCTTTTTTCTGTCAGCTCATTTCAAGATCCCTCGTGAGGTTCAAGCATTTCCTTTCATTTTTGAGAAAGAAAATCTTTTATTTTTCTGTATGTGAAGCACCGATTCATTTTCCCATAAAATTTGTCAATTATGGTTATTTTATGCTCTTACAAGATAAACATGTCTTGTCTCAAATCTAATACCTATAAGACAGATCTCAAGATTTTTATCATCACGTTTCGCGTGAACGCATTAGAATAAAATCTAATCAGGATAATAGAAAATCCCCTCTTTATACTCGGCGATAGAGTTCTTACTTTTCAGTTTATTTTATTTATCAATTTAAATATATTTTTCTTGATAACGTTGGATTTGAATTGTGAATGTGCGAGAATGAGAAAATTAAAGGGAATTAAAAATAAATATATTATAATTTAGCTCTCTATGTTGGAAAACCTCTAACCTAATTGAAGAAAAAGATTCAGAGGTTGTTATTAAAGCAGAAGAGAATGTATATTTCATAATCTTGATGGTACATGTTACAGTCACATATATACTGATTGATTCTGGTCTATATGAGGTAATGACAGTGCCCTGTTTAAAGAAATTACAACAATCTTATTTCACCTAACAAGTTGTCTAAACCTCTAGCAAATATAATAGGAAACACTATTTACAGCAGCTACACAAGGAAAGGAAATTAATCTGTACAATCGGTCTGTTTGGGAGAGCGGTTGTGGTAGCTTTTTAAATTGCTTTTCGTGCCGAAATACATCAAAATGATGTTTTTTTTATTTTTTAAAAATTATTTTTGATATTAGCACATCAAAATGATTTAAAAGTACCAAAACATATTCATTTAAAATAAAAAAAATTTGAATTTCAGCAAAACGACGGTTTGGCAGCAGTGACAAACAGGCACATAATATGCGCACAATCTCCGATACTAATCTCACGTGTTAATATTTTGTTTTCCTTATCGATGGAGTTTAAAGAAAAATCCAAGCTAACTTTAATAAGACAAGTGGTCAAGAAGAGTTAAAGGTCTAAAATGTAATCGAGTTCAAAATCCAGGGACTAAGCAAATCACTCAAAAGAAGAATAAAAAATAGTAGGGCGGGAGAGAGAGAGAGAGAGAGAGAGAGAGTGCGCGCGCGAGGGGGGTGAAGGAGCGGGCAGTTGAGCAGTACGCAAATGGAGACAGGCAGCATTCATGAGTTGCCAGCAAATCAGCTGGTTACCGAGTTGAATAGCGGCCAGGTCCACCTCCAATAAAGAGGGATGTATACAAATCACTACTCTCCTCACTCCTTTTCTCTCCTCTCATAGAATTCCGCGCCCAAATCAGAAACATCTTCGTGTTTGTCAACCTATCCAGAGCTTGAGAAACCAAACACAGTTTGAGTGTTGTTGACCTTGTTATATACAGAAAGCAGTTCAAGTTTTACAGATCAAAATTATCACTCAATTTCTCTATTCGATTAATCATCGATAGAGTAATCCTTTTTTGATTTCCATAAGGAATGGGAAAGAAACGTGTAATGGTGCCGGCTGCGGACGTTGACTTGTCCGCTGTCAAGTACCAAAATGAAGATTTCCAAGGTTTTCTTTGCATTTTTCTAATGAATTTTATTTATTTGTGAATATCATGAATTTATTTGTGTTTTTTTAAAATAAAATAAATCACAGCCCCGCATTTGACTGGATTGACATTTAAGCTGTTTGTAAAGTTACTGGAGACTCCGCTTGTTGGTCCTCTGATTACATCGCATTTGAAGAAGGAGAACAAGATGACTGAGGTCTGTTTCTTTTCTTTTCGAAGTATTATGTTAATTTTTGTGCCATGAAGAAGACAGTTGATTAAAAGTGCTTCAAATGTTTCCTTGTTTGTTAATGTCAGCTGCTGCAGAATACTGTGATACCGGAAGCGCCTATGTACAGACCTGAATATCCTCCACAAGGTTTTTGTTGTTCATTTTCGTTTGTTTTGTATGTATCTTATTTTGTTATGTTTGCTTGGAAGATCTAGCAGTATGCCATTTGTTAGTCCATACATGTGGCACTGATGTTGTTAGTATGAATGCGCTCACAGAATCAGAAACTGGCGTCGTCGTTGTGGATGAAGATGGAAAACCAGAAGACCGGGTAGAGTTAGCTATGAAGTGCCTTCCTCCTTATAATGCTGCCAGCAGCTGGAATGAGGACTTGGCTTCATCATTTAGGTATTGGAAGATACGTGATTATGCACATGCTTATCGGTCTAAGTTTGTTACTCCATCTATGGTGAGTGGCTTAAGGTTCAGTTTCCTTCTTTTTTTCTCTTTGAACAGATTTCAGAGGATCTCATATTTATCTTGCAGGTTGCTGAGCAAATCATCCCAGTTATAGAAGAATTCAACAAAAAGGATCCCCCAATGCCGTTATTGATTTCTTTTGATGCTGAAGAAGTCAGGAAACAAGCTGCAGCTTCTACAAAGAGATTTGAGGAAGGTCTTGCTCAATTACATTTGATAATATATCCTGGTTTCCAGATACAATGTGGTAGAGTTTTGGATATACAGAGAAGCTGTGGTAAAACCTAAACTGCAACTAATCATCTTATTTGCTTTGTGGGTTGCTGACTGTGTAGGAAGTCCGATATCCATCCTGGATGGCATTTTCATCGCAATCAAGGATGATATAGATTTGTATCCGCATCCATCCAAGGGTACATGATGGCACCTCTTTCCCTGATTTCTTGACATATTTTGTAAAGATTCTTTGAAGTCAAGGTAAAACTTGATCTTTGATGACAGGTGCGACAACATGGATGCATGAGGTTCGCCCTGTGAAAGAGGATGCGATTAGTGTTTATCGACTGCGTAGCTGTGGAGTAATATTTGTAGGAAAGGCAAATATGCATGAGTTTGGAATGGGTACTACTGGGAACAATCCAAATTATGGGTCAGTTCATTAAACTTCTTAATGATGTTATTCATTATTGCATGACTAGATTGTTTTAGTTCGTAATTACTATTTTATGGTGCAGAACAACAAGAAACCCTCATGCAGTGGATAGGTACACAGGCGGATCTTCCTCAGGCCCAGCAGCAATTGTAGCCTCTGGTCTATGCTCTGCTGCCTTGGGAACTGATGGTGGAGGTTGTGCAGATATTTTTGTTGGTCTAGCTTGTGATTGGTTTTAACAATACACTAATTGTGCACGCTTGATTTAATGAATGAAATGCAGGTTCGATCCGCATTCCCTCTTCTCTTTGTGGTGTAGTGGGTTTGAAAACAACATTTGGTCGGACAAACATAACAGGGTAAGCTTCTTTATGATCATTCCATTGTTCCAAGCTATTACCATCTTTGGTGTTCCTGTGTTTCTTAACAGTACTCTTTTAAGACTTGATTAAAAAAAGGGCAAAAAATGAATGGCTTGATGACTTGTTATGAAAAGTTTAGTTTCCAGACACTAGATATTTCTTTATCTCTAACTCTTTCTTGGTGCTATAATGATGTAGTTCCTTATATGATTTTGGGACTGTGGGAGTTATCGGACCAATTGCATCCTCTGTGGAAGATGTCATGCTAGTGTAAGTATTTCAATCTTGTTAATGGATTTCACTGACTAGAGAGTTATCCATAAGCAGTCAGACCATATATATCTGTATTGTAGTCGAGCAAGCTGCAGTATTTTTTTCTGCCGAAACCTCACTTAGGTGACACAAGCTGTCTTCTCATTGACTGCATGGCTTCTAAATATTTGCTAAATGCATGTATTCTATTTAGAAAGAGATATAATCCATTGCTGAACTTGTTCATTACTAGTCTGCTACCCTTACTCATTAGAAGATATGCCAGCTGATAAAAATGAAAAAGAGGGGGAGAGAAAATACACTGTTTGAATACTTGGTTTAATTTGTGGTTGCATTCATTATACTAGATTAAGTCAAGACATGGACATAGTCGATGTTTGAGTTTTTGATGAAATGAATAGTTGATTTCGATGTTTGCTCTGTTAAAAAAAAATCACTTTACAATCTGTTGATTTATCAGGTATGCAGCAATTTTGGGCTCCATACCTGCAGAAAGGATCAGTTTGAATCCGGTAATTTCGTAATAATCATCATCTGTCTAAAAAATAAAAAAATTACTCTTGTTACCCTACCAGCTCCCCCTTGATCGTTTTTGAAGTTCAACTCCTTTCACCACAAACGACACATCTCTATTAGTTTCTGTGGTTTCGTGCTTCATGAGCTGACAAGCTTTTTATTTCTGAAACTAGTAGAGATGTTGAGTTCATAGTCATTGCTGTCTGTGTCTAAATCCACACATTGGTGTTCATTGCTGTTATAATTCACTCTGCTATTCTGCATGTTATTAAGATTCATGAGACTTGTTTGACTATTCTTTCATGTATTGTTGTTCATCTTCACTCCATGCATCTTTTGGGAAACTTTAATGTTCCAAGCATATAGTTCTGACACAGTTGTTACATCCTTGCACTGCTTTCACATATTTCAGACTTTTGACTGAGGCTAATGATTGCGTAACTTCTAACTACGTGTTAGGATGCAGTTTTCTTGCTATCTACTTTCTTTATAATGCTGTGCATGTCCTTTGTAGTCACCCCCTTGTTTGCCAAATTTGGCATCACGTGACGGTGCAGATGCTCTAGGATCATTGCGACTGGGAAAATATACTGCGGTGATTTCATTTATCTTTTACTTTTAAGTGGATCAATTCAATGTTTTAACAATCAAAAGAGTAGTTTTGAGTAAAATTATGATTATCCTGCAGTGGTTTAATGATGTACAGTCAACCGATGTCTTTGATACCTGTGAGGATATGCTTAACCTTCTATCCAGAACACATGGGTGTGAAGTAAGTCCACATAACGTGCTCCGTTTCAAATCTATTCTTAGCATATAATCTGATTGGAATAATTGTTTTGTAAATACATAAACGATCTCCTTGTATACTGAGAACGATTTTTTTCTTGGAATATGGTTCAAGATGGTAGAGATTGTCATACCTGAGTTGCAAGAGATGCGCACTGCTCATCTTGTTTCAATTGGATCTGAATTTATAAATTCGCTGATTCCTGATATTGAGGATGGGTAAGTCTCTTGCCTCTCCTGAAGAGTACATTAATAGATTGACAACAAAACTTAAATTCATTTGAGAATTCATCAAATGCATAATTAGAACCACTCAAGAAGATCATTGTCATTGCTGAATTTATACAGGAAAGAAATTTTGGATTAATAGTGATTTCCTGTTCTTTCTTATTCTTTTGCAGGAAAGGTGTGAGGTTGAACTACGATTCCCGTACTAATGTTAGACTTTTTCGATCATTCAGTGCATCAGACTACATTGCTGCCCAGTGTCTTAGGTGAGGATAGATAACAAGAACAATCACTAGATTTTCATTTGAGATACAAAGTCAATACATATGCTGTTGATACTTTTGAAGTTTCTAATTTTATAGCTCGAGTTTCTGAAGGTCTACATCCATTACAGGTATCACATGACTAACTAAAATGCTAATAATCCTTAGTGTTCACTATGCTTCATAAAGAGGGAGTAGCTCTCCTTCATGGCATGCATATAAGCCCTCAAGAAAGGAAACCTAGCCCACTTCATTTGTGAATATGCTTTGGTATAGGGAACTCCTATACTGCACTTTGCCTTTTCCTACATAGTTGCATTCTGACGGAGAATTCCTCTTGCTTCTCTTCTCTCTCCATTTCTTGTGGTCCCACTTCACATTCAAGTCTACACGTATATGGTTGTGGAACTCTGATTCTTAACTGGTGTTCTCCACCTTCCAAAGTAAACTAAGCAATCAATTATTGGTAGGAAACACTTGAAGCTGCATCGGACGCATTTCTATATCAGCTGCATAGTCTTGTACTCTAGTTTCTTGTACTGTCGAGTAGTTGTCAATTTTGATAAAATCTTTCAAATAGTAGATAATAACATTTTCTAAAAACTAGTCTAACTGTAGAGCAATGTTACATATCAAAATCCCTAAACAAATAGAAATTGATTTTCATTGTTGTCTTTCCTCATATGTTCTTCATATTTAGGGTCTAGTATTGCAATTACTTGATGAGACAGTTTTATCTTTTATCTAAATAAGTGACGCGTAATATCTGAGTTTAGTAGTTCTGGCAAATCATGTAGTTTCCCATGTTCCTTGAAAATATATATAATAGTTATGTTATAGGTGGTGTTATTTTCTAAATTGTATGTTTAAGCGTTTTTAGTTGGATGCATATCTTACTTTTTAATCTGTTTCCATCAGGCGAAGACTAATGCACCATCATATGGAGATTTTCAAAAAGGTTGATGTCATAGTGACACCAACAACTGGGTATGCAAGTTTTACTATTACCTAGAGTATATTGTTCTTTCACAGTGAAGTCATTATTTGCAAACCCAATCAATGAACCTGGATGTTCTATCCATTAAACATTTGAGTTTCAGTTTTCTTTTTTTCTTTGTTTTATTATTGTTATTTTGTATAATATTACTGGTTCCATAAGAGATCTCTACTCCGAACTTGAGTGATTTACATTAGCATTGACTTGCATATTGATTTCTTGATTCACTCTAATACTTTACATGAAGGGAAAAGAATGCCATTTTCGATCAAAATTGAGTAGTTACCACAATTTCAATGCAATTACTGGAAGAATATGCCCCTGCTACACTTATTTTTGATTGTGCACCGCTTATACTGTTGATTATGCACAAATTATACGTAACCTCCGCATGTTGTGTTTAAGTTGAAATGAGGTCTTCTTTTTCTTTGGGATTAACAGCATGACAGCACCCAAAATACCTTCTAGTGCTCTTAGCTATGGGGAGACAGATTTGCAGACTACAGGTTTGTCCATTGATGCTTATCTTTTTGTGATTTCCTTGCACTAATTTGCGAACACGGTGACATTTACAAATCTCTGAACTTGACCATTTCTTAATCGGATGGAGATAACTGATTCAAATGCTATGTCCTTAACATTAAAGATGCATTATGAACAACCAGCTATTTGTCTTTACTTTACAATTGAATATTTATGAATAATTGAACAACAAAACAGGGGGGCATACAACTAGTTTTCTTGTACAATCGTCTTCTATATTAATGAATGAATTCTTGCAATCAGGTTACCTTATGCGCTTTATAATTGCTGCAAATCTTCTTGGTTTCCCTGCCATTTCTATACCTGTGAGTTGTTCTTTTCCCTGGAAAAATATCGTGAATCGTTTTTATTTTTATTTCCATTTTACATGTTCATTCCATATCCCATCTACTTCATTATTTCTCGTAGTTTATGCTCTCTTTGCATCTCTAAAATTCAAATGCATCTGGTTAATATCTGAAACAAGGACAATGTTTTATCTCTAGTCATGCAGCCGGGAGCAAACAAAAACATCAATACATATATATATTTTTCAATGTCTCTGTTTGTGCCGAACTCGTTGACATGAGCTTAATGTAGTCCATCCTCGATAAGTGCCGCATAATGACAGCTCCATAGAAATGGAAATGTTACACATTCAATATGGTCAATTTTCAGGTTGGTTATGATAAACAAGGGCTTCCGATCGGGTTGCAACTGATTGGCAGGCCATGGGGTGAAGCAACACTGTTGCGTTTAGCTTCTGCGGTAGAGGTATAATTTCTCTTGAGGCCTGAAAAGTAACAGCCATCTACATTGCATCGTGATAGATTTAGTCGTTCAATATATTTATTTAATTTTATGTTTTCAGGAACTATATGCTAAACCTAAGAAGCGGCCCGCGTCCTTTTATGATGTTTTGAAGACCAAATAAAACACTGCATCTGCCTTCGATTCCCTGCCCTTCCTACCCACGATTCCCTGATCGCGGGGTAGTTCCAGGCCCAGATTTGAGTTATTTTTTAGTGTTTATTTGAAAGTGTGATTGCCGATGTTTTTTAAAGTGATTTTTATTCAGAAATACATTAAAATAATATTTTTTTTATTTTAAAAAAATAATTTTTGACATCAGTATATTAAAATAATCTAAAAACATCAAAAAAGTTTAATTAAAATAAAAAATAAAAATAAAAATAATTATTTTTTATTTTCAATTTTTTTTTTGAAATACAGTATCAAAACAAACACCTTGAACCGAAGCCCATCCATGAGTGTGTAAATTATTTCACTATCCCTGCCATGCCGGAATGCACCCTAGTCTGTTTTATTTCCCATGTGTTTCAAATAACATGACTCCCAGGTAACAAGGGTGAACAAATCAAGAGCCGAAGTTTTCCAAGAAAGACGAACATTTAATTTATAATGCTGAAAAAAATCAATATCAATTTGTTCACCACTGCAGCGTGCGAATAATTTGCTTAGAGAGAAAAGGAAGAAGAAGGTTGAAGAAGAAGATAGTACACTCACACTGCGTGAGCGACCTGTGGGGAGAAAAGAAGTTCAGGAATTCAGTTATATTTTTCTTGTCTGTTTCTATGCCAATCATTGGCAATTTAAAAGGAAAACAATGTCCTCTGCCGATTTGTCTTGCACAGGTGGCAAAATCCCTTAGCTACTGGAATTAACTGGAATATTAAAAACTACACAAAACGACTGCGTTTTGTTTACACTTAATTAGAATTCAAATTACTTTGGTTTCCCTCTCGTTTCTCATCTGTTCTTCTGCTTCTTTGCCCGTGACAATGCCCACTCCTTGAAAAATTCACCTTGTCCTCAAGGTGAGAACTGAGGAAATCTCCACCCGAACTCTTCGGCGTCCTCCCACGTTGCCTCTGTCAAAGGTAATCCCTTCCAAAGAACCAAAAATTGGGTTTTGGCTACATTTCCCCTTTTTACCATTCTCCTCTCAACGATTTGTTGTGGCTGTAACAGGGGTTTCTTCTCGAAATTTGGCAGCTCAGTTTGTACTTCATGGTTGCCCACGTGTTTCTTCAGCTGGGATACGTGAAAGACAGGGTGTATCATAGCCCCCGCAGGTAATTGCAACCGGTAAGCCACCTCCCCAATTCTCTTGATGACTGTGTAGGGACCATAGTATTTAGCTGAAAGTTTGTGGGATGCTCTCTGATACACTGATTTCTGTCGATAGGGTTGTAATTTAAGATAGACTAAGTCCCCCTCTGAGAATACCCTTTCACTCCTCTTCTTATTTGCTTGCTGTGTCATGCGATTCTGGGCCTGCACAAGATTGCTCCTGATGAGCTTGATCATGTCCTCTCTTTGAGTGAGATGGCTGTCCACAGCCTCGACAGGGGAATCCCTTGGGGTGTAGGGAATGTGAATTGGGGGTACAAACCCGTAGAGTATTTCATAGGGTGTCTTCTTTGTGGATGTGTGGTAATTGGTATTATACCACCACTTACAAGAGCTCAGCCACTGCCCCCATTGTGTAGGAATGGTCCCGGTCATACACCTTAAGTACCCTTCAATACATTTGTTAACAACCTCTGTTTGGCCATTTGATTGGGGGTGATAGGCTGTAGAATAGTGTAGATCAACACCTTGCTGGGCGAATAATTCTTTCCAGAACTGACTGAGAAAAACGCTATCCCGATCACTCACTATTGTGGCTGGCATCCCATGCAGCTTATACACATTATCCATAAAAGCTTTGGCCACTGTAATGGCTGAATAGGGGTGGGATAAAGCTATCATATGGGCATATTTGCTTAACCGATCAACCACTACGAAAATAACTTCTTTTCCTTCTGATTTGGGCAATCCATCAATAAAATCCATGCTAACATCAATGAAGGGGGCATGGGGTATTGGTAAGGGCTGTAGCAAGCCTGGAGACTTGACATTTTCATTCTTATTTTGCTGGCATACGGTGCATTCTCTAACATACTGTCTTACCAATTTCTGAAGTTTCTTCCAAAAAAAAACTTGTCCCACCTTCTTGGTAGTTGCAGTAGCTCCTGAGTGTCCACCTACTGCGGAGTCATGATAGAGGCTGATGATTTGCCTCTGTAAGCTAGGGTCGTGCCCCACTACCACCTTTCCCTTTCGAATGAGGGTTTGATTTACCCAAGAGTAATGGGGATGTGAATCAGCCCCCCTGGACAATTCTGCTATTAGTAGCCGTAGGTTAGGGTCAAATTCCCATGTCTTCCTTATCTCCTCCATGAGACTGGTGGAGATTGATGAGAGTGTCAGGGCACTCAATTCTTGGTGAGAGATCCTGGATAAGGCATCTGCGGCAAGATTATCCTTTCCCCTTCTGTATTCAATGTCATAATCGAAACCCAATAATTTCGTGAGCCATACCTGTTGTGCAGCATGTGTGGCCTTCTGGTCTAGCAAGAATTTCAGGCTGGAGTGGTCTGTTCTGATGAGAAATTTCCTTCCCCAGAGATAATGTTTCCACTTGGTGACGGCGTAGACAATAGCTAGTAACTCCTTCTCATAAGTTGAAAAAGCCAGCTGCCTAGGTCCCAAAGCTTTACTTATAAAAGCTAGAGGATGGCCCTCTTGCATAAGTACTGCACCCATACCTACCCCAGATGCATCTGTCTCTACCACAAGAACCTTGTTAAAGTTGGGCAGGGCTAACACAGGGGGGTTTGTCATGGCCTTCTTTAAGTCTTCAAAGGCTGTGGTGGCTGATTCTGTCCAAACAAAAGAGTCTTTCTTCAGCAACTGAGTTAGAGGTCTGCAAATAAGACCATATCCTCGTACAAACCTTCGGTAATACCCCGTTAGTCCAAGGAAACCCCTGAGTTGCTTGAGGGTTGTAGGAATTTGCCACTGTAGTATAGCTGCTACCTTTTGGGAATCAGTAGCCACTCCCTCTTGGCTAATTACGTGACCCAAATACTCCATTTGGGTTGTCCCAAAGGCACACTTACTCCTCTTTGCCACCAGTTGCTGTGCACTTAGCAGATTAAAAACTGTCTTGAGATGTTGTAAGTGTTCAGCCATGGTCTTACTATATATTAATATATCATCAAAGAAAACGAGAATGAACTTCCTCAAATGCTCTCTAAAAACATCATTCATCAAACTTTGGAAAGTGGCAGGTGCATTAGACAACCCGAAGGGCATAATAAGAAATTCATAGTGACCATTGTGTGTTTTAAAAGCTGTTTTAAACACATCTTCAGGCACCATGCGTATTTGATGATAACCAGCCCTTAAATCAATTTTGGAAAAAATAGTTGCCCCTTCTAACTCCTCTAGCAGTTCATCAATTATAGGAATGGGGTACTTATCTTTGATGGTGAGCTTGTTGAGAGCCCTGAAGTCAACACAAAACCTCCAGGTTTGATCCTTCTTTTTAACCAACACGACTGGGGAGGCAAATGGACTGTTGCTGGGTTGCACAATCCCTGCTTCTAACATTTCTGCCACCAATGTTTCCAGGGTATCTTTTTGCAGCCCTGAATATCGATAAGGCCTTAAGTTGACAGTCTTTCCTTCATCTTGGAGGGGAATTTTATGGTCATGTTTCCTGGCTGGGGGTAACCCTTGTGGTTCACAAAAAACATGTTGATATTCCGAGAGCAATAGTTGTAAATGAGAGTTTGTTGAACCTTGGTTCGCAGGTTGCATTTCCATGGCAAACTGCTCCTCTTCCATTACTCTTAGGCTGCAGAGCCTTATCTCGGCTAGGGAGTTTTTCATGTTCATCAACCCATGCAATTCTGCCAATGGTATTGACTGAACCAACTTAGGCTCTTCCCCTCTCAGGATTACCTCTCGGCCTTGCCATTTGAATGACACCCATCTCTCCTCATAATTTGATAACACATTTCCTAGTAGTTTTAACCACTGGATGCCTAGGACCATGTCATAGTTTTGCAACTTCATGACAAACATGTCTGCTTGGAATTTGACACCTTGCATCTTCCAATTTAAATTCTTGCAGATGGCTTTGCAGGCCATGGTGCCACCATTTGCTGCTTCCACTTCCACAGGCCTTATCGGAGTCAATGAGCACCCCATCTTGCTGGCTATGTCGGAGTGCAGGAAATTATGTGTGCTCCCTGAATCTATCAAAACAAAAACTGGGCATTTGTCAATCCTCCCCCAAACCTTGATAGTTTGGCAGCCTGTTGTGCCTTGTATGGCTTGCAGGGACAAGTGAGGTATGGCCTCCACACTCATGGCCTCCATGGGCTCTTCTTCATCTGAACTGTCCCCATCATCTTCAACTATACACAGAGAATAGAGCTTCCTATTTCTGCACCTATGACCAGGTACGAATTTCTCCTCACACCAAAAACATAAGCCCTTGTCTCTTCTTTCTTCCATCTCCTTGGTTCTGAGGGGTCTAGTAGGTCTGTGATTTGAGTATGCAGGTTGGTTGTTTTGGACCGAGGTGGTCGGGTTGGGTAGTAATGCTGGGGAAAAAGGTTTTGAAGGTGAAAAGTTACTTTTGTGTGTGTTTGGGGTATATCCAAACCTTGCAGATGGCAGGTTGGAATTTGCTTGGTTCTGGGATTTTGGGTAGTGAGGGGTTATTTTGCGGTGGGTAAGGGTGTTATTGTGCAGCCTAGCCAAATTATAGGCTTGTTTGAGGGATTTAGGTTCGAACATCTTCACCAAATTCTTGATCTCCACCTCCAATCCACCCAAGAAAAACACCAAGGCTTGTTTTTCAGAAATTTGTGCTCGGTTCCATAGTTCATCAAAATTTTTGATATACTCCTCTAGGTCTCCTTCCTGTCTGTGCTCAGTCAGCTCTTCTAAGGGGTCTCTTTGACACCCAAATCGACAGCACAAAGCTTCAACATACTCAGCCCAGGTGAGCTCATGCCCTTCCAAGCTTCTTGTATAGTTTTGATGCCAGTAAAGAGCCATTCCATCCAAGTAATACGAAGCCAGTTTCAGCTTCTCTGCTTCGGGTATTTCTTCTAAGTCGAAATACTGATTGCACTTGTACAACCATTTGTGCACCTCTTCCCCCTCAAACGTAGGAAATTCTCGTCGAGGCCTGCGTGACCTGTATGCAGGTTGAGACCCTTCACCCAACCATTCTGGGTTGTTGGTATGAGTCATGGGCTGAGGGATATGGGTGTTCTTAGAAGAACTTGCTTCCCCTGTTAAAGTTTGTAGGGATTGGTTCATGGCAAATTGCTGTGTTGCTAAATCTTTGATCATAGATTTGAGCTGGGCTAGGTCATCTGATTGAGCTTGCATCCTGATGTCTAGGCTATTGTTCTTCTGATGAGCAGCTTCCAAGGATTCATCTATCCTCCTGATATCTTGGGACCTGGTCTCTGGCACCATTGTTGAGGTCCGAAGATGTGCAGCTCTGATACCACTTGCAGCGTGCGAATAATTTGCTAAGAGAGAAAAGGAAGAAGAAGGTTGAAGAAGAAGATAGTACACTCACACTGCGTGAGCGACCTGTGGGGAGAAAAGAAGTTCAGGAATTCAGTTATATTTTTCTTGTCTGTTTCTATGCCAATCATTGGCAATTTAAAAGGAAAACAATGTCCTCTGCCGATTTGTCTTGCACAGGTGGCAAAATCCCTTAGCTACTGGAATTAACTGGAATATTAAAAACTACACAAAACGACTGCGTTTTGTTTACACTTAATTAGAATTCAAATTACTTTGGTTTCCCTCTCGTTTCTCATCTGTTCTTCTGCTTCTTTGCCCGTGACAACCACCTAAATCGAAACGGGTGCTTCCTCCTCCGCAAGGCAATCCAGCCCAGAGGGAATCTTTCCAGGATAGTTGGTAGTTGAAACATCTGATCCAATCATACTGGAGAAAGAACACAAACTCATTAAAGAAGCAGTAAAGATAACACGTTTCATTAAACTTTATTACAGATTACGAACTCACCTTCTGTCAACAATGACCATAGATCGAAGCTCACAATTAGCAAAGCTGCAAGTGAAAGAAGTCATTTCTTGTTTCAGGAAAGGATTGTGCGTTAAAAGAAATTTAATTTGACATCAAGAGCAGTCCAGTTAAACACTGCAACATATTTCCTGCCCTAACTGCAGCGCATATCATATTAGAGCACAAGAAAAGCTTGAGAATAAGGCAGTAGGGCACCAATTGGGAAGATAAAGGTTTTCGGCTCAAATTTCGTGGGACAAAATATACTTTCATTTTCAGCTCAAACTCAAGCATAAAGGAAAAATAAAACGTAACCCGTAACTTCTACCGGAGAAGATTGCAGGGGGGAAAATGGAAGAGTAAATAGTTGTTAATAACCCATGAAAAACATGAGAAAAATAGTTTATATGCAAAAGCTAAACTAGCAGGTTGCTTACCGTGTGCCCATCTCTTTCTTCACTGATGGATGACAGTCATTTCCAAATGCACTTAATGTATGAACCAGAAAACTACTATGGGTAACAATGGCTATCTCCTTCTCTTTCCTTGTCCACAGCCTGACAAGTTCATGGTCGGGGCCCATGGCACATGTTAGATAAATCTACAACAAATCCCACACGGGAATACACAAGCTTTTTTGTTAAAGTTTTTTGCGGAGATTTTACTGCAAGATCAAAGCAGTAGTATGTGAAATTAGAAGTTCAAATGGCATAGGAAAGCAAATTGAATAGATAGATGATGACTACAGATAATATCGAGCAAAACCCAGAAAGTCTGATGATGATGATGAAGTGTAGATAAAACGCAAGAGCCTGTACAGAAACAATGCCGTATCAATGGAGTGCAAGTATTCACCAGTTTAAAAACTTCAATCCCCTTGCAGCCAGTTCTTCAGTTGTCTCTCTCACATCGGCCTTCCACAGCACATCCTCATCAGTTTCTATCTGAACAGAACATCAAAAGGTTATTTAGTTCAACATTCACAAAAATAACAAGATTTTAGCCTCAACTAAGTAGATATCAAAGCTATATATGTCCAAGAACTTGCCAGTGAAAAGTCAACTGCTGGGAAAAGAACTTGATACTCGCTGACATGGTGTCTCTTGTCACAAGGATGTACACCCTGCAACCCATAGGACACATAAGAGAAATGCTTTATTACTCTTTAGTTTCCCTCTGCGTGTGAGGAATACGAAATCATTAAAAACTAAGTTTACAGGAGCTCAAAGAGTTCTTGTGATGCATAAAAGTGAATGAACTTTAGAATCAAGGTCAATGCCCAATTTTTCTCAAATAAAGCATCAGTTATTTTCTTCAGATCCTCTGCAGAACTTAGAAATAGTATATTAGACTTACAAAATGTTCTCGACAATCTTCTACTGCAATGAATGGCGGCGAATTGAGACTTGAAATTGATGCTCGACCACTGTTTCCAACGTTTGCCGCCATTAGTGGAAGTGCATTCATCCCATTCATGTAGCTCTCCCAGCCAAAAACTCCAACAGCTGTTTGCAATGTCCTGCATGCCAGAGTGATCAAAAGTTCATCCCGGAAAAGAAGAATAAGGGAATGAGGAAGTATCTGATGATCGAAAGCAAAGAATAGAAGAATACATAGTAAAATTGAGAATATATTCTCCCTTCTGAGGCCTATTGCTTCTAGTTGCATGTGTTAATGAAAATTAATTGCCCTCGTTAATAGTTAGAAGCTTGATTAATCTAGAACTTGACATAAGATCAATCTTGACCAGAAATTATCAACAAAAGAAATCCCATCTATCCATACTAAAATCACTACCTGAGCAATGGGGATGTAACAACTAATTCAACCCTCTTGGAGAGCCCAGATGCATGGACATGCTTCCGCAAACAATCAACCTATAACAAAATCAAAAACAGCTTTTATGAGAAATCTTCCTTTATAGCACAAACGTCATGAGTTCAGGACTAGTTTAAGATCATGAATCGAAAGAGTTTCCTCTCATCCGAGATGTGATTGTTTGGTGTGCTACCTGCTGCCAGCCTAGCTGTGTGAGGGGAGCATCCAAATATTCGGGATTCAAGTATGCTTTGTAGTTCTTTTCTCCCTCGACATTATGCAATCCCTGTGCATGCCTTACCTGGATACAAGGTTTGTGAGACCACAAAGCCAAGAAATATATAGCAGATTCATATCCATAATTGACACGGTAACATCATTTATGAAACAAAAATCTCGATACAAACCACATGGATTGTTTTGCAGCGGTGCAATGGATACAAACTTGGATCTGGACCACCATCCATATATTACCTGCAACTTAACCAAGAAAAAACTCATAAATGAACTACAATAGGCACAGAACATAAGAGCAAGTAAAGTTGAAGTTTCTGTAAGCAGATTCTAAACTGAAACACGAATCAAATGTAAATTCATCAGCATTACCTCATAACGAACGAAAATAATATCGTGCAATCATGCTAAATAAAAAAGAACGGCTGCATTTCTCTATAGAAAGAAAGAAACAAAGAAAAAGAGCAGAGAGAGAGCATCACACGATTACCTGAAAGACGAATAAAGAAACTTGAAATGGAGGAGATGGGAGTTTAATGACTTGAAAGGGAAAGAAACAGGCAAGTCATAAATGCAATATATATATATATATATATATATATATATATATATATATGCAAGATAGTGCTGTGTTCTTAATTCGTACCAGAGAGTGGAGGAGGCTTTTGACAGTAACGACGATCACCTGCTAAAAAAACATGATTAAAGAATGTCAGGGAAACGCCACTTTCTTTCTTTTTCGTTTTTGTTAATAATAACAGCACGTCTGACTGCCTGACTGGAGTTCTTGTAATGATATCATGTCTCTCGAATCATCGCTCTGTCGACGCTAACTTAAATACAGAGTAATTTCTACTTTTTTTTTTTCTTTTTTTAATTCTATCTGTTCTGACCGGGATGCCCCCTTTCTGACCTTTCATGTCCGGATGAGGGTTCTTTCCTGTGCAACTTGTGTCTGAATGTCGTGGCAGAAAAATCAGAGGGATGGCAAGTGTTTATTTAATAAGATAATTATTAAAAATAAATAAACTTATTTTTTTATATTGAATTTGGGTTAAATTAACGTTCGTAAATACCAATTCTATATTTAGCAATGCATTTAAATTTAGTTCGAAAACTTTATTGTTTTTGGATGATTTTTGTCAAAATTATTATGAAAGATATTTCAAGTCATCATATTTTTTTATGATTACTTGTATTGTATTACCAAAAAACAAGTGAGTGCATTTAATTTCCATGTTATTATTATAGACTTTGTTTTAAAATAAATTGCAATAAAGAGGTTTTTTTAAAATATTTGATCTTAGTTTTACAAATTAGTAAAACAGATCTCAATTTCATGAATTAACAAAACAGTGAGTGAGTTGCTATGATAAGCAAGTAAAGAAGCAGGAAAAAAAATAAACTGACTCTAGTAAGGGTATTTTTTAAATTAAAAATATATTAAAATAATATTTATTATTATTATTATTTATATTAACTCATTAAAACCATGAAAAATATAAATTTAATATTTTTCAGGTAAAAAATACTTTAAAAAATCTATTAAACCAAAAAAATATGAAAAGATAAGCAACTCACAGAAACATGTTCGAAATGCAAGAGCCCTGATTCATGTCCATCACTTTTAAATCTATTTTGATCTTTTAATTTCTGTATATATTTGTCCATTCTATCCTCAGACTCCTGGGTTTTTTCTGGCAAGTGAGAATATAAATTAAGCTTATATTCAGATCCATAAATAAAGTGGATGCCTTGGGATAGAAGATGTTATGCTGAAATACCAAGGATCGGAGAACCTGCGTCGCCAAGTGGACAGCAAGCAAGGTCTTCGCAGGTTCAACTGCGAATATTTCTCAGAATATTTCTGAACCTGCTGGCCGGTGAGAAACCAGTGGCACTCGTCGCCAGGAATAGTATAGTAGTTAACCCAGCAAGTTGCCCACTAAGCCAAAAACTTTAGCATCAGATGCATCCCACATCTTTTCCACCCAAATGCCAAGCTAATCCCAGAAAGCATGCTACTACTATATCAGGAAAATCGATTATCCTTGACAACCAGTAATGTTTCAGCTGTCAGGAGCATAATGGCAGAGTGTTTGCGATATACACAGCAGGTCTCGAGGTCGAGTCAAGATATACACCACTTGTAAGAGACTAGGACAATCAGGTTTTACCCATAATCCACAAAATATTTTTCAGTTAAATAATTTTCCTCGCATTCAAAAAGAAGTTTCAGCTGTCCCAGATTCTCACTGAAATATTCTATCATCCCTCGTCAAACCAGGATAATCTTTGCCCACTTGTGCCCACAGCCTGCCCAAACAGCTCCACCACTGCAGGCAACACGTCATGGTGTCTGCTCGAATCGCTCACCAGCAGTCGACCACGCCAAATCCCGTAGATATATACACTTGAGGGCATCAACGGTTGCTTCCTGCCCTGCATTATCCCCATCACGCATCTGGTACTTGAAACCCATGATTTGTTTTTCTCATTTCACATTGCAAATAGCATCATTACCTTCAACATGTCATTGGATTCTCCATGTCATTTTATTACTTTATAAGTTGAGCATGTTGACTGATTTTTTATGGACTGTAGCTTATATTATTTTTTATAATTCATTTTTTGTATTTAAAATTTTAGAATAATTTTCTTAGTTGCGTGTATTTGAGTATCAAGGCTCATTTTTTTTATTTGTGATTTTTATTATTGATATTTTTGTAAGTTTTTTTAATTTCAACATTCAATCTAAACTTATTATATTTTGTTTTTTCATTTCTTTTCATGATTCTTTTTATCTCTTAATTTATTTTGCCCCCCTTTATAAACTTTCATTTTCTCGTTATTTTAATTACTTTTAAAAAACAAAATTTTATAGTTATTTTTCTTTTTAATTTTATAATTTGATATTTAATTTAATAAAAAATGAGTTTCATGGTTTTTTCAATTCTTGTGCTCCTAATCAAATGGTTTAGGTCGCATGTATTATTAGCGAGCACAAGTTGACATCTTCTTTCTTACTTGTTTTTTTTTAATTTCATTTCTTGACATTTATGTTTTCTTTCTACAAAATAGGCTATGTGTTTTATTTTTATTTTTATCGAGTTATCTACCTGACTCGTGGTTTTTACGGGTTAACCCAAGTGGGCTTGCACTTTTTTCTCTTTTAATTATTCTTTTTTTTTTATCACTTTGTGTGGTTAATCTTTTTTAAAAAATTTATCATTCAATATTTGATTTATTGAGAATTGAATTTATTGATTTATTTATTTTATTTTTGGTGTTTTTGATCAATGGATCGGGTCATGAATTTTATAAGTTAAATATTTTATTAAAATAAAATAAAATATAGATTTCTTGATTTTCTCTGTTTCTATTTATATAAGGTTATTCTTATTTCATAACATGGTCCGTGGGTATGGCAAGTTGACTCGGGTGGAATCAAGCTTTTTTAGGCTTATAACGAGTTGATTGGCCCGCTTCGCTGGGCATTTTTATCTATGTAGAAAATTAATTGATTTTATAAATATTGTATTTTATTATTTTAATATATAAGTAGTATATTGTAATCGATAAAATCTGTTACAAATAGTTTTTTTCAACCAAAATGTGATTGAATATTGGTATTGCTAAAAAATTTTTGATAAAATTTGTTAGAAAATTTGCTAAGAAGGGGAAATGATTTATTAGCAATTTGTTGTCACGGATACTCTGGTTAAAAAAACAAAACAACAAAAGAAACCCGGTTAAAAAAGAACAACTGAGTTGGACAGTAAAAAATAAAAAATACATGTGAAAAACAAAGGGTCTAAAATTTATATTAGAAACAAAATGACTATTGTTATTATTATAAAAACAATTAAAATTATCAAATTATCCCGAAAGAAAAAAACACTCAAAAACATTAACAAAAGAGTAAGCAAGAAAAAGAATATATTATTATTATTATTATTATTATTATTATTATTATTAATCTTATTATTATTATTATTATTATTATTGTGTTAATGATGAATAAAGAACAAAAATAAATAAAAGAAAAAAAAATCATACTAACTTTTTTATAAAAAAAAAAAACATAATTATTAGGGGAAAAAATTCATCTAACTTGAAAATAATAACAATAAAACCAATAAAAAAATAAAAGCAAGAGCACATAAAAAAGAATATAATAGATGATAAAACAAAACAAAAAATTATTAGCTAAAAAAATCATTTAATTTGAAAATTTCAAAAAATATATGTTTTACGTTGTGGGCTGAGTAAACAATTTTTATAGGATTTGCTGGATGCAAATAAAAATATAATTTTTATTTATGCGAAATTTAATATAATAAAATAGCTCAACACCCCCTAGCATAACAATAGCAAAATAAAAGTTTGAAAATCTAAAATTATAATTGCACGGAGGATAATTCTAGTCATGGTACGCATAAACTATCATTGATACCCTAGTTTTAAAAAATAATAAGAATAAGAATAAGAATAATAAAAAAAGGAAAAGCAACTTTTGCAGACAGATATTTTTAAAATCAGCATTGTAGAAGGAAAAAATAAAAACACGGTAGGTTAAAAAAATAAGAATAATAAGAATAATAATAAAAAGAAAAAGTATTTCAGAAAAAAAGAAAAGAAAAAGTATTTCAGAGCGATAAATAGGATCAAACCTTATTCCATGGTATTTACCTCTTTCTTATTCTTAAGCAAGTCTCCGAGAGGGCTTAAAAAGAAAAAGTATTTCGGAAAAAAAATGATAGAAAAAGCATTGAAGAAAAAAAAAAAAAAAACAAATTCAAAGAAAAAGTATTTCAGAAAAAAAAGGATCGAAAAAGCATTGAAGAGAAAAAAAAAAAAAAACACAAATTCAAAGAAAAAGTATTTCGGAAAAAAAAGGATAGAAAAAGCATTGAAAAAAAAAAAAAAAAAAAAACACACAAATTCAGATTTGTTGGCTGGGGGTTCGAACTCCTGCACGCTGGATTCCAGCGCGCAGGCGAGCCGCTCAGCCACTTGTATTCTTCAGTCATGTCCACCATAAAAATTATAAAAGGTATTTAAGTGAGAAAAAAAACAGATGCACATACACCCGCGAAGCAAAAGTGAAAAATGGCCAGTCCACAGTGCACATGAGTGTGCGTGCACAGTGGACTGGCCGAGCTGTTTTAGCTATGTTAGTAATTGTTCTTGTTGTTGAATGATTGATGTTTTTTAAAAAAATTATTCTTGAACATTTAATTAGTTGAAAATTAGATTATATATATATATATATATATATATATATATATATATATATATATTTAGTGTTTTTGATTAAATGACTTGGGTCATGAAATTAAACGATTGATAATTTTTATTTTTTATTTTATCTTTTAATATTAAATTTTCATATTCAATATGAAATTGTTTCTTTATTTTAATCATGCTTATGTAGATTGTGCATTTCTCTCTCTCTCAAATTTCTTTTTGTTCAACGAAGCGCGTCACTAATTTTATTTTATTTTCAATACAACGTATGATTTCGTTCAAACAAGGTGTAATATTCAGGAGAAGAGTGACAGATCGTTCGCGATGAAACGTCGTGTCACTGACCACGAAGCTACATGTCGGTTTCATTTTAAAAAACAGAGCTTTGAGATGGAAGAAGACCAGAGTAAAATCTGAAAAGAACAACCTTTCTTTTTACAAAAACCTATAGACGGTGGTGGATCCAAAATGCCACCAAAACTCCCACCAGCACTCCCATTCTTGATCCTCCTCTCCTTCCTCTTCTTCTACCTCTACTCCACCTCTCTACTCCCTCACTCCCCCCCCTCCTCCGCCACCACCGCCACAACAACAAGAAAAACGAGAACAACTTCCTGTAATTTCTTCAAAGGCAACTGGATCCTAGACCGCACCAAGTCCGCAAAACCGCTTTACGATGAGTCCTGCCCATTTCACAGAAATGCATGGAATTGCCTTAGAAACCACAGAGAAAACATGAGTTTGATTAATTCTTGGAGATGGGTACCTAAAGATTGTGAATTGCCAAAGATTGATCCTGAGAGGTTTCTTGAGTTGATGAGGAATAGGAATATCGGATTAGTTGGAGATTCTTTGAATGAGAATTTTTTGGTTTCTTTCTTGTGTATTCTTAGAGTTGCTGATGGCAGTGCTAAGAAGTGGAAAAGGAAAGGAGCTTGGAGAGGTGCTTATTTCCCTAAGTTCAATGTCACTGTTTCTTATCACCGTGCTGTTTTGCTTGCCAAATATGAGTAAGGCTTCTTAAATGCCTGTTCTGTTTACTTTGTCATTTTGAGTTTTAGGCCGATGCAGGGGAAGAATGGATTTACGTCAATTAAAAAACTGAACTTTGCATGCTATAAAACTAGTGAGATTGATTTGCATAATGTTGGTTATCGAGACCAAGATTAATGAAAGGCGCGTCAAATGGTATTTTGATAAACAACACTGTTCTATTGTCAAATGTCCTAATTTGGATTCCGGGAAAACATATTTAGCTTCACAGGTTTCATACATATTTTGATCAAGTACCCTGATGGGTTACTGGTTGTTATTGATGAAATTGTTTGGTGTCCCAATCTGTTGCTCAAAGCAGCGCTATCCTATGACTGCAATATCCATGTTTGCTTATCGAGAGCTGCTATAGTCTCTATGAGATACAGTTCATCACTGAAGAATTGGATACTTGGGATTTTCAAAATATATCTAAATCACTCAGTGAGAATAGTTCAACGAGAATGCAACTTATGCTGGAAACCATTGGTGCAACCTATATCAGTTTATTTTCCGTCCCTGATTGCAGTGGATTTTCCATTGATTTAACTTGGGATTGAACTGGGCTTGACAGTTTGATTTGTTCATACTATATTTGTTTGAACTCATATTTCATGTTTGTGGGGATGTTAACAGCCTCGTAAGTGAACAGTGATTTTTTCTTCTTATCTAGTCGCGGTATTCTCTTGCTTTGGTTCTGTTTTGTTGATAGTCATACAAGTCATGTCGCTATACCTTAATCTTTAAATGGCTCCTTATCATTTTTGGAAAGTTTGAAAATGATGACCTCACTTGCTCATAACTGATCAAATAAAGGTGGCAGCCAAAACAGCCTACTATGAATGATGGACAGAAGGGAATTTATCGTGTAGATGTTGATATACCTGCAGAAGATTGGGCCACCATCACCGACTACTATGATGTTCTCATCTTTAATACTGGTCATTGGTAATTTCCTTTTCCTCTCTGAAATTTAGGAAAACATTGGAAATGAATTGATATTTTCATCCTGTAATGCTTTGACATTATATACGCATGATTTGGATTTAAAAGAAGCTTGGTTAATTGAATAAAAAAGGCATTTTGGTTTTCCCAAAACCTAATATTTTGGGGGGTCACAGTAAAAAAGAGAGGCTTTTGAGGTCTTAATCTTGCTGTGGCGCAGAATAATCTTCACAGAAAGCAAAACATGTGAAGGTTATTCTGGCAGCTTGTTTACTGTCAACCTTCTTCCCTTACATTAATTTTGACGCTTTCATTTGTTAGTTAGTACTATTTTTATTGTTGTATCTTTAACATTTGGTCTGGTCTTGCAAGGTGGGGTTATGACAAGTTCCCAAAAGAGACGCCTCTTGTTTTCTATCGTGCTGGGCAACCGATACTTCCTCCCCTTGGATTGTTTGATGGATTTAAAGTTGTTCTTGAGAGTATGGTCTCATACATTGAAAGAGAAATTCCTCGCAAGACACTCAAGTTTTGGCGGTTGCAATCACCACGCCATTTTTATGGTGGTGATTGGAATCAAAATGGCAGTTGCTTGCTTAATGAGCCCCTTAAGGAACATGAGGTAATACATTGATGACAGCTATTTACTCTTTACATTTCATTCCCATGTCATTTTGATGATGATTAATTTTTGTCTGTGGCCCCTTATCCAAATCAAGCTTAGAGTCTTTCATCAAATTTGTTTGAATGTGCTGAAATGTTATGACAATTGTTCAAATTTTGAACTGGATATTCTGGGATGAAAAGTTTCTCCTGACACCTTCAGCTTCTGACATGTTTCCATATTTTTATCCCCCCCCTCGTTATTTCCTTGCTCAAGAGATTTTGATACTGATACCTGCACAGCTGGACTTGTGGTTTGATCCCAGCAACAATGGAGTGAATAAAGAGGCAAGAAAGATAAATCACATGATTGAAGAGACGCTGCAAGGTACAGATATCCGATTGCTGGACCTTACTCATTTGAGTGAGTTTAGGGCAGATGCCCACCCAGCGATTTGGCTAGGAAAGAAGGATGCTGTGGCAATATGGGGTCAGGACTGCATGCATTGGTGCCTCCCTGGTGTCCCGGACACATGGGTTGATATCTTCTCAGGGCTGATGCACAATAGCATGTAGATGATATTGTAAAATCTCAGATTTCCTCGTGCAAATATTTATGTGACCCACTTAAGCTGAGTGGCTGCTGCAATATCATGGAGACCAGGTTGTTAGAATCTGTTTATCGACATGCCAGGCTAAAGACAAGTCTTCATGGAGATATATGCTGATGGACAAAGGTTGCTGCTCTATTCTTTCACAGAATTTTTGAATTGATTCACGTTGTAAAAGAGAAGGAGAGAGATGAAGGGAGGAAGAGAGAAACCATAGGAAATTCTTTTTGCAGGTGGGGAAGGTGGTTCTGAGGCAGGCTTAATATTGCATCATGTTTCCACTAGATCTAACAGGTTTTTAACTTAGAAAGTCATCTTTATGCCATCATTCATGTCTTTTCTTTTTTATCCAGTTCATTTTTTTTTTCTCTTAAACGTATACAATTTGACCCTAACCTAGTCACAAATTCTGTTCTCTGTGGAACCTCACTGCTTTGAGCTCTCAGGCTCCTTTTTCCTCAAGCTGTTTAAGCGTTTGGTTCATGATGAAATGTGGCATATTTGATTTCTTTCTCCAAATAGTTTTTCTTTTCTAGCATGCTGTTTGTCGAGCACAGCAATTGCTGATCTTCAGTTCCAATTCTAAACTAGCTCACGTGACCTATCGGTTCAAACCTTTTTTATTGGTTGGAAAGTTTAATGTACCTTGGTTTATACAAAGGAGTTGTTGGAGGGGTATCGCCTCCATTCCTACCTTCAAGGTCCAATTTAAACTAGTTTACTGACGTGGGTCCATTGTAATTAGAAGGGTATTCCAGTTCCATAATTCCATGATTCATAAATCACACGATTTCTGATGGTGAAGAAGTCAAAAGTTCAATAAAACTTGTGCAAACCAAATTCCACAAACTGCACTGCCTCTACTTGCATGTGACACGCAACTTTTATCGTTTCAGTCATGTCCTATGATGAAATAGTATTAGCTTGTACTCATCCCTCTCGCATAAAAATTGGATGATCTTACATAAATTTTGTGATAAGGTGCTGTACGACTCTGATTGATAAGGATAGTTAAGGATTTTTTGGTTCCCACGAAGTGCGATAAGCTAATTAAGAATTCTCAAAATCCTATTCTTTGATTTATATATGTTGTTAGAAATTAAATCAAATACTTGAGTTTGGATCTGATTGCATTGAAACATTATAACTGGGACAACCTAAGAGGTTAGTTTAATAGTAAAGATTTTAGGCCGAGAGAAATGTTTTTTTAAAAGATTTAAGGTTTGAATTTTATTAATTATATTCTATCGGGGTCATGTAATCTGGGTGTAGAAAGAATGTAATGTAATCGAGAATGCTTGAAACTGAATCAAATATCCGAATTACAAAAACAAAATCGCTGGGACTGTAACTAGCACCAGTGGGAAGAAGCTAGTTCATAACGTGTCTGCTCAGACACTACATAGCAATGGTGTCTTGCTGGGAAGAGATTTGGACAAAGATATTGATGCGTTTAAGGATCGATTTAATTTTGAAGCTTAGATTTACTTCGGTTAAGTAAAGTTCTATTCTCAGACCTCAGTTTAGATTTACTTCGGTCGACTGATCAAAATGGCTTCCATTTTTTGTTAATCCTTCTCTCCCTGAAGAAGGCATGGACCCGCCAGTGTACTACAATCAAGCTGATAGAGTTGTAGAAAAAAAGTTCAGAAAGGTTTTCTTTTTTCATCTTTTTTGTAGAAGGTAATTTTCCCATTATGATCACCACTGGCATTCAAGGATTTTGTTTTGGAATATAATACTTCTGGACTCATGTAAGCTATCATTTGCAGATGAATATGAGGATAGAACCGATTAACCTGTGCATTATTTGATCGTGAACCCTCTGAAGATTTGTCGGGCTTGTATCTTATGCTGGACAGCAGAATCTTGATGGGCAACATGATCTTGTCGGAGAGCTGTTCCGTGGAAGTCTTGCCCAGGCTATAAATATAATGGCGATGGGTGAGCGCTTCATCTTGATCAAGCGGTTGTATCTTCTTCCCAGTCATGAAATTTACAGTATTTTCTCATGCATCTGTAAACGGTCTTCAAACTTGGTGTTCCTTGTCTCGGCTAGTCCAATTAACACGATTTTTTTAGTTTCTTACATGTTCCTACCTTCTTGTACTCTGAAGCAAACGTTTTCAAATTGTTTTTTCCAACCCCGAAATTCTACTTGTGTTCCTCTCTATCACAACCCTGCTCAGAACCGAATTTAACCAATGGACCAACGTGGGTTAAAACTAATTTGGATAGCATACCATTTCTTTCATCCGTGATCATGATTCATTTATGAATCAGACGGTGTCGTATGATGTTGCCGTCACAACTTCAATAAAAGCTATAGCTGAACCAATTCTAAACGCTGGGGAGTCCTCTAACAAAATCTTCTTTAACGACCAAACCCTAAAAGCCTCAATTTCTCCAAAATCCCAACCGACCTGTTGATTCAAAACCTCAAAAAATGGCCCTAAGAACGAATCTGTTTTTTCCAAACACCCTTCTTCAACGTCCGAATTCCCACTTTTGTCCTTTCCCCACCACAACCCATTTCAGAACCCGAATCCTATGCACCCACAAAAAACGCAGAAGTGATGCTGATCTTGCATCAGAGTTGGCATCAGAAGTAGCAAAAATAAACATCCATTTGGTGCAACGAGAAGAGGCCATGAAGAAAAGCAGAGAACTACTTTTCGCTGAGCTTTGCAAGTACTTGGCTTTGGATAAAGAGGAAGTGAAGCGGAAATGGAGCAAAATGGATCAAGAGGAGAAAAGGGTTTTGATTAAAGGGTTTGTTGATGAATGGGGTGTCAATTTTCACCCTTTATCTGCGAGGTCTGCCAAGGAAATGATTGAAGTGTATCTACATGAAGGGAAGCCACCTTCAAATTCTTCTGGTTCCATGCTGTTTCCAGGTTTGAAGAGTATAATGGGGTTTTCTCAGTAAGTTCAAACGTATGAGATATGTCATGTAGTGATAGAAACTTAATCGGAATGTCGGTTTGTTGCTTGTTGCTACATGCTGGATATTGTTTACAATCGAGTTCGGCTTCTTTTTTACTAGTAAAGTTTGATGAATTTATAGAAACAGAAAGATTGATCAGTGAAAGCTTTTTATTAATGTGTATGATAATTATTTTTCCCCTGAAAGTTGCTCCGATGTTCTTTTTATTAATCATTGGTGGAAAAATCATGGTAGACACAAATTGCCAGGGTTATTAGAATAGAAATGATGTCTTAAACATCTGTTGTGCAAATTCATCTGAATTCCTTTCCGGTTTTTGACCAGAGAGCTTCAGAGCCCCTCTGAATCCGGTAAAGCCGCCCACATTTTACATATAACGAGCAGTGATACCTGAACCTGAACACACAAACCTCAAGATTACTGTACTCGCGTTAATAACCCTATGATTTTGGAAGGAGTGAATAACCAGTCAGATCTGGGTGTTGGGTTATTGTCGGCATATATAGAATTCTCCATAATCTTTTTTAACTCGACTTGTACAGTACAACTGAACAGGGTTATAAAGCAATGAAAAGTTAACCTCAATTCACTGAACATGGTCACTGGACACAAATATCACCTGAATGATGACGCCTGACGCCAGAATCATGAAAAGAGTGAAACAATGGCAATCACCTTGTTTTTATGTATTTACATCCGTATACGTGGGATTTCAGCAACTGACGAGTCTGAAAAACAAAACATAAATTTGAAAAGAATGTTTATACACAGTAAGCCACGAGCAAAAACATATTCTCACCCTCAACCCCCCACCCCCTCAGAAATATAGCTGCCTGCACACCACAGCTGAGGCCTCAGCTGGACAGTAAGGACACTTGAATGTCCGGGAGCTGCCTTTTGATAGCTTCATGATCGACTGCTTGCAGAGAACATGGAGGCATGGCAGCAGCATTGGCGGATTCTCCTCACCGCCTTGTTCCCGACTTACAGGACAGACAAAAATAGAATGGAACTGAAATTCCTTTCCCAGCTCTACTGGCACTGGCAACTGTTTCAGAGCCTGCCACTCTTGCTTCTTTGCAGCAGCCATTACATTCACCAGCTTCAAGAGAGTTGGCAACCCTTCAATCCCAGCTGCTATTGCCACACTCAATGGACTCTGAAGGGACAGGCCAATGAGGTTGCAGAAAACCCGACTCAGCTCCTCGGTCAACTTCTCCCAGCAAACTGGAGCAAACAGTTCAGAGTGAGGACATTTTTCAAGTCTGCCTATCCATATAATGCAAACTGTTAGCTTCTGAAACTCTTTCTTGTGACTAGAAGCAAAAGAAGCAAGGTGAGTTTTGGTATAGTTGAGGGCATCAGCACGACTCCCTCTCTTCAGAATCTCCACAAACTGCATCTGGTGAAGTTTCAGCTCAAGGTTAGAACCAGTCTGAATTAGTTTTTCACGGTTGGTAGAGACCCACTTCAGAGCTGGCTCAATATTTTTAATCCTCATTGCCTCGAGTATTTGATGTAGTTCCAAGAGATGATATCTTAGAGCAGCTGCTTCTGGTTCTCCAGCTTCATTTATTAGGCAATCTCCAAGATCAAACAAGCCTTGATGGTAAAAATGACTAGCTAGTATTTGATTCACGATATGAAAGTCAAAGTCAACATTTCTGTATGCCATGGATATGTCAGGAAATGATTTTTCAAGGAGCTTAGGCAACTTGCTAAGATTTAAATTCAATTCCTTCTGTGACCCTTCTAATTGCTTGAGTGGCGCAATTGTGATAAGCTTGTGCTTTAGTTCTGTGAGGATTGATTTCTGATCAATGGGAGACATGGGATCTTCATCTGACTGGATTTTTACCAATGCCTGCTCAATTTCATGGCTCACTTGATTGATTACTTCATGAGATTTAGAAAATGACAATTTTTGCTTCTTACCAACACGATCAAATGCATCTTTGACATTGCTTAGTTCCATTCCTGTAGACAAAGGAAACCCAATAACATCACCCATCCCAAATACAACAATCAATGAGTACTGACTTTACTTTAAAGTTAAAATAGTAGAATAACATAAAAATTCTTAATCACACTTGCTAAATAATAACTGATACCCCGTCATAGGTAATGCCAATAAATTTTTGAGCACCACATAGATATGAGCAGGCAGAACAGCAAACTTTAAGCAGCAGTAAGATACAATAGAAAGAAAATTTAACAGAGGGAAAAAAATGCCATTCATCTCTTATGTCAATCAATCAAAACAATGATTGCACTAGCCATTCAGCACAATCATTTTTCCAGCTTTTGTGTTAATACAGGACATATATCCTTCTAAGAAAAAACGCAAAGGAAGAAGAAAAGAAGAACAAGGGGTACAAATAATAAACAGCTAGGAGATCAAGCCTTTAAATGTTGTTAGGGCACAAGTCATAGACAGCATTACAAGATCATCCAAGTGGATAAAACTTGCATGATAACAATAAATACAAAACAGAAGATACACTGACAAGTAATAGAAGTTATCGATTCTGAATGGAGGCATTGTTTGGGAAACACGGCTAATATAACACTGTAAGACTTTCTCTTCCTGTTTCTTTTCACTTTTTTCTCCTTCTAAACTCACATGATAACAATAAATACACAACATGAGACACTGACAAGCAACAAAGAGCTGCAAATTCTGGGCGGCGGTAAATTTGATAAGTGGCACACCAGAACACGAAGAGGGAGTTTTTTGAAGTGGGCCAAGCAGAGGGGTGTTATAGTCGGTTGCTCAAAAGGACTATCAAATGAAACAATCATCCACCCGTTTTAAAGCTACAAAAGTTCAAAGCAACCGGCATGTAGAAATGCATAACAACCACATCCACCATTAACAACGAGAAGTTTAAGATACAATAAGCAGCAGCAGCAGCAGCAGCAGCAGCAGCAGCAACTGCTATCCATGGTGAGATAATTTAATCATCAATCACAGCGATCAGTGATAACGAAATCATGCGAACAATCATAGGACTCCCTCCACTCTCAGAAACCAGAAAACCAACAAAACAAGGAGAAATACCTTTCTTAGTCCTCGAAAAACCAGAACTTAACCCTCTGCAATCAACATAAAACACATAACCAAAAGGAGAAATACCTTTCTTAGTCATCACACGATCACAGCGAAACCAAAACCTCACGCTAGGTAACCAAAAACAACAGCACACATACGCTTACAGATAAATACAAAAGGCATAACCTAACATA
Source organism: Salix brachista (assembly GCA_009078335.1). Taxonomy (NCBI): domain Eukaryota; kingdom Viridiplantae; phylum Streptophyta; class Magnoliopsida; order Malpighiales; family Salicaceae; genus Salix; species Salix brachista. Next base: position 21,338,820 of record CM018587.1, read on the forward strand.
ATACACACTCAATTGAGTCTCTCCGGACACTTGTTGTTGTTTTTAAGGTTTTATTTGGAAATTAAAGAAATGGAAAAAGAAAAGGCAAGCTATTACCTATTGAAATAAGAGAAAAAGGAAGCAAGTTTCAAGAAAGAAACTGTAACTAACTGCTATATGAACGCGAGTTTCAAGAAAGAAAATATAACCAACAGCTATGCGAGTGAGATATTGGCAACGGATCACAGTTACTTAAAATCAAATCTTGTAATTGCCCAAAATCATAATCAAATCTGTATTTCGATAAAGATTAAAAAGGTGGAGGGGATGGAAAACGGTTGCCTAACCTGAGGGGAAAGGAGACTGCCAGGGAGCGTGGGAATCGAGAAGGAAACCTCGTAGTAGGACTTCGTTGGAGAGAGAAACACGTGTGAGTTAATGTTTCTTTTGAAGGACATTACCCTTCATTTATTTCTTATTTACCTTTTATACCCACCAGGGTTTTCACCTTTTCAATTAACATCTTGTGTTGTGTGTCTAAAATATTTTTGAAACAATTTAAAAAATTATATTTTTTCATTTTTATTGTAAATTATTATTTTTAATATTTTAAATCATTTTGATTATGATAATATTAAAAAAAATTAAAAAATATATATTATTTTAATATATTATAAACAAAAAAACAATTTTGATTACACTCATAAACAAGTTGTTTAATTATTATTTTATTGGACATGATTGCAAGACTTAATAAAACAGGAGGGGGTGTAAACAGAGATGTGAACATTTTATTTACATATCATCAAATAAAGAGTCGATGAGAAAAAATGATTGCAATTTATGAAAAAATCAGAGTACTCAAACAAAAAGAATTAAATTTCAGAAATTCAATTGAGAAAAAAAATGCAAAGTTGGTGTACTGCTAGTACAATTATTCCAATTATAGACTGCCAGCAGCTGTCCTCGCATCGGAACAGTAAAACCTTGGAAGACAACTCCTAGGATGACATCTCGAAAGAAAGAGTAAAATCTGTAAAATAAATACACAAGAACACAGAATCACGCTCCTCATTTCCATTGCTACAAAATTTGCAACTAAATCCTCGCTATCCGGGCTCTAGATTACTACAGGGCTCAGAGCACCAAAAAATTATGGTGAGCTACAATTGAGGGCGGCGGCGCTTCTTTTTCCTCCCCGGAAATCGGTGTCCAAAGAATCTATTATACTATTTGAATGTAAAAGAGCACAACAAGAACTCGAAAGGAACGTCTCTTTGGTGCAGTAAAATGGAACTGTACCCTTTAATGAGGAGATCACTTCTTGGTTCTTTCCATTTTTGTTCGAACTGTCTCCAAAATTATCTCTGTCTCTAGGTCAAACATTCTATTGACAGCATGCATAATCTCAAGCATCTCTTCTGGTTTTTGACAGTCACTCCTCCTATCACATCTTAGTTGCTGCATTGGGCCATGAAGGAACTTCTTCATCATACCCATGCTAAGATCATAAATGGTTTTCTTCTGTTTATCTGTAATATCACCCATCTTTGACAAGCACTTGTCTAGTTCGGAAGCTCTAATTCTTTCAAGATAAGCTCGTAGCTTTTTAATGGTGGGAACGGCGTCAAGGGAATCCTTCCATGCTTCAAAGTTCTGCAACTCCTTGGAAATAATAGCTTGTGCTTCCATAGCTTTCCGGAGGCGATCCTCCTTATTGGCTGCCACGACATCCTTGAGATTGTCCACGTTGTAGACTTCTGCAGTTCCAAGATCTGAGACACATGGTTCTACATTCCTGGGAACTGAAATGTCAATGAAAAGCCGCCTTGCTATTTCTATGTCTGCAGGGAGTGTTTGCACGTGCTCTTTCAGGAACAGCGGGATCTCTGATGCAGTGCTTGTGAAAATTACATCTGCTTCAGCAGCACATCCCATCATTTCTGAAAGTGGCTTATAGACAATCTGAATGTCCTTGAGCTCTTCACGGATTACAGCAACTTTCTCCTCAGTTCTGTTCACAACCACCATTTCTTTGCACCCATTGGCAGCCAAGTGTTTGATCACAAGCTTCCCCATTTTGCCAGCTCCAATTACTAATACCCTAACAGTAGCATATGAAGAATCTGGAAGCTTTGTTAATGCAAGCTCTACAGCAGCTGAACTGACAGAAACTGAGCCCGAGGAAATGCTGGTTTCAGTTCTGACCCGTTTCCCAGTAATGATTGCATGCTCAAACAACCCACCAATTTTCCTATTAAAGCCAGCAACTCCTTGTCCAAGTTTTTTTACTTGCTTCACCTGAGCAAGGATTTGACCCTCTCCTAGAACAATTGAGTCAAGTCCAGAAGCTACTTCAAAAAGGTGTCTTGTGGCATCTTTATTATACAACATAAATCGGTGTTGGCAAAGCTCTGAAACAGGAACCCCACTAATCTGTCAAAAGAAAATTTGTTAATTAGACCGTGGTTGACGTTGTTTTTAAAATTATTTCTCATACAAACAATTTGATATGATTTTTTCCTAAAGATGTATCCTTATTCAATAGATGTTTTGACCAAATACATGCAGACCAGTATTCACGGTTAATTTAGGCAGAATTGATAGCAAATAAATTTTCAAAGAATTTCAAAAGTCTATATACAGTAAGAAACACCTAGGAATATTTCAATACTAGCAGGCTAAGTGGATTGGGAGCAGAATGAGCCTGGTAAGTTCAAAAGCATGCTCAGAAAAAAAACACGACTTAAAGGTATCTTTTCCCTCTCCCTCTCACTCTATATGAAAATTCTTAAGATGCACAAAAGAAGGCAAATGAGTACCTTAGACATCCATTCAGTCACTTCTTTAACTCCACGATGTCGGGACAGAGCCACCGCATATATTTCCATTCTGTTACAAGTGCTAAGAACAGCAGCCTCTTCTATATGATTTAAAGCACAGAGATCACTAATGGCTTGAGGCCACTGGGCTTCTGGGATGGCAAGTTTCTCACGCACATCAACTGGTGCTGTGTGTACATTAAGTCCAATGACAATAATGCTGCTCTTTTCCTTTGTATATCCTGATATCAGGCATTAACGTTTCAGCAACTAGCATCAATGAACAGTTGCCAGGTAGGTATGGCAAGGAGGCAGGTAAGAGCAAGAAAATAAAAACAGAAAAAAACTGAAACAATAGCTACAGATAAAGGAAATTAGAGGTTTAATTAGGACCATTAAAGCACGCCAGCACAACCAAGAAGGTTGGCATCAACTATCAACGACTTCAGCGCTTGGGCGTCACAAGATTCTGCTTTTTTCTAAATTGGTAGAACCTGTTTTTGCTAGTTAATGACATCGCAATCATCCAACACCCATACAAGCAAACTATTAATCTAAATACACACAGAGTCAAGTAATCCTTCCAAGTTAAATAAATTTTTTAACCAAAAAAAACATACGCCATGATCCACAACAACAACATTAAAACTTTCTTGGGTCATCAAATCAATTTAAGATCCTTCCACTTCATTATTCTTACTGCACAATATTCAAATCACCAACGTTATTATCTCTTTCTCCTCTGATGGAGCTTAATTCCACTACTTTTACAAGGTTTCAAGTCCATGTTTCTAAATAGAAAGTGGTTTTTTGCAAGCTACAAAAACGGCCGTTGTGGACCACGTAATAAAATGCGCGCGCGCGCGCGCTATCCAATTTCATCTAATCAAAACTCAAAATTCAACAAAAAGGGCAAACTCACTGTCAAATGCAGAGGCCTTGAGTTGCTCAAGAGCGATAACATTCGATCTCTTCGATTCTTCTTTATCGATTGAATTCAAATTCTGACTCGCACTTTCACATTTCAAACAAAGTCTTTGGTTTGAAGCCGATGTCCTTCTACTGTTCAAGGGTTTATAGAAGGTATGCGATCGGATCTGAGGACAAGGCACGGCCTGTGAGCGCAGGTTACTATTTGATTGTGTAGAATAAGCAAAAGAGGTTGCGAAACCGGCCGCCGCCGCCGCCTCCATCGGTGAAGAAGGAGCTGGGGCGGCGACAAGAGAGATTGTAAAAATTGATCCTGAGCAATGAGAGGAGAAGAGAGGTGCGGAAGAAAGGAATAAAAACTTCCAAGTTTTATTTATGTTAGGTGAGGGAGGGAGAGGTTCGGCGAGAATGTCTGTCTAAGATACTTCTTTTTTCAATTTTTTATTTAAATTAATTTTTTATTTTTTAAAATTAATTTTTAATATTAACCTATCAAAACCTATTAAAAAAATTTAAATTTTGAAAAAATAATAAGATTTTGTAAGAATATATTATAACGGCATTAACAACCAACTCCTAAAGAGAAAGAAGAAAAACAACCGTATTATTTATTAGGCACGTTGGGTTGGTATCGTTTGACTTTTCGGTTACAAGTTACAACTACTACGGTACTACCTATCCATTCATGACTTTTGCACCTATTTTTTCAGTCCGTTATTTTTTATATTTAAAAGATAATAATTACCATAATAATAAAATAAAATATTTATTTTATCCACGAGCACACCGTGGACCAGACTGGAGAATAAAAAAAGTCAGCTGTATAATTTTTTTATATTTTTTTATATTAAAATAATTATTTTTATTTTTTAAATTATTTTTAATATTCACATATCAAATTAATTTAAAAATATCTAAAAATTCGTTTAAAAAATTATTTTATTTTTATTTTTTCAAAAATATCTTCTAAATAATTTCAAACAGGGCCTAGATATTTTTGCATCCTCTTTAGAAAAACAGGTAAGGCCTATCTATAACCGGTTCTAAGGCCCATTTCACGACACTTTTTTTTTTTTTTTGTTAGGAAGAAAATTACCATACACCGGAACTGGTCCAAAACAATATCCAAACAAAACCTCATAACGCGCTCCGAGACTCTCTCAAATGAGCTTTAACATCCTCACACCATCACCACCCCCCTCCACCAAAACAGTTCTCTACAGAAAATCCACTTTTCCCAAATTTGTCTCTGCACTCCAATCTATTCCCAACTCCTTCACCAAAACCCGCTTCAACTTTTCATCTCCAAAACCTACTGCCCACTCCATCTCAGCAGCTGGTTTTGTTGGGTCAATCTACCAAACCAAGCGTCAGTTTCGTGGTGGTGGGATCATAGCCATGGCTGCCCCTGGATCCGTCCAGAAGTCCGAGGAGGAATGGCGGGCTGTTTTGTCCCCGGAGCAGTTTCGGATCTTGAGACAGAAAGACACAGAGTAAGATTCTTATTTGTAACTAAATTTTGTATCTTTTTTTCTACTTTGTTTTCTGGCTTGATGTTGTCGGTTACATTTCAGGAATTCTTGGTTTCTGTTTTTCTTTCTTATTGTTTTGTCCTGCTTTTGGATTCTGATTCACTTATCAACAAGTAAAACTCAAGTAATGCATTTGAATTCTGCTTGTTTTTAAGTAATTCACTTGAAATAATCTCAATTAGAGACCCATTGATGGCTATCCTTATCGAAATGCATGTAAAATCTTGTTTGCAATGAGAATTCTGAGTATATATCGTAAGAGAGCATCTGGTTTTCACCTTATTTAGTGGGTGGCTTCATGGTCTATTGAATATCGTTGGATCTGGTGTTTCGTTATGTGGCTTCATGCTGTTCGGTTTTAAGAAACTTGCAATGATGTTGCCACTTCTGGGCATACAGTGTTTAATATAACCTGGGATTCAGGAGTTTGTAGGGAAATAGCTGTGAGAATTGAATTTTGAGGAACAAAGGGTATGAATGCAATTTTGTTTTGCAGGTGAGAGATTGTGAAGGAAACAAGTTTTATCTAAAAAATTTATCTGTATGGAATTCCAACTGCAGTAAAAAAAATCCTGTAGCAATAACAATATAGTCTACTGGTTAGAGGAATCTTTTTTGCAGTTCTTTCTTACACAATAAGGTACTGTGTATCAAACTGAGTTCCTTTACAGCAACAAAACCCTGGAGCAATAGAAGTATAGCCTATTGGTTAGGACTGGTTAGAAGAATCTCTTCACAGTTTTTTCTTTAGTCAATAAGGTGCGGGTTGTAGTAGCAAATTGAATGTAAAGCTAGAGAATAGCTATGCTCTGTTCTGTAATTTGCCGAAGCCAGTGATCCCTAGCTTTGATTGAGAGTAAAAAAGGTAATTGATTTACGCCTTGCCAACTAGCATGTTGCTTTTATGGCTGTCTTTTAGGTGGACAAGTGGCTATTTAGTATCCAGTTCACATGCTGTTGTCAGGTTGATCATAGATTTGGTGAAGTGGCAATGCTGAAATTATAGACTTGGGTGTTGTTAACGTAGCTGGATGTCATGCTGATTGCCATGACTTCCAGAGGCAAGAGCAAGAGGGAAGGAGTAGGGTACCTACATGAAGGTGGATGAGAGGCAGAAGATGGATGTTAGTCAGGATAATATTAGTAGATTAGAATTTTATTGCTGGATGGGGTTGAATTGGCTGTTAGAAAGATCTCAAATTTTCCTTTCTTCTGCCTTAATTCTTCAAAATTGAAACAAAGGACTAGAGACGAACATTAGAATCCCCAAATATGGATTATTTTGCACCATGTTGCGAGATCATATACAATCTGCCTAATCTGGTAATATGAAATTTCTACTACTAGGTGAGGTGCATACTGGTCAAGTGATCTTGAATGAATTCCGTGGATGTTTCTCAAGAAAACTTAGTGGAGTTTGTGTATTATTCATAGTGATTTTTCACATTGTTTGTGTGCCATGCAGGTTTCCTGGCACAGGAGAATATGACAAGTTTTTCGAAGAGGGCGTCTACAGCTGTGCAGGATGCGGAGCACCTCTCTACAGGTCGACAACCAAATTCAATTCCGGTTGTGGTTGGCCGGCTTTCTACGAGGGTCTTCCTGGAGCCATAAATAGCAATGTGAGCTCATTTGCTCTGCTAGTTTGCCCTTCTTCTTTGACCATTTTACAGCAATTTATTTCTTGACATGCTAACAAGGTTGGCATTTGTTATCAGCCGGATCCAGATGGTAGGAGGATTGAAATCACATGCACTGCCTGTGGTGGACACCTGGGCCATGTATTTAAAGGCGAAGGTTATCCAACTCCTACAGATGAACGCCATTGTGTCAATAGTATATCACTCAAGTTTGCTCCGGCAAATCCTTCCCAGTAAAACCTAATGGCGTGGTTATTTCATTGTCAAACTTGATCGATACCACTGGCTCTGTATAAAACATTGCAATAATGGCGTGTTTAGCCAAATAAAAACCGGCAAAATTACTATTTCCTGTACTCTCGCTCTGCCTGTGTCTATGGAAATCCTGGGATAAAGAGAATGCTGTTATTTTGCCAATGTGCTTATTGTGTATGAAGATGAGACATCGGGGGAGATGTGTGGCCTCCCCTTCTTCCTGCGTGGAATATGAATAGAGCTTGCTTGACAAGATGACCTGCTAAATTAAATGCAGTTCGGGAATGTGGTTGAGGTTGTTTTTTAAAGTGTTTTTTATTTAAAAATATATTAAAATGATATTTTTTTTATTTTTAAAAAATTATTTTTGATATCGGTATATTAAAAATAATCTAATAATATCACAAATTTAATTTAAAATAAAATAAAAAAATCGTGCTGCAAGATTCGATGTAATTTAAAAAAGGTCTATATTATTTTATAATTTGAAATAAGGATTTAATTAATACCATGTAATGGGGTTGGGATAATAAGTTGCAGCCACAGGTGCCTGAAAGATTCGCTGTAATATCATGCATCGAAGCTTTATTTGACATTATTGTTAAGCTTAATTTCTAAAAAAATCGAATATTTTTTATAGTTTTAGATTAATTTTTTTAATGTTTTTGTAACACAATTAATTTGAAAAATAATACAACACATCAATAAGTAACGTCTTTATATTAATCTGTAAGATACTTACCATCAATCCGTTGTAGTCTAGTTGGTCAGGATACTCGGCTCTCACCCGAGAGACCCGGGTTCAAGTCCCGGCAACGGAACTTTTTCTCTTTCCGTTTTAAAAATTGACTGGATATCGGGTCCCTAGCTGATAAAGACAATTCCTAGATAGGGAAGCGTATGAATTAAATATATATATATATATATATATATATATATATATATATATATATGGGAGACTGGCCCACGGAGGAGGATTTTTTTTTTTATTATTGCTTTGTAAGTCGAACAAATAAGTAAAAATATATACTTTTTTTTTTATATATATCTATGATTCAAAAGTTTTCTCGAGTTACTTTTCACATGTTTGAGATAGAATCCATTGTCATTTACCTCGCACATTACTTGTTTGAAGAGTAGATGATCTTTAATGACTCAATCAAGCAATTTTAGCACTTCTCTCTTTATCAACCCTTGAATGTCATCGTTTTTATCCATTGATCTATGCAATCAACAACCAATTAGTAAAATTATTTTAGCTTCAAATTTAAAATATTGTTTATTGAAATAACATAATGATGATTTCATCTCTCCACATAAAAAAAAATGATAATAATAGTTTTCAAGAAAATTAAAGTCTTTCACTTGACTCGTCAGGCATTGTCATTATCAAATTAATCAGGGATAAGCAAGTCTTTATTCATCTTAATTACATATTCAAACGTCTAATATCACTAAAATCAAAGCAAAAGAAATGAGTGTTTTTAGAATGATTTTTGTTATTATAATATCGGTTGAGGGCTACTTTAATATTTGACTAAATATAAAAAAAATACACAATTAAAAGCACAATAAAATGAAAAAATTGTCTTTTAAAACAAAAAAATTAAAGTTGAAGTCCAAGGGCTTTTAGACCTTTTCATAATGGGTTTTTTTTGTTATCAATAAGTCAATTCATTGACAATTTAATATTTGATTAAATACATATATATAAAGATGATGTGCATGTACGACAATGGGATAGGCGTGTGGTGCCTCTCATCATCCAAAAATACCCTTATGTTATGTCGTTAGAGAAGTGTTGTTTGTTCTTTTTCCTAATGTCAACGTTGATAATCTGATTTGTTCATCTATGGATATTTATTTTATTTTTCTTTACTCTCCCTCCCTAATAAATTACATTTTTATCTTATTTGTTATTGATATTACAACTCTAGTTCTTATTCTTTTGATTTTTACTCTTTGTTCTTGGTTTAAAATTTTCATTTATATTCAGTTTCATCATTCAACTCAATTATCAGATATTGTCTTTTTCATTGTGATACTTATTTTTTTATTTTTTGTAAAAAAATAATGGGTTTTTAATTTCATCACTCAATTTAAACTGATGGTGTTATATTTTTTCAATTTGATTCTCATTATTTTGATTTTTGATTTTTTTTCTTGGTTCTTCTGTAAAAGTTACTATTTTTCTTCAATTTTTACTTTCAATAAATAATTTATTTATATTATTGTTTGATCGAATACAATTAATATTGTGATAAATAAAACTCAACAAATATAAACGAGTAAATATTATGTTTTGTGAGATTAAATATTTTAATTTATATCCGTCTCTTGATTTTTCAAGTTTTATTTTTAGATATTGTTAATGAATTTTTATTTATTTATTACCACACATAATTTTTAATTTTTTTTATTACACCTATGCATAAACTTTTTGATTTATATTTAATTTTTTTAAATTATAAAAATCTAGGAGAGTGGGTCACATGAATAGTAATTTTTAGAAAACGAAACCAATTTAAAAAATGTTATCGAAAAAATAAATCTTATGAGCAGTGTTGCAGTAATTTAACAGCGTGTATTGCTAGTTAATTTATTTTAATTAAGCAGATTTTTCTTTCTTTTTGGGGTGAAAATCTGTCGGTCAGATTTAACTTCTATGCAAAAAGACAAGCATTCTAGAGCCTCGATCCTGTGCTATGTAATAACCCAGCCTCACGTTAACTTTCAGTAAATACCCACGAAATCATAATACCTGTTGACGTGTCAGCCCTGACTGCCATCTTCGGCAAGGAAATCAAGGCACACACAAGTAAGGCTGACACAGAAGATCCAAACCCAAACCCAAAAAAAATCAAGGAATAAATTAACAGATTCCAGATTCGCATCGGTTGAAGCCAAAGCCTTAGCCGTTAGTGTTGGGACAAAGTTATGTTAATTTACTAAATCCCCCCTTTCTGATTTAAAAGCCTGTTTAATGGTAGGTAAATTAAAGTATTTTTTATTTAAAATATATTAAATTAATAAATATTATATATTTTTAAAACTTATTTTAACCTCAACACATTAACACCATATATAAAAATTAACTTAAAATAAAAATAAATATAGTTTAAAATATCTTTTTTTTAATTACTTTTCAAACATAACACCAAGATTTAAAAAAAAAAAGGAGAGTAAAGAGTAACCTGGCTTCATTTTTATTAGAGAAAGGGAGGGACAGAGGGGTCTTTCTCTCTCTTTCTCTCTCTTACTTGCTTTCTCTAACTACCATTCAAGAGAAGAGTCATGATACCTACCACCTCTTTACCTCTTTATTATATTCTTTGTTTGGTTTCTTTACACGAAAAAGCATTTGTGTTAAGGAACCGAAACACTGGCAGGGAAAGTAATTTCCTTCAACTATGAGGTCAAATTATTTTATGTGTTCGTGTCGTAATCATCGTTGAAAAGAAACTAGCTTTCCGCGCCATCGAGCTTGTTATTCAATCCTACAAGTTTATGGCCCAAAGACGAAGTCAAAGAAACAAGAGCATCAGCAGAGGAACAACCGAACTCTGGTCATAGAAATGGAAAGTAGCTCTGCTGACTTATCACCTTCTAAACCTTCATGGTTCACTCCAGAAAGGTACCTTTTCTTATGAGTTTTGAAAGGTTTAGGCCTGAATTGGATTTTTTAGTTTCAATTTTTGGTTCTGTGTTATCTTGGATATTTAGAATAAGATAAAAAATATCTTATTTTGGGTATGTATATGCATATTTTTTATGCATGAATGGATGGATATTTTGGGAATTTAAAGATTGATTTTTTAGGTTTGTGTTTAGTATTAGTTTTTTTTAAAAAGAAGCTTAAATTGGATTAAGGTTTTTGTAGTTGTTGAGGTGATGCCTATTTAGTTTTTTTATACATCATGAGGAAAATATTGGCAAATTATGCAATTGAATTTCAACATTTCTGTATTTTTAGGAAAAGTCTTGTTAAAAACATGAAACCGCTATTGATTTAACCCCTTTTGTTTTAGTTATTGGATATGTTAATATGCCATGTTATTCGTAACGAGGGACCTTGAACCCAGATAGGCTGCTGATTTGAGGGACATTGATATTTTGCTTGTGTTTTTTTAATCTAAATTTCTGTGGTCGTTCCGAGATTGGGGGAAAGTTGTTCCAGGATAAATTGCAAATTTTGTGGCCCAAATCTGAAGTATTTTGCTTTCTAGCTGTTAAATTAGGCCTAATGAACGCTGTAATTTTTGCTTTACAGGCTGCTAGTTATCTTTTGTGCGATCAACTTGATCAATTATGTGGATAGAGGAGCGATTGCAAGCAATGGTGTCAATGGGAGCCGTGGAAGTTGCTCAAAAAGTGGTACATGCACATCCGGCAGAGGAATACAGTAAGATTTACTTGGATGCTTTTGTTTGAGCCTGATACAATTTTTTTTTTTTTTGAGGATTTCATGATTGCGGCCACTGTTTCCATTCTTGTTTTGGGGGGAAGAAATGCTAATTTTACATAATGGCCAATCATCCATTTTGAAATATGCTCTTTAGTAGAAACAGATTGGACATTGTAGGTTTATTTAAAATGTTAGCATTCCATTATTTTTTACTTCAACAAAGAAAGTGCCTGTCCGTTCCCTCAAAGTAAAGATCCTTCAAGGTAAGACGTGTATAAGCATCTGATGACTATATTTGCATTTTGTATAAAACCATAAAGGTAAAAGTATTAGTAACAAGACTAAGGTGCTAAATTTGCTACTTATTTAACTTGTAAGATGAAAGTTTTAAAGACTGAGAAACCAGATTCTGAATTGTGTCTTTTCACTTCCGCTGTTAAGTGGCGGGGTGTCAAACTGCAATGCATTCTGCTTTATTCCTTATATACATCGTATCTGTGCTTACCTTATCTGTAACTTCCTGTTGATGGAAATAGCAAGCATAGACACTATTTTGCGGGAATAAAAAAACCATTCTGACTAATTTTAGTTACTTGGTTTTCATAGAGGAGATTTTAACCTGAACGATTTTGAAGATGGAGTTTTATCCTCAGCTTTCATGGTTGGACTTCTTGTGGCTTGCCCAATATTTGCATCATTAGCAAAGAGGTAATGAGCTTCTAGTTCTTTCATCTTAGCTTATGATGAATTACTATTGTTGGAGGTAAAATTTCAATGTATATGATTCTAGGAAGATGGATGGTGCAGAAAAGAAAGGGCCACTAAAGGTTACTAATTTTCAAATGAAAATATGGTCAATTATTGGAGACGCTAACATTTAATTGATATAATGGCCCATGAGTAAAATGCACTGGTGGATAGGCTTTGCTTCTAATATGCTGATGACAGGTCCTAGAATGGCAACGGGGGACCTCAAACAAGCATGCCTGAAACATTTGTGTTGCAAGTAGTTTACTTTATTCGTGTAGGGATAGCCATCATAATAACTCGGGATGTATAAGATACAAATAATGTCCCTATTTTGTGATGTTCATAAGCACCAATGCCCTATGAAGCAGAAATTATGCTATGCTTAAGATTTCTCATTTAATAGAAGGTGTCTTCCTTGGTACGTTGTGTTAAAGTTCAAAATGTCATGTAGATTTCATGGAGTTGGATCAAGAAATATGCATCAAAAGTTGTTTGCCAGTTCATCGGATTATGAAATAGGGTTTTGAAAGTGGAGAAAAGGGGAGGGCAAGCTAATCTAAGTTAGAAGAAAAACTAACTGACCAAACCACTGGCCAGAAACCTTACCTGATGCATGTTTCATTTATGTAACTTTATTGCTGAAGTGTGGGTTTGGTAAATTGTCTTGCCAAAAGTATCTTTCCTCATAAATTGAAAGATCTCCCAACAGTCATCCTGTAAAAACAAAATATGCATAAAAAACACAAAACTAATTTCTTCTAGGGCTTCAATGGATACGGAACTATCATCTTGGCGTTGAAGTACTGGTTTGGCATTTTGTAGTCAAGTGGGCAGTGTGGACAGTTCATTGTCTTGTTTCTTGATATGGTGTAATGGAGCAAGTTACCTGCATTTATGCATTGTTGTTGCATTGGCAATCACATAGAACTAAAGGAAAGAGTATTTGACTTCTTAGTCTCTTTTATAATTATTGGCATAGAAGTTAGATTATGATTTAATTCTCATTGATTTAATTTTCTGCTGAGCCCTTATGCTTTCATGAAAATCTGCAGAGCGAATCCATTTAGGCTCATTGGAGTTGGATTATCAGTTTGGACAGTTGCTGTAGTTGGTTGTGGTTTTTCAATTAATTTCTGGAGCATTACAATCTGCCGCATGTAAGTACATTAACTATCTTGTGCTGTTCTTACGTAATATTGTTTCACTAAACAATTCAATGAAATACATCTCCTTTACACACACACATCCTTATATAAGGGAAGAGCAGTTTATGCGCAGGTCAATAATAAGCTGCTATATGACGCTCACTAGTTCTGGTTTTTTGTTATTTTTTTAGGCTTGTCGGTGTTGGTGAGGCTTCATTTATAAGTCTTGCAGCCCCTTTTATCGATGATAATGCTCCTGTTGCTAAGGTGTCATTTCTTTCTTTTAGATCATGCCAAATATGTATTATTGATGATCATGTTTTATAACTGTTAACTTTGCATTGATTTCTTCGCTGGAAATGTTCTCTGTAATGTGTGAGTTGGATTTGTTATACACATATACTGGCAAACCGTCTTCTAATTCATTTAGACACTAGCAAGAAGTCCATGCATTGCTGCAAGTCCACTTATGAAGTATGTTTTAATTATTATTTTTTGTCAACTCCCTTTACTGTTGAAATTCGATGAAATTTAATTATGTACATAAAAAATAAATAGAATTCCTTAATTTTATTAGACACGAGGCTGTGAAGTTAAGTCCGTTATGGCAAATGACATGTTAAAAGTAGTGCTTGGAATTTTTCTTCATTTGTTTTTACATGGTTACAAAATTATTTGTTCTATGTTGTAAATTGTTGGTTATTAAATCTATATTGACAAGGCAAATACACATGCATATTGTATGGGCAATAATTAATTTTTAAATTATATATGTTAAATTTATTAGGTTAGCCCCTCTAAGTTTAGAAAAGGTTGTTATAAAAAAAAACTTAATTTCAAACTGGCTTTAATATTTCACAATAAAAAAAAGTTCAAATGAATAGAAATTAAGTTTGATGAACATTGATTTTGTGCAAAAGGTGTAAATAGATAGTACATCAAATTAATAAACCATAAATTCCAAAATTAATGGTATCAAGAGTTTTCTTAACCTCTTAATTTTTTGATTTTTCAATTTGGTTCTCAATCCCCCCCCCACCCCCCCACCCACACACACACACACAATTTCATCCTAATTGAGGACCAATTAATTTTGATTTTTAAGAAAGAAAAGAAAAGAATTTATTAACCCACTGGAGTTCATTACCCAATTTGTAGGCTTGAAGTTTTGACCTAGTTACCTGATTTTATGGGTTTGATGAGTTTACTATCAAACTTTATTTTTTCTAAAAACGTTATGTCATGTTTTTACTGGTCATCCAAGTTGGTTTTGAATCCATTAAATTGATTGATTTACTTTGGGTCAACTCACATGATTTAATTCAAAACTTGAGCTAGATTTAACAGGTTTCAAGATCGAACCGCTTGATTAGATTTAATGATACTTCTAGAAAAATCTTTACTCTTAATATTTTTTAAAGTTTGTTTTTTTCAAATTAGTCTGGCTTGCAGCATGGGGACTTCGCTAGTTTATATACCAAGGATGAAGCACCATCACCACTGCAACTAGTTTTGGTCACCCTTAAGCCAAGTTTCTCTTTATTCTTGCCCTCCAAACACCTCTAAAACACCCCTAGAAAGCCCATTCCATCCACAAAACACATTTCTATTCATTTAAAAACTCAATCATGTTTCCCACCTCAAATCTTTTCTTGGAACATTTTGGGGTTTGGCACCGCCGTCAACACCAATAATATTGTAGAATCCAATGGTCAGAATCGAGCCCCTAAGGAATGAAATATAAAAGATACCAATACTGGGACTGAAAATAAAATAACACCAAAAACTAACATTTAAATGCCCTTAGAAGGTGGAAAAACTAGCGGATTTTGTTTCATGGTGTAATATACTTCCTTCTTGTGCTGTTATATTCCATCAACTTTCAGCCGCACTAACCCTGTGTTTTACATCCTGTGTTTTTGTCAGAAAACTTTATGGCTTGGAATGTTTTACATGTTTATACCAACTGGATACGCCGCTGGCTATGTATACGGTGGACTGGTAAGCTTATTATATGATTGTTAAGATCCCTTTTGTCATAGAAAATCTCACTTACATGCTCAGAATAGAATATAATTACTCTGAGGAAAGGACCAGCGCTTAGTAGTTCATAAAATTTATGCCATATTTCATCTGCACTGAAACTGTATTCTCTTGTTCTTAAATAGGTTGGTGACCATTTCAGTTGGCGCTACGCTTTCTTTGGAGAAGCGGTTTTGATGCTTCCATTTGCTATTTTAGGTTTTGTTATAAAACCTTTGCAGTTGAAAGGTGAAAAATCGTTACATCCTGGTTTTTTGAGCGGAAGATAATTCCAGCTGTTCCTAAATAATTACTGATACAGGTTTTTCTCCTGCTGAATCTAAAAAGGCCCTGACATCCATGGAGATAGCTTCTTTGGAAGTTCAAGGTGCTGTGTGTAATGATAATATGGAATCTCATTATTTTGTATAATCTATATGTTTTCTGATTTTAAAGAGATGAATGAATAAGTCAAAATTTGAAGCCATCTCATCTGATCACTTCCACTTGATTTCTTAAAATCTCACAGAAAATAATGAACTCTAAAGAAATGCAATTGAATGAGGTTTTTAAACACTTGCTTGAAGCATGTGGCTAGACAACCATGAATTTGGAGAGAAGCAACAGAAATAGATGAAAACGTTAATACTGTGATGGATTAAAAAAGGAATGATAGGATGGATAAAAATTTAAAGTTATCTATCACTTTAGGCACCCAAGTACAGCCTTATACAACACCAATTAAAGTTTCATGACAGAAGTACAAGTGGACTGATTTATCATCTATTTCTTTTTCAAAGGCCCTTTCTTTTGGGATTTTTAATGTGCCACTATGTTCTGTTATTTAGTTTCTTATAAATTAAAGACCTTTTCTCATATTATATTAACCGTGTTTACATGCTGAAAGCAGATTCAGATGTTTCTGTTGTCAAAGGCTCAATGAAATCTTCCAAGTGAGCTTAACTGTCCTTAGCTCATAACATGTGCGATATAGATTGCATCCTGTAATAGATATATTGCCTGTGTGCTTGCGTGCACATGCATATCCGAGTTGGGATATGTTGGTGATTTGTTGGATTTAAATCTGTTGCAGGTCAAAATGTGCATTTGTTGATTTGAAGGAAGTCTCAAGATTTATGAAAGACTTGAAAGTGCTTTTGCTTGAGAAGGTTTTTGTAGTGAATGTTATAGGTATTCTTTTTCACACTGCTTTCTGTTAACCATCAACTTTTCAACTAGTCTTTTCTTTACGCAGACCAATTTGTCAGGTGAAAACTAATTTCTTGTGCTCCTACTGTCTTTTCTGGTCTTATTTAGTTCAATGTCTGCCTTGATAATCAACACTCAGCTAGTTTCTGGAAAGTTTGCTCATTATGAGTACTTTCCTGGACATATGCAATTTTACCATCTCTGAAATCATGCTGATTTGCTACATCTCTGTAAACTAATTGCCTGAACAGTATCTCGCTCTTTTTATTAGGTTACATAACATACAATTTCGTCCTTGGTGCATATTCATATTGGGGACCTAAAGCAGGTTATAGCATTTATAACATGGTAAGCTTTCGGATTTGATATGGCAACGGCATTAAGTTTAAAGAACTGATAACACTTACCAATGATCCTTTTTCTTTCTATCTTATTACTTTCATATTAAAGTTAAAAGCTTTTCAGAATAAACTATCGCAAAAAGTTGAGGGTGAGAGTTTATGATGTGTTTAGTCTATTTGAAGTGGTCTTCTTGCAGACTAATGCAGATATGATATTCGGAGGAATTACCATATTTTGTGGTATAGTTGGCACACTAGCAGGGGGTTATGCTCTGGATTCCATAAATTCCACAATTCCTAATGCTTTTAAGGTACGTAGTCTTGCATATAAAGGGAATGTTCTAAGATATGTTCAAGTGCCCATTGCAATTATTTTTACAACTGAAGCTGCTATCCACTATTTTGCCTTGTTTAATTGCTAAATGGTGTTTGGTATCTCTTCATTTTTTTCCCTTTCCTTTTCTAGTGAACTCCTTTTCTCAACTAATACCCTCTTGTTCATCCACTATTTTCAATATCCTTGCGCTCAAGATCTAGTAATTTTAATTGGATGATCATAAATGATACCCAGGAGAAGAATAATTTGTCAATATTTAGGAACTGAATGTTTTCCCTCTTGGGTGTCTTCTCCATTAAATAGAATGAAAATAGATTTACATGCCCTTCCTATACTTTCGGGCTAAGACTCAAAGAACAAGTGTTCAACTGAAACACTACTATTTACAATTAGTAATTTATTTTCTAATTAATACATACTCAAATATCAATTCCCGTGATATCCCCCCTCAAATTGATGCTGGTCGATCAAGAAGCATCAATTTGTCCACAAAGAATTTATGCCGATGTCGAGAGAGAGCTTTAGTGAAAATGTCTGCAGTTTGGTGTTCGGTAGAAATGTGAGGAAGTGTAATTTCATGGCGGTGAACAGATTCACGAATAGAGTGGCAGTCAACCTCAATATGTTTTGTACGCTCATGAAAGACTGGATTAGTAGCAATCTGAATCGCACTAGTATTATCAGCATGAAGAGGAGTGGGATGAAGTTGAGGAAAACCAAGTTCCCCTAATAATCCACGAAGCCATGTAATTTCAGAGCATGCGGAAGACATAGCACGATATTCGGATTCCGTGGAGGATTTGGAAATTCTATCTTGCTTCTTACTCTTCCAAGAAATGAGTGCATTGCCCAAAAACATACACCATCCGGTAACAGAGCGACGAGTATCTGCACAACCAGCCCAATCGGCGTCACTATATCCTTCCAACTGTAAGGAAGATTCCTTAGGAAAGAACAATCCTCGTGAAGAGGTACCCTTCAGATATCGTATAATACGGCGAACAGCAGCAAGGTGAAGATGACGAGGGGCCTGCATAAATTGACTAACCTGCTGCACTGCAAATGAAATATCAGGACGAGTAATCGTCAAGTAATTTAAACTTCCAACTAGTTGCCGATACAAGGATGGATCCGACAGAAGCTCGCCTTCCTCCTGACAAAGCTTAACATTGACCTCCAATGGAGTAAGAACAGAGTTACCCATTTGGAGACCCGCTAGTGAAATTACCTCCTCTGTGTACTTGTGCTGATGTAACAATGTACCGGTCGGAGTATTTTGAAACTCAAGGCCAAGAAAATACTGCAAATTGCCAAGATCTTTCATGTGAAAAGAGTCTTGGAGATGTTTTTGCAAGTGCTTAAGTAACTCAGTATCTGATCCAGTAATCACAATATCATCAACATAGACTAGAAGCAATACAATTCCTGCAGATGTCTTGCGAAGAAACAAAGAGGAATCAAACTGACTTTGAATAAAGTGAAAATCAAGCAAAGTAGAGCGAAATTTATCAAACCATGCCCGCGGAGCCTGTTTCAAACCATATAAAGATCTGCGTAGCCGACAAACTTCGGAGGAAGGTGTTTTAAACATGCCCGGAGGTGGAGACATATAAATTTCTTCCTTCAAATCCCCATGTAGAAACGCATTTTTCACATCCATTTGTCTAAGAGACCACTCCTGTGATGTAGCAAGTGCCAATATAGTCCGTACAGTAGTCATTTTAGCTACTGGTGCAAATGTCTCTTCATAATCAATACCATATTCTTGTCGATTTCCAAGAGCCACGAGACGGGCCTTATACCGGTCTAGGGAGCCATCAGATCTAAACTTAACTGAGTAAACCCACTTACAACCAATAGGTTTGACTCCAGGCGGACAAGTCATAAGATCCCAAGTGTGATTTTCTTGAAGAGCTTGAATTTCCTCTTGCATGGCCTGCTGCCAGCAAGCCTGAGTGGCTGCCTGAGTATAAGAGTGAGGAACAGAAATAGTATCGAGAGTGGCAGTAAACGAGGTATGAGAAAAGCCATACCTATCTGGCGGATGTATAACTCGAGTGGACCGTCGCGGTGCCGGTAGTGTAGAATCAAGTGACGAAGTGGTGTCTGGAAGGGGCACTGGAGGAGGACGTCTTTGATACACTATACCTGGTTTAAATCGCTTAGCAGAAAGAGGGACATCATCAAAAGGAGGAAGAGGAGCAGTAGGGGCAGTAGGGGAATCAGAAATAACATGAGATTGAAAGAAATATTGATTTTCAAAGAAGACTACATTCCGGGAGATTCGAAATTTATTTGCATGAGCATCATAACATATAAATCCTTTCTGAGTAGGGCTATATCCCATGAAAGCACATGTGACAGACTGGGCAACAAGCTTGTGACGTTCAGTAGGTGGCAGATGGACAAAACAAACACACCCAAAAGTATGAAGTGATTTATACTCAGGAGGTATACCAAATAAACAAAGATATGGAGAATCATAATTTAGAGTGACCGTAGGCAAGCGATTGATCAAATAAACAGCTGTAGATAATGCTTCTACCCAAAATTTGGTAGGTACAGATGACTCAATTAGCAAAGTACGAACAACATCTAAGAGATGACGATTCTTACGCTCAGCGACTCCATTTTGTTGAGGGGTGTAAGGACAAGAGCGTTGAGAAATTATCCCTTTTTGCTGAAGATAATTTTGAAAGGCATGTGACATATATTCCCCTCCTGAGTCGGAGCGTAAGATTTTGATAGAAGTACTAAATTGTGTCTCGACAAGTGCCACAAATCTTTGAAAAACAGAGAACACGTCAGCTTTAGAGCAAAGAAAATAGATCCAGGTAAATCGACTGTAATCATCAATGAATGTCACAAAATAACGATACTGTCCATGAGAAGTAATAGGACTTGCCCCCCAAACATCAGTATGCACAATTTCAAAAGAGGCGGAAGCACGACTACCATGCACAGGAAAAGGTAAGGTTTTACTTTTACCAAGACGACAAGTAGCACAATCAAAGGATGAGGAAGAATTATTATTATTGCCCAAAAAACCATGTTTCAAAAGATGAGTTAAGACAACAGAATTTGGATGACCCAATTTCTTATGCCATACTTCATTGTTATTGGCAGTAGCCATACAAGCAAAAGAAACAACATTAGGTATAGAAAAATATAGCGTAAAAAGACGTCCCAATTTAGGCCCCTTCGCGATCACCATTCCCGACACCTGATCCTGCACAATACAACCACCATGGGAAAAATGAACATCACAGTTATCATCCACCAATTGTCCAACAGAAATCAAGCTAGTAGATAATTCAGGAGAGACAAAAACATCTTTAAAAGAAGGACCCAAATCACCAACAGCAGTAATAGGAAGTGTACTGCCATTAGCAATCTGAATAGATTGCGTGCCGTCATACTCATGAACATCATGCAGATCCGTCTCATTACCAGTCATATGATTAGAAGCAGCCGAATCAACAAGCCAAGGTGTGGAGGTAGGAATTTTACCTTGTAGGCCTAAGGCCGTAAAAGCCGAGACAATCATCTGTTGAACCATAGCAGGTGTGAGAACAGATGAATCAGAGCTTACAGTGGGAGGAGCAGAAGGTGATGGCTGGACAGAAGCTTGAAAAGCTTGAGATTGTCGATTCTGAGGTCGCATCCGACAGTCTTTAACGAAATGGTCTGGTTTCTTACAATAGTTGCAAATTTTCTTTTTACAGTTGCGAGCAATGTGACCAAGCTCGTTGCAGCTGTAACACTGCAACCTGGGCGGTCCTCTTCCTTGCGCTGCATAGGCTACATTAACAGGCTCAGAAAAAACCTTTTGAGAGGCCATACCCATATTAGTGGATAATCGTTGCTCCTCACGCAATAAATCCCCCAAACAGATATCCAAGGAAGGAACCGGATCACGGTTCAATAAACCAGCTCTAACATGTTCAAATTCAGGACGAAGCTTCATCAAAAATTGATCGCGTTGACTCTCAGCATGAACCGCTTGAAGAGCCGCGAGAGCCGTAGTAGGAACCTTAGTATGAACAATAGCAGAATACTCGCTCCAGATATTAATAAAACCAGAATAAAATTGTTCAATGGTTAAGTTACCTTGACTGTAAGTGTTAATCTCCATCTCCAACTGGAATTTCCTAGCACTGTTATCTTGATGATAAATGCGGTGTAAATATCCCCACATATCCTTAGCCGTAGAGAAACACCGAAGATTAGTAATAAGATGAGGCTCAATTGTTCCCAATAGCCAAGAAATCACCTTAGCATCCTGGACCTCCCATTTAGCCAATTCCTTTTCATCGGTGGGAATTTTAGTTGAATTATCAATATGATCAAATAATTCTTTCCCTTTCAAAAACATTTTAAACTGGAATTCCCATGTCGAAAAATTCTTTCCAGTAAAACGAATAATATTATTTTCCATTATGCAAATCCTGGGAGAGTAATACCAAAAAAATATAACTGATTAAGGCCCACAGATCCGGGCCTAAAGACAGCCCAAATGTAGCCCACAAACAAACCCAACACTGCCCAAATACAGCCTCTCAATGAGCCCAATCACAGCCCAAACACAGCCCAATCACAGCCCAAACACAGCCCAGTCACAGCCCAAACCCAATCACAGCCCAAACACAATCACAACCCAGCCCGAAACCTTAATTTTACACTGCCAACTCAGCCCAAAACGTAAATGTAATAAAGTGACAGACAGGAAGTAGAAAACAGTACCGTTTTAAGACTTCTTCTTCAACAATTCACGCAGAATAGAGGAGGCGCCGACGAGGATGTTCAGAACGCCGATCACTTCTCCAACCACTATAGGACCTCCGACCACCACAGAAATCACCGATATACTCACGACAACCCAGCCACAACAGAAAACCCACGAAGTCGATGACCACCGACAGTGCCAACACACCAAAAAAAATCACGAATCACGCCACCACAGAAACAGAAAACCCAGCAGCCACACCAAAGAACACACACCAGAAACAGAGCAGTAAAACACCACTCAGCCACCACGTCAACCACAACCAAAAAAAATCCCCAGTGAGCTTTGCTCAAAAATAGAGCAACAGAAGACACGGAAAAAAAATTATGTTTACACACACGATGAGTCACAGGTCAGTAGAAGCTCTGATACCATGTCAATATTTAGGAACTGAATGTTTTCCCTCTTGGGTGTCTTCTCCATTAAATAGAATGAAAATAGATTTACATGCCCTTCCTATACTTTCGGGCTAAGACTCAAAGAACAAGTGTTCAACTGAAACACTACTATTTACAATTAGTAATTTATTTTCTAATTAATACATACTCAAATATCAATTCCCGTGACATAATTTACAGCTGATTGAAAATAGCTCACGCTTACTTTTGGTATTAACGAGACTCGTTTTTGTCAAAATAGCTCTAGGCTATTTAGCTATTTAAATATCTGGCTTTGAATTAGTTTATGTCTCTAAAATTACTGAAATCTTTTTTCTTCTCAAATTGTTGAACTCCTTGCAGCTTCTTTCAGCAGCTACATTTGTTGGGGCAGTATTTTGTTTCAGTGCCTTCTGTTTTAAGAGCATGTATGTCTTCCTTGCTCTTTTTGCTATTGGTGAACTATTTGTCTTTGCAACTCAGGTACTAGATCTTGCTGCTAGCATTTGTTATACCTTTAGCATTTTTTGCACGTGGTTTAGCATTTATTGCACGTGTTTTTCATTGTACCAAGTATCTGTGTTCATTTCCAGGCTCCTGTAAATTACATATGTCTTCACTGTGTTAAACCAAGTTTGAGACCACTATCTATGGCTATGTCCACTGTTGCAATTCACCTCTTTGGAGATGTGCCTTCCTCGCCACTTGTTGGTGTTCTCCAGGTTTGCCTTCAAAGCTTCAATGCTTTTTTGTTTGAACGATGTGCCTTTGCTGAACTGATGTTTTTTGTTTGGAAAAGATAGACATACACCTGTTATCCTCCCAAAAAATGTAAAGAAAATGTAGGATTTTCATGAATCTTAAAGAAGAAAAGGAAGCATGGTCCTATTTCTTTCCCGTGAGCATATTTCTTGAAGTACAGAATAATCCAGTGAAAGAAAAATGACAACGAAAATATCGTTGAACAGAATTCGTCACCCGCAACATTCTGAATACGTTATGCAGACCTGAACGGAACGGGACAGATGGATTTTGTGTGGAGTGTAGCTTCCTTTCTAAAAATCAATCTTGAAGAGTATTTCGCCTTTTATAAATCTGGATCAATGAAGCTGTTTTAATTTGAGACTAACATGCAGAGAGAGGGAGTTCATCCGAATCTGGGGTTATCCAGCTATCACAATAATACCTGATTGTTATAGTTTATGCCTTCCCAGCATCAACCAATGAAGTTTAACTTTCACATCGTTAAGATTGGATTGAATTTTTTTTTTATGCATGCATAGGTGATGATAATTTTAGTTCCTCAAACAGTGGAAAATATCTTGCAGGATCAAATTAACAGCTGGAGGAAGACTGCTCTTATTCTGACTTCCATTTTGTTTCCAGCAGCAGCGATATGGTTTATAGGTAAGTTTTTCACAGCAATTCCTCAATGGTATATCAGCAGAGTTGCATAAACTCATCATTTCGCTCCATGACAGGAATATTTATGCACAGCGTGGATAGATTTAATGAAGAAAGTGAGCATCCTGAAGTGACTACAACTGACATTTCTGATACAGCGCCTTTGCTTGATAGGAAGGCAGCAGGAACAACAGAAACTTCGGCTGAACCATGAAGTTTTCACAGGAATTGTTATTTTGTTTTCTGCACTATTTCTGAGCTTGTCCACGCGCAAACGTAAGTTTTTCTGGTGTATATAATCTTCCTACTGCGGATAGGAATTGATTATCTTTAATTCAATGCCTCTTAAGTAATCCTTGCAGATTCTAACACATAATTATTATTTTTAATTAAGTTTGAAATTTAAATTGCACAATTTTAAATAATTTTATTTTTGGATTTGAACT
This sequence comes from Salix brachista, assembly GCA_009078335.1. Classification (NCBI taxonomy): domain Eukaryota; kingdom Viridiplantae; phylum Streptophyta; class Magnoliopsida; order Malpighiales; family Salicaceae; genus Salix; species Salix brachista. The sequence continues at coordinate 21,363,200 of CM018587.1, forward strand.
ATATATATATATATATATATATATATAAACATAAATAGTACAACCTTAAAATAATTTCATTTCAATTATGAAGTACTAATCGAAACAAAATTGACAAATTGGCTATACAAGCTGGCATGCCTTAGGCATGAAGAAATCACCTTTCATTTTCAACATCCGCTTGCTCTCTCTCTCATGCTCAGCCATGTTCTCCACGAGGTCAGAGAATCCTCTGGATAAGCCTAGCCCATCCCATTCCAGCCCACCGCACAAATCCGATGGGAGAAAATGGATAGCCACAAGCCCACAACAGCATTGTACATTATACAACGCAACTACAAGAAAATACTTATCATTTGTTTTTTGCTAATAGCAGAGCTATACTCTTTTAATATAAAATATATATTTTTTATTTTTAAAAATACTTATCATTTTATATCAACGCATAAACATGGACCTAATGGGCAATCCGAGTTGTGAGGATGAAAAAGAAAAGGAAAATAAGAAAAGCAAGGGCGCATTTGAAAAGTATGTACACTACCACTACTAAATAGTAAGTAAATACGAAAAAAAGAAGACAGACGGCTTCGTTAGAAGATTCGAGAATGTCAATGTCAACACTGAGAAGAAGGATCTAGAACAAAGAAACACCTTCCTTCTTTTTTTTTCTCTCTCTCTATATAACCACACTCAAGGCTCCGCCTTTACATACCGCTCCAATTTCTTCCAAAACCCTAGATCTCCCTTTTATCTCCACTCTCTCGTGTTGGCGTGTTGCTTCGGTTTCCTTCTCCGTGAGCACAGCAAAAACAATGGCGGATGCGGAGACGTTTGCTTTCCAAGCTGAGATCAATCAGCTGCTGAGTTTGATTATCAACACTTTCTACAGCAACAAAGAGATATTTCTTCGTGAACTCATCAGCAATTCCTCTGATGTATGTCTCATTTTATCTAATTTTCTGCTTCTGTTGTTATCTTTTTGTCTCGTGGTTTCGCGTTTCAATAGAGTGATTAACATGTATGTTTTTAGCTGAGTGTTGGGGCTATGATGTTTTTGTTTGATAAACCCCTTGTTGCTCTGTTTTAATGATGTTGAAGATCTACTTTATTTTTATTTTCTTTTTATATCTCGTTTTATGTATGAATAGGGTAATTAATTCGTGTATAAATGTGTTTCAGCTGAGTTTTGAGACTTTGATTCTTTGTTTGATGAACTTTCTTGCTGTAATGTTTTAGTTATGTTAAAAACATTTCGTGCGTTGTGGTATTTGTTGATTCGAATTCGAGCCAGCAGATGGTAGCAATAGCTTATGATGTTATCGTGTTTCTGTGCTTTATAGGCTCTGGATAAGATTCGATTTGATAGCTTGACCGACAAGAGCAAGCTCGATGCCCAGCCCGAGCTTTTCATTCACATTATTCCTGACAAGGCCAGCAATACCCTCACTATTATTGATAGTGGTATTGGAATGACCAAGTCTGGTAAGCATCTAATTTTTGTTTTTAACTATTTATGTTTGAATTTTGTTGCATTTGTTAATTATGATTCTGTTTTTGATTGATATCTGATTCTGCTTTTGTTTTCGTGTTTTTACCAGACTTGGTGAACAACCTCGGCACCATTGCAAGGTCTGGAACCAAGGAATTCATGGAAGCCGTTTCCGCTGGCGCTGATGTTAGCATGATTGGACAGTTTGGTGTGGGGTTCTACTCGGCTTACTTGGTTGCTGACAAGGTGATTGTTACCACCAAACACAATGATGATGAGCAGTATGTGTGGGAGTCTCAGGCTGGTGGTTCATTCACTGTCACCAGGGATAACTCTGGTGAGAACCTCGGCAGAGGTACTAAGATCACTCTCTACCTCAAGGAAGACCAATTGGAGTACCTTGAGGAGCGTCGTCTCAAGGATCTGATTAAGAAGCACTCTGAGTTCATTAGCTATCCTATTTCTCTTTGGGTTGAGAAGACCACCGAGAAGGAGATTTCTGATGATGAGGATGAGGAAGATAAGAAGGACGAGGAGGGTAAAGTAGAGGATGTTGACGAGGAGAAGGAAAAGGAAGAGAAGAAAAAGAAGAAGATCAAGGAAATTTCACACGAGTGGTCTTTGGTGAACAAGCAGAAGCCCATCTGGATGAGGAAACCAGATGAGATCACTAAAGAGGAGTACGGTGCGTTTTACAAGAGCCTTACCAATGACTGGGAGGAGCACCTTGCGGTGAAGCACTTCTCAGTTGAGGGCCAGCTCGAGTTCAAAGCTGTCCTCTTCGTCCCTAAGAGGGCTCCGTTTGACCTTTTTGACAACAAGAAGAAGCAGAACAACATCAAGCTCTATGTCCGCCGTGTCTTCATAATGGACAACTGTGAGGAGTTGATGCCTGAATACTTGAGCTTTGTGAAGGGTATAGTGGATTCTGAGGATCTTCCTCTCAATATTTCAAGAGAAATGCTCCAGCAGAACAAGATCCTCAAGGTTATCCGCAAGAACTTGGTCAAGAAGTGCATTGAGCTCTTCTTTGAGATTGCCGAGAACAAGGAAGATTATGACAAATTCTACGAGGCATTCTCTAAGAATTTGAAGCTAGGTATTCACGAGGATTCCCAGAACAAAACCAAGATTGCCGAGTTACTTCGATACCACTCAACCAAGAGTGGCGAGGAGTTGACCAGCCTGAAGGATTACGTGACCAGGATGAAGGAGGGCCAGAGTGATATCTATTACATCACAGGAGAGAGCAAGAAGGCTGTAGAGAACTCCCCGTTCCTTGAGAAGCTGAAGAAGAAGGGGTACGAGGTTCTGTACATGGTCGATGCAATCGATGAATATGCCGTGGGACAACTAAAGGAATTTGAAGGAAAGAAATTGGTGTCTGCAACCAAGGAAGGTCTCAAGATCGAGGAGACCGAGGATGAGAAGAAGAAGCAAGATGAGTTGAAGGAGAAATTCGAGGGCCTGTGCAAGGTGATCAAGGATGTGCTCGGTGACAGGGTGGAGAAGGTCGTGGTATCTGATCGTGTGGTGGACTCTCCCTGCTGCCTGGTCACCGGCGAGTATGGCTGGAGTGCGAACATGGAGAGAATCATGAAGGCACAAGCACTGAGGGACAGCAGCATGGCTGGGTATATGTCAAGCAAGAAAACAATGGAGATTAACCCGGAGAACGCGATCATGGACGAGCTGAGGAAGAGGGCTGACGCTGACAAGAACGACAAGTCAGTGAAGGACCTGGTCCTCCTGCTATTCGAGACTGCTTTGCTAACATCTGGATTCAGCTTGGATGATCCTAGCACCTTCGGCAGTCGCATCCACAGGATGCTGAAATTAGGACTGAGCATTGATGAGGACGACAGTGCTGGTGCTGACAATGACATGCCTCCGCTGGAAGATGCTGCCGCCGACGAGGAGGGTAGCAAGATGGAGGAGGTCGACTAAACCCCAGCACTACTGTCAAGCAGCAGCAGCATCTGCTAGAGTGGTCCCCACCTATCCTACATTTAATCTAATCCCAGCCAGTCTCTTACAAGTTATGGATTTTGATTTCCTAAGGTTTATCAAGGATGATATCTGCTATTGTTATTAAGACATGATTTCTTTTTTCAATTGAAGCTCCGGAATATGCAAAATTTCATCTCCACAGCCTTTTTCATCGTCTCTGGTTGAATTTTCTTTCACGGTGTCAATGCTGGTGTGTCACGGAAATTTGCTACCGGGTCAAAAGCCTGCCTTTTTCTCGTATTTCGTCCGGTTCTTCGCTCTACGAGCAATCCTCGGTCTCACTCATTGAATTCAACCCGGTATTCTTCACTGAAAGGCAAATTCTACACGACTTCGCCGATGCAACTCATCGAGGGCCGGCACGTGGGTTCGAACTTCCGAGATACCGCTTACCTGATACAATATCCTTGCTGTGTGTGTGCACTTTATGCTTCCAGCCCACCTTTTTCGCAGCCGAAGTTGCATTTTAAAACATTAACTTAAATGAACGCGAGCCGTTGATTTGGAAAATAATTATTTTGTTTAATGTTTAGATTAAATCTCGAACCTGATAATTAATCTATTAAACACATGTTTTCCATTATATTTTTTGGGCTCAATAGTCTATGTATTCTTTAACTCAGGCTCTAAAATTATTATTTACTCCATTTAGTTAGACTATGTGCTGCACCAAATAGACTAAACTATTACTCCACTTGATTATTTAAATACTCATTTTTGGATATACTATTTCTTGAATTAGTTGGAACCTCAGTTTTAGATTTTGGGTTATTCCAAGTTTCCAACTAGTTAGAAGCTAGAACAACTAATAATTCTAAATAAAATAAATATTTTTTTTCACTCTTTAATGTATATGTATATGTGTGTGTGTGTGTACGGAAAACGTTGTCAGCTTCAGTCAGCTGCTGAGCATTCTACACCTATGTTTGGCTCGTTGTTTAAGGCCCACAGTTTTCGTTTGCCTGTTTTAGGCAAACCTACCCTGCGCTATTCGCTATATATAAACACCCTTTAACCATCAGGACCTTACTTCTCTGCATTTCTTTTCCACCATGGCTCCTACAGCTTCGATGCTTCTACTTCCCTACCATAACAAGTCTTCGTCTCCACCATCTCCTCTTTCTTCAGCACCCTCACCCGCTGCTTTTTCTGGGGCTAAGTTCTCTGTAATGACATGGGTTCGGCAAGACAAACCAATCCTCAAAGGAAGATCTCAGGGTAAAGAGTCTTTCATGGCTGGTCCTTCTTCTCCTGCTAATGATTCTGACAAGGTAAAGAGGTTTGAAGAAGCGCTTGAACGCAGCTGCTGGTGCTAGGATGGGGCTGCATGGTTTTGCGGTTTTTCCATTCTCTTCTTTATTTTCAACCACTGTAATGAAAACCACCTGTATATAGCTGTTTGCAATGGCTTTGAATGGATTTTACTTTGATCAAATGGGAGAATCAGAAGGGGCTTGTTGCTTTGATTAAATGTTGGGTTTTAATCAATTCTGGATAAATGAACTCAACAACCAAGCACATCCAAGGTTTACCATCTTACCATCAATGATCAATCGGTTGTTAGTGTAATGAATCCAGCTCCTTTGACTCCGTACGCGTTGAAAATTTTATTCTGCCTGGCAGTTTATGGACGCATATTATGGCTTATACAGTTCAATGGCCAAACCCCAACTTTGCCCATCCTATGTGTTGTTGAAGGTGATGGAATTTTTTAAGAGGCTCACCCCATCCATTCACCTCTACAATATGAAAGGAGAATATCTAGTTATTTGATGCAGAAAAGGTTATGTTTAGTGTTTGCTACTTCGAAATTGAAGGGTGAAAAAGTGAGGATTATATGCCACCCACCAACCTTTATTACAGTGAAACTGACCATGATAACAGGAATGTTAGGTTTTTACTTGATTATATAGCCTTGGCTTCTTACACCACCCATTCACAGGTACCAGAAATGTATTCTGAATCTCACAAAGAAACACGAACAACGGATTATTCAAACTCATTGCCGAGGAAAAAATGTCATCAATGTCATCAATCAATGTATAAGACAACGCAGGGCTTGCTTGCCGGAAGTTAAAATCCGGGCAAGTAAGGCCAAAAAAATACTACTTCCAGCTCCAGCTCAATAATAATACTTTCAGCTCCGACGCTAGTCTACCAGTGGCTTTTATACAAGAGAAAGCTCTCCAGCAGGGACAGATCTCTTGACGAGTTTAGCCCAAGATTCATTGGTCTCCATGATGACCTTGAGAGCATAGTCCTATCCATCACGGAAGACACGGAAGATTATAGAATAGAAACAAGTAGCAGTAAACATTATGTGTGTGTGTGTGTGTGTGTGTGTGTGTGTGTGTATAAAGAGGATAAAGCTAAGGCATGCTGTTCTATGTTATTATACAAATTGGAACTGGCTATCAGAGGATTGGAACAGAACAAGGATGGTTATCAATTTATTCAATTATCCATCAATGACAATGCTGTCCATGGTGTTCTGCCACATGACATAAAGGCCCTCACTAAAGTAACCGCCACTAACGGTAAAATTGATATCTGTACATTGTTGAAGAATTATGGCTTTCAATTCATTTATCACCTTATGCGGTCAAATGCGCTCAGAATAAAATGATGTCGTAGATGGTTGTATGTCTAAATAATGCAATCTTTTTTCAGCGCAGGAACCTTTTACAGCATGTTTAGCCAAACCCACAATTCGCAACAGGGGGGAAAAAGAAGAGAAAATGAGGCGAAATTAACACCCAACAAAGCTGTAACATACATGTGAAGATTCTATTAAATAAATTACCTTTTTTTGGTTCAAATAATAAAATACCTTGTTTGCTGCTTTGTTGCCAAGACCAAACTTATTGGCAGGTTTCCCATCAGGGATCTTATAGTCTCTGAACCAATCCCTGATTGCAGTGAGAGTGCCCTGAAGATAACCACCAGATACTTAGCCTATGTATTCCTGTTTATATTACATTCTTTCATTTCCAAATTAATAATAAAATAAAAATGATTCTGCAATTTGCATGTTGGTATTAGCATAATTTCCAGATTTAATCAATGTCCTTGCTTGTTTTAGGACAATATTATTCAGTTATGTCCATGAAGAAATCCTAACAAAAAGTACTTTCATCACACCCTAGCTTTACCATTAATCGTCTTTTACAATGTCAGCGATATTGGATGTGATACATGACCAACATATTTGGCAATTCCATATCCCTAACTTAGCATTCCAGATTTTTCACACATTTGTGCGCTTATTACAATAGATTAGCACATTAATGCTTACAACTATGTAATCATTTACATCCCTTCAATCTGATTAAGAGAAGGCAAAAATACATCCTTATCTTTTGTGAACACAATCTAACTATTTAATAGCATATTTCTTATTAGCTGGTGAAGGAACATGTAATGGAATCGACAAGTGATTGTGGTGCAGTATTGTTTGGCTGCTTGGTGATAGAAGGACTTACAGGGAAATGTTTCTCTACACCATCAATATCATTTACAAGAGATGCTCGTGGATCATCCAAGGAGATTGCAACAATTTTCCAGTCAAGTTCCCCTTCATCAATCATGGCCAAAGCAGCCAAGGGCTTGATCTTAAGAATTTCACCAACTTTCCCCCGTCTTTCACCAATCTCAACGACATCAACTACAAACAGAGACAACCATTTTACAGAATTGAGATGCTACTTAACTGGAACAAGCAAATGCTAGAATCCACGAAAAAGGCAAGTGTCAAAATAGAATATATGTTGATAAATACCAGGATCATTATCTCCAAATGCTCCTTCAACTTCAGCATTCGCAAGAGATGGGTCTTCCCATGTTTGTGGAAGCAATCCATAGTTCCAGTTTATATTGTAGCTGAAGATAAGGCAGAGAAACGAGTTGAAATCCAATACAACACTCTCAGGTGATGATATAAGCAGGGGAAATGGAACTGTATGTTTAACTCCAATGGGCTAGCACTAATAGTGCATATGCCGAGAGAAAAATTCAAGTATCCGTAAGAATCCAATGAATGGATCATAAAGGAAGAAACTAGCAAATCTTACGGATAGTATCTTAGCTTCCCCTTTTTAGTATCTTGCTTAATGGGAGTGAATTGCTCATCGGTAGCAACCTCCATCTTTGCACTTGATTCTTTTGGAATTTCAACAATGAAGTTGAATGTCCCGTCTCCCAGGTGCAATGGTATGTCATGCCAGGGAGAAACCTGTAATACCAAACAACACTTACATTACCAGTAAGCAGATACAAAACCAAAAGTGCGCTGTTCTGAACGGTTGAAGAAAATCCGAGTCAGAGGTGGTCTGTAAGGGAGCAGCATGTCAATTTTCTTAAGGAACTAACAGATGACCTGGTTTCTGGCACATGGAAGACCAAGTCGTCTGCAATGCAAAATGGGGTATACATAATCTTATCTTCACTATAAGAGCCTTTCATTCAAGTTTCTAATTCAGATGGCCAGAACTAAAAATAAACATCGAGACCTCAAAAAAGTAAAGCATAGAAACATCAGATACTAACATTAATCCTCGCAAGAAAAATTGAACTATCGAAAACAATGTATACTTATTTTCCGAAACAAACATAAATAAGTTTAAGCACAGATATACACTGAAATCAATGTCATTCGAGACAGGAGTTAGTTTTCGAAAGAGTTTCCTTCTGGGTTAAACATATTACTTTGATTCCTCGCATTTTATCACCAAACAAAACAGATTGCATATAAAAAGAGAAGTTTTTCAATCGATAGAAAGTGAAAGTCATAACCTTTTTGTCAGAACTGTCAAGGAAGTAGACACGGTAATCAAGGGTTTCAGGCTGGCCTTCTTCCTTGATATGAAATCCAGGGTTGTAAATAGACCTACAAGAAAACAACCTCTTTGAAACTCTTTTCGTGGTGTTGTTGAAGCAGAGGTTGTTACAGCTGGGATTTTTTTTATTTAAACTGAAGAATGGTTTTTTAAGGAGCAAACAGGATACTGATGTGTTGGTTGCAGCAGACATCACTCTAGCCGTCGCCATTTCTGTACTAGACTCGCTGATAGTACCCTTTTCTCGGCTAAATTCACTGGGAGAGTACTTCTTGTGGCTTCAGGGCTCTTGCTTAAAAGGTGGCGATTTTTCAAGTTTTTGAGCCACACAGGTTGAGAACAAGTTGTTTAACCTTTATATTGATTGGCTGTCTTTCACTCTTGAGTAAATAAATTATTAATTAGTCCCTGGTTTTATAGAATCAGTTAAATATTCTCTCTAATTTTGAAAATAATTAGTCAATCTCTATATTCTTAAATTTGTTTGTAGATTGACTTGTTTCCTTATTTCATATATTTTTTTAATCTATTATATTTATATTTTTATTTTAAAAAATAAACAGATAGTGTGAAAAATTGATGAGAAATTAATATATTTTTTCTAAAACAAAAGAATATATATATATATATATATCAAATAAAGTATGAACAATTTTAATCAAGGAATTAATTGACTATTTTAAAACTAAATAAATATTATTTATTTATTTATTATTAATGCATTTATTAAAAAATAATTATAAACGACTGCGCATCGGGGTATTTTGAATCTTGCCAAATCCTGTCGAAAGGAATTTATCGTTAGTGCTAGATGGTGGCTATCTTGTCTCAAAAATGATTGGGTGATATTGAATGACATGGCAACGTATGATAGGTTTGTATAAATTCAATAATAGTAATTTCATTAATTTTGAAGATCTACCTGCGTGATTTTAAAAAATAACGTATTGTATAGTTTATTCATTTTACATTTTATTTCTATAGCTTTGAAAATTTCATGAATTTTACATGTTTATAATACTTTACAAGGCAAAATAAATAAATTATATATAAATAAATATATATATAATGTAAACGTGCTTTATATATCTAGTTGAGCGAGTAAAATCCTGACTGTTCTAGATTTTTACAGGGAATGCACATCCTAACTCGAACTCAAAACTTGTTATGCAAATCACAAGTAATTTATTATTACGTCACGCTCTTTGAAAACTTTACATCATATATGATGAACGGGAGAACCAAACTAAAAAGCACCATGATCTTTTTTTTTCATCAACTAGTTCTTATTCCCACAACTTTCATCAACAAGAGGAAGAGGTTATGAGGTTTTTTATTCATCCCTCCTGTGTTGAATTCTTGGGTGATGAGCTGCTATTGTTCCTTTAGCTTGATTTTGATCGTCTCCCATTTGAATTTAAACATGCAAGGATTAGGTGATATAATCATATAAATATTATTTAAATGATGCATGTCCGAGAGAAGAGCAATGTAATCAATCTACTTTATCATCAAATTAATCTAGCTCATAATTATTACAAAAACATGATAAGAGGCTGTGTTTAAAATATGATGGAAGATAGGACTCTTGTTATAAATGTAACGGGCCTAGGTTTTTTTTTTTTTTTTTTGAATTTGAGGAATTTTTTTTTTTTTGGAAAACATAGTTTGCAGCCTAGCCTAGGTGAGTAAGTAAAATCTCGATTGTCCTAGATTCTTAAAAAATATACACGTTCTGACTCAAACTCGAGACCTGCTATGCATGTCTCAAATTTTTTACCATCATGTCATGTCTATTAAGGACGAGTGTAGATTGTTCCTCATTAAAATACCAAAAGGACGCTCGCCACTCATTAAAATACCAAAAGGCATGTTAAAAGACCTTACTAATTATGCCATTAGGTTTGACTAATTCCCTCTTATTTTAAGGGTTTATAAATTAGGTATCCAACTTTCACTTAGCTATTTTTTTTTTATAATATTTAATTTAAATTATCTTTTTTATTTGGAAACTACTATTATTTATATTTTTATTTGGAAACTACCTCTAAAAAAATAAAAGTGAGTATTTGTCTATGTAGTAAATTCTCAAATAATAAAAGTAGAAGATAATAATTATGTACATAAGAGATTTGAGAATTCTTTTTTTTTTTAAATAAAAAATAATAATTGTTTTTCCATCACTCCCTTTCCCTTTCATTCGCCCTCGCTTTATTCTTAAACCATTGCAAGTATGATGCTTCATCTAGAAGGAGTGAATTATAAGACCACTATTTTATTTATTTATTATTATTTATGATCAACTACTAATTGGTCAATATTAAATTAGTTTTTATGTCAATTAAAATTAAATTGTTTTTTCAAACACTCTCAAAAACTCATCCTCTAGCAGATGCAAAGTAATTTAACAATATTTTCAGGTGCTTTAAACTGAAAAAAGGGTACAAAAAATTGAATTTATTCTACATAGAATATAAATATTAATTAATAATTGAAAATTCTAAAATCTGCTCAAGGACACACCTTAATTACAAACCGTCGGATTCTTGATCGGACGACCAGGAACAGAAAAACCAATTCTTTTAACAAACACGACATTTTCCATCAAGGGGTCAAATATTTGGCGCGTTAAAAACCTAGGAAAACCAAATCACCATCCCTTGAACACGAGCAACTATGCGTTGCTGTCATTTCTGAGTTCAAATCGGAAACCATAAACCCAAATCTCCAATCTTAGAAACCCTAATTTTTTATCAAATCCAAAATTAAACCTCAAAGCTCTGATATTGTCCAATGGCATCTTCAGAAATCGAGATAGTTTCATCAGAATCCAAACAAATCCCAAACGGCGTCGCGGTAAACGTGATCGATGTTTTCTCTGCTTCTGCTTACGGTGATTTCGATAAATTACGCAAATTTGTCGAAGAAGATAAAGCTTCTCTCTCTACCCCTGACGGTAATGGTTATTACGCTCTTCAGTGGGCCTCTCTCAACAATTTCCCTGACGTTGCCCAGTACATAATTGAGGTATTGCAAGAGTAAAGTTTTCATTTTTTTTTTATCTAAATTGATGTAGTCAGTGTATTTTTGAGTATGTGTCAAGTGTATAATTGCATTTGATTGGCGTGTTTAATATTATTATAATTTCATTTGTTTTGTTTTCGAAGCACGGGGGGGATGTGAATCAACATGATAATGTGAGGCAAACAGCACTGCACTGGGCGGCAGTTAGAGGTTCAATTGCGGTGGCAGATGTGCTTTTGCAGAATGGAGGAAGAGTGGAAGCAGCTGATGTTAATGGGTATCGGGTAAAAATGTTTTGCATTTGTTGTTATCCTGTTTTAGTAACCTATTCGGCTGATATTTTTGTGACTGATTTAAGACAGTATACTGATTTTTTTATATTATTTAAATGTATGCGAATTTGTGCTGTAGGCAGTTCATGTAGCTGCTCAATACGGACAAACAGGCTTTTTGAATCACATCGTAGCAAAATACCGTGCTGATTTTGATGCACCTGATAATGAAGGGAGGAGTCCTCTTCATTGGTATGTTTTAAGGATTTGGCGTGGGGAGTTTATATTTTAAACCTACAGCTCTTTGTTCTGGTGATCCATGTCATTGATATAGTGTTAGTTGAATTGGTGTGCCCGCGCACAAACAGATTAGACAAGATTCTTTTTGTAACTGAAATTCTAGTTTTGCAAAAGGTATTTTTAGTGCCAAAGAGATAATAAGTTTTAATGATATTTCCTGACTTAGCAACTTAGAGTTATGGTGTCACGTGGACTATATTTATATTGAAAATGTGTGAACTAGTGGAAAACTTATTTTTGTGCTATAATGAACCAGGGCTGCTTATAAGGGTTATGCAGATACAATTAGACTGCTTCTATTTCGAGATGCATGCCAAGGGAGACAAGATAGAGAAGGTATTGTCAGAACACACTAGAATCCTATCTTGTAATTCTTCATCTCCTTTGGAATTCACTTAGTATTTTCTGTGATGATCACTATTTTACTCAGTTGTCTTATGCTTGCTCTCTCAAATTTCTTATTATCACCTTCTAGGACATTTTTGTGAATTTAACAAATATTATTTGCGCAAGTATATATATTCCAGTGTAAAGAAATACTCTGGGACATCAAAAAATGAAATGATGAACATGTTTTTTCAAGTCAGCAGGAGCATGTTCTCGACAAGGAAAACAGGAACCAATTACATACTCATCATTCAGTATGCTAATTATACATAGTCTCTAAATGATTAACCAAGATGTCGATCCTTTTAATAAATATATCTGGAGATGAGTTTTGCAGGATTAATATAGACAAACACATCTCTATTCTGATATACTCATAGGCCGAGGATAGCCGCAATGACTCCTCAAACTTTTTGTCCAAGTTTTGTAGTGGAGGGGAGTGGAGCTAAGTTGAATGGCATAATTTTGTCACACGCAGTTGCTGAAGTTCTGGAACTGTCATTACACTCAAACTTTATTGTTAGCTTTATAGTTCTTGGTTTATTCATATTTTAAGATTTAATGGTATATGGTTTATGGAATCAAGGCCATTAGTAGTGTAATATAGAAATACTATACCACATCTTCTCTTGGAAAATAAAAACTAAATCTCATATTCATGAAGATAATTAACTTATGTTAAATTCCTCAGAATTGCTCCCATTTTGGCCTTTTCAATTTTATTACTTGTGACAATAATCAACCATTTTACTATACATCTAAAGAACCGTGCTGATGTTGAATGTCCAATTGTATCAGGTTGTACCCCTTTGCACTGGGCTGCACTAAGAGGAAATATTGAGGCATGCACTATTCTTGTACATGCTGGCACAAAGCAGGAACTTGCTGTGAAAGATAAAGCTGGATTTACTCCTGCACAGATTGCATCTGATAAAGGTCATCGGCATATCGCCCTTTTCCTCGTACGTACTTTATATTGATGTTACCATTGGTAGAATGGCATGCAGATAACTTTAAACTGATACCAGCCAATGTGAGCATCTATAAGGATGTGAGACCTGTTGGTGTCCTATTGGGGAAAATGATCTGATTCAGCCATCTTGGAAAGTGTTTTTTTTCTTCTTTTTTGTGGTGAACTTTAGGAGATAATATGCTGTGATTTTCTATTTGGAAGAAGTTTTTGGGATTTGCTTGCACTTGGTTCTCACAAGTCTTAACCCTCCTAAATGTCAACTTTTGCATGTTGATGAACAAAATATGCAGAACTTTTTGTTTTGGTGGATATTGGGAATAAATTGCTGTGATTGATCGTGGTGAAATTGGGATGAGTTTCTGGAATTTGCATGCACTTAGTTGTCATGAGTCTTGACCCTCTTAAATATTAACTTAACAGTGTTACTGAACAATATATCTTGAAGTTGAAAATTTTGTGCTGTGTTGAATACTGGAGGAGTCATCTAGTAGTTTGATTCATTGCTCCACCTTCTTTGATGTCCTTTCTTCATTTTATTCTCTTCGAGAGGAAGTACCAGACACCTTTTGAAGTGTCTTGTGCACTCCTGTCTATGGTCTAATTACTGTATTTGGATAGACCTAAACAAACAATACATTACTTTTTTTTTCATCAGGTGATATCATGTCATGTCTATTGTGTATTGGCATTTTGTGGTGGGGTTATAATTTTTTGAAGAAAAGGCAAGCAGATATGGAAGAATTCACCACCAATCTGAGTAATACAAACTGCAATACAAATTTTTTCATGAAAGATAGAACCTTTTTGGCTCAATGGGTGGGAATGAGAATTAGACTTCATATCTGCACAGATGTCTGGAAAATGATTATTAATGTTTCATTTGCTGTAGCTATTGAATTGGTATGTTTAAAAAACTTTCTTTCTTTTTGTCTTGAATTCAGTGTTGTTTATCAACTGTGTCTGAGATTTAGTTTCACCATGCTCTCAAAGATAGTGCCTTTAGAGTATCTAGATCTTCAAAAATAATGGGAAAGTTTTCAGATATTTTCTCTTGATTTTATTCAGTCAAATGCACAGCGGGCACAAAGCAACCACTGGAAAGACAAAATTCGTAGTGGGAAGATGGGAGATGTTGGTCTTGCTCCTGTCTTATTGTCCATTATACTCATTCTCATCTTCCTCTTCATCAACTCAGTTATTGCAGGTAAGTGAGTTGTTGTGCTTCAAGTTTTTATGTCGTGATGGGCATAAATTCTGTTCTAATCATGATTCAACTCACTTGTATGGTAGCTCCAAACCTTCCAAAGGTAACTGCTGTTGTTGGACTTTGGGGATGGACTACTCTTTCTCTAGCTGTTGGTTCAATTATGATGTTCTACAGGTGTAGTAGGTAATTTTTCTCTGCTATTAATACTGGCTGGATTTTGTTTGGAATATTTGTTTCTTCTGTGGATTTTGTAGAGCCATAAAAACTTATAGTTGCCTTTGACTTTTGCCGCTGATACCTTGAACTTGGTTTCCTTCCCAACACAGTCAGCATGCATATTTCACTTTCCAAGATCCTCCACATCTTTCACATTCTTCAGATCAAATCTTTGAGTTCAGCAGATGTGATTCACAAAAAACGTGCTGTGCAATTAACCCTTATGCTTGGCATCCTTTGCTGAAGCATTAACCTGAAGTTTGCTGCAGACTGTCTTTTCAAATATCCTGATTCTGTTTAAAAGCTAAATTGCAGTTACACTGGCATCTGCTTGTTTAAATTTGTGGTTTTAAACATGCAAACACTTATCATAGAATGTACACCGCTACACTTTCACTTCCTCAAAGTTTTTATTCCAGAAATTACTTTTTTCATGTTCTCTCATTGCAGTCAAGACCCAGGTTTTGTCAAAAGACTTGGAGATTTGAGTAAAGATACTGATTCAGAGGTATGGAGTATCTCTGTTTAGTTTATTTTGCCATTGTTCATTAGTAAAGTGTTACGTCTACTGAAGGTCTATGGCTGGTTTATGGTAACTGCTAGCTAGGCAAAAATTGAATTGCTCCGCCGTGCTTTCCCCCCTCTTTTGGTTGGCTTTTGTTGCCAGTTGGTCAATGGTTATAAGATTATGGTCATAGCTGTCAAAATTCATGGCTAGGTTCATTTCTACCATTTTTTCACTCTCCTTTTGCTGATCATTAACTGTCATTTTGCAGGACCCCTTGTTGAATATTGATTTGAACAACTCCTCAGTATGGACAGGGAATTGGTCTCAGCTTTGCCCTACATGCAAGGTCAAGTAATTGGACCTTTAATTTTCTAATTTTTATGTTTAAGAGGGTTGAAATGCTATCTCAAATAAAGAAGTTTTTTTCCGATTAACTTTCAGATAATAAGACCTGTTCGCTGTAAGCACTGCCCTACGTGCAAGCGCTGCATAGAGCAGTTTGACCATCATTGCCCATGGATATCTAATTGTGTTGGCAAGGTGAGGAATTGAGCTTTACTGTTTCAGTCCTGGTAATTATGGCATAAATGTGGATTCATGAGATGCCTTTTATTGGAATCTCTGATTGAAATATTTGGTTTCTCTGTTTAATAATGTCATTTGCTTGGATATCTATGACAAATAAGGCCACCTGATGTCCCTTCGAATATCTTAATACAGCCTTTGGAAATGCAACAGTTGATGTCACTAATACATCATACAACATTTTGTGACATCACTATTTTACAATCCAAAGACGACAAGAAAGTCTATGAACTTTTGTTTTCTGGGTGTATGCCCATATTCAATCATCAGGATCTCTTCTAGTAGTTATTAAAAGAGTTATTTAATGTTATCTCTCCATTCTATACATTTGTGGCTAATCAGCAAGCAAGATGCTTTGAATGGCTTTGCACTGAAGTATAATTTCTTTTTGTCTCTTCATTACCTCATCAGTTGTCATCATTATGTATCTTGCAGAGGAACAAACGAGACTTTTTCATCTTTATATGCTTGGCAACTTCATCATCGTTCCTTGCTGCTATCATTGCAGTTCAAAGTGCGTGGGTTGCTAAAAAATTACTTTTAATTCTTTCCTGTTGGGTGAAAGGCAACTATTTTAATTTCTTGGAATCTTTTATTCTGTTATTCCATACTTGTTATTTAATTAAGAAGTTTGTGAACACTGTTTCTCTGTCATGATAGGAGTTTGGACAGCTGCACAGTCATTGCATATTGAAGAAAGTTGGATTCGGTATGTTGTAGTTCATCATCCTGGTGTTGTTGCTTTTTTGGTGTTGGACGTGATTGTTTTTATTGCTGCCACTACTTTAACAACAGCTCAGGCATCCCAGGTAATGGACTAAAACTCAGTTTGCTAGCAAAGTTGTCATCAGCTTTTGGAATTGGGTGATTTTTTGGTTCCTGGTAGTGGGCTAATCGTTGATTTCTCATCACCTATTACTGCTTTTGCCATGGGCTTAAGACATGTCATTCACATTCTTCAATTGACACTGTTGCTCAAAGTTTTTGCAGACATAATAATTAAACCATTATGGAAACTACAACTAGTTTGGAACAAGGCTCAATTTTCCTTGTCTTGTGTTATGTGTTTTTTTGGGGGGAGAAGATGAGTTGATTTTTGCTTGTGCATTATTAGAAACTAGTTTGGGTTGAAGTTTCAAGTATAATTCAGACTTTTCATGGATATTACAGATAGCTCGGAATATCACAACCAATGAACTTGCGAACCGTATCCGTTATGGGTATCTTCGTGGTCCAGATGGACATTTCCGAAACCCCTATAACCATGGGTGCCGAAAGAATTGTGCAGATTTCCTTGTTAAGGGTTACACAGATGATAATGAGATTGCCTGGCCACCATTACAGCAGGTTGCCAGTTAGCAGTCATGCAAAGATACGCAACAGGGCCAGTTGAGGCTTATTGAGTGTTTTTTCTAGTATCTTAATCTCTGATGATACTCGGTTAAACTATCATTGCAGATACCAAAATCCTTGTCCAGCTGTAGCTGCCATTCATGCTATATAAATTTGGTGATGTAGATGACAGAATGTACATTCAATGCCATGAAGTAGATATGAAATGAAATACTGCCCCTTTTCATTTTATCTTTTTGTCATGACTTATTTTGAAGTTCTTGATTCTAGCTTATTCCCCCATCCAAACACTGCGAGTCCACTGCACTAACAAAACTGTTTTAGTTTATTGAACCTTGTTCATCTAACAGACTTGACGAAGTTGATTCCTCGTATGTCGCAGAATTGCTTCATCCTCGAAATAAAATTTCCTGAGCTTTGCTTAAAGTAGCAGGTTCCGTGACAAGAAAACCCTTTATCCACGTTATTTGGTTGTTATTGTTTTTTATAGTGTTTTTTGTTCATAAATATATTAAAATAATATTTTTTTTAAATTATTTTTTACATCAGCATGCACATGAAAATAATCTAAAAATATCAAAAAAAATGAAAAAGAAAAATTAAAATATATATTTTTTTTTAAATGTTTTTTGAAATGTAGTGCTAAATATTTTTTTGTCATCATTACCCTGTTAAAATGTAAACCTGACAAATCAGATGCATCCCATGGTCAGAAGGTACTACCAGTTTGTTCATCCAGATACCTGTGAAGTGGTGTTCACTTCAGGGAATCGAAGAAGAAATTTGGTGTGATGATTCTGACGATGGAGTTTGAACATAGGAGTGGTTAGTTGCTGGAAGCAGGCCTTTTCTCCTCTCTAGCCATGGCTATATTATTCCACTAGTACTTAAGCTCTTTTAAAGCTAAAAGTAACTATCTATTTCAATGGATTTTGCGTATTTAATTGCCCAGCTTTCAAAAAAGACCGACAAGCAAAATAAAGTGTGGAAATCAAGGTAAGAAAATGAAACAGAGTGCATCTGTCCAGTAGAGTTTGTGCCCACCAGCTTAGATGAAATACAGAAAAGCAAGAGAAGTTTTCCATTCTCCCTGAACCAGTGATGTTGATTTTTTTTTTCCTCGACAAAACGTTTCATACTAGTTAAAAAAAAGAAGATAAAACGGTGCAGTTTTTATTTTGATTAAAATTTCAGTCTATTCGGGAAATTTCACCCAAATTTCAGCCGGAATGTTCCGCTCATTCTGTTTCAGCAAAATAATGAATAATTTTACAATATCAATCATATCTTTTAATCTTACCGTTAGATTGAAATGAAATTTTACGAGTCTCTTAATATATTTATATATATTATGTTTAAATTTCATAGCAATCAAAGAATGTAATAACCTTGCGAGATTGATATTTATATTCTCGTAATATTATACATGTTCAAGATAAATAACCTGGTGCTAAAAGCTAATTCTCATGAAATATCAAGATTACAAAAGCATTCATGTTTGATTTTGTGCTGCTGCTTTCATTCAGGTTCAATAATTATGCCATGAAACTCTTAATACTCTGTTCATATTTTGCAAATCAATTGGGACTGTTAATCCAAGAATTGGGCTCGCCATACTGTTTCACCACCCAGCTATTAAAAATATAACCACTGAAAGCAATTCTGGCTTGTTCTTGACAGTTGCAGCGTGTGGCAGCTCCAGCTCCTTGTATCAAACAAAGCCGCTCGCACTTAGTCTCGGTACCTGTCCAATGGATCATCATCGTCTTCTGGCTTGCCAAAGGAGAGCTCCATTCAAGAAAGTCAAGGAGTTCTGCCAATGTCCCTCCAAGCTTCTCTTCAGATCATACCAGAGCCTGCAATTCATAACAATGATGCACAGCTCTCGCATCAAATCGAAACCCTACTGCCCTAGCATTGTTATCGTGTAATATGCATTCAAATCTCAATTCATCGCTGTCGTTGTTACAGTTTATGGTTTCCATCATAAATTGCTACTTCCTTTAGCTCTTCATGGCAATGTTGGTGGGCTTGGAAATAAAGGCAGGGGAACTAATTAAAAAGCACCGTGATTTCGATACACAGCTGAATCGTCAGAGATTTTAACAGGCAACCTTATCAGTATTCTTCCAGAATTTTCACAGGATATTTAGCTATAGTTTGACATCTTCTCCATCTCCCCCTCCTTTCGCTTCTGCATTTTCGTAGAAAACCCAGTTTTCTTCAGATGGCTCTCTGCCAAGTCTTCTTCAGGATCTCCACAGATATGCCCAAACGTCAGATGTTGAAACATATCTCATCTACACAGCAGAGTTCATGCCAACGAGCTCTGCTGGAATACATAGAAAAAAGCTAACGAAAATAACAAATAAAGCACTACTAATTAAGCTGACTCTGTATAATTTATAATTTGGTTTAATTGGATCTATCTCTCTTCCTCGGTTGTTCAGGCACACCATACTCTTTCATCACCCAGATGTTAAAACCAGCGTCAGATCCTCCTATCGAGGAAAGCAATTTCCCATGCACAATGACTAATGACCTGTAACCAACAGCTTCTAGAAATTACGTCTCCCTGAATACGTCGTTTTGAACAAGACCACCCTCACATAGCCTACACCGTCAAATGGATCATCTTTTTTACGATTTCCAAGCCAAAGGAGAGCTCCATGCAAGAAAGCGGAAGATCGGCTAACTAATAGTTGGGGAGTGCTGCCAATTTCCTCCCGCGTGTTAAATATTTAGCTCGTAGACTTTTACCAGAGGCTGAAGATTATCTTGACGATGCACGATATCGCATCAAACCAAAACCCTACAGCCCCAGATTAAAAAATTTCAATTCTAGCAATACAAGGAAAGGGAAGGGCCACATGCTTTCTCAGTATAGGATTCAAATAACAAAGGTTCCGCTAAGCAAATCTTCTAAACATATCAGGCCATTACATGAATCAACAAAATTAATTTTTTTTAAGCTAACATCATCTGCCTTGAGGGGGAAATCAAATTATTATTTTTTAATATTATTTTTAACAAAAGAAACCCTCATTCTCATCATGTCATATGAATTCAGTTTTTGAATTTCGCTCCGTGTCATTATATATGATTTCTTTTAGAAACTGCTACTTCCTTTTGTTCTTCATGGCAATGCTGGTGTTCATAGAAATGAAAGCAGGGCAAGTGATTAAAAACCACCATGATTTTGAACACACCTGAATCGTAAGAGTGGTTAAACAGGTAATCTTAGCAGTATTAATTCCACAATTTCACGCGGCATATAGCTATAGCATGACATCTTCCTCTATTATTTTTTTCCACAGCAGCCTAGCAGCCTCTCCTTTTTGTAGCAACCCTGGTTCTAGAGGAATCGCAATATGGCTAAACCTTCTAGACACAGTAATTGTTCCAGTTTCAGTATCCAGAGGTCGGTTTCCGTGGAACCTAGGAATACTTAAGAAAGGGGAAAAAAACCTGGTACCAGAAATCTTTCCCATATAACCGACCGACTTCAGAGACTTAACAGCAACATCGAATTTTTCACAGCCTCCATTCTACTTGTGTTATCTTACCATCTGATAATAAAACATGCGCAATCAAGAGAATCATAGTTTATAATTAAGAGGAAAAAAACAAAGAAAACAAAAACCATCATAATAATTGTAAGAATTGATTGAGTGCAGATTTATTAATTTATTTAAAGTAATCAAGAATACACTGCTAAGCAGATTAAAGGGTTTAAGTTTGGCACTGCATTAAATTACGCAACAAAATAATTTGAGCATTATAATGTCAGATGCAGAAAATGAAGGATCAACTAGCAGACTTTATACAGCTTTGAAATGACCATAGTTTTAATGTCCATAATTTGATCACGTTTAGTAAATATCCCAGGAGAATGGAGAATGTCTTACATATTTATTTAACTTTGGATCCATCAGCACAATGACAAACCCTTTATTTTCATTTCA
Source organism: Salix brachista (assembly GCA_009078335.1). Classification (NCBI taxonomy): domain Eukaryota; kingdom Viridiplantae; phylum Streptophyta; class Magnoliopsida; order Malpighiales; family Salicaceae; genus Salix; species Salix brachista. The sequence goes on from CM018587.1 coordinate 21,384,303, forward strand.
CAATGTTGTTTTCTTTACCTGGCTGGGTGGGATTATAATAGAACGGGCCCACCAATGTAACAAATATGGATCAGGTGAACTGCTGGCGGTAATTTGAACTGCACGCAGTACAAAGGTGGAGTGGTTTTAGGACAGCAAAGAATCAGCTCTCTTGAATTCCACTAGGCCAAGTCTGATTCTTCACAGGGCTCAGAATTGCTTCAACTTCTGATAAAGTTTCCTGATCCTTTCCAAATGTAGCGAGTTCTGTAGCGGCATACACATTCTCCTTGACCTGATCATCAAAGAAGTATTTCACTCAAACAATTATGATGTACACGGTGTATGTATATTTTTGACATCATTGCCATGGTAAACATGACAAATCAGATATATTGCATGTTAAAATGAGTACTAGTTCTACGAAATAGCTGCTATCTTCCTCTAAATTACTTTTTCATCTTTTAGAATTGATGCTGCATGGAAAAATTCTGGACTTGCTCCTATCTAGCTGACTTACAAACAGATGATGTACAGGCAACAACCTCACACAAAATGCAGATGTGGTCACATTTATATATCTGTGCTAATAGGACCATGCCAGAGGAGTTGATCATACAACATACAATGGTAAAGCTTTCAGATACCATGACAAGCAAATTGAACCTAACACTTCCATAACAAATAAATAATGAAAGCAAGGCACAATATAATGAAAGAGAACCTGTCTAACAGAGTTCATGCCAACCAGCACCGAGGATATATCTTTATTTGCCAAACTGTACTGCATTGCTAACTTCGAAATATTCTTCCCCTTAGCTTTACAAAAGGCAGCAGCAGCTTGACATGTAGACTGCGGGAAAATAAGCATACATAAACAAAACAAATAAATTTCACGAAGCTGTAATCCATTTTCAACTAGGCAGAAGCATCTCCAAGATTTTCATGATTAGATGCATGAGACAGCCCTTACAGACAGCCCATACATATCCTGTTCAGATTGTCTGATCAGAATTCCTGATAGGAGTATCAAAGCTTGCATGTACCAATGTGATTGATTTGATCCATATTGAAAGCAACAGTCCCCAACCCCATCAACAAAAATGGGTGCTACTTGGAATGCTCAACAAATTCATAGTGGACAAGGACCATGATTTGACAGAGATTTATTTCAACTTAAAATTTGATTTTCGTTATCATGATGCACCACTCTCTATCTTATCAAGAGAGCTCCTAGTTTGATAATACCCCTGTAGATTAACCCAAGGCTCTAGAATATGACCGGTGATCTTAAAAGGAATGTAAGCATGCCAAAGTCTGGATGGTGGGTGCTGTGCATGCTAGGACGGATGTTAACTATACTCAAAAAACTTGAGCACAACTCTTGTTGAGATAAGGTGGGGTGAAACAACTTTGCAGGCAACATTTGCTTTGATCTAAGCAGTAATTTAATAAAAAGGACAAATGATATGGAAAGAAAACATCATAGGTTATTTAAGGGGGGAAAGGGCGGACCTTCAGTTCAGCTGAAGCTGGATGCCACTCTGGAGGACCATTCTCTGTAAGTAACCCCATTGCAAGTGGAGAGGCACTAATTACACCTACACCTTTGCTCTTCAAGTAGGGCAATAAATCCGCCAATGTAGAATCATTAATACTGTAGCGGCAATATGACAGAATAACATCAACGCTGCCTGGTGGCACTCGATCGAGAACGTATGTAAATACACTTAATGGCAGCCCGGTTATACCGATGAAACGAATCTTCCCTGCTTCCTTCAGTTTCTGTAGCGCAGGAATTGTTTCATTCACAATCTGTCATTGAAACCAAACCAGCCCAAGTCATTATTGGCCATCACATCCTCATAAATTTCTAACAAGACGTGAACTTTAAAATCTACGCGAAACTAAAGATATTGCAGACCCAGATAGAAAAATAAAATTAAGAACCTGATCAAGAGACCCAAATTCAATATCATGGCATTGGAGTATATCAACATAGTCCAACTGCAATCTTGCCAAGCTCTCATCAATACTCTTAGTCACTCTCTCGGCACTAAAATCAAACCCCTCCAAGTACCTTCCACACTTTGTGGACACAATATATTCATTTCTCGGAACTCCTAGAGCTTTTAGTCCCTTACCAAGCATCTTCTCTGACAATGTCCCTCCATAATACCTATCAAATGGCAGCATCAATCATTATCGAGAGCAAAAACAAAATGAGGAATTGAAAAACAGAGAGTAACGTTGAGAATTCGAAGAATGTTTGTTGAGGAAAAGAAGAAGAAGAGAAACATACGGAGAAGTGTCGAAGAAATTGATGCCAAGGTGGAAGGCTTCGCGGACAGAGGAGATGGCGTCGTGTTCAGAGACAGGGCCGAAAACACTGCCAAGGGGGGAAGCTCCAAAACCGACGCAGCTAAGTTTGAGACCCGTGTTTCCTAAGGGTCGGAGCTCAAGGTTTGGGTGTGGAGGAGATGCCATTTGATTGATTTGTTGATGTTTGGAGAGCGAAACAAGAATAAAATATGGGTGTGAGTGAGAGAAGGGAAGGGTGGAAGGTACTGATTCTATTTAATAATCTGTTTATTTTTGTATCTTTAAATTGTTATTTATTTATTTTAAAAAATAAAATAATTATTTTAAAAAATATATCATAATTTTAAACACTAGCTAAAACAAGTAGTAGAACAATGCCAATGTCATATGTTTGTTGATCCCTTTTCTTTACACAAAAATTGGATTGATGATTGCTTGTATCCTAATGATATATCTTAGTTTTTATTTTTTTTTATTTTTCATTTGTTTTGACTATTATAAAAAATATATAATTTTAATATATCTCTAAATAAAAAATATTTTAAAAAATAATTGCTACCAAAATATATTATTTTAAACGAGTTCTTTGTTTCTATTTTTTTAACATTAGAATGATGATTTGGAGTTCAAGTCTTGTGTCATTTGTTTTGTCGTTAATGATTATTATTATTTATTAAAATATTTTTTTATTCCAAACATGTATTAAAATAATATATTTGTATTATTAATATTAACATATATATATATATATATATATAAATAGATTCTTACAAATTTCTATTTGAGCCACATGCCCACGACTTCATTATTTTTTATTTGAAAATATATTAAATATATATATATATATATATATATATATATTAAAAAAATAATTTATATCAATTAATCAAAATAATCTAAAAATATTAAAAAAATTATTGTTTCTTTTAAATGTAAAATCGAACATAAGTAAAATATTTCATTCAGAACAAAACCAGGGAGATTAGTGGCCGGCAGAATGACAAGAAGAAAGAAACTGCGAGGAAAGGAAGCCTCCCATCTCGACAAAAGAAGAAAGAAAGTGGGAGGAAACCTCCCATCTTGAGAGTTGAGACAAAGACATTATTACCCTCCTGCTTTCCTTATCCAATTGAATTCAAAAAGTACCTAAACGCAACCCTGTCTTCTTCATGATTTGGGCCTGCGTTTCCCTCTCTAGAAAATTGTGCTAATGGAAGAGCGGCCCCTACAGAGCCCAATCCATGGGTTTAAACGGGGGCCCAGAAGCAGAGGAATGATGGACGGTACATCAACGCAATACAAAAACACACTAAAAAAATAAGGAATTTTTAAAAGTATAATTAAATGCAAAAATAAAAAAAAAGTTTTATAAATTAGTAATAAACACACACGATTGAGTTTCAACTATCACAATTGGTGCCCATAGTTTTCATTAATTGAAAAAAAAACCCTAAAATAATCCGGTGCCGAAGATTGCAAGCAAGCACCGACTACTTTTTTGTTTTATTAATTATACCATGTGCCCTCCTTTTCTTCCTTAAGTATAATTATTATAATTATGATTCATCCTCGCAGAAAGGACAAGAGGAGATTGAATCGTCAATGTACAAGCCGTATGGAGGATCGTTTTCACAGGGTGGCAATAGCAAGCAGAATCGAAAACGCCGTAGCCACTACTTGCCACCAGGATTTTAAGGCCTGGACACAGCCATTGATCCGCTGGGAATCAGGGATTTATGCAGATCCATTTCAAGATTATCCACATTTAATTATTAATTTATGTTGCCCTTGATTAATTCTTAGGTTTATATTTCAATCACCAGTAAAAAACTTTCATCGCTTTTTGGCACCCGTTATCATGAGCCTACCACACCTCTTTATGGAATGCGTTTTCACAGGCAGCACCAGCCCAACATCAGGCAAAAGGTGCCGCTGTCTTATTGGCTTAAAACTAAAAAAAGTCAAAGGAAAGTTCCAATCTGAACCAACCTATATGACATTTTTAAGCAAATACTTACACACGGGTTTATAACTGTTTGCATGATTACCTATTTGATTCACGCGTGAGTAAATATTTTAAACCTATTTTTTTAAAAAAGTTTTATTGATTTTCACTTTTTTTTTTAATATCTATAAGCATGCTTTTAAAAAACATACAATAAACTGTTGATAATTTAAATGCAACGGGAGTCCAGTTCCTTAATAACTCTTAATAAAATAAATCAATTTTAGCAGGAAATGTACAATAATTAATGTCTAGTTGCGTGTAATATATCATCTGTATGAAAATGAAAAACAACAAAATTAATATGGGCTTCATTCTAAAATTGAATAATAATAATAATAAATAATAATAAATAAAAAACCCAGCGTGGCCTTAGCTAGTTTGATTGAGACACATAGTTAGGGCCACTTTCTTTTTTATCAATGATTTCTCATTAGCAAATTAATATGATTTCTCTATAGTTTTTTTATTTGAAATTCTCTGTTTATTAATATTACATAGATGGTTACAGGGTAGGCGTTTTTAGTATGGTAAACGTAGCTGGTATGTATGTATATATATATATATATATTAAAAAAAAAACGTTGAATGAAAATCTCAGCGATCGACTGGTTGGTAATCAATCTCATAAAGTCTGCAAAACAACAAAAATGATTTCATAGAGGTTAAATGGTTTGTCAGCAAAAACGACCCACCAAGTAAAAATATTCCAATTTGCCATGATGTGCCCATCAAACTATTAAAATTAACACAGCCTATGGTGATCGAAATTCCAAGGCCCTTTCACATCGCTCGTTACACGAGGTGGACAAAGCTATAAAAGTTGAACTGGGAGGGCAGAATATCTCCTGCTTTAGTGGAAGTCTGACATAGAAAGCTTGGTAAGCAATTTCATGCGACTACTGTACATTTGTTCCAATTCCTGGTTTGTTTGGTCTCTGTATAAATCTCAGGTTCTTAAAATGTTGATCTGATCATAACTCTGAAGCACCTGTATCTTACAAATCCAGGCTGTGACAAGTTATATTTTTATTACAAACTGTTCTTCTCTCCTTCTTTTGCATGTGTGAGTGCGATTTATGTTTGTTGATTTGGATTTGTGTATGATCCATTGATGAGTGCTAGCTTGTTACATCAACGGATCGAATTGATTCGGCTGTTTTGGTGACCGCCCCACCACACCAGTTTTGATTTTCTCCTGTTCTTCTCGTCATCAGAAAGGAGCTTCTTCCATGGAGACCTCATCGATTACATCCTTAAGTGAACTGGTAAGAGCACTTGTGATGATTATTGAACTTTAATCACCAGGTATAGGAATTTGGAAGCTTTTTGTTAGTAATTCAGGAGTTTTTCGTTAGATTCTGATATTTAAGTATTATTGGCCCTTAGGGAATGGAGGATTCAAGCTTCACCAACCAGTGGTACATGAACTCTCTTGATGATACCAGCTTACTACCATTTTCTGCTGCATTTGGAGACAACATGCATGATCAGTACTCTTTCTCTCACCAAAATTTCAACCTCAAAACCTCCATGGATACCACTCCTGCAACCATTAGTACTGTTAGACCAACAAAACAGCTGAAAACTGATCATTTTCCAAACCCACAATCTGCCTTTCCTCCTAACATTCTTTCCTTTTTCAATTCCAACCACGCAAATCATCATATGGGATTGATGAAGCCTAAAGAGGAGGCAGTGTGTTCTAAGAGCATAAGCAATCTCCCTTCTGATATGGTAGTTTCTCAAGATTCCTTTGGGAACCAGAACTATGTATTCAAATCCAGCCAAGGACCTAAGAGAATCAGCACGAACGGTACTAGACTCTCTCAAAGTCAAGATCACATCATAGCAGAAAGGAAGCGGCGGGAGAAGCTCAGTCAACGATTCATAGCTTTATCTGCTGTAGTTCCTGGACTAAAAAAGGTATCAAATTTACTTCAGATCACCCTTTATTTACCATATTCCTGATAACTTTATGATTTCCAATCCTGGCATCTGCTGTAACTTATATACGGGAGCATGTCTACGTTTAGATGGATAAAGCTTCTGTTCTAGGAGATGCTATCAAGTACCTGAAACAATTGCAAGACAAAGTTAGTACACTTGAGGAGCAAACAAAAAGGAAAACCATGGAATCGGTGGTTATTGTGAAGAAATCTCATATCTATGCTGATGATGGTGATGGAAACTCTTCCTCGGATCTGTCTAAAGGACCTGTTATTATTCACGAAACAGCATTGCCAGAACTTGAAGCAAGATTCTGCGACAAACATGTCCTAATAAGAATTCACTGCAAGAAAAACAAGGGAGTTTTGGAGAAAACAGTGGCTGAAGTTGAGAAGCTCCACCTTTCAGTTACCAATAGCAGCGTCCTCGCATTCGGGACTTCTGCTCTGGATGTTACCATTATCGCACAGGTAATTAAGTTCTGTCCTCCCCAACCATTCCTTTTAAACATGTGTACGGACGCGTCTTCTCTTTCGACAGATGCTGATAAAAAACATCTCCAAATCTCGCAGATGGATGTAGACTTCAGCATGTCAGTGAGGGATCTCGTGAAGACTTTACGCTCAGCTTTCCAGTATTTCATGTGAAAAATAAGCTCCGATCGATATGATGGTCTCACTAGTTTCTTTTCTGCTGCTGGAAACTCTGAAGACACCATAAATAATTAATCAGCAAATATATATCGACGCACACAGCTGAAAGCTATCTTTCCAGAAGTATTCAAGGTTTGCTGCGGTGTTCATTTTGCAGCAGGAAGCTTTTTTATAATCAGTTTTTGCATGGTTAAATCCTTAGCTATGTTCAAGACCCATCTGTATCAAAAGATCAGAGATCTCGCTGCTTGTTTAGGTCTTTTTTTGGTGGGAGGCTTTAAGGTATGTAGACAACAGGCTTAATTTGTTGATTTAGTGCCTGTTTGGTCAATGTTTTAAGAGGCAGTCTGTGTCTTCTTTTTGTTTTCCTCTCTCTTTGTAATGTTCTAAGAATGATTTGTAACAGCTTGGTTCACACTAATGAAATAATATTTAGTCATGATCACATTGGCTGAACCCCTATTGCATGGAAAATCACCTTCTCATGGCTCAAATTAGTTCCAATAAAAGTTAGATTTTTAAGGGTTTTTAGATGATTTTATGTGCTGATATCAAAATAATTTTTAAAAATAAAAATAAAATCATTTTGATATATTTCTGAACGAAAAGTACTTTAAAAAATAATATTAATCAAACTCGCTAACTTGAAAGAAATATAATTTTATTCATGTGTTCTTCCTGTTCCCTGGAGTTACTTGATTGCTGGGAATGGCTTGTATACATTGCCAACAACCACGTTGAACTTTCTGGAAAGTGAGATGGGAATTAAGGGCAAGTAACTACAGTATCCAATTTAAATCTAGATGGGATGATTCATTGCACACACAAACACAATAGCAAATCTATATTTGAGATTTTAGAAGATTGTGATAAATCTCAAAAAATATATATAAATGATAGTACCATATATTTAATTTATATTTGGTTCAATTGAGTACACTTCAAAAGAATTGCCTCCATTATGAATCCATGATCATAGAAAGTCTCTACGTGGACATGAAATTTTATATACAATCTTTAAGATTCTTCAAAAATCAGAATCAGCACAAAAAATCGGCGTGAAATCAATTTTGATATCACCATTGTTGCCAAGTAGCTGCTTTCTCGCCAGGAGATAAGGCAGGGCAGCGTTACAATCAAGGAATGCTCCCGTCCTTTGTCAAGTTTTGCAGGATCGAGCACGTTAATGGCTAAATGATTGATTCAGCTCCAAAACAAATGAGCTGTTTTCTGATATTTTTAATTTTTTTTGTCACAATAATACTCTCTATAACTTTTTTAGTTAAATAAAACGCTTCTACAATTGTTGCATTTACTAAAATAATGAAATCCATAGTTTTTCTATCGAGCCCATCTTAGTCTCCAAGTATCATAAGACATTTTCTCTTTAAGATTTGTTAAGGTTTAGGGTTGAATTTAGGGTTTGTTGAATTAATAATAAATTATCTATGAAAATCATTCATTAGTGTTGAATTGATATACTTGAACATGGAAATAAGTTAATTTAATTATAAATTAATTGTTCTGCATTGAATTTTGGATAAGTTGAACATGTAAACATATTACTTTGCTATGATTTTATGTCCGGTTTAGCTGAAATTAAATCTTTGTTTAGGGTTTAGGTTGAATTTAGGGTTTGTTGAACTAATGATAAATTGTATATGAAACTCATCCATTAGGGTTGATTTAATATACTTTAACATGAAATAAGTTAAATTAATTACAGATTGATTATATGTTGCATTGAATTTTAAATAAGTTTCTAAATTAGAGATTTTATGTAGATCGTTGAAATTAACTAATAATATTATCAATTACGCTCGATGATTTCCTGCAATAAAGATATGTTCTTTGAATGTTTTTAATTTGCTATGAATTGGAGTTTGGTTTAATGCAATTGAGAATGAAATTATCAATTAGATTTAAAAATAATTTTTTTAATAAAAATAATTATAGTATTGGAAGTACTTTTATATACGTCAAATCAGATTGTCATCTATTTAAACTTCAGCTCTCACTATAATATAAATATTACAATATTATTTTTAATCATATGTATTTATATCATCTAATTGTAATTATAAAAACACAACTAAACTGACAGCAATTACATAATTGTAATGACTTTCAAGAATTGACAGTCCGCAAAAGCTTTTGCATCACCCAGCAGGATATTGGCCTGGTGGTTATGAAGGGTTTCTCCCTTCTTCTTACCGCAGGTTCAAGTCTTGTCAGGCACGTCTGTCACCCCCGCGGTGTCTTACATGCTCATTGGGTTTGCAGGATGTTCAGTGGACCTGAGAATTTAGTTGTGGTACGCGCAAGCTGGCCCAAACATCCCAGTTATAAAAAAAAAAAGCTTTCGCATCATGGTGGATCGTGTAGACAGTAATAAGCCAAAGACTTCTATCTGACTAATCTCATATTAATTGAATTATTGAAAGGAATCATTACAACCCTAGTCCCCACAAAAGATTGTGATCTTGCAATGACTTTCGTCTCTCCCTCTCCGTCTCACATTGAAGATAGCTATAAATTAATTGTTCCTAATAAAAAAAATAAAAAAGAAAATGAAAATCAAGCTGCAGATAGCCAGATACACATCAAAATGGAGAAATTAACATAGCTTGCAAAATCAGTATCCGAAAAGTGACAAACCATGTTGATGATGATAATAATAATAAAAAAAATAAAAATTAAAGGGTAAGAAGCCTATCGTCAAGATTTCACATACAATGATAAATACCATCGCATGATATGAATTATCGTTTGTCTAACTGTTCACGTCGGTTTAGGAACGTGGTTGTGATTGTTTTTAAAAGTATTTTTTTATTTATAAATACATTAAAATAATATTTTTTATTTTTTAAAAATCATTCTTATATGAGCACATAAAAATAATCTAAAATCACTAAAAAAATTTAATTTAAAATAATTTAAAAAAAAAAAAAATACTTTTAAAACATAGTAGAAAACACCCCCTTCATGTTATGGCCAGTAAAATACAGATGACAGATAAGCTATGGATCGTTTACTGGTCTGAGAAAGGCTCCTCCTCAACGATTCTCTGCAAATATTGCTGACTTTGAGCTGTACAATGACTTATATTTTCCCCACTTATGACTCTACCATCTAAATTATGAATAGCTGCTATTCATGTTATAGAATAATATAAATTATATTTTAGAGTCTTATCAAATAATTTAAATTTTTAGATGAGATAGTTTTTTAATATGGTATCAGAGCGTTGTTGATTCAGAGATCACAAGTTCGAATTTTACCATTTTCATTCTATTTGATAAAAATCAAGCAAAAGATAATATGAGTTTGTGCAAGTTTCAAGCACAAATGACTTTCACTTGAGGGGATGTGTTAGATAATAATATAAATCATATACTATGACCTTATATAATAATTTAAGTTTTTAAATAAAATGGTTCTTTATTGGTTGATCGTTTCAGTTTTAAACTGGAAAAAAAAAAGAGTTCTGTCAGCCATATCTAGACACTGAATGTGGATTAAAAACGGTGTGGTTGTTCTTTTATGGGCTGTTTGGGAGGGCGGTTGCGGTTGCTTTTGAAAGTGCTTTTCGTTTAGAAATACATCAAAATGATATTTTTTTTTTTTTAAAAATTATTTCTAACATCAGCACATCAAAATGATTTAAAAACAACAAAAATATTTTATTTAAAATAAAAAAAAAATGAATTTTAACCAAATACCGGTTTGACTGCAGTGCCAAACATTCACTGTATAATAGCGAAAAGCTCGAGCTTGAAACCTCTTGAAGATGGAAACATGGAGTGCATGCCAGTGCTCGAGTTTTTATTTTTTCCCTTCAGAATCTCACTGAGGAGATGGGAGATCTGAAAACGACTACAGAAAAGCTTCTGATTAGTTTATTATTTTTTAATTTAATTACTATAATTAGTGAGAGACCTGATCTTTCTTAATCAACAAGCCCAACTAAGTATAAGCTACTCCCGCATAGGGGGAGTCTATCTTCATTCTATAAAGCGATAGTTAAGGAATTAAGAGCAGGTGGGCGTGCCAAATAAATTAAAAAAACTCAATCCATCTCCTGGGTTCTTGGAAATCATAAATCCTTTTTCATATTTTTCAGCATTTCGGAACCATCTTCATCGCTTGCCACTGTGTGGAGTACGGACAGGCTGGGCCAGCTAGTACACCTAAATTGACTCAGGGAAACTCCAGCCCACATTTCCGATGCCAGAAAACTTTCAGTTCTGGTACAATTTCGTGTTAATATATTCAACTCCCATGAATAGTCATCGGAAGTTCAGGAAAAAAAAATCTTTTCGAGCCCCTCTTTCTCCGATCAGGTTGATCGCTTGAAGCTAGAACTCTACCTGCCAGATGCGAGGATGGGTATGGCGATCCAACTGTTTGCACACGGAGAAATGGGGAACGAGAGAGTGAAAGCAGCCTGCCAAATGCCATGTAGGTGGCAGATATTGGCACCGACGATTATGGGTTGTTCTAGAATGTTTGACCGAGCGTGTTTGAATGGGATCCCGTACCCCCATTGATTGTGATCGTGATGATTTAAACCCTGAAAGGCCATCAAATCAATAGGAAGAAGAAACTAAGAAAAGTACGGTGCTGGCGGCAACCCCTTCTTTCCTTTGAAAATTAGGTATCAGGGTTGTGCTATCTTTTACTTTTCTTATTTTACCATTCATTCATTCACATTTCATTTTTTATTTCAATACTGATTTTTTTGAATAAAAATAATATGGTTTTTTTATGTATAATTTATATATTTTTTTGGGTGGGAGAAAGATAAAAATTGAAGTAACAAAAACGATTAAAATCGATGGCATGTATGCCATTTGTTTCAAAAATTTATTTTTAACCTTCATCTTTTTAAGCTATTAGATATTCGGTCACTATAATTTTCAAAAAATACATTTAAGTATCAATTTTTTTTTTACCTTAAAAAACATATTTAATCTCATGAAGTTTTTTATTTCAAGTTTTGATTATTATATTTTTGCATTTTTGAAGGCCATAATTTTGTTTGACAAGATTTAGGGTGGTTACAAGGAGATTTGGTAAAAAAAAAGGAGTTAAAAATGAGTTTTCAAATAGAAAAGACCATTTACCCAATTTCTCTGGCCACCATAATGGCTGGCTATTTTCTGATATTTTAGACGACATGCTAGTTCTTAAAAAATCATAAAGGCAAATGACATATTGTCCACTTCTATAATTAAACAATACAGACCTGCGTGTGTGGGCCTAACTGACAAGCCCACCCACTAACACGTTCTATATGGGCCGGACACATAATTTATCTCTTTTGTTTTTTATTTTCTCAATTAATACCTATGTATTTTGTTGAAAAATAAATTAATATTTTCCAGGAAGGTGTTTTGCAACAAAACAGGTTAAAAATGAGTTTTTAGATGAAAAAAATCATTAACTTATCTTTCCGCGCACTACAGTTTCCTGAGGTTTTCTCGGCAGTCCTGGAATCTTCGTCCTCCAGGTTACATGAATGAAACTATCATTTATGTAGCTAGTCATTTCTGATAACTTCCTGGACATATTTATGTAGGTTATGTATCAGCTCAAGAGAGAACGATCTGACCACACCTTTTCCGGCAGTATCAAGATGGGAACCATTGCAGTAGACAATCAATCTTTGCCAGTTGAATTAATGGTAAGAGATCGATTCTGGGTTTTCAAAAAATGCTTTGTTTGCTTCACTTGGATTCAAATTATTTCCTGATGAAGGAAACCCCCTTCTGATGCTCTCTGCCAACTCCTTTTCCGCTCTCTTCAACCCCACCCTGTTAAAAATATAGTTACACGGTATATGTTCCATTGTTGAAAGGTTTGTGAAGATTATTATAAAGAAAGGCTACAGATGCACATTCCACAGCACCAGCATCTGCAAATTTAACAGCTGCATATACCATGGCATATCCCTTGTCTTTATTTTGGCTCGATAAGTCCACTAGGTTTGGAATTTTATAATTCACTTTTGTAATCGAAGTTGGAGATGGATTGGCTAACCATTGACCATGTTGCAGAGCCAGTCAAAGCTCTCACCTCCCAATAACAGGGACATTGTTTGACGTAATTTAACCAATCTGTTAAATCCAAATGGAAAGGAAGCATGCAAGAAGTTTGAGGAGCTTGTATGCTGGGAAACATGAACTTAAGAGCAATTGCATTAAAAAAACTGATGAAAATAGGATGCAGAGAAATGATACACGTGTCAGCATGAAAATGAGAACTCAATTCATGCAGAGACAGTGTGGCATTTTCCATGGAGCTGGAAATCATGATTCAGTGAGCATCAGGAAAAAAATTTACAGTGCTGTATAAGAAATCAAAATCTAAAAAAACAAGAGAAAATGATATTGCGAACTAAAATCACAGCTTGAAGAATTCGCAATAATGTGCAGCTGTGAGATTGGAAGCCATCTAGGAATGTACTTCAAAATGATTAACAGTTAATGGAACGAGAATGAAATGATGAAAAGTGGAAGCATTGGACTTCCTGATCAGAAACGATGCAGTGGATGAAATTAGCAAAACTGTTCAATAAAAATATCAATTCTGGCAATAACAAGCTGCTATAGGACATGCTTATCTGTATCAGACCACTGAAATGTTACCAGAAAGGTGGTGGCAATTTGTATCCTGAACATTGGTTGATTCTCTTTCTTTGTCTAAGCAGATGACTTCAACAAAACGCTTGGAAGGATGGTCTAATAACACCCAGTTTTGCAATGCCACGTGTTCCAATAAAAGACGAGGGAAAAAAATACCCCAGCAACCTCTGTTGCACCATCTTGAGTTCGTCTGGTCAGGAATTCAATTTCTTCAGGGGTGAAGGAGGACTAACCTGCAAGGAGTGGATCGACTCATTGCATCCAAAGCATTCATTTCAAAATGTGCCAAAATTTTTTAGCAGTAGCTTTATACATCTAAATCAACATCGAAATGTTTGGCAAAACAATCTACGATACCTGTGACAGAAGAGGCAAGATTGTGACTCCAGCATGGCCCCCGACAACTGGAACAACGAATTCCTTTGGATGAAGTCCCAGAACTTCTGTCTGCGAGGAAATCGTAGAAGAGAAAGCAGAAAACTTATAAATGAATGTAATAGAAAGCACAATAGCTCCACCTGTCGCTTTACCAGCAGACTATATGCGCAAGAAATCATTAGTTAATCCAATTTTCGGATTAGATGCCACAAATGTGTTTCGGATTAGAATTTACAGGATTGCTGATCCAAGTTGATAATTGCATTCGGGCAGCGCTTCGCAATTCCTTCACAAATAGCTCTGACGATCCCGGCATTGATGTCGAATACATCATCTCTAGTCATTCCAGGCTTCCTTGACACACCAGCAGGTGTGATCACAAGCTCCATCCCTGTACGAGCATTCCCAAGCTGCGGCTGCCCAAGGAAACCCCGAACCTAGAAAACCAATTAGTGTAAGACTGTAACTATCAAACACTTTCTAGCCCACATGATAAAGTTTGAATTCATCAATAAAAAATCAGTTAATTGTGAATCCCAATTCCAAAGGTGAAGAACCGAGACCAAAGGATAATATCTAAATTTGTGAATCCCAATTCCAAATTGTGAATCCCAATTCCAAATTGTGAATCCCATCTAATTTTTATATCTTCATAAGTATCGCATGAGGCTGGCCAATCCCTCCAGCAACCTGTTGTAACTAATATAATTTAATATTGTTTAATAAGCTATTTTAAAATATTACTATCCTACATTAAAAAGATAATATCTTTTCTTTTTTAAGTTGATGTATTTAAACCTAATATGCTATCAATCTCACATAAATTAGATTCAAATGAATAATAACAAAGTCAAAATTATATTGATTTGGTAAAATCAAATTAGGTTCCCCAAGCCACCAAACACTGTTGGGAATTCCATCAATTCTTGGGGACAAATAAAGAAAGAAGAAATTAACAAGCAGTTAATGAAAAACTAAATCTTTAATAGTAAAATAAATAATAAAGAAAAGATTAGTTTCACAATTGAAAAAATAAAAAGGGAAATCCCACCCACCATATAGACTTCAGATAGTCTATTCAAAAGCACAACCATCATCTGAATATGCAAAAAAAAAAAACCTCCACAGCATGTACAGGTCTCTCACAATGACGAAAATCAATTACATTTATTCATCCAAACTATACTTTTAAACGAAAGTCGATTTGCGCAAGTTTCCCTCTTGATCTTCACTTGAAAAGAGTCAAGACTTTTTACCTCCAATACTTGAAGTAGTTCTAAGCTTAACCTTGGCACGATTAATGTAATCCGTAAACTTATCTTCTCCTGAGCTAGCATGTTCCTTTTCATGTCCAGCATTTGACAAGGTCCTCTTAATCTTAAGCTTTGTACGATTGATGTACTCAGTGAATCTATCTTCAATGTGCTTCCCTGGTTTGCTGTTACCTTCTTCAAACTTCTTATGCTGAGGTGATTCGACCTTGGGACTATTGGCTTTGTTTCCCTGGCTAGGACTTTGCAGCACAGCCATGCTTGATGGTTTAGCTTCAGGTTCCATGCTGGAAGCAACTTGGGTGTTCTTTGGAATGGAAGGAAGTGGAGTAGTAGGTAAATTGGATTTCCCATTTGCTGGAACACCCTGGCTTGAAAAATCGAAGTTGACAGGAACCATTTCTGCTGCTCCTCTGTTCCTAAGAGTGTCGTGGCTTTTGGCACCCTCTGCAGACTTGCGATGTTTTTCTGGAGAATATATTTTCTTAGAACGAGGGGGCGGTTGTGATGAATCTGGAGAAGGTCTAGCAGGGCTAGGATCTTGCGGACGACTTGAGACGCGGCGAATTGCTTGGAAAGCTGGAGAGACAGTAACTGCTTTGTAGATTTTTTCACAAATATCCTTGGGGCAGCTACTGCTGCTATTCCCTTCCATGGTGTAAGCGAAAGATACCAGATCAAGAATATGGTTTCTGTTCAGAGATATGAATGAAAATATCCTGAGGAAACTGTAATCCAGGGGAGGGTGAAGGGCTTTGGTTTTATTTTATAGCATAAACGGGAATATGGAGGAGAAATTTATGGCCCGAAGCACTTTAATTTGGTCTGAAATAATAGTATTGAGAGCCTATCATTGTGATCTAGTGTGAAATCAGGTGTGCTTGTTAGATTATTTGATGGGGGGGCATGACCCCATAAGATTCGTATCAATTACAAAGACAAAGCAACTTTCTGAAATTTTCAAAATGATGTGATGGTGAGGGATCATATTCCCCTCTCTCTGTTTTTTCTTCTTTTTTCCCTATCTGTAAAGCTAGAATCTGACTAAAACTCCAGAGATTTGAGGACTTGTTAGCTGTTCCACACATTCGGATAAATGATGCATGCTACCGTTTGAAGACTTCGCCCAGGCAACAAGGCATCAGATTCAGTATGATGTCACTCTGCCTAACTTTGCTCGCAATTTCGTGGTTGCTACCCTGCCCTTTTTTTTTTCGGCATCTGTGCATTGCCTGAGTTTTGAAGGCCATTGGATTTGAATCCATTAAGTGTCTCTTTGGCATTTTTAATTTTAGGAAGGGTGCATTCAAACCATTATTTATCTAAATAATGTCATGATTTTTGTTAATTTCAATATCAAATAAATGTGATGATAAATGAAAAACAAGATAAGTGTATAGTAAATGAGAAGGGTGAAAATATGTTAGGAGTTAGAATAAGATTTTAAAAGAAACGGGTTCATGATAAATGCCTTTAAATGAAAAAAAAAAAAAAAATCTTTGCGTGCTTAAGCAAATATGGGTTTTTCTTGGGAAGAAAAATCTTTTTTTTTTTGTAGAGCTTAAGAATTTAGATACTATATGACAATTATTAAGTTAGATTAAGATTTATTATGGAATATATTAAGATTGTAATATTTCCTATTATGGAATGTGAATAGACTTAGGCATGTAATTAGACATTTAGCATTTATTAGGGGATCAAAATTGTATTCTCATAAGTATATAAAACCCTAATCAAAGAGACAGCAGGCCTAAGGTTTTCTTGGCTGCAGTATTCCTTCTCCACTGTTTTATGGTTTCATTGTTTTATCATGGTATCAGAGCTTTAAAACAATCGAAATAAAACACACAATCAAGCAGCATACATGGCAGAATCCATGTCCGGGAACAAGAATGTCTCTGTTGACAAAACAGAGTCCATGTCCGGGAGCAAGAGTGTATCTGGTGAGAATCGAAAAACGATTTCACCATACGATATTACATCTCTTGATAATCCAGGATTGACGATCACTCAAGTCCAACTGAAGGGGGACAATTATGAAGAATGGGCACGTTCGTTCCGAACAGCCCTACGAGCCCGAAAGAAATTCGGGTTCATTGACGGGTCTATTGAGCAACCCAATGAAGAATCAGAGGATTGGGAAGACTGGTGGACCATCAACTCATTGTTGGTGTCCTGGATTCGAAACACTATCGAATCCACACTCCGATCAACCATATCTCATGTAGAGATTGCACGGGATTTGTGGCTAGACATTAAAGACCGATTCAACATCACCAATGGACCTCGAATTCAACAATTGAGGTCTCAATTGGCCGATTGCAAACAGAGAGGAATGACTATCATGGATTATTACGGGAAATTGAAAAAATTATGGGATGAGCTGGGCAATTTTGAACAATTGCCAGCGTGCAAGTGTGGGAAATGCACATGCAATTTGGGTTCAATACTGGAAAAGAGAAGAGAGGAAGAGAAGGTGCACCTGTTCCTTATGGGTCTCGACGAGCTGCGGTTCGGGACAACCCGGTCCAACATCTTGGCACAGGACCCATTGCCGGGGTTGCACAAGGTTTATGCCATCCTCACTCAAGAAGAGCAGGTGAAGGGGATGACTCGGGGAAGAGAAGAACAAGGGGAATTTGTGGCCTTTGTTGCTCGCACCCGAACCGATGGTCGACAGCAAAGTGCCGTGACCCGAATCGACGGGAGAGAGAAAGGGATTTGTTCGCACTGCCACAAATCAGGGCATGGAAAAGAAAATTGCTTTGCCCTAAAGGGTTACCCTGAATGGTGGGGTGACAGACCTAGGGGAGATGAGAGAAGAGAGGGTGGCCGTGGAAGAGGCTACTCCGGTGGGAGAGGCGGAGGCCGGGGTCACAGAGGAGGAACCCATCGTGCCAACGCTGCTCTCACCACCATCGGCTCCAGCTCTGGCACGATGGGAGCTGAAGGAGGAAGCTCGTCGTTCCCAGGCTTGAGCGACGAGCAATGGGCAAAGTTACGGGTGATTTTGGGTGAGCCGAAGGAGATGGTGGACAAAATGACGGGTAAGTTGAAAAATTTGCATGGGACAGTGACGGGTTCGGTGTGGATATTGGACACCGGGGCTTCCAATCACATGACCGGGTCAATTGCGGAATTAACTGATGTAAAAATAATTGATCAGTGTCCCGTTGGATTACCAGATGGAAGTAGTGCTTTGGCGGTGAAAGAGGGAACAACTGTTCTTGACGGGAATTTGTGTCTTGAAAATGTCCTATATGTGCCAGGACTTACTTGCAATTTAATTTCTGTGACGCAATTAATTGATCAGTATGATTGCTTTGTACTATTCACTAAAAAATTATGTGTTATACAGGGCCACACTTCGAGGATGCTGATTGGTGCGGGTGAGAGACGAGATGGACTCTATTATTTCAAAGGGATACCGCGGATTAATGCAATGAAGATCAGTAATAAAGCGTCTCTTGATCTCTGGCATCAGCGACTGGGGCATCCTTCTATACGAATAACAAAGTTAGTTCCTGAAGTTAATTCTAGCAACCAGGATTTGAATAAAAATTGTGATGTTTGTCAAAGAGCAAAACAGCGGAGAGATAAATTTTCTGTTAGCGAAAATAAGACTTTGGGTATTTTTGAACTGGTTCACTGTAATTTATGGGGACCATATAGAACAGTTTCTTCATGTGGTGCTTCGTATTTTTTAACTATTGTTGATGATTTTTCTCGTGCTGTATGGATTTATTTGCTTGTTGACAAGAAAGAGGTATCTGGAATGCTTAAAAGATTTTTTGCTATGGTTGAGAGACAATTTGCTCGAAAAGTCAAAATTTTCCGAAGCGATAACGGGACAGAATTTACATGTCTGAAATCATACTTCTTTGATCAAGGAATTATTTTTCAGACTTCTTGTACAGGCACTCCACAGCAAAATGGGCGTGTGAAGAGAAAACATCAGCATATTTTGAATGTAGCTCGCGCTTTACGATTTCAAGGTTCTCTTCCAATTAAATTTTGGGGAGAGTGTGTATTGACCGCTGGGTACTTGATCAATAGGACCCCCTCTTTGATATTGGATGGAAAAACACTATATCACGTCTTACATGGGGAGGAACCATCCTATAATCACTTACGCGTTTTGGGTTCTTTGTGTTATGCACACGAGAAGACGGGGGATAAAATGGCAAGTAGAAGTCGTCGGTGTATTTTTGTTGGTTATCCCTATGGGAAGAAGGGATGGCGCCTGTATGATTTGGAAAGACAGGATTTTTTTGTCTCCCGAGATGTTGTGTTTTCAGAAGATGTTTTTCCTTTTGCTCAAACTACTGATGGGCCTTCCACTACTGATATGGTCCTCACTACTGCTGACGAGGCCCACGATCTTATACCTGAGGATATGCTGGAGTTAGATCATTCATCTTCTGAATCACATATTGCCCCATCGCCTTCGCCTCCTCCAGAAGAAGAAGAGGTTAATCCATTGGGAAGAGGACATCGTCAGCGGTATCCCTCCATCCGACTACATGATTATGTCACCAACACTATTCAAAAGAGTCCATCTCTCTCACCACTCGTCCCACTGCATCCTTCAGGTACACCCTATCCTTTAGCACATTATGTGAATTGTGACAAATTTTCTGTGCGCCATAGACATTTTCTTGCAGCTATCACAGCTGAGCGGGAACCTGTGTCCTATTCGGAGGCAGTGAGGCACGGAGGTTGGAGAGATGCCATGCAGCGTGAAATTTCCGCACTCGAAACTAATGAGACCTGGGTTGTTCAAAGTCTCCCAGATGGGAAGAAAGCTTTGAGATGCAAGTGGGTGTACAAGATCAAATATAATTCTGATGGTACTATTGAGCGATTGAAGGCTCGCCTAGTCATTCTGGTCAATCATCAGACTGAAGGCCTTGATTACACGGAAATCTTTGCGCCTGTCGCAAAAATGGTTACTGTACGGGTATTTCTTGCTGTGGCCGCAGCGAAGAATTGGGCGGTGCATCAGATGGATGTTCATAATGCATTTTTGCATGGTGATCTTCAGGAGGAAGTTTACATGAAATTTCCGCCTGGGTTTCGCGTCGGGACAACTGGGGCAGTTTGCAAACTTCGAAAGTCGATTTATGGTTTGAAACAGGCTCCTCGGTGCTGGTTTGCTAAACTCTCACAAGCCTTGACGAGCTATGGTTTCCAGCAATCTTATTCCGACTATTCATTATTCACATATCTGCAGGGGGAAGTACAACTCAGTGTTCTTGTGTATGTTGATGATCTCATCATTGCTGGCAATCGTCCGGGTGATATCCAGATTTTCAAAGACTATCTCAGTGCTTGCTTTCACATGAAAGATCTTGGCTGCCTGAAATATTTTTTGGGAATTGAAGTGGCGCGCAATCCTGCTGGTTTTGTACTTTGTCAACGCAAATATGCACTTGACATCATTTCCGAAGCCGGGTTGCTAGGGGCTCGACCAGCAGCTGTTCCTTTAGAACAAAATCATCGTCTTGCTTTGTCCACCAGTACAGCATTGACCGATCCGGAAAAATATCGTCGCTTGGTAGGACGATTGATTTATCTTTGCTTCACTCGACCCGAACTCTCTTATAGTGTGCATATTTTATCCCAATTCATGCAGTGCCCACGGGAGGAACACTGGGAGGCTGCTCTACGGGTAGTCCGGTATCTTAAGGGTAATCCGGGTCAAGGCGTATTTCTTAGTAGTGAAAGTGATCTGCGGCTACACGGGTGGTGTGATGCCGATTGGGCCGGTTGCCCCCTTACTCGGCGATCACTTACTGGTTGGATAATTTTTCTTGGTAATTCTCCAGTGTCTTGGAAAACCAAGAAACAACACATTGTCTCTCGCTCCTCCGCCGAAGCAGAATACCGATCTATGGCCATGACGACATGTGAGTTGACTTGGCTTAAAGCTTTACTGGAAAGTCTTGGCGTGTCTCATCCGACTCCTATGTCTCTTCATTGTGATAGTCAATCGGCTCTTCATATGTCGCAGAATCCTGTGTTTCACGAGCGCACTAAGCATATTGAAGTTGATTGTCACTTTATACGTGATGCCATTGTGGCTGGGAGTATTATGACTAAATTTGTTACGTCATCATTACAGCTTGCCGATATATTCACGAAAGCCTTGGGAAAGCAACAATATGAATTTTTATTGCGCAAGTTGGGCATCCGGGACCTTCATGCTCCAACTTGAGGGGGGGTATTATGGAATATATTAAGATTGTAATATTTCCTATTATGGAATGTGAATAGACTTAGGCATGTAATTAGACATTTAGCATTTATTAGGGGATCAAAATTGTATTCTCATAAGTATATAAAACCCTAATCAAAGAGACAGCAGGCCTAAGGTTTTCTTGGCTGCAGTATTCCTTCTCCACTGTTTTATGGTTTCATTGTTTTATCAAGATTTTTTGTTCTTTTTGAATAAAGCCTTTGGAGGACTGCTTTAATATATTATTGCTAGAAAAAGAAAAGGGTAAAGCAATAGTTGAGATAAAACTCTCTTACAAGTTACACCTACAAAGGAATCCGCTTCCTGTCCTGTGCTACAAAAAGGAATTCTGAGGGTACAAACAACGCAA
This sequence comes from Salix brachista, assembly GCA_009078335.1. Taxonomy (NCBI): domain Eukaryota; kingdom Viridiplantae; phylum Streptophyta; class Magnoliopsida; order Malpighiales; family Salicaceae; genus Salix; species Salix brachista. The sequence goes on from CM018587.1 coordinate 21,406,119, forward strand.
CACGTGTTGAATGAATTCTGTGACAGAGATTGGCTAATGAAAATACAGGTCAATAAATTGATTCTTCTATTTCTCAAACAAGATCCATTCTTCCTTCAGGTATGTATGCAAAGTGTTCTTAAAGAGTGCTGCATCGATTCCATCTTCCAAGCTGAAACATGCTCTCAAGCTCTTGCATTCCAATCCAATTTGGGGGATCAACCAAAGCAATCCCTAATCCCTAAGTTGTAATTATTTGACGGGTGACCTGCAGAGAGACTGCTAAGCAACTTCATTGCATTTTGGACTAGATGCTTACTGTGATAGAAACATACTGGTATTTGGTTATTAACAAAAGTGGCAAATAAAAATGGCAGTAGTAATGATGACAAACTGAAACACCAGACATCCGGAGATTACAATTATGGATACTATACATTAATTGGCTAAGTTGTAGCATGAGAATTTTGCGAGGTAGGGTGCATAGATTGAGCCAAAAGTCTCTTCATTGAGAAATGGGGGAGTTCGCAGTCTAGTTACCAACCAACAGTAAGGGTTCTCAATTGGTTATAAATATTGCAATACATATCATACTCATTACAAACTTAGCTGATTATAGATCTTAAGTTCAATGCTGGACAAATCTTTTCAACAAGGTTGATTGAGGTGCTAAATGAGATGCATTCATCAATCGGTTTTGCTTTCTGATTCGGTGTTCAAATGTTAGTTTTAAAAGCAACAGTTATATGGAGCTTTTAACTTATCATTTCTCTGTGCACGCATGCTCATTGTTTCCAATCTCTCAATAAAACTCTGTTAAATGGTAAGGGTGGTGTGAGTTGGGCAAGGCCAGGAAAAAGAATTTTGTTATTCCCTGAGACGCACGCACGCAATAATGTACTTACGGGAGAAAAACAGCTTTGTACTTCTGCTCAGGGCATATTACACATAGATCGCTCCCTCTTGGCCCCATCTGAACCATCCTCAGGCTTTCCATATGAACCTGAAAAACAATTACAACAATTTACATCACATACAAACTATTTTTCCTTTAGAAAATTTGACACTATGAGCAGCTTAACCTCATTATTTTGGCCTGATCTATTGGCAGCAGCAGCGAGAGCTCTGCAAGAACAACGCTTTTCATCTCTTGCAACAGACTTGAGAACCTCTGCGTCCCTGTAAGCCGGCAGGCACCTAATTATGAACAAAATATAAAGGAGGAAATAAGCGAGGGAGCTACCTGCCACTGCTCCTGCCAAGCAGATAAAGAGCAGCTGCGCTCAAACAGCAACTGACTCCGCCCTATGGGATCACCATCTTCAATCACTGTCCTGAAAGGAAAACCTAAACCCTAACTAAATCATTTTCCCCGTATCGGATATGGTTATATTAAGGGGAAATTAATCTGAGCATGTGAAAAAAAAATAGCTTGCTTAAGTCATTTGCCCTAAAATTGAACGAAGGTAATGTGAGGATTGGTGGAAGATTATTAGGCGGGAATAAAAATTGATGCAGGAAGTGAAGGGAGGGACAGGGGAAGAGAGTTTAACTTTAATTATAATTATTATTAACATCAATCATTATTATTTTCGTTTTGACGATGTTTCTTCTCTCTCTGCCATATAATACATAGTTACACACACACACACAAGACAATTACTCCCCTTATACTATGAAATTTTAATATAAGAGAAGAATATAAAAAAAATAACAATTAAAAATTTAACATGTGATTAATTAAGATAAAATTAATTTTATTTAAGTTAATAAATTATATAAAAATTAAAACTAACTAAAAATATAGATGAGTAACTGAAACATAAATATATTTCATGCTCTTCAGATTTTTTTATTTAATTATATATAAATAAAAACTGTTTTTCATTTATAAATGTAATAATTTAAAACTTGTAGAAAAATCATGATTATTATTGTTAAAAATTATCCTTTTGTATTGATGTTTTTTTTTAATAAATAACATATTTTTCTTAGGTGTGTTGTTTAATGTATAAAAACGGTAAGCAATTAAAATATTTATCCAAAAAACTAATGATTTGAAATAAATAAATAAATATATATATATATATATCTTAAGAAAATATTTTGAAAAAAAAAGGTTTTCATTAGTGTTTTTTTTTTTAAAGTATTATAATCTATGATCTCAAGCAAAATTTAATAAATAAAAAATAATAATAATGAAATGATAATTTTGACATGACTATTAAAGATATGTAAAAATCTACAATAAAACGATTTAAAAATATAATGAAATGATCATTACAGGCCCTGGCATGGGGGTGTTGACGCACAATGCAATGCTTGATAGGTGGAAAGCAACGAGCTTCTGTCAAGAGATGCTCGTTTGATTCATTAGTTTCATCTCCACTGAATTCTTCCTGCTAGCTCAGGAGATCAAGATTATCATAATAACCATCTGCGAAAGCTGCAAGTTGGACAATAAAGCGATATGGGTTGAGTGTGCTGACCAGCTGTACCACAGATCTGCTGATGATTGTTCTTCATCTTTTACCAACTTCCTCTGCGTTGTAATTTGACATTTTTTGAGACAAGCAGTTAGGGTTCATGGCTCCCGGTTAAAAAAGGAAGTTACAGGTCGAGGTCCTTTTGCCTGAAGGCCACTTTATTGTCCAGGGAGCCATTTGAGAAAAAAAAATAGAGGACAGTGATAAACGAATAGTAGCAAAATCCTTCCATGATAAAAGTCTACTATCATTTACAGCCTTGTTTAGAGCATTAGAGTGGCAGGATAATGCGAGTAGAGAAATTATACGAAACCTATAAAGGCCACCTTCACAAGTCTTTGTACAGCAGCTCATATTTTGTTATCCGCTCTGGGGGCAGGGGGCAATTCGCGATCAGCTTGCCTTTCATGGCTGCTCTGAATATGGCCTGTAAGAACATGAAACAAGCTTCGATAAGATAATTTCAAGTATAGTCTGCAACTTATACCATTATATACAAGAAAAGAATTATAAATCAATTATCCTTTTTGAAAGAAAAAAACAGGTTTCATGTGTGACCAACTGCAAGAGAACATGTACAGGCATCAAAATGAATACAGCACACTGCAGCGGACACAGTGTAATTGCAGTATAGCTCGACAATAACCAAGTTTGGGGACTAGCCCGTTGCCTCCATTGTAATATTATTATGTTGGTCTCCTCTGTAACGGAACTTAATTTCAAGCAAAATCTTTGTTCTGTAAAATGACAGAAATACACCTGTAAAGGGACAAGTCTTCATCAATTCACCTTGACTTTGAAAAACTCAGCTCTAACAAGCTTGTTGATTGGTGCATTGTGCGAAGTACTCAATTTATCTTTTGGAATTCTTGAGAAGTAATCCAAATGCTTTAAAATACCCGTATACCTATCCATTTAACCAAGTATTTTGGTATCCCCCATGTAAATGCTGGTCTATAATAACACGCTCAATTTCTCGAGGATAAACGATTAGAAGTTTCACCATCACCATCTTGATGCCCATGATAAATACTTAGATCCACAAAAATTGATATAGGGTTGATGTGTAATTCCAAGGGATAATCCGAGAGAGAAACATTCTCACCTAACTGCTTAAATACTTGAAATGCCCCCGGCTTTCTCGAATGAAGCTTTTGATACGCACCCCTTGGTGGAACCATAACTAAATAACTCTTTAAATTCAACAAATTTTCTACTCAAATCAGTTGCCATTTTGAACCTTTCATTGTTGTCTTGTATCCTTTTACACACATCAGCATGTATCTCTTGGATGTGCTTAGCTAAGGAGTCACCATCTTCACTAATAGGAGAAAATGTAGGCAAAGAAGATCTAAAGGCTGTCTTGGTTTCAACCAATTAGTAAACTCATAAAACACTTAAAGGAGCTATTAAAAGCAGATTGAGCTTGTCGTAGGATTCTGTCTCATGATGCTAGATAATCATAGTTAGGCTTCATAATTGAATTCCAAGGCTTCAATTAACAACTTCAGTTCATCCATTGATTTGAGGATAAAGAGCTAAAGAACTTTAGTTGAGTTGACGTATATTAGGTAAATAGCTGCCAGTTAGCTAGTTGTTTTTTAGCCTAACTTTAAGCTCCTAGGTTGTAGCCATTCAATTGTATAGTTAACTTATGTAAATGATTGATATGTATCTTGTATAAAGATACCTTTGTGATATGGAAAAAAAAATTCATCCAGCCTAATTCTATTTTTCAATTTGGTATCATAGCTTTAGGCTAGGGGCTAACTCAATTTCTTGACGAGATTCTATCTGAATATTCATTTTTTAACCTGTAGCCCTTGCTGACGCTGTCTTGCCTTTCTTTCCTAGCAATCACTTCACTCAACCCTAGTCTTCTATGTCCAATGAGTAAACAATTATGTCCAATAGCGAGAAATCAATTATTGATGTATCATTTTCCACAAAGTAGTCAGTAATTACAGCTTTTGCCAAAGGGTAAAAATTGTGCAGCTGTAAATGGGTTGCAACCAGGTGGGAACAATTGGCACTTTCTTCGTTTGCCCCTGACCTTGTCCAATACCAACTGGCAATCATTGATCATAATCTACAACCTATAATGATCAGAAGATCCAATACAAGAAACTAGCGAACACCACTGAAAGGTAAATCAAATTCCATGGTATGTCCTCGAGTGGAGATTAAATTAGCTATTTCATTATTAGTTTAAATCAAAATATTTATACTGGTGCATAACTTTCAGTTCTCACAAGTGCATGTAGGATACACGAACTCAAAGTGGTGAAAATATAAAGGGAAATTAAATAGGAAAACAAGCATACCTCAACTACATCAATAAAATCTTGTTTTCTGTGAAAAGCACCAACCCATTTAGTGTGATCTGCAGTCCTGAATACACGATGCAAATACACTAATTATCATTACAAAATGGAAATGAAAATTTAAATATCCTTTTTGCAGGGAGGGGAGAAATTGTACCCAGAATCCATTTTCATATGATGAGCGTTGAAGAAGAAAACAGTAGCAGGAACCAAAGTTATGTCAAAATAGTTGACATAAACTTGAACATCCTCGGAATCGATGTCTACCAAGGCTATTGTTGAGAATTTTGAAACCTCGCGAGCTGATTTTGATAACTGCAACTTGGAAACAAAAGTTTAATTATTATTATTATTTTTTTGTGTGTGAGAAAGAGAGAGAGGGAGACGGGGGATTGCTAAAAGCAAGGGAGAGGGAGATCATACAATGTCATCAAGATGGAGACAAACAGGATCAGAGGCGCGGCCGAAACGGAGGACGAGGACCTTGTCAATGGTGTCTCTGATAACATTGTCGATCTCTTTCTTCTTTGTAAGCAGCGTTGTTGTTAATAGGCAATCACTCATCTTTCTTTATTGATGGGTCAAAGGAATATAAGTTGTATGAACATTCAAAGAATCAAAACACTGACTAACAATCCTATTATCTTTGGTTTTCATTGAAGCTAGAAATATAATAATGATAGTGTACAAGAAACAATCTTTAAAAAACAGAAGGCATTAAGCGTCGGGAAAAAATGCATTATATGGAGCCCAATTCTTGGAATCCATCTAATTCAGCATGAGCAAAATACTCACGGTGTGATCAATCAGCATTCTAAGTTAAATTAAAAACTAACAGGATTGCGACTTTAGCACACAAAGCAGTGCTGAATCATGAATTACTAACAGCTTCTTCAGAAACACAAAACTCATTAAATAATTACAAATTTTCCACTCCAGTCCATGTGAGAATCTTAAAACAAAGTATTTATTAATAACTAATAATCCAAATACAATAAAACATTTAAACCCCATGTCCCTAAAGAAGTAACAATGCTGCAAACAATAGCCGAGAAATTCGAAACCCTAACTAGCGGTCTTTTTTGGAAACTGGGAAATAACAGGGAATCATATAAAAACATTAAGCAAAAGCATCGAATCGAAAACATTAGCTCAAACAAACAGACCCGTGCACATTCATCCAGTGCGATAAGAAAATCAAAGAGAGAGAAATAGAGACTTGCCTGAGATAGGAGACAACTGCGGGAGAGAGCAGAGAGAGTATAGGACTGATATCAGAGAGACAGAGAGGGAGGGTGGGCGACGAGGGGGAGAGATCAAGAGAGCAGGGAGGGAGGAGGGCGGGCGCGCATCTGTGGATTGGGGACTGCTTTAGAGTTTGAGACTAATTTATTTTTATACCATCTCTCTCTCTCCCCCTCTCTCCCCCCCTCCGTGCTACGATCTCGCACGTGACACCTTGGCGGTTAGGGTCAGTAATCTAATATTTCCCTCCAATTTTATTTTGTGATTATAACCAATAACCCGTCTACAATTTTGTCCGGTGACTCTTGATTTTATTTTTTTCCCGCCGTGAACATTTGGAGTTACTTTAAGAAATAATTAAGTAGTTATAGCTCACTTCAATTTCTAATTTTACAATATCAAACTATAGTTCTCATTGATACCAACGAATGAATAGGCCATGTATTAATATTATAGTTTTTTTATTTATTTTTAATAGCTCATCCTTGATATTTATCTTAATTTTTAAATTTTTTTTCTATTTATTGTATTCGTATTGAATGATGCATTTAATTTTTTTAATTATTTGTATTCGGTAGAAATTAATGCAGCTTTTTTTAATCGGTGGAGGAGTCAACAATTTCAGTATAGAAAATGAAATTTAAAATGTTGTCACAACAAATGAATTTTTTTCTTGTGCAACTCAATTTTATATATGCAAACTCATCATCGTATTAATTTTGATTAATAGTTCATATCAAAGTTGATTGTATAAAAACTAAGAGAAAGTCTATTTTTTTTTCAAAATGAAATTGGAAACCCGTTGATATATATATTGGAAACAATTGAAACAAAATACCGTAACAAATAAACTAGTAAGATATCAACCGATAAACATTGATTTATATTATTTCAAATAAACTAAAAAAATTTATAAGAACATTAAACAATTTTTTCCCTAGAATAGTAAACATGCTAGCTTTAAAACAATAATAGTTGGACCTACAATAATAACGAAACAAAAGTTGAAAAATAGAATTAAAACTGTACATAAGTCTGAGATATTTTGTCTTTGTAAGAGAAATTCATCATTAAAAAATTGGTAAGATAACAAAAAATGGAAAGGTGCAATATTAAAATCACCTGAATTATTGAAGAGAAAAGTGCAAAGCTCAACTAATATACAGGGAGAGGGGAAAAACAAGGATGTTCGATGGTGATAATAATGGGTCTAACAGGATGTTGTCACGGGTCTATATCTTAAATTGTTTACTAAAAATACAAATTTGTTGAGATGAAGAAAAAAGTTAAAGGCGAAGGAGAAGAACATCAATGAAGAGAGTGCACCATTGCTCTTTCTTCCATGTTTTAGATCAATGAAGAGAGTGGACCATTGCTCTCTTCTTCCATGTTTTAATCCACATCAACAATCTTCCAACAAGTAAAGTTTATCTTTTGGCTTCTTTTCCAAAATATGTAGAAATAACAACTCAAGAACAGAAAAGTTACATTAGCTACTAAGAAAATTGTTTAATTGGAGAAGTCAAAAATTAAAACAAAAGGTAAAAATCTATTTTTTTAACTTTGCATCTACTTATGCCTCATATGTGGAGTTGTTCAAAAGGGAAAATGCTATTTTAAATAGCTAAAATAATATTTAAATGGTATAAATATAATTTTTGTACTATTTCAATGAAATTTGAAAATTTAATTATATTGGACTGAAATAATTAAATGCTTTATTTTTTTCTTCAAGAAATTTGATGTTATTTTTTTTTCTGGCTGCATTTAATTGGTCTATTTTTTTATTGGCCCTACTTGGTTGATTTTGATTTTCTTAAAAGATATGTAGAAATAATATTTTTGGGAAACATATAAAACAAGCATTGAAGAATAATAATAACATTTTTTTTCCTTACACCTCTTGAAGTGATCTAAAATAGTATGCGACTTCCAAATGTGCTCAGCATACAATGAAAGAGTCACTGAGAGAGTTAAAATAAGAATGGGCAGAGTGGGCTTGGAATCTGAACAGAAAACCTTGTAAGGTAAACTAATCCAAAAACAGTACCATCACTGCTATCATGCCCACTAAATCATGAGTTTATTAGGTTTCACTAGTTCACTGATCTCTTTCGCACCTCCCCCTCCTTCCCTCACTCCTCATCTCCCTTCACTCTCCTGTCTTTCCACCAGTAAGTACTCTCTCTGTGTGCGTTAGATTTTACTTTTTATATACAGATAACACATGTAATCTTAGTGATGTTTTGGGAAACTTTGCAGGAATAAGGAATCCCTTACTGTTAAGTGTGAGAAATCTTGATTACAAGTGTGAATCACAGGCAAGTGGGCTATACATGGAACCGGTCAAGGAGTCAGTGGAACTAAATAGGAATCTTTATGCAAATATAGAGCCTTATGAGACTGGTTTTTTGAAGGTCTCTGATCTTCACTCAATCTACTATGAACAATCTGGAAATCCCTCTGGGCATGTAAGCAGCCGTGGTCTCTAAAATCTACCTTTTTTATTTTATAAAATCTCATGTTCATGTTTTTTTTTTTTTGCATATGGGTATTTCTGTTTATTGTGTTTTTGATAATTGAAATTGTACACGCTAGCATGTCTGATTATGCACGTTGAAAGTAGCAGTCTTTCCCTTCTCCTTGTGTTAGTTTTTGCCATGTTTTTTAGTCTTTCCCGTAGTGTTGTATCTGATCAATTTATTGAAAGTCGGTTGAATGAATCTATGTTTCACTTAAGAAATTGTAGATGAAAACGTATCTGAATATTTAAACAAAGGAATTTCCTTACCCCTTTTTGCAGCCCGTTGTCTTTCTTCACGGGGGCCCAGGAGGAGGAACTGCACCGAGTAACCGAAGATTTTTTGATCCTGAATTTTACAGAATCATTTTGTTTGATCAGGTTGTTATTCCAGTACCCATTATGATAAATTGCGAGCCTCCATTTAAACTCTACAATTTTTAATTTAATTTCTTGTTTTGTCTCCATAGCGAGGTGCAGGAAAGAGCACACCCCATGCCTGCTTGGAGGAAAATACCACCTGGGATCTCATTACTGACATTGAAAAGCTAAGGGAACACTTGAAGATTCCGGAATGGCAGGTCAAAATTTTGTCCAGTTGTTGATCCAGAAAGAAAACTCTATTTTCTATAACGGGGTGAAATTGTTGAACTGGATGTTTTATTCTCTTGCTGTTTAGGTTTTTGGCGGGTCATGGGGAAGTACACTGGCACTTGCGTACAGCCAATCACATCCTGAAAAGGTGCATAACTACTTTAACTTTACACTGTTTCTTTGGTGGGAACTCGTAAACAACCTGAACCAGGGCATTGAGATTACATGAACTTTTGTTTGGAGCAGAACTGATTCATATTTTGATATTTTTTCCGTGTTTTTCTTAAGGTTACTGGACTGGTCCTCCGTGGGATTTTTCTTTTGCGAAAGAAAGAGATTGACTGGTTTTATGAGGGTGGTGCTGCTGCTATATTTCCTGATGGTATGCTAGATACTATTCTTTATGTGATCTATTATAACAAGATATAACATAAACATATGCATCATAGATTGGCTGAGATAATAAAAAGGCCCAAGGGTTAGCTGGCGGCAGCAAAGGGCAAGAGGATTGTGGTGTTCAAGAAAAGTGTGCCAACATTTTTTCGATTGCAGTAATAAGCTTTCACATTCTTGTAAAAAGCGACTATGCTCGGATGCTATAAGTAATTTTAGCTGGCAGTTCCATCTCTGTATGCTTTGAGATGTAGATAATGTTGCTAATTAATTCGTAGATAGCCTTATTCATGATTAAAAAAAACAATATTTGGCATGATGATGGTTATTTCTCTTATTTCCATCCTACAGTACATGCAGGGAGGTTGTGATTGCATTCCTCCAATTCTTAGATACTATATTTTAAAATATAAGGTAATTCCAATGTTTATTAGGACTGTGGAACTGCTGTGGCTGGTCTTTGTTTCAGAAACCATGCACAAGAATGTTCATTAGCTTGCTTTGAAATGCTTAGTTGTTTTGTGCCCAGTAATTTAAAACCCTGGTTCTTTTTATTGAACATGCAGCTTGGGAGTCATTCAGAGACCTTATTCCAGAAAATGAAAGGGGATGTTTCATTGATGCTTACAGCAAGAGATTAAACTCTGATGATTTGGAAACACAAGTAAGTTACTAGGTTTTTTTCTTCTTCCTGATTTTATGTCCAAAACTTGAGTTGGTCTAGTTTCAACAACAACAGCACTAATTTTCTTATTCGTCTATGAAAATCGTTTCCATTTATCTGATCTTGACACTTGAGCATGCACAAATTTTAAAATATGCTGGGAATCAAGTGCATCTCCATCGATTACACTGAAAGTGGGTCCTTACAATAGAAATAATGAATGCATTACCCTCATAATTTCTTAGTATGCAGCTGCAAGAGCATGGACCAAATGGGAAATGATGACTGCCCATCTTCTTCCAAATGAGGAGAATATCAAGAGAGGGGATGATGATAATTTTTCCTTGGTAAGTCAATCTAGCGTCAATTATTATAGGCTACTGTGTTGTTCCATTAACAAGACATCAAAACATGTCTTCCTTTAGATTTCCATCAATCTACTGTTGTAGAGTAAGAAAGGAGAAACTAAGAATGCCACAGGATACTGCACAAGAAAAGTGAACTCACTGACACATTTCTTCAGTTGGTGTTCAAATGCAGAGTGAAGGTTCATGTGTTAATGTTGAGAACCAAAGCTTTTCAACCTTGTAATATCTCTATAATATAGTTGCTTCCAGTGTTTACTTAAATTTGATATAGTGCTGAGAATCTGACATCTTTTTTCTCATTTTTTAATTCAATTCACCATAATAGCAGATTGAGATAAGTAATTCACCAATGCCTAATTTTTTTTATGTGTTTAAGATGTTTAAAATTTGAATTGTGGACATGATTGTTGAAATTTGAATTGTGGACATGCTTATTTCATTCTATTCAGGCATTTGCAAGGATTGAAAATCATTACTTTGTGAACAAGGGTTTTTTTCCTTCAGAGTCTTTCCTATTAGAAAATGTTGATAAAATAAGACACATCAACACTACAATTGTACAGGTATGTGTTACCTTTATCTCCACTGTCATTTTATGTGCTTTGTTTGGAAAACAAGTGATATTTTCAGACAAATAAATGATTTCCATGTGCTAAATGAAACCATATATAATGTGCTCTCGGATATGATTCTGTTAACATCCTTTGTTTGATCAATCCTTGCAATTTGATCACCCTGTCAAAATTCGAATTTTTTGTTGTTGCTGAATCCAAGGTTATTAAAATTGTTTTTATTTTTAATTTTTTTTAATTAGGATTGATTGGGGGTCTTGTGAATCTCTTCCGATTTACCAACTACTAAAATTATGTTTGAAAACTATGAATATAATAAAGACAATCAGTTAAAATGTGCTACTTATTCTTCCTTCACTGAATCTCCATCTTTGATTTTTATTCCCACAGTTCTGATCTATATTTTTATAAATATTAAAAATACTAAATTCAGATGATTAAGCCACATATAAAGAGATTTTTTCTAGAAAATTCAGCTTGGCAATAAAGCACAGTTATGTATCAAATAAGTTATTTATCAAGGCCATAGAATTAACACTTAATTTGGTCATAGACAAACCAAGCCCATGAAAGGACTGTTCTTCATTTCATATTTTTGGAACCATTTGGTCAAATATGCAACAGCCCAACAATATTAAATCATGAGGTTTCTTTTTATCTTCTCAACCACTGGTTTCTCCACCATAACTCCATTGAAGTGCCTGAACCTTCTAAAAGTGTGCTCCTTTGCTTTGTTTTTCTAGACTTTATTAATCACTCTTTTTGCTCAATTGTTCTCATCCTTCTTATTCTTAGTTTAACTCGCACAGTTAAGAATAAAAGTAGGTGAGAATGATTGAAGACTCTTAAAACATAGAGACTGGAAATGGGATGAATGAGGGAAGAGAGGAAGCAAAGAGAAATTACAAGCAACGACTATAGATTTGGTAAATAATAGCATGAGAGAAGCGGTTACTTCTGTTATCATATCAAAAACTTGTAATCCCTTTCAATTTTGAACTCATTAACAATGCTGGTAAACTCATGGTTATAATGACCCATTTACCGATCCTAGTTCAATCTCATTCTAGTATGACTTGTTAGATGAGTTAAATTGGCAGGTGAATTTTGAAACATAAAACTATAGAATTGATGATCCAAAACGTGAGTTGATAACCTTGATTGCATTTGTCAAGGCATGAAACAGTTACTGTTTAACATAGTTGAATTATGTTGCAGGGGAGATATGATGTTTGCTGTCCTATGATGTCTGCTTGGGATCTTCATAAGGCATGGCCAGAGGCAGATCTAAAGGTAGGAGAACTTCTCTAAGCTGTAGTTTCTGTCACACATTAGAGAGGGTTGCATGTGTGTAGGGGGTTTGGTTCAGCATTCAGCTGAAGATGAAATATCAATTATGGATATGGTTGTGATTTTTATCCTTCCTTATCAAAACTTCAAAAGGTTGCATTTATTACATGGTTGCTAGTCTTAGGCTTGTCTCTGAGTTCATCTCTAGCACAGCCACATAAAAACATATAAATGATTCCCTCTTTATTTTTTTCTTAAAAAAAAGCAAGAGAGAAAATGTCTGATGTCTGGTTATCTTTTGCATAGGCAATCTTATCAGTTGTTCTAGTTATTTTATCCAGAGTAGGGGCTGGTTTTCTTCATTCGGTATTCTTAATGTTCTTCAGCACATATAACAGCCGCATCTAACTGTAATGCAAGCCGCTTGATGCTTTTCTTTGAATTATTGGATGATTTAGTTATGCATGTTACATGTACTATTTCAATTGATAATCTTGAAAGATGAAGACATTGGATTGACACAGAGCAGATCTCACGTTATGAAGGCACGAGTGTCACCTGGCTCATGGGATTATGCATTTTTTTCTCCATGGCTTCATTTTCACCTTTCCTCATATTGGAACTCAAAAACTTTGGACAGGTTGTCCCAGATGCAGGGCATTCTGCTAACGAACCAGGAATAGCCGCAGAGCTTGTGGCTGCAAATGAGAAACTCAAAAACATCATCAAGAATGGATCGTGAAAGGAGGTGGATCAAGCTCATTCGAATAAATTCCTTAAATAAAATATGTCACTTTTCATCACCATGGTTTGCATTCACATGAAAGCAGGTTGAATAATTACAGGATTTAAATTGTGAACGTTGAATAACTTTGGAATGTCTATATTGCCTGTGCTTTTCACTTTCATTCTCCTTGTGGAATGAGGTTCCTAGTTATTTTGAGGGGCCGCCTGATTGGTTTATCACCAGGTCGTCAACTATGCTTTCCCAATTGCTTTCTATAACCATCCTGTAGACATTGCAGGATTGGTGTGGATTTACTCGAGGCATGTTCCACAACCCCGAGAAAAACTACTTGTTGTCGGAATGATAAAAGGTGGAATGCCGAGTTGAGGATGGTAATGCCTAAGGCTTTAGATATGGCTTGTGAGGTGGTTTATCGATGATAGAATACAGTAGCATTTAAATTCCTCAAAATGAAAATATTATAGGAGAAAAATAGCCATTTTTCTTATAAATTGTTTGATATCATTTGCGTTTTTATTAAAAAGCTTCGTTGTTGGAAAAAAGCAAAGCAACAGCCACTGTCATACATACTTTTTGAAAAAAAGATAATTTTACACAATTACTTGTTTTCTTTTTAATATTCTTTAAAGCAAATAAGTTTTCTTATTTTCGTCTAAAACTTATTCATCACCATGTGATGAAAGCAACGTGTGGCGGAATGCTTGAAAGCAAGGCCTAGTTTCGCTTGCACATTCTGATTTCAAATTGCATGTTGGCTTGGCCTGTTACGTCCTTTTATTTGTCTCAGATCTCTAGTTTCTGATGTCTGAAAACTCTTTATCCCACACACCCAGCAAATATTTCTTTTAGCTAGGTTCCAGGTCCTCATACGAAACATTTGATCAATGCTGATATTGACAAAAAATTCCTGAAGCTACCCTATTTTCTGAATGAATACAACCACTTATGGTCCGGACATTTTAAATTTGCTGATGGATCTATCCTACGCGGCTGCATAATTCCTTGTTTTGTTAACAAGTGTAAACCCATCACTACTACCATTTCTGGGGCACCACACATTGTCCATAACATGAACTAAAGACAAAAACCTGCACTTGCAGAGATTTGAAGGAGCGAGTAGCTTCACGTTGGGTTTTCGTTTACTCTGCAGTTCCGGAGGAAGAAAGAAGATCAAAACTTCAAGGAAGATTCTAACCATGAAAGCAATAAAAAGCTATGGAATTGGAGTTTGTAGTAGATCAGATAAGATGTTGCTGGAAGTACTGATGTAATCATCGTAGGCGCCGGTGCTGCTGGTTTTTCATTCTTGCTTACTTTCTTGGAAAGCTATTACCCTCTGATGCACACAGAAACGCAGTTATAGACACAGAGGCAAAGAACTAGCATATAAAGAATTTAGGGAGGTTAGCTTTATGAACTGAAGCTGATCTGTTAAGCTTAACTCTGTTTATTGAAACGTTAGCAAGAATGAAGGAAAACAATTATTTCTTACAAATAATTGTGATTTACCTGTCACGAAAGAAAGTAAGTATTCCTGATCGGAATTGTTTCTGCTGCTTGATCGGACCTATCATTGCTATCGAGCCTAGTTACAATGGCGTCCAACAAGGAGAGGATCAAGTTTTTGGACGCTGGACTCGGTGGATATCTGACAGGGGATGTGCATAATATGCAAATCTTTCACGGGAGGAGGAATGACTGACAATTTCTGATGCTGTTCTATTGCTACTTCTCCTAAAATGTCTGCTTTGTTTTTTAGTTTTAAAAATATTTATTTTCTTATTTGTTTTAAATTAGTTCTTTTTTAATATTTTTAAATTATATTGATGTATTGATGTCAAAAAATAAATTTTAAAAATAAATTTTAAAAATAAAAAAAATATTATTTTTATAAACTCTCAAATATCCTACTTTCAAGTTTTAACAATGAAGTCGCTATTTGCGAATACCTTGAGTCCTGATTTATTTGTGTTTTTTTTGTTTCTATTTCACATTGTGTTTTAAAAATATTTTTGATTTTTTTTTGTTTTTATATTTTGTTTTAATTAATAATTTTGGATGTTCTAGAATAATTTTGATATGCTGATATTAAAAATAATTTTTTTTAAATAAAAATATTTATAAAAATAATCTCAAATATTCTTTCAAAGAGATTCCGGATTTTTTAAATTTAATATCTTTTTGTTGCTTCAAAGAATAAAAAACATAAGAGAAAGATGGGTTGGGCCGAACTAGTCTGGACAGATGGAGTTGTGGGCCCAGTAAGGCTGTGTTTCTGGTCTTGTCCGATACTTTTTTGATTGGACGAAAATAGACACAAGAATCGGTTATTATGACAATCGTGTCTGTCAGAATTTGTACCTTTCTCAACGGCTACTTACAGTAAGAGAGGAAACAAAGCGTTCGTTTTTTTAAAAGTCGTCTCGATCCTCTCACCATTACCGATCCAACAGATTCTTCTCCACACAGTTCCCCTCTCTCTCACACACACAAACACGCTCCTCTCTCTCTCTTTGCTGTCCTCTCTCTCTGAGAAAATGGAAGAAGAAGCTCAGTGTTTGAAAATCAACGGCGAAGAAGACTTCTACGAGAAAATCGAGGCGCCGAAGTTCGTGGACCTTAACGCTCCCGATCACTATCACCCGGGAGATGACCGATCCTGGTTCTGCTTGCGTGTTGGTAAGTTTTGTAAATCCAACTTTGTTTTGTTCTTTTCTCTAACTACTTCAAATCTGAAGCTCTGTCATGAATGGTCGATGACTTGACTTGTCGTTTAACATCTAATGGATGCGGCCTAGATATGGATCTTAAAGTTGGAGGAGGTTACAGTCTCCTTCATGACGCTAATTATGAGAACTAGAGCACAATTAATTTAATACTGTCTGTTAAAATAGGATTAGGGGCTGCATTTATAATCTTAAAAGTTTAATTAATGTGCGTTGATTACCAGATTTGTTAAGAATAGTGTGGAATTCAATCCAAACTATGAATCACTTCATGCCATGCCTTTGGATGCGGGGAGGGTGCGTGTGGAGGTTTAAAATCTTATCTGCTACAAATATTTCCAATATGGCAATAATTTTCTCTTATTATTGAAACACGTGGATAAATAGTTTCCAAGTTGAGGATGGGACCTTTGCGTAGAGAGATCCACCATGCAATTAATAAATCCGTGCCACATGAGATTTTATTTTTTTAACCTTTTGAACTCAATTAAAAAGATAAATAGATCTACCAAATAAGGAAATGGCGAAAGGTGATAGAATTGGAGTAAATTCTACGTTGTTTTTTCCTTTTCATGCATTATGTTATGATAGACCCTATCATGCAATGGCCACGTTCTCAATTTTGAGGACTTGATTGGCATGAATGGGGCTTATTGTTCGTATGTTTTGATCAATAAAAGGAATTTGAAGAAAAGAGAAAAGGTTCATTGTAAATATCTGCAAAATCACACCAGTTCGTTTCTAACTCCTTGCATACTTGCGTACAAGTGAATTCAATAAAAAATTATTTCAAATCCACTGCAATTCTATTCCAGAATTATTCTAAATGCGCTCCGTTCTCTACTTTCCAATTGCTTATTTGATTATATCAGCCGGTTATTTCATTTTGTTTTGTGTGAGCGACTTCAAATGCTAGATTTTGAATTTCTCTATCTGCATCCTCTGGCTTTGCTGTGTAGGATGTGATCAAAAGCATGAGGAAGAAATGGATTCTGAAGCAATCTACAAAAAATTTGTTTTACGGGTTAGTTATCACTTTTCTTTTCTGCAGCATGTTGGTTTCTACGGTAGATCGATTTGGAATTAGTAGTAAGTTATTGAGTCATGCAGGTAATGGCTGCAAGGAGTCCCAACATACGGCTTCGGAAAGCGCTGTACAGAAATGATTCAAGGTGCATTAAGCTTTAGTAATTACATTCTAATATCTGTCTTCTCTTATTGCTCTAACTGGACTTGTACTAACACGATTTACTAATTGCATGCGACAGTATTAAATGTCCTCAGACAGTTCCAGCAAAATCTTCAAAACCTCGAGTGTCAAGATTGGCCCTCATTTCCTCGATATCTAAAAGAACGGTTGATCCCCAAGCTAGAGTCAGGTCCCTTGCTAAACAAAATGCAACCCCAAATGTGAGGGCCAAGCAATCTGTTGTATCCAAGGCTCTGACAACTCCAAGGAACAAAAAGCGACTGTCAAATCCTAATGCATTTTGTAGTGTTAGGAATCCCAAAGCAACAGCCGTTGCAGTGCCAAATAGTAGAGTGGTAGCGAAGGCACTATTTCATTCACCTAAGAAGTCAGTGAGGACAAAGACTTCAATTGAATTGGATACAACTGTCAAGAAAATATGTGCAGGTATAAAGAAGCTTGAGATCACTGAAGGAAAGAAGCATGGTTTGGTGTGTAATAGACCATTTCCTTCAAATGCAACAAGGAAACAACCGCGAGGACGAGAGGTTAAAAGCAGAGTTTATGATGGACTGCTTTCTGAAAATTTCAAGGGAAAAGAATCCAAATCTTTCAAATGTGTGATGAAAAAGGACAAGGGAAAGAACTCAAAGCAGTGTCATGGTCCCATGTCTCGAGAAGGGGCTGAAAATGATTTCAGTGACTTGGAGATTGAGGAGAAATCAAGTCTTCCTGGCGTCTGCTATAATGCTAAAAGTGATGAAGGAAATAATGCACATGAAGGCCCCTTAACAACTGTAAAAATAGAAGCATCGATGGTTGAGAACAAAGTAGAAGCTTTGTCAGATGCCAAGGCAAATACCTCGGGATGCAATGAGCCAAATCAAAGACCTTATTCCCGGATCGACGAGAGGGGCTTGGGAGAAAATGATGTTCCCAAACTTTTAGCTTCAAGAGAAGATGACAATGGAACCAATGAAGGACATGGCGAAGAAGACGAAAGGAACTCAAGTATGGACAAGGGCATTGATGGCCCCATGGAGAGTAATGATAGTAAACATATTTTGATATCAGATGACAAGGAAAATGACAGAGAAGCCATTGGGAGCGATAATAAGGAAAATGCTTCAGCCATGGAGAGTAATGATGATAGTAAACATATTTTGATATCAGATGACAAGGAAAATGACAGAGAAGCCATTGAAAGCGACAATAAGGAAAATGCTTCAGCCTCTGATGATAACAGGTGAGTAAACTCGTTTCAATAATTTCATCGGTCTTTGTAGGATGTTGTTAGATACTTTTGGCCTTCACTTATCAATGAATTTTGGATTTTCAGAGAAATGGATATCAATACTGGCCATTTGAAAAGACAAATCCTTGGAAAGCATGAGAGTTTGAAGAGCACTCAAAAGGTGTCACTTACTCCTCTTCAGGAACTTGCATTTTTCTGTTCTAAAATATTTATTTTTATCACTTTCTTTCTCTCCTTTCCTTTCTGTTTGTGATTTCTTTGTGAATACGGAAATGATACAGATAGACAAAGCAAAGAGGAAGCCATCTAAAGAGAGCTTCGTTACTCATGCCACTGGTGCTCAAGAACTAAGACATAGAAAACCTAAGCCTACAAATCCCAAGCCTTTTCGGCTGAGAACTGATGTATGTGCTTCATTATCCTATCTACGTCTTAGAAATAGTTATCTTTTAATAGAATCTGAGAATACTGAATTTATTTATGTAGGAAAGAAGGATTCTTAAGGAGGCAGCAACCTCAGAGAAGAAGCTCCACCCTGCTCCTCTGAAAGAAATCCTGCCACTTACGAGGTTCGCAGGAGGGAATTTACAGAAAAAACGTCAGAATGCATTGCCAGTGAGTTTTCAGTTAAATGTTCTTTTAGCCGTCAGCAATGGTTCAACTAGACTGATATTATTATTATTCTAATTGAAGAGAAATGACAAGGGCCTTGAACAAACCGAACCAGCCAATGACACTCAGGAAGCATTTGAAGTGGAAAGAAACACAACACAGAAAGAACAACATGTAAGACAATCTACTTTTGAAGCGTAAAATAACAGTAAAAAACATCAAGGTTTGGTTTCCATCGTTTTTTATATATACAGTGCTCAAGCCTCCTATTATGATACTTTTTGTAGCAAAATCAGACTACCAGGTTGAAGAACAAAGAAAGAGTGAGACGAAAATTATCTTCAGCTCCACAAAGACACACAGTTTCATCACAACAGAAGCTTGTGGCCCCTCTGAAGAAATATAGCGAGGATAAGACAACAGCTCAAAATCTGAGGAACGTCTTGAAGAAGACCAAAGTGGCCCCTCTGAAGAAATACAGCGAGGATAAGACAACAGCTCAAAATCTGAGGAAAGTCTTGAAGAAGACCAAATCACCATTTGTGAGAAAAGTCGCAAGGCCTCAAGAGTGAGTTTCTACCTTTAAAAAGTTATTTTAATTGTAGATTATTTCGGAATCCTAGTAACTAATTAAGCCGCTAAGCTCTTGCAGGACCTCATCGATTACAAATGAAACACTCTCGATTATGATACCTGGTCAACTAGGTGTGATAAAGGAAGACTCACCAACAATCTTGAGACCCAAAGAAGCTGAAAAGCCTAGCAAAAGCAGTGCTTCCCCGGAAATCAAAGCTTCTGCCGTCTCCAGGCAATCACTACAGGGGAAGAGGTCTGCAACTATTCCAAAGGAGCCAAATTTTCATACCATCCACACGCCAAAGAGCTGCACACGAGGAGTGGCTTAAGTTATTTTCTACAAAAAAGGTCTACAACTATTCGAAAGGAGCCGAATTTTCATACCATCCAGACGCTAAAGAGCTGCAAAAGAGGAGTGGCTTATGTTATTTGTTACAAAAATACTCCTGTTGGTGTACTCTATTTCTTGTTGTTGTTCAATCCATTCATTGAATTATGTATTCCGCGTGAATCTTCTCTAGCAATTCTTTGTTGTTGTCTACATATTTATTTCTAGCCCATTGATTGTAATCCGTAACATTTTGGGCTTGATTTGTAGTTAATATAAGCGGTCTTATTCGTACCATGCTCTCAAAGAATGCGTGCAAGTTCTTTGTGATGGCCCTCATCGAGTGTTCTTGCAGAATTTCTGTAATTATTAATTTAAGTTGAGTTGACTAACTAAACTAGCAAATATATTAAGTCAACTAGAGACCTGATCAGTTTAGAAGAAACCTAGTTTGGCTATTGCATCTTGCAGGCCCTTTCAGGAACGGACAACTTAACTTTGGAAGTGTTTAGTCAAACTTCCATACATGATTTGACCATGGTGTTCAACATATGTGAGTGAAGGTTAAAATAAGCACTTAGGATTAAAAGGTTTATTTTTCTGTTGTTTTAGGTTAAAATTAGAAGATTGCTAATAAGATGATTATTAGAGATTTACATGGTTGGTAACTTTAGAGTTTGTAAAATTAATTGAGGTGCGATTAATAATAAATA
This sequence comes from Salix brachista, assembly GCA_009078335.1. Classification (NCBI taxonomy): domain Eukaryota; kingdom Viridiplantae; phylum Streptophyta; class Magnoliopsida; order Malpighiales; family Salicaceae; genus Salix; species Salix brachista. The sequence goes on from CM018587.1 coordinate 21,426,702, forward strand.
AATAATGTATCCTTTTGTACTCGTACTTGTGTTGGAAATGAACAAACCAGGCGGTAGCAGGGTCATGACCTGGTGGTCAAGAAGAGCTTCTCCCTTCCTCTCACTCCAAGTTCAAGCCTTGTATTTAGGCATTTAGGGATTTAGGCATTTAGGGTTAGTTTACAACATGAGCAGTCTATTTGTCTCGGAAAGATATAAGGCAGCCTTTCGAAATTCGAATCCTAGCGTAGTGACCAGATATCATAGTTTTGGCTTACCAAGTGTTGGTATTTTATCTAAATTTATACGGACATCCATTTCTTTTAATTTTTTTAAAATATATTTTTTTTTAAATAATATATAATTTTTTATATTTTAAGAATATTTTGATGTTAAATATATATATACTAGAGTTAGTTAATAATAATAAGTTATAATAATAATAAAAAAGAAGAAGGAGGTTTCTAACTTTCTACTTTCTACCGGGGGGTTGTTATAAATTATTATTAATAATAATAATATATATGGGGGGAGCGGGGATTTAGTTGTGGTACGCGCAAGCTGACCCGAACACCCCGGTTATCAAAACAAAAAAAAGAACAAACCAGGCTTCTGTTGATTGGGGAACCACTGCGGGATAACACCAATTACAAACCAAAGAATATATTACATGGTATCCATCAGCATAGGGATAATTATTCCATATAAGGAGGCCTGGCGTGCCATGAACGGGGCTAGCTACAATTTATGGCTCTTCTGAAGAAGGATACTGTCTTCTTCCTCCTTCAAACTGCGAGCAATTAAAGAGAAGAGAACTAACCCTGGGTGTATAGCAGAAGCGATCACCACTGGTGCAGATAATCTGTTTCAGAGGGTATTAATGTCTTTTTTATGGATCCACACATGGGTTTCTGAATGGTTGCTTGCCTATTATTGGGATCCACCTCAAGAGCAAATACCTGAGTGGATGATGATGATGATGCTCAAGTTGTCCGGCCACCCAAGTAGTCGCCCACCAGGACGCCTGGAAAATAAACGAATATGTGCGCTATTACGCGGTTTGAGTAAAAGAAACTTTAAATTCAAAAAAAATATTTACATGTTACTAATATTTGTTTTTAGTGAAAAATTCGGTTTTTCTGGCCCAATGGATAAATGGGCTATGTTCACATCGGCCCATACTCTTTTTGTTAGAAAATACTAGCAGCAGCAGACGACGCGTATTTCCTCACTCGGGCTCGATTAATGTACATTTATGAAAAGAGGAAGATGATAGTAAAATCTAGGGTTAGGGGTGTTCTTTGCAATCCGAAGGGGTGAAAGGAGGGAGAGCAAAAGCTACTTTCTTTTTTGCTTTGATTGAGATTGGGATCTCCTTTTTTCCTCACATTTGCCTTTTCCTTCAATCGGTTTGGTAAGTTTTTGTCTTGTTAATGGCTTCAAAATAGATTTTTCTGCTTTTGTTGTTTGGTTACTGAGAAAGTTGAGGAATACAAAAGAAAATCGAAAGTTTGGTTATTTTTATTGTATTGGGCAATAATTCCTAGGTTTAATTAATAATTGGATTAGGTTTTTTATGCCTGTTTACCTCCATTTTTTGTTTACTCAAAATTCTTTGAGCTCAAATTCTCTTACACGTTTATTTCTCATCAAAAACAATTTTTTGGACATAAATAGCTGGAGTTTTTTTGCTAATTTACTTGGTCGAAACAAAACTAGACTGAGTCCAATGGTACTCAAAATTTTAATTATTTTGAATGGAAATACCGCAGTGTCCTTACAGCTCTTATGGTGCAAAATCGTACTGGGTTTAATTAACTAGCTTTTTGCAGTGTGATTTGCTGAGCAGTAGAGCTATTGTTTGTGTGATCCATGGTTTTTCCAATGAGGAATTACCCTATAACTTTTTTGTCATGTGCACAAAGTTGAGAGCTTGTCCTCTATACCAATCCAACTCATGATCAATGATCAATGATCAATCTTTATTGGTCAAGCAATCAAAACAGGTATTGGATTGTGAGAAACATGTAAATTTGGATTTAAAAGAAGCAACAAGATAGGAACAAGAACATCTAAGAAAACAGGTATATCTGCTGTTAGGAAAAGTTCGAGAGAAGCAGGGGTAAACTATTTCATACCATATTGGAATACTTGACAAACAATCAATGTGAACTAAATTTGAAACTATACATTCTTATTTAGGTTAGAGTTGTTTCTTTCTTATTGAGAAATTTTTAATTGAAATCTGGAATACCAAAAGTACTGAGCTTTGGAAAATATTCAGATTATTGGGCGGAAAACCATTTTTGGTTGTTGCATATGAAATGGTGGCACAAGTGAACTATTGAAAAATATATATTCTCAAGCTAGTTGATTGCTTGTGAATTAAATGTCGAATTAGTTGAGTATATGTATGCTGCCAAGCCAATTTGTATGCTCATCTATTTGTTACTCACTGCACTAGTGTTTTGGAGCTTTTTCTCAGGTTTTAATGGATCTGGAAACTGAGAATAGAATAGCTGCTATTCTTATGAAAGAAGCAGCAGAATTGCGGCAACGAGCAGAGAGGGAAGGTGTGCATGTTTACCTTGAACAGCCTAAAGTAAGAGCGTGGCCAAATTCTCGCTTCCTCACTGCAACTGTCCGTGGAGTGCAGCAAAGTCAGTGTTTCATTGTTAGTTTTCAGATTGTAATCTTTCCTTTTAATGTTTTAGGCTATCAGACAAGAATGTGAGTTCACCTGGGAAGTGGCTCCTTGCTTATGCATGATTATACATTGTCCTTCAGTAACAGCACGCCCAGCTTTAGAGCTGCTATCCGGGTTCCTAGAAAAGATTAATGTGAGTTGGCTGACATTTTGTATTTGAAGTCCAGCTAAGGATGAATAAAAAATGGATTATGGGAAATGCATAAAGTTGTGCCCCATTCTAAAGAATAACGTTGTGCTAGATTATCTAACAGGCTGTCTTCTGATAATTAATGGAACGCCACCTGGATCATGAGAATATAGGATCATGATTATTTGGATATATGCAAATGTACTCTACAATATATTTCTAGCATATTTTGACATGTTAAAATTGACTTGCATAGCAAATGATCCATGCACCTCTTAAGGACTGCTTGAAAAAAATGTGCAATGTAATGATGTCCTGATTTTTTTACGGGGACTTGAAATGAGAACATTTTTGTTTAATTTCTTTACTTTTTTCTATATTAAAACGTGTCTTTCTTGTATGTCTCCTCACATGATTTCATCATTGTTTTTGTTCGGAGGAGTTAAAATCAGGTTGTTTAATGCCACTGATGTATGTATATTGCACATGTCTGATTTTTAATTGGTTACTTTTTTTCAGCAAATCAAGCTGTTGAGGTCAACGAGATGTGGCGAGTTCGGCAAAAGGAGCTCGAGATGGATGATAGGCTGAGAGAAAGATCAGGATATGATGATAACTGCAGCAAGAACTGTGGGGATGTTGGTGATATCCCTAGAAGTACAGGCAGAAGGCATTCTGTAAATGAGAACAATACTAGGGTGTCATCATCGTCAAGCAAAAGAGTAGGGAGCTCTTATTCAGGAGAAGATGAAGGTTTAAGAGATGAAGAAGTTGAGGAATTTTTGCACTCGAGGTCATTGAAAAACACTTTCTCTCACGCTCACATGTTCTTTCTATCATCTGTAGACTCATTTCATTAATCAAATATCATTTGTGGCTTTTTTCAAAATTCTCAGGGAAAAAAATACTTACTGGTTTGGCATAATTATTTTTGCTTATGACAGGGTTAAGCGAGGTCGAGGTGCGGTCGGTTCAAGGATGGATGAAACAGGGCCTTACCTTCCACCTTGTCCAGACTATGAGGAAAAGCTGTCCAGAAGCCCGGATGCGAAGCTGCTGGGTGTCGTTTTTAAACCAGAGAAACCTTCTTTGCTGAAATATCATGCGTCATCTGAAGAAGAGCTTGGCACAGAAAGGCTTAAAAAGGCAAAGAAGGTTTGTTCAAAGAGTTTGGATAAGAAGCATTCCAGGAAGCACAGATCTAAAGAAAAGTCTAGGGGTAAGAAAAGGGAGAGAAAGGATGATAGAAGAAGTAAACACTAGTAAGTGCCCTTTTTCTGTACACCATTGTTGCCATGCAAGAGTTCGGTGATTATTTATTCTAAGAATATCTGGAACGTTGACATGACAATTACATCTTGGGAATGAGAAATTAAGTGCTGGTAAATTCAAACCCCCACGAGTATTATACAGGTTTTGCAAGAATGTATATTATTGTTGAAATTTCCTCCCACTAAGTGCATCTGTGGGTTTCTCATGTCATGCGCATCTTCTCTCGAGAGTGAAACTAGCAGAAAATGAGCTTAAAAAGAAAAAGAAAAAGAAATTAATTTCCCCCCCGATGTTTGTCCCTGATCATATAACGTTTTTTTATCTTATAAAAATGTAAAAAAGAAAATGGAGATGGTGACATATTGGATGAATATTGAGTTATTCATTTAATTAAACTCATTAAAAAATATATCTTTAAAGAGAAGCTGAATTTAACAAAGAATGAAATAAAAAAGCCTGAGAAAATCTGGATCATCCTCAAAATTAGTGAAATTTTAAATTGAAAGTAAATGAAAATAAATAATGGAGCCTAATCTATAATTAAATCAAATACTAAAGGATAAAAAAAAAAAAAAACATGAGTTAAATATTTTGGTTAAATCCTAGACATGGGCTCATACAAAAAGTTTAATTTAATATTAAAAGATAAAATCACAAAAAAAATGAATTTAAAAAATTATCAAAGTGAGAAAATAACAGTTAAAAAATAAGGATAAAACTTGATATGTAAATATAATGAAGGAGAATGAAATCATAAGAAAATCAAATTAAAAATTCCCACATAAAATAAATAGCAAAAAAATAAATAAAGATCAAATCTAACAAATAAAAACTTGAGTGGGATGAGACTGGAAACAAATCTCAATTCTATAATTTAATTCAAATAAAAAAAATAGCAATTGAAGGAACATTGACCAAATCTTGAGAAAAAACAAATTCAATGATTGGCGTGAAATGTTTCACAGCTATATACCGAATATGAGGACAGAAAAAGAATCAAAGAAAAGTCAATCATAGTCAAACTAAAGATAATCTCATCATACTGGTCGTCCAACGAGATATTTCTTGCTGTGAAGATTTGAAAAACACAAAGGAAAAGCTTTTTTAACTACCATAAATAGTTTCATGTGCCGACTAAAAACAATAGCTGTTTATTTTTTGGCGCGTGCAACCAATGACTTTTTTTTTTTTTTTTTTTTTTTATTATTATTATTATTATTATTATTATTATTATTATTATTATTATTATAGTTCATTATTGATATTTTAGTAATTTAACAAACATCAACTAAATGCATGGAATTTTTTAAAAACTATAACAAAACAATTTGGATTGAAAGGTCCAAATTATCCATGACTCTATTTGGAGCATTTACAAACCATAAAGCAGTAGTGTTTTTTTTTTTTTTAAAATATTTCCTACATTCCAAATTATCAGGACCCAAGTTAATTTATAAATATAAAAACAACAAGTTTTAACTTTTAAATATACTAGAAATACTTTTAAATTATTAAACCTACCCTTTTAACAGTAATTTCAAGATAGAATTTGGCATCATCACATGTTATGAGTATCCTCCCCTTTGCTCTTTAAAGAAAGTTTGTATATATAATAAGTGGTCAATGTAGTGTTTAAGATGAATGATTTTTTTCCCTCAAAATACAGGCTTGTGGGATTAGAGGTTATGTGTAATAACTCATTTTTTTTACACTTGAAAAATAAATGAGTATTTTTTTTTAAAGGATATCACTACAAAGTATTTTTAGCTTTTGAATTCTTAACTTAACATTATTAATAAAGACCACCGAGCGTTCAGGTCAGTTGGCTAAAGGGCAGTCCTGGCTTAACCAAGGTCACGAGTTCGAGACTGGGCTTGTCCTTGGGTATGCAGTGGCGCTTTGTGGGAGAGCTTTGTCGCCCTTACGGGTCTCTCTCGGCTCGAATCCAGATTAGTCGGCTGTGGCCGGATTACCGGATGGTTAAAACCAAAAAAAAAAAACATTATTAATAAAGCAAATCGTTAACGAGTTTCACATTATTTTCATTATGCTCAAAAGTATATTCATGCATAATCTAGATCTTTTAATCTCATCCCTTCCATTATCTTGTCTTTGATATCCCTCGTCGTATTATCATAGAATAAACTATTTAATCCTATAACATTATTGACAAAAAGAGTTGTTCCTTCAAATTTCACCTCTCTATTCTTATTGCTTAAAATTATTGACTATAGGATATCATTCCTACAATTTTATAACAATTAATATTGTTGTTATATGATTACCTTATATAGTTACAAAACTATTTAAGCTTCAACAAGTTTACTTGTTTCTAAATTCCACATAGCTAGCACATACTTAATTTATAAATTTGGTAATTCATTTACCATGAAATTAAAAGATTTTTCCTTACATGAGCTTTATTGTCTTGTTTACATTGAATAGAATAATTGGCAAGCACTAATCATACATAGTTATCACCATTGTTAATAAAAATATGATCTTTTGTAACATTAACATGATTACTCAACCATAATTTTATATTTTTTTGTTGAATCTCGTTAATAATTTGACGAGTCAATGATCCATGCATTAATAGTTTCGTACGGGGCCATTAACCAATTCACAATCCTGGTTTTGAATTTAATATATATCATAACCAAAACCTTGTAATTAATCTTACAAAACATCATTTTATTTTTTGATAATATATCATGATCATAAATCAGCTTTTTAATTAATCATATGCTTCTATTCTAAAATATGCTTCTAACATGTAATTTACATTTTTCTACCAATAAGTTTCATATAAAAAAATCTCTAATTAATTAAACTAATTGCATAACCATAAATCATTTATCTCATCAAGGCCTCCATAATTTTATATTTGATTGTCCTTTAACATGTTTAACCAACTCAATTTGTAAATCTTAACCCATAAATACAATCTCTCAACATTTGTACATATACTCAAATTCACAATATACTAGCAAGAAAATCAATTAAAATTTGATTATTTATTTATCAAAATCTAATCATCATCAACACACATGTACATGCTAACATAATTTTTTTTCCTTTGTTTACCTCTCCCATTTTATTTTATAAAATATTTTATTCCAATTAAATTCTTAGCAATAATCATCTATTTCACATTCTAGCGCGCGCGTGCGCACATGCTTAACTCTATTACAACTCATTTAACTATTAATCTTTTAACATTATTCATTATTTTCATAACATTCTTAATAATTCTTTCATAAGAATCCTTAATACTTACATTGTTATAGAGTTATTCATCATTCATATACCCATATTTTCATCGTCATCATAATTGTTTCACATTTCTATAATCCAATACATAATTATAATTCATGTAGCTATTATTTTCTAACTTTATACTTTGGAACATACCTAACATTTAATAACAACTAAGAATTTAATTTAAACCCATCCCATACTACTATTTATACATTTACACACATCAATCATACTCATATATACAAGCTTTCGTTAAGTTGTCATTTCCCTCCTTTTATCCCAAAATGGCCGTCCATATCTCCCTGAAGAACACCCAATTTTTTTTCTTCATTCATTCATTATTTCACATTATTCACAACCTATTCTATCACAATTATACCAAAATATAGCAATCGCATACTTTCCTTAAATTTTCCCTTAATAAACTTAATTAATAGAAGAAAAAATCTAAGAATCGTGCATTAAATCCATTTCTTTTTATTTGAATAAATTGGCTTAGAACTTCTTACATGGCGATAAAATGAACTCCGAAGGATATCCTATCAAGGTTTTTCCACTCCTCACAAACTTCTCTATGATCCACACCTTTTTTCTTCTTCTCCCCCACTTGGTATGCGATATTACACAAAAATTCACGTTCTTCAACCAGATTTTCTTATTTAATCCATACATAAATTATATCAACTGCTCCTTAAAACTCTCGTCCATTTCATCATTAAAAATATAATTATTTTATATTTTTCATTTTTGTATTGAGCTTATTACCGGTTTCTTAATGACATAACCAAAAAAAACTAACCGATACTTGTACCAACAAGGTTGAAAGATATATTCGGTCCGGTCATTTAAACATTACAGCATTTCATTCACGAAGTTCAATAAACAATTCCTTTTGCTCCACTGAGGAGTCTACTTCAGATCTCTCCACAACAAAGGCAATATATATTATCTGAAAATAAAACTTTTTCGACATTGTCTATACCTCCGTGGTTCATTCTACTGCTTAGCAACGCCATTGCAAGAACCCTCAAACTGATGATCTGTCTCATCGTAGATCTCCTCCTAAATTGTGCCAAACCAGATCACAGCATGAGGTAATCTCTGAGAAATTGGAGGGAGATACATTTGTAATATAAATGGCAAAATATAACGTTTACCTGTAAAAGCTCTTCAATGACATCTTCCATTGTTATTATGCCAACTGCTTCTTCTTCCTCTGGAAGCTTTGGGAGTGGATTGCCATTTAGATGCAAGATGTCTGAGTCTATGTCCTTTGTCCACTTCTTGCTCCTTGAACTCCTGAATGAACTGTTGCCACTGTTGGGAAAGCTTTTCCACTTTTGAAGTGGTTTCATGCTCTTCAACGTCTTGTCGTTGGGAGCCTTTTCACCATCGACATCAACTTTAACTTCTTTCACCGGATCTGATGTATGCAATAGACAAGAGACCCATGATTATCGAAATGATTTTACTTGTCATAAAGAGCGATGCTCTCCAGATTAGGTTCATTTCAGGACAGATTGGGACAACAAATAGCGGCAACATCCCTTAGGAATTGACACTTACCGTAACTAGCACTGCTACCATGCTGCTCCTCTGGCTTTTTGCACTGCCTTACAACAACTGCCATGTGGCTATGACCTTTTTGAAACTCGTTCAATATATCATATAAAGGTAAATTTTCTGGAACCCTACAACACATAATAATTCAGAACCATCAATCTGTAGGTAACAATGGACATCATTTTGCTGTCCAAGAACAACTAAAAATTAACATCTACATAAATACAATTGTTGACCTAAATGATACCTGGGGATCCTGCGTACAGTGACATTCTTTACAGGTACTTTATCTTCTGGGTGAATTGTCAACAAATTCTTGGCCTAAAAGATCACAATATACATACATGTTCAAGAAAAACTTAAAATTTCTGACAATTGATTTAGCTTATGAGCTCTGGTCAAAAGATATGAGAGTAAAGGCAAAAGAACATGGATAAATCAAGTGCCAAACAAAATCAATTAGCATGTAAGGATAGTCCTATTTCATACCCTAGCAAAAATTTTGCCTCACTTCCCTAGTTATGCCTGTTTGCAGTTTGCCATGCTCAAGTTCTCAATGCACTTGATCCCCTTGTGGTTTATCCTATCTCTTTAGCATGTCAATGTTAGGGAATATGTTTACTTATATTTACAACATTATGTTTTTGGTGATTTCATAAAGAAAAAACACAAATCTCAGTCCAAATTATAAGCAGCAGACCTTTTTAAGATCTAATATTCAATTCCAAGCTATAAAGTAAGAAATTGAAGTTTGATTCCACGTTGGAAAAAAAGAAGATGTCTCCTATATTAAGTCTTGGGGAAATACATTAGCTTTGAACAGAAAGGGTAATGGAGCAGGCCTCAAGCAACGCCTAAAGACAGCATTAATATAAGTAAGCAATACAAGGGAAATGTTTACCCATCAGATGATACATTTAAACAGGTAAAAGCCTATCACAGAGGCCATGGTCCAAGGTTCCTCAAAAGGCTAATTTGAAGGGAGGCACACTCCTCTCCTCCAGCAGCTCCCCCCTCCCCACCCCCCTCTTCAAAATTTATATGATAGTTGAAACATGTGACTAAATCATTTATTTACTTAAGAGACAATCTGAAAGTTCATATATTATAATGATTCATCGTAACATTGAGCATTGCTGGTTTCTAAACTTTTTCTTCTTCTAAAACTGCCAATAAATCTCATAGCCAAGAGGTCATTGACACGGTTCTCTGTCATATTTGACCTTTTTTCACATCATACAAATTTAAAAATTAATAGGTAATAGTGTCTTGCAATTCAAGCATGCATGAATTGCTTGGGAAAGAGCACAAATAATAGGTACATAAGATAACCAGTAAAAACTTAAAATTGGCGGAGAGAAGGAGATTATCAGGATACCATGTTATTCAACCAATGCACTGGCATTCCAATTATATGGAGAGAAAAAAAAAAAAAAAGTAAAACAACAAAAATCTCTTTTGATTGTTGCTGATTTCGTTACTATCGTCAATTTACCAGAATTAGTCCCATTATGTTTGTAGGTTGCTCATAATAAACTGGTACTCTGCTATGCCCTTTCTCCAATATCAAACTCATCAACTCCCTGTCCAAAGAAATTATATAATGCAGCTATTCACAACAAATGGCATGCAACAGAAGCAAGTGATTTTTTAGTTTACCCTTTTTGGCACCACACCTGTCAAGTTTGGCATTAATGTCAATAGCAAAAGTTTCGGATATAGGAGTCATGGCATCACTAGCTGTTTTCTCAGTGAGCTCAAGTGCTCCAGCAATAATCGTCGTCTCATCATGAGTCAGTTCTCCACCTTTTCCAGCCTATTAAACACCAGTGACAGTGTTACAAAGCTGATGAAAGATGTAAGAGAAAAAAAGGGGGTAGCAGACAACAGATTCTGTACATAAATTATAAGCAAAAGAAGAGATTTTAACAAAGCTAGAAATTTGCTTCAAATTGATGGCTTGATAGGCAGAATGAAAAACCACAAACAAGAACGATAAAAGAGAAGCTAGCACATAAGCTGCGCGGCCAGAATTATAAAAACAGCCTATTGTCAAATTGACAATAAAGCATAAAATATTCTGTTCAAGGATGTGTAATTCTGAAGGGCACGAAACGCACCTCGTTACCATGAAAATTTACAAGTGTTTTCAACTCAGCTCTGCGAAAAAGAGCAACATGACCATGTCCCAGCATAACGTCCAGAAGCTGGAAATATCACACAAACATGAATAGTCACTCTTCCATTTAAGAGGGTTCAACCATGCACAAGCCTTAACCTAAATATGTGTTACCTTGCTTATAGGATAGGCAACAGGAAAACAGATCCAAACAAGAACACGGACAAATGGGGTCACTGTTGCTCCAATTGCCAAACCATATCGGGTACAAACAGATTGTGGTATAATCTGCACATCCAAACAAAAGAGCAATCAGTGGACCAATAAACCATTTTACCATTCCTACCATCTTAAAAACATAATTCTAGATGAAGCTCCAGTATATTTAAAGCAGTGCAAGACCCAGGTCGATACAAAGTGGATCAACACAAAATCTGCCACCAAAAGAAATTAATTTTCAAGTCGCATACCCAAAACAAGTCAGACTCATGAACCTCTACTTCTGTGGTTCTACTGTGCCTCCTGACTGCTTTAAACTAATAAAAATACACAAACCAACATGGATGCCTTACCTCACCAAATAGAAGAATCAGAGTTACTGAAATTAGAATGGCACCCCAAGCTGTAACCAGACTATCAAGAAAAATGGGAAGTGTCTGACAAAGTAAAACAATAATCAAGTCATATTTGAAAAACAATCATCAATGCTTATAGATTCTTTCTCTACATCACATACCTCCATAGCAGCAGCATTGCAAATAAGGAGCGTGCAAAGCAACAAATGCTGGTTTTTAACCACCGGCAATATTTTCGCTGATTACAACATGAAACAAGCAATCAGGGTCCGCAGCGCATAGCCAAACACAATTACACTTATACAAATTCTGGCGTCAATTTCTTATATGCAATAAGCATCCAACAGAAAATACTACGATTCCAATTACTTCGTGCAGACTAGAGCCATCAACTACTAAGAAATCAACGCCAAATATCTCTGAAAGACAGGCTAGTAATTGTAATAACTAATGACCACACTTAACTAAGTCTAGCTAATTCTCAATTCCCTGGGTCCCATACAACGAAACTGCACCCGTCCAAAATCACGATTCTCAATTTTCTAACTTTTTTCTCTCACCTTATCAACTATCCAAACAGAATTTAAACGATCTAAATAAATTAGGAAATAAAAAAATGCCGAAAGTGAAAATTATGAAACTATACCTGCGTATATTCGATCTTTTGGAGTACCAGATTTAGCAAGAACTTCAAGATCAACGAGACTCAGAGACATGAGCCCTAAAGTGAGGCCAGACATCAATCCAGCGAACAAAACAAGAAAAACTATTATCACAATGTGTAGAAAGAAATTCAGTTCGCAGCAACTATACTCCACCGCCATCTCTCTTCTAAAACTCTCAAAAATCAGTAAATTCAGTTGTGATTAATCGTCAAGAGTAACACACCAACCAGAGCAGCATTTCCTCCATGCTTTTTTTTTCTCTTTAAAATTTCTCGAATCAGCTCGAGCTACCTTTTAAAGAAAAAAAAGACAGAAACGCGCGTTTCGAAACGGCTACGAAGAAATGGAAAGGCTAACCTTTCCTTTACAACATTTAGTGCAAGCACTCAATGAACAAAGCTAAAAAGCGTAAACACCTAACAGCCAAGCCACGTAACGTAAGGATTGTGTGTTCTGCGCTGAGAATGAGGAGGTGCGGTTCCGTGCACAGAGATTTGATTGCCGGCAAGAGATAGAAAAAGGAGGCGAGACAGAGAGAGAGATTTGCAGGCGGTGTTTTGAAAATGATGAAATCACAATAGGAGGAAGATATGGAATGACGGAAGAGGGAGTATATCTGGCGCTATTTGAGGGTGACGTGTGGTGTGCGTGCCTGGGTTGTGGCTGTAAGGTGTAGCTGTCTGTTTCTTGGATTTATTGAGCGCTGTCCGAATATTTACATTTACAGTTTTGCAAAAGGATATTTTTAAAAATTAAACTGGGATGAAAATGATTTAAAAATAATAATATTGCTGTAAATATTATTTTTAAAAATAATTTTCATTCTAAAATACATTAAAATAATATTTTTTATTTTAGAATTTTATTTTTAATAAGCATGCATAATATTTAAATTTTAAAAATCAAAGATTTAAAAGATATAATTAGATGGCACTCATTACCAAATTCGCCCGTCGAAAGATGGAGGCATTCAGCAAAAGTAATAACACCAAAATTTGCGCATCATTTTCTTTATCTTGTCCATAAAATCATAAAAGATTTCTATGATTGCCTTTCCCTGGTATTCATCTAGTCTTGAAATATATTCTCGAAATAGCTTTATCTAAATAATTTTTAAGGATGTTTTTTTTATATTGTCTTACATTTCTGATGCATTTAAAATATAAATCCTCCTGAAAATTAATTCTGATGATTTGAAATTAAAAAAAAAATCTTTTTAACCATAGATATTTTTAAAAATTATAATATCAGCACCATTACGAGGGACAATTTTTATAATAGTTAAAGGCTTTAGAGTGAGAAAAATGCACAAGTCCGAGCTTTCCCTGTCAGCAACCTTATTAAACTGACCCATTATTAATTGAATGCATGTATAAAAAAATAATTTGTTTTTTTTTTCATGATATAGGAGCAAACTCATTTGGATGTTTATGAAAAGAAAAGATTTTTTAATATCAAAAGGTGTTTTAAAGATTTAGATGACTTAAAATCAGTTCAGGATATTTTTCAACTTGTCGATGCTCTACATAGTTGTTGTTATATCAGAATTTATCTTGACAAAACATTTATTTTTGCTTTTTTGCCATAATTTTTTTTTTATTTTTAGTGTCTCTTTAGCATTTTGCTAGAGAAGGGAAAACATTTAATATTTAATATTAAACAAAAAACAAAAATCTATATTACAAACTTTAATAATCTCATGATCTTATAGTGCGAAGGCTTCGATAATGGAGTTGTATATGTAATATTACAGAATGTTATATACATGATGTCTTTAAATTTGGAATATTTCTAACATTGTTTGGTAATGGAGATGTATATATAATATTACAATATGTTATATACATGACAAAGTAAAACATCTTGATTTGTCAATATCATAATCTCAAAACATTCAGATTAGAAAATAAAGGACATTTTAAAAAGGATTTTGAAGTGTTAATTAACACAAAGGGAGAATGGTATTCATTTTTAGTATTTATTTGGAAGTATCGTTGCAGTTACTTTTGAAAGTGTTTTTCCTTCAAAAATACATCAAAATAATATTTTATTTTTATTTTTTAAAATTATTTTTAACATCAGCACATGAAAATAATTTAAAAATACCAAAAACTTATTCATTTTAAAGTAAAATAAAAATTAAAAAAATAATTTTTTTCCGAAAATATTTTTGAAAAATAGTGTCAAACAGTGCTTAATCATGTTCTGTAAAAAAAAAAAAAAAAACAAAGATAATGTTGGTTGTGTAGCTTAGTGAAAATGGACTAGTTTGTTTCATTTCTTGTGAAGAAACTTGCATATTCATGTAATATCCATTTATAACATGTTGAATATATAATAAAAAGGATGGGAAACAATGGTTTTGTTGACTTGAAAAAACACACACGAAGATGCTCTTAGATTTTAAAATTCACATTCTTAGACAAAGCTTTTAATAAATTCATCAAACCTTTAACAATTTTGTAGACTTTTTTTCTTTTCTTTCCTTAGGTTCTTGAACTTCAAACTGACTTAAATTATAGATGACCTATATTTCTCTTATTTTCTGCAAAATAAATAAAGTGAACCAACAAAAATGTTGAAGTAGTTACACATGCAATTTATTTATTTATTTATTTTATTTATTTATGGAATGTAAGGATGGGCTAAATCATTTTTTTTATAAAAAAATTATCATTAAAGCCTCTAAACCCATAAGAACTTTGGCCAATTTAAAAATATTATTTGGCCTTATCCAAACCAATACTTGGTCCTTAATAGTAATGTATACCCCATTTCACACTTCCTAAAAGGTTAGATGGAGATATGATAAAATCATAATATAAGATAAAGATGTGTGACATTGTATATTATTGTTTATATATATATATAAGATCCATCATAAAAGATAAGATCTAACTTGTAAGGATTTAGGCTTGGATTGTCTAAGCCTATAGACTTTTCAAGTTCCAAACACATCTTTAACTTAATAGGAAATGATTTTATTTTGCTCCCTGATTATAATTAGACTTCATTATTGAATCATGCCAAGTTATAGATTAGTCCTCTCACTTTAACGCCCTTTGCCTCTCAGTTCTTGGTATTTGAAATCTTCATCAATTTGGCCTTTTCACATGTTTTCTTTAATTTTATTCAATTTCCTTTAATTGAATTATAACATGCGCTCTTATTATCTCATTGCTTTTATTCCAATTCTTACTTCTTCAATTCTTCATTTTAAAGCCAAACTGAATCATAATTTTTATTATTTCTTCAATTAAGCTCTTAATCGATTTCCTAACTTGGCCTTTTATTTCAAACTTAACCTTGAACTTTTTTTTTTTTTTTTTCTTTTCTCTTTAGCTTTTTTTTGTTATCCCATTGGATATCTGACATCCTGATAAACTTGATGCTTTTAGGCTCGATTACATGTCAAGCTTAAATAGACACGAGTCTGACTCATTGTTTTTTTTTTTTTTGATAAACGGGGTGTCCGGGTCAGCTTACGCGCACCACAACTAATCCCCGGACTCACTGAACATCTTGCAAACCCAGTGAGCATGTAAGGTACTGCGGGGGTGACAGGCGTGCATGGTGGGACTTGAACCCTGGTGCAGAGGAAGGAAACAAGTCCCTTCAACCGCTAGGTCAAGACCCCACTTGCATCTGACTCATTGTTCTACCTATTGGTTGTGGATTTGATATCATATAAAGCACAAAGATATAAAGACTCAGAGATCAACATATGCCTCACGTTAGGCCATAATGCCATATTTGTTTAATTTTATGATATTAATATAAAATACTGATATTATAATTTCTTTTTTGTAAGAGAATATCCAAATTAGCTTGCATGCACATCGATTAAATTTCCAGGCTCATGTGCTTATGCCTATAGAAATCCCCCATACAAAAACAAGTTAAAATCAATATTCTTTACACCATGGAGCATGACCCAAAGAAAATATAACCAATGAGATTCAAATCTTGAATCTGAGAGGAAGCATACGAATATATTATTTGAGGTCCCTAAATCCTACAAAAAATAATTGTTTCGCAGGGTATACACTTTTTACAACAAACTATAAGTTCCATAAATAATGAAGAATATGTGATTAACCCATAGTTTAACTGCTAAGTATAGAGCTGGTCATTTTATTTATAATAATTAATTATTTTCATTAAAAATATTCATATGAACACACCTGCCATTTATTTATTTATTTCGAAAGAAGGTGAACATTCAAGATTCTCGATTTCATTATTTTTTTAATTGATACATATCTGATATGAAAAGTTTGCACGTAAATCATTTTTCTTTTATTTATTGCCTTTCAGAATGAAAACGATGGCATGGTATTGGCTTTATATAATAGGCGAAAATGCTGGAAGAATTAAATTCAATTACCTACTGCTCCTACCCCATATAATCTATACTATGATAATATAAACTAAAATAGTTATTTTATTTAAACTTATCATGAAATCAATATACTATTAATTAGAAAAATCACATTAGTTATAAAAAATAGATTCATGATGCTAATCAAATATAAAATTAAAACATATATATTTTATTTTTTTAGACTACATGTATATAAAAACAATTTATTGTATCTCTCTCTCCTTCACTTAAAGAATAGTTTTGGAATAAACAGATGGATTCTACTCAGTAAATTAACAAACAAAAACACCTTGGATCAAGCATGGTGTTGTGTTGTATTTTTAACTTTATTTAAATGTATTTTAAAATTTTATTTTTTTAAATATCGAATCAATATTTTTATAATATTTTCAAATTCTTCTAATATATTAATATAAAAATAAAAGATTTTTTAAAAAGATTTTAATATATTTTTAAATAAAAAATACTTCTAAAAATCACAGTCAAACTGACTCTCTACGAATCTCTCTCCCTCCTCTCTTTCTTCCGTTCTATATCTCACCCAAAGAGCTTGCAGTAGTAAGACACCGACAGGAAGAGCCAGATCGCGCTCTAAAAGATCTTGAGACCTCATTTCCCCCAATTTCTCGATCTATCTCAATTCTCAGGTAACTTTGTGATTTATATTGTATCGAAAATGAAAATTGCCGAATTATTGAATCTAAAATGTAACTGGGATGCTATAGAAGAGGTCTTGTTTAAATGCGATCAGAAATGCCGCATTTAATTGATCTATTATAGTTCCGTTTCAGGTAGTCTTGTGCTAGATTGAATAGAAAAAACATGTCAAGGAGGCCAGGGAATCCTGCTAGACGTTTGGCTGATGGAGGAAGTCTTCCTTTTGTTGGTTCAATGCATTCTAAATCACGTTCATCGCCGATACTATCCGTCGCCCTTCTTGCTGTGGTTGCTCTTCTCAACTTTTGTGATTTGCATATTCGTTGGGATGCTGAGTTTGAACTTAAGTGCTTTGCTTTACTGTGGAAACTGCTGATTCCTTTTTTTTTTGTCGATATCAGGGCGCAATCCTTCTCATTGGATATTGTTATAGTGGTTCAGGTCTGTGGTTTCTCTACCAACTTTGATCTGTTTCATCCGATGCTAATTTACTGCAGGATCTGGTTTAAGTAAACTAGATGCGTTAAATCTGTCTCGTCTGCTATATCTTTTTGTGGATGTAAAGAAGGGAAAACAGTTAATATTAGACAAAAGCCAATGAAAGAGAACTATCTGTGACATTGATTTTAACAAATGTAGTTAAATGATGTTAAATTGGAGGGTTTTATGTGTTTCAGTACACTTATTTGTAGTGAATTTGTTATGGTTGTGTGGCAGGTGGGCGCATCAGCGACAGAGAAGCTTTAAGCAAGGCAGAAGGTAAATTTGTATGATATCCTTATGATTATTTTTGAGTTGTTTGGGTCCATTAGATTGATTAACATATTGAACCATGCAACCGTGTCCAATTACTTGTGTGTGATTTTTTCTTACATTTCTGTCCTCTTTTTTTGGATAAGCATATTCAGGTGGTGTTTCATGCACATTAGAAATTCAAAGATCGATACCTATTCTGAAGAAGGCTTATGGTGACAGCATGCGTAAAGTGTTGCATGTTGGCCCTGACACTTGTTCAGCAGTATCAAGCTTATTAAAAGAAGAGGATACCGAGGCCTGGGGCGTGGAACCGTATGACTTAGATGATGCGAGTGCCAACTGCAAGAGTCTTGTGCGCAAAGGCCTCGTTCGTGTGGCTGACATCAAATTTCCTTTGCCCTACCGGGCAAAATCATTCTCTCTTGTTGTAGTGTCTGATGCTTTGGATTATTTGTCTCCGAAATATCTCAACAAAACTCTTCCAGAATTGGCGAGAGTGTCAGCTGATGGCATAGTTATATTTTCTGGTATTTGGTTATGCTGCTTATTTTTGTTTTATATTGTTAGTCTCCACTGCAAGTATTCTTGCATATCAAAGCCAAGGCAAAAACTTTTCTAATATGTAGTGGCATCTTGAACAGCACCTTGCTCATAACCCAAGCCAGTCACAACCTTGCTACCCGTACGGATGGAACTTAAGAGAGATGAATTGCACCTTTAGTCCTTTTTTTTTTTTTTAATCACCAATGCTCTTCCCATGTCAAGAAAGATGCCTTGATGTTGTCAAAACTGACCGCTCTTTATTTCTTAATCAGTGATTTGAAGAGTGATTTCATTGGAAATTGTAATTATTTGTCCTGCCATGTTTATTACCAGACATCTGAGAAGTTTCTGTTTATATGGCTAGTGCATCTGTTTTTGTGTGGCATTTTCTATCTTCTCGAAATAATTAATCTTCTGATTTGGTTGCTGATCTCCTTTTTCTTTCTATAGGCCATCCAGGTCAGCAAAGAGTTAAAGGTGCAGAGATGTCTAAGTTTGGTCGTCCAGTAAGTGGCCAGTGCTTCATTTACTGTTCTGATTTTACTTTGGGGATTTTCTCTGGACATTGAGGTGTCACTTTATGCCAATTCTAATTTTTTGCTTAGATTTTAGTCTGCTGGATGAGCATTCTATGCCTTTGGGGCTTTATGTAATTTTTTGTCGAGGAGAGGGTTTGCTTATTTCCATCAAGGGAGAAAATGAATGGGGAATATGAAAATTCTGATCATGTGTAGGATATGCTTTCATTTGAATCTTCATATTGCACACATCGCTCACTTGTACTATCTTCATCTGAATTTTTTTTTCCGATTAGAAACTGAGATTCTAGTCTGAAAGAGATAACTAAATTGCTATTCTTGTGAAGGCCAAATTTCGGAGCTCATCCTGGTGGACAAGGTACTTTGTTCAGATTGGTTTACAAGAGAATGAACCTGCCATAAAGAAGTTTGAGCAAGCTTCTTTGAAGAAGTCATATAAGCCAGCCTGCCAAGTTTTCCACCTCCAGTCATCCGATTGAAAGTATTGATGTTTTAACAATTTCCATTGCTCTTTCTGCGAATTGGCAGCAAACCACGCCAATGATAAAGCTATGTTGTGGAATAGGTTCGCTTTCAATCTTATCTTTATTTATTGAGAAAAGTAAATCATGTATGAATTCACCTACACTATTCTTTATAAGATAAGTTTCTGCACCCCCCTGCTGTATTGCTTGCATTTACCTTCTGTTACCTTATCTAGACTCACCCTTTATTTTGATCACGGAACATATCATTGCAATGATAAAATCTGTAATTTATGTATTCCACGGTTCATTTATTTGAATATTATTATTGAAAATGTTTTGAAGGCAAGAAATTTTGATGGTGTCTTAGAGAAGATACAAGATGTGTTCGTGTTATACGCTGAGTTCTACTGCGTGGATCTCAACGAGCTCTAGACTTTTAGGTGGTGTTACGGAATAATGGGAATGATAAGAATAGTTTTATTTTTTAATTGTTTTTTTTTTAAGTTTTTGGTCAAAAAGAATGAGAACGAGAATAATGAAGACTGAAATCCAGAATCTTAAACAAGGTAGGTTGAATGTTTTTTTTTTTTTTTAACATATACTATTTATATAAATTATATATTAATTACCTCTGCTATCGTATTATCCCAATCACTATTGTCGACATCATCCCAATCACTATTGTCATTATATTATCCCAATCATGTCGGCATCATCATTGACGATGACGACAAAATCCAAGTAATCAAAATCCAAGTTGATTTATGAATCAGTTTAAGATTTAAGTTGGGATTCGGGAGGTTAATTGTTTTCTTTAAGTCAAAATGGTTTTTTTTATAGCTGTGATAATTGTTTTTACTCGTTTGCGAGTTATTAAGGTTGTTTTAAAAATATTTTTTTATTTAAAAAGATATTAAAATAATATATATTTTTTATTTTTAAAATTATTTTTGATATTAATAAATTAAAATATCTAAAAATTCTAAAAAAATATTAATATAAAACAATTTTTTTCTCTCCGATATCAACTTTCAGTATCAGGGCAACAAAAAGCAGCAACCTAAAAAACTACCACTCTTTCCCTTTCTCTCCTCCACTCCGCTCTCTCCAAAAGAGTCACTTTCTAACGAAACCATCCTGTTCGGACCCAACTTCAGATCCACCCCGACAGCACCTTCCACGACCACACTCCAAACACCATCATAGATTACAAAGCAAGAATATTCATCCTAATTACATTATTATAATCGAGGAAACTGCAATTATTTTCACTAAACTTTGTTTTTTTTTTTAAAAAAAAAAAACAAAAACTATCATAAATTCATCCTAGTTTTTTTCTTATGATGGGGTGGTTTGTTCGCAGTTTGTGACACTGCTTCCTCCCCTGTTTTGTATTCCACCCTGCATTATATATTAATCCACGAGCTCCCGGATGTATGATCCGCCCAGAACCAAGAATTATACGCAAATGGTTTTGGAAAATATTGAATGCACTTTCAGGCATGCTAGCACTAGCAACAGAAGTGGCCACCACCGCAGTTCCTGTGCAGAATACCTCATCCGCAGCAAGCAGATCCTCCTCCACTGGAATATCGCGTCCGTCGACCTGATCATTGAAATTGCCAGAATGGCCTTACTATATAGGAAATCATTTTCAACCTAGTAACAGGCTTTGTTAGTTTTGCCTCTTGAAAGCAGATTTATTACAGGAGTTGTTTCTGAGGATTTAATCTACAGTGGCAACTCATTGCTATGGGCTAATACCTTGGGCTGAATCAATATTGGGCCTATTTAATGGTCACGTGGAAAGGACATGCTGGACTGTGGACGGGCCTGCTGGTTGACAAAGAAGGCATGAATTCGGTCCATTCCTCGGACCAAATTTGAGAGGTTTGTTTTCTCTGCCACATTGGGCTAAAGGTTTTTGTAAACTGACAAGCTGTATCTTGTTACCCTCGTGCTACTTGTTTTTTTTATTGGCACGACGCTGATGCAAGAGTTTCTTTACTGTCAACGTTTTCCAGCAAAAATCAACTTAGACGTCACAAAAATGAGCTCATCAAGACTTCAAAGTCATCTTTTATTCTCTAGTGAATGGTAGAAGATTTATGATTTTTATAATAGATCTTAATTCGAGTTAGGATATGTATTTTTTATAAAATTTTAAGATAATTGAGATTTTATTTATTTGTCTGAACTCAAAATATACATTTTACAAGAATGAAATTTCTTCATATATATAAAAAAAGTATTCTTTATGAAGACACTGACTTCCTATTATTTTTTTACGGCTACCTTCAATCTGGCCATATCATTAAGAGTAGAACAATTTCTTTGTTTTAGTCTATATATAGTTTTTTATATTTAGATTAAGTTAGGCATGTATTTGATATTATTATTATAAAACCCTACTCTACTTTTCCTATCTCTCTATTTATATATTTTGAATTGCCTACTATCTATCTATCTATGTATCTATCTAACTAACGAGTTATAAATACGAGGTTAAGACTTATATTATACATTCTTAACATATATAACATGTTAAAAAAAATAAGAGGAGGTTTTTTTTGTTTTCTGCTGGACAAATTCGTCTACATTATTTTCTCTATACACACACTTACGACTAGTAAGAGTTTTGTGCTCATCAGAACAGCCAAGTAGTCATAGCTTCATCGGGCTAACTTTTTCCTGGAACGTTCCTACCATGTGAGTCCATGTTTACACGGCACTTTATTTTGAGAGAAAGCAGCCACCATATGCTTGACCATGACAAAGCTTCACTGTTTTCTGCGGGGTCATGATCACTCGTGATCATAAGATGATAACATGTTTGGTTATTCTCGAACGTGTCCTTTTCGATTTTGTTTGAAAATATAGTCGAAATTGTTTTTTAAAGTGTTTTTAAATTAGAAATAATATATATTATTTTATTTTTAACATCGACACATCAAAATAATTATAAATTACAATTTAAAAAATAAAATAATAAAAAATCTGATTTTCTTAAAATATTTTTAAAATATAATGCCAAACCAGAACTTAATGGTCTTGCTATACACACATTTTCTCTCTCTATTTTGGCCATATAAAAATGGACGGGTTTTCGTCATTCTGATAAGGCCTATCTTTTAAATCCAAAGAGAAGACCTATCTTTCAAAGGTTAAGCCAATGTTCCCCTGTATTCATGCTAATCCACTTTTTTATATCACGTTTTATGGGTTCGATAAAGGTCTTTTTATTTTTATTTTTATTTTTATTTTTATTTTCTCGAAGGATTGAATTGAATTCAAAAGAAAAATCAACGACCTGCTCTTTAATTTGTCGAGGAAAAGAAAAATAGGGTGACATGTTGTAGACGCAATCATGGATGATGACGATAAGCATTGGAAGCGGCGGGATTTGTGCAAAAACAAGAATACAAGCGGGCAGTGGCAAGGGAAAACACAAGAAATTCAAAGGAATATTAATAAACAAAAATTTACATGGAGCAACGATTAGCTTTCAAGCATGGATGCTGTGAAAATGTGGGCTGGCTAAATTAGCTGTTGAAGACCAGAATAGCCATTTTGCCTGTCCAGATGGCTATCCTGCTGGAGATGATAATAATTGATAAAAAGCTAAAAAGTATATAAATTTACTTTTAGATCTCTATTTAGCTGCTCGGTTGGAGTTGCTCTTAAAAGGCAAACTATGACTACAACTATTGGTTATTTTTGGCATAAATTAAAGATGATATATTTGCATGTTTTATTTTTACATGCATCCTCGTTCAAAGAAATCGAGGTGATATATTTTTTTTTGAATTAATAAGTGTTGAATTTAAACATATATGATATATAATCCATTACCTTGTACTTAATAATAACAATATATATAAATTTAGGGATTTGCTAGATTCAACATTCTAAATCAATGCGCATGTGACTATGATAATATTCTCAGTCCATGTTTTTTTTTTTGGTATAAACCACGCGGTGTCCTAGACACTGGTCCAGACTAATCCACGTTCGCACCGGGTGGGCCCTGAAGGGGTGAAAGTGCTCCCCAAATGACCAGCTCCATACAAGAGTAGGGATTGAACCCCTGACCTCTCAGTTCCATATTTGATCATTAAATTATGATGAGTTATAAATATATTTTCTCTCTCTAATGAATCAAATATATTTTGCCTCTTGAACACTTAGAGCATCTCCAATGGCAAGAGTTATTTTGGAGAGCCAAATCTTTAAAATGGTTCTTTGAATAATGTATATATGGTTTTTTTGTTGATGTGTGCTCCAATGATAAAAGCCATTTTGGAGAGCCATATTTTTTAAATTATTTTAAATATAGTACAATTATTTTGTATGTAATTTAATTATGCAATTAATTATATAATTAATAGGAATATGTTATATAATTAAATAATTATTTTTAAAAAATCATCCAACAATATAATTATTAATTTTGTATATAATTTTTTACTCTTGTTGAGGTATTTTTAAATAAAAATAAAAATAAATATTTTTGACATAATTACATTATTTATATATATATATTATTTTATTTTTTGGCTCTTTGGTTGAAACCTGTAGAAATAGCTACTGGCCATGACAATAACCATTTTGGCTATTCAAATGCCTCTGCATTGGAGGACAAAAATTTGACTAAAAAAACCAAACGAAGAAATTTTTGGCTTTTGCTCTTCGTCTAGCTCGAGCGTTGGAGTTGCCCTATGACATGTTTAATGACATTGAAGAAATATAACTCATATCCATCAAGGATAAAAATCATGGGCTATAAGACTCGTTGAGTCGATTTAAAAAACGAATTTACAATCTTTATTTTCTCTATATATATTTTCAGATTTTCTGTTTTAAAATAACTTATTTACTTCCTGGTTTATCAAACCAAACACCGGCCAGTGACCATATTGACTTGAAAAAAAAAAATTAGACTATTAAAATAAAAAAATAACTAATTATTCCACGAATATGCTTTATTCTTAAAATTACATGAATTTTTCTCAAGAATCATAGCAAATATGCTAATCCTTTATTGGTGGCCTGAGATATTTCGTTTTCCATATGTAATGGCACTGGATACAATCTTGACTAACTACATGGCTGGAAATTTGCACCAATAAGACAGCTTGGTGTATGTACCGTGAGCGAGACGCAAGGACTAGCTGCCACTAATATGTGGGCCATTGCACCTAAATTTCTTTATTAGAGGACAAATAATGTTTTGACTTCTGATATTCCTAGGACCAATTAAAATGGAATGAAGCCCACAACTTTTTATTAAAATGGACTAATGTGTGTAATTTATTTATTTTTGTTTTAATGTTTTTATATTTTTTTCCACTTGGGTGTATGTACTTTAATTTCTCATTACTAATTGAGTTAATGTATTTCCATATTTTATCAATTAATAATTGTTTCTAATTTTAAAAGCTAGCGGGTTGAAAGTAAATACTTAGATAATTAATGGAGCTAAATAAGTCCAATGTTAATCTATGTTTTAATGTTCGTTTTTTTTTTACATAATTCACAACATGTGTATGTGTATTACACAAGATCTATTTTTTTGTATCAATTATAGCTAGATTATTTTTTATTTTATTTAAGATCTTATGTTAGAATCTCTTAATGAAGAACATTAAGTTTTGACAAATTGACATCGTTTCTTATTTTTTTTCTTTCGATTTGGACGGAAATATAAGCTTAGAAGTGGATAAAAATCTATAAATATAAAGATTTTAAAATTTCAAGAATAAGATATGAAAATTTAAATTATTTTTTTAAAATAAAACAATATTGTTTTAAATTTGTTTTTTCTAATGAAAAATCAAACCAAATTTTAACCCATCGAACTCTTATAAAGTAAAGCTAAGTCAATTTATACTTAATATTCTAAAAAATCTAGATCAGGCCAGGAATCGGATTATGTAATAACTAGGAAGGCTGGATCAACTTTAGTAACTATGAATCTAGACAACATGGGTTTCCGTTAATAGCAGAACCCTCAATTTCCTCAGAAGCCTCCAGAAATGAACGTATAAAATAATGACAAAATGATAAATACTAGAATTACAGATATAAATATATGAATCAACCGTTAAAAAATAATATAAATCATATTTTGGGGCATCATCTAATAATTTAAATTTTTAGGTGAGATGATTACTTGATATAATATCAGAGCCTTGTTAATCCAATGATCATTAGTTCGAATTTCACCATCCTCATTCTATTTAATAAAAATTAAATATAAAATAGTGTGAGTCTATATAGATTTCAAGAAAATAAATAAATAAAATAAATAATAATATAAATTATATTCTAGAACCCAATAATAATTTAAATTTTTAAATAATATAGTTACTGCAGAGGTACTCATCGTCAGCATGCCACCGTTTGCAATGCTATTCAACTCCTGTCTCTGTCTTCGCTTATACAAGTAGAAATCTTTCTTCGTACTTAATTTGTATCCATAGATGCGGGTTTAAATGGACCTCTCTATTACTATCCTTAAATATTATCCGGTGAAAAGTAGCACTCTCAGAAAGTCGTTGATTAATTATCCATGCAAGAGAGATAAATACTATTGTGCTTGTGTGCTAAAATAATTCCATTTTATTTTTATTATTATAAAAAACAATGTTTCCTTTCTATGAAAAATTGAAGGTACTTGTAGAAAATGATCACAAAGACCTGATTAATTGACTTGATCAACTACTCGTTCTATTCATTCATGTGATATTATCTTCAAATTACCAGACAAGACCGCAATTAGAAAATTCTACTTAGTCCGCTGCGGTGTTCTGTCGAGTCGTCTAAGTTTTTAGGTACTTGGCCATGATGGCCTATATATACCCATATCTCCATGCCCACTTTTTCATTCATAACAGAAACATTTCGCATCCAGCTAAGAAAAAAAAATGGAAATCTCCAAGAATTCACTAGCAATTGTTTTTCTCGTTGCCTTGGCTACAACAATCCCTCTGTCCCTCGCCCAGAACTCCGCACAAGACTACCTCAATGCCCACAACAATGCTCGTGCACAGGTACGCGTTGGGAATATGGTATGGGACAATAATGTGGCAGCTTATGCAAGTAACTATGTTCAACGGCTCACCGGTGATTGCAGGCTTGTGCATTCCGGGGGGCCTTACGGCGAGAACCTCGCAGGCAGTTCTGGTGATCTTTCAGGCAGCGCTGCGGTGAAACTGTGGGTTGATGAGAAGCCAAAGTATGATTACAACTCGAATTCATGTGTTGGTGGAGAATGCAGGCATTATACTCAGGTGGTTTGGCGCAACTCGGTTCGCTTAGGTTGCGCAAAAGCAAGGTGCAGTAATGGGGGCACAGTCATCAGCTGCAACTATGACCCCCCTGGCAATTACGTTAACCAGCGTCCTTACTAGCTGTGACTCTAGGGTTTGGGATGCAGTGATGTGTACGTGACGAATAAGCCATGTCATTTGGCTAATGATAATAAAATGGAAACGATGTATTTCCGCAACTAATTACGCTATCAAATGTAATAGTTTTACCAATAAAAGTTTATGTCAGTGTTGAAACTCATAGTTCCTTGGAATGTATTCTATCAAAAGAATCATAGACAAAAACAATCCATAAACAAAACTCTAAAAGTCTTTTTTTCCCACATGTTAAAATGTTTTTTGCCCATTCAATAATTCTGTCATTGAAGGGTGAACACTTGTGTAGCAAATGATAATTTATTGATCGACATGACTCTAATTGATTCACATAACATCTATGACCATATTTCTATAAGGATTACCATTGTTATTGACAACTCTATACACATTGTTGGCATTAGAAGTTCACCCAACCATCATTTCTACCATGGTATTGTGCGAAATATATGTTTTTTCGTGTGCATACCAACACATCTATTTCCTTATGTCCTCTTTTTGTAGAAGATCTATCGTTACAACATCTAGATCGAGAAACTATTTTATTTTTACACTTTTTACACGAACATCTAATACCATCTCCACTAATATTTCTTGGATTAGATAGTGTATAATTAATAAAAACTCTGGACCCCATTATAATAATCCATCATTCGCAACTCTTGCAGCGAACCTCGATACATCCATGAACGATCATTTACTACTTATATCAAACCTATTTAAAATAATGATGACAATCGCATGTATTAATTAACTATGTTAACTAAATAAATTTATGAAAATATTGGTTTAGATCAAACTTATTCACTCTTTTTTAATAATTCTCTTAATTCATCATCAATCAACTACAAAAAATTCGTGCAGAAGTTGGTGTTGGACCTGTGAGGTGGGACTATGATGTGGCAGCATAGGCACAAAACTATGCTAATACACCAGTAAGTGATTGCAAAATCGCATACTCTCGTGGACCTTATGGCGAGAATCTTGCAGGAAGCCGTGTTTCCCTTGACGGCACACCAGCGGGCCGATACAGACATTACAGCCATAGAAGCTGTGAAATTGTGGTTAATGAGAAGCGATATTACGGCTACGAATCAAATTCATGTGTTCGTGGTGAAGTGTGTGGGCATTACACACCCAGGTGGTTTGGCGATTTATTTATTTTAAATTAAATTTTTTTGGTGTGTTTAGATCATTTTGATGTACTGATGTTAAAAATAATTTTTAAAAATAAAAATAATATTATTTTGATGTATTTATTAATAAAAAACATTTTAAACAACAATCTCAATTACGTTTCCAAACAGTAGGCATGCGTTCAGGTGACTACAAATTTTCTGAACGAGGCACGATGGATGCTGCTGCTGAGGCCAAGTCGTGTGGAAAAGAATTCACAGCCAGATGCAAGTCGCCCCTTTCTGATATGAGTGGAGCTGTGCATGATGTCTCCATCGTGGCCGCATCCATTGTTAAGGCATTTGATGTCATGACTTCTACGGTCACTGGTGCTATAATATAATCTTCATCACAAATTATCACATGTATCTTATAGTTAGAAACCTTAATGTTTATACAATTATTTTTTCCTTTTGATGTGATGCCTCTGACAATCGTGGTTTTTCTTTCATTTGAAGAAATAAAAAACAGATAGGGAATTAATTAAGGTTTTAATATGTAATCATATAGATAAGGACGAAATAAGTTATGAAGAAGAGGTCAAAACAAGTCGAATTTGAATAAAGACCATATGGGACCACACGGTGAAACATCTTTTTAGAGCTATCTTTTAATTGAACAAGGATAAGCAGCCACCTTATTTTCCTGTAAAGAACGTAATCTAATCAAGTTGAGACTATCAAATAATCAACTCCTGGTGGGTCAGTCTGCTAGCACGTTGAGTATGTTGCCTTACCTAATGGTGGCGGCCTTGCCTGGAGGTGGCGGCCATTGTTGATATTTTTTAATCGAAGATGACTTTCTACTGGCATACTTTAATCCAATTTACTTTTAAATATCTCCCACTAGCTACTTATCCATAATTTCTCGTGCAGGATGATGTTGATGAACAGTAAACATCATGTGGGAAATCCCTACATATACCTGCATAAATGCCTTTTTCTCTTCATCAACACCAGCCCCAAGTGTTTACTTCTCTTCCTGCAGGAGAATCAAGATGGAGATGAGTAAGATTGCCCTAGCAATTATCTCTCTAATAAGTCTAGCAATTGTGCACCACGCCCATGCCCAGGACTCCCCGCAAGACTTCCTCAATGCTCACAATACTGCTCGTGCATCGGTGGGTGTAGGACCCATGATATGGGACAATACAGTGGCTGCTTTTGCTCGAAGCTACATTAATGGGCTAGCAGGCAGCTGCAGAATGGTGCACTCCGGTGGTCCGTATGGTGAAAACCTTGCTTGGGGCAGCCCTGACCTAGCCGGCACTGCTGCTGTGAAAATGTGGGCGGATGAGAGGGCGAACTATGACTACAACTCGAATTCCTGTGTTGGCGGGGAGTGCTTGCATTACACTCAAGTAGTTTGGCGCAACTCCGTTCGTCTAGGATGTGCTAAGGTGAGGTGCAATAATGGTGGCACAATCATCAGTTGCAACTATGACCCCCCAGGCAACTATAACGGTCAACGTCCTTTTGAGTTTATATCCAGCTCTTAGTAAAATCTCCAAGCTACTATGAGTACTGTTGATGCGATCATATGAATAACTGTCATTGACAGATTGTAATAAGATATTGGAGTTTTTTTCTTTCTAATTCTGTTGGGATAGAAGATGCTGTAACTTCGTTGTTGCGTGCAGTGCTGTTTTATCTGATGTTCAAATAACAAGTTTAAATTCTGCTGTTTTATCCAGAAAGGAAAACACAGTTTACAAGGGAAAATATCATAAGCTTGAAAAGGAATTAAAAAAAGGGCCCTTATAATTATAAGGAGTAGTACCTTAGCATCATGATCCAGCCATTGAATATTAGTTTAAATTCTGCTGTTTTATCCTATTTGAACAGAAAGGAAAACACAGTTTACAAGGGAAAATATTATAAACTTGAAAAGGGAATTAAAAAAAGGGCCCTTATTATTATAAGAAGTAGGACGTTAGCATCTTGATCCAGTCATTGAATATTGGTTTCAGCAATGACTCCTGCAAAATCTTTCATTTTCCCAGAACAGCAGGTCTGCAGAAATGACAAAGCTGTTAGTTCTTTTCGCCTCAATTACCAGAAAGAAACACCTTCCAATTGCTCTAACATTTATGAAGGTTCGTGAAGATTACTACTCTTGCATCGCATGTATTTATATATATCATCTCAGCAATGCTTATCCTCGAATAACAAAATATCTTCACTTCAATAATCAACACTATTATATCTTCATTCAATAATCAACACTTAAATATTTATTGGCACTCATATTTATGAAGGGAATAATTTGGTCATGGCATGGCTTGCAGAAATTTAAGCTGCAATTTAGCCAGTACATATTATCTCATACAAACAACCGGAGCCCTATAAAGCTGTAACTTTAGAAATCAGAATTAAAAAAGTTCAAGAACCAGGCTCGCATGATAGTCATTTGTTTCAGGTTCTGGACAGCTCCGACAAAAACACTAGTGGGGAGAGGTTCTGTACGGGAGATAGCACCATCATGGTCCATCGCCGAACGTCATGCATAATTGAAAATCTGGGTATTCTATCAGTGCCGATACAAAACATTGGCAATCTTCACCTCATCGCTAAAATCAGTAAAGACTGAAAGAAGTAGGATCTTTCAAAAACTTTCTTGACACACAGAGAGAAATCAAGGAGATCACTATGATGCCACCTCAAACAAAAAAGCAATCAGCCAATCAAATAAGCACCCGGATGGTGGGGGGAAAAAGACACCAATATTGGACACTGAATAACTTAAATAAACCTGAGAAATTCCAATTCCTACAACTTTCCATCCCATTATTCACTGCAAGCCAGACTTCCACATAACCATCATATTCATAAGTCAATAAACTTTATTATATATATATATATGCTGTTAAACATGGCATTGGGTTGGAACGTGTAGTTAAATGCTCATGTTTTACAATATTTTCTTCATTCCATAAAGGGCAGACCAAGTTGATTGTGCTATTCATATTGAAGTTGATTTTTCCTCTGTTTACGAGTTATGAAATTTAGAAGCCTTAAGTCTTCAAACATCTTAGAATTAAGATAATGTTTTGTCTCGAATCATTTTTCCTGCCTAACAGTAGCAGTACTTTAATTTATCTTTTTCATGGAATATTTCCCTGTCTTCATGATTGATACACATTTCAATCATTTCCTCTCTCTCTTCTCTTTATAATTTGTGAGTAAAGAAGAGAGAGGGGAGAGTACAAATAAAAAAAGACTCCGAAGGATTGGATCACACTTGTGATTTTTTTGGTACCATTGAATTTTTCTGTCAGGATATTTTTTATAATAATGATGATGTTGCACTTAAAACTGTAACAATTCTCTCCTTATTATAATATATGTAGTTTAAATTAGCTGGCTTTTAGGGAATTTATTTTAAATTAGTTGTGATTAATTTTGCTTTAATATAAAATCTGTAGCATGCTATATAAGTTAGGAATGACCCGGTGTTCTTTATAGCATGAAAATAAACTTGCCTCCCATGAGAAGTCGTCTCTTCATCCCGCACCAAGACTGTCACGGTGCGGAAGTAGTGAGATGACTGAAGCCGTTTTTTAACAATAAACCTAGAAAACCTAACTTATTCAAATGAACAAACCCATAATTGACTTGACAAAGAATAGCTTATCTTAATCTTAGTAACATGGCTTTTGAAGTCATTTTTTACTGTAGTTAACAACTAGTTATGCTGGCTTACACAATTTGGTGAAGCTTCCACATGGGATAGATTTTGTTGGATCAAACCAGAGATAAATCCTCTCTTCACGATAATCATTCCCATTGGCATAAACATTTGTGATGTAGAGCAAGTGGCGGAGACGTCCATGCTCAAGAGAGAACATCCAAAATTTAAAGGCAACTGAATTTGCAGCAGTCTGGACGCTAAAGTCAGAATGACGCGAAACTCACACAGTTAATGCGTCTCGGTGTTTCCAAAGTTAGTCAAAAGCTTTGCATACCAGTTTTTGGCAGAATTCCATCGTTTTAGGCCCTGAAGTCGTTGTTTTTGCCATTTTAGAAAAATTTCGTTTTAGCCATAACTTTTGATTTCCAAGTCCAAATCGACTTCCGTCAATTCTGGCTTGCTCATAATTTCTAGCATTTTCAATTTCCGTATTTATCTAAAGTTTTCCATTTTTGGTAATAATTAGTATAGTTTCCTTATCCGACAAGGGTTAGGTCTAGAGTTTTTGCTTTAAATATGGTTGTAAACCTCTGGATGAATTATTGAATAAAGTTTGAACCTTTTTTTAGAGTTCCTCTCATCCTAGAATTACTTACAGAATATCGAAGTTGGTCGTATTCCTTGTGTTTTTTTTGCTGCGTCAATTTGTTTGAAGAATATATATATGGCTGGCCACTCACATGTGATTGCACATATAAAAACATAATTGAAATATTACTTACATAAGATGCCACACCTGTTCCAGCTGAATGATCTGGTACTAATTTTATTTGCGTGACAATCTGCCCGAATAATAGCATCTGGCTCGCAGCAAAAGAAGATCCTAGAAGAACAACAGTGAGTAAGAAGATAGTTTGCAGGTTAGTGTTTTTAGATTTTGTAATTCATACCAGATTCTTGGTCAAGTTTCAAGCTTCTTGTCCTGCTATCAGCAGAAATTTCAAGCTTCCAGGAGATCAAGTTACAAAGAAATCCTTACTGAAATCTCCAGTCTAAATAACAGAGGAAACTGATATTTGAAACAGATCTGTGACAAGAAATCCAACGAAGACTATGAATATGAAAGTAGTGGACATTGTTTTCGGCCAAAATGACAAGAAGGGGAAATGTAGTGTGACAGGGAAATAGTTAATATGCTACACAAAGATATTGCACGGGAAGGAAATGAAAATGTGAATAGGAAGTAAGACTTGTGTTTAAGAAAGAATATCATTAGAGAAAGCAAAGGTATTTTATGTTGTTAGCATCTTATTAGATATAATTATTTAGTGAGTTAGATTTCTATTAGAATGTAAACAAGGACTTGAGATTTGCTTCTTGTTTCAGGGCTGTCATTCATTTTCAGGTCCAATGAATCACGTCCTTACAAATGACTTCATTAACGCGTCATGACAATATATATCAAGGAGAGGAGTTCTAGCGTTTGAGAAGAAGAGTTGACACTCTGTCACCTCGACGGTATTATTAGCAAATAATATTCTGTTAGCAAAAAGGAATACAAAAGATTCCCTTTGTAGAGATTCTAATCCTGTTAGATTTTTAGTGAGATCAGCTTTGGATAAGAAGATTTCATATTAGCTGTAGGATTTCTTATTTATTAGCTGTAGTGTTTGTGTTTAGCTAAAACTACTATTCATAACAGGTTTTGTATTTCAAACCTGTGTTTATCCAAATCTCTCAGGTTGTTCAGAGATTTATGGATTTCGATTCATTTGCATTGTAAGCCTATATATAGGCATTTTGAATTCAATAAAGATTATGTGATTTGATCCCAGTTTCAGTATTAAACTTATCAAGAATTCTGATATTTTTGCTCTTCAATCTGAACAGTAACTGTTTTAAACAATTACTGTTCAGATCATAAAATTTAACAGTGGTATCAGAGCATTTTGTTTCTACGGGACTGTGGGGAATTTTTTGAGTGAAACACAGAGAGGGTAAGTGCTAAACACAGAGTGAATTGAGTGAAAATACAAGTGAGTTATTTCCTTCAAAAATGTCTACTTCTAGCAACCATGATTCTGCAATTCCTTTGTTTTCAGGAGAAAATTATCATATTTGGGCTGTCAAAATGAGGTTTTATTTAAGATCTCAAGGGTTGTGGAATGTAGTTACAACTAATGCTGATCCATCTCCATTATCAGCAAATCCAACACTTGCTCAAATAAGAGCACATGAGGAAGAAAAATTAAAGAAGGACAAAGCCATTACCTGTCTGCACTCGGGTCTTGCTGATCACATCTTTACCAAAATTATGGATCTGGAAACACCAAAGCTTGTATGGGACAAGCTTCAAGGAGAATTTGAAGGTAGCATTCGAGTTAAAACAGTTCGACTTCTTGCCTTGAAAAGGGAATTCGAATTGATGAAGAATTATTCCGGGAGGTTAATGGACATTGTAAATCAAATGAGGCTACTTGGAGATGTGGTTGAAGAGCAAAAGGTGGTGGAGAAGATCATGGTTTCCTTGCCGCAGAAATTTGAAGCCAAAATTTCTGCCATTGAAGAGTCTTGTGATTTAAACAGACTCTCAATTGCAGAATTAACAAGTAAATTACTTGTTCAAGAACAAAAGATTCAGATGAGGGATGAAGAAGAAATTGAAGGTGCTTTTCAAGCAAAATACAGGGAAAGAAATTCTGCTAACATGTTGATCAAAAGACCTTTCAAGATTACAGAGGCTAAAACAGAGAGGCTTACACAGGGACAAGTCTTCACACCTTGTTCTCACTGCAAGAGAACCAATCATGATGAGAAGGATTGTTGGTATAAGAACAAGCCTTCCTTCAAATGCACCTTCTGCAATTTTCTGGGTCACAGTGAGAAATTCTGCAGAGCAAAGAAGAAACTATCTCAGGAGCCTATTCAGCAACAAGCACTCGTAACAGAAGCAGAAAAGGAGGAGGATGAGCACCTGTTCATGGCTTCACAAACCTCAAATTCACATGGTTTCAATGTTTGGCTCATTGACAGTGGATGTACTAGTCATATGACCAAGCATTTGGAAATTTTCTCATAAATTGATGTTACAATACAGCCAAAAGTCAAGCTTGGAAATGGTGATATTGTTCAAGCAAAAGGGAGAGGCACCATTGTTGTCAACACTAAGAAAGGTACAAAACTATTAAATCATGTTTTGTATATCCCAGAGTTAGATCAAAATTTACTTAGTGTTGCATAAATGTTGAAAAATGGGTATGAAATCCTCTTTAAAGAATTAATTTAGCCAAGAAACATTTTAAAATATCTATTAAAATATTTCGATTCAACCTTTGGATATTTTGATTAATGTTTTGAACAATAATCTCTCTATCTGGAGGCCAATTTCCTCTCTGTCAAATAAATTGATCTCCACTAATCAATACAGCATGGACAAATTTCATACCCAGAAAGTTTACGGGATAAATCATTAAATTTAAATTTTCATTCCTAGTTAAAGTTTTAGTTAGCTGGAGTTGATGATTTTTGCTTTCCATCTTAGATAAAAAAAAATTGCAAATCAAAATATGCAAGCTTTTCAAGTCTATGCATGCATTTAATAATTGTAGTTAACATTTCACTTGGGATTCCATCAATATCTTCCATCGATATATTTCGTTGGGGATTCTATCATTAACACTTTATCGGTATAACTATTAGTAATAATGACGTTTTGAGTAATTATTGTTCAACTTTATGAAAAATATTGACAGAATATTTTGTCGGTATAGCCATCGATAATAGTAGCATTTTGAGTATTTTTTGTCCAACATTTTAGAAAATATTAATGCAATGTTCTGTCTATAATTTCATCACTATTATTTAATGATTTTTTCAAAAAACAAAATTGAAAAATAATTTCAATAATAAAAAAAATAATCAAAATATATTTCAAATTAGATTAAATTCATTTAAAATTTATATATTTATCATAAAGATTTAACATTCAAAATACTGACGGAATTAGCGACGATAACGTTTTGTCGGTAATATTATTAACCAAATACCGACGAAAACATTTTGTAGCTATTTTCATATGAATTAACTAATTTTTTTGGTAATGTTGACTCGCCTAATTACAAGTTGAATACTTTTTTATATTGCAAATGAGTTAATGTGTAGGTGTTATTAACATGTTTTTTTACAGCGAGGCAAAAAATATAAATCAAAAAGTTGATTCTTGCATATAAAGAAATATAATAAAGATCGTATGTGTTAGTAAAAACATTTAAGATCCCAAGCTTATTTTTAGCAAAGTAGAAAAATAGAACATTACAATTGCTATATTGAAAAACCATTTTCTTTGTCATTATATAATAATTAAAAAATACAAAAAATAACGTTAAATAGGTCACGTCTAGAGTGATAAATAGTCAAAGTGTAAATAATAAAAAAATATTTTTTTCCAAAATAATATAAAGAATTTTTTTAAAAAACTATTATGAAAAAATAAAGGTAAGGAGAAAATGGTGATAAATAAGCCAACTATATATGAAATACTTGTTTTACAAAATTACACCAAAATTATATATTTTCCACCTCTATAATACCCCTACAATAAATAAATAAAATTCGAGAAAATCTCAATTGCTACATTTCTACAAGAATAAAACACCTTTTCCTTTTAGTTATGTAAAGGAAAAAAAAGTAAAAAAATATATGATAAACACATGAAGATGAGAAAAAAAGTTATGATATTAAGTCAAATATAAAATACTAAAAATGTTAAGTGTCACGTTGACGATTTTCTTCTCACTATGCGACGCCATCCTCGGAGACGGGAGAGGTGCACGGGAAAAAAAGTTTTTTATAACCATAAAATTATTATTATTATTATTATTATTACTATTATTATAATTTTTAGAAGTCATCACCTAGTATTAATCTCCTTAGAAAATCTAATGGTC
Source organism: Salix brachista (assembly GCA_009078335.1). Lineage (NCBI taxonomy): Eukaryota > Viridiplantae > Streptophyta > Magnoliopsida > Malpighiales > Salicaceae > Salix > Salix brachista. The sequence goes on from CM018587.1 coordinate 21,463,498, forward strand.
TACTAGAGTCTCTGAGTAAGGAGACTTGTTGTGCAAGAGGAAGATACATCACCCCAGTGCACCCTACCTTAGATAAGTTGGATTATTGTCTGATTATTTTTCTAAGTCAGATTTATTTTTTATTGGTCTTTTCTAAGTTCGAAGTACATCTCTCTTCGTGAGAGAGTCTCTAACTCATTGGGTCGAAAACTAAATGCTCTAAAATTCAAATTTTAGCACTAAATTTATTGTCTTTTTAATAGATAAGGGTGCATTTTACAATGTAATTTTACATCTTAATAATTAACATTTACAACTAAAAAAATATAAACAAAAAAAATAGTTGTTAAAAGATTTTTAATATTTTAACTGAACTCTACTGGATAATCATAAACGGGTTACCAAAAATATTTCACCGAAGGGTGAGAATATGTGTGTGTGGTCCCATATGGTTCTTTATTCAAATTCAACTTGTTTTTACCTCTTCTTGATAACTTATTTCGTCCTTATCTATGTAATTGCATATTAAAACCATATGGGACAGCAGTTACTTTGATTTATTCTCTTCTGCCTACGTTATGAAAGGAATGGGAAAAAACAAGATAAATATAGCACGGGAAGGATAGCTTTCTAGGAGACCATGTTACAAAGAAATCTCCAGTTGAAATAACAGAGGAAACTGATAATTGAAACAGATCTGTGACTATGAATTTGAAAGTAGGGGACATTGTTTTTGGCCAAAACTACAACCAGAAAATCCATAAAAGAATAAATACCCTGGCATTCAATTTGGCTAATTTTGTCTATTTCTTGCATGTTCGCTAAGAATGACAGGTCCGCTAGTCTATTTCCTGCATGTTCGCTGACAATCACTTGTCCGATTGGCTTGATTGGGCTACAGGCAGGCAGGTTACATCAGAAAAATGAATGATAGAACAAAGCAGGACTGCGCATCAAAGAAGTAGCTTAAACTATTCAAAGGGGAAAAATCATTTCTATTTATCTGGGAAAAATTATTAAAAAAACGATTTACTTCTCCTGTCCAAGGTCAGGCCTCAATCCTCCAAACTAACATCCATCATTTTTTGTTACCTGAGTTCTTTTCAGGTAGTTATATTACTTGATAAACCACAACGATCAGTTCAGTATCTTTTCTATCTCAATGAAAGACTCTATCCTCTGGACTTGGAGACATGAATTTCTTTTCCCCAAGCAGAGAGGAGATGAGTGCATGAAATTACCAATTACACAAACAAATTACTTTGATAGAGTATTGGCCATATACCTAGTAAGAATATAAAACAGACGTGTGTGCAGGAAGAAAATATTCTATGCTCGCTGTAAGAAAAAATATTATTATGTTGCGGTAGTGATGGGGAATTCATAATATTATGGGGCATCACCTAACAGTTTAAATTTTTAAGAAAGATGGTTTATTGATATATTATCAGAGCCTTGTTAACTCAACGGTCACGAGTTCAAATCTCACCACCTTCATTCTACTTGAAGAATATTAAACACAAGGTAGTATGGATTTGTATGTAAGTTTCAAGCCCAAAAAGGTTTTCACTTCAGAATATATGTTAGAAAATAATATAAATCATATCTCTCACCTAATAGTTTAAGATTTTAGATGAGATGGTTCCTTAACACATAAAATATAGATTTTTTTACAGTTCACAATCTCATAGGAAAAGTTCAAGCCCATAAAAAAATCAGTGAAATTCTAGGAGATATTAGTCCACAAATACTCTTTCTTAAAATTCTATGTAAAAGATTTTTTCTAGATATACCTAATGGGATAGAGACATGGACAAGGTAGAGAAAGAGCACGGAGAGGTATATTTGAAAAAGAAAGTCAGGGTAGCCTCAATAGATCAACTAGTTAACCGAATGAAGAGAATCAGTCAAATGGTTCAACTAACAGTAGCAATTAAGATCCAAATTTGACAAATCAAAAGTTAAATGTTATATTTTTATATAAAAAAAAGTCATTATGTTAGGAATTGTTAAAATCCAACCAATAGGATTAAAGAGAATATCAATATTGTAGTAGAAGAAGATAGATAGATCATCTTATTTCTAATACATGATGAAATAACACAAGCCAAAGAAAATATATTGTATCTTAATAATGGTGCCAGAAATAAGGATGAAAAATAGAGAGTTGTTATGAATGGTAAGATTACATCAATCAAGAAAAACTACGCATGGAAATTGGTTCTAAAATAAATAAAAAATCAATAGATGTCAAGTGGATTTATAAAAAACACAAAAAGGATAAGTGGAGAGATACAAGGTTAGATTAGTGGCAAAAAGTTATAGTAAAAGCATGGGATTGACTATAATGAAATATTTGCTTTAGCTGCTAGATTAAAGATCATTTGTTGATTGTTATAGATGCCCAACTTAGATGGAAATTATACCAAATGAATGTCAAGTCAACCTTCTAAATGTATTTCTTGAAGGACATAAAGACAAGATTTTAAAGTTGAACAAAGCCTTATTTGGATTGAAGCAAGCTCTAAAGGCTTGGTATAGTTGCAAGGATGGTTATTTCTTAAAGAGTAGAATTGTAAAAAATTCCTCATAAATATGTTATCTATATACAGATAAAAGAAAATGGTGATACTCTTAATTTATGCTGTCGCGAGGTGATTTTTCACGCTTCGCGCCCCGCCATCCCTTGATTGGGGAGACAACGGCGCGCGGTGAAATGAGGTGTGTTTTATAGTTGTAAAAATTACAACAATAATTATTAGGAGTCGCCACCTAGTATTAATGTCACTAGGAACCTATTGGTCTGCGAGAATCTAGGTAAGAGGACTTGTTGTGCAAGGGGAAGACGCATTACCCTCAGTGCACCCTACTTAAGGTAAGCTGAATTGTTGTTTGATTGTTTTTTTCCAAGTTTAATTTTTTTTACACTACATTTTCAAAAAGAATTTTTTGTCAGCGGGTGTACTTTACAATGTAATTTTACACCATAGTAAAAGAAAACCTTTTTTAGTATCTGCATGTGTAATTTACAATGTAATTTTACACCGAGATAGCTAAAACAAAAATAATTTTTAATTTTTTAATATTTTGGCCAAATTCCAATGGATAATCATAAATTGGTTATGATATCCAATTTTCGTTCAAAATATGAGAAATATGATATATTTGATTTTTTTGAAAACAATATGCTTGGGAAAACCTTGAAATTCGGCCGTATGCACAAAAACAACACATTTTTTTGTTTTTTTAATGCAATTTTTTATTTTTATAAATAAATAAAAAATTGGGCTAGGTCGGCCCAACTCTGGTGGACTTAGGCTGGACCGAGAGCAGTTCAGCCCAAGACAAAGCAGAAAAAAGAGAAAACATGAATTAATATTATTCACGTATTACATGAACGGTAAAATGGTGGTCGGCCGACCACGACGGGCTCACCTGCCACTGCCACCGGGTAGAGAAGGTCGAGGTGGTTCTCCTTGTTATGGTAGCGTTGAAAATGGTGGTCGGGGGAGGCATCGGAAGCTAGCTGGTCACATTGTTATCGTTGTTGCCTCTGCTACTGTTGTGTCGCCAGAGCTGGAGAAGGAAGGTTAGGATGTTGCAAGTGCTGCCGGAGCTAAGGAGGGAGGCCAGGTGGTGGTCAGGAGCTGTTGCTAGAGGTTCGTTGTTGCGTTGCCGAAGGAGGAACTGCACTGGGCTGTTGTAGCGTGGAGAGAGAGAGGGGGGGTTGTTGGTGCTTGTTGTTGCCAACGGTGAGGAAGAGGATGAGGGGTCGTTGGTTTTTTGTGGTTTCACGTGATTGTTCTATAAATTCGATCGTCCCCCTCTCGTCGTTCTGTTATCCCTGTCTGTGTGTGTTTTTCTCTTCCCCGTGACTGCAACCCAATGCATTAACGATGGTCCCTCACTGTCCCAAAATTTTCTCCTCAGTTTTCCCTCTTTGTGCTTCCTTTTTTTCGCAAAGTTTCCCCCGTCTCCGTCCCTGTCCTCCCAGTGTTCTCTCTTCATGATATTTATAGGCGGAGGAGGTAACCCATCTGCCTCATGCTACAACTTCGTGCAATGATGAGTTACCTCCTACAGCGGCAAGCTACAACTGGGTGGCGATGAATTGCATCCTACAGCTGCATGCTACAATGGTATGATTGCCTTCACGGCAGCGTATTGCAGTGGCATGGCTGTTGCAGGTGTTGGGACCTAGTGAAATTGCATTTTGGTCCCTCAATTTGTAATTGTTCTAATTTCACTCCCAATTGGCTTTAAACTTATAAATTTGTGCAATTGCCCCCGCTAAAATTTCAAAAGCATCCTTAACGTTGTGTACCTTTTTATTTTGGTCCTTGGTTTTGGATTTATGCGATTTGGCCCTCAATTGACCATTAAACTCTTAATTTTCTTCAATTTTGCCCCTGACTTCAAAGATTGGTTTGGAAAAAATTCAATTGGGTCTCCGAAAACTCCAATCTTCTCAATTAAAACCGAATTAAGCTCAAAAACTTTATCTTTATCAATTAAACCCTTAACAAAATTAATTTAACCAATTTAAAGTATAATTAAGTCCTTGCACTTAATTAAATCCTTCAACTGGAACCTAAATTAATTCTTAAACATAATTATACTTTAAATTGGCCCATAATTAAATCAAATTGGCCTATAAAAAATATAATAACGCCTTTCGGCTTAATTTTTACCTTGAATTTGCATTTTTCATTTTCGGGCACAAAAGAGTTTCGATTTGGCTCCCAAATACGTCCAAAATTTCCAAATTGATTTTTCTACCAACATCAGCCTCTTTTATTTTATTTTTTTATTTTTGGATAGATTTTAGAGAATAACCCAGAAATTGGGTTATGACATATGCTTATATATAGATGACTTGGTCTTTACAGTAAATAATTCAAAGATGATTAGAGACTTCAAGAAAGCAATGATCAAGGAGTTTGAGATTATGGATATTGGTTTTATAAAATACTACTCAGGTATTGAGATCAAACAATTAGAAAATTGAGTTATTTTGAGTTAAGAGATGTTTGTAAATGAGTTTCTCAAGAAGTTCAAGGTGGAGGGTTGTGCAAATATGAATACTCTAATTGAGTATGGAATGAAGATGTCAAAGAATAATGAATGGGAGAAGATAAACTTTACAACATTTAAAAGCCTAGATGGGAGTTTAAGATATTTAATTTGCACTCATCCAAAAGTTTTTTTTGAAGTAGTGTTTAAAAGTAGGTTTATTAAGACACTAATTGTGACACATTTAAAATGCATTGAAATGAGTTCTTCAGTATTAAAAGCATTGTTGATTTTGGCTTGTTTTATAGATATTCTAATAACTTTAAACTTATAGATTATAAAGATAGTGATTGAGTTAGAGGTCAAAAAAGCATTATAGGTTCTGTGATCTATATGGAAGACACATTATTCATATGGAGTTTTAAAAAGCAATTCATAGTCACACCATTAATTTATTCAACTAAATATATAGTTGTTATAGCATGTGTTTGTCACTCTATATAGCTAAGAATATTAGTGAAAGAGTTATGACTATCACAAAAGAAGCCAATAAAAATTTACATAAACAACTCATCAACCATTATCTTAGCTAAAAATCAATCTTTTCACGACAAAAGTAAGTACATTGATACAAAATTTAATTACCTATGAGATTGTATTACAAATAAGAAATTTAAAGTCAAGTATATAAAGACACAAGATCAAGTCACAGATATTTTTACAAAGTCATTTAAATATGATGTTTTTTGTCAAGATGAGAGACTTGATAAGAATTATAAAAAAAAATCAAGTTTTAAAAGGATGTTAAAAGTAAACTAGATTTTATTTTTTATTTTTAGAAAAAAAGAATTGGTCTATCGGTTGACCAGTTGGATTAAATTAATTAGTCAAGTAAGTAAACCAGTTAAGTTGACAAAATTACTTTTCCTGTTTTGCTTAGGGTTTTCTTTTCCTAGTTTAATTCCTTGATTGATAATGATTTTATGCATATAAATAGGCTTGTAATCTTAAGCATTATTCAAAAGAGATTGTAGAAATGAATACATAAGAGAGAAAATAATCAATAAAGTAAACATTTCTCTTAAAAAAAATTCTTGTTGTTTTTAAGTTTTATAATTTTACATTGTTGTCTATAAACTTTTACCACACCTATATTTCTCTTTCAACATCAATTAGGTAACTACATTGCAAGCACAAGTTTCATACCTAGTGCCTTTAAAACCATCTTATGTATGAACTTAGCAAGTCAAATGGAATAACTAAAATCTTTGCCATTTTCATGAATCTTTATCTTGCACTTGATGATGGCTTATGCTTTATATAATATGGTTCACAATTAGGTAACAATGGTATAGTTTTTAGCTTAACATTCATAATCTTTGTAGAAGCAACCTTAATCTCTTACAAGTCATCATCAAACAGATTAGTCACTCATGTTACGTGCAACACGTATGGTTACACTAGTTGGATGTGGAATTAGATATTTAATAGTAGGATAAAGACAATATTGAAAAATAAAAATTAGGTTGATCAAAATAATCGAAACAATGATAATTATTTTCAAGGGTTGCATAAGCATTTATAGAGGAGATTTGAACTAATCCATGTACAACTTATAATCCCTAACAAACTAGATCCTTAGATAATTTAATTTTGATAGGACTTCAATCCAGTCTTATACGTGGAAACTAAGGATGTAAAACATTTTATGGGTATGCCACACAACATTGACCTAGGCTTCTCCTTTGTAGTCTTTAGCCTTTGTCTATAATTTCATATTTGTTCTAGTGAGGTGAGAGAATATGTTTAAAAATTTAAAGGATTGTCAAGTATTTCAAAAGAATAAGAAAAATTGCAACTTTTCCCATTTATTTTTTCCTGCCTCTCCAAACTTTAATAGTCTAATGGCTAATCATTTGATGTTAAATAGATGGATGTGAACATGAAATAAAAAATTTAAAAGAAATTTGGATAAATAAATGCTGATTTTTTAATGAACAACATGTCATCCAATCCACCCATCTTGCTCCTTTGAGATATGTGTGTGTGTATTATTCAATTAATATGAAAATGTTTTATTATTTTTATCATCATATATATTTCCTTTTCTAGTTGGATTTTTTTTAGAAATATAGATATTTTTTACTTAATTTTATATTTTTCTAATTTTATTTTCCTATTCAATGATATTACACTTTTTTATTTAAATAAAATATTTTTCCTAGTTTATCTTTTCTATTTAATATAACTATGATTTTTTATGTTTTTCTATATATATGATTAAAATATCCTTTTGGCAAGTAGGAATTTTGATGGAAAAAATAGAATGTTTTGGGTGTCTTTCCATGATTTTGACTAATACCAAACTTCATTATTCTTTGTTCATATATATGCCCATTAGTATTAAAGCTTAATGATTCTTCATTATTTTAGTTGGAAGGCATATAGGATGTTTATCAAAGCTCATTGATTACTAATGGTGATGTTAAATAAACATAATTGGAAGAGGTCACAAAATAGGAATTGCTTATTTATAAGGGAATGAGGAGGTTTCCTCTTGGCAAAAATATATCATGAAACTAGTGTGTTAATTTTTATTTACTTTAGTTGTTTTTATTACAAATCTTAGTGGTGGGTCTATGACACAGTAACCCATATAAAGGTGTTATATTAGTGATCCACGATGGGATGACCTAAACAAAAGTGTTGTGCTAGGGACCCTTAATGAGATGGCATACATAAAGGTCTTAGGGACTCACAATGAAGTAAATCACATGTAAAAGGGATGTATGTGGTCGATGATAGTTTCTGAATGAGATTTGCATTCAATGATGAGTTCCTTTAAACTTAGAAAGACTAATGTAAAAGCTTTTTTAGGAAAAAAGTTATTTTTCTTAGTTAATGTTATATTTATTATTTTATTTTCTTATTCAATTTTATTATATTTTTAATATATATATATATATATATATATATTTAAGGAATAACTTTCCTAGTTTATTTTTCCTATTTGGTATTACCAAGGGTTTCTATTTTTTTCTATATAAATGGCTAAAATAGCTTTTTGGCAAGTTGAGACTTTATTAATTAAAATAAAATATTTTAGGTTTCTCTTCATAATTATAATGTTATCGATCTTTGAGGGTTTAATTTGTAATAAACCTCATTATCCATCACTCATATCTACATTAACTGGTGTTAGAGCTTAGTGATTCCTAATGCTTTTAGTTGGAGAATGTAGAGATCGTGTATCAAAATTACCAATTCTTAATAGTTGATTGGTGTGTGTTGTTAAATAAATATGGCGTGAATATGTCACGAAATATGTTATATTTGTACAGAAAGAGGATGAAAAGGTTACCTCTTAGTAAAAAAAACATATTAGAACTAGGGTGTTAATTGTGTTTACATTAGTTGTTGTTGTTGTTAAAAATCTTGGTGGTGAGATCCATGGTGGGGCAACTCATATAAATGTTTTATGTTGGAATTAATGATAGGGTGGCTTTGCACAAAGGTGTTGTATTAGAGACATATGAAGGGGAGGTTTGCACGAAGGTGTTAGGAATTCATGATGGAGTAGGCCAAACATAAAAATATGTTTGTGATGGATGATGGTTTCTAATTAAGGTTTAAACATAATAACAATTCCTTCCAACTTAAAAAGATTAATGCAAAAGCTTTTTTAGAAAAATAGATATTTTTTTTTGTAAATTTTATATTTCTCTATTCAGTATTATAATGTTTTTTTAAATTTTTTTGTTTATTTTATTTATTCATTGTTACAATGGTTTTCTAGTTTTTTTTATATATAAAGGGTTGGAATAGCTTTTTTTTATAAATGAAAACTTTGATGAATAAAAACTAAATAATTTAAGTGTCTTTCTATAGATATGATCTTAGTCTTTAAAGGTTTTGGCTTATAAGAAACCTTTTTATTCTTCGCTCTTATCTACATCAATTGATATCACAATCCAATGATTCCTAGTAATTATGGTTTGAAGATGTAAAGGGTATAATAGAACTCATTGATTACTAATGGTTAATTGTTATGTATTATTAAATAAATATGATTGTAAGAGGTCACAAATATGGTATGCTTATGCAAAAGGAGGTTCCCTTTCAGTGAAAAAAAAATCTTAAAATTAGTGTGTTACCAATGTTGTGGCCATTATTATTATTGAAAATTATGATGGTACGATCTATAATGAGACAACTCATACTAAGGTATTGTATTAAGAATCCACGATGAGATGACATATACAAATATGTTGTGTTATGAACTCATGATAAGTTAATCTATACAAAGGTGTTAGTGATCAATCGTAGAGTAAACCACACAGAAAAGATGTTCATAGTGGATAATACATTTTTTTATTAAAATCAGACTTTGAGAACGAGTTCTTTCCTGTTCGGAAAGAATGATGCAATAGTTTTTTTAGGAATAGTTTTTTTCTTAGTTAATATGATATTTTTTTTCAAATTTTTTTGAAAGAAAAAAAAAATATTCCAGCATAATTTCTGTAAACTTTCAGTAATTGTATTAACCTTCCAGGTTATCATTCTGGCTTGGTCTCATTTCCTCTAATTCGAATATATCTTCATTCTCTTCATTGTTACTCTCCCCCTGAAGAGAAGAACCAGGAACTCCCCCTGAATAGTAGGGTTCAGATTCTCGAAATGATGCATCTAAGGTCCCATCCTTTTCTAATGCACGGTATTTTGTTACATTTATTGATGAATGTACTCGGATGACCTGGATCTCTCTCCTCTGAAATAAAAGTGAAGTAAGTACAGCATTTCAGGAATTTCAGAAAATGGTGCTGACCCAATATCAACGGCACATTCGTACACTTCAGTCAGATAATGGTACAGAATTTATGGATCAAGTACTAGGTAATTTTTTACAGCATCATGGAATTCGACATCAGACATCCTGCACATATACTCCACAACAGAATGGATTAGCCAAAAGAAAGAACAGGCAAATTATGGAAATAGTTTGTGCTTCGCTATTTGGCATGAATCTGCCAAAATACTATTGGGGTGAGGCAGTCAAACCCGCTACGTACTTAATAAATCGAACACCATCTAGTGCAATTGTTTTTCAGTCTCCTCAACAGAAAATGGAATCTCTTATGTCGGTTCCTCACCTTCCAAATTTGGAGCCGCGGGTATTTGATTGTACGGTATATGTCCACATTCCTAAGGTTCTGCGAAGCAAACTCGATCCTTATGCCAAACGGTGCGTGTTTGTAGGTTACTCGGAGTTTCAGAAAGGAAATCAGTGCTATGATCCTCATCATCACAAGCTACATGTAACTTTAGATGCATCATTTCGAGAATCTGAACCCTACTATTCAGGGGGAGTTCCTGGTTCTTCTCTTCAGGGGGAGAGTAACAATGAAGAGAATGAAGATATATTCGAATTAGAGGAAATGAGACCAAGCCGGAATGATAACCTGGAAGGTTGCACAGACCAGAATGATCTCAATAACGACCCCTCTATGTCTCTTGAATTACCAACGCCTACACCATTAACCGAAGAATCAACTGAGAATGTCTCTCCTCAGTCCCCTCAGGTAACCCTAAATCCTATCCCTAATGAGATAAATGAAATTCCTGTCTTAGAAAATAATGTGACTAATAGATACCCACAAAGACTAAATCGGGGAGTCCCAAAGAAACAGTATGAACCTGATCCGAAACACAAAACTAAATACCTCATCAGCAATTATATCTCTACCCATGGTTGTCAAAATCGCGATTTTGACACGAAATGGAAGGGGCTTCAAAAAATCAGATCGTAAGATTGGATTGTAAAATCGTAAGATCGTACCCGAATTTGTCCGTACAAAAATCGTAAAATCACAACTAAAATCGTGTGAGCAGAAAAATCATAAAATCGTATGTAAAATATTTCTGAATACAAGATAGTATAATTATGGATATAAAACTTAATTAATTTAGGTTCATACATGATTTAAAATAACTTCAAAACACATTACAAAACAATTATGTCCCTAAAATTTCATAAGGTAAAAACTAACAAATTTAAAACAAATCTTCAGCTGGCGTGCAATGTAAACATTATCATTTATTTTCAAATTACATATCACAAAAACCAAGTCATTCATTTTTTTTCTGTTGTAGACGATTTCTTTGTTTTGTATGAACCTATATAAAAAATTTACAATTGATAATATATAAGATTCTTATCAAATATGAAAATAATATTTTTTTAAAAAAAAATTACCATCTCAAATTATTTTTTTCTAAGTACAATTCGTAGTGGACTTTTTCTAGCCTTACTAATCCCATTCAATTTAATCTTTCATATTAAACTTTTTACCGGTGTTTGGAAAATCTAAAGAAATGTGTTAAAAAATGATTTGTTTTTTAAATGATTTTTTTTAGATTATCATGATGGAATGTGTTAAAACCAAATGCGTTAAAAAAAGTCATGGCATTCTTTTGTACCCTGACCATTCCTACTTTAATTCAATTGAGAGTAGCAACTGCACTCGCAAATACTGTTATCAATCTACGCGTCATCAAAGTCGATTTTGTTGGCTAAATACGTTAAAAAAATCTAAACATATGTGTTAAAAAAAAATTCCAAACAAAATCAAACTCCTAACACTTAAACGGTTCTAATCCATCGGCAAAAAAACCAAAGTTTATTAGGGCTTGACTATCCAACGGCCCAGAACATCTCCACCTACACCTCCATAAAACCACAAACCCTAACTCATTCTTCCTTATTTTACTCTCCTGCTTCCGCGCCTCCACTTCCACATTCTTCCATAACAGGAGAAACACAAAAAAAACCCACAAACCCTAAAGCCCTTTTCTTGTGAAAAGAAAAGAAAAAATATCTTCTTTACCTCTTACTACCAACAACAGCTCCTTGGATTCCAAGAAAGAAAAGAAGATGAAGAAGAAAGTAGTTCTCGAGACCCAAGAAGCTGATCCTTTGATGGTTTCTAGCAAGAAAGAGAAGAAAAAGAAGAGAAAAGCTGTAGAATTTGATGAACCCGAACCACTTAAGATCGTAAAATCGGACCGATCCGGTCCGATTTTACGATTCCGTACGATTTTGACCGAGTTTGACCCAAAATAATTTTTTTCTCCGAGTTAACACGATTTGATGAGTTGACTCGCAAAATCGTACGATTTTGCGAGTCAACTCGCGATTTTGATAACCTTGTCTCTACCCATAGATTATCGGAATCATATGCATTTACTGTTAATCAATTATCCAATGTGTTTATTCCTAGTAATGTACAGGATGCATTAGCAGACCCAAAGTGGACCAAGGCGATGAATGAGGAAATGGAGGCTTTGCAGAAGAATAACACGTGGGAGTTATGTCAACTACCAACAGGAAAGAAGAAAGTTGGGTGTAAATGGGTGTTCACAATAAAGTTGAAAGCAGATGGGAGCATTGATAGATACAAAGCAAGGTTGGTAGCAAAGGAATATACGCAGAAGTATGGGGTGGACTACCAAGAAACTTTTGCCCCGGTTGCAAAAATAAACACAATCCGGATTCTCGTATCGATAGCAGTGAATCGAGACTGGGCCTTACAACAATTTGATGTCAAGAATGTCTTCCTGAATGGAGATCTTGAAGAAGAAGTTTATATGGAATTGCCACCCGGAGTGAAAACCAGGTGCTCACGAGAAACGAAAGTGTGGAAATTAAAGAAGGTTTTATATGGGTTAAAACAGTCACCCCGGGCATGGTTCGGAAGATTCTCATCCAAGATGAAAGAGTTTGGCTATAAGCAAAGTAATTCAGATCATACTTTATTTATAAAGCACAAATGAGGGAAGGTAACAGCTCTAATAGTATATGTGGATGATATGGTCTTAACAGGAGATGATCCAGAAGAAAGAAAGGCTCTACAACAGTTTCTGACATCAAAATTTGAAATGAAAGATCTCGGACAACTGAAGTACTTCTTAGGGATTGAGGTCTCGAGGTCAAAAATGGGGATATGTCTTTCACAACGAAAATATGTGTTGGATTTATTAGCAAAAACTGGAATGCTTGCATGCAAACCGGTAGATACCCCTATGGAAATGAATCACAAACTGGGACAAGCAGAAGATCAGACGCCAGCTGACAAAGGACGTTACCAACGATTAGTCAGGAAACTGATATATTTATCACATACACGGCCAGACATAGCCTATGCAGTCAGCGTGGTAAGTTAGTTCATGCATTCACCAGGAGAGGAGCATATGAAAGCAGTATATCGGATCCTAAGATATTTAAAAAGTGCACCGGGAAGAGGACTACTATTCTCAAAAAATGAAGTTCGTGAAATTACAGGATACACAGACTCAGACTGGGCAGGAGATCAGACAGATAGAAGATCGACATCAGGTTACTTTACTTCGTAGAAGGTAACCTTGTCACTTGGAGAAGTAAGAAGCAAAAAGTAGTCGTAAGGTCAAGTGCAGAAGCAGCATACCGGGGTATGGCTCATAGTGTGTGTGAATTGCTATGGATTAAACAGGTACTACAAGACCTAGGAATTGAGTATGAGACATCTATGGGTCTACACTGTGATAATAAGTCAGCTATCGAGATTGCGCATAATCCTGTACAACATGATCGTACCAAACACGTCAAAGTCGATCGACACTTTATTAAAGAAAACCTTGATCGGAAAATTATACAATTTCCATTTGTAAGGTCGGAAGATCAATTGGCGGATATACTCACAAAGGCGGTTTCAGGAAAGACATTTAATGGAGCAATTAACAAGTTGGGCTTGATAAACATCTACGCTCCAACTTGAGGGGGAGTGTTAAATATTACAGTTAGAATATAAATTGTTAAGCTTTGTAAATTAGCATAATTGTTTTTGTAATTTAGTGTTAGGTGAGTTTTGTGTTTTTCAGGACATTCTAACCCGGAAGATTCTTGGTTATGGTGTTAGACGAGAAAATATGTATTATCTGGAATTAACGAAACAAGGGGGGTCAAAACTAGGTTATGCGCATCAAACCAGGAGTACGGATCAAGCTCACGCTCTCGTATGGTTGTGGCATCGACGACTCGGACACTTGTCATTTAGGTACCTTAAGAAGTTACAACTGCATTTATTTTCAAGGTTAAGTATTTCAGATTTTCAGTGTGAAATTTGTGAATTAGCGAAAAGTCACCGTATTCCCTATTTGTCTAGTTTGAATAAAAGTGCAGAACCATTTGCAGTAATTCATTCTGATATTTGGGGTCTTGAGAAAAAATGCGGTTCAAGAAAAAAATTCAAGATTCACTGTTGGGTGTTTTTTTTCTGTAGGGATTGGTTTTGTGTATGAACAGTGCTCTTGATGAACAAGCACTGTGCAAATCGAGTTCTGGGTTTCGAACCAGAAGAGAAAAAAAACAGCAATTCGATTTCAAAGAAAAAGATTCGAGATTAGCTCTGATACCATGTAAACTTTCAGTAATTGTATTAATCTTCCATGTTTCATTCAAGGTTAGAGTGCATGTATTTATAGTAATAAATACACTAAAACTAAAAAACACACAAAACTCACCTAACACTAAATTACAAAAACAGTTATGTTAATTTACAAAGCTTAACCGTTTATATTCTAACTATAATATTTAACAATTTCAATATATATATATATATATTGTAAGAAAATGAGTTGCAATATAATAAATGTATGCATTTTAGTAGACGGAGTTTTTTTAACCCTTCCTTAACCTGATCACCGTCTCCTTTGTCGCCGCGAGTGGTGCCGTCAGCGGAGTTTCCTAACCATAAAACATGAATCATGATTTCTCGTTACTTTTTTATGGCTTAAATTGCAAAGTATGTTTTGGTTTCTATAGTCTTAGTAATATTTCACTTCAAGCCCTATTTTCTTAATCTTTTCGAGACCACCTCTCAAGTTTCCAAAACATCTAATAACGCCCTCCTCTTAGTGTTTTTTTAACTATATCTTATCCTCTCTTTTTTTATTTCTCTCAGTTTGTTCTCATTTCTTTCTTCGTAAACTTCAAACATATAGACTAGGAGAAAACACTACTAGATTTTGGTAGGTTTTGATACATAAAAAAAATAAATTAATTAAATTTAAAAGAAATTAATATATTAAATTACAATAAACAACTCAATTTAATGTTTATTCAATTTTAATTCAATAAGATTTTAGCTTAAACGTAAAACTGTCACATTGAAATAGAAAATTTGAGTGAGTCTTTTGTAAAAAATTATATAATAGATTTGGAGTCATTAACCTATAAAAGTTTCGAGATGGATAGATTTTATTAATTTATTAAAATAAATATTTTTTTGTATATTATGACTAATGTTAATCATATTGATTCAAGATATTGAAAATACAAACTAATTTAATATGATTCAATTAGTGTAAATAACTCAAGTAAGAAAAAGAGGTTGGAATAGAGAAGAAAGAAAATCCTTAATTAGAGCATTTTTTAAACTATATGGACCAAATGCATTTGTCCCTAACACGATCACCTATTTATCAGATCTGTACTTTACAAGTACCCAAGGCTTGAAAGAAAGCAACAAGTTGGAATATATTATTATTATTATTATTTATTATTATTGAGAGAGGGAGGAGACTTGGCAAAAACCTCATATATCGGGCAAAAAATTCATAGCTTTATATCAATTCATCTAGGACATTTAATCCACTCAGTCCGTATCTTCCTCTTTTGCTGGCACAATAAATACTCTCCTGCCTCGCGGTCTCCATTTCCAGGTTCTTCATTGCTTGGTTTTAACTGTTATTTTATTTGTATGCGGTAGCACTTCATTTGCAAGTAGCTCTGCACTGTTTATGTTTCTAATTTTGCTGGATTTGTTTGCATTAGTAATTGTTAAGTGTTTTGGCAGGTGGGTTTTGATTCTGAATGTTAATGGATTAGATTTTGGCTGCTGATTTGGGGTTTTTTGCTGTTAGTAGGTGCTGTTTTGTTTATGGATTTTATTTTTCTGGTTAGGGTTTTCTAGGGGCATTCACTTTGTTTTACTGAAATTAGTTTGGATTTGGTTAATGGTACTGAATGAATCTATAGCTAAGAAAAGAAACTTGTGTTACGACCACTTGTTTTAACTGTTCTAGTCCTGGCATGGAAAATGGTTGACTGACATAGAATGGTGAAATATGTTTCTTGTCTCATATAATTGTTTTCCCCCCTCTTCTGACATCATTAGTCGATTCAAACAGAGCTGAGTAGCTCTTATGATTTGGGTTCCATAACCAAAATGATTTTTCTTGGGAGTTTTTTGAAGATTTGATTGATTGATAGTACACATTAAAGTAGGTCAAAACTTAACTGTATCTAAGTTTAATTTTGGAATTGTTAAAAAGAACAAGCAACAAACCATTGGTAGATTAATTTCTTATTTTTATGTAACTGGTAAAATATTTGTAGATTTGGATTGTGCCTGGTTTCTGACATACTCTATGTTTAGGGAGGAGATCAGAGCTGTAAATTGGAGTTGATCATGATCAAGCGGTCACCAAGTAGAAACGCCAGATCCAAGGGCATCAAGGCGAAACATGTTCTTCAGATTTGTTTGTTGCTTGGTGTCTGCTTCTGGTTGCTCTATCAAGTCAAGCACTCCCATGACAAGAAGAAGGAGCTTGAAGAAAAAGACACGAGTTTCTCTCAAAAAACACTAAGTAATGAAGTACTTCCAAAACTTGGGAGGAAAGACCCCCATCCTGGTTTGCAAGACAAAACTAGTGAGAAAAACGAGGAAGAAGAGGAAGAAGAAACTGGAGTGGACGAGGAAGGAAATAACAAGGAAGAAAATGGGCATGAAAAAGATGATGAAGAAGGAGGGCAAGAAGGGGGAGGAACCAAGGATGAAGAGGTGGAAAGAGAAGAACAACGTATGCATGAAGAGGAAGAAAAGGGAGGAGAAGTCACTGATCATTTAGAGAAAGAAAAGGAAGAACAAATCGAGCATGAAGAAGATGAGCAAAATGAAGAAGCAAACAGTAACGAAACCAATGATGAGGACAGAAAAGTTGGGGATGATGAGGTAGATGAACGTGACCGTGAGAAAATAGAAGGAGAAGCTGACCCTGATGGTGAATTTATGGATGAAGAGAAAGAGAGGGAGGATGATGGTGAGAAAAAGGAAAGCCAGGGCAATGAAGGTGAAGGAAAGGAAATTCAAGGTAATGAAGATGAAGACAGGGAAGTTCAAACAGACCATGAAACTCAATCAGATGGTCAGGATCATGATGGAAGTGGTAAGAATTCCCATGTGGCCCGAGAGGAACATTACATGGCAGATGATGCTTCCAGTGCAGTGACTCATGATACCCAAATTATAAGCACTGAACCAGAGAAGGAAGGTCTGGAGAAATCAAATGAGAAGTTGGCAGCAGATGATTTGCAACAAGATAAGTATTCTATTAATGATAACCCTTTGGATGTTAATGGGGATAAAAACAACTCAACGTCTCAGCTGGAACAAGCTGGTAATGGCCATTCTTTGAATGCAACGGCTGATAAAAAGAAAAACGATGTGACCTCTCCGTCCATGTCTGAAGAAGGGTCACCTAACAACTCTACGGTGACGGTGCTGTCCAGTGATCAATCAGTACCAAGCAATAAGTCAACAGAAGTGAGTTCAGAAGCTGGTGATAACCAGGTCAGTGAAAACCTTGAAGTTCCTGGTACATCCCAGCAGAATGGAATGTTGAATGTCTCAGAGTCAACTCAAATTCGAAATGCAACAGTTGATGGTCAAGTTACTGGAGATATCGCCAACCTACAAACCACTCAGTCAGAACAGGTTAATAATGGCATAAATTCGGAAAGTATACAATCTGATTCTAATTCAACGCTCCTTGGCCAAACTGAGAAAGCAGACTCATTTGGCAATGACTCCTCGAACTCTTCTAGCAATTCAGAGTCTGGTGGATCTGATAAGACCATTGAGAAGCCTGAAGTAACAGCTACGGAAGATGTCAATTCTGGGTTTTCTTCTGGAACAAATGAGACAAAAGAAGCTACTCATGATGAGAACTCTGACACCATACATGAATCAGGTGGAAGAGATGAAAACACCGATTCTTCTACCACGAATGAGACCGTAGATGCAGTCATACATGACCCTAATGATTCTTCAGATTCTTCAATTGGCCAAGACGAGAAAGAGGCTCGCATAGATCTGGATACGCTGCCAGAGTTTGGTACAGGAAGGGTTGACAATGGAAATGTTGCAGAAGAGTGAGGTTCTTCTGAAATGTCCCTGTGCTTGTGAGTGATGGGAAATTTTAGTTACTTTTTCACTCTGTTTTGATTTACGCATGGGAGGGTCTTAGGGTGTTTCCAGTTGGCTATGAAATATTTATCACTGTTTAGAGAATAGGGTTTCAACTTTGCAAGCAACGGTAAAATACAGGCAGGACATTATGAATGGATTTAATTGTATAATTTATTAAGCTTTTCTCTTGCTCGATGTGTGTGAATGGTTTGGTGACTTGAGTTGGGACCGAAATCAGGTTGTTGCAGTGAAAGCGTGCTTCATTCTGAAGGCCTTTCGACCTGAGGCAACAATTTCTATCTATGCAATCAAAAGGATGTTAAAATCTTTCAATTGCTGTTTTGTTTTTTCTATTGGTATGAAATGTTTTGGTTTCGGAGCGTTTTGATGTACCGTTTCGAGGTTGTACTGTTCATATATAATTAATTAATTATATATGTGAAAAAACTTAAAAAGCAAAAAAAAAAAAAATTATTTTTTATAAAATCAAAGGTGATACAATTTTATTTTTTTATAATATATATTTTTTAATTTTTATTATTTTTGTATTTTCAATACATCTCATAATATATATAATAGTGTATGTGTGTCTATATATATATATATATATATGAACCGAATTATACAATATACTAAAAGAGCTCAGTGTTTCACTGTAGTCTTTTTTTTTTCCGTTTTTGAACAGTGATTTAACGGAAAAAAAACCCCAAAAACGACAAACAACGCCGCCAGACCAAGGGGCTCCGTGGTCATTACGCACATGTCCGTCCCGCCGGTCTTCTGCTTATTTTATTATTTTTCGACATTGGCTAAATACGGTTATAGCCCCTAATAAGACAAAAAAGGTGACTTGGGTACAAGAGCAAGCCGGTAATTGACCCGGTATTTAAAACGAGACAAACAATATCGTTTTGTCTCGTTTGTTTATCTAATACAAAATATTTCGGACTAAACGAATCAGTACCAATAACCCTTGCAAGCAGTGACATGCAGAGGCTGAGGGCTGCTCAAGGATTTTTTATTTTAATGAAAATATGACCAGGGCAAAGACTAAATGTTTTCAAGAGAAAATTCCTACTTAACCTTTTTACTAAACCATCCACTGATCATTTATCCTTTTGAAGAAGGAAGCTTGATGTATTTTCAGAGCCCATGGTTGCCGTCCATGTTTTCTAAAGGAACAACAAATTGATAAAAACTTTGGATAATGCTTGCGTATAAGGAATTTATATATCTGGTATGTGTGTTTCAACATGATATGATTAATTGAATTCGTTATATATATATACTAGCTATATGCCCGCGCGTTGCCGCGGGCATTGCTGCGTATATAATATAATATAATTACATTAAAAACGATAAACTTATAATATAAAAGTTTAGAACTATAATATAAAAAAGTTTGTTTCGTAAACATAGGTTACATCTTTTGGAATGTACTTAGTGTCACAAAAGATGACAACAGTGTGCTAATTATACAATTTGTACATAAGTTCAAAATAGAGGGATGTTAACGTGCAGAACGAAGTGAAATCCCTTCTTTGAAATGAGACATATTATTTTGTTACTAATCTTCCTGAAAAAAATAAAAGACGAATGATAAAACAATTCAAGTAGATCTAACATAAAAATTTAGACGAAAACAATGAATAGCAGAAAAAGAATCATTATCAGTAACAATCCTAAATTTTTTTCTTCAATTTGTTTAATTTTTTTAATCTCTCCCCTTATAAAAAGAGTAGATGAAGCATGAGAAGAAATTTTGTTAGAAATTTCGGCAGAGTCTCCTCTATATCGGGAGATCCCAAGTTATCCATAACATAACCTGCATAATTTTTTTATCTACAAACACATCCATTTTTAATACAATCAATTGCATAATCTAATCTAGAATATGTTCAGGACCATATTCATTCTCAAAGTCCATTATAAGATCTAGTAAAACAACAAATACACATTTTTCACAATAATAAAAACAATTTAGGCAACAATTTCAATAGTAGAAGCAAAAAAGTCATAAGTGTGCAACTATAAGAAAAAGAATCAATTTTTCAAAAAGCACCAGCATTATGCAAATAATTATATAGCATATACATTGGCTGTATTATGCCTTTTTAAGTAAGTGAAGTAATAGAAACGAAATCAATTCAATGCATAACCTAGTTAAACAGTCAATCATATAGCATATGTAGTGATTGCATTATACATCTTGAATTAACTTTGATTGCATTATGCATCTTGAATTAGCTTGTTGAACTTATGTAGTTAAAGAAAATGTAGAGTTATCATATTATCGAACCTAGATTTAAAACAAATATATGAACAATTCAATATTAAAAGAACCAAAATCCTAGAATAAGAAGTTAATAGTGGATGTTAAGTTATGAATGCCATCATTGTTTTGTAAAATGAAAGTGAATTTGACTATGAGCAACATAATAACATATCTAAACACATTGCCTTGGACAAAATACAGCAAAACAATCAATACGTAGCTTTAACAATAACAAAAAGATCTAGGCAACAATATCAAAAAGAGAAGAAAAAATACAACCAACATGTTATGCCTTGCATGGCATGCTGTTTTTTAAGCAGTATAACTCTCTCATTCATTCATTACTCCAAGCCAAAACCTAATTAATTTATTCCTCTAGCTTTGTTCAACCCATCCAACAAAACCCAACCTTGCGATTGAGTGAAGAGGTTAATTACCTAGAGCATGTTTGGAGATTTTATGTTTATCCATTATGATAAGAAAATTTTTAATATGCAATCAATTCAATTTTGAAATGAAATAAGAAGATGCTCAATATCAAACAATGGAATCAATAGTCTAATGACCTACTATGAATTGGCATGTGAGTTCATGAGATTTGAGAATAGAATATGTAAAAGAAATTCCACAATAGTTGGAGGTGTCTGTTTTTTCTCTTATATTTTTTCCTTTTTCAAAGAGGGAGTTTGTTTGATGGATGCTGCACAGTGTTTTTTGAAATTATTTTTTTAATATTAATACAGGCAATGGTAAGGTGAAAACAATAAAAGGACTAAATTAAATGAATGGAGAAAGTAGCATGACAACCACATTAAAAGAACCGAAAGATAGCATTAACAAAAAATAAAAGGCATTAAAAGAAAGAAAGGACACATGAAGCAATTATCAACTATCTTGTTGCAGAACTTGATATTATCTAATATTTTAATGTATACTTATGGCTCCACATTTTATTTTCTAAAATGCTTTTCATATATTTTTTTTAATTTTAACTTATGATATAAAAATCATTAATAGATTAATTTTATATATGTATATATATAATATTTGGAGACAATTATTTTTCAAAGGATATGAATTGTAATACCAAACAATGCCTCTATTATTTCATAGCATATTTTGAGACAATTTTCTCTTTTGAAAATTGAAAAAGAAAATATAGAAAATCATTCATTCATCCATCCATCAATCCCTCCAAATCCAAACCCAAAAGGTTACAAAACACTTTTAAAACATATGGGAGAAGGGCATCACCAAACACATCAATCTCTAGTCCTACTTTGAATCTTACTTACCGAGCTTGAAGACGAACAAATCTCGTAGTCATCGCCCCCCCGGGAGCTTCTCCTCTTCTCTCTCATTCTCACACACATAATAAATAAAAAGTTTTATTACAAACCTTACACTTTCCATTCAATTATTATTCACCACTGCCACCAATAACTTTTTCTTTTTTAATTTTTTTCACATCTTCATACCCAAAAACAAATCAACCCTGTACCGATAAATCCTAGAAAGATTCAATCTTTCACACTAAAAAATCACCCTCATATAAACCCTAATTCTCCCTCAAAACCCGACTAAAATTCTTTTTCAAAATCCAAAATTGGACCAGACCCATTTCAATTCTCCCATCAAGAACCGTAAAAATAACAAAATCAAGAAAAAAATTACATACCTATTCTTTTTGTATAGTTGATGGGCACATTGAGATTTTCTAGCAGAGACATGGCAATATTTGTTCCTACAATCTCAATCTTCAATGGCTTTCCATCCAGTTGAAAATTATTGTATCTGCTGACAGCAGAGACAACATCTTCCCGTCGTGCAAAGACTATCTCCGTCGTTCCCTGCCATAAATTACCTTTCTTTTTCGTAATCTTGAGGGACATAAATAATTTCTAGATTATGAAAGTAGATGAACTGATTGATTACCTCTGATCTTCCACTCCTATCATAATGGACTGAATATCGTTTATGGTCACCAACCTCCGAGAAAAGCTCCTGTACAGAAACACCCAAAAAAATCAGCCTCAAATAAACCCTAATTCTCCCTCAAAACCCAACTAAAATTCTTTCTCAAAATCCAAAATTGAACCAGACCCATTTCAATTCTCCCATCAAGAACCGTAAAAGCAACAAAATCAAGAAAAAAATTACATACCTATTATTTTGTGCAGTTGATGGGCACAATCAAGTTTTCTTGCAGAGACATGTTAGCAGGAACGGCCTCATCAAACCCTTCACCATCAATCCCGCTCAACACCTCACAAATTCTCCTTCGATTTTCTCTCCCTCTCTCTCTCCTGGCCCTCACCGCGGCCCTTGTATCTCACCGAAAAGAAAATGAAGAGGAAAATGAAGATGAACTTCTCCTTCGATTTTCTCTCCCTCTCTCTCTCCTGACCCTCACGACGACTCTTGTAAAGAAAATGAAGACGAAAATGAAGATGACAAACCAAAAAGAAAAGAGATGGGGCGCAGAGAGAATGAGAAAAGACAAAAACTGAAGATGACAAACCGAAAAGAAAAGAGATGGAGCACAGAGAGAATGAGAAGAAAATGAAGAGTAAAAACAGAGAAGAAAGGATGAAACGGGCGGCGCAGAGAGAATGAGGAAAAACCGAAGCAGCCCCTGAAAATGAACTAAAACCTGCGAGATCATGAAGGGTAGAAGCGCCTTTACAGTTTACACTGCTCCAGTCCACAGTGTTTACTGAGGGGAGCTACAGTGCAGAGGCCACGCCCTTTATTGTTTGTGTAATATAGATAGATAGATATGATTAATTAAATTCGTTATATATGTATATATATATATATATATATATATGGTAATCTTGAGTTGGCATTTGTACACCAAGAAAGTATTCATATCTCAAGCCATTAAATACACACTCAATTGAGATATAAAAAATAAAATAGGATTAATTCATCCATCTATTCTTATTTATTAAATATAATTTATTATATGCTTTTTTGAAGAATTCCTCGCCCTCATGTATCCGTATATAATAATATTCTCTCGCATATTCTCTCGCCACTTTTTTGAATGAATATGTTCATCCATCTATTCTTATTTATTAAATATAATTTATTATATGCTTTTTAGAAGAATTCCTCGCCCTCATGTATCCGTATATAATAATATTTTCTCGCATATTCTCTCTTACCACTTTTTTGAATGAATATGTAGCTCAAACCAACAAAAAATATAATTTTCAAGCACCTAAAGAATTTGTTGTTCTTTTTTTTTAAAAAAAAAAAGGAGAATTATTTATGAAAAAAATAAAGAAAAAAAAACTAAAAGAAATTGGAACTAACTTGTATAAAATCTAAAAAGTTAAAAATAAATGTTCTTAAAGAGCATATAAAAAACACATATAATATATAAAAATAAATTGATCAACTAACTTAGAAATTTATAAGAATCTCATGTTTGTTTATGCATTTATTTTGTATTTTCTAAAAAAACATTTTTTAATTAATATTTTTATGTTTTTTAAATTATTTTGATATATTGATGTAAACTTAAAATTAAAAAAATAAAAAATAAAAAAAACTTAAATTCAAGAAATAGGATGGCCCAATCAGGTGGGATCACAATTATTAAAGGCATCGAAGGGAGTTGAAATTCAAGCAGGTTGGCTCCAGAGTATTCTAGATTCCTCTTTGTTTTATTCACATGAAAAAGAAAAACAACTGGATTTCGAATAATTGCCGCCTTGTACAAGTTCAAGTGGGTTGCTTTGTTATGCCCACCAACGCTGTCTACAGGTAATAACACCATAAATAATCAGACAGCCATCTACTAAACGATAAAATGCCCATTGCACGAGAAAAATAAAATTAAAAGAATAGAGCCGTGCCTTGTCATTCCTCTCTGTACAAAAAAATATAATGCATAACAGTTGCTAGTTACCATCTAATAACCGACAGATCAATCTTTCAACAATCCCCCCCCCCCCCCCAAAAAAAAAAAAAAAAATCAAACGACAAAACTCTGACTCCGTCTCAACTCTTTCCTTAGCTTACGAGTAAAGGATTTACAGGCATCCACACTTAGATCCACAGCTGCTGCTAATGCCACAAAGGCTGCCGCGTCCTCCGTGCAGTTCACGTGCTGCACCCCTATCTCCACCTCTGGCTTCCTGCTTTGGTCATTACCATTGCTGACACTTGATTGCATTACAAAACCTGTGTGCACAAACGGGGAGAACAGCCCAGGGCCAAACTCCGATCCGGACCACGATCCGGAACCTGGTCCGGACCCGAGATCGCAACTAGAATGTGGACTGCTTACTGGGGTGCTAACACTATTTGTCATGTCAATTGTGAATTTCCCTCCATTTTTAGCATTAATAACAGAATTGACGAGTGTGGTGGTGGAAGGAGAGGCTGAAACTGAATCGTGTAGCAATTCAAATCTGTATCCTAAAGCATTGGCGTTATTAAGTTCACGCCATGCCTCAAGGCGGCCCCATGGTTTCCAGGTTCCTTGTGTCGGGCGAAGAATTAGCCATGCACCTGGATTGGACCGGCTAACATGGTTCGAACCTGGGGATGGCACGAATGGTGTCACCATTGATGCCATAGCAACAGGCGATCCAGATAGGTCATGGATCGTGATTGACCATCCTTTCCGCTCTTTTGCTGATGGATCCTTATCAGCTCCAAGGGAGGGTAGCCAATTTCTTGATGGGGCTGGTTCTGTCATTGATGGCCTGCCCAACAACAATGTAGCAATAAAAAATCATTCCCCACTTTTCAAACAACAATGATCATGAACAAGACAGCAAAATATTGACTAATATAGCAAAACTTGAAATGTTTTTTATGTGAGGGACAGAAATTTATTCTGAGATGACCAATTACAGTTTGTAATCCACTTCAAAACAAACAGAAACAGCTTTTGCTAACATAGTTGCCGTCACAACAAGTTTTTTGGGATCCGAAAAAATCTTGAAGATTTCTAGTTTTCTAAGACTATATTTGCATATTTGACCATACATTAAACGATCCTGGCCTTTAGTCAGTTTATGTCAATTTTTCTACTTCTGAAAACAAAAACCAACTAAGTGATTCGATATATATATATATATATATATATATATATATATATATATATATATATATATATATATATATATATATATATATATATATTCCCTTGATAGCTTTCTCATCAACCAAACAACAAAAGAAATTAAGAAAAATAGAAGGCAATGATGAATCAGAAAACTCACATAGAAACCAGATTACGATCTCCTGGATTCCTCAAGCTGAACTTGCAGGTGAAAACCGCCTGTCTAACACTCCCTTGCACTTGAAAAACCTGAGGACTACACTCAGAATCTCCACCAAACTGAAATACATATCTAGGATCAGGCTCAACTCTAACACACAAGTAAAACCGTGTAGGTTCTCCTTTCTTGTTTTCTCCAATATCGATCCACTCATTATGCAAAACAGAAGGCCTGGACTCTGACTTTCTCATGTCTAAAGGCACAGTCACTCTCCCCAACAATTTCCCATCTTTCAATCCACAGGTAACCCCGTTGTCTCTAATGTACACCTCAATCTCCAAATTTTTGGGCTTCTTGCAGGACAAAAAATCATCAATCTGTGTCTTGTCAAGACTATAACATGCAGCTAAAGAGCTCGATAAAGGTTCGCTTTCTGGTTTCTGGTTTTCTTCTTGTTTTCTATGGTTCACTAAAGGGATTGTAGCTTTTTGAGTGGGGAAATTCTTGAGCTTGATCTTGCAAAAACATTGTACACTTAACAAAGAGGGTTTTGAAGAGACGGGAAACTTGAGTGCTAAGCTACCAACAAGAATCCGTACAAAAGGGCACGGATCCATTTCTCCTTTGAAAGATTAATGGCTTCTGAAAATGTTAAGTGAAGTGGTTTTGGAGTTCTTGTTTTTATTGTTGCAGAGTGAGAGAGGAATGGTGTATTTGTAGGAGGGAAGATATATATGAGTTGCCGGCTAAACAAAGATGTGGAGGAAACAGGCTGTGATTTTAATTAGCTGTTTTTTTTTTTTTTTGATAAATGCCATCCATACATGATGAAGTCAAGCTCAGTACTCGCAGTTGTGAGCTCTCTCTCTCTCTGCCTAGAGGTATATTGAGATGCATATATTCCATTATTGATGGGATTTTTTATGGTTTGATTTGACGAAAGAATAACAGCTCGGAAGAAAATAATTAAGGAAAAGATATTCCGCTTAGATTATTTGTTACTTATTTGGTTTAACTAGATTATATGAAGAAGGTTTTGTTTTCTTGTTTAGGGAATAAAAATCTCAAATAATTTTGGTCTTGATTTTAGCTTTTTATGTCCACTCTATTAACCAGGAGAGAAAAAATCATTACTAGAAAAACAAATTTAATTAAGGATCTAAATCAAAATAAAAAATAGTATTTACTTTCATATGTATGCTATGATATGGTACAACGTACGAGAAAATAAGGTTAATTAATATACTAACTCCATACCAGTATTCATCATTTACTGTCGAGTGAAAAACTATAAATTAAAAACTATTCTAATTTATTAAACAAATAGCCAAGAAAAACAATGAACTGTAACAACATTATTTTATTTTATGGTAAATATCTTAAAGTCTGCACTCTCCATCATCTCGCATAACAAACGTGAAGTCCAAACAAGGTCCGACTCTGTAATAAAAAGAAAAAAACCTTAGGACATACAAACACTTGTTCATCTTTAGAATCCACCCAAAAAATAGGGTTGAGTAAAAAATAAAAGAAAATTAACTGATAAAAACCGATTAAAATATTTTTTAAAATTTTCAGCCCAATTTGGTTTTGGTTTGATAAGGCTAAGATTGGTAAACCAAAATCGAACTAAACCGGTTCAAATTAAAAAAATATATTTATACTATAAAAAAACTTTATATTCTTCCAGTTTGATTCAAATTTTGTGGTCTGATTGTATTTTGATGAAATAAAAGAATAGAAAGACTTGGTTAAAAAAAAAAAAAAAAACTGAGAAACAATGTATTATTTTTTAATTTTTTACATAAAAATCTATCCGAAACTGGGCTGGTTATGATTTTTTGATTGTTTTATAAATAAAAACAGAACCAAAGGGAAAGCTATCACCCCTACCAGAAGACAGCTGATTATTTTAATTTCCGCACCTGTAATTAAATAGCTGTATCTACGTATCATTACATCGTTAAAACCTTAATTGATTGTACAAAGAATGAGGAGTTGTCCACCCTGAATCACTGGCAGGGATCGCACTAATTGAGGATGTATCGAATGCAGAATAGATAAGGTAAATTCTCAAGAGAATTATTATAGCGATGGCGGTGGAGGTATCCTGTTGTTATTACATAATAATTCTCAGAAATGCTGGCGGGGTGAGCTGGCTCGCACTGCGCCGCTTGTGTTACTAGATGCCAGCAAAGCGCATCTCTGTCAATAATTATTCCTCTTCTTTGTCGTTTTTCCTAGTCCTCTTACTACACGACAAGAATTCGCTCGTTAAGAATGAAAAATTACTTTATTAACTCGTATTTTAACCCCTGTGTAATTTTTATTCTAGAGCACCGAGATTCATTTTGCCTGTTTCACATTCATTTGAAATTTGAAATTTTGAAAAAAAATCAATTTTTTTTATTTTAAATTATATTATTTTGGTGTTTTTATATCATTTTCATATGCAAATGTCAAAAATATTTAAAAAAAAACATCATTTTCATGCATTTCTAAACGAAAATCATTTTAAAAAACAAATCCAAATACAATCTCAAACAGGCACAAGATTTTATTTGTAAGTTTGGGTTTGGTTGCTTTTATAGTTTTTTTTTTTTTTTACTTAGAAACGCATTAAAATAATCTAAAAATCATTTAAGAGAAAAAAAATCAAATTCTTTCAAATTTTCTTTTAGATTTTGTTGTACATTGATTGCAGTTTTGCACAGATATTGTGATAGGATTTTAAAAAAAACTCAATATAAGGTTTGATACAACTATATATATTTTTGTAAGTGAACACTCTGATTATTTCAAATTCTTTTAAATTTTTATTTAGATTTAGAAATATATCAAAATAATATTTTTTTTATTTTTTTAAATTATTTTTGATATTAACAGATGAAAATGATTTAAAAACATTAAAATCTCTTAATTTAAAAAATATATATATATATATTTTTTTTTTTCAAAAACACTTTTAAAATATAATGAGAAACATGGCCTAATTTAATAAAACATTTAAAACCCATGATTTCTTGTTTATAAATTCAAGAAATACTCAATACTGTGATTTTCTAATATAATAAATGATTTGATTTATGTAAAAACTCTATATGCTCCCTAATTTATTTTTTCCTATGACAACTAACGGATTTGCATCAACGACGATGCTGTAGGAAAATAAAGAGATTTATTTTAACGGTGTTTATTTCGTGTAGCCTTCAATGCAATTGTTGCCAACTTTGACAGAGTCATCTGCAAAGGAAACTGTTAGTGGACGGAATTACCTTTCGATCCCTTCATGTCCTTATTCTGCCAAGTCTGTCTATGAAAGGATAACGATATTCCATTAACTCATGAGCATCATTATTAAAACTAGATTCGTGTATCAATTTCGTGACTCATCATCTTAAAATGTTAGCTTAGTAGATCAATTTATTAATTTAAGATAAGATATGATATGATCTTATTTGAGTTTCAAATTAAATTAATTATAGAATTAAAAGTATTTTTTAATTTTAAATAATATTATTTTAAATTTGATAAATCAACTAAATTATCATAACATAGTGAATCTGTCACTTTAATGTCATGTTTTGCATCCCATTTCAAAAATATTTAAAAAAATATAATTTAAATTTTTTATTTTAAATTAAAAAACTTATGTTTTTATATCATTTTTATTTAATGATATCAATAATATTTTTTGAAAAATAAAAAATTATTATTTTAATATATTTATAAACAAAAAATATTTTCAAAAATAATCTCAATAATACTTTCAAACAGGTATTAATTGTTTGGAAATGTGATTTATGTTGTGTTTTTAAAGTTTTTTTTATTTAAAAATATATTAAAATAATAATTTTAAAAATTATTTTTGATATGAGATATCAAAATAATTTGAAAACACTAAAAATTAATAATTGAAAATAAAAAATAAAAATATATTTTTTTAAACGACAGTTACTTTCCTGGAGACCAGTATCCTCGGATTATTTAGATATCAAATGTGAAGAAAAAAATCTGTATATGTGACAGCGACAAAGTATTCATAGAACTAGAAAGTTAAAAGAGTCCTCCGTGGAAGCACATAAATGCGCAAAAACAACAACATCCAGAGCGATATTCGAGTGACATGTCGCATCAGAACTGGAGCACAGCTGTGGCCACTTAAGACTTGGGTAGGACGGTGGTTTGACCCCTGCCTCACCCCAAACCAAGACAACAAGATGGGAGCGATGGGACCCACTAAACGTTGCCTGATCCCTGTCCAATCCACCTCACCATCCCATTACAGATCTTCTTTCTTCCAACTTGTTTGCTGTTCTTGTTTGTTGGAACATTGAAACTTCTTTCTTCTTTTCTCATCAACTTGTTTTTATGTTCTTGTCTGTTGGGACATTGAATCTCTGAATAGCATCACACGTGCATTCTTTTTAAGTTTCCCGTTCTTGTTCTTGTTCTTGCCTTACCTTTACTTTGTGAAAGTGGTGGTTGAGAAGAGAGATATTGGCAAGCTATGATCGATGCAAGAATTTTTTTTATTAATATGATTATTTCTGTTAGTTTGCTTGTAACTTGATTTATAAGTTTTTAAATTAATAATTATATAAATTTTTAGTGGTTATCATATTAACAATCACAGGGTTTAAACCTAGAATCATATAGAGAGTAAATCTCTTAGTTCCAAGTTATTATCCTATTAGATGTTTCGATCGATGCAAGATTATTGGTAACTGTAGTTTGAGATTCAATGATTGTTTGACGATGTAGTTGAGGTTGTTTTTTAAAGTATTTTTTGTTTAGAAATGTATCAAGATGAATTTTTTTAAAAAAAATTATTATTAACATTAGCACATCAAAATGATATAAAAACACCAAAAAAATAAAATACAAAATAAAAATAATTTTTTTTTTAATTTTTTTCAAAAAATATTTTTAAAATACAATGTGAAACGCACTCAAAAAATTACAAGTGTTATCCCCTGACGTGCCATGATTATTTAGATGATTAATTACTGGATTTAATGTATTCTTGGCAAGATTATTAACGATGAAGAAAGCTTGGCGCAGAATTTATGGCTTGTGGGTTCGGCTTCACAGACATGAGAATAAAAATCTCCCTTTCAATCAGGTCTTGTAGCGGTCCATTCAAAGCCACCTGCCCGATGCATTTTCATTACCTTGTTTTGACCCCTTTTTTCGAAATTTTTTATATATAAAAAATGATATTTAAGTACTAAAATGAGATAAATAAAATAAAATAGAAACTATCCACAATAAATATATAACAACGCTAATTGTAGCTAAGTTAATATGGATTATCTTGCTAAACTCACAGTCCATATTATATTAAGCCGAGCGACATCTCAACATGAAAGCCACGGAATTCAGAAACTGGACACGTCATTTTATGCGATGGGCTGTGAGATTTCCTTGTGGCGAGGCATGGGCCATCAGAAGGTGTAGCTTAGTTAGAGTTATTTGCTATTCTTCGAGGGAGGCGGTAGGAACTCAGAAGTGGGGTCTATGGGCTTTAAAGCCTATCTACAAAGGTCTGGACCTGGCTCATCATACAGGCCCATTTATTTATAAACCTAGCTTTATTTATAGAGGCTACTATTCGTCCCTATCACAGGCTTGAAATCAATCTGCAAAGGCCTTTTTATACAAACGTTTACATCAGCCCAGTAATAAAGTACAGTATATAAGTAAGTACGAGGGCAAAAAATGGAATCCAAGAGCTTCTAGCATTGTATTTATTCATAACGCTGGCTTTCTATGATTTTTTATTTATTTGTTATTTAACATTGCCTTTCGGTGTCTATTTATATGTTAATATGTCATCATTTCAATGCTTATATAAAAATATTATTTTTAATATTTATTTTAAATCGAATTATTTTTTAATTGGTTGCCTGAATTGTGTTTTTGGACTTGTCAAATTAACTAGGTGATATTGAAACCATCCACATACTACGGCTTGCTGCGACATTTCCCCCCGAAAAACTCAAGGACACGAATCATGTTATTGCAAACTTGTTGGTGAAATTGTCAGAATTGATCTTCATTTCACAACAGAGGGTGGAAAACAACAATCACGACAATAGACAGCGATGCAAATGAGCAACAGGGATTCGAGCACGCAAAATGTTTTTAAAAATAATTAGAAATTAGGTGCCTATTTATGATGGGGATTCAGATCTGCCTCGTAAATACATATATAGGAAAGGTTAAGAAAGTGATAAGAATATTCAACAAATATATAGAAAAAGTTTTCTGTTCCAAGATTACACAAAACAATTCCCCGCAACTAAAACTCGACTGAGTGCAGAAGGCGCAAACTCGATGACCTCAGTGTGGTTGGCATTTCATCTAACGGGCAACGAACCCCGGCTTACAATGACAATGAACATAAGAGACCACTATTGGGTAGGGAAAGATAAATCTTTAAGCTGTTGAGGATCTACGTCAGATGGTGCCCTGGTAAGGGCACACTGGGCAGTTGATGTCTTCGGGAAAGCTATGACATCCCTGATGGAATTAGCACCAGCCAACAACATTGCCAATCTATCCAGCCCGTAAGCAATTCCCCCTGTGGTAAAAAGGCATCAAAACCGGTGAAATGAGTGGTTACATAGAAAGTGATCATGGAGTCCTAGAACAGGCTCAGCATTCCATACCATGCGGAGGAGCGCCCATGTCCAACGCCTCCAGAAGATAGCCGAACTTTGCTTCAGCCTGCAGACAAAGAAATGTGACTCGACTTGCGATAAACGATGTGAAGATATTCATCATAAAGATGATAATGTGTTGTCACCATGATATAAGATGGACCCCTTAAGGCCTGTAAGTTCCCAGCATTCTTACTAGAGATTTCATACTTCTGGTTGTGTCATTACCAGATGCCCAAGAGGGCTAGTGATAAACTACTCCGTTTACTTATATTTTGACTTTTTTAGATAATTTGTCCATGTGCCTTGGAGAAACACAAAACCAAACATAAAAATCCTCACCCTGAATAAAAGCTTGGGGACTTTTTAAAATCCAATTTTGATGTTTTAATTCTCCCACAGATAATTTTTATTGTTTCCGAATTCATCCTCCTTTTACACAATCCACCAGAAAAAGAAGAGATGACAGAGAGAAAGATAGACACACTAAAGTACAGAAACTCCTCCAGTGATATTATGTATAATTGAACATGGAGTGCATGACAATCAAAAGTGCATATATAAGGTGCTTCTCACCTGTTCGGGGGTGATGCCAACGATTTCCAAAACTTTTTGCTGGATTTCACGTTTATAAATTCTCAAACTTCCCCCACCAATCTGGCAGTGCAACAAAAGGAAACAAAATGTGGTTCATTACAACCTGGCATAGCCTTCAAGCTTGTAGACATGTAAAGATACAGGGCTAAGTACCTCAACCCCATTATAAACCATGTCATAAGCAAGGGCACGTGCAGAGGAAAGGTTTTTCATGTCTTCAGGATTGGGAGCAGTAAATGGGTGATGCAAGGCCTGCCAGAAAACTACAATTTCAAGGAAAAGATAGAAAAGGATAGTATAATAAAGAAAATGATTGGTGATGACTTGATGACACTCGTTATTAATCGCATAACACCCCCACCATGAAAAACAACTTAAATGCAATTTAATTAAGAACTTAAATTTAATTCTTCTCAATCAAGGGAAAGGTTAGTACAATACAGAAAATGACTGGTGATGACACTAGTTATTAATCATACAAAACCCCACCATGAAAAACAAGTTTGAGTGTAGTTTAATAAGAACTTAAATTTAATTCTTCTCCATCAAGGAAAAGGATAGTTCAATACAGAAAATGACTGGTGATGACTTCATGACACATATTTATTAATCACACAACAACCCCACCATGCAAAACAACCTAAGGTGCAGTTGCAATAAGAACTAAAATTTAATTCTTCTCAATTTTTATTCTCTAAATTCCTTGATCTAACTTAGAGTTAAGTGCCAGATACCCAAACAACACAATTTTCTCATTCCTCCTATGTATTCAAAAAAAAATATTAAAAAAAGAAGAAGGGTTAGAGGAGAGTATGATTTGAGAGCATCTGTCATCTTAATGAGACAGAAGCTCCAATGGTTTAATGTTTACAGCAGAAACCAGTGAGACTACCAATATTTTCCAGCTAACATACAGGGAAAACAATGTTTTGAGATAAAATAAATAGTATTTTGTAAAGTAGGTTTACTAGAGCAACACAAGCCCTAATATACATCATCATGTACTCCAGAAATAGTATACCCACCAACCATGTAATTGACACCAGACCACTACACAGTCGACACTATTATGAATTATGATGCATTTTGATAGTCTTTGAATTAAATGGATTTTCTTAATGAAAGATAGTATAACTGTTATTTCATTAGAGTTTCAACAGAAAAATCGATGAAATACAAACCTCAAGCCTCTGCTCTGTTTCGTTCCACTCAAACATTGGAAAATCAGTCACCCACAAAATTGAATTCCTGGACTGAAACATTAGAAGCAGAGAAAAAGTTAAATGTGAAAGAATAAGAGATCACTTGTAATATGTATTACATAAACCAGACAGGTCCAAATCATACAGGATCAATCAAGCCCAGCTGATTGGCTACGAATAGCCTAAGTCGATCAAGAGTTTTATTAACTGATGAATGATGACCAGCTGCAAACAAGATAAGGTCCCCTGGTCCTGCAGAGCAGCGACTTAGCAACTGCTCTTTATTTGTTGAATTCAAACTTGAAAGTAATGCAGAAATTCCCTCAAACTCCCCTACAAAAATTGAAATATACACAGTTGAAGTGCTGGAGTAATGATGTCATTTTCCATTAAATTCAGGGTGGAAAGAAAAATGTAAGGAAACATCTTCCTTTACCATTATCCAAGACCTTTAGAAAGGCCAACCCCTTTGCTCCTGATTTGATTGTTTCATTGTAAATGTCACCTTTTTTAAGAGCAGTGTTTGAATAAATTTTAGCACCTGAAGGCACACAGAGTACTTTAATAATACCCCCACTTTTCAAGCTATCAGCAAAAACCCTGAAAGAGGACTCTGAAAAAATATCAGATACCTGCAGCATCAGAGGGAAAACATGTTTTAATGTTTACATGTAGAAATTGAAGTCCTCAAAAAATGTTCTGTGATTCTAAGTATACAGGATAAAGAAGATAGTTTACTTCTTTCAAATGAAGATCATATCTTGTGTCTGGCCTGTCTGAACCATATCTGCTCATTGCTTCAGCATATGTAAGCCTAGGGAATGGGTTTGGTAGCTGGATACCTTTAATCTCCAAAAACACCTGCAAGCAAACATAGTTTTTTAGTCAAACTCTGAAATGTAGAGAAATGTAAGTGTTCAAACATGCCAAATTTCCACAGATGGAAAATGAAAATAATATGTGACCAGTATGTACTGTTGAGTGCATGCCCAACCACTTAGATTCCAATAAAACCACCACCTTTCAGCACATAACTGATGAGAGCTGAAGAATCTAGTCAACTCAAGAAAATGAAATGACTTCTTCACTGGCAAAGTCGAAAAAGAGGAATGGGAAATGGACGAAAGGCAAGTCCAAGCTGCAGCATTGTTCATGTCATTGAGACATGATTAGCTCAACACAAATAGAACTTTGAATCCAATAATTAACTTTGACAAGGATTTAACATGAGTAGACACAGGGATTGACTTATATTTCAATGATATCATATAATTAGATATTCAAAAAAATTGCTCTCTTCGATACAAGAAAACTCCTGCACTTGGCATGATAAATGAAACTCATTATCCACCAGCAAAGCCATCTGTTACACTGCTAATATACAACATTCAAACTTAAATAAACTAAGAACTTGAAAGGCACGAGAGACTAATGAATACTAAGAGGAAAGAAAAAATATCAAAACCTCATTAATCTCAAGAATCATTTACAGATAGCAAAACCAAAATGATTATTAGCCCACCATTCTTGTTTTTCCTTTCTCCATACTGCTCTGCCTTTTATATCTCTTCTTCTATCAATACCAGTCAGAAAATCATAGGAACCATAGAGCAAGTTTTACGAACCTTTCGAATTAGATCTTCATTGAGTCTCAGCATATCCTCCATGGGAGTGAATGCCAATTCCATATCTAACTGGGTGAACTCAGGTTGTCTATCGGCCCTTAGATCTTCATCTCGAAAGCATCTGGCTAGGAAGAAAAAGAAAATCTTCATCACATGACTTTTAGATTTCTGCTAAAGAAAACAGAGTATTTGTCATATGAAACTCAAGCCTAGGTAAAGCTTGTTTGCTGTGTGTATACATCAGAAAAGTATAAATGATGAAAAGTATTGCCAAAGGAGAAAAGTGAGAGCATAATTGAATAGCACAACACCACAATCATATCACAATACTAAACATCTAGGAAGAGACTTTACCTTGCTATTTGATAATATTTGTCAAAACCGGAGACCATTAACATTTGCTTAAAGAGTTGTGGACTCTGGGGTAAAGCATAGAAGGTTCCTGGCTTCAAACAGAAATTAAAGTGAATTGGAGCTGCGCAAAGCTTGAAGAAAGTATTATGGATTAAGGGACAAATGATATCATTCCATCCATCTAATTTAGTTATTCAATTTGTCCACAGTTTTGCCAGTGGAACTCCAATACCTCGCCAGGAAACAATACACAGTTGACAAATTTGAAATTGACATTCAGTGGAGTAAATCTCTCTAGCAGTTGAGATGTAAATATTGTTGAATTCAGAAATTGTGCACTACTATCCAAACTCCAAATAGCATCATATTACACTTGAGTGGCAAGCTAATAAATCCCAAGTACCTGAATTCTTGAAGGCACCAAAAAATCCCGGGCACCTTCTGGAGTAGATCTAGAAAGTATGGGGGTCTCAATCTAACCTTATAACCATGCAAAAGGTCAGGATCAAAACAACATACAAACATTATCAAAAACCCTGTGAACAAAGTAGAGCACAAACAAACTAAAAGACGATGCATCAAAATTTGTATCCTGTACCTCCACAAAACCCTGCACATCCTCGAGATATCTTCTAATGAGTTTCACCACTCTGTGCCTCAGCATAATGTTAGAACTCATTTGCTGCCGCCGTAAGTCAAGGCATCGATATCTATTAACAAGCATTTAACTTCCTTTAATCAACAAAACACCAAGAAATATAAATCAATGTGGTGCATAAAGGCAATGGACTGAAATGTACCTCAAACGAATCTCCTCCTTAACAGAATCCTTAGCATCGTCAACTGTAGTAACTAGAAACGGCAACTTTGTTTTCACTGCATTCAACAATTGAGCATGCTCCGCAACTACCTGGCACACATAATCAACATTCAAAAGAAAACAAATAAAACGGGTGAGCAACTAAATTACCAATTAGAATGTCCAGGCTGAGCAGTAAGAAAAATAGGAAATGGAGCCCAACTAATATTACCTCAATAGAACCGGTGACCATTTTCGTATTAACAGACTCAACAGGCCGAGACCGAACAACCCCTTCGACAACAACCACATACTCAATTCTCAAATCATTTATAATCGAATGTGCATCAGGAAATTCATCAGGCAAAGTCGCAACCTTTAAAAAAAATCCACAAAATCAAACTCATTCTCTACAGACTTCACTTGACAAAACACAATTAAATTCCCATAAAGCAATATATTAGATGAATAAGAGATACCTGGACGATGCCAGTGTGATCTCTGAGATTGAAAAAGGTGAGACCACCATGGATTCTGTGAAGAGCAACCCACCCACAGAGACGAACACGTGCACCAACATCATTGATGGATAACTGGCCGCAGAAGTTGGTACGAGAGACCCAGTGGAGGGTATCTTTTGGTTGTTGTTGTGGCTTGAGAATGGTTTCAGGGGAAGAAGAAGAAGCGGAAAGAGCTGCAAGGGGTTTTGCGTATTTTGTTGAAAGTGATTTGGAAAAGTGATATTTGAGAAGAGTTTGGAGGAGAGGAAGACAGTAGGGCCTGGTCGTGCGGAGAGTGATTAGAGGGAAGGATCGGAGAAGAAGAGTCATGGTGATGGTGGGGTCAAAGAAATGGCGTGGGAATTTTGGAGAAGGAGCAGAGGGGTTGAAGGAATAAAAAAGATTGGGTTTTTAGCGTCAGAGGGTGGGAGAAACGGAGCATGTGTGGCAGATAGCATCGAAGACATGATTATTCACAAAATATACAGGACGTGGAAAAAATACTCAGGCGATAGACAGATTATTGTGAACTGTATTAGATGCTTGGAATTGAATTTGTTTTTTATTAATATTTATTTTTAAATTATTTTGATGTGAAAAGATAAATTAAAAAAATTAAAAATATATATTATTTTAATATATTTATATGTAAAAAGTATTTGAAAAATAATCATTTCTATAATCTAAACAGCTATTTAGCAAATTGACTTTAACAAATCAGTCTAAGTATTCGTTTTTGATATTGTGGTTGTTGTTGTAATTGAAGTTTAAGAAATTAGTTTTATGAAAAGTATTTTAGCTATGGTTCATAATTGAAATTGAAATGTTTGGTTAAAATTATGGTTGAGTTTGAGATTTAATGAAAAACAGATTCGTATATTTGGTTATCATGTTTTTCATATTGTTGTCAACTTGTTAAATTATTTTAAAGGACACATATATATATATATATATATATATATTATTTTTTAAAATATTATAGATTTAATAATTATAATCATAAAATCTAATTAATAATTCAAGTAAAGTAGACATTTGTTTTTATTCTCCCATCAAATTACTTGCAATTCTATCACGAACTAAATCGATACGTGAAGACCTCTGCGATCCCTTCCAATTTGATCGAGGAACAACATTTGATAAAATATCATCAGGAACAACATCTGCGATCTATGGTGAGTTTCAGGATCTCTATCTGCATGTTGTAGAGATATAATTCCAAAGTCAAATCCAGTTTTAAGTTTCTGATCCATAATCAATCAAAAAGCAACAGGTTTGTGGAGTGAAATGAAATCACGCGTCTTACCCTTTCAACATGGCTTATCTTTTTTACATATATTTTTTAAAAAATATGATTTTTATATTTTTAAAAAAAAATCAAACTGGACCTGACCCAATTAAATGGGTCGGCCCAACTAAATTTGACCAAAAGACCCAACTCTGCTGGACGTAGGCTGGGTCGAGAGCAAATCTAAACCAAAAGTTAAAAGAAAAAGGAAATAGTGCGCTGCACTGTTCACATAACACGTGAACAGTAGCAGACTGGTCGCTCG
Source organism: Salix brachista (assembly GCA_009078335.1). Classification (NCBI taxonomy): domain Eukaryota; kingdom Viridiplantae; phylum Streptophyta; class Magnoliopsida; order Malpighiales; family Salicaceae; genus Salix; species Salix brachista. The sequence continues at coordinate 21,502,586 of CM018587.1, forward strand.
ATGGTGACGAGAGGCTCACTTGTCGATGTCTCCGGGTAGAGGAGACCGAGATGATTCTTCTTGTGGTGGTGGCGTCAGAAATGGACGGGAGAAGCATCGGGGAGGTTATTGTCGTTGCTACTACTATTTCTACAGGGCTTGTTTTTGCTGACGGAGGTCACGTAGGAGCTTATGGCGTAGAGAAGAAGCTATTGGTGCTGAAAAGGATGATGGTGGTGCTCTCCATAAACAATGGCTGGATGAGGGAGTTGCCGATGATTGTGGGAGGGAGAGAGATTGTCGGCTGACTGAGTCCTTTGCCCTTTCTTGCCTTCAACTACGTCCAGCCGGAACAGGAAGCTTCATGGACACTGAGGAAGATGAACAGGAAGCAACTCCTTGAGAAGTTATGTAAAAATTGAGGAAGATGAGCAGAAAGTTACAAAATAAAAGTTGGAATCGTGTTTCGTCTAGTGAAAAACATCTGAAGGCAGCTTCTCCAAAACTAAGGTTACGCCTCAGTTTTTTATGGGTCCCATAGTTTAAAAAAATATGGTGCACCCTTTACTAAACGGGTAGGCTTTGCGGTGAGTCTCAACCGCAGAGCCAAACACCCACTAAAAGGCTAAGCAGTGTTTTAAAATGTGAAATAAATTGTTTTTGAATGTTTTTTTTTAAATACATCAAAATAATATTTTTTATTTTTAAAAACTTATTTTTGATACTTACATATCAAAATATCTATAAACACAAAAAAATATCAATTTTGATGGATTTAAGCCAATTTTTTATCATGTAATTATATTATTCTAGCGATTTTCTTTTTATATATTGACAACACATGTTTAGTTTTTCTAGATGGATTTAGGGCCTGTTTGGTATTGCGGTTGCTGTTGTGGTTGAGATTGAAAAAAAATAGTTTTATAAAAAGCACTTTTATTGCAGTTCAAAATAAGCAGTAAAGTGTTTGGTTAAAACTGTGGTTGAGTTTGAGGTTGATAAAAAATAGTTTCGTATGTTTGGTTATCATGTTTTTCATAATGCTATCAACTTGTGAAATTACTTTAAAGAACACACACACACACATACATACATATATATATATATATATATATATATATATTGTTTTTAAAATATTTAATAATTATAGTAATAAAATATAATTAATAATTTAAGTAAATTAGACACTTGTTTTTATTCTTCCATCAAGCTACTTGTAATTTCATCACGAACTAAATCTATACGTGAAGGTCTCTGCGATCCCGGAACAATGGTACAAAATCATCTAAAATTTGTTTTTTAAATATTTAATAATAATAATAATATATAATATATAATTCATAATTCAAGTAAATTAGACACTTGTTTTATTTTTTCATCAAGCTACTTGTAATTTCATCCAAACTAAATCTATACGTAAAGGGTTCTTCGATCCCAAACACAATCGTAAAATATCATTTAAAATAAAATTAGAATTACGAGACAAAAATTATATTTTTTTTATAAATATATATATATATATATATATATATATATCTAGGTTTGGAACTTTAGAATTGATGGGTCCCACCATCAATTCTAAAGTTACCAAACACATAGTATGGATTTAAGCTTCAGTTGTTGTTTTCTCTCTCTCTCTCCTCCTTTGAAATCCATGCTTTACAATTAAAATTTAATGGTAGTTCCCTTTGTTAGGAAAATTTAAATTTAAATTTTTATTTTTTAAAAACAATTATTTTTTATCCTTAACCCTTTTATAAGTCTTTGTTTTAATTTTAATTTTTATCTTTCAATTTATTTTTTATTTTTTTCTTTTCAAATTTGGTCTTGGTTTTTTCTCTTATCTTTTTATATAATTTAAATTGTTTTCAAACCCATCGTTTAATCAAAACATTTTGTTTGTTATTTAAAAAATCGATCCTTATATTTTGGGTGGTTTTTTCTTTTAATTCTTTTGTAAATTTGATTTTTTTTTTCTTTTTGATTTAGCACTTCAATTCAAAATTATCCACCCATCTCATTTTTTTCAAATTTAATTCTTATTCTTTTGATTATTCTTTTGTGTTTTAAAATATTTTTTTGTGATTAAATGTTATTTTCAATTTCATCCTCTGACATTTGATTTTTAAGAGTTTAGGTTTTATATTTTTTTCTAAGTTGATGTTTCTAATCAAAAAACGTGACTCACGAGTTTCATGAGTCAGCATATATACCCAACTTTTTTGATCTCATTACTCCAGGTTTATTTTAAAAAAAAAAATATAGGCTTCATGTTTTTTTTTCATTTTTTTATAGAGTTTCTCGATGTTATGACTCGACTCATGAGTTTGATGGATTAATTTAGATGCGTTAATGTCAGTTTCCCCCTTCTAGTTAGTGTTATTTCTTTGGAATCATTTTTTGTTATTAATATTTTTTTAATTTCATTTTTTAATATTTAATTTGTTGAGAATTGATTTTTGTGGGTTTTTTTTTATATTTGGTGATTCCAGTCAATTACAATAAACATTGATTTTATTAGCATAAGTTTTTTTCACTTATTTTTTTCCATCTCATAATTCAATTATCCAAAGCAAAATAAAATAAAAAACAAAATATCAATTATCTCAAAGTATCTACCTTATTGAAAATGGACTTTCCATGATCCATATTCCATGATTCCATACAGTAACTACGCAAAGTAGATCCTCGTTTCTTAACGGCTACAGATCCAAGCTATAAAAAACACAATCCCACTACAGTCTAACGGCTCTGCCTTTTTGCCCTCACTATTCAAATCCCATTCTCCAACGGTCAACAACCCCCAACAATATTTAAATCCCCCCAGTTTTTTCCAAAACTAGCCGTTGCCATCCTTCTCCCTTACCTCTAAGCAAACTCTCTCTCTCTCTCAAGTCAAATCCATAGCATTAAGCATATCCAAGGATTACTTTTTGACAGTCAATTCAAGAAATTAATCAAGACTTGCCCGTAATCAGTTATTTGGCTAAAGAATCCATGGCTGCAAGCAAGAAGTTGGATTCCTGCTCTCCAATACCAAGCAGACTAACCAATCATTATTCAAGAAACTCAGAGACTAGTAATCCAATGAGAAGGAGTTTTAATGTAAGCCCTTTTGTCAAACCCTCTATTATTTCCAATCAAAAAGGAGGAGGAGGCTGCTTTAATCCCAACACTCCTGTCAATACTCCTTCAGGTTTGATTTCTTTTCTTTTCTTTTTTTGAGTTGGGTTCTGTTTTTATTCTTATTTAAAAATACCTTTTCGAGTTTTATGTTTGTTTATGGGGTTTGATTGGTTTACACGAAAATGCGGGGAAGTAAGGGAAAGGATAGAAGATCGTTGCATTGGGTGCTTGCTTGAATGGGATTTTGATATAATGATGGCTTAATATTTTGTTAGTTATGGGTTTAACATTTAACATTCGTTTTGTTTTTATGTTATAAAAGAGTTTCTGAAAAATAAAAATAAAAAATTACTTTGAATTATTTTTTATGTGTTTTTGTATTATTTTAAAAAATAAAAATATATTATTTTAATAAATTTATAAACAAAAATTATTCTAAAAAACAATCACGTTTTTGTTATGCTGCTGAGAACTAGTTTGTAAGTCAATTTTGCTAACATGATGAGTGTTTTGGAGTGAACTCTATAGCTTCATGTTAATGTTAACCAATAATTACTGTTAAAATCATAAAGTACAGAACGTTACAATCAAGTTCCCTTTTTGTCTCCAGCAGCCTTGGAATTGCTTTATTGGTTTCTGATCTGCATCAAAAAAAATTATTTTTATATTTATTTGCAGATTATCTTCGAAGAAACTCCATTAGCAGAGAAAACAAAGTAGTTGCTTTGCCTGATCACGAGGACAAAGAAAATGGTACAGGCCAGAATTGGAAATCAGTGCGAGTTCGTTCACCAGCCAAGGGTGCAAAGAATTTCATGTCTCCAACAATTTCTGCAGCTTCAAAAATCAATGCATCTCCAAGAAAGAAAATATTGGCAGACGGGAATGAGCAAACTCGCACTTCAATCTCGTTTTCTGATGCGAAAAGCCCTTTGATGGAAGACCCGCACTCAAAGCCGAACAAGGTTTTGAATCAGAAGAAGGAGGTCTCGTTTGATTCAACAGTCACTTACTTGGGAGACAGTGAGGATTCCAAAAGTGAGGAACATGCTGATTTAATGGTAGATTCGAGTTCTAAAGATGATTTGGACTTATCATCAGAGAGCCTAACTATGGAGAAGGATTGTGTTAATCTCGATCCAAGTTTTGAGATTAGTCCAAGGGTTTCTTCTTCATTTCCAAACCCTGCTTTGGCACCTCTTGATGCAGATCCATCAGTGGTTACTTATGATCCTAAGACTAATTACCTCTCACCAAGGCCTCAGTTTCTTCATTATAGGCCTAACCCTAGAATTGAGCTTTACTTAAACAAGGAAAGAGATGGCCAACCAACTGAGGAATCTGAGTGCTCTTCTGAAACTGAAGTTAGTGAAGCAGAAGACAGTCACTCTGATGATTCACGGAAAGAATCGGATGCTTCTTTGGCTGACGAGGTGAATGAATCCGATGCTTCTTCAAGTGATGAGGTGAAAGAAGAAGAGGAGTTGGAAGAGTTGCTGCTAGCATCCGAGCCCATTTCCATTAGTACTTCTGTGGAGGAGGAGGAGCTGCTTGTATCCGAACCCAACCCCATTAGTACTTCTGTGGAGAAGGCTGAAGAGAAAAGGGTGTCTAAATCACGTCTCTACCCAAGAATAAAGTTCACCGCTTTGCTTTCGGTCCTGACTGTCGGATTTTTATATGTTTCAGTTTTTAAATCCCCAATCACAGATCCTTCTGTGCTCAATAGCTTTACCTTTCTCGAGCCATATGTCCCACCTGAACTCTCAGAGTACAACAGGCAAACTTTTGATGTTCTAGCTCAGAAGGTCCAGCTTTGGCTACATCAGTCTCTGTGTTACACGCATAATTTGATAAACAGCTTCAGAGGTGTGCACATTTTGGGTCCTTTTCAGTATGCTAATTTGACCGTTTTGCTCGAGGATGGCATAGTTGATGGTCAATTTGTATTTGACCAGAGCATTTTGGGATCAAAAGTTAAGTATGAAGAGAAAGTTTTGGAGTCCATAAAGAAGGGGGCAGAGGTCAACATTAATCTAGCGGACGAAGAAGATCAACCAAGGGCAGCTGACGAGAACATTGAAGCAACAGGAGATAAAAATGATTGGGATTTTAGAAGTGCTCCAGATTCTGAAGAGTTTAGTGTCCCCGATTCTGAAGAAGCAAATCTGCGTCCGGGATCTGAGATGACTGGAGCTGGTATTTTAGGATCAAAAGTTAAGAATGAAGAGAAAGTTTTGGTGGAATCCATAAAGGGGGCAGAGGTCAAGTTTGATCTAGCGGACGAAGAAGATCAACCAAGGGCAGCTGACGAGAACATTGAAGTAACAGGAGATAAAAATGATTGGGATTTTAATAGTGCTCCGGATTCTGAAGAGTTTAGTGTTCCCGAGTCTGAAGAAGCAAATCTGCGTCCTGGATCTGAGGTGACTGAAACTGGTAAGTCAGCACAAGAGGAGGTCATCCAAGAAAGTTCTGAAACTGCTGCCAACGTTGTGGAGCTGCAAAGTAACATGGTCCTGGAAGACCAGTCTGTTCTGATCCCACAAGCTGCAGAAATTCAACCAGAAATCTTGAATTCCATGTCATCTCAAGGTATAAATGATATTAGTTCTGCAGGTATTGAGTCCCCTGGATCGGAGAACAATTATGCAGGTGCAACAGAAAATCTACGGAGTTCAGAGCTAGTGAACACACGCTCAGCGCAGATAATGGCGGGAATTTCCTTGATTGTTTTCAGTCTACTTGGAACAACAGCCTTCGTCTATATGAAAAGTCAAACTCCCACAACTCGAAATGCTGCATCTGCAGTGGATCAAATGCCAGCCGCTAAGAAACTGGAAGATAGCCCGATGCCAGTTGCAGCAGAACAAACAGACATTGTTGGAGGAGAGTCATGTCCATCGGAAATGAGCAGTTTCAGCCTGTCCTACAGCAAGAAAGGAACAAGCGAAGCTCAAAGCTGTGAGAGGAAGCCTAGGAGGAACATTCGCCGGAGAGATTCCATGGCTTCGCCGGATTACTCTGTTGGCTCCATGGGTTCGCCTTCTTACGGCAGTTTCACCACGTATGAAAAGATCCATGGCTTGCATGTAAGATCCTTTCGTCCATTTATGCTTTTGTGTGTTCATTACAGCTATAACCTGAATTTTTATCTTATGTGCGCGTGTCTATCTATTTTGGTTTTGAAGGGAAATGAAGATGAAGAGGTGATCACTCCAGTTAGGCGCTCTAGCAGAATTAGAAACCAAGTCACTTCTCCGTGACCCACGAACCAAAAGCAATTTCTAAATGATGTCCTCTCCAGTGATTGAATCGCTATTTAATTTCCGGGTTTCATTTTGTGTGATTGAGCAGTGATTCTGTAGTTTTCCATTGTTTTATTTTTATTTTCCTTGGCAATTCTTTCACCAAATATGGCAATTGAGGCAACTTGATTTTTTAGTTTTAGGTGAGGAAAGTCCTCGGAGGACTCGAGATCAGATCAAATAGTTTGATCCGGACAAAAACAATTTACTCGAACAATAAAATAACATTTCTTCTATGTTTATAAAATAGCTAGATACGAGTATGCTTGCCCGCGCGTTGCGCTGGACTTTTTTCTATGTAGAAAATTAATTGATTTTTTATGTGTTGTAATTAGTTAATTTAATATTTAATTAGTAAAATTATAATCGATAAAATATGATAGAAATGATTTTTCCCCGCCTAAAAGGAATAGTGTAATCGAAATGAAAAGTGGTTTGTATATTTTTTAATTGTAGATAATCTAGGTAAATTTGTCTAATTTTTTTTTTTGAGTTGCCTTTTTTCCTCAGTAATATTAGATCTGACACATTATAAATAAAAATATTATAATTTTTTTAAGAAATAAACTTAATTTTTTTCCGTGCTATAATTAGTTATTTGTCTTCTAAAAGGAACAGTGTAATCAAAACGGGAAGTGACACGCATATTTTTTAACTGTAGATAACCTAGGTAAATTTGTCTATCTTTTTTTTTAGCTGTCTTTTTTCCCCAGTAATATTAGATCTGAAATATTAAAAATAAAAATATTGTCATATTTTTTTAAGAAATGAACTTAAACAAAAGAGCACAAAATTAAAATTCAAAGCAATTTTTTTTTATTTTATAAGATTTATTAATCATATTATTATATTAAATGTATTTAAGAATACTGATATTAATTTTTTTTCAAAAATCCTAGGTCATTTTTTTCTCTCTCTCTATATATTTTTAGGCGATAATATTCAATAAATATTACAACATATAAGTTGTCTCACATACTTTAATTTGACATAAATATACAAATATATAATTAATTTGACATACTTTAAATAATATATTTAATTTAAAGGACAAAATTGAAGTAAATCCAAACATTGAAATTAAATAATTTAAAACAAAACCGGAAATTAAAAGAATTGGGACCGAAATGAAACTGAAATCCATAATTAACTTGCATAGAAGGATAACATTGAAAGAAATCAAACTTTGATACCGAAAATATTAAGGATTTATAATAAATTTGCATGGAAGGATGAAATTGAAATCAATGAAAACTTTGATACAAAAAATATTCAGGATTCCAGACCAATCCGCAAAATTAAAAGAATAAGGACCTTATTGAAACTACAATATATAATCAATTTCAATTGAAAGACGAAATTGAAACAAATCAAAACCTTTATAATAGCAATAAGGGTCAGAAAAACAAATATAATGTTCAGGGACTGAAATGAAATTTGACAAAAAACAGCTGCGCTAACGTCAGTGTGCGCAGGAGGAGAGAGAAATGGGAGGGAAAAATTCAAACGACCATTGACACGTCTCCGGACATCATATCGTCACACGCGCCGCACCAGGTGGAAGAGAACATGCCTGAAAATTATTCTAGACGCCGGAGTAAGCCGCACGCGCTGTCCGAATCACGCGTGAGCGCGAAAATGGACGACGTGTCCGGCGACGCGCCAACAGTAAAACGGCGAAAAAAATAAAAAAATTGGCTAATTACCGGAACACCCCCTCCCTCCCAGCAATGTTTTTTGTCCTTTTCGAGGGACAAAATGGTTATTGTACTATTCAATGAAATATTAAAAAAAAATAAACCGGCTAGACGAACCGGACCGCAAATGTGCAATTACCGTGGAACCCCTCAACCCAGACGCTGTTTTTTTGTCTTTTCCGAGAGGCAAATTCGTTATTACACTATTCATAGACAGAAAAAAACAGAGCTCATGTAGGCGCGAAGCAGGAGAGCAAACATCCAGTCCACATCAATGTTATCAAAATCGCGAGTTGACTCGCAAAATCGTACGATTTTGCGAGTCAACAAATCAAACCTTGTCAACTCGGGTAGAAAAATCGATTTTTGTCAAACTCGGTCAAAATCGGTTAAAATCGTAAAATCGGACCGAATCGGTCCGATTTTACGATTTGCTCATTATGCCGCCGGTTCAAAAGCTAACTCATATTTTCGAACGAAGCCAAGAAAAAAAATGGAGAAGAGGATGAGAAGATGAGGAGGAAGAGAGTAGCTGGAGAGGGAGGGAGGGAGGGAGATGGGTGGGTGGGCAGGTGGCAAAGGGATTAAGGGAGGGAGATGGGTGGGCGGCGGCGTTGGACTGTGGGAGAACAGGACTGTGGGAGAACTGGTGAAGGGAATTATTTAGGGTTACCAAGGGGTGGGCTTATATAGTAGTTATAATAATAATAATAATAATAATAATAATAATAATAATAATAATAATAATAATAATAATAATAATAATAATAATAATAATAATAAAAGTAGGTTTCTGGGGGGTTATAAATTTATAATAATAATAAGAAGAAGAAGAAGAAGAAGAAGAAGAAGAAAGAAAGAAAGAAAGAAAGAAGGTTTCTACGGGAGTATAATAATAATAATAATAATAATAATAATAATAATAATAGGGGGGTTTAATAATAATAATAATAATAATAATAATTATTATTATTATTATTAATTAGCATAAAAAATAATTTTAAAAAATCCTATTAATTTAAGACAATAAATAACATTAATTAACTTCAAATACAGCAACCATAAAAAAACATACAATTACTTGAAAAACATACAATAAGTAGCTTAAATTTCAAATCTCAAATATTGTGGGTCTTTTAATTATATTTAAATTCATTTTTTAATTTAAATATAATTAAAAATAATAATTTTATTGTTGGAGGGTTTTTCAAAATCAATTATTTAATTATATAACTTACTCCTATTAATTATATAATTAATTGCATAATTAAACTATATATAAAATAATTGAACTTTATTTAAAATAATTAATTATATAACTAATTGTTTTGTAATGTATTTTTAAGTTATTTTGAATCATGTATGAACCTTAACTAATGAAGTTTTATGGCTATAATTATGTTATATTGTATTCGAAAATATTTTACTTATGATTTTACGATTTTTCTACCTACACAATTTTAGCTGTGATTTTACGATTTTTGTACGGAAAAATTCAGGTAGGATTTTACGATTTTACGATCCGAGTTTTCAAATCCCTTTTCGTGTCGTGTCAAAATTGCGATTTTGACAACCATGGTCCACGGTGACAATGGGTGTAGGTGTACAATGATTTCTTTTTTTAAATAATTTTATATTTATCTTCAATTTATTTTATGTTTAAAATGATGTATTTTAATATTTGATTTGTGTTTAACTTTATATATATTTTTTATTTATTTTATAATTAAAAATGATTAATATTTTGTAAGAAAGTCAGGTTGTCGATCAACCTTTTTTTTGTTCACATGAGCATGAGGTGATAAAATTTCTCCTCTCTCTCTTACTCTTTCTGTCTTCTAATATTTTTTATAACCTCTGAAATTCTCTCTCCCATAGTCCCACTATCATCATCATCCACTTCGTTGCATCCGCTCCGCTACAAAAAAGCGCCCAATCCTCGCTCCCTTCACTTTCTTCGACCCTTTCACTTTTATTTCAATTCTCTCCACTCACCTCCCTTGACTCCCAGATCGGAAAATACCATCTTCTCCGATTCTAATCTCAATTCGGTACGCGCCTCCTCTTTGCATCCCTGGGCATACGGATTTGACTGCATTTTCAGTTTCTGTTTTCATGCTCCTGTTCTCTATTTTATCTTGTTAATCAACTCACATTTATTTCTATTCAAGTACTTGCATTCCTTCGAAGTCTCACCTCATTTACCGATTTTGAATGTTGAAGTTTACGCTCATTATTGTATATTCTCTGATCTATCGTGCTTCTTTTGAAAGTTTAAACTTTATTTTCCATGGGTGTTGACTGACACTAATGAATCTGCAAAGCTTCAATCTTTTTATCCATTGATTTGATGCATAGTTGATCCGTGGGTTTGTGGACTGGCAGGTGATCTGAGAAACTGTTCATATACAAAAAAAAAAAAAAAAACTCACGTACGCGCGCGAAGCGGGAGAGCAAATGTCCAGTCCACAGTGTCAATGGGTCTAGGTAAGCAGTAACGGCCGATCTCTTTTAGTTCTTTTGTAATATGAATCCAAACAAAAAATACATGTCACTCGGAATAATAATAATAAAAATAAAAATATATCATTTGCCTTACCATGAAATAGCTTTATGAATAAAAATATATATGTCGCTCGGAACAATAATCTCTTATAACAAAGTGTTCTTTTGGACAAGTCAATCTAAGATTAACCAACTAATTCATGGTTAAATCATAAAACCAAAATAATTTTATAAAAAAAAATCACAAATCTTCATTTCCAGCATATTCAATATTAAATGTTGAAATCAATAAAATAAATAAATCTTATTTTGATAAAGTTAAAAAAAATTCCCATAACATGTTCTTCTAGTACAAGAAAAAACATGCTAAACTTTTGACTTGGATAATGAGACTGATATATATTCATAAAAATAAAAATAAAAATTATGAAGTTAATCTTCTTTTCACAACTTCAATCATGAGACTATTATAGAATAATATAAATCATATCTTAGGATCTCACCTAATAACTATCTTAGATCTCACATAATAACTTAAACTTTTAGCTAAGTTGGTTTCATAACATAGTATTAGAGTCTTCTTGACTAACTTGTCATGAGTTTGAATCTCATCACCATCATTCTATTTGATAAAAAATAAAAATAGAGTAATGTGAGCATACGCAAGTTCCAAGCTCAAAGAGCTTTCACTTAAGTGAGTGTACTGGAAAATAATATAAATCATATATTGGATAAATCACTTAAGTGACTTGAGTGGGTCTCACCTAATAACTTAAGTTTTTAGGTGAAATGATTTCTTGACAGAGATCATGATAGTTTTATAAAAAATAATAATATAAATAACCATTTCTAATGGATCCAATGTTGAATGTTGAAATCAAGAAACAAAAATAAATTTGATTTTTTATGAAGTCTAAATCTTATTTTCACGACTTCGATTATGATAGCAGGATAATCTTATAAAAAAATAAAGAAAAAAAATTACAAAGAACCATTTCAACAAATTTAGTATTAAATGTTGAAATAAAAAAAACATTATTTCTAAGAATTTAATTCTTATTTCCATGAACATGGTTATTCTAGTACAAGAAAAAAGCAATCCAAGTTAATTTGTGTTAATCTACTAAACTTTATGACTTAGATCATAAAACTAAGTTAACTTCTTAAAAAAAATACAAATAAATATTATTCTATGAAGTTCAAATCTCATTTCCTAAACATGATTCTTCTGGTACAAAATAATAAACAACTCAAGTTAACTTATGTGTAACATGCTAAACATGTGATTTGAATCATGAGATCATGATACATTTATAAAAAATATATAAAACATTATGAAGCTTCACCTCTAACAGATCTAATGTTGAAGGTTAAAATCGAGAAACAAAAGTTTTTTATGAAACCAGGATAACTCCACAAAAACTAAATTGAAAAAATATCAAACTCAATTCCCAAACAACCTAATATTGTATAAAAAAACAATTATGAACCTTCATCTCTAACGAATCCAATAATGAAGGTTAAAATCTATAAATAAAAAATAAATCTATGAAGTTTGGATAACTCCACAGAGAGCAAATTGAAAAAAAAATGTCAAGACCAACTCCCAAACAATCTAATATTTTAAGATGACATTTGATATTGAAAAATAAAATATTCAATTGAAAAGAAAAAAATAAATAAATAAATTGAGTCAACTTGTTAAACTTGTTACTTAAGTCTTGAGAGCAAGATAAAATCATGGAAAATATATCGGAAAAAATCTTATTTTAAAAAATATTCAATTAAAAAAAAGAGCAAAAATAAATAAATTGAGTCAACTCACCAAACCTATAAACCGAGTTATAAGATTAGGATAATCTAAAAACAAATAAAAAACACACAAAACTCAATTTCTAAGCAATCTAATATTGAATGATAAAATAAAAAAATCAATTATAAGAGGAGACAAAAAAAATTCAAATCAACTTTAGTTAACAAGTTAAGTTTATGACCTAAATCATGAAATTTAGAATAAATTCATAGAAAACAAGTTTAAAGAAATAATATTCAACAAATCTAATATCAAAAGTTAAAATTGTATAAAAAAACTAAATTAGATCAATATATAAACTAATCAAAAGGAAGTAAATTTTTTTGACAAAGAGATATTGAAGAGTGATAATATATATATATATAAATAAAAATAATATTTAAGTATCTTGTGAGTTTGGCTTCTTTACACCATGTTGTCAAATATATTTTTGTCAAAATTTTAGAATATTACCAGTTGCTTCTCATGTGTTGTTAAACTCATAATTTAGGTCAAATTTATAATTTAGATTATGAAATTGGAATAATTTTATAATAAATGAATGAATAAAACTACAAAGCTCAATTTTTAACAAATTCAATAGTAAAGGATGATAAACAAATCAATTAAAAAAAGCAATACAAGTCACCGAACAATAATAATTTTAAAATAAATAAATCATGAAACTCTATTTTTACAAATCTAATGTTGAAATCTAAAAAAAAATATCCATAAGACAAGAATAAATTTGTGTAAAGCAAATTGAAAAAAACAATTATGAAGCTCGACTCTCAAACAACCTAATATTCAATTATAAATTGTATTTTAAAAAATAAATAAAAATATTGAGTTGTTGAAAAGGTGAAATTGAAAACACAAACTCAATAAAAAAAATGAAATTGGGTCAAGATGGGTCAACTTACAAAACTTGTGGTCTTGGTCATGAGATCAAAATAACCTTATAGAAAGCAAATAAAAAGATTGAAACTCAATTACAAAAAATAAATCAATTTGGACCAACATGTCGAACTCACACCTTGAGTTATAAGAATAAGATAACATCATAGAAAACAAAAACTCAATTTTCAACTAACCTAGTGTTTAAACATGAAATAAAAACACTTAACTATAAAAAGTCAACTCAGGTTAATGTGTTAAACTCGCGACCTGAATCATACGAACAAGATAAACTCATAAAAATGAAGAAAAAAAAATATAAAGCCCTACTTTCAATAAATCTAATGAATGATGAAAATATATCATAACAAAGTTGAGCACCATCCTAAAAATAAACACTTATTTGAATCAATGATAACCCTATACACAATGATAACACTTATTTAAGGATTTGCTTTTTAAAAACCCTTAAAATGATTTAAAAAAAACAAATTAAGGTAATGGTAAATTATAATGATCCCAGCCTCCCAACGACTCGTTTCATAGTTTTATTGAGTTTAATAACTTTAAATTATTAATTTTAATTGTATGATAAAAGTATATGGTAACAAAGTTGAGCACCAACCGAAAAATAAACACTTATTTGAGATAATAATAACCTTATAGAAAAAAACCAAAAAATATTATGCGATTTATTTCTCAACCAATCAAATATTGAAGAAAACAATTGAGAGAAAAAAATGAAAAACAATTAATGAAAAAAAATACATTCGGCTAATGGATAAACTTGTCAAGCCTATAAATTGGGTAACCCTAACTAGCATATCAAACTTGTGAACAAGGTTATGAACTCTAGTGGGATTATAATTTATTTTTCTTCGTGATTTTTTATTTAACTATACAATAATAAAATTAAATGATCATAAAATCTAACACTAATTCAAATTTTGTCATATTGAAATAATTAGTTTTAAAAAAAAAAGTAAACTCGTCATATATGAAAACCAAGTATGTCATCCAAACTTGTGACATTGTATATGAACTTTATAATATTCAATAACATGACTTTTTTTAAAACCTATTTTTTTTAAATATATAAGAAAAAAAATCGAGTTTAATAAAATAATAGAAAAAACACCCCATCAAACTCGTAAATCAAGTTTGGCTTAATTATTTTTTCCTAAACAAAAATAAATTTGGAAAAATTGAGAGACAAACGTAGATAAAATTATTTAAAATTGCAATAGGGATCATTTAACTAGTTGTGGTTAATGAATGTATTTATGAAAACCAATTTGAAATAGAAATCAACACAAATATAAGATTTATAAAATAAAATAAAAAGATGAAACATATTATGCAAGGCTGGACAAGATAAAATATTCTAAGAAATAAATATTTTTTATTTTTTTAAAATAAATTGAATGTATATAAAGTATTAGAAAATTACAAATAAATTATACTAGTCTTTTGTTTTTTTAAAAAACATGTCCAATATAATTAAAACATAATCACTATTTAAAAAAAGCAAAAAAAACTATTTACAAATTTAAAAATTATATATATAAATTAAAAAAAAGGTCTAACCTATTGCATGGCCATGAATAAAGGTTTAGGCGTGAGCTTTATTTTTTTGTTATATATAATTCAATGAAGCTAACGACTTGTTGTCCTTCTAATTCAGTTTTAAAAATAAAATAGATGATGCGTCATTTGGTATCCTCATATTTTGATCACTATGGTGACCCAAAATCAAGATTACTGTTTGTTTCTTCAAAAAACTCATTTTTAATCCAAATATCTAAAAAAAAACATTATAATAATCTTGATAAACCAATCTATAACTTTTAAAGTGCAAAAAACCGCTTTAAAATCTAAGTTCTTCTAAAACTCGAATATGTTTTTTAGATATTTTTAAAGTAAAAACAAACACCTAATTAAAAATGTTTTCTCATCATATGAAACCATTTAGAGCAAAAATCTACCATTTCTATAAGCGGAATCGTATCAACAAAAAACTTTATCTTTATAGGCTAAAATTTGATGATCCTCTCTCTCTCTTCTCTTGCAAAAAAAATAAAAAAAAGATGAAAATAAAGTATGGTATCGAAATTATTTTTTTCTAGAATTAGAAGGACTGATCGACTATATTTGAAAAAGATGGGGGCCAAAATGTAGTTTTCAAGCAAAATTCAAAATCACCACCTTATTTACTTGTGTTTACCACTCAACTTTAAAAGATATATTTTAAAGAGCCACTTGTGTCAAAAGGTAAAAAATTATATTTGTCAATTTCCAACGACAAACATATATTAAATAATCATTAACATGACCGTAAATAGAAAAATAATGAGCCGATTTGCCCGCTTCGCTGGGTTTTTTTATCTCTTTTAAAAATTCATTGATTTTAAAAATGTTATATTTTGTAATTTTAATATTTAATTAGTATAATTGTAATTGATAAAATTCGTTCCAAATGGTTTTTTTCAACCACAATGTGATTGAATATTGCTATTGCTAAAAAACTTTTGATGAAATTTGTTAGAAAATTTCCTAAAAAGGTGAAATGATTAATTAGGAATTTTATCAACAGTAAAATTAAAAAACAAAAAAAGAAAAAAAAAAAGAAAAATAAAGGGAAAAGGAAGCAATATTAATTTAAAATACATTATAAAAAAAGGTCTTAACATCTAAAATTAAAGTAGAAAACAAAAAGTCTAAAATTATAATTATATCGATACATAAAAGCATGAACAAAATAGAAAGCAAGAAAAAGAAGATTTTTTTATCATATTATTATATTAATTATATTATTATAAGAATAAATAAATGAATGAAATATTGAGTCAAGATAAAAAAATATAATAAAAACTTAAAATTATCATTTTATCACTTTTAACACAATAAAAACTTAAAAATTTTCTGGTGATAATATTAAAAAATATTTATTATTATATTATTCACATCGAGTAGTTTAATCAATAATAATTATATTATTGATTATTATATTTTTTATTTTATTGTTATGAAAGAAAGAGAAAAAATGGAAGAGGAAAAAATTTGATTAAATAAAAGGATAAAACAAAAACAAAAATTATGAAAGACTTCCAAAACAATAAAAATTATCAAATTATAAAAATAACACATTAACAAAAGAGTAAGCAAGAAAAACAAATAAAAATATAATTGATGAAAAATAAATAGAAAATTTTTTTCGTGCATAATTATTTATTTGTCGTGTAGTCGGGTTGAGGAACAAAATAGGATTTGTTGGATGCAAATAAAAATATTTAAGCGAAATTTAATATAATAAAATAGCTCAACACCCCCTAGTATAACAATAGCAAAATATATAATTGTATTGTAGGTCATTATTTTTCTCTATCTAAATATTTTTAGGCGATAATATCCAATAAATATTAAAACATCTAATTAGTTTTACATACTTTAATTTGACACAAATATACAAACATATAATTAATTTGACATACTTTAAATAATATATTTATATCAAATTGTCTCGGGAGGAAAAACATTGAAAAACAATGTTATTATTATTATTATTATTATTAGTATTATTATCATTATTATTGAAGAAACAAAAATCAATGAATGACTAAAAATATCAAAGAATAATTCAATTTAAATCAAACACAAAAAAAAAATTATTGCATAGAAGGATAAAATTGAAAGAAATCAAACTTGGATAAGTAGTGATTATTCTAGAAATATAAAAAATAAAAGTATAAGGGATGAAATTCAAATATAAAGGATTTATAATAAATTTGCATTGAAGGATGAAATTGAAATCAATGAAAACTTTGAAACCGAAATTATATAGAATTCCGGCCCAATCCGAAAAATTAAAAGCATGAGGACCGATTTGAAACTTCAAGATATAATCAATTTCAATTGAAGGACGAAATTGAAACAAATCAAAACCTATATAATAGCATTAAGGGCAAGAAAAACAAATTATAACGTTCAGGGACTGAAATGAACTTTGACAAAAAACAGCTTAGCTGACGTCATGTTGCGCAGGCAGGAGAGAGAAATGGGAGGGGGGGAAATTCAAACGACCATTGACACGTATACGCACATCATAGGGACACACGCGCCACCCCATGTGGAAGCGAACATGCTTGAAAATCATTCTAACGCCGGTTGGTCATTTTCCGACGCCTTATGACGCCGCACGCGCCGTCCGAAGAACGCGTTAGCGCTGCAACGAACGGCGCGTCCGGCGACGCACCAGCAGATGTCAGCGAGAAATAATAAAAAAATATTGGCTAATTACCGTTAAGCCCCTGACCCCCCGGCCTGTTTTTTGTCCGTTTCGAGGGACAAAATCGTTAATGCACTGTTCAATGTAATATTAAACAAATAAAAAACCCGGGCGGACGAACCTGAGCCGGACCGGACCGAAACGGTCAATGACCGTTAAGCCCCTGAAACCGGCGACGCTTTTTGTCGTTTTCGGGGGGCTTTTTCGTTAATACACTGTTCAAAAAGCAAAAAAAAAAAAAAAAGAGGATGTACACCCGCGATTCACCGTAACAAATTGCCACTCCACAGTGACAATGAGTCACGGTGAACAGTTCAAAGGACGAGCTGTTTTAGCTCTTTAGGTAATTGTAGAGGCTAAGTTTTTTTTGCTAAAGATTTTGCTAATGAGCATGAGTATCATTAAATAAATGTAGAATTCAAGCTAAACTTTACTACTTCAATATCATTTATTTTTTGAAAACCCAGCATTGGTCTATCAAAAAATCACAAAAGTAAGGCAATGACGAATACATATAAAGTTAATGAATGTTAGCAAAATAGAGTGTAGATAGTGGTAAAAAACAAGATGTGTTGAGCCGGAAAAACAAACCAAAAATGCCTTTGCAAAAGTGAGGTCAATCCATTTCAAGCGAGTTGCCCCGCGTCAAGAGAAAATTGCAAGTTGAATTGAATAGAAAAGGGGTTAGGAAGGCAAAACCAATCAAATATAGAAGCCACCAAAATAAAATGAAAATAAAAAACCAATTAACATGATGGTTAAAAATATATATAGAAAAACAAAATCAACTCAAAAGAAATAAATAATAAAAGTCCGGAAGAAAATACCAATTATTGACTTATTTTTTATATTTTTCAATTTGATATTTCAATAATTGGTTGATTCGGAGTTGAGCCTTGTATTTTATTTTAGATTTTCTTTTTACAGGGTAATATTATTCTCATTACTCGGATCATGAGTTTAATTAGTTGGGAGTTGAGCTTCATGATTTTTTGATTTGATTTCTATCAAGTTATTTGATCTCATGATCCAAGTCGTGAATTTTCCAGGTTAATATGGAATGACTCATTGTTTTTTCCTCATTTTTTTTAATTGTTTATTGTTTACATGCTTTTTTATTACCACTTCTTATTGTCATATTTATGTTAATGCATTTCTAATGATGTATTTTAAGTTATTTTTGATCTTGTTTTTCAACAATAGGTTGGTTTAGAGTTGAACTTTATATTATTTTTATTTGTTTTTTATAGGGCAATCTTGTTTTTATGATTCAAAATGCAAGCTTGGTTTATTGAGAATTGATATTTGAGGTTTATTTTTATTTTTCTATTGAGTTATCCTAGTGATATGACTCGAGTTGCGAGTTTGTTGAGTTAATCCGAGATGACTCAAATTATTTATTTATTTTTATTTCACCTAGCAATAGGCTGATTGAGATATGAAATTTGTACTTTTTTTATTAGTAAAATCATGCCCAAAACTTATTTAAAAAATTTAAGAATAGAAAATAATTTGAATCAATTTTTCAGAAATAATTTATTACTAATCTTCTTATTTCCATAGACACAGATTAATTGAAAATAAATTATTAATATTCAAATTAAGAAATTATAATAATATATAAGAACAATCTCAAAACTACAGAGTATATGAACCTAATATTTTTTTTTTAAAAAAGGAGAATAAAAGAAGAAGGAAAAGGCCAAGCCACGCGCCTAACTCAATATTTTTTTTCTAATTAGAGGTTGAACATTACCTTTTTGTTCAAACCCATAACATCAAAATTACCTCGAACACCAATTACAAAAGCCACGACGCAAGTTTGGTTTAAAATAAAAAATATATTAGTTTGATTTAATATTTATATAAATAACTAATTTTTTTTTATAGTGTAATGTCCAAAACAAATAACAACTAATGGAGATGGAAATGAGTATTCACAAAATGAGTTTTTATATATCCATACCCTATTCATTATTTACCAAGTACAATATATATATATATATATATATATATATATATTTATTTATATATTCTACTAATTGAGTTTTTAATATTCAATGAACAATCATTAATTATTTTTATATATTATTCGATTTAATTTTTTTTATAAATATTCTACATATTATTATATATTATTGATTATTTATTATATAATAATCATATTAGCATATGATAATCATTATTATTTATCATATCATTATATAACAATCATTATTCATTATATATTATAGGTTAGGTTCAAATCAAATTTGGAAATATTTATACCCTATTTTTATTTTATCTAGCTAGATAATTATAAAAACACCCCCATGTTTAGGATATTTATTAACATTCATAGAATTTAAATTAAATTAACATAAAAATATCCCTAAATAAATAAATAAATAAAAAGAAAGTCCAGATATTTTTCAATTTTTAGATCTAGTCCCGTTTTCTTTTTCTTTTTTTATTATAGAGTCTCATAACTAAACTAAAAAAATTAACATAACGGTCCCGATCCTGGACGTAACGAACAGAAAGCGCAAAAAGTGAGATAACAAATGACCGTCATCACTCCCTTCTTACAGCCTCCACGCGTAGTTATAACGTCCATATCTGTCTTGAGAAATAAAAAAAATAGAAAATAAGAGAACAGAAATAAAAACAACCCTCTCTAGTATGAACTATGAAGCATCCCCCCACTCTCTGTGAAAGTGAAACCCTCGCTCCCCCCCTTTCCCGCTCTCCCGCTTTCAAAGAAAGTCGATGTCTCAATCAAGATCCATACAGCAATTGCTGCTAAATTAAGTTAAACTAGATAGATCAGTAACAGTTAGGTCTGTTAAAATGGCCTCCACATCGCAGTCCCTCCGTTTTCTGGTCGGGCCTGCAACCACCGGCCCCGGAGGCGGAAGTTTTGACGCTCTTAATCGTATCCTTGCCGACCTCTGCACTCGTGGCAACCCTAAGGTATCGCTAAATCTCTCGTTAATTTCAGCGAAGTTTATTGCCGCGTAGATTTTTGTGTTCAATTAATGATCAGCAATAGGGTTACTAGTAAGAAGCAAAGTTAACATTCAATAGTTATCACTAATTGAGTTACTAGAAAAATTAGAAATCAAGACAGGTGAAAGCGGAAACGTGAGTGTGTTAGAGTTACGCGTTTTGTTGCTTTTCCTTTTAGTAAATTAATTTCTGGATTGGTGTTGTTATTTTTTTGCGTATATTCAGTAGTTCATGATGGAGTTATACTATATAGAAATCAATAAAGTGAATTTTTAATTTAGTATTCGTATTTAATTACTAATCAGTAATTAACTTATTAGAAAATCTAGAGACTACAACAAAAAATAAGTGTTTTTGGCTCTTTGATTGTCTGTTTTTGTGGTTATTTATTCATGCATTAAAAATTTGTTTGGTTTTGATGTCGGAATGCTTGTGCTGTTATGTTGAAGGAGGGGGCAACATTAGCATTGAGAAAACATCTAGAGGAAGAAGCGCGTGATATAAGTGGAGAAGCATTTCCCCGTTTTATGGATCATTTATATGAAAGAATATCTGGTTTATTAGAGAGTAACGAGGTTGCTGAGAACCTGGGAGCATTAAGAGCAATTGGTGAGTTAATAGACGTAGCATTTGGAGAGAATGCATCCAAAGTGTCTAAGTTTGCTATTTATATGCGGAGTGTGTTTGAGGTAAAGCGGGATCCTGATGTGTTGACACTTGCTAGTAGAGTTCTTGGCCATTTGGCCAGGGCTGGTGGAGCAATGACTGCAGATGAAGTGGAATTTCAGGTTGGTTATACCTTAACTGGTTTGTTTATGTTGTTGTTTGTGCAACTTCTGATATTTTTGTTCGTGTTAGGTCAAAATGGCACTAGATTGGCTTCGCAATGATAAAACAGAATTTCGCCTTTTTGCTGCTGTCTTAATTTTAAAAGTAAGTGACTTACTTTCCCTTTTCTTTTCTAGTTGACAAATTAATTGCATGGTTTTTTTATTATTCTGTTGACAAGTGTATTTTTTGTTCTTTTGATGATGTTATAAAGATTGTACCATCTTAAAGACTTTTTTGCCTTTTCATTAAATTTTTGAAAATTTCCACATCCTAAGGACATATTCTTGATTATTGTAGGAAGTGGCAGAAAATGCCTCCACAGTATTCAATGTTCACGTGCCTGAATTTGTCGATGCAATCTGGGTTGCACTGAGGCATCCAACATTGGCAATTAGAGAGAGAGCTGTGGAGGCATTGCGTGCTTGCCTTCGAGTTATTGAGAAGCGTGAGACACGTTGGCGTGTGCAGTGGTCAGTTATGATATTTTGTGATATAATTTGATTTTACAGAAGTATATACATATTTTGCATCCAGAAACTGGGAGTTACAATGGGGGGAAGAGGCTTTAACTGTTGCACAAAATTTTAATTTTTGTACTGATGCGACATAAATTCTTATCCCTGGGATTTGATTCATTTAACATATGCCTTTGGGTTAAAATTTAAATAATGAATTGGTAGATTTCTCAATTAGTTATCATGCTGTTCAGCTTCTTCCTCCTGTTTTCTTTCTTCATCTCGTTTCCTGAACCTAAATGAATATAATTAATTTCTGGACATTGTTGTGAAAATGTACATTCTTTTTATTAATGCCATTTATTTATTTAATTATATGGCAAACAAGAACCCCCCCACTCCCTATTTTAAAATCTTTGATTTTCAAAGATGCAAAGCTACAAATCTTTTTGGTTCTTAATGATTCAATCACTGGTTTTCCCATTCTTGTGAATAAACTTTGATTCCATGAAAGTATTATTAGGGTTTTATCTAACAATGATTTGATTTCTATGTTTATATAAATTTGCAATTGAAAGGACAAACATGTGAGTTAGACATGTCAATGAATGAAGGTTGTCAAGGAAAACATCTTAATGAGCATGCAAGTTTAGAATGGAAGGAAAAGAGATTGGTATCTGTAACTACATTTTTTCTTTTCTTTTCTTTTCTTTTCTTTTCTATTAGGAGAGCTGAGGTTTTTTTTTTTTGTTCCTTTTTTATCATTATTTGTCTCAACCAGGAGAGTAGGACTAGAGGGAATCAGAAACACAAATAACATGTTATTGTTTTTTGTAGGACTAGAGGGAATCAGAAACACAAATAACATGTTTTTGTTTTTTTCTTTTAAATTAACCAGGTATGACCGGTTTATATGTGTTGGGTTGATCTAATCCAATGGTTATAAATGTTCTTTGTGGGCACATAATGTTCTCTATTCTGTACAGGAGAATGACTTGGGAAAAGGAATTCCAATCAGGACCACACTTATCTTAAAAGATTTTGTGGCATTTATTGGTTTATTAAATAGAGTAGTGTTGTTTTCAATTTGCAAATTGATTAGGGCATTGAATGGTGATTGTAATAGTAATTGGGGGGTATTTTCGAGCTTTAAGGTGTTATTTATCACTTAGGTTAAGAAAGTGGTAGTGATAGCAAGAATAAGAGCTTTAAGGTGTTAGTTTATCACTTAGGTTAAGAAAGTGGTAGTGATAGCAAGAATAAGAGGAAATAAAATACTTGGAAGCTTAAAAAGCGCTTATTGGAATTTCACCTAGAATTATGTTGCTGGGATGTCAGCATGGGTTTACTAGTATACCCGATTGTAACAAGACATGGTAATGTAGGAGTAAAATCGAGATTTTATTTTCTGCCACTTGATTAGCATAAAGATTTGTGATTGGGGCTTCCCTTCAAATGCTTATTGTAATGCACTAAAATAAGATGAACAAGCAAAGTTCAACATGCCATCTCGATATTTTTGCCCGTCATAAATATTTGATTGGGACTTTCTAATTGATACAGGCCTAGTAAAATTTGATCCAGGAGCCTACCTCAATGCTTGAAATATTACTCCGATGAAGTGTTGTTTTCTCCAATGCTTAATGAAGCAAGAAGGCAGGTGTTTGCTGTTGGAGTTTTGTCTAGTGATAGGTCTTGTAATGGGTACTTGGAAGTAGTCAGAACTAATTCTTGCTGCATCTGTATTTCTTTTATATAAGGAATTGGTATATAATATGGATAAGTACATATCTCATATATGCTTGAATACATGACTTTCAAGCTGCATGTTTGGATGTATTAATGTTTGTGTTGCCTTTTAGAAACATTTTTTCATCATGCTTACTGAGAAAACACTTCAATTTGATTGGGTATTTGGTAGGTATTATCGTATGTTTGAGGCTACACAAGATGGATTGGGTAAAAATGCTCCTGTTCACAGCATACATGGTTCTTTACTTGCTGTTGGAGAGCTCTTGAGGTTGGTATAAATGACTGAATTTGTTATTGCGGAAATGTTTCTGACACGCACCAATTGAATTTTCTAGCTTGAATGAATGGTTGCAAACTGTTTGCTTGCCTATTTTTGAGCTAACATGTTGCTGTAATTTGTCTTATAGTGAAAATTTCTCATACTTATATTGGATAGTGTTGGCTATGAGATTAAAACTCTGCACCCTATCTCATGCTATGTGACATTCACAATCAACCATTCAAGTCTAGTCAACAGCAGTATATCACAAACTGTTGCATATGAGCTAACAAATGAAGCTCTTTATATTTTTGTCTATAATAATAAATAAAAGATTAAACAGTTAAAACTAACATGCTCAAAAAACAGGTTCATGTTTCAACTTTGATAACAGGTTTTAGGAGATGAATCATGAAAATAGTTTTAATTATGGGATTTTGTGTTCAAGGCTCCACTAGTTTGATAGAGATGAATTGGAAATCAACCCCCCCCCCCCCCCCCATTTTTGCTTTGCCATTGAAAATGCGCTGGAAACATTCCCAGCTGTTTGACAATGGTGAAAATAACTTCCCTTTTCTATATGCTATTCCTGTTTCTGCATTGAATTTATGATATACCATTTTAAGTTCCATAAGGAAAGTTTTTTCTCCTTTTCAAACTGGAAAACACTTGGCCTCCAGGAAACTAAAGAGCCCAAGTTTCAAATTCCATTTTGCAACAAACATACCAAACTATTGGACCTTACACTAACTTCATCTCAATCCCTAAGTACACTCATAATACAAAAGTTAATAATTTTTGAGTTTGGTTGTCAAAGTTATTCAGAGTTCATGATCTCCTTCGTATCCTATTTGGCCCTTCCCAATAAATACAGTTGGCTGCTTTAGTTGAAAGAATGCCGTCAGCTTTATTTGTTGAGTTTTAGCTCTGATTAAGAAATTTCCATTCTTCCACAAATTCATGGTTTTGTTATATATTCTTGCTTTAATAGCAATAAAATTGGATAAAATTGCAAGGAGACTTCTAAGGGACAGTAGGGAGTCAGTAGTTCAATACTGGTTGATTGGTTGGAGCTACTTTTGCTAATTTGGTTATTGTAGAATTGGAAGCTGGTATACCCATTGTATTTAGATTGACATCATGACACTTCAATTATTCTGCAAAAATAGTTAGGGAGGGTGGGTTTTATGGCATTTGGCATGTGAATTATTGATGTGGTGGGATCATGGAAACGTACCGAGAAAGACTTTGGAAGCTTTTGCTTAATGGATGCATTTCCATGATCTTGCTGATACTTTCTAGGTAGCAGTTCTGTTAATTAGTAAATATTTAGGTCATGCTCTCGTGTTCACCTTATATCCAATAAGGTATATGTTGAATTTATTGCTATCGATTCATTTATAATGTAGGTGACTGTTAAGCTAGTACAAAAAAATGTAAAGAAAAATGATGTGACAGTGACATGATGTACTTTTTGTTGCCAAACTTACAGTCATGATTAAAAGATACCATGCAAAAGTATTTATAAGGACCATGCTACCGTTTCTGATTATAATGATATATTTGTGTGCCAGCTGCACTTTTTAAAATCTTGTATAGATTTACTTATCTCTCAGGAATAAAGGGCTTCAATATCGAGTAAATTGTATAATTTTCTTAAGCTCGACATAATTTTATGTGACTGTATAACTGCTGGCAAGTTGATAAATGCATAACAGGAACTATCACCATGATTTTGTTTCTTAAAGCATCTAATATTCATGTAATTGAACACAATTTATGTAGGAATACTGGTGAGTTTATGATGTCAAGGTACAGAGAAGTTGCCGAGATTGTTCTTAGATACCTCGAGCATCGAGATAGACTTGTTCGCCTTAGCATAACTTCATTGCTACCACGCATTGCTCACTTTCTGCGGGATAGATTTGTTACAAACTACTTAGAGGTTTGTGATTTTCACTGCCTCCTTAATCATGCTGCAGCAGCTATAATAAATAGCATTTTGGAAGAGAGTATCCCAGATGTATCAACAATTAGTTACCTGATTATGAACAACATCAAACTGTGATGTCTTGCAGATATGCATGGATCATATTCTTGCAGTGCTAAGAATACCGGCTGAACGTGGCAGCGGCTTCATTGCCCTAGGGGAGATGGCTGGTGCTTTGGATGGGGAACTTGAACATTATTTGCCGACAATTACAGCTCACTTACGCGATGCAGTAAGCTACCCACTATGTGACTGACATTATTTTCATCAGTGATTTTGGTTTTCTTTCTATTTCATCTTTTGCAGTTTGGGGTTTATTGGTATTTTCTGTTTTCCCTCTGCACCCCCTTTTAGATTGCTCCTCGCAGGGCCAAACCCTCACTTGAGGCTTTGGCTTGTGTTGGAAATATTGCAAAAGCCATGAAAACTGCTATGGAACCTTATGTTCGCAGCCTTTTGGATGTTATGCTCTCTTCTGGGCTCTCTCCCACCCTTGTTGAAGCCCTTGAGCAGATAAGTGATAGGTATGGTGTGCCATTTAATAACCTCAATTTTTTAACAAAAATTTTCCTTCAAAAGTGGTTAGGAGCTTAAAATCTCTATGCCACCATTTGCTGTTTCAGTATTCCATCATTGTTGCCGACTATTCAAGAGCGGCTGCTAGATTGCATTTCGTTAGTTCTTTCAAAGTCCTATTTTTCTCAGTCAAGGGCAGCTATTCATACTGTTCGAGGGGGCATGACGAATGCACCTCAGCAAGTATCGGACCTCAGTGGTTCGGCACTGGTGCAACTTGCTTTGCAGACGCTAGCTCGCTTTAATTTTAAGGTTTGCTAATATATATATATATATATATATATATATATATATATATATATATATATATCCAAATTGAAGCATATTCACTTAAGATTCTGTTCCAGAGCTATTTTCTTGTCCAGGGGCATGAACTTCTTGAGTTTGCTAGAGAATCGGTGGTTGTATATTTGGATGATGAAGATGGAGCTACCCGGAAAGATGCTGCACTTTGTTGTTGTAAATTAGTTGCAAATTCCTTTTCTGCCATGGTATCTACACAGGGTGGTTCTAGCAGGTCCAATCGTCCTGGGGGAAAGCGATGGCGCCTTGTTGAGGAGGTTTAGTTTGTTCTATTTTCTCTCTTGATGTTCTATTCTTGTTAAAAGATGTTTTATGCCCCCATGTCTAGAGCTGTTTGTTTGTTCCCTCATTTCCCGTGTCCTTCCAGCTGTCGCCTCTGTTTATGCACGTCTGTAACTGTTTTTCAAATTTTTGTCACATGTTACATGAATAGACAGCTCAGCTATATGTTTCAATGTGTCAACTTCATGTTTCCTTGAGCTTGTCAAGTATTTGAGACCTGAATTAAGATTTATTTATCATGTTTGCCAAAAACAAAAGTTGAGTGTGGTTGATAATGTGAGCTTTCTTCTTTGTTCTTGCTTGTAATCTGGCATGATGCATCTGCAGCTTGTGGAAAAGCTTCTCATTGCGGCTGTTGCAGACGCCGATGTCACTGTTCGCCAATCTATTTTTTCCTCTCTTCATGGAAATAGAGGTTTTGATGATTTTCTAGCACAAGCTGATAGTCTGAGTGCAGTTTTTGCTGCTTTGAATGACGAGGTGTGTATGCGGCTCGTGTAGTTATTTCATCTGATGGAAGACTTTATTTTGGTTATGCAATGTGATTGTGACGGATGAATTTGTCAACAGTTTGTTGGTAATGGAAAGTATATTTGCTTTGAAACTTGCCCCAGAGTTCTGTGATATTCTTTTTTATTCATTTGAAGTTATTCTATTTTGTGTCCAATTGTACATGTTGCAATTGAAGACTTAAACTGTTGGCATTTGAAACTCAGGATCAAAATCAAATTTCGCCACTTCATAAGATTTCACGGGTCATTAACTTTGCATTAACAATTTTGTTCTTTCTTAGGATCAGAATCAAGTTGCACCACTTCATAAGATTTCATGGGTCATTAACATTGCTTTAACAATTTGTTCTTTCTCAGTATCAGAATCAATATTTAAGTAAGGATCTGGTTCTGATACTTATCTTATTATCATCTTTCCTCCAAAGATAGAGAGTCGGTCATTATCTGGGCCTTTCGATCTTGATAATCTTCATTTGAGGTTTCTGTTTGGTTTTACTTCATATAACTCGGTTCCATGAAGTGTATGTTTCTGTTTTTGAATGCTTTTATGCCATCGTTTGTTTTTTTTGGTTAATGGATATTGCTGTTTTAACAGGATTTTGATGTTAGAGAGTATGCAATCTCTGTGGCTGGGAGACTGTCAGAAAAGAATCCTGCATATGTTCTTCCTGCACTCCGCCGTTATCTCATACAGCTGCTGACCTATCTAAAACAGAGGTGATGTCAACAGCTCTTAGCTATTGTGCTATCATGCAAACCTGTATTACTTGTAAAAAATATGATAATTTAGGTTGGATGAAAGAAGTTTTCTCAACCAATCTGTGAAGGTGTCTGATATTGAACTTTCTTACATTGTCAGCAGTGCAGATAACAAATGCAGAGAAGAAAGTGCAAAGTTATTAGGTTGTTTGATACGTAATTGTGAACAGCTTGTACTTCCATACATTGCTCCAATACACAAGGTTTGATCTGTTTATTGTTTTTATTTGTTTAGTTCTTCTAGTTATCTTCCTTCCTCAGATATTGGGTGTCCAATGTGCAGGCACTTGTGGCAAGACTTCTTGAAGGCACAGGAGTAAATGCCAATAATGGTATCATTAGTGGAGTTCTTGTAACTGTCGGAGATCTTGCTAGAGTGGTGGGTGAACTCTGGTTTTATAGATTGCTTGCAATTAGGAAAAAAACGAGTTTTTTTTTTTTTTAATTCTATTGTGTCGTTGGTTGTGTGTGTGTGGGGGGGTTGCTGTTATGAATTGGGTTTTACATCTCATTTGGAAATTCATTATCTGAGAAGAATATAAATCGTTGATTGGCTTTTTTCTCAAGAATCATTTGTTAGAGAATAATATAAATCATATTTTGAGGTCTCACCTAACAACTTAAGCTTTTAGGTGAGTTGGTTCCTTAACACCATCAATGATTCTAATATTTTTTTCTGTTTCTCTCTTATTTACATGATGCTTGTTAACATTTAAACACTTATAAATCTTCTTGTGGCACTTTCTCTTGATACAAGTAAGAAAGTTCAGCCTGCTTTTTAAGACCGCATTGGATTGCTTCTCTTGCTCTCTCCTTTGATGTTAAAATGAAGTTTTAGCTGGACTAGGAATCAACCTGATTGCAACATTGTCTTTCAAATGTGCATTCAAGGATCCGTTTAATTTCATACTCATAATCCTACAAAGCATGAATTCAATCTATGTAGTGCATGAAGTCAATCTTTGTAGTGCATTTCCATGCCGGAACAATAGGCCAAGGGACATGCTGTATCAGCTGTTTTCATATATGTTGTTTTGCATCCTAGCCTGATCTACATGGATTTGTGTATTATTTTCCCCTCTTATTCTGATGTGTATATGGTTAATTTTGATTTTGATACTTGTTTAGGGTGGTTTTGCTATGAGGCAATATATTCCAGAACTTATGCCTCTGATAGTCGACGCTTTGTTAGATGGAGCAGCAGCTTCAAAGCGTGAAGTGGCTGTTGCAACTCTTGGGCAAGTTGTTCAGAGCACTGGGTATGTAGCATGCCATTTTGTCATTTTGAAATCATGATAAATATTTCTTTTCCATCTTTTTGTTTCATGGTTTTATTTGAATCTTAATTGGTAATGATACATGCTATTGTTTTTCTTATGACTGAGATCATGTTGAGTTTTTCATCTTTTGGTCAGGATGGAGCGTAAGATAATTTTTCGATTAAACTTTTTCTGAAATTTCATGATATCCACTTAATGCAGCAACACAAATTTTACAAAATGTATTTCTCATTGGGGATTATTTTCATTTTGCTGTACTGTGCATGCTAGAGATCATAAATAGTTTTCTTTCTCGGTAAAACATCTCACACCACACAGAAAAGATTGCCAGTTTTGCCACTTGATTTTTTAGTTGGACCATCTTAGATGACTCATTTATTCTATTCTATTTTTGACTCTTGATTAGAAATGTAGATGAGTGTTGGGCTTACAGCACATTCTTAAAAGCTGTGCATAAGGTCCTGCATGCTCCTTCGTCCTCTCCTCTGTTTTTCTTCATTACATGATCTTGATGGAATGATTCCTTCTCGGGGGAAGTTGAACATTTAAATTAGGCAGTTTTCTCCATGCAAGGAAAAATGGTCCAGCTGTCTATGAAGGTGTTTGAGAGTGATGCTTGTCCACAAAGTAGGAAATTCTATAGTGAATAGTGTTGATGGGTTTTCTTTTTCAAGGTCACAATGCAATGACATTACTTTCACTTTTGGGATGTAGATAATATAAATTCTGGAGTCATTTATAAATTTATAAGGCTTGTATTTTCTTTTTATCATTAATGCTTGATCAGGTCCTATTCTTTTTGCTGACAGGTATGTCATAACTCCTTATAATGAGTATCCACAGTTACTTGGCTTACTCCTCAAATTGTTGAATGGCGAATTAGGGTGGACTACCAGATGCGAAGTTTTGAAGGTAGCTACATGCCAACTAAAATGCTTCGCTATATCCTTTTAACTAATTGATGCAAGGCTAACTTTTTGGCTCTCAGGTTCTTGGCATCATGGGTGCTTTGGATCCCCACGTACATAAACGAAACCAACAAAACTTGCCCGGTTCTCATGGTGAGGTGTCCCGCGCAGCAAGTGATTCAGGTCAACACATCCCATCAATGGATGAACTACCTATGGACCTTTGGCCATCTTTTGCTACATCAGAAGATTATTACTCAACGGTAGTGCTTATGTTGCATTTGTCATTGCTCCCATTCTTGTTCATATTAACATTCCTTTTTGATGAATCTAGGTTGCAATCAACTCCCTCATGCGAATTTTAAGGGATCCTTCACTTGCTAGTTACCACCAAAAGGTGGTAGGATCTCTTATGTTCATATTTAAGGTAAATTAGCATAGTGCATGCTGTTTGTTTTTTCATTGATAAAAATGACTACACTATCTTAATTTCATTTTTGACTTCTGACACTATTAATATCATTGTTGGGAATTTTTATGATCCGCGAGGTTAGTCAATGGGCCTTGGTTGTGTACCATATTTACCCAAGGTTAGTAAAGTAATCTTTAACTGTATTTATTCCTTTTCTTTTTTCCTCATACATTCTTTCTATCGGAACATAAGTCTTTGTGAATGAATGATAAATATCATGCGAAATGGCTTCCTTTTGCCTTCCATATTTTATCTTTATTTCTGTGTTTCTATCTGCTGGATTTTCACTATCATGTTGCCTGCCCTGCCCTTATTTTAATATTAACGTATTGACTCCTTTATTGGGAAGTTCACCTGGTTACTTATTTTGCACAATTTCATTTCTGGGCTTTAGATCTAGTTGTGGTAGTTTGCTTTCTTTCACTCACACAAAACTTGAAATTTTTTAATAACACAAGGTGATGTCAGGAAGTTAAGAAAGTGTTTTTATTCAAAAGGTGAAGATACCTTTCATGTTAATGTCTATGTTTGGTTTGGAACTTAAAAAAGTTTCTAGATATTATATTTATATTGTTGGATGATGTTAGTGGTTGTTTGGTATTTCATTTTTGCGAGCTGTAATATTGTTTGGTATCCTGGACAACATTTATTGTTTATACTTGATTAACATTTGTTCTCCTTTCCTATCTTATGTAGGTTTTGCCTGATCTCTTTCACACTGTTCGTACATGTGATGATTATCTTAAAGACTTTATAACTTGGAAGCTTGGAACTCTGGTATCTATTGTGCGCCAGGTGAGTTATCATTTCATGAAGTGATACTTAGTGCATTTTGGTATTTTTTTTTGCTAATGATATATGGGGTTTTTGATTTGCATGTGCAGCACATTCGTAAATATCTTCCCGAATTGCTCTCTCTAATATCTGAATTATGGTCATCCTTCAGCTTGCCAGCTACTATTCGTCCTCCTCGTGGCTTTCCAGTAAGTTATGTTTCCATTATTTGGTGTGATTGGAATTACCTGCATGTCATGTTTGGAGGCTACTCTTGTAATTTCTTGTGTATAGTTTGGTCTCTTCCTCTCTCCAAACATGCACTCTTTTTTTCTACTCAGGTTTTGCATTTAGTGGAACAACTTTGCTTGGCTCTCAATGATGAATTCAGAAAGCATCTTCCTGTCATTTTGCCTAGTTGTATTCAAGTTCTAAGTGATGCTGAAAGGTGTAATGACTATACCTATGTCCTCGATATACTTCACACGCTTGAAGTGTTTGGTGGTTAGTACTCTCGTGAGACTGTTTTTTTTTCAGTCTTTGATATAGAACCTATTTTTGTCATTTTTGTCAAAATTGTATTGAATAGGTACTGAATGCCCTTTCTACTTGAGTGTCTTGTCTCTTAAATAGACAATAAACCTAGCTACAAATTAGGGCTAAGTATGAAAGCATAAGTGTTCTACTAAAGCACTACTATCTATAACTTATAATTACTTTCCTAATTAATACATAATTGATTCCCTTGACAATTTTGCCTAGTTGTAACCTGTTTTTCTATCTACTGTTGTGAATCATTGTAATGCATTATTAATCAAGTGGAAGAGTGTAAAGAAATGTAGAACCTTCTCTCCTGTATAGGAGTCTAGAATCTATCTGGAAGTTATGTTGCAAGACTTGGATAATGTGCTCTTCTATTTGCTAGTTATAAAAAATTGAAGCAATGCAACTCATCTTGGGGTATGGTCTAAGGACAACATTAGTTTCATTGTGGTGTTGTGTTACAAAGGAAAGTGATATTTTTTTCATGAATATGTCAAAGAACCCCATCCTGGTTCTCATTCCACTTGGAATGCTTTCAGAGTGGATGCTGCAGTGTATACAGAACATTCTGTTTTCCAAAATGCCATACTTAAAAAAGATCTTCTGAATTGCAGACTGAATATAATTTCTCATCATGCTGACACAATGTAGGG
Source organism: Salix brachista (assembly GCA_009078335.1). Classification (NCBI taxonomy): domain Eukaryota; kingdom Viridiplantae; phylum Streptophyta; class Magnoliopsida; order Malpighiales; family Salicaceae; genus Salix; species Salix brachista. The sequence continues at coordinate 21,535,512 of CM018587.1, forward strand.
ACATTAGACGAACATATGCATCTACTTCTTCCTGCTCTCATTCGATTGTTTAAAGTGGATGCTTCTGTGGATATAAGACGGGCTGCTATCAAAACTTTGACGAGATTGATCCCTTGTGTTCAGGTGGGTTCTCAGCTTGTAAAATCACTCCTGTTTTCCTGCATTAAAATAGACTGCTATGATCTTTGCTTCGTGCTACCATCAAAGGATCCAGATGGGTACTGTATATTTGTCATATTGTCATAGTAGTTAAAGTGTTTTGCATGAATGGAATAAAAAAATATCTTAATGTGCTGTAAAGCTCTATCACCAAACACATGCTAGCATTTGTATAGACACATGTATGCATGTGTAGTTGAGGATTGCTGTATCTAATTGACATGTACTATTATATTATTTTCTTCAGGTTACCGGTCACATTTCTGCTCTTGTGCATCACCTGAAGTTAGTGTTGGATGGGTAGGTTTCACTGCTTCCACTTTCTGTAAAGTGAACCTGTTTTGGTTCCTGGTTGTGTTTATGTGTGTATTCGTGCATGTCTGTTAACATCAAACATGGTATTCTCAGTCCATTTTCCTTACTTATTCATGTTTCTGTTTGCAATTTGAGCTAAACTTTTAAAAGGTCGACAGTTTCTTTTCCTTTCTTTAATTGATTCTCCTGTCCTACCAACATATTTGATGGTTTCTATGGCATGGAAGTCTCTTCTGTGTTTTTCCTGGTACTAAAGTGTATCATGAACGGTTATCCTCCATCCTAAATGTCAAGGGAAAACTCGACATGCAGTGGACTCTTAAACCTTGGTTAAAGATCTCCCTCTCCCTCTCTTTCTCCCCATAGCAGGGGGGCTTTGTAAGGGCAAGTCCTCTTTTATGCTTATGTCCTGGACATTAAGTTGACTTACTTTCTAGTTTCTCTCCCTATATCCTGACTTCAATAAGAACAATCAGCTCAGTGGACAATTTCAGGTTGTTTCTGACTCTACTTATCAATCATGGATTACTGATTTTAAGAGTAAATCAAAACCTGAGGTGTCGATGGTTTCTGGAATTTTATACTTTTATTGACTAAATACAGAACAATTCATTCTATGGGGCATGGGTAAAGTCATGTGTATCCATGTATTCATTCTCTGTTTATTTAAAAAAATGATTGTCTTGACCCGTATTTCAACCTTTGAAGAAAATCAAACATCAGCTCTTCTATAGTTCTGTAATTGTGATTCCCCTCCCTCTGAATTCCTTGCAGATTATAAAGATATTTGCTTTGGTTGTAATTGTGGTTAAATTATTTCACAATCTCTGCATACTTCACCTCGGAGACAATATTGTAACTTTCATATGACATGGCCCCCCAATTCCATAGTATTTGTGTACCTGTTGTATTTTTCTCTAGCATGATGCTCCAAATGGCAAGCTTGTAATTTTCAGGAAGAATGATGAACTCCGAAAAGATGCTGTTGATGCACTCTGTTGTTTAGCTCATGCGTTAGGGGAGGATTTCACCATTTTCATCCCATCAATCCACAAACTCTTACTAAAGCATCGATTGCGGGTCCGTTCTTTTACCTGAATTATTGTTATTTGACTTGCTTATACAACAACCTTCTCTTGGGTTTGACTATTTTCTCCTCCATTATATTTCATAGTTGATATGACTATTTTCTCCTCCTGAATTTCAATTTAAGTTCTTTCTGTTGTCAGCATAAAGAATTTGAAGAAATTGAAGGACGCTTGAGGAGACATGAACCTATAATCTTGGGGAGTACAGCTGCACAAAGAATGAGCAGACGACTTCCAGTGGAGGTTATTAGTGACCCTTTAAATGATATGGATAATGATCCTTATGAAGATGGGGTTGACATGCAACGACATCTCAGAGGCCATCAGGTAACTTTGTCTTATGAGCGCATGCTCATAGGTTATTGTTACTGATTTTTGTTTTGTTTATAGGCTATACCAAGTCTTTAAGTAAAAGTCTAGGTTGCTAGCTCTGGATATTTTGTTAGTGTGCATGTTAAAAGCTATAAATATTATATGATTTCGGCTATTAAGTTAATGGGCATGGTTTTGATTGTCAAATGATTATCCAACTTAAAAAGCTTAAGTTATTAGGTGAGACCAAGACAGTTTTATAATACATTCAGATATTCCCTCAAGTTGTAGCCCCTAGGGCTTGAATCTTGGACAAAACACGGGCACATACCAAGTAAGAAGCATATTGTACACATTGTAGCATTCTAGCACTGACTAATAAGCTATAATACTGGTGCATTGTGCGTATCTAAAAATAGTGGAATCCTATTCTAAAATTGCCTATTGCAGACCTACCCTTAATAGATAAATTACCCATGCTTTAAGCCAACTGGCTCGTGTTTGGGTTGGCATGTTAAAAATATCAAGTTTACTGTTCTGGTGCATGGCATTTTATCTCAGCCATGCCTTTATTATTTTGTCTTGTTGTTTGGTTTAATTAATGTAATTTTGTGCAGGTTAATGATGGTAGATTACGCACTGCTGGGGAGGCTTCTCAGCGCAGTACAAGAGAAGATTGGGCAGAGTGGATGAGGCATTTGAGCATTGAACTTCTAAAGGAGTCTCCTTCTCCAGCATTAAGAACCTGTGCAAGGCTTGCACAGTTACAGGTATGGACAATAGCAGTGTTTATGACCTACCCTTGTTGTTTCCATTCTGATCCACAACTTTTGTAGCCTTTTGTTGGACGGGAGTTATTTGCTGCTGGTTTTGTTAGCTGCTGGGCACAACTGAATGAGTCTAGTCAGAAACATTTGGTTCGGAGTTTGGAGATGGCATTTTCATCCCCAAATATTCCTCCAGAGATTCTAGCAACGCTTCTTAACTTGGTATGTCTAGTCTTCATATGGACTCTTATTTTTGATTAATAGTTTAAGAAATCACATTGTGGTTTAAGATGGAAATATTTTTGCCATCCTTGTGGCTTATTTTTGATTAATATGGACTCTTCCAGATATTGATGCTACAGGTGGCTTAGAAACAATTCATTGAAATTAGTCCCTTTTTCTTTCATTTTTCCCCTTTTACCCGCATAGTAATGAATAATAAATTTTGGGCAAATCTTGCTAGAGTAAGTAAAGCTCAAATTATTTTTGGTTTTCCATTTCTTCCACATTTGAAAATTTAAGCGCAAAATTTCCCAAACTTTTAGGCTATTATATAAATTTTACCGGGATTTACCTGAATCTTCACATGATGCATAATTTTGCAATTAAAAAATATTTCGGTAATGGTCATGATTTCTCATGAAATTATTTCTGGTAATATTTATCCTTTTGTGGTTGCCCCTATTAATGATAATTGGAAATTAGGTTTGTGCATTGAGATTAAAGGAACAAATTATAGGGACATGCAGGATTTAGTTTTATAATCCGTTGGCATTATTAAGTAGTCCCTTGCTATTTTATCTGATATGTGGTGCCAGCATTATAAAATTTGTCAAGAGGAGTCATTGTGAAGCTGGACAGCCTTGAAAATTGAAAATTTAGTGTGTTAGATGGGAATTATGGTCAGGTTGTAATGTATGTTGAGTTGGGCTTGGATTAAAGATGTGTTTTAGGAGAATAGGGGGGTCAATTTGGGCTGTGAATAATAATAAGTGATTTTAGCATTAAGAAATTTGAACATAAGAAAGAAGAAGAGAGAGTGTTTAGTGAAAAGGAAGAAGAAGTAATAACACATGGTTAAAATTTTTAAACCCAATCAAATACTTGTAATTTTAATTTAAATTCCTAGATTCGCAAAAAACCCTAGTAGTCCTGTTCTAAACACAAAATAAAAATCTAAGTAGGAAAAGGAAAACACAATAAAAAAACTCCTAACTAATAGTCAGGTCCTAAATAAAATAAGATTCTGAATCTTATTAACATTCCTGATTAAAACTAAATCCTAAATACTCTAGTTTTACAGGATATGTTAAAATATACAGTAACTGTAATTTCTGAACCTTTCTCTCTCATTGACCTTATCCCATTGTTTCATCTTTGCTCCTAAAATATGAAAAGGAAGTTAAAAATAATGTATGTAGTCCTTGTGGATTTTGACATGCTTGCCCTGCTCTGCTATTAGATGAAGGGTGCACTGTTTATCTTATTGATGTTTCTTTGCAGGCAGAGTTCATGGAACATGACGAGAAACCTCTACCTATAGACATCCGCCTTCTTGGTGCTCTTGCAGATAAGGTTTTTTTCCTACTAATATGCAACTCTATAGTTGCACAGCCTTCATGCTTCTGTCTATATTAAAAGTTGTTAATTTCATTTTTTGCTTATGGTGAATGCTACATTCTAGTGTCGTGCATTTGCCAAGGCTTTGCATTATAAAGAAATGGAATTCGAAGGTTCACGCACCAAGAAGATGGATGCCAATCCTGTTGCTGTAGTTGAAACTCTCATTCATATAAATAATCAGTTACACCAGCACGAGGTCTGTTTTGAGGAAGAGTTATGTTTTACTTCTTGTACCTTTTTGCTGCCTCTTAAAAACTTTCTGTCAGGTTGTCTTAATTTCTGATCATTCTTATCTCATCCATTGCTGATTCTTAGGCTGCTGTTGGAATATTGACCTATGCCCAACAACTCTTGGATGTTCAACTTAAGGAGTCATGGTATTATCAAGCATTGATTTGAAATGAATATATTTCTGTACACTGAATAAAACATCGATGTTTATTATTTCAGATAAAAATATCTTATACTTCAATTTTCCTATATTGTTGTAGGTATGAGAAGTTGCAACGGTGGGATGATGCTCTCAAAGCATATACTGTCAAAGCCTCCCAAGTTTCGAGTCCACATCTTGTACTGGAAGCTACATTAGGTTTGCTTTAATTAGTCATTGTTGGTTGTTACAACTACTTGATTTATTTTCATCTCTATAGTTAATTTATTGGAGCCATCCCATCATACCAACCTACCTTTTTATATCAAAATCTGATCTTGGATCTTTTTTGCTATGTGCTTAAAATTAAGAGGAAATTGGTGGAATCAAAGGAAGAATTTGGCTGTGTTATCAGGGAACCACTAATTTCTTAAAGCTGGTTCATGTATCTACTGATTGTATCAAATGTTTGGTATGGCTATTCAATGGTGTCAACACACCCGATACCTAAGATGCTACCTAGGGTCATTCATGGGTCAGGATAGCCTAGGAAGTTGGATACCCCATAAGGATTCTCTCTTATTGTGTTTTTTTTTTGTTCTATGGGGAGACCCATTGGTTGCAATCTGGGTATTCCTTGTCGCTTTCATAATGTGTGTGGGTTTCGATCCAAGTTTTTTGGTATGATGCTAAGTTGGTGCAGCCTGGGAAGAGGAAAACAACACTAAACAGAAATTATAGCTGAATATTGACTGAAACAGAAAAGAAAATTGAAGTTGGAACAAGAAAAAGAGGCCTGAAGTTTACAGAGAAATCTCTGAAATCTTAAATTGATTCATAGAATTAAAATATTGACTTGTAAAAATATCCCTGTAGACAATCATACTAGTTAAGACTCTAGCCCTAATTCTTGTAGGAAAAAAATTTCTCTTTTAGAAGTCAAATGCTATTCACATGAAAACTAAATAATCAAAATAACTTCAAGATTTACAGCTAAAAGAAAAATAATACGGAAAATATTAGAAACCTTGTGCATTACAAGTGACTACTAGCTAAGCTAACCTGTATTCTCTCTGCTTGTACTGGATGTCCCTTTTGGTTTGCTGAAAGATCATTTTTGAATGAGGCATTTTTTACTGGTGATGGAAGTTACCTAGAGGCATCGGGCCATTGGGCCTGCATTACCTTGATGGCCTATTCTTGCAATGATATCCTCCTTAAATCATCTGTTTAGATATTGAACTTCATAGTCAGCTTCCTCCCATGTTTAGATATTGAATACGGGGATGCATTACTTTTTTATACTTCCATATTCCAAGAGTTTAAAGATCTTGATTTGCGTCCTGAAATTAATCATCCTTGTGTTCTATGCAGGGAGGATGCGTTGCCTTGCTGCATTAGCTCGTTGGGAAGAGCTTAACAACCTATGCAAGGAATATTGGACACCAGCTGAGCCATCTGCTCGATTGGAAATGGCCCCAATGGTTGTTTTCTGAACTTCATGAAGATATTTGAACTTATCCCTGTGGATGCTTATTTTTTTGTGATGCGTTTGTTTCAGGCTGCCAGCGCTGCTTGGAATATGGGTGAATGGGATCAGATGGCAGAATATGTGTCTCGGTTAGATGATGGTGATGAAACCAAACTTCGGGGTTTGGGAAATACTACTGCTAGTGGTGATGGAAGTAGCAATGGCGCATTCTTCAGGGCTGTGCTGTTAGTTCGTAAAGAGAAGGTACTCTTTGAATTAGATCTATATTAGTTCCAATTTATTTGTTTTTTTTTTTTGTTCTGCGTTGTTAATCATTTCATTGTTACCATTGTTTCTGCAAGTATGATGAAGCTCGTGAGTATGTTGAGAGAGCTAGGAAGTGCTTGGCAACTGAGCTTGCTGCTTTGGTTAGTTTCTTATTTTGTTACTATACTTCCAATTAAGCATTGGTTTTTAAGTTAGCTTTTGCATACCTGACTTCTCTTTCCAGATGAAATTCTTTCTTACCAACAATTATGATTTCTCAAGGTATTTTCTTCTCTAGGTTCTGGAAAGCTATGAACGTGCTTACGTCAATATGGTCCGTGTTCAGCAGCTGTCAGAACTAGAGGAGGTTTGCTCGATAGTTTTTTGTGAATTTATCAACCTTTTTTGTTCTGTTTCTGCATACAGGCATAGAAATTAAACAGGAGTATGGAGTTGTAATTTGATTTTTAACAGGTAATTGACTATTGTACACTTCATGGGGGAGGTCCTGTTGGTGATGGACGACGGGCCCTTGTTCAAAATATGTGGACAGAGAGGATACGAGGAGCAAAGAGAAATGTTGAGGTAGAGATGATTGTAGACTCTCTCCCTCTCCCGTGCATTCTTGTTTCCTACAAATTGACTGAAGTTGAGATATTTTCCTGCAAGTGAATATTGCTAGATATGATGTGGTGGTAAATGAGTTTTCCAGGATGTATGATTGTGAAAATGATGTCACTTGAGGATGAGTAGGTCATGGCATTGAAGGCCAGGTTAAAACATATAGGAAGTCGATGAGAGTTTATTGACTATTGCTTCCCACTTTCAGTGAAAAGCTTTTATGGATAATGACAATTGTTTTCACTCTGATCTGTTTGACCATTTTTATGCTTGATTTCTCAGGTCTGGCAACTTCTTTTGGCTGTAAGAGCGCTTGTACTGCCTCCAACAGAAGACATTGATAATTGGCTCAAGTTTGCTTCTCTTTGTCGAAAAAGTAGTCGGATTAGTCAGGCTAGATCCACTTTGGTTAAACTTTTACAGGTCAGGGGTACATGTCTTGAGAAACTAACAAAGATATTAATTTTGGGATTGACTTTTATTTGTCTTTGCATGCTGAAATCTTGTTTTGTATTATAAACAGTATGACCCTGAGACATATCCTGAAAATGTGCAATATCATGGTCCCCCTCAAGTAATATTGGCATACTTGAAATATCAATGGTCTCTTGGGGAGGATCACAAGCGAAAAGAAGCATTTGCTAGGTTGCAGGTGTGTATAACTGATTTAGCTGTGATCCTGTCAGACACATTGCCTTATTCATATAGTCTCATTTGCTAATTCTGATTCCGATTCTCTTGCTGCATATTTATCTTAACTGCCCAATCACTTTTACAGGATTTGGCCATAGAGCTTTCAAGTGCCCCAAATATGCAATCAATCACACCACCAGGTTTAATGGGCAGCACGGGTCAAAATGTCCCACTGCTGTCACGTGTATATCGTACACTTGGAGCCTGGAAGTGGACACTTTCTCCTGGTTTGGATGATGATTCCATACAAGGTGGCTGCTTCCTTTCCCCACTAATTTCGGCAAGAAATTGAGTTTTTCTTGTCTTGTTTTTTATTTATTCATTGTTTTTTTCCTTTGTGCAGATATTCTTTCATCATTCAGGAATGCCACCCAGTATGCAACAAATTGGGGAAAAGCATGGCACTCATGGGCTTTGTTCAATACAGCAGTGATGTCACAGTATACATTAAGAGGGTTTCCAAATGTAGCCTCACAGTTTGTTGTTGCTGCGGTCACTGGATATTTTCATTCAATAGCCTGTGCAGCAAATACTAAAGGGGTTGACGATAGTTTACAGGTAAATAATACTTATATATGGGATTCCTAAAAGAAAGTGGACCTATTGACTAAAGCTTTCACTATAAACTTTGATCTTTTCATTGATGACTTATCTATTGGTTATTCTTTTTATTTGTTCTTCTTTCGACATTGTAGCTTTAGTCACTCTGTTGAATAGGCTCCTTGTGGTTGTTATAAGAGATGGAGACTATGGTGGGAATCTGGTCATAATTTCAATGAACTGCAGTTTGTACTTTCAAATTTATACGGAGATGTCTTAGCATGCATGTGATCGTTTTTACTGCTGTTGGTATGAATTTATATCTTGACGCCTGCATTTTTCGCAAGAAAGAGGAGTGTTGTTTTTATGCATTGTTTCCCATTTTCCTGATATGCTAATACTTAAAATGGGTATTGTCTTTAATTGTGCTATATTTTTTCAGGATATACTCCGCCTTCTTACCTTGTGGTTCAACCATGGTGCTAGTGCAGAAGTTCAGATGGCACTGCAGAAAGGATTTGCTCATGTTAATATCAACACATGGCTTGTTGTTCTACCTCAAATTATTGCCAGGATACATTCGAATACCCATGCTGTGAGAGAACTAATTCAATCACTACTGGTGCGAATTGGACAAAGTCATCCACAGGTGAGCATTTTCCGCTTGATGCTTTCCAAATTGATGACCATGATGTTTTAGGTTGGGCTATTAGATAGAAGAACTGAAATATAAAATTGTTGAGTTTGTTGGAATTCCATTTAACAATTTAGGACCTTTTCAAATCAATTTTGCACTATAAAATGGCATTTGCTTATTGTTTCTTTGAGTTAATATTCTGTTGTATTTCTTTTCTTTAAGCATGGGTAAAAACTTCTGAAAGTGAGAATATCCTGATTGAATTGAAGTAAAAAACACAAGTTTTAAAAATTCTTATTGCAGTAACTGGATTTTGACTGCTCTATACCTACAAGGTGGGAATCTTCCTTTATTCAACACGTTGAGTCTTCCAATACATTCATAAAGGCTACTTTGGATGCACAATTTTTACTTTGCATTTAGATTCTTAAGATAGATGTCTCTCTTAACTCAAATTCTTCCGGACCTCTGCATGTGTTTGAGGAATTGATATTTTATTGCAGGCTCTTATGTATCCTCTTCTTGTGGCTTGTAAATCTATAAGCAATTTACGTAAAGCAGCTGCTGAGGAAGTGGTAAACAAAGTTCGAAAGCATAGTGGTGTGCTTGTGGATCAGGTTAATTAAGTTTTCTATTTGCAATAAGTTAATTGTTTATTGTAGTTTGGTTTATCTTAAGAATGATCTCCTTTTACATGTAGGCACAACTTGTATCGACAGAATTAATTAGAGTCGCTATACTTTGGCATGAAATGTGGCACGAGGGACTGGAAGAAGCAAGTCGTTTATATTTTGGCGAACATAACATTGAGGGAATGCTAAAGGTGTTAGAGCCTCTGCATAAAATGCTCGAGGAGGGTGCTGTGAAGGAGAATATTACTATAAAAGAGAGAGCATTCATTGAGGTTGCTACTAATATCATTGCACTAGTCATTTCATATTTTTCCTCTGCGGTATCTGCCATCAGTGCATATGATCTTACTTTGAAATTGTTTTGAATTCTTAAGCACAGTTCAATTATTGAATTTTGGATCTTGCCTTTTTTTAGTCTGAATGTGTCACGGGAATTAATTATGTACTAATTAGGAAAGTAATTATAAGTTATAAGTAGTAGTGTTTTAGTAGAACACTTATACTTTCATACTTAGCCCTAATTTGTAGCTAGGTTTATTGTCTATTTAATAGACAGGACACTCAAGAAGAAAGGCATTCAATTCATATTCAGTACAATTTTGACATAATGTTCCATGTTTCCATTTTTATTTATTGAATCAGTTGACTACCTTTATGTTGAAACCTATTTGTAATTTTCGAACTGGGTCATTTCTTGAAGCATCAAGCATTATGGCACACTGTTTCATTTATACATTTCGCTGATAACCATAAGCTGTTATGACTGCAGGCATACCGACATGATTTGTTACAGGCATGGGACTGTTGCATGAAGTACAAGAAAACTGTAAAAGAGGCGGAGCTTACTCAGGTATGATAGCTTGATGAAATGATAAATGTAAGTTTTTATTCATGTCTTTTCAACTGGTTAAGAAAATGACAAACATTTTTTTGTGCATATGAATCTGCCTTGGGGTGGATGGTTTGGTTGGAAAATCGTTGCCCTCCTTCTGATTGCCATTTTCAGAACATGGATCTTTTCCTTTTTGCCTTTATACATAACTTTCATGTCAAAGCATAAAAAAACATCAACTAATTTTTAGATTGCCACTTAGTTTCATCAGAGTAACCTCTTAACTGAGCTATTTATTGTATTTACGAGCCATTCTTTTTTCAATTTACTCACTTTTTATTAATGATCCAAATAACTGTACACTGCATTTGTCCTGCATGCAATCACCCTCTGTAGGTTGCAATTTAAGCCATGTCCATTAAGGACATAGTTTAGGTGAAATTATACACTTTCTGCCTCTCTTTCTAAATGCTGATACCAACAAAGCCTTAATATAACAAGTCAGGGCCAGCTATATCTAAATTTTTGCACCATTTGGTGCAATCATAAACCAAATCCATCTCCATATCAAGGTTGTTTAAGTCATTCAATACCACTTCCATCCACAATTTTTGGTCCCCCTCTGCCTCCTTCCAGCATCTCCTTTTGATTTCTCTGAATCAGTGCCTCTATTGGCCTGCTCTAACCCAAATCATGTTAGTCGTTCTTCTCTCCTTTATCTTCAATTTTCCAAACAGTGGAAAAAACTGTTATTTCTAATTTTTCCTTTTTATTTGTTGCCATTACTCCATCTTAGCATGCACATATCAACTACATTCATTTTATGGGTATGCTGTTTTCTTGCCCGAGATTCACTCCTATACACCATGTTTGGCCTACCATGTCATGCAGAACATACCTTTCACTTGTAAAGTTTTTTTTTTATATATATATATATATATATCTTTTGATGGAAAAGGAAGTTTTGAATGAAAATATGCATGAATGAAGAACGGGAAATATACCTAAAATACCAAGAGGAGGAACATATGTTTCCATAGCTGAAGTAATCTAGTCACATGTTAGGCTTGCTTAGTTGAAGCTATGGATGGGGAGGTGTGTGCTTTTATCAAAACCGAGAAGAAGCTAATGATATGAACTATGATTTGAACAGGCATGGGATCTATATTATCATGTCTTCAGACGAATAGACAAGCAGCTTCAAGTCATGACGAATCTTGACCTGCAGGCAAGAATGATATATCTTTATGTTGATTTTTAGCTTGCAATTGAAATGGAACTTATCATTCTCTGATTGTGGAAAAATAGTCTGTTTCTCCTGAGCTGGTAGAATGCTGTAATTTGGAGCTTGCTGTTCCTGGAACGTATCGTGCTGGTAATGCTAGTTAGAAGACTTATTAATTATCAAACCTCAGTTTCCTGGCTAATCCTTCAACTAGGTTTCTCATGCTTCAGATTTACCAGTAGTAACAATAGCGTCATTTGCACCTGAGCTTGTTGTTATAACATCAAAACAGCGACCCCGGAAATTGACTATTCTTGGGAGCGACGGGGAAGATCATGCCTTCTTACTGAAGGGACATGAAGATCTGCGCCAAGATGAACGTGTCATGCAGGTTAACTATGAGATATTTATTATTGTGCTCTACTGTGCTAGATGTTACTGTTTGGGTCTAATTGCTGGTTAATGCTAAAACTCCTTTGGCTGTTGTCAGCTGTTTGGATTGGTGAATACTCTGCTGGAGAATTCAAGAAAAACTGTGGAGAAGGATTTATCTATTCACCGATATGCTGTAATTCCATTATCTCCGAACAGTGGGTTAATTGAATGGGTTCCTAATTGTGACACACTACACCATCTCATTCGAGAATATAGGGATGCCAGAAAGGTACATTAAAGTTCATTCGTGGGTATTGAGGTAGTGGGGTGATTGCTGTTGAAGTTTCTGCCTTCATGTGTTTAGTATATGGTTATGTCGGTATTTTGTGATGAGACAACTGCAATTGATGGATTCCTGTTTGTCTTAATCATTTCAGATCACCCTAAATCAAGAGCACAAACATATGCTCCATTTCGCTCCAGATTATGACAATTTACCGCTCATAGCTAAAGTTGAAGTCTTTGAGTATGCTCTTGACAATACTGAAGGGAATGACCTGGCTAGGGTATGGAATGAAATTTCATCTCTACAAAATTTACTCCTTCCTCCCCTACGGAAACTATTTCACTTTATCAAGTCATGTTATCTGCTAGGTTCTTTGGTTAAAAAGTCGCACTTCTGAGGTATGGCTAGAAAGGAGAACAAATTACACACGGAGTTTAGCAGTCATGAGCATGGTATGTGTTCACCTTGTATTATTGTTTAGCAGTCATGAATATATTATGTGTCTGCCTTGTATTATTTAACAGCTTTCTCAAAGGATTCCATCCCTTGATTAATGAAACTCTCATTGAATGCATTATATTGCCATTCTAGCTGACTGGTAAGTTTTCCAAACAAACTTGCCATAAAATTGAATCTTGTTTTAACTTGAATACGTCACCGGGGATAACTTTTTGGCCATATTTGACAATCATTTCTGGTTCCATATAGATGAATAGTGTCTAAAAGATTTAAGACAGAGAAGCAGATAATCCCAAATCATTGGGTCATTTATACCTTTCAACTGTTCCAGATTATGAACATTTTCTGGTGATTTTCTTTTTTTTAATGATCAGGGAAATGAGGTTTTGATGCAAATAGATGTTGGATTCTAAGTTTTAATTCCTAACCAAAGAAGTTGCTGCTGGCCATCTCATGTTCTTTTGTCTACCAGGCGTTTTTAACCTTGCTTTGTTTCTATCAAATAAATCAATAAAGCTGCTTTGTTTTGATTCAGGGCACCTATAATATTTTTCCCTTAATTCACTCTCTTTATAGTTGATTGTTTGATTGAAAACATAGTAATTATTAAACGCTAATTGCTTTTTTTCAGGTTGGTTACCTTCTTGGCTTAGGTGATCGACACCCTAGTAACCTTATGCTGCATCGCTACAGGTATATAATGATTAGAACAAAGCAGGGAAAGAAAAGTGTTAGTTTTTGGGATTAATCGTACTTGTTATGTTTTGCAGTGGAAAGATCTTGCATATTGACTTTGGAGATTGCTTCGAAGCTTCAATGAACCGGGAAAAGTTTCCTGAGAAGGTGCATTCTAGTAAATATTGCATTAACATATGCTTCCTAATGCACATGATGGTTCTTCGAATTTAAAATGTGGTGGTGCGCTTAAAATTATATTTTCAATGTAGGTTCCTTTCCGCTTGACAAGAATGCTTCTGAAAGCTATGGAGGTTAGTGGTATAGAGGGCAATTTCCGCTCTACTTGTGAAAATGTGATGCAAGTTCTCCGAACACACAAGGATAGTGTTATGGCCATGATGGAGGTATGGACACTGAAGTTTATATTTCTATTTTGTACTTCTATGAGCCTGCTCCATAGGGAAACTAATATCAAATTAATTGCATGTTTTGAATATCTTCTGAAAGTCCACATTTGTAGAACTGTGGATACCGGTGAAAACGACAGCAATCAATGTGTACAAGAAGTTTAAAAATTTGCAATAGTACAAATGATACAAGACTATTAATTGTGTGAAAAACAATTATACATGTCGTTTCTTAACTAACAAGAAATTTATAGTGTCGAGGTAAATATATTCAGTTCAAGGAAGAAAAAAGGTAAAGGTTTTCAGTTGGTTAATATATTGGTCTTGTTTTCAATACAATTCTTAAAGGAAAACATAGATTCTTGTTTGTTGAAATGACAATGAGGTAAGTCAATCCAGTTCCTCTATTTTTCAGGCTTTTGTTCATGATCCTCTCATCAATTGGCGCCTTTTCAACTTTAATGAGGTCCCACAAATGTCAATGTTCACCAATAGTCATGTCCCTGCTGTTGTGAATGCTGACGAATCTGCTCCTAGTAGAGAGCTCCCTCAACCTCAACGCGGTGCTCGTGAGAGGGAACTTCTTCAGGTATCATAGTATCTTAAATTTAGAAACCTTTTTCTTCAATGATGTTTATATATTCAACTGGTTTTATGTAGGCTGTCAATCAGCTTGGTGATGCTAATGAAGTTTTGAATGAACGTGCTGTGGTTGTCATGGCCCGGATGAGTAATAAACTGACTGGACGTGATTTCTCCACATCTTCATTTACTGCAAGCTCTATCCAACATGCAGTAGATCACAGCTCCTTGATTTCTGGAGATACCCGTGAAGTAGATCATGGCTTATCTGTTAAATTGCAAGTTCAGAAATTAATAATTCAAGCCACGTCACATGAAAATCTGTGCCAAAATTATGTTGGGTATGATGTCAATGTGCCTTCGTGCCTTCTTTTTACTTGTTTATACACGTTTTTGTAACAAGGTGGCAAACACTGGCCAGTAAGTGTTTAAAGATTACATGCTGGTCAATGTTGCTTTTGTTGGTATAATATGCATGGTTTCATTTAACTTGTTGGCAGAAATGACAGCTGAACGAAGGTGGCATTGAACAGTTCCTTTTCACTTTTAATTTCATCATAAAAACTTTGTTTCATGTCATTTTTGTCTTTTAATTTGCACTGATTGAAAGAACAATTCAAAGTTAGCAGGCTTTGTTAACTAATGATTTTTACGTTTTGCTTTTCAGGTGGTGTCCTTTTTGGTGAAGGGAAGCAACCCTGTTGTATAAAGTGTACATATGTCAATCACAGTAGACCTCGAGAAGTCCTGGTTTGCATTTTTTCTCACTGTAACTTCTGTATATAGATACCAGTTTGAAGCAACGAAAGTTGCATGTATTTTTGTATAGTGGGATGACATTTGCAATTCATGGGAATGACCATCATCCCCACAATATCACTGCTATTTATTCACCGATGTGAATTGGAATTTCACAATTACGGGAAATAATGTTTGTCTGGTTTCACACACCAAGTACTTTCCGAGACATTCTGGAACTATAACTCCCTTGACAAGACCTTTTAGCAAATTTAGATAACAGTGCATAGCTTTCAGCGAGTTTCGTGACATGGCCATTTCCATTTACATGGAAAAATATATATATTTCCGTACTTTGTACTAAAGGATACTTGAGAAAAGAAATTTTTATTTTGGTATTGGTATTGGTGATGCATAAGACGGCATTTTGAAAGCCTCATATTTTGTCATATTTTGATTTGTTGGAAGGGCTACTTGGTGTTTAGAGGTATACTTGTCTTGTGTTGCTTAAGGAAACGGCCTGTAACATTTTCCCTGCTGTTTCTTGCTTAGAGAAACGCTGATCAAAATGAAGAGAGAGAAAATGTCATTCTCGTAGGTACTCATGTACCTCCACCTGATTTGGATTAAGCCGGCTCCACATCATTTTTCGGCATTAGAGGCTTTGTCAGGTGGGTAGTTACAGAGACTTGCTTTTCCTTGAGTGGTTCATTGAAGTAGCAATTTGTGTGAAGTAGCATTAGAGGCCTTGGAACATCTTTACATCCGTCCAGACATAATTAATGTTTTCTTCTTCAGTTTCTCACAAACAATCTCAATTGAAAAGTTCTAGAATTCAAGATGCTTAGTAATAAAGTTGGTTAATTGATTAATCTTTTAGTTCAAGCAATTTAATTCGCTCTCTCTGGCCAAGGTATGCGGTGGCTTGATATAAAAAAAAAACTCAGGTGGTTACTAGCTAATGCATGTAAAAGAACCCTTTTGACATGGATTATGTAAAAATACAAATATATTTTTGGATGGTGGTTTTCTTTTGGATTAATCTTAGATGTTTCCTTTGACAAATATACATGAGTATGGAATAATCTTTTATAAAACTATGGATAGTTCCTTTAAAGTAGAAGCAAGCTGACTAAATAAAAATATTATTGTCACGCAAGGAATATACACAATTACCATCTACTTAAATCATTATTTCCTTTTAATCATTTTGTTATATGCTCACAAATCATAATTTTCATAACTCATGTCTTCTTTTTATTCTTCAAGTTTCTTTTAAGTCTATTTTTTATGATTTTTTGTCTAGTATTATAATAATAGTTATATTTTTAAAGTGTTCTTAGCTTGTAAATGTATTGAAATAATTTTTTTTTTAACAAATATTTTTATATCAAAATAATCTAAAACTATTAAAAAGTTAATTTAAATCAAAGAAGAATTTTTTTTTTAATATTTCTAAAATACAAGATGAAGCATGTTCTGCATGGTTTGTCAATTTGCAATTCCTATCCCAGAAAAAAAAAAAAAAAAAAAAAAAAAAAAACTTCACCCTATTCCTAGTTCCTAGCCACAAAAGCCACCCAATGGACACGTCACTTCTTCTCACGTAAGTTCCATATAACATCTACTCGCTAAAATAAGCCCACTCGTTTAACACAGCAACCAAGACCCACCTCTTGTCTTCATCACCTGCCTTCGTTTCCCTAGAAAGAAACGCAAAAGTTCACTTCTTCTGATTTTATTTTCTATCTTTGAAAAATGATTTGAAGTGCTCTCATTAATCATAGACTCATCATTCTCTTGATACTAAACGCCACTTCAGAATGGCTTATCTAAACATGTTGAAATCAACTCTCTCGCCAATTTCCATTTCCGCGTCAAAAAACTTTCCTGGGAAACCTAATTCCAGGAAAACAGTTCATAAGTTGAGAACATTTTATGGCATCTCAAGAAGATATTATGAGAAACAGCAAAAGTTTAAGGTCTTTTGCTCAGTCCGAGAAGAAGATAATAGTAAAAGAAATGGCAAGTTTGGTTTTTGATTTTCATGTCGAAGTTTCGAACTTTATTGGTTTTTGGGTTCTTATATTTAAAGGATATTTGTTGATATTTTATGCTATTTGTTTGCGGGTTTGCTTAGTGAAAAGGGTTTTCGTAATATATATTTTTATGCAGGGGAAGAGCCACCAGAGTCTTTGTTTATGAAGGAACTGAAGAGGAGGGGTATGACTCCGACTTCATTGCTTGAAGAGACCAATAGAGGCAATTATGGAGTGGAAGATGAAATGAGAATTGGAGAGGAAGATTGGGGTTTCTCTAAAAGAAACTCAGTATCAACTGAAATTGATAAAAGTATGTTTAATCAAAGGGAGAAGTCAGTGGCTCTTAATAGTGAAGGACTTGAGGTTAATTTTGTTTCTTTGCCCTTTGTTTATTTCTCAAAGCTTTTTTTCCGCTTGCTTATTTGTCAAAGAATTGCTTAAATGTTCTATTAATAATGCCATACCAAAACTTGAGCAACAATCGTGGGAGAATTATTTGGTGTGTATACATCCTTACCTATGTGTAAAGGTTATTCGAACTTGCACTACTCCTAAATGAACCGTTATTATTTTGTTCATGTTGAAGCTCCTGGTACTGTTTGTAATCTAAAGCTGTTCTAATGAGATTGTGTTTTTTATGTCTTACCATATGGCTATAAGTATTTGACAGTTGCGTGTGTTTCTCTCGACCAAATGAGATATGATTATTTATTTAGTCTCCTTTTCAATTGGAAATTGAGTAGAGTTCTAATTTTGCATTTGCACATCTAAGCTCAGGTGTTCTAAGATGGGCTTACATTTCACCTCTGTTCCAGGGATTAATTCCTCGGGCTAAACTTCTGCTTGCAATTGGAGGAGCTTTCTTCATGGGAGTTTGGCCATTGATTCTCATAACCGCTGCATCTTTTTCCGCTGTCTACTCTGTAAGTTATCTTTCTGCCACACCCATGACTGTTATATGTTGCCATGGATCATTGCCAATTCGTTCAGCGCTTATTTGTCTGAACCTGGTGCTGCATGAGGTTAAGTTGTTTTTATTTTCTAAAAATAGATTGTACCATGGATCTGTGCCAATTCCGTTGTCAGTATTTCTACATTGACATGTTATTCATCTATTTGAGATATGCTTTTTGGTGGAAGGTGATCAGCTTATGTGGCGTATGGAAACTTGAGATCTGAAAGTAGCTACTGTCGTATAATTTGTTTTTGTTTGGACTCTGTATGTATACTTGTTTTACAAGTTACCATTATTATGATCATACATACGAATGGCTTGGCAGTTAGATCAGACTTAGTTTATATACACAAACAAGAAAGGTAGCATAACATAAAATATTTCTTCAAATTTGGTTCATTGTATGTTGTTGAGGAAGATTCAGCAAACTAGTGGCATAGCATCAAATTGAACAATCATGTAGTTTGCTCTATACCTAAGTATATGATTGGTTAGGCCAAGGAGAACTTTGGTTAACTATGAGGCATCTTATACTGCAGCAATTACTTACTGACTTTTTTTTTTTTTTGAGTTGGATGCCAGCTGCTTTAACCCTCTATTTCAATTCTGGAACATTCTACTACTAGGTTAAAAATAAAAAACAGAAAAATGATAGAGTTGATAATTTTCTTCTCTATTGAGTTGCAAGTCCACATCTTGTTATTTTTGCATGATGTCACATACATTCTTTTATAGCCACAGGGAGGGGCATATCGATGGAAGCTTGATTTGAGTTTGAATTTAAGGTGGTTGAGATTTTGGCATTTATAAAGCCTTGTAAATTTTCATTTGGACCTTTCCCAGCTAGCTTCTCTTATAAATCTCTTTGTTTTGTCTCTGTCTCTGCATATGCTTTGGTCGATCAATTGGCTGTCGGTGCTTTAGAGAGACTCAAGTAGTCTCTCTCATCAAATTGGTTGCGCATAACTTATCTGTGTGTCACGGAAACTAGTTGCTAATAAGTTTCCTCTTTTCATAAACAGTTCTTCGGGACAAGTTTCGTCCATGACGGAAGCGATGCGCCAACCTCACCTCCACAACATGTCGATCCATATGAGCTGCTGGAAGATGAAAGAATATCTCAAATAGCTCCTAGTTTAAAATGAACTGGCAAAAAAAACTCGTGTAAAATCAGTTTCTTAATAGTCCAGATATAGATTCTGTAGCATATCCTCCATCTTTGTAAATGCTGTCATGCCACTTTCCATTACTCAACAATTGGATCTCCAGCATCTGTCACGATATTTTCAATTTCCAGTTGCTTGCTTGGAACGACAGGAAAGATGTGTATTGGTCTCATTGATTATGCAGCAGGGTTTAAATTTTGGGTTATGACCTGTATTGGTCTCATTGTGCATGTAATGATATTTCATTTTAGTACATTCTTAAACATCTCGTTTTTATGAATCCTTCTGAGTCAATGTGGTTTGGCGAAGATTTGAGTTGACTTTAGAAAGGCTTTTTTTATGAAACAAGTTTTGTTTTTTTTTGTTTTGTTTTTTTGAATTTATTTTTTATATTAATACATAAAATCAATTAAAAAACTCAAAAAAAAAAAAGAGTTCCAATCACATAGATATATATGTAAATGAAGATCGAAGTACTGAAGCAAAGGCAGACAGTCGCCAATCACATTCCATATAGAATAAGAAACAAGTAGTAGCTTTAGCATAAAAAAGGTTCTTAAAACACCTTTGAAAACACGACACTTGGCACTGCCAAACAACAACTCATATCAAAGTGCCGTGCGATCAGGCACCTCACATGTACTCCTCACCGTCTTCATCCTCACCCTCGGCTGATTCCGCGCCTACCTCTTCATAATCCTTCTCGAGTGCAGCAAGATCCTCACGCGCCTCGGAGAACTCACCCTCCTCCATGCCCTCACCAACATACCAGTGAACGAAAGCGCGCTTGGAGTACATGAGGTCAAATTTATGGTCAATGCGAGAGAACACCTCAGCAACACTGGTGGAGTTGGAGATCATGCATACAGCCCTCTGGACCTTGGCAAGATCACCACCAGGAACAACTGTGGGTGGCTGGTAGTTGATACCACACTTGAATCCGGTGGGGCACCAGTCGACAAACTGAATTGTACGCTTGGTCTTGATGGTGGCAACTGCAGCATTGACGTCCTTGGGCACAACATCACCACGGTACATCAGGCAGCAGGCCATGTACTTGCCATGGCGAGGATCACACTTTGCCATCATAGATGCAGGTTCGAAGGCACTGTTGGTGATTTCAGCAACAGAGAGTTGTTCATGGTAGGCTTTCTCGGCAGAGATGACTGGTGCATAGGAGGAAAGCATGAAGTGGATTCTAGGGTAGGGGACCAAGTTGGTCTGGAATTCAGTGACATCCACATTCAAAGCACCATCGAACCTCAGAGAAGCGGTCAGGGAGGAAATGACCTGCAAATTCCATGCAAAGAGTGAGGTCAGTTCAGCACCATCTTTAAATTTGCAAAAACTACAGAATTGAAGTTTCCTATATGAAAATCAACAAAAGCATTGAATACAAAAGCATATGTTGTATGTCTATCTGAGCATCAATAAATCAACAAAAGCATCCCAGGAAGGAGTAAATGTATTGTATACCTGAGAGATAAGTCTATTGAGGTTGGTATAGGTGGGTCGCTCAATGTCAAGAGAACGCTTGCAGATATCGTAGATGGCTTCATTGTCAAGAAGCACGGCCACATCAGTGTGTTCCAACAGGGAGTGAGTTGAGAGGACACTGTTGTAGGGCTCGACAACAGATGTAGAGACCTGAGGAGATGGATAGACAGTGAATCCCAACTTGGATTTCTTTCCATAGTCAACTGACAAACGCTCCAAGAGAAGGGATCCAAGACCAGATCCAGTGCCACCGCCAACAGCATTGAATACAAGGAAACCTTGCAGTCCAGTGCAGTTGTCAGCAAGCTTTCTGATACGGTCTAAGCACAGGTCAACAATTTCCTTGCCAACTGAAACAATAAAGACAATCATTAGAATCATAAACTCACCAGTCTATACAAAAAAGGAAAACGAAGAGACAATAATGGACACTTACTGGTATAGTGTCCACGGGCAAAATTGTTGGCAGCATCTTCCTTGCCACTGATGAGTTGTTCAGGGTGGAAAAGCTGGCGGTAAGTCCCGGTTCTGACTTCATCAATGACAGTGGGCTCAAGATCTACAAAGACGGCACGTGGGACGTGCTTCCCGGCACCAGTTTCACTGAAAAAGGTGTTGAAGGCATCATCTCCACCACCGACAGTCTTGTCACTTGGCATCTGGCCATCAGGCTACAGAAATGATACACACACATTTATCAGTAATTCATATCGATAATGATAAAATTAAGAGAAAAAATTATATTCATATTATGATAATACCCGGTTGAATATACAAAATATTCAACAAATTCTTTTACACCAAAATAAGACAATACCAGGTTAAGACTTTACGATTCAAGCACTCGTTTGCAAAGATATACTTGTTGATCTAAGCAAAATCGATAAACGATAAGAGCTACACTAAGATCTAGAGATATTAAACAAATTCGAAAGCAATGATAAACAAATATGAACCAAATAAGAATAAAAATTCACAGATCCAATGGAAACCAAGCAAAACAAACCCAAAAATCGAAAAATTAATTTCACATCAGGTAATGTTTAGATCTAACTAAACAAACAAAAAACAATCCACAAATCCAAGCAAAAGCACTTACAAAACTCGAGATTTAAACACAAAAGTAAATGTGTGCATGTATAAAGTATGAGATCTAAAGAACATAGGAAGATATGAGACCAGAATTGACAGATCTATCGAAAGATACCTGGATACCGTGCTCGAGGCAGTAGAGTTCCCAGCAGGCATTTCCGACCTGAATACCAGCCTGACCAATGTGGATCGAAATGCACTCTCTCATTTTCGCTGATTAAGAAAGGAAAGAAAACAACAAAAGCAGATCTGGTGAAAGAAAGAAAGAGATTCGGGACGAAGGCGTTTATCAAGACGCTTCTGGAGAAATAATTGCGAGAGATGGACTTGGATGGTGGGGTTTTATAGGACAGACATGAGGGGATTTTTTTTACCGGGGTTGGTTGAGATAGGGCAACATACAGTAATGACTGCTGACGTGGTGTATTTTCATTGTGTATGTATTTACTATAGTTAGGTTATTTGTCACTTTCAATTATATTTTCAAATTTTTGCCGCTCGAGGCTAGATTTTGGTTGAATTGGAAGGCAGGAAAAGGTGGATCCGCCTGGACGTGAGTGGACCTTTACCTGGGACCGTCAGGTTGTAACCTGTTAGTGGCTTTTTCCGGTCCATATTTTTGGGACAAGTGCGCTGTCTTTTTTATTTTTAGTGCATTTGCAAAATAATTTGAAAGGATTTTTGTTATTGTGTTTTAAAAATAGTTTTGAAATTTTTTTAAAAAAAACTTGTTTTTCCTTTTAATTTTTTTTAGTGTTTTTAGGTCATTCTCATATGCCGATATCAATAAGGATTTTTAAAAAATAAAAAGATATTATTTTGATGTATTTCTGAATAAAAAACACTTTTAAAAGCAACCGTAACCGCAACCACTCCCAAATAGTCACTAAAACTTGAGAAAAAACAAAACCCATTTTACCATGAATGCCCAAATTTCAGGATTGTTTATCACTGTGTTTTAAAAATATTTTTGAAAAATTTTAAAAAAATACATTTTTATTTTTAATTAATTTTTTTGTGCTTTTAAATCATTTTCATATGCTATGCTGATGTCAAAAATATTTTTTTAAAAATATAAAAACATAATTTTAATGTATTTCTAAACAAAAAAAAAATTTTAAAAAAATAACTTTAACTATACCCCAAAAATATGGAACTGAATTAAAGCCAATCCTGGCATTCTAAGTTCTAACCATTGGATTTGCATGCCCAAAAAGTTTTATATATATATATATATATATATATATATATATATAACTTTGTGGGCATGCAATATATATAAAAGACAATGAATTTGCACTTCACTGTGATGGTGACGATAGTGGATTTGCCAATTGTTCAGAATCCACTCTAGCAAATGCAGAGCATCAGCAATGGTGCTTCGGACTTCATACATAACTCAAATCTTTTATCATTTATAATAATCAGCACATGATAGAGTTTAGATTGTGAACATATAGAAGGGCCGATTGCCCCCATACATTCATTAGATGAAAGCTTTTCATCATCCTTGATCTGGGAATTTCTATTACAAGGATGCTTTTATTCTTGATGAATGGAAAAAATACAGGTAAATTTCAAACTCTATGAACGAAAACTTACGCCGCCGGCTGTGTGCCGGTCCATGCACGAGGGTCATCTTCAACTTCATTTGTTCTAAGATTACGCCTTTCTTGCAAATAGGTTACCCCAGACCATATACCACGTATAAGCAAGATACTTACAAAAACCATGCTTCCAAGGGTGCAAACCACCTGCATTTTGAACATCATCGCAGAGAGGTGAATGACATGATATAGCAACTATCCAGGCACTAATCCATCTTAAATTTTATCAAGTCCAATTCAATGATTCCAACCAGCTTGGTTGCATTTTCAGAGACTACCGATAGCGATTGTTTCGGGGAGGAAAGCAGGGGAGCAGCCGTCATCCAAAGCTAGAGCATGGAAATGAATGCCCACAAGGCTCACAAATCAGCACTGATGTATCTATCACTTAATATTATGACACAGTTTACTTACAGAAATATTTGCATGTACATATGAGCTCAGGGCTGGAATGGCTACGTCTAACTGGCAATACTACTCAGCATTAACCCAGGCCATTAATCCAGGTACTTTGCTTGATTATTCATTGAGATTCATTTTAAAGCATAATTCAATAGTGATGGTAGAAACTCTTGGTTCCTTCACAATTCAAACTTTAGAAACATCAAGCTTGGTTCAGATTAGTTCAAGAAGTTGCACCAACATAAGCAACTATATGCCAGAAGGGCGTGCATTATCAGGAAATAGAACATCAAACATCAATGGCGTAGAGTGAGAGAAACACCGACAAGTATAAATAATGGGCAATTTCAACAATTCAACTAATCCATTTTCAATAATTCTGGGAATAAATATATCCGGGACATACACAGCTGCAAGAAGTTGCACCAACATGAGCAACTATATGCCAGAAGGGCGTGCATTATCAGGAAATAGAACATCAAACATCCAATGGCGTAGAGTGAGAGAAACACCGACAAGTATAAATATTGGGCAATTTCAACAATTCAACTAATCCATTTTCAATGATTCCGGGAATAAATATATCCAGGACATACACAGCCGCAAAGGACATGAACACTGAAGTAGCATAACAAACAATGGAGTCATTCTACTCAAAGCTCAAACTAGAAGACTGTTTATCATGATTATCCAAGGGATTATAACCTACATTATTAGGTGGATATGTGCCTGGCTGAGATGATTCTGGCAACACTTGTGTCAATGACTTTGGCTATCTAACGCTGACAAAAACACAAAAGAAAGACAGCAAGCAAAAAAGACAGAATTGAAACCAAAAAGATTGTGCCCTAATTTATAATTTTATTACTAAATGTCTTTTCAGAGAGTCTGTCTCTTGAAGAGGTTTACAGCTACTTAAATAAATCCAAAAGTAAGCTAAAAAAACCAGGAAAATTAAAAATAAAAGAAAACCAATAAAAGTACTAAACAAGCTGGGTAAAATAAAATTACCAAGCAAAATATTTAATTTCTTAAACTAAATAAAAAAAATTAAATAACTAAGAAACCAAATGTTTTTTTCTATAAACCTCGTGCATCATATCTCTCCCTTTTGTTGTATTTCATAGGAGAGATAAAATCCATGATCTGCCCCTTGTGATAGTTGAGCCAGTTAATCTAGGCATTTTACTCCATGAATGCTTGACTCCCTCTACCCAATCCTAGAAGAAGAATACTCCTATGTCTTGTCATTATTCTAGATACTTTGGCATCTTCTGAGTCCGAGGTATCCCTCCAAGTTTCCAACTCACATTCAACATATATTCAGTTTCATCATTGCACTTAAAACTCCATGTTAGATTCTACAAAGCTTACAATGAACACACACCGGAGCAAATACTGAATAACGCAAGAAACTAATTGTAGATTCTGGCAGGACAACAAAAACAACTGAAGTTCACCATTATAATGCTTTCATAAGCATTTGGTTGCTCAAAAGTTAATAATAAAGGCATGAAAATTAAAAAAATAGAAGTAGTAAATGATCTACAATGACTAGCATTACCTCAAGGAAAGCTTTCAGAACCCACAAAAACGCCAGCAATAAAACTCCATTCACCGAAAACTCCACCTAAAAAACCCACAAAAGGCGCAAATTAATCCAATAATAATAAATAAACTCCCCTTCATTTTCATCAACTAATTCAAGAACAGGACAAGTTAACAGTAATTACCAGTTTAGTAGATATAGGAACAGGCAAAACCGATCGGGCGGCCTTTCTAGCACGTTTCGATACCTTCTTGAACACATTTGAAATAAACCTAACTAGCAGATCCAAACTCCTATCCTCCTCCTCTGCTTCATCATCATCACCGTCGTCCTCGTGACCATCGGCGAAATTAGAGTTGATCGACCTGCTCCAATTTCGAGGATCATCTAAGTTGGAGATTCTTCTAGAAGCTCGAAGAAGAGAATTAGGTGATTTGGAAGAGTGAAAATGGAGAAAGAGTTTTGGATGAGAAGGGAAAGGGCGATGGTTTCGGTGTGTTTTTGGAGAGAAAGGAGAGGAGGTGTGAGTGACAGTAAATGACATAGCTGTGAGTTAAAGATTAGACATATTTTTTGAGCTACAAGACATGGATGGATGTTTGAAAGAGGTGGTTGCAGAGACAGACAAGAAAGGTATCTGTGACTCTGAGTCCATGACGGCTCGGTCCAGAGGATCGAAATTACAGTTAAGTGACGGTAAAAGTGAGGGTTTGTTCCCGCAACTGCTCCTAATAGATGCCGCGTGGCATTTCCCTGTAATAATTGAGAATGAGGAGACTATAAACCTGAAGTTTGAAGGATTTATAATGTATTTATAGCTTATTAA
The DNA here is from genome assembly GCA_009078335.1 of Salix brachista. NCBI lineage: Eukaryota > Viridiplantae > Streptophyta > Magnoliopsida > Malpighiales > Salicaceae > Salix > Salix brachista. The sequence goes on from CM018587.1 coordinate 21,561,725, forward strand.
TCTTTTTTTCATAGTGTATTTATTTGGTTGCTCTTCCCCCCATAAAGATCTCATGGAGGTATGGGGGGAAAGATGGGCTCGGGTAAGTTACAAAGCCCATTGTAAATAAAAAATGAGTCCAAAATGAGCCCATGGTATGGTGCTCTTCCCCTTAAAAATCTCATGGAGTCATTGTGCATATATACAATGAACGAGGTATTTTGGGAATTTTTAGGTTTGTTAAATTTAAGTTTGTCATTGAGAAAAATCTAGTTATATAAATAACATGGTTTTTAGAAGAAAAAAACAATTAATTCATATGTTCTTTCTCTCCAACCAAAGTTCTTTTCTCTCTCATTTCACCTCCTTGTCTCAAGGATGTTCACATCACAAACAACTCAACGTAAAAGCATCACAAAAACACCTCCATCAAAATTCAATATAATTGAATCTTTCATAACAAATCACACACAAACAACAGATTTATAATCCATAAAGTCTCTAAAATTTAAGATATGAAAATAATACAATCATAACTCATCAACATTATCATTTCCTATTTACCTCAATATAAATTATTTTATTTACAAAATCAAAATTCAAATCACTTTTTAAATGACATTCACCTCACCTAAATCCAACTGATCATCCTATGAATATGTCATTATATGATTGTGAATTATTCAAATCTGGTTGAACAACTCTAGAAAAACTCATCTTGGTTATTCCTTAGCTTATTTGGCCGTGTCCTTAATTATTCTAGGGATGTAACATTAGATTTGATTCCAGGCTTTCCAGTTCTGGAATCAACTTGTTGGATCAAGATGGATTGGATAGCTATGTGTATAGATAGAAAAAACATTGTACAACCATCAATCTACATGAAGCATGTAAAGACGACAAGGATTTTTTTCAAACATTTTGAGTAGCATATACAATCATACAGTTAGCCTTTCACACAACACCCCTGAAAAAAGGGTCACTGAGGAATGGACTAGAGAATGTTCCACCGCCGTTGGGGAAAAGTGTGAGGAAACAGATGAGACCAAGAACAAAGCCCCAAGCAAGTCTGTCATCTCCCAAAGGGGTGATCTCATCTTTAGCAGGTATTTCTTCTCCACCCCGGAAAAATGTTGCAAATAATCCCCAGGCCAAACAAAGGACACTGCCACTTAGACCTCCGATACCAAGTAAAAGGGATGTTCCAAAAGACAACAAAGTTGCTGTATTTCTCCCAAACATAGCTTGAGCTATGCGGCCTCCTTCAAGTCTTCCACAGGGCAACAAGTTCAAAGAAGTCACCACCATTCCTGCAGAAACATTAGGTTGCTATGACTTAGACAAACATAAAGTTCATTTTGTTTGTTTATTTTTCATTATTTAACTGTTATCTGACTGAAGGCTTCAGAAGACTGCACCGTCTCCAGAAGCTTTACAGGGACCTGTCCAGATAGTATCACGATCTTCATGCCTATGCTCAACCTTTTCCATGCTTATGCTCATACTTAATTTGCCAAAATGTGAGAGAACAACAAAAATGCAATACGCATCTACTACCTCAGTCCTCTCAGCTGAACAAAACTGCCTGATCTAATATCCATTTAGAATATACAAACAAATCTAGATATAATTCAAGGAACTCACCTAAGAGTCCAGCAAAAGCAAGGGGATCCACAGGAACCCCCACACCCTGTACTGCATAAGGCAATACATTCCCGAGGTCATCCGAATAAGGTCCAATGACAAACTGAATGAAAGAAAGCAAAGGGTTGTTGTAGAAGAATTGCGGCCTTATATACCTGCAAGCAAATGGTTTATGTTATTCCAAACAAATCTGACATGGATGAAATTCATAGTTTGCGTTGACAGTGTATCACCATGGGAAACAAGCAACCTATCAAATCAGAGATTGGCGTACCAGCTAAAGTCTCAATAGATTATCATCACCACATTAGGGTGATTTCATAATCAAATTTGAAGTGAAATTACAAAAACATAGTAAAAGGAGATGCAGGGTCATAAGAGAATATTTTGCAACTCTTTAGATTCAGCTGAAAGGACATTTTGCATGAGACATAATTCTTCAGTATTTTTTCTACAACTGAATACTTATTTCTCTGGTTCTCTCAGAAGGGAAATATAGAAAGCTTACAGTGCATTGTCACCGCCATTGAAACTGCCATCAGTCATGAAAGCAGCAATCGCCAGCACTAGCGATGTCAAATATGCACTTGCTGTTCTTGCCACTGGAATATCAAAAAGGGCCTTCTTATTTGGAAGCAAGGATTCATAATTGTTCATCACTCCCAAGCATCCTGTCCAACTGGATGGAACAAGAAATGATGGGCTGAGTTTGACACCATAATGAGATGCTGTTACCCTTGTGACTATCTGCCAAAATAATGAAAATATCCATTATGCATCTGTTTACATTCAACAGAAAGTTGCAATTGAACAGAAGAAGACTACAGATTAGATGAAAACATACCTCCGAAACTCCCAAAATAGTGAGGAAGCCACCAAAAAGAGGAATAACATCAGCAATATAGTCATCAAAAGTTGCATTTGGCTTCAGGAAGAAGCCACTCATCAAAGCTATTGTCCCAAATGTGGCCACACATAACACTATAGCACTGATATAGCCCCATGGTGTGCTCAGCTTAATTGATTCGAATTGGAGGTCCATCTCTGTCTTGGGTTGCACCACACAAGCCTTGAAGAACAACGAATTGTAAGTAAAAGGAAGCTAGCAACTGCAACAATGTTGATCTCTGAATGCTAGAGAAAACACTAATTTATAAACATTGTAGGCATATGAGTATTTTCAAAAGACATCCATGGAGCATGTTAGAGCCTGGAAATCACTTGATTATGGTGTAGGAAGGGGGATCAAGTAAGAAACCAACCTCACGAATCTTTACCACTGACTGGATTCAGTGGAAGATCCTGGACCACTAACGTAATGCCTTTAGCAATACATCTCAGACTACTTCGGCAATGTCCTGTGCAGTCTGTTGGTTCATGGTTGGTTGATGCTCATATCTAACCATCAAAATAAAGCTTGGGGCTAGGGTCATGAAATCCAAATATGTCCCTAACAAAGTCGTGGCATGCTTGATTTTCTGTAGTTTAGATGAGCTAAAGAGTCAAGATGAACCAGCAAATTGTTGCAATAAGCAATTACTTTTTTCTAATTAATAGACATTAGTACATCATTAAGTCAAGCATAGCTTCGGTGAAGACTATAACATTGCTTAAGCGTTCCAAAAAAAGGGCCTAATGAAATCACTCATGCACTATTCGTTAAACTCAATTGAAGACCTACCAGTTCTGGAATTAGACTCATTTATCAGTACCTGTTTTGTAATGTCATCGTTCTTTTCCTCCATGAACCACACAACTACCTCCCTCCCTGCTGCTTCAGATAGCTTTTTCTCCAGTTTAGGAATGACCTCTTCAATAGGTTTCCTCAAATTCCCAATAAATACGCCCCCATCACCAAATCTTCGAACATCAGTTGCAAAAAAGGTGTCAAACCCGAAACAGCTCTTCAACTGCCATGTAAATGTCAACAGAATAAATGCATGTTAGAGAAACATTGACATGTTTAATAAGAAGCCTCCTGATCGATTATCAAACTTTTCAATGAGTATAGAAGTTGGAAGCTATTATCTCGTCTATCGTCTTGCTTTTTGACACCAATACAAATTTTAAGGTCAATTTGAACTATGTAATTGGATACAATCTAACTGATCAGCACAATTATATGTCAGCAGTAGCAACTCCTATCGGTGGTAAGATTAGTTCTAATCACTTCAATAACTTAAAAGTGTTTTATCAATTACAATTACGTTGTATGGAATGAGGACAGAAATTTGTCCAAGCACCTACTTAAACAATCAAATTTAGAACCTAGAGACAGTACCACCACTGAGATCAACAATAAATAAACAGAATTACCTTATTAAGATCAAGAGCCCTAAACGCCTCCTCAGCCTTCTCCAACCTCTCTTTTTCCCTAGTCAAACGGTCACGGACCAATCTATTAACCAACCCCACAATTGGATTATCACTGCTTTCCCTATCAAGTTCCTTAAGCTTTCTATCAGCCCTTTTCTTCTCCAGCTTTATTGCTGCCTCTATGGAAGGATTGCCCATGAACTTCTTGAACTCTTCATCCGTCTTCCAGTCGACCTCTTGTTGCTTCTCTCTATCCTTATTCAATCGATCACTTTCGCTACTCAAATCCACTTCTGGACTCTCTTTTGTTTCACTTTCGGTCTTGTCAGTAATCACTGCGATTGAAGATGAAGAAGTCTGCTCACTTTCTTCCTCATCTTTAGCAGAGGACTTGACAGGCTTCAAGTGACTTTCTTTTGTAACAAGAGAAAATGAGAGGTGGGTTCTTCGTCCAAATGAGTGTCTTTTACGAAACGAATGCCTTATGGCTTCAGATTCTAGCTCATTTCTGATGGCAAGTTTAAGGGGTTCTCTTGGTTTGTTTTTAGAGCACAGAGAAAAGCAAAGGTGCGTGTTCTGGGCAGGACGGTTCGTGGTTAAAGAACACGAGATGCCGCTGCACAGGTTTCTTCTAATGTTCTTCTTTTTGATAGTGCATGGGGATAGAGAAAAATGTGAAGAGGTGGAGAGAGTTGCCATCGGTGAAGTTGAAATCAAAAGAAATCATGGTGTGGAAATTTAAAAGGATGGGAGCTTTCTGAATGGAGGGAGAAGGGGAACTATAGTCTATAATAGTCTAGAAGGTTGGTGAAGTTTAACAGGTGGATAGAGCATTGAAGATGGTGACAGAATTTTCTGACCCCGCAGAAAAATTACAAAACAAATAAAAGACGTGGGGTGTGCACTGTGCATCCTCTCAGTAAATATTGTGGATTGCGATAGTGTGCGTCCCATTTTAGCCTTCGTTCGCGCGGCAGAAGGGGCTAGGCAAACGGGGCTATTTTCGGTTTTTTCTTTTTCCCGTCATTTTTTTTTTAAAATATTCAGCCGTGAACAGTGCATTAACGATTTAGTCCCCGGTAATAAGACAAAATAAGGGTTCCGGCTGAGGGGCACCGGCGTAATTGCGCGCAGCCGGACCGGTCCGCCGCAACTTTTGATTTTTATTTTTATTTTCTTAAATGGCTAAAGACAGTTTTAGCCCTTAATAAGACAAAAACGCTGAATTGGGTACAGGGACACTACGGTAATTTACCCTATTTTTTAATTTTTTAATGCGGTGTCTGTCAGAGCGTGAGGCGCACGCGCCAGCCGGTTTTCCGCCTCACGCCCTGTTTAGGTGGCGCGTGCGGCGTCATGCGGTGGCCTCAAATTGGCTAAAGAAGCCCTTCTCGATGCGCCTCCGCGTGGTCTTCCTCCCGCGGTGGTGCGTGTAACCTACAAATGTCCGTGGACGAGGCCGAGGCCGGTTAAAGCCGCCGGCCACGTTTCTCTCTCTCTGCACGTAAATGTACAGGAGAGTCCCCCATTGTTGGTGACTTTGCACTTCGGTCCCTCTACTTTTAATTTGGTTTTTTGTCCTGATTTCTGTTATATAAGTTTTGATTTAGTTCGATTGGGTCCTCCGATTTTAATTAATTGAATGTCAAAGTTTCACTTCGGTCCTGCTACTTTCAATTTCCGGATTGGCTGTATATAACTCAATTAATTCGGTACACAAGTTCCGATTTTTGCAATTTTGTCCTCTGATTTCCATTGAGAATAAATGTAATTTGCATTTCAGCCCTTTGACTTTTAATTTTTTAATTTAAACCCTTTATATTTGATTTTCATTTCAGTCCTTATACTTTTATTTTTTTTATATTTCTAGAATAATCCCTACTTTTGTCCATGTATATATAAGTGTATTTAACACAATAATAATAATAATCATAATAATCATAATAGTAATAATAATAATAATAATAATAATAATAATAATAATAATAATAATAATAATAATAATAATAAGTTAATTATTTTTTGTTCTTACTCTTCTGTGTTTTTTTCCCTTTCTCCCGATAATTTGATAATATTTTTTGTTTTGCCGGTAATAGCAATAATAATTGTTTTTTTTTTCTTTTGTTAAAGTTTCTTGCATATTTTTAGTCTTTCATTTATTTTTGTTTCTTTCATTACTAACATAATAATAATAATAATAATAATAATAATAATAATAATAATAATAATAATAATAATTAAATTATTTTTCTTGCTTGCTCTTTCTTTAATATTTTTTTTCCCTCCGGATAATTTGATAAATTTTTTTGTTTTGACAGTAATAGCAATAATAGTTTTTTTTTTAATCTTTTGTTAAAGTTTCTAGGATATTTTTAGTCTTTCATTTATTTTTGTTTCTTTCATTATTAACATAATAATAATAATAATAATAATAATAATAATAATAATAATAATAATAATAATAATAATAATAATAATAATAATAATAATAATAATTTAATTGTTTTTCTTACTTATTCTTTTGTTAATGTTTTTGAGTTTTTTTTCCCAGGATTATTTAATAATTATTTTGTCATTTTCGAGGGGTTGATTCGTGATTACACTTTGCACATTGCGGCTAATTAAAAAAAAACAAAGCCAAGAACCGAAAACACCCCCAGAAAAAAAACACAACACGCCTGATCACCAAGCCCATTTTCTTTTGTGATCTTTTATAACGCAGTTTCTTTATTCTAAAAAATGTTATTTATGCTTGCGCAACAAACTCTACTTAAAAATTGCTACATTTTATCTCATAATCTATAATTTTTCTTAATTATATCATATAAATTTATTATTTTTGATTTAATTATGTTAAATTATATACACAAAAATGCCCGCGGCAACGCGCGGGCAATATAGCTAGTCTATAGAAATATTTTGTGTGGTTGATGAGTTGGAACTTTATTTATTTATACGACGGAATTACAGTGTTTTTTTATAAAAAAAATAAAATTGATGGAGATTGTTTTTAAAATGTTTTTTTAAATATATTAAAATAATTTTATTTTTATTTTTTAAAAGTTATATCATTACATCAAAATAAATTAATAATATTAAAATAAATTAATTTTAAAATAATTAAACCTTTTCAAAAAAAAAATTATTCCAAACAACCCCGAGATGTAGTCTAGCAAATACTTGTTTCTCCGAAAAAAATCAATTAAATGTGGCATTTTGCCAGCAGCTTACGACGCAGTTGCGATACTTTGTAATATTATTTTTGATAGTGTTTAAAAATAATTTAAAAATATCAAAAATATTTAATTTAAAATAAAAAATAAAAAAATTAATTTTTTGTAAATACTTTTAAAATATAATACCAGCAAATGAGAAAGTAGGATGATAAAAATGCACATTTTTGCATAAACTTTAAATCTGCACCCATCTTACCCTTCTTTAACTTTAGTCCTCTATATTTTAATGTTATAATTTCTTAGTAATTTAATCTTAAGTTTTGCATTAAAAAGGGAAAATGGAAAAAAGAAAAAAAGAAAAGGGATGAAAATAAAACAATAGATACATAATGAGTCCATAATGCGCTAGATCTGTTTCTACAATGAATGTGCTATAGAAAAAACACTATATGGCTTAGGACTGTTGGGTATTCCGGTAGTTGCAGTTTATAATTGAAATTGAAGTATTTGATTAAAATTATAGTTGAGTTTGAGGTTTAATGAAAAATAGTTTCATGTGTTTGGTTACCATATTTTTTATATTGTTGTCAGCTTGTTAAATTACTTTAAAGCGCGCGCGCATGCATATATATATTGTTTTTTAAATATTATAGATTTAATAATCATAATAATAAAATATAATTAATAATTCAAGTAAATTAGACACTTGTTTTTATTCTCCCATCAAACTACTTATAATTCCATCACGAACTAAATCGATGCGTGAAGGCCTCCGCAATCCCTTGCTATTTGATCGAGGAATAACATCTGGTAAAATATCATCAGGAACAATATCTGTGATCCATAGTGAGTTTTAGGATCTCTATCTACATATTGTAGAGATATAATTCCAAGGTCAAATCCAGCAGCAACTTTTTGATCCATAATCAATCGAAAAGCAACATGTTGTGGAGTGAAACGAAGTCACGCGCCTTTCCTTTCATTAGAATTGAGCTCTATCTATATATTTTTTTAATTTTTTTTAAACATGATTTTTATATATATATATTTTTAAATCATATTAGGTCTGACCCAACTAAATGAGTTGGTCCAGTCAAGTTGGCTAACTTGTTAATTCCGTGTCGTTCCGGGCGGAACGTGCCATGCCAGTAAGAAAACTGGGATGAAACGACGTCGTTTTCATCTCGGTTTTCATTCCAGCCCGTTCCGGAAATTCCAGCCAAATTCCGGTCGGAACACCTCGGTTCCGTTCCGGGATCAGAATCAAAACGACGTCGTTCTGTTTGTCAATTTCGTCTCTGTTTTAAAACACACGCATACAGCCCCGGCACCCCAAAATTCCCAAATCAATTTTCCATAATTCCATCAGCTCACCTCAAATCTCAATTTCTCAAATCTCAATCCCTAATCCAGTAATCCCTCGCCTCAAAATCGCAATCCCTAATCCCTAACTCAAAATCACAAACCCTAACTTGTTCTTCCACACGGCGGCACCACCCTCATCGGTTCTTCACTTCTTCCCCAAATCTTCTCACGGCAGCACCCCCATCGTTTCGTCTTCCACGACATTAACTGAAAGGTACACATTCCATCTTCCACTGATCTTTCATGAAGTTATGCTGCCTGTGGAACTAATTTTTGTTCATACCTTAGTGCGAAATCTTTTTAGTTTCAGTTTTTTGTTTGTTCAGATAGTATTTAGTCTGATGTATTAGGACTCTTATTCAAGAAATAGCTAGATGAAGAGTTGATGGTATTTGCAAGGAATTAAAGATTGAAACGGTAAAGAAAGTTAGCTGAAAATAGAGTTTGATTTTTTTCCCTTGTTAACAATATGAGCAATAAGCAACCAGCTGTGAAGCTAGATGATGAGCAAATTTTTGAGCTACGAGAAATATTTTGTTCTTTTGATCGAAACAACGATGGAAGCTTAACGCAGCTGGAAATATATAATTGTTTGTGTTGAACATTTTGCCTCCCATTTCTATGGTGTGTGATCATTTACTATTCTTTAAACGCAATACTAGTGATTTCATAATTGAGAGCTTATGTTTGTCATATATATGCCTCAACTTTGAATATCTGGAACTACCAATCTGTTACTTGGATTTTGATAGAATTTCCATTTGATTTTAAGTTCTTGCTTTCTCAGTTAGAGCAATTCCCTTGTATATCTGTGAGGGCTTGTCCTTTCTGATTTCTTGTGATATCTGCCAAAACATGTATGGTTTTGACCAAAGACATCAATGGCTTTTATTTTAAGGATATTATTTGAAGCCAATGTTAGGAACTTTAAAAACAATGCTAAAAAGATTGCAGTGCATTTTAAGGCCATGATATTCTAGTTGTTAGTGTTGTAATTGGATTCCATGTTCTTATTGACTTGATGCGAAACAATAAAACTATGCCGTGATATTGTGAAAGGATGGTTGCTGAAATGAAATTCTAATTCTTTTTAGTTTTTCACACTCATGAGCTAATGGATGCAATGATATTGACTCGTACATATTCAATTGATCTAGGAATTTTAGAGATGTTTCTAATTTTGTGATTATATTTGTTTGACTTTGTGTTTGTATTGTATAATTTAAAGTTAATTTATCTTGAATTTTAATTATGCTTGTTAAATTAATATTTTATTTTTTTCATATATATATATATAATTAATTATATATGAACAGTACAACCCCGAAACAACACGCCTGAACGCTCCGAAACCGGAACGTTCCGTTCCAATCGAAAAACCAGAACGGCGACCGGAACAATATTGACAACCTTGGGCTAAAGACTCAACTCTGCTAGACTTGGGTTGGGCCGAGAGCATGTCCAAACTAGGAGGTAAAAAAAAGTGAAATAGTATGCTACACTTTTCATGTCTTGCATGAACAGTGCAAAATGAACTAATTCACTCATGCATTGTTCACGTAACATGTGAACAATAACGGAGTGGTTGACCGACAATGACGAGAGGCTCACCTGAAGATGTCTTCGAGTAAAGAAGGTTGAGACGGTTCTTCCTATGGTGGTGTCGTCATAAATGATGGCCTGTGGTGGTCGGGAGAAACGTTGGAAGGTTGTTGTTGTTGCTTGATGTCGGAGCTATGAGAAAAGACAGGACTGATGCAAGTGCTGCCGATGAAGAGAAGAGGTTGTCGATGCCAAGGGAGGAGCTGGTGGTGCTCGCCGGTGACTGCTGCTGCTGGAGGAGAGAGAGAGAGTTGCATCCATGACTGTTTTTGAGAGAGAAACCTGCGACCAAGATAGAAGGGAGCTGCTGATGGTCCTGTCGACGCCAAGGGTGGCAAGGTGGGCGGTGATTATACTATAATTTTTTTTCGTTGTATCATACCATGGTATCAGGGGTATTTTCAATTTTTTTTTATTTCTGTGCACAGTATAATAACCATAATACCCTCAAATAAGACAAAAATAAATAATTGTCATTGGGGGTGTCTCGATAAATTCACATTTTCAGTGCACAGTAAATATAACCTTTGTAGCCTCAAATAAGACAAAATGGAAGAGTTATCTGCGAGGTGTTTCAAATATTTCATGTTTAACAATACATGCATAAGAGAGAGTTTCACTCTCATTTTACACCACCAAAGCTAAACTTACTATGTTTTTTAATGCAACCTGCATTCAATGCAAATAAAAATAACAATAAAAATTAAAAATATAAACTAAGAGTAAAGGTGTATAGATACAAATAAAAAATTAAGAACTATCTTAGAAGGACCGAAAAAATCAAGGGATCACAAAAAACCAAAAATTAAAAGAATAAAAACTAAAATACAAAACAAAAAATTATATATGTTAAAACTTGACAAAAATTTTTTTGAACCATTAAAGGAAACATGAAATGATAACAACACATGTAATAAACATGAGTTCAATTATAAAACAATATTTTAAAAAAATAGGGTGAAACTGTTCATAAAAATGGTGAATGCCTTTCATAGTTTTTCATTAAGTCTTTTTTACTTTTCACTTCCTAAATTTTATGTTTGGAAGACTACGAAAACATGTTTTGAATCGTGAACATGCAAAAGAATATGATAATAATAAAATATTAAAAACAATGAAAACATAACTTATGAAAAAAACTAAATTTATCATAGATAGCAATTGTTACCTACAATAATTATTTTTTTTTTCTTTTATTTTTTTGTCATTTATTTTTTTCTTATTCACAAATTAATCATACTAGGGTTGACTTGACTGAGACTAAGATTGGGATTGAATTTTTTTTATTAGCTTTATACAGATCTCTTGTGATGTTGAGAATTTTTTTTGATATTAAGTTAATGATTGTTTTGGTACGATAAAACTCAACCTTATTTATTCCGAAATAATATTTAGTTTGAATTAAAAAAATATTATTATTTACTAACATATATAATTATTAAATATAAATATAATTTTTTCAGTTTTGGTTTATTAGAGATGTGATAACGGTTATGTTTTAAAATACTTCTCGCTAGAAAATACATCAAAATAATATATATTTTTATTTTTTTAAAATATTTTTGATATAAGCATATAAAAATAATTTTGTAAATATTTAGAAAAGGCAACTTCGTGTAAAATTAAAAATAAGATTTGTACCATGGTGTAACGTGAGAAATCAATAATGTGTTTTACATTGCATTTCAAAAGTGATTTTGAAAAAAAAAATGAACATTTTTTATTTTTAGTTTTTATTTTAAATTATATTTTTTGATATTTTTAGATTATTTTCATGTGCTAATATAAACAATAATTGTTAAAATAAAAAAAATATTCTTTTGATATATTTCTAAATAAAAATTATTTTTAAAAACAATCTCAATCATGTTCTCAACACCTAGTCGAGTCCTTCCATGTACATACATTTTTGATTTTCGTAATTGCTGGTGCATTTTGAAAATAAATAAATTATACTAAAACTAATTAATCTTTACTGAATAACCATATATATTTACATATTTTAGTTTTTTTACCAATTGAGTCCCTATTCCTTTTCTCAACCGGGACTCCGACAAATTCATCGTTTGTTGTTTGGCTTGGCTTTGTTTATTTCTACTTATTTACTTTCCAGGCTAAGCCAAGCCAAGCCAAACTAATACAAAACCAAACCACCGAGTGTGCGCCTTCTCACTATGTATCTCTGTACCAGACAAAACACAAAATCATCTCTTTAAATTGAAGGCACTAAACTCCTCCCCCTTTACATGCACTTAAACCCTCCATTCTTGAATTTAACGACGCCAAAACTTAGTGTTTATTTTGTTGGTATGGTTTCACTCTCCACTGCTTAAACTTGAATTGATTGTCTTGAATTCTCGAAAGAATAATAAAATTAGGGTTATTTATGATTCTTTGCTGTGCAGGAGTTGTATTACTCTCTGATTAATTAGAATTCGAGTTGTGGGTTCATGTGATTGTAGTAAATTTTGCTTATATGTTTTTTTAGGTTGTGAATGCCGAGGGTCGGTGAATTTAAGGTTTGGACTTTTTTTTAAAAATAAAATTTGGAGGCTTAAGAATCTTATTTGGAGGATATGAGGAAAAACCCAGTTCGTTTAATCTTGATTTGTGGCATTGGCGAAGTATTTTTTTTTTTTTGGGTACTTTTTCTTCCGTTTTTGTCAATGAATTTTGATAAGCAGCAATAGAACTCCAGGAAATAGCAACAAGGGGATGTTAATTTTTGTAGGAAATCAATTTATTTAAGCCCACAAATTAGTTGCTTTGAGAAAGTGAGAAAAAAATGCTGTGAGGTGTAAGACTTTTTTGATGCATCTCTATGGAGTCTGTAGGTAAGTTCTGCTGCTTGTGTTTTGAGATTTTAAGGGTAAAAGTATTGAATTGTGACATTCTTTAAGAATGGGATCATCACATTGCTATTTAAGGCATAGTCTTTTTAAAATTTAGATAAAGGATATTGTTGATCAATTGATCGATAGCAATTAAGTTCCCAAATTTGCACATTTGATGCGAGAAAGAATTCAAATAATATTGAGGTTGATCTTAAGATTTAATTATACGCCCCTGCTTTCCATTTCTGGAAGTGCTGTTGCTATATTAGTTAAAAATGTTACCACATCAATTAACTAATGCAGCATAAAGCTGTTGGTTACTGAATTTGCTTTCTCACACGTGGTTGTTTTTTAGATGTTTGCTACATTTGGGACTTGCAGGTATCTGTTTGCAATTTTAAGGAATTCCCCCATCAGAATTTCATGGTTTTACTGCCTCTAAGGAGAACTCATTTTTTTCAAGGAGACTTTGTCTTTCCTATCACTGATAATGGTTTCGTGGATTGCTTTATTTGTCTTTATACTGGTCAAGTAACACTGGTTTTGGTTTCTAGAAACACATGAGATGGAGGGAAACTTGGGTTGAAACAATGTTTTTGATGACACTGATTTTATTACTTCTTTGACTGTAACGTGATTTGTGATTCTTTTGTTTCTTTAAAAAAATCATGATATCATGGCTTTGGTTGCCAAGTGATAGCCTTCTATTTGACTGCGTAGATATTTGTCTCTTCTGTTAAGGGTGAGTTGTTTTCTGCAAATATAATGAATTTCCCAATAATGTAATACCGTAATGAGAAGCTTAGAAAAAGTTGGCAAGGCAGATGATTTCAAGAGGGTATATAGGGAACTGATGTAACTCAAAGAGTCCATTATAAACACATCACAGCTCCTCAACTTTTCTACTGTACTTTGCAACAAAACCATATTGATGCTCCCCTTGCCTTAAATTTTTTACTTAGATGGACTATCTTTCATGAACATATCGAGGAGACCCTCCATGGTGGTCTGAATGCATGTTTGCTTGTAGCCTCTCCAGGTTAATGTATCAACCTAAACAATAAAGCTCTAGGAAGAAATAGAAGGCACACAATACAAAGTTTATCGATGTAGGTCTTCTCAGAGGTTTAATTGAAAACAAATTTTCATCTGAATAACCTGGTTAGTTTCATTTTATTAATAGGCATCGCGGAATGGGGTGCTTGGCTCATTGAAACTGGCAAAAATATACTGTCAAGTTATGAGCAGAAAGCTCAGCTTTTATCGGCGATCCCTTGATTTTTGTCTTATTCAATTTCCTGAAAGTACACCAATTTCTTTCCAGAAGTGGAAAATGGTTTTAAAGGGAAAATGCTCTTCATGTCTAAATTATGTGGATGTGAATTTTTTTTGATAGCCCACATTGTATGCTACAAGCACAAGTTCAATATCTGCTGTCTTCCTTTCCATGACTAAATGTTTTTTGATATGCTATTTTGTAGCAATAGTCATCTGTTTGAATAGAATATTTTTTGTTCTACCAACCATAAAAAAATCAATTGTGTTGCTATCAGTGTTGTTGAACTTGTTTGATCTTTCAACATGTGCTTCTTGATATGTTATATACAGTGGTTTCTGTTGTTGCCATATTGGAAAATACTAATGTGATGGTAATTTTTGCTGGTTTAGTCCTTGTCCGATACACGCTGCATCCATAAATGGCCAACAACCCTCATTTCTCTGGAATGCAGGTAATGTTAAAAAGAAATAAATTTTTTTTTATGCGCTTTGCATTCCTTATTGATACTCAAATCTTGACTACTTGCTACTTTTTGGGCATTCATACAGCAAGAGACCTTGAATTTTTTAGCATGCCTCCATTTTCTTTTTTTATTTGATGTGATGGATTGTTTACCACTGTTTTCCAATCTGTGATTATTCACCAAAAGCATTCTCTTAACTTAGTATTTTGGAAAGTAACATATGCCATGTCATAATTCAGACTTTTCATTGCATATCAATCTATTGTGCATTAGTTAAAAAGACACAGAGAAAAGAAATGTATGATGACAGTAATGTTTAGCATGTTGAATGTTAAAAAGTAATGGTTAAATTTACATGTCTTGAAATGTGCACAAGTGCAGCCACTCTCTTGTTTGAGATGGTGCTGTCTATGCTCAGAATTTTTTCCTTTCATTTAATTTCTCTTTCCTAGACCCATTGCTAAAGATTAAGCACCCAATAAGTGTACATGAGTTCTTTTGCACGGCATCTCAAGGTTGATATGTTTAATGCTCATGCCAATTTAAGGTTTTGCTTATGTTTTGCATGGAGGCTTGCATCACTCACTCAAATGTCTTAAAATTCCTGATGGCTAATGGTTGATATTTAACTAGTCATAATTAATGCTATTATATAAAGTGTTTTGACTTATTTATGTCTTAAAAAAGTAAGTATTCAGGACCCACAGTGCTACTTTATGTGTTTAGACATGACATTTATTGCTATTTTTTTTTTTGACATGTAGTCACATAGGATTGAGTAACTTGAAAGATGCCACCCCTTTCTGAGCTTCAGAACCATCATGTTGCCATGCAATAATTTTTTTGCTGCACTTGTCATCCACATGCTAAAACATTAGAGAAATCTATGTTGTGATAAAGAATTGTAACAAAATTATATGTTATGGTAAAAAAATAAATGTCAGTGATTTTGTTCTTATCTAATGAAATAATCTCTTCCATACAAAAGAAAAAAAAGGGTTGGTGGATACTAGATAAACAATAATATCCTAATTCCTTTTCTCTCTATTACATCCATTATTGAGATATGTTCAAGGTTCTGTATCTTGTAGTTCATTCCATTTGCCTTGAAGCTCGTGGCTATGTTTATTAGAAGACAAAAACAGAAAACTCTTGAATTTGCCACTTGTTATTCAAACTGGTTTTATGCTGGCAATTTCCCTTTATCCTTTCCTAATTGTGCTTTTTTTATTATTTAAAAGCCTCTCCAGCCTCCTCTGGTTAGCCCCATGGATCATCCTCGAAATTTTGTTCCGCCACCACCAATGCCCGTTCAAGTAATGTTTCTGACCTGTTAAAAGTTACAGATCATCTATTCCAATTACTTCAAATAGATCTGGAGAAATCTTTTTCAATCAATTGTTGCTGCAGTTCCGACAGGTTGGTCCAGGGCAGCCACCACAGCAATTCATTCCTGTGAATTCTCCACACTTTCAGCCTGTAGGCCGAGGTGTCACAGTGATGAATCCAGGATTGCCTCCTCAACCCCCACAACCTCAATTTCCTCACCCAATGCAGCAGTTATCAGCTAGACCTAACCAGCCAGGCCTTGGTCCACCACCACCTCAGGCAATTCCATTACCAAATGCTCAGCAAAACAGGCATGTCATGTCTGGATCTCCACTGCCTCCACCTAGTGTTCAAACTCCAAACAGCTACATGCCTGGTTTAGGTGGCCCAGGAGTGCCTCTATCTTCATCTTATACTGTAAGATACTTGGAGTTTCCTCATAATTGATTTTTATGAGTTTGATTGATATCAAGTATTTAATATACAGAATCTGATTTTGCAGTTTGCACCGTCTTCATATGGTCAACCACCCGTAAACTTTAATGCTGTAACTCAATTTCAGCCTATGACTCAAATGCATGCACAGCCTATTCCCACTGGAGGACAGCCTGTGTCATCCATGAACCAGAACTCTGCACCAGCTACGCCTATACAGCGCAATGGTGAACAATCTTCAGTTACCACTACGAATGTTCTGGTTGGAAGAACCCTCTCATTTTTCTTTTTTTTTTTTGTTCTCCACATTACCTTTTCTCCTTTGCAATCTTAACAATTCTTTATGTCTTATCCTGGTGTTGGCACTTTCCAGACAACAAGTATCCAGCCTAAGCCGATTGAAGAAGCCTTGACAGAGTGGAAAGAACATACATCTGCTAATGGAAGGAGGTATGTAGTTCCTAGTGGTGCTGGTGATTGTAGGTGCATAATACAATGCTGTCAGATTAGTTTATTGGGTTTTATTTGTTTTTGGTACAAGTGGGCAGGGAGTGGTCTACCCTGACTTGAATCACTTCTTGTGATAATGCATTGCTGTTAACAATTCATTTTGATGTTGTATTTACATATTTGTTTATTTTATTGCTCTTTCCCTTGTATCCAGATTTTATTACAATAAGAGGACAAGGCAATCTAGTTGGGAGAAGCCTTTTGAGTTATTGACGCCAAATGAGGTGAGTTCAAGTTGCTGCTGTTATTTAGCATCTTGATTCATTCATAATTTGTAGCTTTATAGCTTTAAATTTTTGTGGAACTGTGTGCATATGCATCCCTTCATGTAATAGCACAGTTTTATTGGGCTTTAATATGACGGTTACTTGTTATATGGATTTCTTCCCCAATTGGAAGCTGGTCATTTGGTACATTTTATACAAGTTTGGTAAATGAAACTTGCAACGCTAGCTTGCCATTAAGGTTGGTTTTTTTTTTTCTCAAGCAGGCAACCATTACTTTTGACTTTCTGTAAGTGATGTTTTGTTTTATAAAATTGTTAAACCTGGTACAAAAAGATACAGTCCCATGAATTGACAATCGCTAGTAGTGTTTTGAACATTCTGACCATCGCACAGCCTAATCTTTTTAGTGATAGGAGGAAACTTTGCTTCTTCTCCTATTTCTTTTATTCTTCCATCTTCACCATTTCTTTATCATTTGTTTTTGCTCAACATAATCACCTGTCTTGAAAGAAAAAGGAAAGGTACTTCCTCTATCTTTTGTCCAAAATGTTTTTTCAAGTAAATGTCTCTCTCTCTCTCTCTCTCTCTCTCTCTCTCTCTCTCTCTCTCTCTCTCTCTCTCTCTCTCTCTCTAACTCCTGCTCTGCTTGCTTGCCCAGTTTCTCCTTTTGATTTAGATTGTGCTTGCAAAATGACTTTGCTTTTTGAATGTTTTTCTTGTACTAATTGGCAATGCCTGATACTTAGGCTCTCAGTATATCACATGGCTGAGTATGATGTTTTTGAGTAGCTCAATAAATATTCTTTGGAAAAATTGTTATTTTAATGTGGTTGTGATACATTTGAAGATGCTTATATACTCTTACATGCTTCCCCACTATTTCTTGTCCAATTCCCACACGTGCTTTCAAGGTATTCTTGTGATCAGTATTTCCATGGTATCATGAAATGTTCTCCTTGTTATCTGTTCTCATTAGGTTGAATGATATATGAACTCCCTTTTGATTTTTTGTTATATAAAAAAATACCTTGTTATGACTCCCATAGCTTTAAAGCTGCTGACAGGTACGAGCTGTGCTACTCTATGAGAGGTAGGATATGCTGTGGGTCTTTGCTGCTTGCACTACCTACTTTATAGCTTGAATGGTAGTAATTCCTGTCATTCGTGTTATTTACCGATTGTTATGGATTTATTTGAGTGAAACTGTTGTGTTACTTGGTTAGTATGCACTAACAAGGAAACTTCTTAACATGTTTGACCATAAGAAAAACATCCTTACTAGGCCTTCAATGTGTACCCGATACCTGAACCCCATACTATGCCTTAAATGTCTTTTTTATTCTGTGCCCCTAGAAAGAAATCGTTATTCCTCTTATTTTGTGAAATCAATTGCAAAAGAAGGAAATAAAGATTGTTTTTTTATTAGATTACTTGACCATGGATGCTTTTTATGATGGGTTCTTAGACTTCTTGTAATGTATGATACTGTTGGGTTTTTTTTTTTATTCCTTTTTAGTTTTTGCATACATGTTCATTATTCATGAAAGAAGCATGTTGGTGAAGTGAATATAGCTCAGTGAAAACAAAGCATTTTGTGGGATAATGAGAAAGTGAGAGGTGCTTGAAGTGGGATTGAAGCTTGGGTATCACTGAAAGTGCTATCCCCCTCCATACAGTTCCATCCTTTATTTTGGGAAGAGGGTTTTAAGCATTTTATTGTTATCGAATTCTATATAAGAATTATTGAATTCTGTAAATGCTTTCTGAATAGATTAAATCTAAATTAAATTTTCTCTGGGACTAAGCTTTCTGTTTAGTAAGTTTTCTTATTTGAGTTCTACATCTATTTATCATTTCAAAGTAGTACTTATCAGATGGTGTTCTCTTTATTCATTGATTTATTTATTTTACCAATATAGAGGGCAGATGCATCAACTGACTGGAAGGAGTTTACGAGTCCTGATGGACGAAAGTGTGTAAATTGATCTTCTTTCCTTGAAGCTATTTACTCATAATCTTTATATGCAGATTCTCTTTTCAGTAAAGCGAGTAAGCAACTAAGCTATTTTTATGTTTTGGGTGCTGTTCTGTTCATGAATCCTCTAGATATTACTACAATAAAGTTACCAAGCAGTCAAAATGGGAAATCCCTGAAGATTTGAAGGTTTGCCCTGCACCAACCTCTTTTTTCTTTTTTCTTTTTTCTTTTTAAATTTATCTTTTCTTAAAAGAAAAACTTGCATATTTATCCCACTATTGTTTTAAATTACTTGCTTCCAGTTGGCCCGTGCACTAGCAGAAAATACATCAACCATGGAAAAACTATCAGAAGTCCTTACAAATTCTCATGCCACTACTTGTGTTCCTCCATCCGCGGATAAGACACCATCAATTGCGGATGCTTCTACAGCTCAAGGTGCACCATCGAGTCCGGTTCTTGTTATACCTGTTGCTGCTGCTGGTAATGCCCAAATGCAGTTAGCTTCTGAATCATCAAACTTACCTGTCATGTCCTCTTCCAAGACGACCAATGTAGATGAAGTTCAGACAATTGAAATTCCTGTTGCTGATGTTCCAAAAAGTGGTGAAGTCACTGCCACAGCGGTGAACACCATAACTGCACCAATGTATTGTATTCTTTACCTATTTCATAAGAAACAGAGTAGAACGTATCTTAGGTGAACTTATTTGTTAATTTTTTTTATAGGAACAACTTTTCAGATCAAGATAAACCTATTTCAGCAGATGAAACTCCTGCACAAGACAAGGAGGTAGCTGTCTGTCTCCATTAAGATTATCAGTCTGGAAACATACTTGACTTGCTTAACTAGCTACTTGATGTGGTTTATTTCTTCCAGGAAGCTGAAAAGGAGGTGGTCATAGATGAAAAGGTTAACAATGTTCCATTGGAAGAGAAAGCAGTTAATCATGAGCCCTTACTTTATGCTGATAAGCTGGTATGTATTTTATAGACTCAAGTTTCTCTTATTGCGCCTTCTCTGGTATCAACATCTTGACTGTAAATTTATCCACCCCCCCTTCTAGGAAGCAAAAAATTTATTTAAAGCACTTCTGGAGTCTGCAAATGTTGGGTCTGAATGGACCTGGGACCAGGTAATTCAGTACATTGTATGTATGTCTCTGTCTCCTGCATTTGGAAGTTCCTGACTTGGCTGCTGATTATATCAGGCCATGAGAGTAATAATTAATGATAAAAGATATGGTGCATTAAAAACACTTGGAGAGAGAAAGCAAGCATTTAATGAGGTAATTACTTACAGTTGATGTTCTTTAAGTTTTAACCCAACATTTTATTCGTCCTAAAAAAAGCAATTCAGTACTTTGTTTGATGATTTCTGGAACCAGTGTCTAGCTGTTTATCATGTGTGCATTAAAAATGTTATCTATCATGATATTAACCTTTTGTTTCAGTTCTTGGGTCAAAAGAGAAAACAGGAAGCTGATGAAAGGAGGATTAAACAGAAAAGAGCACGGGAAGAATTCAAGAAGATGCTAGAAGTAAATTTTTTGAATTTCTTTCTTTAATTATGTCTGTAAAGATGTATGTGATATTTCTATAAGAATTTTGTTTTCTTTTGTTTTGACATGAATTCTTTGCAGGAGTCCAAGGAGATGACAGCATCAACTAGATTGAGGTTTGCATTTTCTGATGTCATTTTAATTTTTCATTCTAATTCATTTGCTACTTGCGACTTACAGAATGGTTGTTTTCTTAATAATAATTTCTATTTTGTACTGGAATGCTTAAAATATTGCTCAGCAAAGTGGTGGCTTTGTTTGAAAACGATGAGCGGTTTAAAGCTGTTGAACGGGAAAGAGACCGTAGGGATCTGATTGAAACCTACTTACAGGGACTTGAAGAAAAGGTATACTTTGCTAGATTCATTTTTGTATCCTCTATTTATAACATCCATCCTAATAATCTAGTACCCTATTAGTAATATACATTTGTTGATGCTGTGTGATTCACTGTTTAATCATCTGAGATGGCTTTGCATGAACAACAAGAGCAATAGAATCTAGAGGACATGACCTAATGTCCAGAGAGATATCACTGTATAATTTTTACCCAGTTGCCAATACATTTAGACAATGCTCTTATATATGCACTTTGGAGTTTGTTATTATATAGATATTATGGTCACAGCAGCCTTTATATTCTGCTGCATACTTGTTCCTGTTTCAAGTCTAATAACTGACGGTAGCAATATATAAAGTCACGATTTGAAACTTTAATTGGGATTTTGACTAGGAACGAGCAAAGGCACAGGAGGAGCGCAAGAGGAACATTATGGAATATAGGCAGTTTCTGGAATCATGCGAATTCATTAAGGCACTCTTTTCGCAAAGCTGATTGTTTTTCAGGTTTCCTTTGGCAATGCATCTTCTTATTTATCCATCATTTCCCTCTGCAGGCAAGCACCCAGTGGCGAAAAGTACAAGATCGGTTAGAATCTGATGAAAGATGTTCATGTCTTGAAAAAATTGATCGCATAGAAATTTTTCAGGTAATCATCTTTATTTAGAAGTTATATTTCTACAAGTATTTGGAACTAATTTTCAGGTAAACGGTGTCTCAGGATTATTTACATGATTTGGAGAAGGAAGAAGAGGAGCAAAGGAAGATACATAAGGTGCTATTATCTGTTAGCCTTTGTGATGACAAAACATTTTAATTTGTTTTATATGATATTCTTATCCCAATATTGATGAAAATAGGAAGAACTGAGAAAGGCTGAGCGTAAAAATCGTGATGAGTTCCGCAAGTTACTTGAAGAACATGTTGCTGCAGGCACTCTTACTGCCAAAACTAATTGGCGTGATTATCACCTGAAGGTTATTAACCCACTTGGTTTTGTTTTGATTAGCATCTCTCTGTGTGTGTGTGTCTCTTTTTATTACCGGGAATTGTATATTTGGTTTTGTTTTGCAGAGCTGTTTGTTTCATGTTGGGGGATGTATTTTTCATATTTTTACTTCAATCTGTCATTCAGGTTAAAGATTTACCTGCACATGTGGCTGTTGCTTCAAACAACTCTGGTTCAAGTCCAAAAGATTTGTTCGAAGATGTCGCTGAAGAGCTACAGAAACAGGTAATTATACTGTATGTTTAGGTATCATGATGATTGGCTTTTTCATCAAGGAAAACATATTGACTTCGGAAAAATATGCATGTTGAATTATGCAAAATATACTATTATGAGCTTTAGATCACATGGAATATGTTTAATTTTGTTTTATTCTTGATGTTTCAGCATTTTCTTTGTTAGACCTACTATAATCTTCAGAAATAACTCCAGTCTCCACAAATGTAGTTTATTAGTTTATATAGCCAATTAATTTTTTGAAACTAAATAGTGTAGTATTGAGATATTTTTCCTTCGATGAAGTTGGGCCCATAGAATTTGGTTTTAAATGAAAGAGACAAGCAGCTTCTTTGCAGTGAAAATCCAGATTGTCTAGTTATCTGATTTACATGATTACTATACTGTTTATGGGAAGGTCACAGATTGATTTAAATCCCAACAATTATTGATTGGAAAATCGAGTTTCTTTGACTTGATGTTCCGGTGCTCACAAATTTGCATTCCTGTTTGTTTTTACAGTATCATGAGGACAAAACTCGGATAAAGGATGTTGTAAAGTTGAAAAAGGTATAACCTGGAGATTGCATCTTCTTTTCACTTATCCTGTTCTCTTAGATATCTAATGTACTTGTAACTTTCAGGTTCCTTTGGCATCAACCTGGACACTTGAAGATTTGAAGGTTGCTATTCTAGAGGATGTTGGCTCTCCTCCTATATCAGATGTGAACCTTAAGGTGCTGTATGTTCTCATAATAGTTAATGCTTGCTTTCTTAAGGTGACTTGGCATGCTTGTCTTTTACAATGTCATTTTCTTCATGTTTCATTGGGTTACATGTTCCTTTTGAGTTTCTTCTATTATTTGTAATCAGAATTTCTGGTGAAGACAGAAAAAGGAAAGAAAGAAGAAAAAGAAAAGGAAAAAAACAGGAAAGGATAAAAAGGAAAGGAAAGGAAAAAGAAAGAAATTGTTAGAAATTAGAATTTCGCTTGGTTGTGTATCGTCCTTGTTTGATGTCACTGGACTATGCTCAGCTTTGCTTGGCAATTGTTTGAATGTGATCAATTGGACCAACAATGAGTGTCATTTCTTAAGAAATTGCTCAAAATGTGGTACTACCCCAATTCAAAGGTGAATGATATCTATATCTGGAAACTGGGAACTACACTATGGTGTACCTGATTATATATTTGGGGAATTGTTTTTTCTCATTTGCCTTTTGTGCTGTTTTTTTTTTGGTGGGGGGCTAGCTAGGCAAGCTTATAGTCATTCATTGTGTGCTACAATGATCAGATGCTTGCTTTACACCTTTTTGCAGATGGTATTTGATGAATTGCTGGAAAGAGCCAGGGAAAAGGAGGAGAAAGAGGCCAGGAAGCGTAAACGTCTTGAGGATGATTTTCTCATTCTACTACAGTCTATCAAGGTTTGCATTGCTCTCTAAATTAACTTTCTTTGAATTGGATGGTCAATTAAGGGCATTTTCATGCCATCATCCATCTGATCCTCTGCTTTGTTTCAGGATATAACTGCATCTTCTGAGTGGGAGAGCTGCAAGGAAATCTTTGATGGTAGCCGAGAATACAGGTATTACTTGTCAAATTGATAATAAGTAGAGTCTATGATACATGCATCTGCAATGGTTTTGATTGCTTACAAACATGTCAGACCCAATTAATTAATTACTTACAAACATCCCCCCCCCCCCCCCCCCCCCCCGGACATACATTTTATTTTAATTTATGGACTCACTTCAACTTTATTGTGTTTTACAAGTCACAATCATTAACTTCCATGCTATATGTTATCTTCGGTCCTGATGTCTTAACACATGGCAAATCAACATCGAGAACTATCCATTACCTGAGCTTTGCATTATTCATAATATCATTTTGCTTGATGCTGTCTTTTAGTTCCATTGGTGAAGAAGGCTTCTGTAGGGAGATATTTGAGGAATATGTATCTCAACTGAAAGACCAGGAGAAAGAGAACGAGTGGAAACGAAAGGAGGAAAAGGTATTAAACAATTTCAAGTGCCTCTAAACAATGTTCAAAACTTGAAATGTGTTTATTTTTCCCTTTGATAATTTTTTTATGGAAATACATAGAAGTCTATGCAGAGTACTACTGTGATCTTATGGCTTCCTAGCTTGTAGATGGTATGAACATATTGCAATTTGTAAACATAGAATTATAATACTGATGTTTCTCTATAATTTTTTGTCGGATTATGATCACCGTGATTAGATAATGTTTTTGCACAATTGCTTGTTTGTTCCTCTGCTGACACTGTTAGTTCTGGTGAAAAAGCAAACTAGTTTCTGAACACTGTGGCAAGCTTTTTTCCATATGGTATCAGGGTTATAGAGTTGGCTGCTGTAGTTTGATCGTATAGAAGGTTAGTGACTGCACAATCAAGAAGGTTTATTTCAGTTTCACCAAGTTGCCTAGAGAATTGAAGTGGAAGTAGTTGAAATTGGTTTGGAAATTTAGAATGTGGATATAATTGACCTCAACATGGTTAAACAGTTGAAGATAGATTGTGTAGGCTTTACTGGACCATTAACTTCACATTAATGGTTTTACTTCATGGATGACTTAAGGCATGGGTTCAAATAAATAATGGATTTAGTACACTGCTGTTTGCCCTAAACAAAACCAGGGTTCTTGTATGTAAGAACTGATATGTGAATTCCTGTTACTTCCCTCCTGGAACTTGTGGATATGTAAAATAAATAACTTGGATATTTAAGTAAATGGTGGTTTTAATATTCTGCAGGCAAAAAAGGAAAAAGAGAGGGAGGAAAGAGAAAGGAGGAAAGAGAAACATAGAAGGGAAAAGGAGAGGGGACATGATAAAGAAAAGGAGCACACAAGAAAGGAAGAAGAGGATGTTGAAATTGACGATGCAATGGAAACTCAAGTTTGTAGCGATAAGAAAAGATCTGGGAGTGACAATAGCAGGAAACAGAGGAAGAGGCATCAAAATGCTGTGGATGATCCAGATGAAAGTGAGAAGGATAGGTCCAAGAGTTCACACAGACATAGCGGCAGTGACTTGAAAAAATCAAGAAGGGTATGCATTTCCCCCCTTATCAAGTGTTAAATGCTTGGCTCCTCTTGTAATTTGTTGGTCAATCTATTCACTTAAAGCACTAATGCACATTGTTTCCTTCATTTTTCTCCCAATAATTGGCACAGCATGCTTCCACTCCTGAGTCAGATAGTGAAAGCAGGCACAAGAGACACAAGAGAGATTACCGTAATGGTTCCCGTAGAACTGGTGATCTTGAGGATCTTGAAGATGGCGAATTTGGTGAGGATAGGGAAACTCGGTAGTTAATAATTTATCCCCTTCAAAATTTCTTCAATGTTTTATCTGTATTACAAAGATGAACTGTTTTTCCAATGCATTACCGTAATAGAATAGAGTTTTAAGTCGAATTCCTACATCTTTCTGTAATCTTTATGCATTGGTTTTTGGTTTAATCAGGCCATAGATCCATATTTTTGTTTTGGATAATATTTTGAGAGAAGTCACAATGCATGGACAATGTTGTATCAATTCTGAAACCTGGTTCCAGGCTCTTTCCTCCGTCGGCAGTATGCTGAAACGGGGGGGCTTTGGGCACGAAGAAACGGAGTGAATTCAAATTGGAGACTCGGTCTAAAAGAAGAAGAAGAATACGTAGAACTTAAACAAGGAAGCAATCTCCCTGAAACTGAATGTTTTGGGTGTGCCGGGAGAAAAGTAAGATCCGAAAAGCTAGAAACATTATTTTCTTGTCAGCTAACAATGAAAACGGGTATGATGGTGCCACAGTGGGTATATTTTGCACGTACGCGTTGTGGACGTTGCGGTCTGGGTGACGATCCCAGAGGTTTTGGCACTTCGAAGATCACCCCCCTAACCCCAAATAGACCGTGATTAGTTTCGATTTATCATTTGTACTTCCTCATCTCTGATGGATCATGGCAATTTGCGCTTTATCCTGGCTGAATGTATCTTGTTTGCAGTATATGCATGTGCGATATATAACCACCTGGCCCTCAAAGGGTGTAATGTGATGACAAAGAGCTTGAGATTTGCTGTGCAAATCTCGAGTTCTAGTCAGGACGGTGCAATTCTTGTAAGAGTCTGGGATAACCAGAATTTTATTTTTTTACCTAGACTTATAAAGTGCACTTCCAGAACGAGGTTTCTTTGAATAAGAAAAAGTAAAATACATAACCACCTGGTTTTTTCCTCGTTTATGAAAGTACGAGACAATATCAACTTTGTTTTGCACTCTGCATTGCTTGATAAAATTTACCACTTCACTAGTTGTTATTGATGTTTGTGAAAACAAATTGAAAGTTTATGCTGCCATGGGAACTCCTGAAGCTCAGCCAGTTGAACTAGCTGACACTGGATTCCTTGTAAGTTCTTACAGAAGGTTCTGTTGCTATGTGATGGTTTCTGTTTCCAAGTAATTACAACGATTCTTTACTGAAAAGATAAGTCGATTACTTCCTGAATTATTTCATTCAAGATCGCATCTCCTATCTCTATTCCTATCCTCCTACTAAGCTGCTGCTGCAAATAATAGCCATCTTCTACTATGCTAGTGACGTCAATATTTATTTGTTCGTCTGCGTTTTGTTTTCCCCATAAGCAAATTTGGTCGCAGATGATTTTTCCAAGCTCTTTCAGATCTATTAATTCCTTAGAATGCTGCTTTTTTCTGTTCTTCCTTCTGTATACTTCTATGGCTTCGTTTACACAATCAAAAAGTAGCTGCATGTTTTGCCATATGACCCTTCTGTTTTTCAGATGCCGAGAATAAGCAAGCACAATCATCTCCTGTAACTCTGTGAAACTACCAAGAGTCTGCTTTTCAATCAATGATTCAGTCAACAAGTCGCACAAGAAAGCTGAGAACAAAGAGTCTTCCTCCATGTTTGCGCTCAAAACGGTGCTTGAAGGTGATGCATCTTCTTCTTCTTGTTTTGCTGGGAACTGACACACTGTTCATTGTAAGATTGATATTTGAGTTAAAAAACAAATCTACAAATTATAAATCAAGAAGTTGCTTTGTTATTCATAGATGAAATTACTGATTCTTTGTACCCTTGTTTATTGATGGTAGTTCCTTTTGCACTGATACTGGGCTGAGTTGCTTATTCTCTTCCTTGTATTCCCATTGAAGATTTATGCCTGCAGCAGCCTGCAAAGCTATGCCAGCAGCTCAGTTTAACACAAGAAACATAAACCATGTAAAATTCTTTCGTGATCACATTATGAGAAGGAAATTAAGTTCAGATCTCCTTTTCTTGATCCATTTCTGTACCTTCTGTTTCGCACTGCTATGTGTTAGCGCTTGAGAAATCTTCGGATGAAGAGATGCATGGTTTTCATAACAAGATGAATCCTTAACATTGCATCTGAAAGATTCACGAACTGCAACTGAACTGCTCACTTTAGGAAGCCACTTCATTTCTCCAAACTGCCGGGGCTTTTCAACTGTTTTCAAAACAGGTTCATGTTTCTGAGCTTTCTGGCAGCTTGAAACTGACTGGTTTCGACTAATGCGAGTAAACTTGAGCAATAACACCTTCAGGATCTTCCTAGCCTGTATAATTCTTCTCTTGTTCAAATCATAGCCGCGTGGTCTCTTTTGCTTCTTGTTCAACACCATCTGCCGTTCCAAAAGGTAAAGATCTAATACAAAAGGTTTCTGTTGCTCTTGGAGATATTCCCAGAGCTGTTTTGATGTAGAGGAAGCCATGCAAGTCCTGCAAAACCCTAAAGCTTTGATGATGCAAGTATGGTCAGGGAGGAAGGTTAATGAGAGGTATGACGTGCAGTTGTTTTAGTAGTTGGAGAAGACAAAGAACATGTCTGTCACATTGAAGGCTAAATATAAAGAAAAGATGATAGAAGGGTGTGGATTTAAATATGTGAAAGAGAGAATTTTGACATCCATCTTCTTGAATTCCTATTGTCTTGAGATTTTGGTATCATCAGCAATCAATAAAAGGATCGCATAGTTTAAACTTTTTGGCTGCCCACAATCTATGGCTAGATTGCTTGGACTCTAACATGATATGCCTATAGGTCCTGAGAGACGTGACGTGATAGCAAAAGATTTGTAATCTGCATAGCAGATCTCAAGTCTGCTAAGCCATAAAATATGCTTTTCAGGATGGAGTTTACTAGTATAAAATAAAATAAAATGCCTGCAGGATGATATCCTATACTTTGTTTGGTCTGCTCAAGTTTTGTCTTATGTAGAGAAGCATCCATAAGAACACTGGATGAATCAGAGGCAAATTAAATGTTGTCCACGATGCATGGTGGCAGTTCGGCTACATTCAGACAAAACTTACTTGTCTCTGTAATTGTTTATGCATGCAAATGGTTCCTTGGATACTTCAATATTCACTGACCAACAATCAGCTATAAGAAATGTATTAATCTCCCCTCATCTCTCTTACAAGTCCTTGCTTTTGGGAGTAAATACAAAGTCCAATTGGTCCCCCTGGTGTTTAAATCTTCTGTTCATCATAAATTCATCATGTGGGTGGGCCCCTTCGTGGGCATTTCAGCATGTTTGAGTGAAGTTGGTCGGGACAACGAGGGAGACAAATAATGGGCAATGATTATCTCTTGTCATCCAATTTGTTTTTTAAAGATTGATGCCATGCAAAAAAGTTTGATCCCATACAAAAGTCACTACTTTACATTCAAAACTTTGTTCTGCATAGCATAATTTACAGCTTACACTCTTGAACTTTTTTATTATTATTAATATGAGTATTCGGATCAGTATATACGTGTTTCGGCTAATTTTATAAACCCTGAAATTAATGATCATATAAGTCTCTAGTAACCATCATATTAACAACCATGAGGCTTGAATCTAAGATCACATCGGAGCAAACTTCGTGATTTCAAACTCTTATTAATGGGCCATTACTAGATGATTACACTTTTTGTTATTACGTGCTGTTTATTATTCCAATCACACAGCAATTTGCTCTCCTTGCTGATACTATGACCTTTTGTTTTCAATTTTTCTTTTGTAGTATTCGAGTTTTTCTCTGTTTTTTTTTTTGATGAAATCCTTTGTTTTGGTTGTAGGATTTTATAATTATTATATGAGAAACACTGAATTCCTTTTAATCATCACCAAAACATAAAGGAAAAAATTATAAATTATGTTTTTCATTCTTAAAGATTTATTGTAATTATATATATTTTTTTAATTCCTTAACTATGTTAATTACTCTGTCAAAAAGAGAGAAAAAATGACCAGATGCATAGAAGGCTCTGGCCTACCATTTTCATGAGCTTGTGTAGAGCCCAATACTTCCATCATACGTACATACAATGGCAGAAATAGGGTCTAGCCCTACATCCATGCATATATTTTGAGTCCATCAGAAAATTATGAAGTTGCGAGCTCAATTATGCGTTGAGGATTATGCTCGGGAAAGTGGTTAAATGTTTTCCAAATTTTGGATTTTTTTTTAATTTCTTATATTTTTTGGATCGTTTTGATATACTAATATTAAAAGTAATTTTATTATATATTCCAAACAAAAAATATTTTAAAAAACAAAATCTTTCATGTTTTAAAAAAGAAAACTGGCCAATTAGTCAAATGTGTAAACCCAGTAAGAATAGTTAACTTGCTGGTGCTGCAGAAGGCCGGAAAATTTTATGATAGTAGCTTTCAGTGATAGTGGATGATATGGGGAAACCTCTTTGTCAAACCTGTCGTAGCATCATGAAAGGCTCTAGTGGGAAGATAGTGTGGCTCAAAAAATGGTCCTCGAGCCCCTCTGGAAAAAAGAGAGGAAGATATATAGAATCCTTAGAAGGTGACTGTGGGCACAAATCAAAACTGAAATGGCACCAATTTCAGCAATTGCAACCTACCATTGTGCCAGTTTTGAATCTTAGTGCTTGTGGGCCTAAATTAAACAGGCTCATTGATCGAAACGGCAAGTTTTGGTGACAGCAAGCAAGGAAGGGTGAGTAAAAAATGGTGTCTCATGGTTTTAACACAGCAGGATTCTTCTGCAGCAATGCACCGAAGAGTGTGTTGGGTTTTGGCAATAATTAGCATTTTGTTGCTTAAAATTTGATTCCATCTTGAGTATTTTCAGCAATTTCTTCTGCAGTAAGACGCCAAAGGAAGACAACAACATCCCTGGAGTTGATCAAGCTAGCAAACATTGGCCTGGCCTACCATGGAAAGCTATCTTCGGTATTGTAATGGAATTCATTGAAAAACCTCAGCTTCTGATAATTTATAATAACTAAACGATCTCTTTCTTTGGTCATCATCCTTAACTTATGGTCTCCACTTGACCATCATTTCTGGTTAATTTGTAGGTACGTTAACCCAAATGGAGGGGGACCTAAATGAAAAGGACAAAGAATGGCCGGCCTTATGGTCCGATCAATTCATCTTTCACGGCCAACCATTCGTTGAGCCTGGAATCAACTCTGGGGCCATCTCACTTTTTAATTAGTCATTGAAGCACAGCTTACTGGCAAAAATCTAGTGTGCTCGACGTTATATTCCTTGATTATGGTCCAATAATCGGCATGCACTAAGCTTTAATTTCATGGCATTCACAGTTTCACCTCATCCTGATATTCTCTAAAAAGAAAATGCTCTAAAAATCTTCGAAGGAAATGAGGGTGGATGCAGAAAGATGGTTGCATGGAGATCGAAAACTAAGCAGTGAATATTGCATGTTAACAACGCATTCAAGCTAGATTTCTAGATTCTGATCATGAATACTATTTTAATGGCGTTTTCACCGGATTCACATGGCTTTCTTCCAGCATATGACCAATCAGTGCCGACAGGTCGACGACCCTTCATTTTTTTTTTCCGACGAGGCAAATGACTCGAAGCTAACCTATCACGTTCAGGCAGCTGGTTTCAGTAATATAATAGGATCGATGTCTTTTTTAATCACGATAAATGCTTGATTTTCAAGAACTGGTTTTCATGGCTGGCCTGCTCTCTTTCATTTTCAGGAACACTGGTTTGACCGAAAGCATTCCCATCCCTCTCCGCACTCGAAGACTTACAAGTACGGCTGGTGTTTGGGTCACAGAGCAGTTTAATTACCGTCGACAAAGCCAGGAACTGTACATTCCAGCAGCTCCCTCCTCAACTGTTCAAGAATAATATTAATTTTTATTAATTAATAATTTAAGTTCTTAAATGAAATAATCACTTAACTTAAAAACTCTTGATTTGATTTGTAGTATTTATAATCCAAACTCTTAATTAGCTGTATGAAAAGGCAACTACTACAAGTCGTGGTTCTAGAATTCCTGTACTTTTCAAAGATGATGTTAATTTCCATCGCAATCGTGCTTATTTTTTCTATTTATTTTTTTCCCAGCTAGGAAATAGATGATCTATCTTAAATTAATCGGAAATATATAGGGTGTGGGAAACTCGCTATGTAGAGATTTTATCGTAGGGTTGTAATAGTAAATTGATGCTTTTACAATTTATCAAATCAATTAAAAAAAATCAAATTCAAGAGTAACTAATGATTTTTTTTATAGTTTTTAGCACAATAAATTTACTAAAATAACCTTTGTTCCAAAAAATTTAGTTTTTTATATATAATAAGATTGATTTATATTAAGTAAAAAAATATTAAAAAAAGTTTACTCTTTTTATTTTTCCGTGTCGTTGAATTCCTCACCATGTCCTTTTTCTTCATAGACATATCTGTTTGATTTTGCTGCATGGAAGAATTATCGCTAGAGCTATTTTTTTCTTTCCCTTTTGGTCCCTAATGATTCGGTATATTTTAGTATCAATTCTAATTTTTATTTTAAATTGTTTTTTGTCCTTGATCTTTTTGTAACTTTTTTTTTAATTTCATCCTTCAATATAATTTTCTTATTTTTTTATTTTTCAAATTTGGTCTTAATTTGTTTTGCTTTTTTTTTAATAAACTTTCAATTGTTTTCAATTTCATCATTTGACTAAAAAAATTAATTTGTTGATTTTTTTTTAAAATTTGATCCTCATTCTCTTGGTGGTTTCTTCTTTAAGTCTTTTATGAAATTGATTTCTTTTCAGTTCAGCCCTTCAATAAAAAATTATCCATTCTCTAATTTATTTATGTTTAAAAAATCCAATCCTCATTATTTTAGTTGCTATTTTTTCTTTTGAATTCTTTTTTTTTTTGTGAATAATATTTGTTTTCATTATTCATCCTACATTTGATTTATTAAAAATTGAGCCTCATAATATTGTTTTCAAGTTTGGTGCTTCCAATCAAATGACCCATACCACAAGTTCATATTGTTTTTTTTTCTTATTTATTTATTTTTTCAATCTCATTACTTTAAGTTGATTTGTTTTTAAGAAAGTAGGCTTCCTGTTTTTTTTAATAATTAATCTCATGACTTGACCAACTGGTTTGACATGTTCACCTGTTTGGGCTCACATTTTTTTTTGGACTTTTAATTATTGTTTTTTTTATTATTTATATCCTTTTGTGTGAATATTCCTTTTTAAAAAAAATTATACTTCGATATTTGACATGCTAAGAATCGACCTTAGTTGTTTTTGCTATATTTGATGTTTCCAATTAAATTACCTGACACATGTATTTTATAGGCTAACATGGGTTGACATCAATTTATTATTGTACTTATTTTCTCTCTCTCATAATTTGATATTGGTCTTTTTAAAATTAGATTTATATATATATATATATATATATATATATATATATATTTTTTTTTCTATTGAGTTATCTCAATCTCATAACTTGTAACATGAATTGTGAATTTGAGAGGTTAACCCGGGCGAGCTCAAGGTTTTTTCCCTTACAATTCCTATGTTTTTTTATTATTTTATTTGTTTTTTATTATATAGTTTTATTATTCAATATTTGGTTTGTTTAGAGTTGGATTTCAATTTTTATTTATTTATTATTTCTAATAAAAGAACTTGGATTATAAATTTTATAAGTTAATATGAGTTGACATTTTTTTTTATCATTTGATGTTGGCTTTTGTTAATATTCATTGGTTTTTTTTTTAAAAAACTATTTTCTCTTTTTTAAATCTAACTCGTGGAAGAGCACCTGTCACACACACATGTAATTTCATATTTGCCCTCCATGATGTCTACAAGTTAATACCGTACGACTTCTCTTCATCATCTTTTATATTCCTTTGACATTTCCAGAAAGAAAGAAAACAAAGGAGAAACTGAAGAATGACTTACAGGATCATCACCGTCTGCGTTATAGCCGTTCTCCTCCTCTCCTTCACCGTGACCTATGGTTCCCGTCCGGAGCCACCCTTCGATGATGTAACTCCGATGGACAATCTCTATTGGGTACGTTAATATATATTTCTTCCAACTTTTTTTTCTTTTCAATCAACTTGCCTGTAGTTTTTGTTTGCTTAATTAATATGTTTTCTTCTTGATTTTCTATAGGGTACTGCTGAACCAGATACAATTAATGTGGAGGAGATCTGTGAAGGAGCTGGAGAAGAGGAGTGTTTGACGAGAAGAACACTTACAGCTCAAATTGATTATATCTACACACAGAAACAGAAACCATGAACTCTTACGTTTTCTTAACATCTATTCCTTATTTCAATCTCCCATAGCTATTGTTTATGTATTATTATTATTATTATCAGTTGCCACATATGTTCTAGCGGGTTTTTTATTTTGGTTGGTGTCTTGATTTTTGATGTTAATGATCACGACTGCATGCTAGCTTGATTGCAATTCATGGGATTCAGACAGGAGTTCATGGACACCGATCAGGTGAAAAGTAATCTACTAATCAGAAGTGTTGATGGTTTGTGAGATTTTGAAAATCTTGATTATGGCTTAATTTTCTCTTTATCTTTTGTGGATCCTCCGGTGAGGGCTGCGCTGGCTACAGGAAACTCGACAAATTAATTCAAGCATGTATTATTGGGTTAAACATATATTAATTACTTGAATATATATAGCAGCCACATATAGTTTATGCCAAGTTTGATACAATATTTTTCTTGTCATGGCGAATATTTCATATACATTTTCCTACCTTCCATTAATATATAGTTTATATATGTTCTACCAAACTGAATTATTTTTTTTCCTGGTAAGAAAAAAACCATGTTCTACCAAAGTCCACTCGAATAAATTGTGGTAGATCATGATATTTACCCTTATATCTTGACATGCAATAAAATAGTAGTCCATTAATAATCATGTTAGGTAGAGCACAACTTTTCTTTCGAGCTAGGTATATATTCAGCCCATCCCCTCATGCTTAACCTCCTCCTCGTCATTCTTTCCACACGAATCAAGACTTGTCCTAAAATAATCAGAGGCCACGTATAGAATAATACCTATATTCCATCAACATATTTGCCGGCACTGTTTAGCCACCAGCATCGTGGACGATAGCCACTGCAGTTAAGACATCGAAATCATAATAATTTATTCAGCAAAGAAAAGTAAAAGTGGAATGGCCCATGCATCTATCTACGTGGACGATAGGTATTGCTGTGTAGTGTTTGACCCGGATTGAAATTTGAAAGTCCACTGAGCAGCCAACGTTCGTAGAATTCACAAGCATGATACACAGTTTGCTTGCCCTGCAGGCATGATCGTGATGCCAATATGCTTGACCAGGTCGTGCAAACGGTGGGCGTCAATGCCAGCTTACCACACCACTTTCCAAGCACTTAATCTTATAATCATGTTAAGGTATTCTAATCTCTGCCAGAAGAAGATCAAAATGAAAACTAAAATTTCCATCATCATTATGCAATTATGAGTTCTGTTAGAACCAGAGAGAACTATAAGGAAAAACAGAGTGCAAGGAAATTTGATACACACTGATTTGCAGAGAATGCTTGCTTAATTCAAAAAACATGATGGCCTTTTAAAGCCTTACAAAATAACTGAATGGAAACTAACTGAATGAACACCCACGATTTTACAGCACTTACAATCGTGTGGTTAACTGGACTTTTGATCATGCAGTACGTGTTCCTTTATCACAGGAACAGATATGCAAGTGGATCTAAAAACAAGTAAACTGAAACAAAGAAATCCTAACAACTTTAACATCCTCTCTTAAACTAAATACCATTAACATTCAGTTTATTTCTGGATAAGGACAGACTCCCAGCATACCTCGCAGCTTTAAGAAGGCCTCAAGTTTCAAAGGCTTTGTAAGAATATCTGCAATTTGCTCACGAGTTGAGCACTGAACCAATTCCACGATTCCCTCCTTTGTAAGATCACGCTCCTTTGTAAGATCACGAAGAAAATGAAAATGAATATCAATGTGTTTGCTACGGCCATGTAGAACTGGGTTCTTCGAAAGTTTGATGGCTGATATATTGTCACAATATATCACAGTAGATTTGCATGTATCATGGCACAATTCCTTTAGAATTCTCTTCACAACTTGACAAGCACTATATGTAGCAGAGATGAATTAAGCCTCAGCGGTGGAAAGAGTGACCACTGGCTGTTTCTTCGAAGACCAAGACACAACACCTAAACTCATCAAAAAAACATACCCCGAAGTACTCTTTCTGTCATTTTGATCACATGCATAATCACTATCAGTGTATCCCAAGAGCTCCTGATTACCTTCTTTCTTGTATAGAACACCCCAAAGCCAATAGTTCCCTTTACATATCGCAAAATCCTCTTTGCTGCTTGAAGATGTATTTCGGTGGGATGCTCCATGTATCGACTGATTAGACTCGCAGCGAATGTTATATCAGGACGTGTAGCAGTTAGATACATAAGACTTCAAACAATTTGTTTGTAGAGTGTACTATCAACCCTTACTACATCTTCATCCTTGTCGAGTTTATACCCAGGAACTACTGGATTATTCACTGGATTGCATTGATCCATTTTAAACCTGTTGAGCACCTCCTGTGTGTATTTTCGCTGTCCAATAAAAACACCATCTGGTTTTTGCAGCACTTCGATACCAAGGAAATACTTCATCTTTCCAAGATCAGTCATCTCAAATTCAGTCATCATAGACTGTTTGAAATCTTTAAACATAGCTTCGTCATTTCCAGTAAAGATAAGATCATCAACGTAAGGGCAAACAAATAAAACTGTACCTCTATCCGTTGCTTTGATGAACAAAGTATGTTCATAGGGACACTTCGTGAAACCTGTACTTAAGAAATAAGTCTCTATACGGCTACACCAAGCTCTAGGAGCTTGCTTAAGACCGTATAAGGCTTTCTTAAGTTTGTACACTTTGAATTCAAGTCTTGTTTTCTCATAGCCAGGAGGTTGGGTGACGAACACTTCTTCATTCAAATCACCATTTAGAAAGGCTGATTTGACGTCTAGTTGATAGATCGTCCAACCCTTTTGTGCAGCAAGCAAAATCATAATTTGAATGGTGTCCAGCCTAGCCACCGGTGCAAATACCTCGTCATAGTCTAGTCCATATTTTTGACTGTACCCTTTTGCAACAAGTCACGCTTTGTACTTATCTACTTCTCCTTTCTCATTGAGTTTTGTCTTGTAAACCCATTTTACACCAATAACTTTGCTGCCATTTGGTAAATCTGTGAGTTCCCACGTATTGTTTCTTTCTATTGCCTCAATTTCTGAGTTCATGGCTTGCCTCCATTGCATATTCTTTGTTGCATCTTAAAAAAAAATAGGATCATTGTCAGCAAACAAAGCCATTGACACATGATTGGTGACTTCTTCTTCAGAACAATACTGTCCACAATCATAGTCTTGCATCCATGCTGGTGGTCTTCGTGGTCTGGATGCATGAGCAAGATGCTCTGTGATGCAACAACATTCAATTTCTGCACTGTCAACATTCACATCTTCGCCTGCCACAGCTTCACCAACATTGCAGCCTGCCACGGCTTCATCAATTGCTGCACTGTCATGATCAATCCCAGCATTGTCCTCACCATGATCAAGAACACCATTGGACTCATCTGCAATTGCAATTGTGCCCCCACCTGTATCAGCACCCCATTCCAGGTCAGCCACAATTGCTGCCTCATAGCTAGCCTCCCAATCCCAACTTTGATTTTCCTCAAAGACAACATCTCGGCTTACAATTATTTTATGAGAAATAGGATCAAATAATCTGTAAGCTTTCGATTCGTCACTTACCCCAAAGAAAACACACTTGCGACTTTTGTTGTCAAGTTTTATTCTTCTGTTATCAGGTATATGAACATGAGTTATACACCCAAAAACTCTGAAATGGCTTATCGAAGGTTTGATACCTGTCCATGCCTCTTCTGGGGTCTTACTCTTCACAGCAAATATGGGACTTCTATTGAGAATATGCACAGTCCAGTTAACTGCTTCAGGCCAAAATATTTTTGGAATAAGCTTCCCAGAGAGCATGTTGCGTACCATATTCATAATTGTTTGATTCTTCCTCTCGGCAACACTATTTTGCTGAGGAGTAAATGCTGCTGTTAATTGTCTTCTTAGTCCATTTACATCATAGTAGTTATTGAAGTCTTGTGACGTAAATTCTCCTCCACGGTCGGTTCGAAGAGCCCTTATGCATGCTCCTGTTTCTTTTTCAACTTTCACCTTGTAGCTTTTGAAACTAAAAAAAAACTTCACTCTTTTCAACCAGGAAATACACCCAAGTTTTACGGCTAAAATCATCTGTGAAAGTGAGAAGATACCTCTTTCTGCTGTTTGAAATTGGGTTAATTGGCCCACAAATATCTGCATGGACTAGCTGAAGAATATCAGATGCCCTCCAGGTACTTGCCTTTGGAAATAAGTCTCTTCGTTGTTTCTCCACCAAGCAGTCTTCATAGACTTTAGAAGGAATGCTAAACTGTCGTGGCAAGCCCTCTACCAGCTTCTTTTGTTGAAGAACCCTGAAACCATTCCAGCCTAGATGCCCATATCGACAATGCCAAAGATAAGACATGTCTGTGTTAAGATAGACAAAACACCTTTGTTCCTGTGATTGATATTTAGCTGACAGAATAAACATTCTGTTATGGGACATAGCAGTTTCTAAGATTAACCCTCTGTCTGGATGAAAAATCTTACAAGTTCCATGTTGCATAAGAACTGCAAGACCTTTCTCTTGGAATTGTCCAATGCTCAGTAGATTGTTCATCAGGTCTGGCACATAAAATACCTCAGTAATTACGTGTATGATCCCATCTATCTGCATTCGAATGTTGCCCTTTCCTTGAACTGTCAAGCTTGTATCATTTACCAGTTTGACAGAGTCTTTATAACCTTCATTAAGAACAACAAACAGCTCCTTTTTGCCACACATATGGTTGCTGCACCCTGAATCCAAGAACCATATGCACTCACTTCTAACTTGTTTATCCACGTACGCCATGAGCACCATTTCTTCACTTGTCTCGGTAAAGTGCACCAGCTTCTCCTTTTTAGTACACTCCCATTGAAAATGACCAAATCCATGACAATTGTAACACTCAATGATGGATTTGTCAAAGATAGATCGACCTCGTCCTCTTCCTCTTCCTCTTCCGCGACCCCAAACTCGTCCTCCTGGTACTGCATTTGTAACTTGCAGTGCTTGTTCATCCAAAGTATGTCTGCTCATTCGTTGTTCATGAACAAGCAAGCTGCTTTGAAGTTCATCAATTGACAGGATGTCAATATTATTTGACTCCTCAATTGAGCATACAACATAGTCGAATTTTGGAGTCATGGACCTCAAAATCTTCTCAATAACTACCACATCATTCAACTGTTCTCCATGGGTTCTCATCTTGTTAATAACAGTGAGAGTTTGTGCAAAGTAATCATGCACCGATTCCCCCAATTTCATGTGAAGTACCTCAAATTCTTTGCGAAGAGCTTGCAGCTGGGCACGTTTGACTCGTACCGTGCCTTGATACTTCTGTTTCAAAGAGTCCCAAATGTCCTTCGACGTATCTTTCTTCAAGATTGTCTCCAATACCGATCGATCAATGGCTTGAAATAGGTATTTCACCTTTAGATCCTTTAGCCTATGATCTTCAATTTTCTTTCTCTGTTCCTCTGTAGAATCCATCCCTTCTGCTGCTGCAGGGATCCCAGTTTCGACCAATCCCCAGTATTCCTTCGATCATAGAAAATTCTCCATGAGCATGCTCCAATGATCATAATGCCCATCAAGCTTGGGAATGGCTGGCTGCATAAAGCTGCTTTCACTCGCCAAGAACTCTGCTTGTTGGACTTTCAAGTAGCTTCCTTGTTATGGCTCTGATACCAAATGTTAGAACCAGAAAGAACTATAAGGAAAAACAGAGTGCAAGGAAATTTGATACACACTGATTTGCAGAGAATGCTTGCTTAATTCAAAGAACATGATGGCCTTTTAAAGCCTTACAAAATAACTGAATGGAAACTAACTGAATGAACACCCCACGATTTTACAGCACTTACAATCGTGTGGTTAACTGGACTTTTGATCATGCAGTACGTGTTCCTTTATCACAGGAACAAATATGCAAGTGGACCTAAAAACAAGTAAACTGAAACAAAGAAATCCTAACAACTTTAACAAGTTCATCCATCGGAAGCACTAGTTGTTCAGGTTGCATTACGAAACAGAACGTTACGCAGATAGCAAAGAACTAGAGAGGTATCTGTGATTCTCCCCGGCAGGTTAAAGTCAATTTTATTAATTTTAAATAAACTGTAATTGTTTTTGGCAAAATTAACCTTCACTAAGATGATAATATTATATTCGGGAGAAGTTTGAAAAATAACCCGTTAAAGTTTGCACGAAGACATAAAAAAAGGCTACATGTGCCATTAGAGAAATGACTTGAAAAACAAATCAAGTAAAATATTATGAAATGAGTATCTCACGTTTATATTTAATAAATTAGTGTAATTTAATTAAAAAAGTTGTAAAAAACTTAAAAGAGCAAAAAATGTTTTTCCCTATTAAAAAGGTGTGACGTGATGAAAAAAGGTTTACGATCTGCACAACAGGTCTCGAGTTCGAATTAAGATATACACCACATGTAAGAGCATGAGACAACTAGAATTTTACTCACTCACTTGGACCTACAAAGTGTGCTTTCTGGAAATGGAGTTTTCTAACATAAAAAAACACTTGGGTTTTTGTAAATATAATAGGTACCCTACGGGTTGCCCGTGGGTCAATCTATTCGGGCCCAACCCAAAACTTTCCAATTATCTTGGATTCTGGTCCTTTATACTTTTGGGTTGAAAGTACTGTATCTTTGATCCTAAGTTTATAGACATGTTCGGGTTGGTTCACACAAACTTCTTCTATTCATTGTTTTAATGGGCCTAAATGAGTGTGTATAGGCATTATCCAGTTTGATGTCCATAAATATGGCCCAATAACAATGACAGTGAGGCAGGGCCTTAGTCATAGCAGTAAGCCCATTTTCTGATACATATCACTTTACTTTTGCGGCTCCCCAATCGCATCCTCCTGGGCACATGTGTAAAACAAGACCAGAGGAAAAAAAAAACGCTTCGAACGAACACAGGAACACTCTTGTCTGTTACAGTGTTTTCTCTCGGAGTTAGCTGCTGCTGCTTATTTTCTTTTTGGGCAAATGCAAGCATTAAACCCAATACAACCTCTTTTTACCAAACTCATCAACCGTCAATTGCTTAAACCCTTAAACCTCCGTGCTTTCTCGTCATCACCAGATGATTACACCAACCAGTCACGTGGTGGCCTCCCTCGCTTCTTCTCTGAAGAACTCCCAGCTTCTAAGGCATCGCATCTCTCTTTTGTCTAATAATCATCCCTTTCAATCACTTACTGGAAAGATAAAATGAGGGTTTCTTTACACTCAATGCCTTGCTTATAGTTTTGGTATTACATGTCTCCTATTAATCGAGAATGGTGTGCAGGGTGGCGTTGTTCGTGTACAAGGCGATGAATTCAGGCATATGACAAAAGTTTTGAGGTTGAGCACGAATGCTAGGTAACCCTTTTGGTTATTTTTACTCGCTGGCCTCTTTTTATTTTTTGTACGCCATTTGTGGTTATGGATATGATTCTTGTAAGCAGGCATCTAGTGAGTTATCGAATCAGTATATTGAAAGTAACTTACTGTTGCTGCTGTTGTATTCTTGATCATTTTAAGCAGCAGGGCTTTCTCAAATTTGTTTTGTAAATGCGTTTGCTTTATTTTATTGTTGATTTTGTTTGAACTCTGCTCCGGCAAATAATTTAAAGTGGAACATTACCATTCTTGTTTTAATACCAAACAATTATGGTTTTCTGGCTCTGAAAAAAATGGTGATTTCTGAACAATTGAATGCAAGGGTAGAGCTCTTCAATGGGAAAGGAAGTTTAATAGAAGGGTGCATAGATAGAATTGACCGTACTGGACTTGATTTTGTTGCACTAGAAGATCCAACATTAGTTCCTCCTCTGAGCACACAGTGGCATGTATTTGCAGCATTTGGTGAGTTTGGTAGATGTGTGCATAGAAGATTATTCACAATCTTTTAAACTCATCCCAGTCATCGCATTTTCAAATTTCTTCTTCCATAGGTACCCTAAAGGGTGATCGAGCTGACTGGCTCGTTGAGAAATGCACGGTATGACTTAAATGCACAAACAAAAAAACTTTTCTGCTTGAACTCTTACCATTTTAATCTCCTTACTTCGGTTACTGTCGAGTCCTCTGAATTTCCCTTGCTTAGGAACTTGGAGCTCATAGTGTGACCCCTCTACTGACTGAACGTTCTCCATCAATCTCAGAAAATCGAGTGGACAGGTTACGACGTGTCATTTTGGCAGCGACTAAACAGAGTAAATAATTGCACCTGCAATATTTTTCCGATATTGTCCTGTTAAATTATCATTGTGTTGTGGAGGTTCTAATCAGTTTAATTTTAGCTCTCTGATCAAAAGTTATTTAGTAATTTTCTTCTAACCTTACCTCTGTACCAGGTCAGCGGTTGCATGAAATGATTCTAAATCCTCCAGCTAAAATCGTTGGCCTTTTGCCCCTAGTGAGTTTCTTCCCTCCTTACACTAACAAAATCAAGCAGCATATTGGTTCCAGTAGGAGAGATTTACAAGTTTTTGTGGAGCTTCTTGGTGGTTTCGGATTTACTAGTGTTATAATTTGAGAGAAAGGGAACCATCCAACTCGGTCCTTGCCTCCTATTCAATTAATGCGATTCCGTGTTTCTTCCTTTTTGCCAAAACCTCAATGGCATTTGCCAAGACCCGCCGATAACATAACATGACCCGGCATATGACCCGGCATATGACCCATGATAGCCCAGGATATAGTAAAACATAAAGAGTAAATAGACTGAACCAACTATAAATCAAAGCCTCGACAACAATCAAAAACATATTTGTTACAGGTTAAAATTGGCCACCTCTTATACTTACCATGCAACAGATGCACCAGCATTTGTTTTGCTTTTCGAAACCATATGGGATTGTGTAATTGATGCTGTTGCCATTAATGCGCA
Source organism: Salix brachista (assembly GCA_009078335.1). NCBI lineage: Eukaryota > Viridiplantae > Streptophyta > Magnoliopsida > Malpighiales > Salicaceae > Salix > Salix brachista. Next base: position 21,604,483 of record CM018587.1, read on the forward strand.
AAGGAATGTTTGGAAATACATGAATGTTTTCCTTTTCATCTATCACAACTATGTTGAGAGCTTAACTTTGTTTTTCATATTATATAGCTTGCCCAGTCAAAGCTATCTTTTCTGGCAGCAGCAGGAGCTACTCCTGTTGTTAGTGTACTGACTTCATCAAGAAAAGAATCAAGTGGATTGATGATAGTGGGACCAGAAGGGGGTTAGTACACATCCTATGTTAGTTCCTATTCATCACAATTTTCATTTGCTGCTTATCTGGGCAAAAACTTCTTGGTATGTTTGTCTGTTAATTTTCTTTTTCAGCTGCTTTTGTTCAAGGTTTTTTTTCTCTTCCAATTATGTTATCAGTTGGATTATTTTGTTAGGAAGTGCTCATGGCTTTTGAAAATATTGATGCTACTGGGGCTCATATCTTGTGGCATAATTATTTTGTTATGGTGTGAAGGTTGCCACACACTGTTTCCTCACTCACCTTCACCCCTTCTTTTTTCTCTTCACACCGCGGCTTCTATGTCTTTCAGATTTCACTATACTGTCATCCGATTTATGATCTGACATGGGACCTGTGTACTTCGATGGGTCTTTCTTTGTCCTCCTTGAAACCTCAAACTAATTTTGTTGTTCCCATTTTAGCTTTCGCTTCCCCAACTTGAATCCCCTCTTTTGTTGATTCCCTATCAGAAAACATGCTGAAGTTCTTGTTCTTGGATCATACCTGCCACATCCATATTTCTGGATCAAGTTGCTTAGAGAATAGGAATCTTGTAATCTTGATTTCTTCTAGCCAAGAAATACTTGTTCTGAAATATAGTTGCCTACACTATGATGATATTTAGATGAACTGCGTGCATAACTAAAATGCTGATAATTTAGCTTCAAAATCCTGTTTTCCTTTGGAAAATAAAGTCTGAATTTTCATTGATGCATGGCTTAGACTTCACGGAGAAAGAAGTGAATATGATGATGAAAGCTGGCGCATCAGCTGTTGGTCTTGGACCACATCGCCTCCGTGTTGAAACTGCAACAATGGCACTTTTGGCTACTCTAATGCTATGGTCCGATTCCCCGTAGTATTGAGTTCTTAGTCACATTTGCAAGTAAGCTTTTCACAACTTTTATCGTACACCTTGCTGAAGACTTGATGTGTCCTTGACAAATCTGATTCAAAATAGAAAGTGATCTTGTTGATCAATTTAAAGCCAGACTTCATAAGAATCACACCTGCCTTAGGGCATGCTATGTAATTATCTCAAATAATAGTAAAACTAGGTAAACTTTTAAGTTGACTGGTATATTTTGCAATCAGGATGCTTGTGTTGTTTGCATTTTAAAACTATAACATGTGTTTTTTTTTTCTTCTCGTGCAGGCCAACGATGGAGTTTTTTTACAAGTGTTGATGAACTGTTCAATTTTCCGGTATCATCTAGGTCAATAATCAACTTCTTACTGTCACAGCCTACACCAGTTATAGGCTTCTCTTTAATTTTGTTTAAACATGCTCCTTTATCAGTAGAGGGCTTTTCTATTTGCTGAAACTCTTATCGCATGGGATACATGCCAAGTCAAATGTCACAGAAAACATATCTTTTGTCCTTGTTTATATTCAATACTTAAAAACATTTAGCTGACCTGCTGATTTCATTGATATTTCTTTATCTGCTCAAGTACTAATTGAATTGTTTCTCTTGTTATGCTTGAATATCCTGACAATCTGCTGAGCTGATATTTTTAATAACTTGGATATTGTGTTTGAATTTGATGTGGTGGCAAAAATTTAAGAAAAAGATCAATACCATGATGCCCGGAGCCTGTTGGGGTGGGGTGGGAGGTTGTGGCAGCTGTCCTAGAAGAGGTATTTGCCACCACTTTGCTACATATCAACATTTATTTAATATGCTCCTTTATGCTATGTCCGACCAAAATGGTCGGATGCTGCTATGGTTTACAGGATAAACCATTTATATGATGCACATGCTCTCCGAAGTATAATTTTAAAGATAATTCTACGTTTTTTTTTTAAAAAAAAGAAATATTTTGCCATGGGGTGCTGTGAGTCTTGTGAGTTGTGATTCTGCTCTTTTTGAGAGCACTTTTAATGCCTTCACGAACTCCTTGAACTCTCACTAAGGGGTTTGAAGTTTAGGCAGGTTCCTCACTTCGAGAGGTGCGCTATTCCCACATCATGTAGAAACGCTTTGGTGATTATGTTGTTAGTGACCCAAGGGGTGTGTCGTGGTGGTAAAGGGCTTAAGGTCTACACAGCAGGTCTCGAGTTCGAGTCAGAGCGTGCACTTCTTGTAATAGCCTGGGATAACTGGGGTTTTACTCACTCACCTGGGTCTACAAAGTGCGCTTTCCGGTGGGCGGGGTTTCCTCGAATCCAAAAAAAAAAAAATTATGTTGTTAGTGGTCTGACTACAATTCATTTTAATTTTGAAAGCGATCTTAAAACTGGATTTCTCCTCACAAACTCAAATGGTTATGGCATAAATATGATCGTTCCTTTTCATTTCTTGCTCTTGTTTCTTCTCATTTTGGGTATTGAATGGAGGGGGGACTTCTTAGTTCTTACCCCATTCACTACACATTTGGCTGGATACTATTCCCGAATCTGTTGTCCAGTATCTTGTGAGCCGATGATTTATTCAGGATGACCTCCCTCTTTTACCTCTATTTATGGCTCATTTGGGCAGATAAGCACCTGACACTAAGTGGATTTGTATCCCTTGCACATGAGCTTCTTCTAAATAAATGACTAGATGTCTGTTTTGATTGAATGAAAAAAAAGAAAAGAGATGACAGTTTGATGATCATACGAGATATTCTTAAATGCATTTCAGTTTCCTTAATTAAATTCTTCAGTCAAACAATAGTAGTCGCATTGAATCAGGAATTCTCTATTATATTCAGTCAACAAAGCAAACTTTTTGTTTGTCCTGGCTTGCAAGGAGAGCTGAACCCAGTTAGTCTGGTAGGAGGCAGGAATGTTGCCAAGAGTTCCGGCTCTAGGGGCAAACGAGTTTTAACTTTTCAAAATATGCTATTTTTGTAACTAGTTTACAAATTATTTTTACAAGCCATGCTATTAAAAAAAACAAGAAGAAAAACACAAAATCAAGGGTCAAAATTTGAGATTTGTGCCGGCATTCTCTTATACTACTAATTTTTGTCTGTTTTTTAATTTGATTGTCATTATCTACTGGGAAAATGGACATGCAATTCAAGAAAGTCTTTGCAAAAATGCCCCCCTTTAAGAAAAATATGCCGTGTTTGATCATGAGTCATTAATTTATCGTTATGAGTTCTATAGTCAACGAATTGACTGTTGAACGAATTATCTACCACTCGTATGAGTTGTGAGGTATTGAATTTAAGACTAGAAACCAAGTTCATGACCTGTAATTATGAGATCAAGTCTGGCACGAAATTTCCAATCCCATTACGCTGTGATGGATTATGAACACTGTTCGTGCTCTCGTCATTGATTTTAAATTAATTATATTCATAAGAAAATAGTTATTTTCTACATATGTTAAATCACCCTGTTTATTTTGAAAAACAAAAATGACTAAAAAGTGAAAAGCAACAACAATACAAGTGTATTTAAATCCCATTTTAATAGCAAGCTTATAATAATTAATGCACTATGGAATCGCACCATGCTCAATTACTTGTCCATTCCCAAATAAAATATTTTATTTATATGTGTATATCTTCGTTCTCATTGGTTTATTTATAATTCAAATGCGATCCCTTTGTTATTTATATAAATAATTCAATTACGTACCTAATACAATAATCACTAGCCAAATCCCCATGCAGCGTTGCGAGCCAGATTATTTTTTAAAAAAAAAATTAGAAAAAATTAAGAAGATAAAGATATTTTTAGTAGTATCATTAAATGTAATCAATTGTTTGATCTTGAAACCTATAAATCCGACTATATGCAAAATTCAAGTTTTTAATTAAATCACTGAGAGATGATTTAAAGTGAATCGATCAATTTAATGAGTTCAAAAAACAACTTGGATGAGCAATAAAAACATGACATAACTAAGTCCCCGCGCTTCGCTACAGCCAAGCTATTTTTTTTTTAAGCTTAAGAAAATATTAAGAGGATAAAGATTTTTCTAATACTATCATTAAATCTAATCAAGTAGTTCAATCTTGAAACTTATTAACCTAACTTCATGCCTAACTCAAGTTTTTAATAACAATCAATTTAATAGGTTCAAAGATAACTTGGATGACTCATAAAAACATGACATAATTTTATTTATATATAAAAAAATATAATGTTTGATGGATAAACTCATCAAACTTGTGAATTTGGTAACTCGGGTCAAAACTTCAAACCTACAAATTGAGTAATATATTCTAGTGGGATTAATAACTTATTCTTTTCTAAACTATTATTTATCTAACCATACGATAACAAAAATATATTATCAACTATTTAAAAACCATATAAAAGGAACATTAAAAGCCAAATCAAAAAAAAATAAAATGAAGATTAAAGAATAAGATCATGCAGTTTATTTCCCAACCAATATAAAAGGAAAATTAAAATAAATTATCATAAGAAAAAATAATGTGGATTACTATTGTAACTCACAATGCTAATAGGTGCGACTATATCTGTTAACTTTAAGTATAAAATATATTTTTCAAATAAATTCTAAAAAATCATCTAAGCCACCTGAGTTTCTTATTTCAGTTCTCTATCTTTCAATTCAAACATTTCCTAAGAAAACATGATATTAGATGATTAAAAAGGTTTGATTGTGCAAAGAAAGGGTTCAAGGACCCAAATAAAAGATTATCAAAAAATACTATTATAAATTCACAATAAAAGACCAACATGTCAATATAAACACGAAGCGACACCAAAATTGATCACGAACACACACAGACCACAAGCAAAGCAAAGCAAAAGCATAAGCAAATATCTAAGACACAAGATTTATAGAAGAGAACCCAAATTCCCTCTTTTTTTCTCTTTAAAAATCCCAGTGAAGTTTTTGTTCCAGCGAGTGAACCCAGATGCCAATCCAACTAGAAAATCTGGTGAAGTCAATCAAATCAAAAGTTAGAGCCTTGAAGAAGTCGAAGAAGCCATACATCAAGATGGACAAGAGCGCAAGTGTTAGGGTTGAGATCCGTAGCAGAAACGCAAGAAAGCTTATTGACAAGACTCTTCAAGTTGCTGATCGTCCTGGAAAACGTGTCATTTCTTGATTCTCCTTGGCTTTTCCTCTCCAATAAATGTTCTCTAAATCTCTGAACAGGTAAAGTTTAGATTTTTATTTTATTTTTAATTTTGGCCTTGGTGGTTTCTTTTACGTGCCTACCGATTCTGTGTTTTATTTAAGAAGCTGAAGCCTTTTCAGGCTGGGAACCGTTTCGGGTTTGGCTTGAAAGAATGTTTTGTTTCATGTAGCGATCAACGATCAAAAGCTTACAGCTTGTTAGAGGAGGGAATGCCATTTTATTATTAATATTTATTATTATTATTGGGGGAGAGAACAATATATAACATCAACAAAGAAACCTAATGATGAACACTCCATCATAGCCTATACGAAACGGTAGTTCTTAAGAATTTTAGCAATTTATTAATAACCAGGAAGAAGTTTAACAAGCGTTCCATCATGTAAACATCTGTGAAACTGTGATCTACTTTCGACTCATGCCCTAGGGTGGCAAGTATTTTATTTTATTTCTGTTCTTACTGAGCCACAGCATTTATTTTTTATCCAAACAGTGTAAGTGAATCCCACCGAGATGTCTTTTGATTACGAAAACTATAATTTTAACATATTAGTCAACTCTGGCTTTTCAAAAGGCTAAGACAAGGTCGAGCGATGCGACCGAACCTCGAGGCTCGTTGCAACTCATAGCATGTAATCGGGTGATTTTGACAAGAAACATGGGTGAAGGAAGGAAGCAATACATGGCTGCCCATGAATTAGATTTGAACGCTTAATTCGTCATATTTGATTTCCTGAATGAAACTTCAGCGAAAAAGAAATGTTGACAATTGAAATAAATAAATATCATGAAAACATGGAAGGCAGAACTTTGACCGTCCGCATCAAAGTCATGGCTGCTGGTGATAAATCAAACCCTAATAATACATCCTATATATCGATTACACACAGCATAATGGTTTGAACGGGCCGGCATGAAAAGTTGGGCTGAAGATTGCGTCCTCGCACCATATTACGGGGAGCCTGTGGCACCAGTCTGTATGGTCTGCAGAAAAATCTTCGATCCAGTCCTGTACGAGCTAATGAATTGACAGGCCGAGGACAGATGCCGGGTCTCGACGGTTACTACCACGTATCCAAGACAAGCATTTCGGTATATTTAGAGATTTTAAGCTTATCTTTACCTGGCATCCCGCCTTGATTTAAAGGAGTTTTTTTTTTTTTTTTTTTATAATTTGTATTTTGATTTAGAATGTGTCCAGGGGAAGCTCTCCTAGCTTGTCCTATTCTTTACTTTGGTTCGATAATATTTTTCCACTTTTGATAATTATATCAATAATAGATAATTAATAATGCAAAAAAAATAACAGAATCATACTATAGTCATTGCTCGTGCCACACTACAGGCTGCCTAAATTTATTTTTTTACCTTCAAAAGTATTAAGTGTTTCAAAAAAATAAATTGAGACCGAGGTCATCAATTTATCTGGGTTTAATAAAATCCGTTATCAAACAATCTAACACCAAAAGACAAAGATTGAAAAAAAAAGATTCATAAAAAGCAATGGAAAAAAATTTAAATCAACTCGGGTTAACCCATGACGATCAACATACATGGGATTGGGATAAACTCCGTAGACAGGAAAGAAAAAAAAGTGTGATAAATTGTATTTTTTTCTCTCTTAAAAAAATACCTAAACTAAAAGTGAAGTAAACCTGTGTTGATAATATCTAAGACCCACGACCCTTGTCATAAGTTCAAAACTAACGCTATAAAAGGAAAACCCTAGATAAATAACAAATTATAATTCTCAATAAATTAAGGGATAAATTTGAAAGAAAAAGACAAGAAAAAAAAATCTAAAACAAAACAAATAACAAATAAAATAATGAGGAAAAAATTTAACATGAAAAATAATATGAATAAAATTTAAATACCATGAGATTGAAAATAAAATTCAATTAGAAAAATGATAAAGAAAAAAAATAGAAATTAAAAGATAGATGACCCAATTTGGTACAAAAATAAAATGAAACCAAATGGTGAGGGACTAGATTGAAGTAAACAATATATAAAAAAATAGTCAAGAAACCAAATAGCAGTAAGAAGAATAAGAAGAGTTAAGAAACCAAATAGCAATAAAAAAGAATAAGAATCAGATTGAAGATGAAAAAAATAATAAAAGGCACATGTATAGAAATTAAAAGAATAGGAGATAAAAACTTGATACAAAAATAAAATAAAATCAAATCAAATGACGAGGGATTAAACTGAAAAAAAAATCAAACATAAATAAAAATAATAGCTAAATTGGATATGAAAAAAAAAAAAAAAAAGCTTTGTATTTTACAATGAAGGAGAGAAAAAGAAAAAAACATTTATCATAGCCGTATCACATGTCCATCTCCAATACGCGTCCATCCATATCAAAAGAATCTCTCATGAACTTTAAGCAAAACTCCCCAGCCTTTCCAAGAACTTTAAAGGGTACTAGCAAAATAATTATGAATTTGCTTTGCTTTCATTATCCCCCCTATGTTCGTGCTAATTTACAAAAACAAAAAAAGAAAAAAGAAGAAATGCAGCTTTTAAGAATCCAATAGGTTAGATATTTTGTTGCACAACATTGAAATAATGAAACTTCTTGGAGATCATAAAGAAATAATGAATATATAGGTGTGCGATAGTTGAATTTGAATCTGATGACTTTTCCTTATATTATATTATATTATATTATAGTGAGGTTTATTTAATTATATCTTATGAGACATCATATTAAGGTCGAGGTTGTTGGATGGGACAATAAAAACCTGTATGTGGACATTTAACCATAAAAAACAGACGCATGAAGATCTCAAAAGTAAACACCTAGTAGTAGTATTAAAGTCATTCGTTAAGTGCCGGTCTCGGGCCGGTGGTCAAAAAAGACTTCTCCCTTCCTCTCACTCCAGGTCTAGGTCTTGCTAGACACGTTTGTCATCCCCGTGATGCCTTACATGCTCATTGGGCCTGCAGAATATTCAGTGGGTTCAGGGATTAGTTGTAGTCCACGCAAGCTACCTCGAACATTCCGGTTCTAAAAAAAAAAAGTAATTCATTAAGTAGACCAGTATGGAAAATGCTTAATAAGCCTATAATCCCACCTCATGAATGATCAAGTGGGATGGCTCGTTTGACTCCCTGTGTCACCTCTCAGTTAAGCTAATCATTGTTTTTCTTTGTACTGTTTTTTCTATAATAACTCTTTCTATGATAACTTTTACCATCGGTTGTTTAGTCATATATTAAGAGGATATTTAAGAATACAGTGGTTTTTATCTTCCAAAATACTTTTGCTAAAATATACATTAAAGTAATATATTTTTTTAAAAATATTTCTGATATCAACAAATCAAAACACTCCAAAAATATATATAAAAAATTAATTTTAAACAATTTTTTTCTTCTTGAAAATTTAGGGAAACACCCATGCAGTTTCAAACAACAACTAGATCACGAACAACTATATTAAAATAAAGCTATGGAATCATTCTAAAAAACCATATATTTATTGTTCTTTAGAGGAAATGTGAATGTATCTGCGCTATTATGATACTATTGTTAAATTTGGTGTAAACAATGAGGATACGACATTCACATTTATTCGAAGGTGACAATTTCATGGGGATGTGGTTTTTGTCAGGGATAAAGATTCAGAAACATTGTTGATTTAACACTTTGTAGCATATGAGGATATTAGATTTATCAAATAAGCTTTATCGTGACTATTTGAAATTCATACCCCCCCCCCCCCCCCCCCCCCCACAATTCATTTAATGATGGGGCAAGAAAGTGAGAAAAGATTTGCTAATCTACTTGCCATAACATGCTCCAGTAACAATCATAGAAGAAGCCAACAGGGTCTTGGCCTGGTGGTCAAGAAGGGCTTCTCCTTTCCTCTCACTCCAGGTTCAAGCCTTGCCAGGCACGCCTGTCACCCCCGCGGTGTCTTATATGCTCATTGGGTTTGCAGGATGTTCAGTAGGCCCGAGAATTTAGTTGTGGTGCGCGCAAGCTGGTCCGGACACCTTGGTTATATATATAAAAAAAACAATCATAGAAGAAAAAAAAGAGAAGTGTCAAGGAGTGATCTGCACATTGCTTCGGCAATATCCTATTTAGTGCCTGTTCGGGAGGATGATTACGGTTGTTTTTAAAATTGTTTTTCGTTTGGAAATGTATGAAAATAATATTATTTTTTAAAAAAAATTTATTTTTGACAATTGCACATGAAAATGATCTAAAAACACCACAAAAAATCTAATTTTTTTTTTTAAAAAAAAAACATTTTTGAAACGCATACCTAATACTCTCTTTAGTTCTTGTAGCCCTAGTACTCTTCCTACCAATAGGTTGGCTTTTACTTCTTGACACCAATCTGCCTTCAAATTTATCATCCTCCGTGAATGAACAAGGCTTATCCTCATCAATTCTCCCAATCTGAAAATGATCTAAAAACACCACAAAAAATCTAATTTTTTTTTTTTTAAAAAAAATATTTTTGAAACGCATACCTAATACTCTCTTAAGTTCTTGTAGCCCTAGAACTCTTCCTACCAATAGGTTGGCTTTTACTTCTTGTACACCAATCTGCCTTCAAATTTATCATCCTCCCTGAATGAACAAGGCTTATCCTCATCAATTCTCCCAATCTTTCCTACCCCGATGTAGTTTGTATGTGATGTAACCATATTATTCGATAGTTTCACCCACATCTACCTAATGTTTTATCCATGTTTTATATATAAAATGCCTTGATATTCTTTGTTTTATGTTTTGAAGGCATTTTTGGATGAAAGATGCAAAAAGGAGTAAATTGGAGGTAATTGGTAGATTTGACGTTCAGTCGATGTTTTGTGCAGAGCGTGAGTTCTAGAGATCGAAATGAAGTGATTCCAGTGGAACTAAAAAGCTAACATCCATACCTTTCTGTAAATGTAATGCAAGAAAAATAAAAGGAGAAAGATCATGGAAATCACATCCTGCAAAGTCAAATCTCGCATTCTGCTAGTGTTGACCTTTGGCCATTCAAAATTTAATATCTGGAGATACAAAAGTCCAATTGATGCAAACTCAATTTTATTGGATTCCTAAGTAAAAGACCTATACACGCTACAAATATCAGCCAAAAAAGATGTCATATGAGGGAGATATGAGTTTCCAAAGATGACAACTGAATTCTACCAGCAAACAGGTTTCGTGAAGAAACGAGTCCAAATTACATTCTGAAGCATCTAAACCGACATCCAAGTTTTTATATCAGCAATTTAGCTCCTCTAAGTCAGAGTTTGAAGATTTCATGCAAGGCTATTTTTCCTTTTTAGGAAAAATAGTTATTGAAGTACTTAAATGTAAACTGTCAACTTAAGGAAGGACTATTTTGTAAAATAGAGACTAGGGTTTCTTAGCAAAGAAAAGAGAGGGAGAGCTGAAGAGACAGCATCCAGCAGAGAATAAACAAAAATTCTCTCCTCTACAAACCCAAAAAAATCATGCTCTCTTCAATCTTTAGAAGTAGTTGTTCAATAGTTATGCAAGGCTAAGCTCTTTTCTTGGTTGCAAGGACACAAAAACCTTCGGATTTCAAGAACCGTGAGATTTATTCTTCCTTCTATTTTCAGTTTATGTTATGAATGAGTATGATTGTTTTCCTATGCATATTTCCTATGATTGTTATTGATGATTGCTAGAGCGGACTCTAAGTTATTGTTGTGAACAATCTATTGCTAAGTTTAATATCAAAACCGGAGTTGTGATATATGAACTTGTGAAGCAACTAAGCTTGATAATTGTGGCGGAACTATATTATTGAACTTAGGGAGAACATTTGAATAAATAGACACAAGTTGCAGACAACTTGTATGTTAATCTTGATGAAATTATCTAGTTCTTAAAGCTACCATTAAATTGAATCATTAGTGCGGACACTTTGATTGTTTGTTGGTTAGGATTAGTTATACGGCGGATCCGTTAATTAATCACGTTAAGAAAAGATAAAATTTCAGAACATAAACTGCAATTTTTTGTTTCAAGGATCGGTTCTAGTTTCCGTAGGTGGATGTATGCTTGTGACCAAGGTTTGTTTTTCTTGATAAGTTTCGGTTTTAATTGATTTTGTTTGCTAGTTTAATTGCTGCCATGGTTTAGATAATCACAAACCAAACTCCCCCAATCACATAACGTACAACATAAAAATTTGACTTGAAACTTCCTCGTGGGATCGACCTCTTGCTTGCTCTATACTATCTTGTGTGTTTGAAGCTAGGGTAATTAATTTGTGCGATCACGATATCGCAACAGTATGATCACTTCTCCGTTCCCATCCATATTTGAATCTATTTGAAAGGTGCTAACATAATCCGAACAAGCTTGTTGCTTTGCTTGTTTGCAGTGCTCCTCATACTTGCCCCAGCGAGGGAGTGAAGCTGGCTGGACTGTGTAAAGGAAGAAAACTTTGGAATCTTGAGACATTTGGATGAACAGTAACCTGAATATATACACTTGATGTGGTGATTTTGGATTTTAAAATTATGCCAGACTCGTTTCTTGGAGGTAACATCAGGCCCTCATTTTTAACGACGTGAAACGGAATAAAACAGGACGGAAACAGCCAAGAAGGTCAATTACAGGACATTATGAAGTCCTTCTGATCTGATGCTGACCTTATTTTGTCGTGTCGCGGATTTTTCAACAAAATACACAGGTACTATCTGTTTGGTGGTTGGGTTTTTATATCAATCAATATACATTGATGAGTTGGTTGGATTGTATGTCGGGATTAAGCTCATTCCGCGTAAGTGTCTGTTTATTTCAAGATTTTTTTAAGGAAAAAAAAAATAAAAACTATTATTTTTATTTTAAATTGTTTTTTTATATTATTTTGATGTTTAATTTTGAAATCACACTTCCAAACATATATTATAACACAAATAACATAGCTAGAAATTTAGGATTAAGATTTGAATTTTTGGGAGCAAAACATATAAGATACATGTTGCTAGACTTGAAATCAAGGAATATCGCTGCCTTCGTGAACTCTGCAGAGGACTGGAAAATAACACCTGAAGATTTGTGTCAATCGCCAGTGTAATATTAGCCATTTTACTATGAAAACCATAAGGTGTTATACCAAATGTAGATTTAAGATATTAACAAGATAGTTCCCAAGGAACATGGTGTGATGACAAAATGTTTGAGATCTGCATAGTAGGTCTCAAGTTCAAGTCATAGAGTGCATCTCTTGTAAGAGCCTTAGACAGTCGGGGTTTTACTTGTTCACTTGAGTCCACAAAATACGCTTTCCGGAGGTGATGTTTCCCCTAGCTCGAGATTTGCACAGTAGATCTTGAGTTCGAGTCAGGACGTGCACCTCTTGTAATAGCATGAGACAAACAGAGTTTACTTGCTCACCTGAACTCACAAAATACATTTTACAGAAGGTAAGGTTTTCTCGAATAAAAAAAAAGAGTATCACAACTTAAGTTAACAACTATTTCCAAAATAATCGTGAGCTATGGACTCTGCCTGAGTTTATAACACATCCTGGAATCTCCATGCCCGGCTTTGATTTCCTGTTTAATCAGTCCTTAAAAGTTATTCTACCGGAACTCATGTAACAAAGAAAGGAGCTGGCTTTGAAATTAACAAGTGTAAGCAGAATTGTAGAAGCACGTAGGTAGAATTGAAGCCGAAACCATATTGATACGAGAGTGAAGTGCACGATCAAATCCCATTGGAAAACTTGGTGCTCTCATAACGTGCTTGATTTTGTTGCGCCTTCTGTTTGGTAGGTTCGATTGACCATGTAATAATAATAATAATAATAATAATAAAAACACAAGCAAGAAGACATGATAGGATTCGGTGTGGAGGCTGGTGTTGTGATGCTTAGGGGTGGTGAAGAGCTAACCTACACTGTCCCAGTCACCATTGGCCCTAAGATATGTCTGCTTGATGATGCTATGTTCATATATGAAGCCTGTGGATGAAATCTTATGAGGTACCCAGATAAAGAAAAGAAGTAAATTTTGAATAGTTGAATAATTTCGTTCACATTTGATCATGAAAACGATGCTCAACACTGTTTTGATTAAGAGAGATGAAGTCAAATGAGTGGAGATCATTTAAAAATAACTTGAATAATAATAACATATTTATTGCTTTTTTTTTCTTTTATAATGAATATGAATGTGATGTTTCTTAAAGCGCTAATTTAATTGATTTTCTAATTTATTATTTTCTTGTTTGTTAAATTCTAAGCTAATAATAATATGGATACCCTTAAATATGTGGGTGCTAACTACCAGCTGTCAGAGCTAAGGTGTGGAGCTGGAATGGAGAAGTTTAATTTTAAAAAACAAGTTTAACTACCTAACCAAACACAACATGTTAGAAGTACTTGTGGTTTGAAGACTTGAAAAGATCAACCAATATATATTAAACATGAATTATGATAAAAAAAAAAAAAAAAAAAAAAAAACAAGAGGGAAGGTAGACAGTGACAGAGAAAGGTTCATCTTCTTCGTGGTTTCTGTAATTAGACTAGACGACTAGCAGTGCTGTTTCCCAACCCCCCGGCCCCACAAAAAAAGAGTTAATTTATAGTCCTTGCATTTGCTGCTGCATCAACAAGTAAAGACTCACAGCGACTTTGCTGTTCAAGAGAAGAGAAGAGGAGAAGAAATAACATTATGAATTAAAAAAACATAGTTGAAAACCCAGAAATGATAATCTTAATATTTAAAACAATTGAAAATTTGTTTTTAACAATCACAAATTTAAAAATTTTCCAGTTTATTTTTTTCCAGCAACTATAACTATCAGCATTATTTAATTTCTTAATAACTATATTTTAAATTATTGTAAAAATCATTTTAATTTCATAATAAATTTAAATATTAATGTCACATTATGACTACCTATAAATATCATCCAATTTTTTCAAACAATACACAAACTGAAATATGTCTCGAACCGTTCCGAAGACTCTAAGAGATTGTTTGGAAGTGCTTTTTAAAAGTATTTTTGAAAAAAATTAAAAAAAAATTATTTTTACTTTTAAATTTAAATTAATAAAATTTAGTATTTTGAGATCATTTTAATATGCTGATATCAAAAAGATTTTTTTAAAAATAAAAAAATATATAATTTTAATATATTTTTAAATAAAAAATAATTTCAAAAACAACCACAAAAAGAGATATCCAATACGGAGACCGTTGTAGGTCTTCTTTCGAAAGAAAAATAAGTTGACCGGGGTTCTCGTCATTACATGACAATAGGACACCACGAAGACTCCATCAATGCTTTGGTTTCTTTCTGGGAAACTTCCCATTTATGTTCTTCTTCTTCTTCTTCTTCTTTTCATGGCAAACATGTCTGGACTTCAAAACATAAGAAACTTCATGGAAATTGGTGGCAGCAAGCATCGTCCCTTTCTTACATCATTATACAATTTCACTATCTAATCTGGTAAATTTAAGTTTTTTTTATAAAAAAAATAGTATAGTAATGTGCTAGCATATTTAATGTTAGGTAATGTGCTAGTAAGATATTTGATAATAATCCAACATATATGTATTATTATAATATATTGGAGATATTTTTTAACCGGTTTTTAAAGACAACTTAACTTCAATGAATTATTGTTGTTTAATATTTAATATACTCATCTTTTATAGGTCACGTGGGCTCTGTACGAGGAGGAAAAATCAGCAATTGCTTTAGCTAATTGCCCGGCGGGATGGAAAAATTGAGATGCTTGAGCTATTATTATCTATTCAGCTAAAACAGATCAAGGCCAGGTCATTGTTCAAAAATACACAAAACACCGTGGATGATTATTGTTCAACAAGACACAATAATACTCAATTTTCAGATTGGTTTGGTTCGTTCGGTTCTTTTGGTCTATTAATTTTTTTCCTTTTGGTATAGTTAAATAATGAATTTTTCCTTAGAAAAAAACAAAATAAGCAATCTAGACTGAGGGGTTTGACAATAATTGCACAATTTTGGTCCGATCCTGTTTAGCTAACCGGTTTATTTATCTTTTAATATTTCTTTGCACAATGAAATAATTATTTTGTACCTCGAAAAATACAAAATCAAGGTCTAGCCAAGAGAGGTGTCCCAATAATTTACCATTTTTTTAATTCTTTTTTCTGCTGATTTACTATTAGCGCGTCGCTGGACGCGTTGTCCGTTTCTGCCCTCACGCATGTTTCAGACGGCGCGTGTGGCGTATTCTGGCGTCCAAAAATACCCAAACGGCATCTAGAATGATTTTTCAATGGTCGTTTGATCCCCCCCTTCTCTCTCTTGCTTGCGCAAGCACACGTCAACGCAACTGTTTTTTGCGATATTTCATTTTAGTCTCTGAACTTTCAATTATGTGTTATGGTACTTATTGCTATTATATAGGTTTTGATTTATTTCAATTTTATCCTTCCATGCAAATTTATTATAAATCCTTAATATTTTCAGTATCAAAGTTTTAGTTTTTTCAATTTTATCTTTCCATGCAATTTAATTATAGATTTCAGTTTCATTTCGGTCCTAATTCTTTTAATTTCCGGTTTTGTTTTAAATTATTTAATTTTATTTGTATCAATGTTTAGGTTTATTTCTATTTTTTCCTTCGAATTAAATTTATTATATATGTTTTTTTCATTTTATCCCTTATACTTTTAATCTTGAATTTTATTTTAATTCATTTATATATATATATATATATATATATATATATATATATATATTTCTTACAAAGTTTCTATTTCTGTCCATGTTTATATGTTCATACTCTTAGTTTTTATTTCCAATTTTTCTTTATTTCCAATGTTATTAAGTTTTTTTATTTAATGTTCAAATTTTAATATGTGTTGGTGATAATTTGAAAATTAATAATTATTATGATTTCTTTTTTTTTTTCCTTCAAGTCAAATAATTTCCAATAATCTAATAATATTTATTATCATTTTTTCATTTATTTTGTTTTTTAATTGCTTTTTTGTTAATATTGTTAGGTCTTGAATTTTCTAATTATTATAGATAAGACATTTAAAATAATGATAATAATTATTTGTTAGTTTTGTTTTCTTTTAAATATGTCAGACTAATTATATTTTTTGATATTTATTTAATATTAGCGCCTTAATATATATATATATATATATATATATATATATATATATATATATATATATCCTAGGTTGTTTGGGGAAAAAAATTACTATCATTGCTCTAAAATACTTTTAATATAATAATATGAGTAATAAATCTTATAAAAAAAAAAATTATGGAATATTTTTTTCTAACAATAATTATGATCTCACCAATTTTTATTATTTTCACTGTTATTAAGTTTTTTTTTTAATGTTTACATTTTAATTTGTTTTGATGATCATTTTAAAATTGATATTTATTATTTTTTCTCTTTGTTGTTTTTTAAATTCTTTTTATTTATCTTTCAACTCAAATAATTTTTTTTCAAATCTACTTATATTTATTTTTCTTTTGTCATTTATTTAGTTTTTGTTCTTATAAATATGTGAGACTAATTATATATTTTAATATTTATTTAACAATGGCGTCTGAAAATATATATATAGACAGAAAAAAATGACCTAGGATTTTTAAATAAAAAAATTAATATCAATGCTCTTAAATACTTTTAATATAATAATATGAGGAATAAATCTTATAAAAAAAAATGATTTTGGCTTTTAATTCTAATTTTGTCCTCTTTTGTTTAAGCTTATTTCTTAGAAAAATTTGACTCTTAGATTTTAGGTTCTTTTTGCAAAAAAATTAAAAAAAAATTATGTATAATATTTCAGATATGATATTACTGGGGGAAAAGACAACTTACAAATAAAATGGGTAAACAAATTTACCCAAGTTATCTATAATTAAAAAATATACGAACCACTTCCCCTGCGTTTCAATTACACTGTTCCTTTTGGATGAAAAAAAATCATTTCTAACAGATTTGATCTATTACAATTTCATTAATTAAATATTAAAATAATAATTACAACATACAAAAAATCAATTAGTTTCCTACATAAAAAAAGCTCAGCGCAACGTTCGAGCAAATCACCTCGTATTATCTATATTGGGTAATGTGACAATTTACGACTGGTATTGTCATCATGGAGTTTATATATCACAATATAATGCACAAATGAATGAGATATTTATAAAGATGCTCATATGATTACAAAAGAAGAGTATATAATTTGGTACATGAGTATTATACGTCAAGTCATTACATGAAGACTCTGTTTGGGAAGTGTTTTTGAAAAAAAAATTAATTTTTAATTTTTTGCTTGAAATTATTTTTTGTGTTCTTAGATCGTTTTGATGTGATGATATCAAAAATAATTTTTAAAAAATAAAAAATAATTTTTAAAAAATAAAAAATAATTATTTTGATACATTTATAAATCAAAATTATTTAAAAAAACAACCTCCATCACACTTCAAAATAAGTCTGAAATCCCAAGCAGGACGTGTAATATGACTAGCATACCTAGTAAATTCAAAAAACCATAAGTAATTAAATTTTACAGAATTAATATATGCTAAACATGCATATTATTTTTTAATTTTTTAATGTAATATTAATGTCTTATTAATAGTATATTCTCTAGTTGCTAAGAGACAAGAATTTTCTTTTATAAATGCCTGAAAGGTCCAAAATGTTAATGAAATTATAGTTGCTGATTATAATTGAGGGAATGGCTTGAAAAAATCTAGAATATTGGATTCTTGGGTCAACCCAGACAATTTGGTTGAGCTGGGCTTATCAGATTTCAATTCCCATTTTTTTCACAGAAAAAACTAAGTGGCCGTTTGGCTCCGCGATTCACGCTACGTTTGCGTTGAACCGCGGAGCTGAACGCTACTAATACCAAACGAGACCCCAGATTTTTTCTGTGGGTCCCACTAAATTCTAATGGTTCGACTGCGTTTCGAAAAACATCTTTTTAATGCTTTTCAAAACAAACGCAGGTGAAAATAAACTGAAGTAAATGTTGAAAACAAAAAGAACACTAACATCATCACGTACACGAGATGGTTCACAAATGGAATGAAGCATTCCTCACCGTCGTCATTGCCTTCCTCTCTCTCTTCCACAACCACTGCCCTTCTCTCTCTCTATATGCAGCCACGACCACAACTCCCTCTCTCTCCTCCATAGCCACTGCCCCTCTCTCTCTCCACATGCAGTCATGGCAGCTCCCCCTCTCTCCTCCACAGCCACAGCCACAACTCCCTCTCTCTCCTCCACGATAACTCCTTCTCTCATCATCTCTCCAGCAGCACCAAAGGCAACAAGCCCCGACATCAGCTGTGGCAACAGCTGGTGTTGCAACCTTCCAGAGCTCCTACCGGCCACCACATAGCATCATTTATGATGGCACCACTACAAAAAAAACCACCTCGGCCTCCTCTACCCGTTGGTACCGCCCGTTGACCCTCTCGTCACAATCGGCCATGTTACTGTTTGCGTGTTACGTGAACAGTAACCACATCTGAATAATTGAAAATGAAATGAAGAAAGGAAAAATGATGCGTTTTGTGTCTTTTTTAACTCTTGGGCTGGGAGGAGCCCAACCCAAGTCTAGTAGAGTTGGGCCCTTTTGGCCCAACTTGACTAGGCCGACCCATTTAGTTTGGGACAGACCCAGTCTGATGTTTAAAAAAATATATAATTTTTTTTATAAAAAAACTAAAAATTATGTACATAGAGATCAGCTCTGATGAAAGGGAAAGGTGCGTCACTTCGTTTTACTCTACAACCCTGTTGCTTTTCGATTAATTGAGAATAAAAACGAGTATGTAATTTACTTGAATTATTAATTACATTTTATTATTATGATAATTAAATCTATAATATTTTAAAAAAATATATGTGTGTGTCCTTTAAAGTAATTTCACTAGTTGATAACAATATGAAAAGCATGGTAACCAAACACCCGAAACTGCTTTTCATTAAACCTCAAACTCAACCACAGTTTTAACCAAACACTTCAATTTCAATTTTGAACCGCAGCTTAAAGCGCTTTTCATGAAACTGCTTTTTTTCAACCTCAGTCACAACAACAACAGCTGTGTCAAACAGACTCTAAGTATAACACAATATATCAGATATTTTTAATCAAATCAAGTAATTCTGTACAGGATGAGTTGAGTAACTAGATGAAGATCAACATGTTGAAATAAAACTGCATAAATCTGTTAAGGAACCATCTCACCTAAAAGCTTAAGCTTGTAAGTGAGGTCCCATAATATGATTTATATTATTCTCTAACACACCCCCTCAAGTGAAAGCCTTTTGGGCTTGAAACTTGCACAAACCCACATCACCTTGTGTTTAATTTTTATCAAATAGAATGGGGGTGGTGAGATTCAAACTCGTGGTCGTTGGGTCAACAAGACTCTGATACCATGTTAAGGAACCATCTCACCTAAAAGCTTAAGCTGATGATTGCAAAAACAACGTTTGCTTTCATTCATTTTTCAAGGAATATGGAGTGAAGAAACTGATAAATTCCAGAGGGTCCAGTGCTTGAAGAAGAAATTCTATTTCCATTTTCAAGATTATGTCGACTTGATTATTTGGAAGGTACAATTCTTGGATCGTCATCATCTGCTAATCAAGTTTGGGAGTGTTGATGGAGGGGTATCACGAAGTGCTGATCACCATGCATCATTCTTTGCTGTATATAACATGGAGACAACTGAAATCATTGCATTTTATCAGAATTCAGCAGATGAGCTTCATCTCTTGTTTGAGCAGTTCTGTGACCACTTCTATGCTATGTCAAGAAACTCATCTTACATGAATTTCATATCATCACACTCAAATAACATCCATGCTCGGGAGCAGCTACGGTCCATTAAGAATAAAGCCAGCAGTCTTTCACAGTTTGTGAAGATGATGCTGACATCTTTACCTTTCAGTTGTCAATCACTGAGTCCTTCCCCCTATTTTGATCAATCTCTCTTTCGGTACGATGAAAAGCTGATATCTGCAACTGACCGGCATAGACCATCAACAGATCATCCTATCAAGTTCATTTCTAGAAGGCAACCACATACCCTAAAATTTAAGATTAAGCCAGGTCCTGAAGCTGGAAGTTTGGATGGTCGAACAAAAAAGGTGTCATCATTCCTGTTCCATCCTTTTTTACCCCTGGCTCTTTCCATTCAACAAACGCTGTTCTTGCAATCATCAGTGAATATTCACTTTCGGGGGTGAAGATATCTCCTAATCTTGGATGTCAATCTTCCATTTGTAAGCAGCATCTTATGTAGATTTTGAGATGAAATTTAGAGAGAGAGAGAGAGAGTACACTAGTCAATAGCTTTTTCTGACTACAAATCATTACTTTACTAAAAAAAACTAAAGTAGATCGGTGGTTTGCTTACACTCATGTTTACTGTGTACTGAGTGTTTTATCTGACGCTTCACATGCATTGAATTGTAATGACTCGAAGAAATTCACTATAAAAAAAAAATTATATTAAGAAATCATATCATCTAACTAAAAGTTTTTTGGGCTTGAAACTTGCACAGACCTACATTACTTTGTGCTTGGTTTTTATCAAATAGAATAGGGGTGGTGAGATTCGAACTCGTGACCGCTTGGTCAACAAGACTCTGATACCATGTTAAAGAACCATATCACTTAAAAACTTAAGGTAATAAGTGAGGTTCTATAATATAATTTATATTATTATATGAGAAGAATTTATTTATGCACCGTTACAATTCCCCATTCCCCTATGAATGGAGGAGTTCGCATCTCTGTTTGTGAAAAGAAAGTAATATTTTAGTAAGCCCAAGAATTCTTCTATCCCATTCACTTTTAGTTCTGGAAATCATTACATCCTCATTTCGAACAGCTTATGCTATCTTCTTCCTGCGTGGTTGTGTTCTTTTTTGCAGATTCATCAGTGGACTAGATTTGGCAAACTTAGTGGTGAACGCAGATTTGCTTCAGCTTTCATGTGGTGCCGTAAAGGACCTACACGCAGAAACCAATAGAAATCCACAGTTCTCTGTGAGACACAAAATTGTCAGCCAATCGAACTGTACCATCATAGCTTTTGCCGCTCCAGCCCTCAGTTCAGAAGACCTTATTTTACAAGGAGGAGATTTGATTTCATCATCAGCTCTCAAGGAGCAGGGCTTTCCTCTCTTTGAATCCTTGTGCTCCGAAGGCAATCCTTCCTTCTCCGTTCATGGCGCTGCGATAACCCTTTTTAAGGCCTATTTTCAGGAGCTCTCTCTACTCAAAGATCAGGTGCTCTTCTTCCCTTCAATTTTTTGAGTCCTTTTCCACCTGGGTCTCTTTTTTTTTATCGTCACTGTAGAATCATAGCCATTAGACCTGGAGAACTGGCTCACATTCATTTTCTGTCAATCCCCGATCCTCCGTGGTAAAAATCAGCAAACTATTATTTAGTCCCTATATTCTCCATTTGGGTCTGGAAGCCCTAATTGAGTGTCTATATTTAGTCCCTCCCTTGATTGATCGTTACCATTTTCTTTCTCCTAAAGTGCCCATCTTTAGTTTTTATGATCACACTTGCTGCAAACTAACCAAAATTTGATTTAAGAGGGAAGTTCGGATATTTTAGAGAAAAATCAAAATCAATTTTGTTGAAAGATGCCAAAGAACTATGATTTTCAAGACCGAAAGGGAAATTTTATAAAATCATAGAAACACAGGAGCTAAATTGTATAATATAAACTGTAACTTACAGGATTTGACTCGAGATTCACCTTCATTTGAGTGTGTTTTCATTCATGTGGTCACATCTTGTTTTTTCAACTAAATCATTAATCTGGAAAAATTCTATAGTTTTTTTTAGGAGATTTATCTAAGACTTTGGGTTGAATAATGTACTGTATCATGTCAGATCCATGATTCGAAGTCTGGTGAATTGCAAGTGAGCTCCCAGTTGATTGTTACCGGACACTCTCTCGGAGGATCAATTGCTTCTCTCTTCACTTTATGGCTGCTAGACAACATCAAACAAACATACAAAAAAACTAAACTCCCCCTCTGCTTCACTTTTGGTTCACCCCTTTTAGGGGACCAAGGCCTCCAACGAGCCATCTCAGAACGTTCAAAATGGTGTTCTTGCTTTTTACACGTTGCTGCAAACAGGGACCTATTACCAAGGATTTCCAGCACCTCACAATCTAATCCTCAGTGCAAGCCTTTTGGTACATTTTTCTTCTGTTCTGAATTAAGATGCAACTGTGTTGATGATCCTGAGGTGGTTTCAAGGTTACTGGAAAGCACAGCGAGTCCAGCTTCCGCCGAAGAAATGGGGATTGATGATTATAGTGGAATTGTGAATAGTCTGAAGTCGAGACTTATCCTGAGAGAGGATTCACAACTTGGCCAACCAGTTTTACCTCCACTTCGGCTAGGGATTATTTCACAGCTGAAAGCCGCTGGAGTAGAAATAACTGCCGAGGTAACGAGTGATATTTTTCCCAATAAACTATACTTGCACAGTTTTTTTTTCCACTATTGATTGATGACTTTCACAAACTATATCTCTTAATATTCTGATGATGCTAAAGTCCTTCGAAACTTCAGACCAAGGCATCACTCGAGTGTTCATAAGATCAACTGGCGGCTATTTTTTCCCTTTAGTAACTCAAGCTCACCTTGTCTTTTGCAACTTTCTTTTAGTTATTCGAATACCTAATGGAAAATACATTTAAACTCAGCAGCAGCAGCAGCAGAACAGCAGCATCGATGATCTAATATCAGAATTGGAAAGCCACGAAAACCGAATGGCACAACAAATGAAGGGTATTGGCGGGATAGAGAAACTAAACAGAGTAAAGATAAACATGGCCTGCCTAGAATGGTACAAGAAAGACCGCAAGACTAAGGGGACAGGCTACTACGATAGTTACAAGAACCCGAACTCTATTAGCGACATTGACGCTACCAAGTTCAAGAAATCTCTCACCCATTACTGGAGAAAATTGGTGGAGGAAGCTGAGCGAAAACCCCAGAAAGAAGGAGCATTTATGCGGGAGACATGGCTTTATGCTGGGACAAATTATAGAAGAATGGTTGAACCACTTGACATTGCCGAATTCTATAGACAGAAAGGGAAACGAGACTACCAAACTCATGGAAGATCGAAACATTATATTCTGCTGGAGCAATGGCAAAAGGAGCATGCAGAAAAACTTGCCGGGCCACCAAACGATAAGAAGAAACAAAATGTGGCTGGTAATCTCACAGAGGATTCTTGCTTTTGGATGAATGTGGAGGAGGCTCTCATCTCTTGCAAGCAGTTAAAGGATGAAAGTACTAAAGAGAAACAATCAGCGAGAGAGTTTCTGAACATGTTTGAGCAATATGTGATGGACCAAATCAATAACTACGCAGTATCTCCTGAGATATTTTTGGAAAAAAGCAGTTTTATGAAGTGGTGGATAGATTTTCAGGAAATCATCGAAACATCCCATGATTCTCCTCTCAGAGGCTTCATGAAGAATTGCAGATATCGCCAATATGAAAAGGGGTTGTTTTAGAGGTTTAGTGCTCGATGAAATAATTATTGGCATGTGCAAGAAGTGGATGCCGCCGTGTGTGCAATGGAGCTTTCGTCAGGATCCGATTGACTTTGTTCTTCTCCTTCTTTTCTGTTTTTTCTCCTTGTGTCCTATTATTTATTCTGTATATCTAATTTAGTTCCTTTTCTGTTGATTACTATATACTTTGTTTTTTTATCTTATTTTGATTGATTTTGTCTCTTCAATTCTGCCCATGCCATATAGTTCAATTTGATTTTCATGTCAAATTTAGTTTTTATTGTTAGAAATATAGTTATTGGATACAATTGACTGCATGGTCACGTTTATAGATTTTACCAGATATCAAGAGTCAGCCATTGTTTGTTAATTTATCGCATCGAGCAAAACGTTTTGGAGTAAAACATGTATATTTTGAAAATCCCATCGAGACCCCAAACCCACGTCACAAACTACAGAGCAAGGCGAATTTATTGTAACTCAGGATTGAAAATTTTCCAAAGGTAAATTTCCTTTGGCTTAGATTTGCTAGGAGAAGACAAACACAGTCAGACGTTCTTTTTTCATCTGCTACCATTCAAAACTCTTTTTGCACGACTGTTTGGTGTAGAGATATCGACAAGCAACAAATCATGCCTTCTGTTCAGAGTAGCTAAATTAGTTGGGAGGCTGAAGGCAATGATGTCGAAGTTCATTAGTATAGTTTAGAGTTGCTTTGTTCTAGGGAGACATGTTATAAACAATATCATTGTTGCCCAGGAAATTGTCCATTGAATGCGTCAAAGGTAATGAAAAAGAGGAATTATATGAATAAGGCTTTTATAATGAAATTAGCATGGGGAGTATTACAAGAGAGAATAATCTTATGGATGCAGCTTTAAAGAAGAAATATATGAATTCTAATATAGGGAAGACCACACGTTTGCTTCTTTTAGAAATTTAGTGTTGTGAAAAACTATATGCCAAGTATGGGGTATGGAATAAAGTGAATCAAAATGTAAGATGAAATCTAGGGAATGACAGACAAATTTAATTTGGAAAGATAGTTGGTTGAAGAGTTATGGTCCTCTCATTAAACATGTAAATAGGGAAGTTTCGGTAAATAAAACTATTTGGAGGATTATTTGGAAGTGGAAATGAATGGAACAAATAAAATTGTTTTTATGGACTATGGCTCATAATTCTATTGTGAAAAGTGAAATACGATAGAGAAGATGAATATCAGATAATCGATGTTGCAGTCATTGCTTTACCGAAGTGGAAATGTTATCTCATGCATTGCGTGATTGTCCTAACGCCTGTAAGATTTGGTGAGGTATTTGTCAAGGTAGAAGAGAGTGACATTTTCTTAAGTCAAAATTGGTATGCATGGTTGATATCAAACATGTCTATCTGAAACAGAACATAACGTAGTGTGGATTGACTATTGGAATTCGATATAACATTGTGATATATCTGGAAAGAGAGATGCAATAAAACGCTTGACTCTTATTAGGGTAATTGATATGGGACTGTTCTAGTTATAAAAAGAATGGTTGGAAATAGTAAAATTATTCAGATGAGTGGTAATGGGGGGATGAATCGCATTAATGTAATTCAGCAGGTCGACTAGACTTATCCCGCAGACAATTGGATCAAGCTCAATGTTGATGGTGCTGTAAAGGAAATCCAGGTGTGACAGGTGTTGGAGGAGTAATTCGAGATAATATGGGTTCCTGGATAGTGGGATTTGCAAGGAATGATAACATATGTTCGTCAGGTACTGTTGAGTTATGGGTTGTTTATGTTGGATTACAACTTACATGGAATAAAAGGTTTAGAAAGGTGGTTTTGAAGTCAGATTCTAGTGTTGTAATTGGGCTTATCAATGTGGATATAGTGAATATAGATAGAAATTACAATCTTATCATGCATATTAAATGTATATTGGGCAGAGCTTGGGAGGTTAAAATTGTACATATTTACAGAGAAGTCAATTGTGTGGCTAATTGGTTGGCTAATTATGAGCTAACTAGAAACTTCTTTTCTGTTTTTTCTCCTTGTGTCCTATTATTTATTCTGTATATCTAATTTAGTTCTTTTTCTGTTGATTACTATATTCTTTTGTTTTTTTAATCTTATTTTTATTGATTTTGTCTCTTCAATTCTGCCCATGCCATTTAGTTCAATTTGTTTTTCATATCAAATTTAGTTTTTACGAGGTTACTTGCTACCAAAAAAAAGTACCCCAAACCCACATCATAAACTACAAAGCAAGGCGGGTCTTCTAAAATTTAATGTAACTCAAGGCCAAAACACAAGGTAAATTTCCTTTGGCTTAGATTTGCTAGTTAGGAGAAGACAAGCACTGTCGGACGTTCTTTTTTCTTCTGCTACCAATCAAAACTCTTTCCGCACGACTGTTTGGTGTAGAGATATCGTCAAGCAACAAATCATGCCTTGTAAAACTTGTCGATTCTAAAGACTAAATTTGCTCTTTTATGGTGAAATTAATCCATACTTAATTAATGATACGTTCAAAACTATTAATGTATGTCCTGCTTTTGAGACACATCATGTCAGAACTCAGAAGTAGAGTTATCCAACTCGGTGCGGTGTTAAGACAACTCGACTCCGACAGCTACTTAACCTCGTTTCGTAGACAACTCGACGTTGCTGTCTCCTTCCACCACGGAAATATCAGTTATCCAACTCCGAAACACACATTACCGCTTCAACAATATGATGTTATTCTACGTATTCACTCTTCTGCTACTCTCCAACTTCGCTGCATCAAAATCAATAATCAACTCCCTGCCTGGCTTTAACGGGAGCCTTCCATTTGTACTGGAAACAGGGTGAGTGTACCTTTTTTAAATTTTTTTGGTGCAAGGCTTCGTGAAGTTTATCCTGTTTTCATTATGATTTTCTGTTTCCAGGTACATTGGCGTGGGAGAATTGGAAGCCGTGCAGCTTTTCTACTACTTCATCGAGTCCGAGAGGAGCCCGGAAGATGACCCTCTTGTGCTTTGGCTCACTGGTGGCCCTGGATGTTCTGCCCTGTCTGGACTTGTGTATGAAATTGGTACACACAGAGAGAACTGAAATCTTCTTCTCATGCACTTTTTAAAACAGAAATTTCTCTATTTCCTAATTCGTTTGGCCAAATCAAAGTCTATTTAAAGTTTTCCTAATGGTGGTCATGAATAGGCCCGTTGGCAGTTGATTATGCAAAATCCAGCGGAGGAGGCCAACCTGTTTTTGCATTGAACCCATATTCATGGACAAAGGTCACAAATTTCTACAGCCTTGAATTATTTATTCGAATCGTGCAGTTAAATGTAACTGTCGAAACTTTGTGTCATGTAATGGTGCAGATTGCCAGCATAATATTTTTAGATGCACCTGCTGGTACCGGATTTTCCTATTCAACAACACTGGAAGGTTACGATGTTAGTGATACAATATCAGCTGCACAGACTTACGAGTTCTTAAGAAAGGTAAGGGAAAGTTTGTATTTTTAAATCACAAGATATAGAAGTAGAACGTCACGAAAAACGAATGGCACAGAAGTGGATTTTTTTCTATTTAGAATTAGAGGTTGTTGGTATTTTGAATAAATATGGAAGAAAACCTGCTAGCAAATCAGTTTGAAGAAAACTGGAGACTGATTCATGAACATGCTCGAAAAGCATGGTTTTATTGATCATTGACTTGCAATTTATACATGATAAGTGACCCAGATTCGTGGAAAAGCCTGCTAGCAAATCAGTTTTTAAATAAAGAACTAGTGATAATCATATTAGTCAGATTGACTGATTTATTTCCTAAAGAGTACTAGCAATAAACAACAGTTAAATTAAAAAGCTCGTTAGCAGCTACATGGTTTATGATAGTCAGCATGTTGGAAATTCTTGAATCTGTACAGTAACTGTTTTGAACAGTTACTGTTCAGATTAAAATCTGGAATTTGGCAGAAATTGACAACTGGAGAAAATCCTGACGAACAAAACTATAATTTGCTGAAATTTTGCACACATACCCTTATTGAATCAGAAAGTTCCTTATATAAGGATTACAAGGACACGAATTTGAAATAAAATAGAACTATCAACACATAAGGAGAGGTTATTGGATAAATAACAGGTTTGTTGATAAAACCTGTTATGAATAGTAATTTCCTGAAACTAAAAGACTACTGCTAATTCTTTCTTATCTAAAAGCTAATCTCATTAAATCTAACACAACAGAGGTAAATGAATAGGAGTAAACTAGTAATGTAAATTAATTTGGCTAACATTTTGAGTTTTTGACGTAGTGGCTTGTGGACCACCCCGAGTTTCTTACAAATCCACTCTATGTTGCCGGGGACTCCTACTCAGGCATCGTTGCACCTATCATAGTCCAGGAGATTTCTGATGGTAGTTAACTTCTGTCCCAAACACAACTGATTTTTCTGGTAATATTCAACCTCCATATGCATACATAAGTGTAATTTGTTTTTGTTTTATTTCTTGCAGGTAATGAAGTGGGAGATCAGCCAACAATGAACCTCAAAGTACTCAATCAACTCTGAAAGTCTAAATACGTATTCGTTACATGTCTGCAACTGTCTTTGTTTTATTTTATTTTTGTTTATTTGGGTTGTGGCTGACAAGATTGTACAACATGTTGGAACTCAGGGATATGTGCTTGGAAACCCAGCTACAGATGATGAGATTGACACCAATTCAATAGTTCCTTTCGCTCACTTTAAAGCTCTTATATCAGATGAGCTCTACGAGGTAACTTCCCTCTCGTAGCTCTGTTCTTAACTTCGCAGCTAGCTAGTTCTCGTAAGAGTAAAACTATTCTCTTGTTTAAGTTTTCTCTGTAGTCCTTCATGAAAAATTGCAAGGGTGAGTACTTAAATCCAGATCAAAGCAATGCATCATGTATGGAGGACATATTAGCCATCAAGGAGGTGACTGATCAATTCATAAATCAAATCTTTGATAAAAATTTGTCGCGTCATGCTTGAAGTTTATGAGCATGAAATTATTGACTTGTCTTTTGAATTTATACTTATAGTGCATTGGAAAATTATTTACTGGACAAATTTTAGAACCTTTATGTAAGACCATATCCCCAAAACCAATCGCATTGAAATTGGATCCAAGGTTTCTCATAGCCGATGACACTGATATTCTGCTATCAAGTCCCCATGTTCCTAGACCTTGGTGCCGGGTACATTGAACTTTCTCTGTTCTTTTCTTTTTTTCCACTTTATTTTCTCACTCTTACACACAAAAATCATCGCATAACCTGGTTACTAACCCGCTTATTTGTATGCAGCATTTCAATTATGTATACATTTATAAGTGGGCTAATGATGAAACTGTTCAAGATGCTCTCCATATTCGCAAGGTATGCTTGCCTAACAAGTATTAGCTTCCAGATTCAAAATAACTCTTCTCATGACGGGAAAAAATGAACTATCATGACCAGGGAACCAAAAAGCATTGGGAAAGATGCAATAAGACCCTGGCTTATTCGTACAATGTCAAAAGTTCTGTTGATTACCATCGGAACTTGACCAAGAAACCATATCGAGCTCTAATTTACAGGTAATGTTTATAGTTCTATGAACACATTATTCTTGTAAGAATATTAAGCTTGCTTGTATTTCACATAATATTCTTGCCTTTAAATAGGCATTACAAATAATAACAGAAGTAATTACATGGATTCTTGCTATATATATATATACACAGAGATTGCGAGAATCATAGAGTTAATGGCGTGAATCATTCTGATCATAGAATGATCTGCTGCATCTTGGCATGATCTCCTGCATCTCCATATCTGCATTTAATACATTACTATATTTCTTCACAATTCTGAGTCTTCCCATTTAGTGCAATTTTAACTATTGTTTTAACTTGTGCAGTGGCGATCATGACATGACTATCCCATACATTGGTACACATGAGTGGATCGAATCCCTGAATTTGACGATTAAGTTTGACTGGGAACCATGGTTTGTTGATGGTCAAGTTGCAGGGTTAGTAACTATCATTTTAAACCCTTAAATTTTATTTTTTATAGACAAAATCCAAATAGTGATACACAATTTGACCATCTTTCATTTTTGCATGTTTGGCCATCTTTAGATACACAATGGTGTATGCATACAATGAGCTCGATTACATAACATACGACCTGAGGTTTGCTACTGTAAAGGTAAGAACAAACATTAGCCTATTTAACAGTATAATATAAAAATATAAATAAGCAACTATGTTGTCTTGAAAAGTGTAATATTTGTGGTGGTGGTGTGTAGGGAGGGGGTCACACAGCGCCGGAATACAGGCCAGAGCAGTGCCTTGCCATGATAGATAGGTGGTTTGATTACTACCCTCTATGAAAAAAAAGCCACTACCAAAATGTTCCCTGTGTATTCAGCAACTCATGAACTGATTAATTAAATATCGTAAGCCCTAATCCATGTTTCGTATTTCAGCAACGGAATCTTTAATATGATCCAGCTTCTATTGGACATCGGAAAAGCCCAGGATTAACGAGCCTTTGAGCTCCTGCCATCTATTATTATTATTATTATTATTATTATTATTATTATTATTATTATTAGTATTAGTATTAGTATTATTTTCTGGATGGAATGTTAGCTCCTAAATTGATGGTGGCTTTTCATCTGTTTATACTTTATACCCCTTAATTAATAAGTTCAGATATGGATGGTGGTGCTTAATACACAATCTCTGAACATATAACAGTAACCGTAATCTTAACAAACAAGAACAGTAGCCTTTTAAGAAAAATATTCATAATGCGCGCGTGCTGCTTCAAGAGAATCACAAGGTGATTGCCCGTGTGCTGCGCTAGATTTTTTTATAAATAAAAAAATAATTGATTTTTTATATATTGTAATTAGTTATTTTAATATTTAATTATTAAAATTATAATACATAAAATCTGTTAGACATGTTTTTTTTTCGGTCTAAAAGGAACAGTGTAATCGAAACGCGGGGGGAGTGGGTCGTATATTTTTTTAATTATAGATAACTTGGGTAAATTTGTCTATCTATTTTGTTTATGAGTTTTTTTCTTTATTTTGTTATTTTAATATTTAATTAGAGAAATTGTAATTAACAGAATCAGTTAGAAAAGTTTTATGTCGCCTAAAAGTGATTGAATGTTATTACTGTTAAAAATATTTTTATAGTTATTTTATCAATATATTGTACATTTGGAATCGAAACATTTCTATTAAAATAAGTCACGAGCTTCGTGTAACATACTGATTGATTGTTGTATATGTTTTATTTGATTCATGAATTCTTTAATTAACAAATAATAAAATTACAATCGTTGAATTTTAGCACAAATGAGTGATTTGTTTTATGCACCAAATAATTTGATTGGTGGTTTTATTTTAACTAATTTGGTAATAATTTAATAGGTAGATAGCAAAACCGCAAATGACCAAAGATATACTATTTGTTGCCTGCAATATACTAATTGTTTGTTGGACATGTTTTAATTATTTGATGAATAATTTATTTGATAGATAGCAAAAATGCAACTGCTAAATTTATCAAAGTTTTTTTTTTGGATTTTTTTTCATATTATTATATTAAAAAAAAATTAGAACACTGAGATTAAATTAATGTGAGATTTATAAGGAAAAAAATCAATTTTTTATATATTTTAGCACGTTAACATAAAAAAAATATCACAATATATAATTAGTCTCTCTGTTTTTTAAGGAAAAAGTCCCTAAAATAATATATATAAAAATTTAGGACCATCAACAATTTTGTTACATGTAAAAAATTTGGTGCCGATGGTGGCGAAATGTAGGGCATTTTTTTATCTAATTATTGTAGATAATTTGGCACAATTTTTCAACCTATCTTGTCAACGTGTGTTTTCTGTGTGTGATATGAGATCTAAAATATCATACATAAAAAAAAATGCAGAAGTTCTTTTTCAAAACAATAACATTGACCAATTATTTTTTGTCAAAATTATTATAGTTGTCATTATAAATATTATTATACATAATTAATATTCTAATTATTATTTGTCATACTATCGATGTCATCGTAATTATTTTCTAAAAAATAAATTAAGCTTTTTTGTAAGATTTATTTCTCATATTATTATATTAAAAATATTTTAGAACAATGATAGTAAATTATTATTTTTCAAAAATAATAAATAGGTAATATATATATATTAAGGCGCTAATATTAAATAAACATCAAAATATATAATTAGACTGACATATTTAAAGAAAACAAAACTAACAAATTATTATTATCATTATTTTGAATGTCTTATCAATAATAATTATAAAATTCAAGACCTAACAATATTAACAAAAAAAACAATTAAAAAACAAAATAATGAAAAAATAAAAATAAATATTATTAGATTTTAAGAAATTATTTGACTTGAAGGAAAATTTTTTTTATTAATTTTCAAATGATCACTAGCACATATTAATATTTGAACATTAAATAAAAAAACATTAATAACATTGGAAATAAAGAAAAATTGAAAACAAAAACTAAGAGCATTTACATATAAACATGGACATAAATATGAACTATGTAAGAAATATATATAAAGAAATAAAGGAATTAAAATAAAATCCAAGATTAAAAGTATAAGGGTAAAAATTAAAAACACATATATAATAAATTTAATTTGAAGGACAAATTTGAAATAAATGTAACCATTGATACCGATAAAAATAAATAATTTAAAATAAAATAGAAAATTAAATGAATTAGGATCGAAATGCAACTGAAATCTATAATTAATTTGCAATGAAGGATAAAATTGAAAAAAAAGTAAACTTTGATACCTAAAATATTAAGGATTTATAATAAAATTGCATGAAAGGATAAAATTGAAATAAATCAAAACTTTGATACAGAAAATATTAAAGATCTCTAACCAATTTGAAAATTAAAAGACTGTGGACCTAAATGAAACTACAATATATAATCAATTTCAATTGAAGGATCTAATTAAAACAAATCAAAAACTATATAATAGCAATAAGGACCATCCAAAACAATCAAAAGTTCAGGGACTAAAATGAAATATAAAAAACAGTTGCGCTGACGTGTGTGTGCGCAGGCCGGAGGGAGAAAAGGGAAAAAAAATTTAAGCGACTGTTGACATGTCCTCAGCCACCATGTCATCACACGCGCCGCTTCAGGAGCAAGAGAACATGGTTGAAAATCATTCTAGATGTCGGTTGGGCATTTTTAAACGTCAGAGGACGCCACACACGCAGTCCTAAAATCACATGAGCACGAAAATGGAAGGCGTGTCTAGCGACGCGCCAACGTACCGTGTCAGATTTAATATTAAAAAATGATAAATTACTGTGACACCCCTGCAACCAAGTCTTCCATTTTGTCTTATCGCGGGGGCATTTCCGTATTTAGACATTTAAAAAAAAATATGAAATTCCCGTAGCACCTCTCCCAGCCAGAACTATTTTTTGTCTTTTTCAAGAGGCAAAAGATTATTTTACTGTTCAAATAAATATTAAAAAATAAATAAACCGGTTACCCAAACCAGACCGGACTGGATATGTGCAATTACCTTGGAACCTCTCTATTCAGATGGCTTTTTTTGTCTTTTTCGGGGGACAAAATCGTTATTTGACATTGAAAAAAAGAGCAATTGATCGGTGAACCGAACAAATCAAACCGAAACAAATCGAAAAATGAGTTTTAATGTTACCATCCAAAGTGATTTGTCTCACTATGAACAGTAACTAAACCGTGAGCAGGTTTAGCTTTTAAGATAATATGCATTTTTTCCTTTTCTACGAGGTTAGTATCATCCTCGTAATCAAAGTGGTAGGTTTTGAAGTTTAACACAAAATTAACTTTTATCTTTGTAGGTCCTTTTATATAATTAATTTATTTTCATTTTTGTCATTCAAATTTTGATTTTCTTAAACTAGTTTTTGTGTTTTTTCCTTTACTTTCCTTTGCATGGGGTTGTCTCAGTCACAAGTTGTATCATTTTTTTTTCTTGTTTCATCACTAAGCTTTTTTATTGAAATTTCTTCTTCGATGTTTTTTGTGTTTGGTTTTTATGTAGTCGATCTAGATCTCATGATGTTGGTCAAAGTTTCAGTGTTTGATTTTTATGTAATCGGTCTAGATCTCATGATCTCAGTCAAAGTCTCAAGTGTTAACACATGTTGAATTTGATCTCTCTTTTTCTGTCTATTTTAAAATATATTTATTTATTTTTCAATTTTATATTTCAACATATATTTTTTACACTTTTCTGTCTATAAGTCTATCATAATCATGTGCATAGGCTGACCCATATCTCTTTTTTCATTGTTATTTTTGTAAAAAAAAAAAACAATCTTACACTTCAATAATGAGTTGTTTCATTGACGATTCATAGTTTTATTCACTTTTTTGCATTGATGTCTTTTTTATATATCTTTTATTGACACCAATAATCATTTTATTGGACAAATTATCATAAAAAAATAAAGTTATGGGACACAATTAAGTGCATGCCCATGTTACGAGCTCAAATATATTACAGATACAGATAGTATTTTGTTATAATCGTGAGAGGGTTCTAGAAAAATAAAGATTTGATCTCGAGGGAAACTAAGAAATGATTAGTTTCATCACTTCCATGTTTATAGATTTTACCAGATATAAGAGTCAGTCATTGTTTGTTCGTTTATTGCGTGGAGATATCAATGAGCAAAACGTTTTGGAGCTGAATTTCGCTTTCTTATCACCACAAGCAAAGGATGAAGCAATGGCTAACTTGGTAGGACCCAAAAAAATCCAGGGATTTATATTTTGTTATATTATGGCATGATTATTATTATTATTATCAAAAACACTAAAACAGAACTATTGTTACTATTCATTACTGTTCATTGTGACTCATTGTCACTGTGGACATGGTCATTTTATCCGGTGTTGCGCGCGCGGACGTCCACCCTTTTTTTTTCCGGCCTATGAACAGTGTATTAAAGAAAAAAACCCTCGAAAAAGACAAAAAATACCGCCGGTTGCAGGGGCTCCACGGTAATTGGCCATTTTCGGTCCGGTCCGGCAGGCCGGGTTTTTTATTTTTTTATTATTAGTTGAACAGTGGAATAACCTTTTTGTCCCCCGAAAAGGACAAAAAACAGCCATTGCAGTTAGGGGCATTAAGGTAATTAGCCTTATTTTTTTTAATTTATCGGCGCAGTACTGTTGGCGCGTCTCCGTACGCGCCGTCCGTTTCCGTGGCCACGCATATTTCGGACGACGCGTGCGGCTTACTCCGGTGTCCAAAAACGCCCAACCAGCGTCTAGAATGCTTTTCAGGACTGTTCCCTTTCACATGGAGCGGCGCGTGTTCCTATACAGTGTCCGTAGGCGTGTCAATGGTCGTTTGAAATTTCACCCCCATTTCTCTCTCCCCCTGCGCAGGATGACATCAGCGCAACTGTTTTTTGCCGAATTCCATTGCGGTCCTTGAGCTTTGTAATGCTTTGTTCTGGCCCTTATTTCTATTATATAGGTTTTGATTTGTTTCAATTTCGTCCTTCAATTGAAATTTATTATATATTGTAGTTGCAATTAGGTCCCCAGTCTTTTAATTTTGCGGGTTGGGCTGGAATCCTTAATATTATTTGGTATCAAAGTTTTCATTGACTTCAATTTCATCCTTCCTTGCAAATTTATTATAAATCCTTAATATTTTGGGTATCAAACTTTGATTTCTTTCAATATTATCCTTCTATGCAAGTTAATTATGGATTTCAGTTTCATTTCGGTCCCGAATCTTTTAATTTCCGGTTTTGTGTTAAATTTTTTAATTCCAATGTTTTGATTTACTTCAATTTTGTCCTTTAAATTAAAGATGTTATTGAGAATATGTCAAGCTATATATATATATATATATATATATATATATATATATATATATATATATATATATATTCAACGAATTAAAGTATGTGAGACTAATTATATATTTTGATATTTATGAAATATTATTGTCTAAAAATATATATATAGTGAGAGAGAAAATGACCTAAGATTTTTTTTGAAAAAAAAATAATATCAATATGCTTAAATACATTTAATATAATAATATGTTTAATAAATCTTATAAAAAAAATTTATTGTCTTTGAATTTAAATTTTATACTCTTTTGTTTAAGTTTATTTCTTTAAAAAAATTTCCCAATATTTTCATTTTTAATATTTCAAATCTAATATTACTGGGGGAAAAAATACAACTTTAAAAAACAAAAGGTAGACAAATTTATCAACTCAAATTTTTTTCTTTTGACAAATTTACCTAGATTATCTACACTTAAAAAATATGTGAACCACTTTTCGTTTCGATTACACTATTGTAATTAAACATTGAAATAACTAATTATAGCACGCAAAAAATGTAAGTTTATTTCTGGAAAAAAAACAATTACAATATTTTTTTTTATAATGTGTCGGATCTAATATTACTGGGGAAAAATGCAACTCATAAAAAAAAAATTACCTACATTATTTGCGATTAAAAAATATACAAACCACTTTCCATTTCAATTATACAGATTTTATCAATTATAATTTTACTAATTCAATATTAAAATAACAAAATACAATACATATAAAAACAATCAATTTTCTACATAGATAAAAAAGCCCCGGTGCATCGCGCGGGCACATCGCTAGTATCTACTATAACTCGGATTTGTCTTTATTATGAAAAAAAAAAATCATGCCTTCTAAAACTAGTGGATTCTAAAGACTACATTTACTCTTGTTATGGTGAAATTAATCCATACTTAATCAATGATATGTTCAAAACTATTAAGAATTTATTTGACACTGCATTTTAAAAGTGTTTTTGAAAAAATAAAAATTTATTTTTATTTTTATTTTAAATTATTTTTTTTGTGTTTTTAAATAATTTTAATATGATGATATCAAAATAATTTTTAAAAAGTATAAATATATAGAAAAAAATAATATTATTTTAATATATTTCTAAAATAAAAATTAATTTTTAAATAACCTTAAACACAATTAAAATAATAAATAAATGTATGTCTAGCTTATGAGACACATCATGTCAGGGGTACCCGTTACAGTTCTCGTGCGGTGAAAAGACAACTCGACCCTGATACCTACCAGCTATTTAACTTCTTCCCGTAGATGAATCTGCATCTGCCACCACCGAAATGTCAGCTATCAAACTCCGAAACACACATTACCAATATGATGTTATTCTATGTATTCACTCTACTCCTACTCTCCAACGTCGCTGCATCAAAATCAATTATCAACTCCCTGCCTGGATTTGTCGGGAACCTTCCATTTGTACTAGAAACAGGGTGAGTGTGCCCTTTTTTTTTCTTTTTGGTGCAAGGCTTCGTGAAGTTTATCCTGTTTTCATTATGATTTTCTGTGTCCAGGTATATTGGCGTGGGAGAATCGGAAGCCGTTCAGCTTTTCTACTACTTCATCGCGTCCGAGAGGAGCCCGGAAGATGACCCTCTTGTGCTTTGGCTCACTGGTGGCCCTGGATGTTCTGCCCTGTGTGGACTTGTGTATGAAATTGGTACACACACACACAGAGAACTGCAATCTTCTTATCATGCACTTTTTAAAACAGAAATTTCTCTATTTCCTAATTCGTTTGGCCAAATCAAGTCTATTTAAAGTTCTCCTAATGAATAGGACCATTATCATTTGATTATGCAAAATCCAGTGGTGGAGGCCAACCTGTTTTTGCATTGAACCCATATTCATGGACAAAGGTCACAAATTTCTA
Source organism: Salix brachista (assembly GCA_009078335.1). Taxonomy (NCBI): domain Eukaryota; kingdom Viridiplantae; phylum Streptophyta; class Magnoliopsida; order Malpighiales; family Salicaceae; genus Salix; species Salix brachista. The sequence goes on from CM018587.1 coordinate 21,642,140, forward strand.
CAGCCCTGAATTATTTATTCGAATCGTGCAGCTAAATGTAACTGTTGAAACTTTGTGTCATGTAATGATTCAGATTGCCAGCATAATATTTTTAGATGCACCTGCTGGTACCGGATTTTCCTATTCAACAACACTGGAAGGTTACGATGTTAGTGATACAATATCAGCTGCACAGACTTACGAGTTCTTAAGAAAGGTAAGGGAAAGTTTGTATTTTTAAATCACAAGATATAGAAGTAGATCGTCAAGGAAAACAAGTGGCACAGAAGTGGATTTTTTACTATTTAAAATTAGATGCTGTTGGTTTTTTGATTAAATATGGAAGAATACCTGCTAGCAAATCAGTTTGAAGAAAACCGGAGACTGATTCATGGATATGCTAGAAAAACATCGTTTTATTGATCATTGACTTGCAATGTATACATCATTAGGGAATCAGAATCGTGGAAAAACCTGCTAGCAAATCAGTTTGTTAAATGAAGAACTAGTGATAATCGTATTAGTAAGATTAACTGATTTATTTCCTAAAGAGTACCAGCAATAAACAACTGTTAAATTCAAAAGCTCGTTAGCAGCTACATGGTTTATGATAGTCAACAGAGGTAAATGCATAGGAGTAAACTAGTAATGTAAATTAATTTGGCTAACATTTTGAGTTTTTGACGTAGTGGCTTGTGGACCACCCCGAGTTTCTTACAAATCCACTCTATGTTGCCGGGGACTCCTACTCAGGCATCATTGCACCTATCATAGTCCAGGAGATTTCTGATGGTAGTTGACTTCGGTCCCAAACACAACTGATTTTTCTGGTAATATTCAACCTCCATATGCATACATAAGTGTAATTTGTTTTTGTTTTATTTCTTGCAGGGAATGAAGTGGGAGATCAGCCAACAATGAACCTCAAAGTACTCAATCAACTCTGAAAATCTAAATACGTATTCGTTACATGTCTGCAACTGTCTTTGTTTTATTTTATTTTTATTTATTTGGGTTGTGGCTGACAAGATTGTACAACATGTTGGAACTCAGGGATATGTGCTTGGAAACCCAGTTACAGATGATGAGATTGACACCAATTCAATAGTTCCTTTTGCTCACTTAAAAGCTCTTATATCAGATGAGCTCTACGAGGTAACTTCCCTCTCCTAGCTCTGTTCTTAACTTCACAGCTAGCTAGTTCTAGTAAAAGTAAAACTATTCTCTTGTTTGTTTTCTCTGTAGTCCTTCATGAAAAATTGCAAGGGTGAGTACTTAAATCCAGATCAAAGCAATGCATCATGTATGGAAGACATATTAGCCATCAAGGAGGTGACTGATCAATTCATAAATCAAATCTTTGATAAAAATTTGTCGCGTCATGCTTGAAGTTTATGAGCATGAAATTATTGACTTCTCTTTTGAATTTATACTTATAGTGCATTGGAAAATTATTTACTGGACAAATTTTAGAACCTTTATGTAAGACCATATCCCCAAAACCAATCGCATTGAAATTGGATCCAAGGTTTCTCATAGCTGATGACACTGATATTCTGCTATCAAGTCCCCATGTTCCTAGACCTTGGTGTCGGGTACGTTGAACTTTCTCTGTTCTTTTCTTTTCTTTTTTCCACTTTATTTTCTCACTCTTAGACACAAAAATCATCGCATACCCTGGTTACTAACCCGCATGCAGCATTTCAATTATGTATACATTTATAAGTGGGCTAATGATGAAACTGTTCAAGATGCTCTCCATATTCGCAAGGTATGCTTGCCTAACAAGTATTAGCTTCCAGATTCAAAATAACTCTTGTCATGACAGGAAAAATGAACTATCATGACCAGGGAACCAAAAAGCATTGGGAAAGATGCAATAAGACCCTGGCTTATTCGTACAACGTCAAAAGTTCTGTTGATTACCATCGGAACTTGACCAAGAAACCATATCGAGCTCTAATTTACAGGTAATGTTTATAGTTCTATGAACACATTATTCTGCATCTTCCCATTTAGTGCAATTTTAACTATTGTTTTAACTTGTGCAGTGGCGATCATGACATGACTATCCCATACATTGGTACACATGAGTGGATTGAATCCCTGAATTTGACGATTAAGTTTGACTGGGAACCATGGTTTGTTGATGGTCAAGTTGCAGGGTTAGTAACTATCATTTTAAACCCTTAAATTTTATTTTTTATAGACAAAATCCAAATAGTGATACACAATTTGACCATCTTTTATTGCATGTTTGGCCATCTTTAGATACACAATGCTGTATGCATACAATGCGCTCGATTACATAACATACGACTTGAGGTTTGCAACTGTAAAGGTAAGAACAAACATTAGCCTATTTAACAATTTAATATAAAAATATAAATAAGCAACCATGTTGTGTTGAAAAGTGTAATATTTGTGGTGGTGGTGTGTAGGGAGGGGGTCACACAGCGCCGGAATACAGGCCAGAGCAGTGCCTTGCCATGATAGATAGGTGGTTTGATTACTACCCTCTATGAAAAAAAAGCCACTGCAAAAATGTTTCTTGTGTATTCGGCAACTCGTGAGCTTATCAATTAAATATCGTAAGCCCTAATCCATGTTTTGTATTTCAGCAACGGAATCTTTAATATGATCCAGCTTCTAATTGACATCGGAAACTCTCCCATACAATTTATTTATCCTTCATGTCTCTCTCTTCTGTTGATCTTTGCTGACTAATGTTCGTTGGTTAGCTGCTAATGTTTAGTAAGCCGAAACTGCCACAGTTAGTTAAGAGAGAGAGGGTGTTGACATGGTTTTCTAGTTGCTAAGGTTGATAGCATGGATGTCTTGTCAAAATCTGATGGTTTGCTGATTTCTTGATGGAGTGTATGCTGTTAGTGTATGTTGGGTTTGATGATGGAGAGAGAGAAAGGTTGTTGTTTTGGCGGAGTGGTAGGTGAATAACTGGTAGGTGTAAGTGGCTGCAGTGGTGGATGGGTGGTTTTTGTTTATTTACATAATTGTATTTTTGTGTTACTATATCACAATAGAAAACTAAATATACAAGGAAATCTGAAAATTAATTACTGGAATGAATTATCCTGTTTCATGGAACAAATGTAGGATCTTACACCCTATGCAATCCTTGAATAATCGATATAAATTCTCAACACTTCCCCTCAAGTTGGTTCATAGATGTCACATATGCTTAGCTTGTCTAAAAACTTTGAGAATACTTGATTTGAGACTGCTTTAGTGAGAATGTCAGCCAATTAGTCCTCAGAATTCACAGCTGCAGCTAATCTACACAGATGTAGTAGGACCTCAAAAAAATATTATATTGTTTTTATTGATGACTTTACAAGAATGTGTTGGATTTTCTTCTTGAAATTTAAGTTAGAAGTAGCTGGAGTTTTCTGGAATTTCAAGAAACTTGTAGAAAATTAAAGTGGCTGCAAAATCCAAACAGTAAGATCAGATAATGAGAAGGAATACACCTCAGCAAAATTCAATAATTTTTATGAAGAAGCTAGCATTGAACACCAACTCACTGCTCCTTACACTCCTCGGCAAAATGGAGTTAGTGAGAGGAGAAATTGTTACATAATGGAGATGGCAAGGTGTATGCTACATAAGGAGTTGCCAAAAGATTTCTAGGTTGAGGTAGTTAGCACTGTTGTTTTCTTGCAAAACACAATTCTCACTAAAGAAGTGAAGGACAAAACTTCATTTGAGGTTTGGTATGGCTACAAACCTTCACTCAATTTTCTTAGAGTGTTTGGTTGCTTGTGTTTCTCTTATATTCAACAGGTCAAACGTGATAAACTTGACAAGAAATCAGAACTTGGCATCTTCGTTGGATATAGCTCCTCCTCAAAGGCATACAAAGTTTATCAACCTTAAACAAGGAAGATAATTGTCAGCAAAGATGTATTCTTCCATGAAGAAGAGAAGTGGAATTGGAAACTTACAAAAGAGACATCCATGAGTCTATTTGCTCAAGAAGGCTCTATATCGCTTGAAACAAGCATCTAGAGCATGGTATAACAAGATTGATGAGCACCTATCAAGCTTAGGATTTCAAAAAAAAAAAAAAACAGTTTGAAGCTACTCTTTATGTGAAACATTAAGAAAATGATTTGCTTATCGTTTCCCTTTATGTTGATGATCTTTTTATTACAGGAAGCAACATCAAGCTAATTGATGAATTCAAAAGGGAGATAATGAAAATTTTCAAAATGATAGACCTTGGATTAATGACATACTTTCTGGGAATGGAGATCAAGCAGAAAGACAATGAAGTCTTCATATGTCAAAGGAAATATGCCAATGAGATACTTAAGAAGTTTCACATGGAAGATTGCAAGGCTATAACTACTCCAATGAATCCAAAAGAGATCTTAAGCAAGGATGATGGTGCAGAGAAGGTTGATGAGGGATATTTCAAAAGCATGATTGGTTGCCTAATGTATCTAACGACAACCAGACCAGATATCCTCTTTATTGTCAGTATTCTCTCTCGGTTCATGCATTATGCTAATGAGATACATCTTAAAACAACAAAAAAGGTAATTAGATATATTAAAGGAACTATTACCTTTAGTATAAAATTTAAGAAGTGTCAAAATTTCAAATTGTTGGGATTTTCTTATAGCGATTAGGGTGGTTTAGTGGATGAAATGAAGAGTATCTCTAGATACTACTTCAACCTAGGATCAGAAGTTTTTTCATGGAGTTCCAAGAAGCAAGAGACTGTAGCACAATCTACTGCAGAGGCTAAATTTTGTTAAAACAAATGAAGGTATTTTTAAAATAATTGCAGTGTAATTTTGTTAAATCAATTAAAAGAATAAGGACCAAAATGAAAACTAGCATATATAACAAATTTAAATTGGAGAACGCAATTAAAATAAATTAAAACAAAATATATAATTAATTTCAATCGAAGAACAAAATTAAAACAAATAAAAACCTTGGGACCGAAACAAATAAAAATATTTAAAAAAAATCTGTGTAATGTTTTTAAAAAAATAAAAGGGACCGAAATAAAAGGTAGAATATATGATAAATTTTAATTGGAGGACCCAATTAGAACAATTTAAAACCTGCATACCGAAATGATTAAAAGAACCAAACAAATCAAAAATCAAAGAATAAAGACTACATTAAAAACCAATATATATAATCATTTTCAATTACAAGGCACAATTGCAACAAATTAAAATTTTCATTGAAGAAATTAGTAATAAAAACGAAACCAAAAGACCAATGACAAAAATAAAACATTCATAAACCGCAAGGACTAGAGTGTATTTTCCAGCGACAAGAGTGAGAAAAGGGGGCGAACCGTCCATTGGTGATTACTCGACTACCGTACACCAACACATGTTGCACCGGGAGGTAAAGGACATGGAAACGCTCCTGGATAAAAGGCTGAAGGGCAGTTTCAACCTCCAAAAGACACCGCACGTGCCTTTCAGACGGCGCGTGGGCGTGAAACATTGCGGGTGTGTCCGTACGACGCGCCTACAGTGTTTCAGAAAAAGAAATAATAATAAAATGATAAATTACCTATACACTCTTGGACCCATCAATAACCACGAAAAAACCTAAGATGAAAGTATTGTAATACCCCCGACTCCAGGTGTTCTTTTTTTTCATTTTCAGGGGCTAGTTTAGTATTTGTACTATGCACAAATTTGGAAAAAACCAAAAACACCCCCACTATTCTGCATCCTTTTCTCACCCACGAGTAAAATTGTATTTTTATTGTGCAAAGAATTCAGAAATACAATCCATATCCCGGGGGTTAAATTTTTTCAACTCTAGGGTAAAATAATAATTTTATTGTCGCAATCCATAATTAACTATGTATAGGTGAACAATGCAAAATTCCTATGTATTTTAGCCATGGAAATTATATTATAAGTAATATCAAGGTTGTCAATACCATTCCGTTCCGGCAGGAACGTTCCGTGCCGTTAAAAAAACCAAGACAAAACGATGTCGTTTTTGTCTCAGTTTTAATTCCATCCCGCCGAAAATACTAGCTAAATACCGGCCGGAACGTCTCGGTACCGTTCCAGGTGTGCCGTTTCGGCCTTAAAATCCTCCTTATTTTGATTAACTTGTGGTTGTGTTTCTAATTTTGAGATTATGTTTGTTTGACTTTGTGTTTGTATTGTATAATTTAAAGTTAATTTATCTTAAATTTTAATTATGCTTGTTAAATTAATATTTAATTTTTTTTCACATATATATATATGAACAATACAATCCAAAACGGCACGCCGAAACGCTCCAAAACCAAAATATTCCGTACCAATAGAAAAACCGTAACGACGACCGGAACGGTATTGACAACCTTGAGTAATATATATATATTACAAGTCGCCTGTGAGAAAGAAAAGGGCTGATTCGCACGTGCCATCACCTGGCGTGTTTTTTTCAACTCTTTAATTCGTTAATATATTTTGACGCTCGAAAACCAAGTGTTTGGACTAGAGTCGAGAGAAGATAAGACCCATGAAACCTCATCATCATCTATAAGCTCAAAAAAACTGGTGGCTGTGGTGCTGCTGCTGCTGCTGCTGCTACTGCAGAGAGAGAGAGAGAGAGAGAGAGAGAGAGTGGGTGTTTGTCTAATGGTTTTTCACAGATGAGTTCTTCAATATCCCAAAGTGTGATGATGGCGCTGACTGTTACAGTCAACAAGTTTGCTTCATCAAATGTTCATGCAGTTCATAAAAAAGATAGTAAAAGAACAGCTAAAGCTGCAACCATGGCAGCCGACATCGGAAGAAGAGGAGTCCTCCTCTCCACTGTGGTTGGTGTATATTCAGTCAATGACTCCAAGACTGAACTTCTTAAAAGTACCAAAAACACCGCTTCTCTCCCTTTTTCAGCTTCTCTGGAGTCTTAGCTGACCATTTAATTTAACCATTGTTTGATTGTCAGGATATTTGAAGAAATCAGAGGATAACAGGGCCAAAAATGACAAGGAGGTATAGCATTTAGAGTTACAGTATCACTACCATTGCTAAGAATCTCTCTTTTCAGGAGTTGTTCTTGAAGAATTGGATTTACAGTCATCTATTCGTGGGATTCAGTCCCTGTATTTCCCTTTTTCGATGCTGTTATCAGTAATAAAATATGTTTTGATTTGTACGATTCCCAGATTACTTCCCGTTAATGATTGGTCTGTTTTGTTTTTCAAGAGAATGGATAGCTATTACAAGCGGAACTACAAGGATTATTTTGACTTCGTAGAAGGATCTTTGAGAGGGAAGAATGAGCAGGACCTCACTGAATCAGAGAAGGGTATTCTTGATTGGCTTCAGAAAAACAAGTAAAAACAACATGTAATAAATTTTCCCTCAACATAAATCACAATCAAAACTTCTCTTGTGTGCGCAGCTCACTCGCGTCTTGCCTTCTCCTTTTCTTCTTTTCATTTTCCTTTTTCTGGTGAAGCAATGCACTAGATTGTAAGGTTTATTTGTATACCTCGCATGTTTAAAAGCGTTTTTAAAATACAAGTAGATTTATCTTTTGGGCTCCCTCAAGTCTAACCAGTGTCCAGTACGGCATCCAAAAAAGTTTCAGCGGAAGAAATGTGATGAGCTTTTTGAAAGAGCATAAGAAAGATGGGCTCATCAATGAACTGGGACATCCCTCTAAGAGGCCCAGTTTGCACCTCAGCCCCTTCTTTCCTCTATTTTGGACAAAATTTTGAACAAAGTTGGGAGCCTGATGTGCCTAAGAATGAAGAAACAACACATATTTAAGGTTAAAATAAAATGATTGTCGTAAAAATTTGTATAAAAATTAAGTTTCATGGCAAAATTTACAGAAAAATTATGCTATAATGTTTGGTCATACCGCAGTATGATCAGTTTAGATAATTTGACACAGCACACGTGGTAACACCGTCTTAAAAGTAACAACTTAAATAACCCTAATTATCAAATCTGACAATCTATAATATTGTTAAGGAACCATCTCACCTAAAAGCTTAAGCTTTTAAGTGAAACCCCATAATATGATTTATATTATTCTCTAACACACCCCCTCAAGTGAAAGCCCTTTGGACTTGAAACTTGCACAGGTCCACATCACTTTGTGCTTAATTTTTATTAAATAGATTGGGGGGGTGAGATTCGAACTCGTGACCCCTGGGTCAACAAGGCTCTGATACCATATTAAGGAAGAACTTCACCTAAAAGCTTAAGCTTTTAAGTGAGACCCCATAATATGATTTATATTATTCTCTAACAAATATCAACTTTAAACCAACGGTTATGATGCTTTCAAGTTAGATAAAATGCTGTAATTTTACCCCAATAAAAACAAAATTTTCATATTCCACACCTATAAATAAGAGTCTATCTCATGCTCATATTATCAATAAATGTGAAGAAAATTTTGAGGGAAAAAAACATTTTTCAGCCCAAAAATTTCTCCTTTTCTTTTTGGCCACCACTTCTCCCTCTCTTTTCCTCCACCTCCGGCGTCACATCACCTCCAACAACCATCCAACACCTTTATTGAAACACTGGGAATAACACTGGCCATAAGTCTTCTTCGTCAAGACAAGTCACACTTAACTTTTCCTCCCTATAAATTGCCCCCTCAATCGCTCATTGCATGCAATGTCTTAACTCAGAGGGCAACTTTGAGGGGGTAAGTAAAATTACTTAGCATGGGCTTTGGTTAGGTTCAGCATCAATGTATGGGTTGGACCCCCACAAGCAAAACAAAATAGAGAATGAGGCATGTCGGGCCAATCTGGCTCGACCCGATTGGGCCAGCCCAGTTTGATGGGTCGGGCCTAACCCATATATTTATATTATATTATAATAATAATAATATAATATTATAATAATATTTTTTTAAAAATCTAAAAAACTTTCAAATGAGTATTTCAATATTTTTTTTGATTTTATCGCATATTTTTTTTTAATAATTTTAGATAATATTGGGCTTTTAATTTACACCGGAAGTTATAATTTATAAAGCAGATATTAAAAAATCTTTAGTTCTCTCTAAAACTTCAAAAAAATTCCAAGAAAATCTAAGAATTGTTTTAAAATATTTTTGATTTCATTGCATGTTATTCTAGAAATTTTGCTCAATATTGGGTTGTGTATTCACATTGTAAGATACGAACCCAATATAAAATATTTGGATTTCTCTAAAATTTCCCAAGAAAATATAAAAAAATCTTTATTCCAAGAAAAAAAACATTTTCATGCATACGGGTGAACCAATAAAACATAGACTCCCTAATGAAAAAAAAATCTACCACAAACTTTAGAAAATACCAACAAATAAAAATTTGACGTGGAAAAACAATTAAAAAAAACAGCACAGTTTACCTTTAAATAGAGTGCACTAGAAGGTGATGCATTTTTTCTCCTTACAGCAAGTCTTCTTAATCAAACTCTCATAGATTACTAAATTTTCTAATAATCTTAATGCTAAGTGATAATTCCTAAAAATTATAATTTTGTGATTATACAAAACTCTTTATTTAACCCACCACCCACGTGTCAACACTTAGTAATGCTTACATGATGCAATAAAGATGCGGATGCTGATGTTTTGTTTCCCCTTCCTTTTTTGTCCTCAACCCATAATAATGTTTTTCATTCGTTGACACTGTAATATATCCAAGACTTCAGCCGAGGTATGGGGCCTTAGCTCAACTACCTTTCACGTCTGCTTACAACGGAAGAAGTGGCGACAGTGCGATTAATGCGTGTGTTCCTTGTGAAGTCATTCAATTATCTGGTGTTTTGCATGCATTGGTTAGGGCTTATCACGGACCAGTTCACATAAATAAATTGTGGAGAACACTTTCTTTTTTTAGTGAATATTCGCGTCAGCTTCTACATACTTCGATTAATCCTACAAATTCTGAAGTCAAAGATCAATCTCCAATAACATTGTAAAACTTGAGTTGTTGACCTCCAAACAACAAACTTAGAGCCGAACCACTGAATTACACTGGCTGGAGAACACATTATAAGTGGTCAAGACACCTTTTCATAGTAATGGGTTGGTTCAATTCTATGGAAAGTAAGTGCTTGATTTAAAAAAAAAAACATGGCCACTTGTTAGCAAACACACGTCCTTGTGCCACTTCTTTTAATTAACCAAACAATCATACAGTACTTAACATGACAATTGCAATAAAGAATTATATGATCTTTTATTTTAGAAATTTAGATGATCAGTTGCGGCAGTTGCTGATTCATCACACATGCAGGTATAGGGGTGGCAGAGATGATAAGAGACAAGGAGACTATTGCCATGAGAAATGGGAACACTTGTAGTTAAAACGGCATTGGAGATTGAGCTAAGCGTATATAAAACGACAAAGCCGCTCCGTTCCCCGCTGTGTGTTAACAGGGGACTGACGGTTTTGTTTTGGTAGTGTTGGAAGGGCAATGGATGTTTTTCCCATGCTCACTTGGATCCTTGTCCAAGATGATGGACAGCACAAACAGTACTGACCGCTCCTAATTATACAAGTTATTATCGTTATGCATTTGTTTAATCGATCTTTTAGAATTCTCTTTGCTTGTTTAGGGTTTTGTAATTTATTTTCTCACTACGTAGAAAACTCCCATTGCAGAAGCTGTGAGGAAAATTAACATGTGGGGTGTAGCTCAGAACCTGGACATCCTAAATTCCCAAGTGATATCTTTTATTTAATCTTACTCAGCCTTATAGATAGATACCAAATTATATGTATGATGTCATAATTAGGAAATGGCCTAGTATAGCTGAATGAATAAAGAAATGCAAATGACTATCTACTAGGTGGTCCAGTGTTAAGAGTTTGAGACTAAAAGATTAGCTCTTTTTACGGTTTTAGATTCGAGTCATGTGGTTGTTAATATGATGATTATTAAAGGTTTATATGATCGTTAAACTTAGTACCCGTAGAATTAATCGAGATACACACAAACTAACCCGATATACATTAATAAAAAAAATAAAGAAATGCAAGGGAAGGATATATAATTGTGCATGCATCAAGTGCAATGACAGCTGCAGAGCAGACAGGATTGGAGACAGCAAGATTTTCCATATAAATATGATGATCGTTAAACTTAGTACCCGTAGAATTAATCGAGATACACACAAACTAACCCGATATACATTAATAAAAAAAATAAAGAAATGCAAGGGAAGATATATAATTGTGCATGCATCAAGTGCAATGACAGCTGCAGAGCAGACAGGATTGGAGACAGCAAGATTTTCCATATAAATATGAACACACTTGCACATATATATAATGCTTTTAAATAAGATCCTTCCGAATGAGATAGAGAGCACATAATAAACAAAATGAGGCATGCTCCATTGGGTCAGGAAGATCTGAGGCAGGATTGGAAATGCATTTGAAATATTCCAACATTGAGTTTGTCATTTCCTTTGTCATCTCTGAACTTATCTGACTACCCATCACCCCTTGCTCTTTCCATCATCCTGTCTCATTTTCATGTCCATATTAAGCCAAGATTTTGTGTAAGACTGAGAACTAGCTAGTAGCACAATCATGATGAATGGAGCCTTGTCTGAACATTCAATGACGCAGTGGAGGCTTTTCAATGATATGGTTTTTTCTCTTGTAGATTTGGAGAAACCAAACCTGAGAAAATCTGGTTATTTGATCATTATTTTAATCATGTCTAGATAGCCACCATTGTTAGGTTGTGCATGGTAGTTTCTTGAACTGTTTGCTGAAATAGAATATAGACGTGCTAATTAAGATATTATATATAAAAAAAAAGAAGCAATCTGAGTATCTCAATTACAGACTTATTTCGTTTGTTGATTAGATGTGAATGCTTTAATTTGGCAATGACCCTTGTTTTCTCTCTCTATAATTTTCTTGTTGGTTTCTTTATTCTAGCTTTCTTATTGGCAGATTAAGTGCCTCAATTCTTGAATAATTTTTTTATTAACGTTGATGTACGGGTCAATTTGTGCTCACCTTGATAAACATCACGGACTTAAAGTTAACGACCATGAAACTCAAATCTAATATTACAAGGAAGCAAACCCTTATTGTTAAGCTTTTACTACTAAGCCTAGACTTTTATTGCATTGCAAGAAGTACTTCATAAACTTGGTTTTCCAGGAATTGAGCGCTACGATTATTGGGAGAATTCATGGTATGGATAATGAAAGGGGAATTGAGAATCGACAACTAATTATCGGCATAATCAAGTCCGACACGCATGAAACACGAATTGAAATTTGAACACGACCAACAAGGATCGATCATTGGCCAAAATAAGTTGCTAATATATATAATACTAAGATTAAGAAGTGAGAAACATGCAAGGAATTCTCTACCTTTAAAAATAAGAATCCATTCCTAAGCAAAGTTTTTATACCTCTGAACAAGTTTACCATAAATTCCATAAGCAGAAAAGGTCGCAAAATGCTCTGCTAAAGTGGTAATCCTGCTAGCCAACTCTTCAGTGTAAAGGGTATCTTTTTTGGAGCATATTCATTTATTTGCATACTGTAAGATGGCATATAGAGTGGTAGTGATTCTATGAGATATGATCAAGGGGTGATTTAGAAAGAGAGCATGGAGCTCACCTAAATTATATAAATTATATCTTGAAGCCTCACGTAAAAGCTTAACCTTTTAGATGAAATGATTTCTCAATATGGTATCAGAGTCTTATTAACCCAGCAGTCACGAGTTCGAATATCACCACCTCTATTATATTTGATAAAAATCAAACACAAGTTAGTGTGGGCATATGCAAGTTTGAAGCCTAAAGGACTTTCACTTGAGAAAATATATTGGAGAATAATATAAATTATATCTTGGAACCTCACCTAAAAGCTTAACTTTTTAGATGAGATGATACATTTTTGTGTCCACAGTTCATTAATTAGCTAGAGAAATAAATTTTGAGAACAAGAATTTTATTTCTAACTTTTTTCTCTCAGGTTGTTTCCCATTGCGTTGAAAGAAAAGGAAAAACTTGAAGAGAAAGAAGAAAGATTAAATTTAAGGAACAAGATCTTCTGAGATCCCTTTTTTTTTTTTTACTTTGGCAGCACTTTTACTTTAGGTGGTTACATTTGGCAGCCCTCTTTGCTTCGTCTCTTTTAGAGCAACTTCACAGGAAGTGTCATCATACATTACTCTTCCCTTCAAACCACCTGAAGAAATTGAAACATCCACCATTATCAAAAAATTGAAAGAGGAAAACAAATAAATTAGAGTTGTATTTACGGTGGTTTTAGACTACTCTTAACTTCAATTTTTTTTATTTTGATTTTGACAATGAACTTATTTTTTATCAGTAGTGTAATCTTTTCGACAAGTTTGACAGTAAATATGATCATGTGATCGTGTATAAGGACGATGCTTGCGTGCTCAAGATGTCATGCTGGGAAATGGAAGAAAAACCGGGCAGAAAGTGTTAAGGAACCATCTCACCTAAAAGCTTAAGCTTGTAAGTGAGGCCCCAGAATATGATTTATATTATTCTCTAACACACCCCCTCAAGTGAAAGCCCTTTGGGCTTGAAACTTGCACAGGCCCACATCACCTTGTGCTTGATTTTTATCAAATAGAATGGGGGTGGTGAGATTCGAACTCGTGACCTCTGGGTCAACAAGGCTCTGATACCATGTTAAGGAACCATCTCACCTAAAAGCTTAAGCTTTTAGGTGAGGCCCCAGAATATGATTATATTATACTCTAACAGAAAGGCTATATATATTATTGATCAAAAAATAAAATCAGGATCTAAATTAGAATAAAAGAAAGCTAGAGAGTAACATTGAAAGTCTAGAATATTTTTTAAGAAATGAAACTATTTATGGATAAAACATTGTATTATATTTTATACGGCATGCTTTGCCAGAGCTAAAAATAATGAAACATATATACTTAACTGGTTATTTTGAAGTTTGTTTCCAGATAGAGAAGGGTGTATGAAACCAATGTGGTCTTGAAATGTAGATCTTCCCTGAAAGAATGAGCATGCTTGATATCACTAATTAACAAAAGGTTATTTTGATGTTTAAAAGGCAGGCAGAACTTAAATTAGTAGATTTGGCCAAGTACCTGAAAATGAGTAGCCGAAGAAATTCGTGAATAATCGAAGACAGTCTCCACCATTGAAGCTTGGCTATTGTTGGAGAGAGCAAAATTATTCTGCTATATATTCTCAAAAAAACAAAGTTAGTTGCGAGAACAATGAAGGTATATATATTACAGAATGTGAAATGCGAAAATTCTCTAATCGGCATCATATATACAAACCTTGGAGAAGTTGAATGCAGGAGAGCTAGCAGTATCGTCAAGAAAAGGAGGCAGATCTTGATCCTGTTTGTGAATTGACTGACGGCCATTTTCTTTCTTTTTTTGCCTAAAACTGGCACCAATGTTCAGCAATTTAGTGTTCTTGTGTGACGGATAAAAGTAGTCGTTACCATAGTTGAAGTAACTTTCATCTTCATGGAAGTGTGGAGGACCAGAAGATGCGTCAGAGACCATAGATAAGTCCTCCTCCTCCTCATCTTCTTCTTCTTCTTCACTCTCTTCTTCAGTGCTCTTACCTTTACTACAATAACCAGAACCGGTCTTATTTCTATGTTTAGAATTTGGGTTAGAAAGAAAAGATTGTTCCAAGTAAAGAGTCCAGCCAGACTCACAATCAGCACTGCACTCTGAAGCCAGGAAATTCATTTTCCTCTCAACTAGTCTCAAATAACCTACAGGAGATGAGAAAATCTCTTGTATGAGCCTGCCTTTTATCAAGAAGCTGGAGAACTAGCTGAGCAGGGGGCAGTAATAAACACAGTGGGGCTCTATTTTTGGTGCTGATCGAGCTAGGGATAGAACTTACACAGGTACAGTGGAAAAAACCAAAGAGTTTCAGGTTTTAAATTTTTGTCCTCACTCTCCTCATTCATACTCTCTAGCTATGTGAATGGATCGAATTTGCCAGTTGGGAGTGTGATAGTGGGTGCATGTAAGAGAGAAAAGAGAGAGCCCACATCCTCTTCACATGCTAGACAGCGAGGCACTGTACTGTACTACTCTCTCTTCACAAAACCAGGTACACGTCCATTAATTTTCCCTTCCACATCTCTTGTCAGTACCATCCCCTCCTTTTGTTTTCTGGTTTATACATTGGCGTTAACTCCATCTGATTTGATTATAATTAGGGTTTGCCATTATCTTTTCTTAATGTTAAATATACGTGCGGGCCTACAGAGAATGATTTGGTCCCAATTATTAATTTTGCAGCTAGCTAGATTTTTTTTTTTTATAACCGGGGTGTCTAGACCAGCTTACGCGCACCGCAATTAATTCTCGGACTCACTGAACATCCTGCAAACCCAGTGAGCATATAAGGCACTGCGGGGGTAACAGGAGTGCATAGTGGGACTTGAACTCTAGTGCAAAGAAAGAAAAAAGTCCCTTATCAACCGCTAGGTCAAAACCCCACTTGCACTAGATATTTTTCCAGATAAAAAGGCAGTGCACATCATTACGTCCCATTTTTTTGCTAGCGTGTGTCTTGTTAATTAGCCATCAATTTATTAAGTTAAGAAATTATTTTAGAAGGAAATTTTTTCTTGTGGTAAGGAGAGTAATGCTACTAATACAGTTGACTAGGTTTTTATGAATCTCCACATGCGGTCGCATTTCAGCCTCTCTCTCTCTCTCTCTCTCCTTTTCAAAAACTATATGTTCCATTATAATTTTACAGGGCTCCACGATGATCTATTGAAGAAATAAAAACCACACATGCATGTGGGCACGTGTGCATATATGTTTGCATGTATATGAATATGGGAGAGCTTCTAAATATTCACACACATGTATGCACATGCACACGCACTTCAACCTGAAATTCTCTGTAAAATTTTCCATTTAGTAATCTCACATGTGTGGTGTTTGGCGCTCGCTCCAAAGTTTACTTCCTCGCCCGTTTTTTAAAGTAATTAAAAACCTCAATATTTACTTCGAATATTGAACTGGGAAGCAGCTATCACCTCAGTTGCATATGGCCATGAATGAATGTGTATAGCTGCTAGCTAGGGTTCCAATTAATATACCTAACATGTGATCATGATTTTTTCATTGATGACCTCTCTCAATCCAAAACGACTGTGTTCAATCTCGCCACATGATCACATTAAATTGGATGCTGAGACCTTTTCTGCTTTCTCTCAGCTTCTGAATGAAGCCGACACTGTATATAATAATCATGGAGGTACCCAGCTGGCTGGCATGGCTGGCTGGCTGGCTAGCCCCTTCAAATGGTAGCCATGGAAGCACGCATATATACAACTTAGTCGAGCCATGACGAAAATCATATTATCCTATGAATTGATAATCGACTTGCATTGTGCTGGTGTCCCCTGAAATAGTTAGAAAACACTCCATTAAACATAAAACTATAGTTTCTCTCTTTAATTCGGTTGGAAGACTTAGAAGAATTGATAGAAATGACCTTGCAAACACATTAATTTCGAGTTATGATATATGTCTCCTAAAATAAGAATTTTATTTAATGATAAAAGTATTTTCGAAACAGCTTATTCAATAATCAAAATTAATTAAAAAATTTCTTCACCTGTACCAATTTTATTGTTGAGAAATCGTTTGGACATGCTTTCCTACTGTACTCTACTTAGATACGAGGTCGCAGGTAAATGACATGGTATGATAATAAAAATATTATGATTTGTATATTAGGTTATGAGTTTCATAAAAATTAATTGAGATTTACTTAATTAATAAGATACATTAATTTTACTCGCATAGAAAAAAGTACTTGGATAAAAAACGTCGGCTCTCTCTCTTTGTTTTTTAGTTCGTGCATTCAATGGATTTACTTAGGAAACGAAGATTTGAAATCTGATAACTGTACGTAGCTGAAGCCAGCCACACACGTGATGGTCGATAAATGAGTGCACGGCTAGTTCTCAATCAAAATGGACTCATTAATTGTAAGCACAAGTTGAACTAATTAAAATATATTTAGCTAAAAATATTAAAGTACTTCTCTTGTTGGGATAATTTTGAAGTTAATTTTTTATTTTCAAAACAAAAGTTACAAAAAAAATATATCTTCAAGAGATGATATTTATTATTTTTTTATTTTTAAAATATCATTGTAAGAAAATTCCATTTTAAAATTGTTTAGCGAATACATGTAACGATAAAAATTGTTATTATCTTAATTTTAAAATTCAACTTGGAGGGTTGATCCTGGGCAAAGACTAGGTCATTGGTCAAGGTCCAGGTCACGAGTCAGGTTGACCGAGTTAGTGTAAGAATGAAAATTATTATTATCATGGTTTTAAAACTCGATTCGAGGGTTAACCCAAGACAATACTCGGGTCATGGGTCGAGGTCAAGATGAGTTGACTTGGGTGTACAAATAAAAAATATTATTATCATAATTTTAAAATTCAACTTGAAAGTTAACTAGGGTAAAGTCCAGATAACGGGGCGGGAGTGTCAATACAAGTTGACCCGAGTCAATACATGGATAAGAATTATTATTATTATTATAGATTTAAAACCCTACTTGAGATTCAACTCGAGGCAAGATTCAGATCATGGGTCGGGAGGGTCAACCTAATCAACCCATTTAAAAAAAAATGATGATGAAAGTAACTTTTTTTACCCTAAAAGTTTTTTTTCAAAAAAGTCAAAAAAATGATGAACGACTTGGATTTTTTATCAGGTCAATTCTTTCTTTATTTTTTTTAACTCGAATTAGTTCAAGCCTCAAGTCGACCTAGCTAGGCCCGTCAGGGCAAGGTTGGCTTTGTAACTAAGGCTATTATAATTTTATTAATTTCAACACTTAATATAAATTATAGTAAAAAAATATATAAAATTATTTAAAATATATAAGTTTGATAACAGTCCAGGTAAAATAGATTTTCTTCATATTTTATTTTTTTCTTGTTTATTATAAACAAACAGTATATAGAAATTCTTATTTTATTTTACACATCACTACCAAACTTAATTTTATCTTCATCTCCTTTTCTGTCTCCTCTACCTCTGCTATCTTTGTCTTTTTTATCCCAGGATAGTAACCAAATTATTACTATATATCTATATGGCGTGGGTGTTTCACTGTACACCCACGCACTGTGCACACTGCATTGTGGATTGTAACAGTAGTTTTTTTTTTTTCTTCTTTTCCTGCTTATGTTTTTTTCTCTTTTTTCCTTCTTTTTTTTTTGGGTTTTTATTTTACGATTAGCGCCTGTTTTTTTTCGTTTTTTTCTTTTTTTTCTTTTTTTTCCTAATTATTCTTTTTCTTTGTTTTTTTTCCTCCGTTTTTTGCTTCTTCTTTTTTTGCTTTTTTTTTTTGTCTTTTTTCCTTATTATATTTTTTTTCATTTTTTTCTTTTTCTACTTATATATTTTTTTGGTTTTTTATTTTTTAATAATCGGGGTGTCCGAGCTCGCTTCAATGCACCACGATTAATCTCCATATCCAAATTTTTTTTATAATTAGGGTGTCCAGGCCAACTTATGCATACCACGACAATCTCCGGACCCACATTTTTTTTCTAAAATGCTTTCCTGCTGGTACATTTTTTTTTCTAAAATGCTTTCCTGCTGGTACATTTTTTTTTCTTTTTTTATACTTTTTTTTATTCACTTATACATTTTTTTTAACTGGTATCTCTGACCAGCTTAAGTACACCACGACTAATTCTTGGACCGAATTTTTTAAAAAACAATATGGATTGCTACGGTGCTTTAACACTTATACTTTTTTTTTGTTTTCTTTCGCTTATACATTTTTTGGTAACCATGGTCTCTCAACCAGCTTAACCTCTTTTTTTCACTTATACATTTTTTTCACTTATACATTTTTTTCACTTATATATTTTTTTTATAACCACGATCTCCAGGCTAGCTCAAGTGCACCACCACTACTCCTCGGACCAAATCTGTTTTTTGATAATCAGGGTGTCCAGGCCAGCGTGGACACACCATGACTAATCTCCGAACCAATTTATTATTATTTTTTTCCTTATACGTTTTTTTGTTCACTTTTATTTTTATTTGTTCTTTGGAATAGATGATTTTTATAATTTTATTATTTGCGCAATAATAATGATAATTTTAGTGATTATTTTTTTATAAAAATCTTTTGATTATTTTAAAGATTTTCCTGAAATTTTAATTTATATCGGTGATCATTTTAAAAGTAATATTACTCTATTTTTCCCTTTATTCATTTTTTTTTGTTTTCTGTTTCTTTATTTGTTCTTTAGATTATATGATTTTTATGATTTTATTATTTATGCAATGATAATGATAATTTTAGTTATTGTTTATTTATTATTTTTTAATAAAAATCTTTTTCTTTTTTATTTTATTTTTCGTGACAATTTAATTATTTTAATTGTTTTGACAGTAATGTTAGTAATAATTTTAGCTTTAATAACAATGATAATGACAATAACGTCAGAATGAATTTTCAATCTATGTTTTTCGTCTTTTTGTTGATAGAAAATTAACAACTTATTTTTTTTATTTGAGTATTGTAGGTATTTTCACAATTTATATTTTATTTTTGTTTGATTTAAATTGAATTATAAAATGAACTAAACTTAATACAGTTAACTTAATAATTCAGGAATATCTGAGTTTTCTTGCTTTTTTAATGATGATGATAAATTTATGCTGGTTATTTCGCTTAAAACTACTAAACAGACAAATTTATATCGATTTTAAATTCATATATTTTATAGAAAACTTGCACTTGACATGAATTCTACACATATTTATTATTTTAGATAAATTTATATTATAATAAAAAAATACACACAATTAATATTTTTTACATTGAAAAAAATATTGTGCTGCCCGCGGCGAAGCGCGGGGCATTGTCTAGTGTTATCTAAAAGTTGTAGTTTTGATTCATGTTGGTGGCATATTCGATTTTGCATGCATTTAGACTTATTTGTTGCAACAAGCTCTTTAGGGTTTTTTGGCCTTTTTTTAATTTTATAATTTCATGTGTAATTCTTATTTAATTTTATCATTGAGTATTGGATTGATAATAAACTATTTCCTGTATTTTTTATCATATAATAAAGTATAAAATAATTCAACCCTGTGGAGTTTATAACCCGAGTCGTGAGATTTCTTTATATTAGTGATAAGTCTCAAAAGACTGAGAAAGTACACAGTCGGTCAAAGATCCAAACAGCTAATTAAGCAAAAGTTCCCACATGGCATGATCAAAACGATATAGAATAGTAAATTTAGAAACCCCATGTGCCCTTTCTTCTTGGATCACTCGCTATTAATAACTCTACGGGCTATGCATCAAATCTCTTCGATTGCTGTTACCATCGTATAAGAGATTATAATTGAGGATAAGAGATGCATGCACAGCTCTCTCTCTCTCTCTCTCTCTCTAGCTCCCCCCTCTCTCTCCACTTATTGAAACCCTAATTCGTATCTTCTGCTCCTTACAGCTCATCTGGACCACAGTTCGCCAATTGCTCGTTTGGGTCTTTCACTGGCATTGGGCCCATAAGTTTTCTTTCCTGATAAAATCACCCACATGTTTTCTTCTTCCTGTTCCTCTTCTTCTTGATTTGCCTGCTCGGATTTTATTTCATCTATCGACGGTGTTTCTTCTTCTTCTTCTTCTCCGATGATGATGGGTTGTTGATTCGTGAATCCCTCCTATTTACGAATCAACGGTGAAGAACTGCTGGACACAAGTAGCAAAAATTAGATGATTAGGCCCATAGTCCCAACAGGCCCACGCTGCTCTCTGCGATTTGCATGTATTTGAAGCCACACCCAAAGCTGGCACCCAGTGTGGTGCTGGGTGTGGTCCCCAAATTGTGGGTCCCACTAATGCTTTTTTATTGTTATTAAATTGTTTTGTTTTAAAAAAAATCCAGCACAGGAAACGCTGTCGCGTAGCAGAGGACATCGTACGGACGAGGCTCGAATGGGCCACCGCAACACCGACCACGCGGAGCATGATTAGCAGAAACATCTCTCTCCAATCATTATTGGCAAAACCCTCCTGTTTCTCTGATTTTCGTCATCAGGGGCTTCTATGACGTAATGCATCTCACCATAGCGCGTGGTTCTCTTCACATGTCCACCCACTGTGATGAGTTTAAAAACCCACCTAAGCATATTTAATGTATATTGGCATAATTATGTCTTTCGATTTAATTTTTAAATAAATTTATCTAATGATAAATTATTTTTACCTTAAATCTATATTTTCCTCTATTTTTTGGTACAAAAAAGATACGATCGGACTCTCGAAAATAACAAAAAATTCCACATTGGTTTTTTCTACTAACGCGGACCCTAACTATTTTATTCTTGTTATTTTTGGGTAGATTTTGGGGAGTAACCCAAAAATTAAGTTATGACACATGTCATCATATTTAATTGTCAGCCATGAACATATCACCAACAAATTACTAACAAATTAATAGGCTAGAAAAAGAAACATTCCCATATTAAATTACTAATTATAGTTCAGACAGAAATTCGTGGTATATGGAGATTATTGTTTTTAGTTTCACCATATTATATACTAAATTAAATAAATCGATCACAACTAAAGTATTTCTCAAATAAAATTTCTTCGAAAACAGCTATCATACACAATAGGAATGCGCGTGATTTCCCTTGGGCTTTAAGACTACGATTCGATCCGCGCAAACCTATTTTAACCCAGTCCAGGGTTGAGCGAGTAGTTGAAATATGGCCCAATTAGGAAAGTCGAATCAATTTCACTCAACCCGGATAAATAATGACAGGTGTCCTATCTTTCTTAAATCTTAATTGATATTTTTTTTTTTTTAGGGGGGGGATTTAATTGCTTTAATAAGTGTAATAACTGTAAAAATACTCTTTTATGGTATTTACTTTTTGAATCATGGTTTGTGGTTTTCTTTAATATTTATTAGGGGTTTGACAGGGGAATTTCAAACTTAAAACCTCATTCCTTTTTTTAGGAAAAAGTAACACCAAGATAAAGTTTTTATATGTATTTAAAGTTATAATGTTGGAAAAATAAATAAAAATGAATTTTTTCAAAAAACAGTTATGTGAGGAAACTTCATCCTCAGAAAAGCATATTTTATGGGTTCAAGTGAGCGAGCGACTAGAACTCTGGTTGTCTCAAATTGTTATAAGAGGTGTGCATCATTACTCGAATTCGAGACTTGTTGTGCAGATCACAAGTCTTCTGTCATTATGCCCCCTGAAGACCATTTTTCCAAACCATGTATTGAGTCTTACATAAGCTTATAATAAAAAGAGTTTCCACTAAAATCGAGGTGTTGAAAAGTTACAAAGCACTAATATACAGTTTTCCAGCTCGAAATATAATTTTTAAAATTTTAATTTTAATTCTAAACTCCAGATAAATCTATTATTACAAGGCTCACATTCTTTCATTATATTTTTTGAATGAAAATAAAGATAAATTAATAAATTAATTGATTCAAAGCTAGGTTTACATTAGATTTTGCAATGAATAATTTTTAAATAAAAAAATAATATTTTATTTTTATGAAATTACAGTTTAAGTTTACTCACGGAATTCGCAATCTATACTTTGATACCTGACTGTAATTAGTAAATTTGTTCTTTTTTTATTGATATGTACAAGTGCTCGTGCATGGCTTTACCCTCTATCTCTGTGGTGTCGTGTCTCCTTTGTGGTAGGTGACATTGGAAGGGTGCCCTAAAATCACTGGAAAATAAATAATAATAAAATCACTGGAAAATAAATAATAATAATAATAATAATAATCTAAAAATAGCGAAGGCAGTGTCCCTTGTATGGTAAGAAGTAAGAACATTGAAATGATAGCACTACTTATTAAAATATGATTATTTAATGTGTTCTTCCGGTCATGGTCCAACTTTGCAGCCTTTTTTACGAGATGTTTTTTCCTTTTTTGTTTATCAACATCTTCTGTTCCTCTTTTACTTTGGACCAAGCAGTTGACCAAACATACGGACATGGATGAGGTTACATATTGTTGAAGGGAGCGTGTCATAGTGGATGCTTGATCTAACTTGATGGATACTAGCCGATTTCATTTCCTAGTCCATTCTTGGAAAAATAAAAAATTATTCAACATTTAATATTTGTAGAATTTGCATGAATCCTTTCTTTGATAGCTTCTAGCTACCAACAAGTCATAAACCCGTGTTCCGCTGCTGGAATTAAAAAAAAAATTATCTAGTTTAAATATATATAATTTTTTGTTTTGTATTTCGGTTTTTATTCTTTTATTTTTTGGTTTAGTTTCGATCCCTTGATTTTTTTTATCCTTTTAAGATAGTTCTTAATTTTTTATTTGTATCTATACACTTCTGCTCTTAGTTTAGTTGTTTAATTTTAATTTTTATTAAATATAGCTTACGTTTAAAAACATAGTATGTTTAGCTTTGGTGGTGTAAAATGAGAGTGAAACTCTCTTTTATGCATGTATACAAAGATTATTTTGTATTTGTACATTATAAAAAACATGTGCAATATCTTTAACAGCCCCAAATTTTACTGCTGATTTTTGTTTTATTAGAGGATATTATGTTATTTTATTGTACCCAGAAACATTAAAAATCTAAAATACCCTGGATTCATGGCTAAGATCATTGTTCACTGAGGGATAAAATAGTAATTGCACCATTACAATCCACAGTAATATGTGTCTAAATGCACAGTGAATTTTACTATGCAAAACCCTAATCTCTTTTAGCTTTTTAGTTTTAATGAAGAACAATTTAAAAATACTATAAATAACATTTTTAGACATGACTCATGCAGAATACAGAATGCAATCGACAAATTTCTAATACATGCATATTTTTTTTAAACATAATGATGCTATGTATAAGTGGGAAAGCACTGTAACAATCCACAAAGTTTTGTGAGAAGAGCTACAATGCTATGTAAAAATAACGTTTTTAGACATGACTCATGCAAAATACAATTGATAAATTTTTAATATGTGCATATTTTTTTAAACATAATAGTTGTCATGTATAAATGAATAAGTGGGAAGGGACTTGTTCCCTTTCTCTGCACCCGAGTTCGATCCTCTCTGTGCATGTTTGTCACTCTACGGTGCTTTACCTGTCCACTGGGCTTGCATGGTGTTTAGTGAGTCTGGGCATTAGTCGTGGTACGCGTAACCTAGCCGGACACCATGGTTATAAAAAAACCAAAAAAACATGTATAAGTAGGGGGGACACAAAAAAAAATGTAAGAAAAAGTGCGTCTGAAAATTAGTCGTGATGCGCATAAGCTGGTCCGGACACCTCGATTATAAAAAAAAAGCATAAGCAGGAAAGCACTTTAGCATGAAAAAAAGTAGGTCCAATAATTAGTCGTTGTGCGCATAAGCTGACTCAGACACCCCGATTATATAAAAAAAGTATAAATGGGAAAAAAAAGAAAAAAAGTGGGTCCGGAGATTAGTTGTGGTGTGCGTAAGCTAGCCCGAACACCACGGTTATAAAAAAAGATTATATTTTTTTATCCTCCGTCTACATGCATTCATGACTTCTCTAATGATAATCAAGTTAGTCCCATGAAACTTGCCTCTCCACTTTTGTCATACAATCTTTCTTGGTGAAAATCTTGTCTTGTGGAATGCTAAGAAACAACTCATTGTTTCGCATTCTAGTTGTGAGTTTGAGTATTGAGCATTGACTCATATAATATCTAAAGTTATTTGGCTCTCTTATCTTTTTTTGGGACCTCAAACGTTTTTTTGAAACATCAACCTTTGGTTTTATATGATAACAAAAATGCAATCTTTCTAACTCACAATCATGTTTCTCATGAACAAATTGAGCATGTTGATCTCAATTATCATTTTATTCATGAGTTAGCCACCTCTAATGTTATTCAAGCTTAGTTTGTGTCATCTTAGATGCAGGTCGATGATGTGTTTACAAAGAAACTATCTAAATCTTCCATTACTCTTTTTTTCCATTCCGAGTCTCGTGTCTGGGTCAATCCCATACTAAGCTTGCGGGGGAATGTTAAAAATATAAGAATATAGCACTATGATTCATGTGATCCCCTTGATTGTAGGAAACATTTTAGAAGATATATTATATGTTCTAAACATGCACTAAAAATGTGTGTTATCTCTTCTAAGTGTATATTGAGATGTGGGATGAATTTATCAAAGAAGTTTTAATTGAATAGTGAAAACTTTATAGATTCGGGATTGTGTTTTGTATGGAGTGTAATTTTTTTTTAAGATTGGGATTATGATTAACCTTAGACTAAAATATATTTTCTCAATAATGATCTTGGATGTTTTTATGCAATAAGCGGAGAGCTATTAAAAAAATAGTGATGCGAGGATTGGTTGTATTTGGAAGTATAGTTTGAGATTTTTTTAAAAATAATTATGCTCGTTAGATAATAATATAAATTATTATCTAATAGTTTAATCTTTTAGATAAGATGGTTCCATAATATGATATTAGAGTTTTGTTGACCTAGCTGTCACGAGTTCGAATCTCACCACCTTTATTCTATACGATGAAAAACAAGCACAATATAACGTGAACTTATACAAGTTTCAAGCTCAAAAAACTTTATTTTTCTTTTCTTCCACTTGTATTTTTTATATATTATATTCCAATCATTCATATACATAAACTGCAATTCTGAAAGCAATCTACAGTGATGATTGCCACAGGCTGTGAGTTGATGTCAACTGTAAAACACAATTAGGAGAATAATTAGAGTCTCCCACGAAAGCTCGTCATCTTTTACCATGTACCGCACAGAACTTCATTTTTCTACTTCAAGTGTCATGGTGAATAAATCATATCTTTCTTCTCCTTTTCTTTTCCCTATTCTCTGTGGGATCCATCGTGTATACTTTTGTCCTCCCTCTACTATTATTATTTATTTTTTTCTCAATTCTGGGTTTTAACTTATTTGAAAAGCTGGCTGTGGGTTTCAAATTTCCTGCGCCAATTCTCACCAACATTTATTTAAAAAGGAAAATCATCCCCTTAACTATTTTCCCGTCGACGTTTAATGGCAAGGCCTGCGTGGTGTTAAATAGCTTCATGTTTTTTGTTGTATATTTTGGTTCGAATCCGAACATGTTTATCTTGTAAAAACTAGAATAATCGAGATTTTACTCGTACTCGTTTAATTCGGACTCAAATAACTAAGAGCATCTCTAGTGGGGAGTGCCATTTTGGAGAGACAAATCTCCAAAATGGCACTTTAAATAGTGTAAAAATGGCATTTTTGTTGATGTGTGCTCCAGTAGTAAAAACCATTTTGGAAAGCTATTTATTTTTATATTATTTTAAATATAGTGTAATTATTTTGTATGTAGTTTAATTATGCAATTAATTATATAATTAATAAGAGTAAGTTATATAATTAAATAATTACTTTTAAAAAACCCTTCAATAATATAATTATTAATTTTGTATATAATTTTTTACCCTCTTATTGATGTATTTTTAAATAAAAATAAAAATAAATATTTTTGATATAATTATATTATTTTCTAATATATATATTACATTTTTTATATAATTATGTCCCGAGCTGCTACAAATAGCAGCTCGGGAAGGGGATGCCATTTTTACATGTGCAAATGGCATCCCCGTTGTAGCATGAACAGTGTAAATAAAAGAGACAAAGAATCATTAATTTATTTTTGGATGCGGGAATTGCATCCCCGCTGTAGATGCTCTAAAAAAGATGGGTTTTACTCAAATGTAAAGCAAAATATTATGTTTTTTTTTTTTTTGAAAAAAACCATCACTATACATCTTGAAATAAAAAAATATCTTAAAAATCAATAGCAATCCCATAACCAAGCAGGAAATGGAGAGATCTGTGCAGGTTGTACGGCCAACTACTACCACATGGCAATTTTGTTCTTTCTCCAGGCAAAGACTTCACAGTTGCTAATTTAAAAATGGCAATTTGCCTGCTGCAGAATTTGACAGAAGGAGTCTGGGGCCTGTAGCTCCAGATGGACGAAGATGGACGAAGAGGGCCACAGCGTAAGACACTCCCATTCCTTTTTTCCTTTATAGAATACAGCCTTCCTAAAATTTATTGCACCTTCAATCACTTGATTTCGGAAGCTACATGGAGTTGAGAAAAAAATTGCCGAACAGTAATCTATAATTCTAAGTCTTGAATGATGAATAAATAATGGTATGAAATAATAGATTGCAAGTCAATATGGTATCTCAAGACTTTATGTACATGTAGCTGGCTAGCATCTGACACCAAAATGGGGAGCATCTGAGTAGAATGTCAGTTCCGTTGGCCAAAATATGCACTTACCCCCCTCCCCCCAAAATAAATAAATAAATAAATAAAAATAACAGTGTTCGATTTGTAATAATTATTTTTGTTTAAAAATATATTAAAATATTTCAGTCTCAGGAATCTTGGGATATATAAAATAAGAGCTGTTTATATTTTAGTCCTTGCAATTTATTAGCAAAATTAATGAATTGGTCCTTGTAGTATTAGAAATTATTAAATAATCCCTTAATTTGCTGAAAGAGAAGGACGAGGACAAATTGTAAGACATCATGGGTTTTGTAAAATTACTAAACTACTACAAAACTTTTTTAAAAAATATTATGAGCCTCCAATGGTTACTCAAAAGTTACCCTAATGGAACGCACCTACGATTTAACGTAGGGCATCTTAGTTAGTTTGGCTTGAGACATTGACTACCGAGATGTGGAGAATGTGACTCTGATGCTGCTGTCACTCTCTTAACTTCACATACTGCTCCAACTCACCCTCTCTAGAACATAATTCATGTTGTAAATTGAAGATTCATCATTCTTGGTGTTGTGCAGTTAAACATGTTTACCGTGAACACAATGTAGCTGCTGATGCTTTGACTATGAGAAGTTATAATCTTGGCCCTAGTCTCCATGTTTATGATGAGGTTCCTGACTTCCTTAAGGATATCCTTGTTGCTAATGTTGTTGTTTTATAGGGTGTTTGTTTTGGGCTTTTCAACCCCCCTTTTACCAGAAAAATAAATATTGGGGTTAAATAGGTTGTTAATGAAACTAAAAGAATTGATTTATTATTTCTGTTAAATTGCAGGGACTAAGTTGTATTTCGCTCTAAAAAAATACCACCAGTACAATAGCTGGCTCTTGGCAAGGGCATACCATGAATCAACAAAACCACCTTAACAAGAGAGACCCAGTGGCGTGGTTCAATCAAAGGAAAAAATATTGGGGGTGTTTGGAAGTGTGTTTCAAAAATGATTTTGAAAAAAAATGAATTTTTATTTTATTTTTTATTTGAAATTAAAGTTTTTTGGTGTTTTTAGATCATTTTCATGTGCGTGCTGATCTTAAAATTAATTTTTAATAAATAAATAAAATATCATTTTGATATATTCCTGAATAAAAAAAATATTTTAAAAAACAACCACAAACACATTATAAAACCATATTATAAAACAGACCCAAAAAGAGTGATGGCGGGTGGGGAGGCGTTGATCTTATGCCTGATCGTCTCATGCTCCGGCTCTTTCCATCGCTCCGATTGCTAAAGTCAGACAACTTTTTTCCACAAGGGGTTAGGGCTTTTTCTCCCACAATCAATGCAGCTTGTGAGTGGGCCCTGCTCTTCTGAACATTGGTGACCCATCTGGGGCCCATTTCTGCCCCAACCCCAGTTTCACATGAGCACTCAATCTCGCTTCTTCATTTGTATTATGTTCCTGTACTGCAGGAAATCTGGTAGGGTGGGTGGGCCCCTTTTGCACACAGCCTGGATATGGGACCCCCTCTTGACCAATTTATTTTTATGGGAAATTCCAGCCACAACTGGGAGAGAGATGATAATGATGTCAGGGAAGGGGTCAAGGGAGAAAAATGATAAAAAAATGTTATAAAAACTAAAGGTGATTTACTTCAGCAATAAGCCAAAATAAATATATAAATAAAAATTTAGAGGAAAAGGTGCGCACGGGAGAGAGAGCACCTGGTGTAGGGTGACTGGGCCATTTGATTAGAATAAAAAACAGAAGGTAGAAAAATTAGCAGGATCAAATTCCACGTTGCTTCCGACAGTAGATTTACGACATGTCTGGGTTTTTTTAATTTAAAAACCATATTGTCCATAACTCAACCAACTTTTGATGGAATTGCTATGACTTTTAAATCCTAAAACACATACCAGCACTCAAGAACTACATATATACATATATATACATATATATACACACACACATATGTATGTCTGTACTGTGTGGAGCTGGAACAATGCCATGACAAACAAAATAGACAAAAACATGCTGCTAATAGAAAACTGAGCCTGGGATCAATGAATCTAAAACACAGACCAGAACTCAATTTATCAGCTGCAAGAATCCATGGTGGTATGAATATACATATCTATATGTATCTAAAACTTGTGAACGTTTAGGATATACGGCATCGGTACTGTATAAAAACAAGTAGTGAGAGAGAAAGAGGGAGGTCATTTTTAACTCCACAGGATGGCTCTTCACCATGAATGTACGTGGTTTTTGAAATGTATCCCGGGACAGAAACATGGTGGGGATTCTGTAATATCCTGTTTCTAAAAACAAAATCCCATGGCAGATTGAATTAAGGTGTAATAAGTTGTGAAAAACATAGGCTCAAGGAATTCTATCCATCCTCTCCCATGGAGTAGAGATGGAGATCAAAATATAGGCGTATGTTTCATTCTGTCTGGTATGATGGAGATGTTCATGCACATTCTGTATTGCAGTCAAACTCTCTCCCGATACAGTGAAAACCTAGCTGGAACATCTCCTGTTAATTACACACACACACAAATATTTCTTTTTGTATGGTGAAAATCGAAATCAGGCGACACTCCAAAATTGTCCTGAAAGCTAATTCGCAATTGATTGCAACGTGACAAAAGAGAACAAACCTTTATCCCGTGGTCACCAATAGAAATATCCATACATCCATGGACCCTCGCCTTCTGGATCTCCTGTTCCCGAACAACCTCCTCGATGATTTGACAGCTTTATATCCCCCACCACCCCCACCCTCACCCCCATCAGATCATATCTTTGCCCTCTTTTGCTCCACCTTCGAAACTCTTGTCTTCATTACACCTGGTCGTCTCTGATTCATCTCTCCTCTCTGTCTCCCACACCACCACCGCTCTCTTCTTTCCCTCCAAATTCAAAACCGCCGCACCTACCCTATCCTCCCCAGTGGTCCGAACCTAATCCAAACCCAATGCTAATTAGTTTTCACTCAACAAAACTGATTTCCTGTCCGTCAGATATGTATAATAGGTTATCTCGAACGACTTTCCTGTATATCCAGTGGGTTTTTACGTAAATTTTCCATCTCTAGATCAGCATGCTCACCAGAAACCCCCCTTATCAAACCCAGAAAAACCTGGGCGAGCTTCCTCCGATGCTACACTGCCAATTCTCAGAGCATTTTATTTTTGTTATAACACAGGACTGTTAGGAAAAATGAAAAATCCCTTTCATTTTCTGATGTGCTGTACAGGGGAGTTGAACGTGCTGACTATACACCCAAGTGACCAACTTTCTGTGATTGGTGTCGGACAGGAGGCCTGACACCACCGGATCCCATCATATTCTAACAGAAACAACCACATAGATAATCATGATTTTCACAAGGGTAGTTTTGTCAAGAAAAAAAGGAAAGGCTGGTCATTAGATGTCCTGTGTGACCCCATTAGTTTTCATGCACGCATGATTTACGAGAATAATTGAAACATCATTAGACCTCACATGATCGCCCACTTTACATTTTGACCAAAAAGCCCAACCAATAATCAAATTATGACCCGTAAGAAAAAAATGTTACCTGGTAATAAATAAAATCATATTGAAGATTAATCAATTCAATAAAGTAAAATAACAAAATCCCTCTTCTCTTCATTTTTATCCAATCCCGTCCGTTCATTTTATAATCAACGCATAAAAACAAGCCAGAAAAAGTAGGCCTTTACTTTTCTCCCTCTAATGAAGCTAATAAAAATAGGAGAGAGTAATCTAAGGCGCTGGGTAATGGACTTATCTACGGTTCCTGTACATCCGGTGCAGTAGATCTTAGCCTCTTAATAATCGGCTCAGTTTCAGGGGCTTGGCTGCTGGCCAAGATGGGATTCTCGGAACGCGTGCTACAGCTCTCACAAGCAGCGGCTGCGTCGAGCACGCCAGCTGGGCTAGCTGGATCAACTAGGGGCTCATCTGATAAATCCTTTAGCCGATCCGACGGACACGTGTCGATCATGTATTCCTCTATTAGTTGGTGACAGCTTCTCACCATTTCCTTCAAAAAGAACACATTTTAATTTTTATTACACAGATTTCAATGTCTCTGAATTAATTCTCGCAAAGGTATGAATATTCGGGATGAAGAAAATAATTTTTTACTTTGTTTACTCTCTCATGAAAGAACTGCCCACCACCGGCCTTCAATAGTATAGTATCAAAATTCTTTCCAGCAGCGGATATCACCGCAGCAGCTGCAACCGTCGACGGTGCAAAACCCAGGAAATCAATCACTGAAAAAATCCCAAAAAACTTTAAACATGTTTCATAAAAATTGTCAACGTCAATCAGATTTGGGGTGAGATTTAAGTTACCACGGGTGGTGTTGAGAATGAGATCCGAGGATTTTTTCAAGACCCGATTGAAATTCTCGGGTTTTGTTGAGGAACAAGAAGGGAGCTTTGAAATGAAGTAATCAAGATAATCGAATGGAGTGATTGATCGTAATCTCCAATTGAGATTGGCCATGACCCGAAGCTCCATTTTTTGAATGTTTTTGGGCTCAAATATGAATTTTGGTTCAAGTATTTGAAGGTCTAAAAACAATGGCACGTCAGGTTCTTCCATTTTCGCTGCTAAAGACAAGCATGCCACTGATAGCAGCTGAATCGGCCACCCATTTTCCTGTTTCAATTAGAAAAAATAAAAATACGAGCTTTGGATCAATAAGATGATAAAAATTCACATTTTAATGGGAAAGTTGAAAATGGGATATTTTGAAGATAAATATGGAATGTTCCTGGAAAATCTGATATTTTCAAGCCCGAAAATGGAGTTTATTACTCACTTACCGGAAGAGAACAAGAGGAAAGGAAACGGTCGAAGTAATTGACGGAGAGCAACGCCGTTAATGGCCTGAACTCGTAGTGTACATGCACCTGCATTGCCAAAGCAATAGATATCACCACCACATCAACCATACACACATGTAGACACCTACGTGTACAGTGAACACCTACGTATCTATACACCTGCGGGTACCTTGTGGATCCAGTTGATGGAGTCCTGGCGAGCCGTGATGTCAATGGAGCGGTGACGGCAACGATGGAGATAATCCGACAAAGGCATGAAGTGAGATTCAGAGTCAACGAGTTTGGCTATTGTATTGTCATCGGATGGTGGAGAAAGGACGGTGGATGATGGCGGGAGCTGAGGGTGGCTAGAGATCCAAGTGTCGGCATCCTGTTGGGCGACCTCACTGGCATCTTCCCCGCAGTACAGGCTGTTAAGTGCGGGGGCAGAGTGGTCCGGTAAATGAGAATGGGAGTGAGACATGGTGAGGGTGGCTATGGGAGGTTAGTGGCAGGATGGCGTCATTGACGACGGTGGAAAGAGGGAGTGAGAGAGTGCTGGTGGTGTTTAGTGGTGGCTGTCTGGGTTCGGACATGGCTTGGTTATGGGTCTTCTGGGGATAACATGTTTCGGGTGGTGGTTGTCGAGGGCGTCTATCTCTTCCTCTCTTAATTTCTTTCACTTTCTCCCTTGATGGGTTTTGTTTTTTGTTTTCGTCTGGCTCTCTCGAGCTTTGAATAATGGAGGAGAGAGTGTTTATACTTTATATGCGTGTGTTGAGGGACGGGAGGAATGGAGAGGGGCGTGTTGTCTCCATCTTTTCACGTGGTTTTATGAATGGTGATTTTGTTTTGACCAAATTAATTGGGTATTACATTTTTTTTAAAGTGTCTTTAAAAAAAAAAATTATTTCTAAATATAAAATACTAAAAATATCTAATTTAAAATTAAAAAAATTGTTTTTTAAATACGTTTCAAAAACTGGGCCTAAAATGGGGAGCTCTTTGCTGCTTGTGGTTTACTTTCCCTTTTTCGTTTTTCTAAATCCAGCAATTATTGTAAAATCTGGCAACTGGAACCCTAAAGCAGCTGATGCTTGCCGAGCAATTGCAGAATCTCTCATTAGTTGATTCCAGGAATGCCTCCGAATATGTTCATCTTTACTGTTTAAATTATTTTAAGGTATTTTTTAAATTCTTTTTCACTTTAACAATGGAAAGATGAATAAAAAAGTCTAAGGAAATATATATTTTTAATCAAGAAATTATTTTTGCAAAAACATTCTTGCATTACACGTACTTGGTATTCGGATGATCACATTCTAAATATCATCCCTGCCTGCTTTGTCTGTTATAGGCAACATAGCCTTTTCTACTCGGTAATGTCATGCAAATAGAAACTACAATCATGTGCATAAATGTATGTAAAGAGAAGAAAAAAAATACAGAAAAAAAAGAGACGAAATGTTTATTATTGCCTTTTTAACAATGCTTTTAAATTATTTTTTTTGGTGTTTTTAGATTATTTTAATGTTTTGATATCAAAAATAATTATTTAAAAAAAACATCATTGTAATGTATTTTCAAACGAAAAGTACTTTAAAAAATCACCTCAAACACACTAATCTATATAACACGCTATTCCAACGCGGGAGACAAAATTACTTTTTTTTTTATCGGAGTAAACAACGACTAAAAACTCAACTATCATCTAACCCCCAAAAATGATGCTTGTCACTGTGTTTCAAAAGTGTTTTTAAAAAAAATAAAAAAAAATTATTTTTATTTTTCACTTTAAGTTAATTTTTTTTTGATGTTTTTATAACATTTTCATATATCAAAAATAATTTTTTTTAAAATAAAAAAAATAAAAAAACAATTTCAAAAACAATCATACTCTCAATCTCTCACTTTACCACAAAGCCACTGCTTGTGGAGGGAGAGAGAGAGAGAGAATTACGTCGAAAGAGAATTGCTTGTTTGCTGGATTGACAATTCAAGATAGCCAAAATATGGAAATATTTCCAAAAATAAATAAGATATCAAATTTTATCACCAAGTCATCGGTGTTGTTCGAAATCAATATACAGTGAGTTGTTGACTTTTTGTCCTAGCTGTAAGGCCCCTACAGGCTGAGACAACATTATGATGGCCATGTATTACCTCCACTTATAAATGGGAAGTTGGATTGATGTATCGTGTATTTGTCTGTCAAATACCGAGGTATCGAAGCACAGGTTCACCACATTATTGACCTTCAAGTTCTGCAACTGTAAAAATTCGGCCTCATTCACTGCGAACCACCTTTTCTGTTTTGTCTTTTTTCCATGGAGGGGGGCGGGGGCGGGGGCGGGTGGAAGATTTTAGGTGCTTTTACTGGCACAGATTCATCTTCTTCATAGATCGGAGAGAAGCTGGTTTCCGGCGTGAAACTGCCAAACACTCCCTAAAACCGATGAACTTTTTTTCTTTTTTGACAGCTTATTAATTAGCGTTTGCATGATATTTATGGTTCTGTGCCTTAATAAATCAAGGACACAGATCACACCATGTGATGTGATGTGACCTTGATTTTTGTTTTCTATTTTAGTTTCTTGCCCATGACATGATTTCGATCTAAACCACTCATTTGCTTCTCGATTGGAAGGTCCTCATGCTTACACGACGGGTCCCTGTGCATTCACAGTGATCTGAAAAGTCTACAAAATGTCGCTAAAACCCCATTAGCAATTCTTTGGAACGGGAATGCGATTCTTTATGGGTTTGTCGCAAATATAATTGAACCCTCTTCAACTGCTAACCACCCAGTATCACACGCCATGAATTTGAGACTGCAGAGGAGGCATTCTGACAGCCAAGATGTGAATAATGAAAAGAAAAGCAAAGACAGCTAGATGGGATCAGAAATGCCTGTTCAACATTATGGTTCATGGACCAAACTAGTTTCAAAACAAAATTTTCAATCCCTGAATTCAACCATGCTTTCTGGCCGAAGTGACACTCAAAAAGGCCTTAAGACTTTGGGAGTTTTTCTATATATTCCTGTTCCAGCACTTCATATTACTTTTATTTGAGAGGAATTGGGTCCAGCAGATGACCAGGGAAAAAGGGCTTCGAGATTTCAGTCACTATTCACTCCCTGACTCGTTTCAGAAAAAAGTCCTCCTGGGGATGATGATGAGATATGGAAGATAAACTTTTTGTCAAGTTTGAAGGTGTGACAAACGGCCAAGACAAGTAGCTTTGCCAGAATGTGCTCCACAATACACAGCAAAAAAGAAAGAAAGAAGAAGAGTATCTGTTCGATACTAAATTCTATTTCAAACACCTTGAACAGTGATTTTTTAGAAATTACAACACAAGCTCACACACAAAGCTACATAAAAATCTGCTGTAAGAGAACTTAGCTATGATGTCTGTAGAGAAAATGGATGCTAGGTTCATCCGAAAAAAATAAAATGAAAAAAATCCTTGGCAATCATAAAGGCCAATTCACAAAGCTTGGCAGATTCTTATACTCGTAAAAGAAACGAGATGAAAAAGTCCATCTCCAGCTATGATTAAAGCCATAAACATGCATTATCTGTTAATGTATAAGCTGCTCACAGGTATTGAAGAGTGTTTGTAGATAAGCTACTTACAGGAGGTATAAGATGTTGATGCTTAATCTGCCTACGTGAACTACATGTTACTAAAGAAGAAAGAAGAAGAAGACTTACTCTGCCATCTGGCATTTAACAGAATCAGTTGACATACATCTCATGTGTATTTGACTTTACTAGTTAGTTACAAGTCTGTTACAAGTAAATGTAAACATGTGAAATGCATGGGTTTTCTGCAGTATATAAGCAGGAGATTCATCAAACAGATAAAGTGCAATATTCATTTTAAGGAATACTCATCTGCTCTGTAGAAATACTCTCCCCAAAAGCTCTCGGCCAAAATCCTCTCTTTTCCTCTAAAACTAAACAGAGCACCTGCAAGTTAAACAAAACAATCAATTGAAGATTTCTACAAGAAATAGAAACTCAATTGAAAAACTAACATGGTATCAGAGCTGGTTTGATCAACAAGGAAGGGAGTAAAATCAATTTGTGATCATACAAACAGAAATTAAAGAAGAAGAAGAATGGTGAGCAGTGGTGATTTAAGAACACCTCAGTTCAATGGAGAAAACTATGACTTCTGGTCAGTAAAGATGGAGACAATCCTCATAGCATATGATCTATGGGATGTGATTGAGTTTGGCATATACACAGACTCTGGATTGACAGCAGAATCCAAGACAGAAGGAGATGAAGGTGAATCTGAAAAAGCTTCTGGTTCAAAAGGAAAAAGTGTTGAATCTGAAGAAGCTACTGTTTCTAAAGAAGCTAGGATAAAAAATGCTAAGGCATTAAGTATCATACAAGGAGCATTGACAGATGAGCTCTTTCCTATAATTAGAAACGAAAAAACAGCACAAGGAGCTTGGAATGTGCTAAAGAGAGAATATAGAGGAGATAAAAAAGTAAGGGCAGTGAAGTTACAGGCTGTAAGAGCTGATTTTGAGTACATGAGAATGGGAGAAAATGAAAGTTTAGAGCATTACCTAGCCAAGTTCTTCGAGGTAGTGAACAACTTGAAGTCACTTGGTGAAGAAGTGCCTGAAAAGAGGATTGTGCAAAAGTTATTAATGAGCTTGAGTAGAAGGTATAGGTCTATTGTTTCTATCATTGAAGAAACTAGAGATCTTGATGAACTAAGAGCTGAGGAAGTCATTGCCTCAGTCAAGGTGTTTGATAAGAGAGAGGACCTACATGATGAACGAGAAAGACTTGTAGGAACTGAAAAGGCATTCAGCAATCTTAAGGTTGGCTATAACCATGGATATGCTGCTGCAAACAAGCCTTCACAGGGGAGGTTTAACTCAGAATGGCAGAGACAAGATCACAACCACTCAAGTTGGGCTCAAGGAAGGAATCTGAACAATAATTTCAGTAAGAACTGGAATCATAAAGGTGGAACCAGCCATGACAATACATTCAATTCACAGCATAGACATATGAGTAACAATCAAGCAAATACAAAACCTCAATGCAATACCTGTCAGAAGTTCCACTTTGGACTGTGCAGGTACAAGGGGAAGCCAAAGTGTGGAAGATGTAATTTCTTTGGTCACAATACCAAAGATTGCAATAATTTCAAAACACTAGCAAATTGTGCAAAAGAGGAGGAAGAAGCTACCACTGGAACTTTTTCTTTGCATGTCATGCTGCTAGCGTGAAGGATGATGATGTATGGTTTGTGGACAGCGCATGTAGTAATCATATGACTTCACAAGAGTCAAAATTGATAAATATTGACAAAACAGTAACATGCAAGGTGAAGACAGGCTCGGGAGAACTTGTGCAGGCAACTGGAAAAGGTACTCTTGTGGTGGATACAAAAAGAGGTGTAAGGCACATAAAAGAGGTACTACTAGTGCCTGGTTTAGATGAAAATCTGCTTAGTGTAAGGCAGATGATGGAGCATGGCTATTACATCTTATTCGGAGTAAACAAAGCTATAATATTTGATGATGAAACACTCACAAATATCATAGCAAAGGTGATTATGAGAGGTAATCGATGCTTTCCTCTCACACTGGAATCCATGGCACCAGTAGCAAGAAAAGCATCAATAGATGAAGGTTCTTGGATATGGCATAAAAGATTCAGACATTTGAACTTTGAGAGCATGAAGAAAATGCAGCAGATGGATATGGTTGCAGGTTTGCCTATGATAACTAATGTGAATGCTGTGAGTGAAGGATGTGTGCTGGGCAAACATGCAAGGAAATCATTTGACAAAGAAGGAAGCAGGAAAGCCTGTCAGCCATTAGAATTGGTTCACACAAACCTATGTGGACCTATGCAAAGTGAATCAAATGGAGGGAATGGAGAGTTTGTCCCTTCACAGTTGATGTTTAAAGACAGAAATGATGAAGCACAAATTGAAAGAACTCAGTTGAACACTAGTGAATCTTGTATGTCCGAAATTGAAGAAAACAGAGGAAACAATGAAGACAGCAGTACAAGCTCAGAAGTTGCTGCATTAACTCTAGTAAAACTCAAAACATTGGAGGATATATATGCAAGGTGCAATTTGAGCATAACAGAACCTGAAAGCTACATAGAAGCAGCTGAAAATGTAGCTTGGCAGGATGCTATGAAAGCAAAGCTAGACATGATGAGAAGAACAATACTTGGAAGTTGGTGAATAAGCCTGCTGACAAACCAGGGGTCAGGTGGGTGTTCAAGACAAAGCTAAACCTAGATAACGGTTGAAGCTTGGTGTCAAACCCGTAAGCAGCTTAGGAGGGGATGTTAATGTATAAGCTGCTCACAGGTATTGAAGAGTGTTTGTAGATAAGCTACTTACAGGAGGTATAAGATGTTGATGCTTAATCTGCCTACGTGAACTACATGTTACTAAAGAAGAAAGAAGAAGAAGACTTACTCTGCCAACTGGCATTTAACAGAATCAGTTGACATACATCTCATGTGTATTTGACTTTACTAGTTAGTTACAAGTCTGTTACAAGTAAATGTAAACATGTGAAATGCATGGGTTTTCTGCAGTATATAAGCAGGAGATTCATCAAACAGATAAAGTGCAATATTCATTTTAAGGAATACTCATCTGCTCTGTAGAAATACTCTCCCCAAAAGCTCTCGGCCAAAATCCTCTCTTTTCCTCTAAAACTAAACAGAGCACCTGCAAGTTAAACAAAACAATCAATTGAAGATTTCTACAAGAAATAGAAACTCAATTGAAAAACTAACATTATCTTTGAGAATTGTAAATAAAACTAACATCAATTTGTTATAAAGGCACATGAATTGGGTTCACCTTGTTACTTGTTTATCGTGAACAGAATTGTATCTGCTGTAATTTTTTCAAAGATCATTACTGTTTGCATTTTATATTTATAAATAATACTGCAATCACAAGTTCAGACTACCAAGTTGGTGTGTCCGGCTCAACTATTCCTATACAATATACTTCTCGTTTTGATAAATAACATCGTTGCCCTAACAATGAAATCCTAGGAGTGCAACAAAATCAGAATTTGTTCATTTTCACTTCTTTTCAGCTTTTCTTTGATGGCAGGGAAGAGGTCCAAAATTAGAATGAAGGGAAAAACACCTGTTAAGGTTCCAAGGTAGTGCATAGAGCTCCTCACTCCTGGTGTCTTGACTAAAATATCTTAACCTCTCCCGCCAGTGCCTGCCACTGTCTCGGCGGGTTGTGCTGTGCGCCAGACTGTGAGTGCAGTCCAAGAAATAAGCAACTATGACTGCCACTGTTGCTGGAGAGAGGCGAAGATCACATATATGCATTATGCCGTTGAACTGGAGAAACCAGAACAACTTCATCAAAATACAAATCTCTTAATACACTTATCGAACAACGATTATGAAATCCCAAGGATGAGCTTTTTTCTGAAACCATTGAGGTTACAGAACTGGAGAAATCCCAGACCAGCAGAAGCTGCTTCTCCCACAAAAATATCAGAGTCAAAAGTCGATTAAAATGGTTTGCTTGAAGGGAAGTTGACAGCATAACAATGGAGCATAACTAAAAGCTATTACAAAACAAATTGATTCCTGTTGATCTTTATATACCATTCAAAAACAAGTATAGAGTACATCGATTCTTGTTTGATCTTTTTTTTCCTATTGTGGTGACAAATGGATTTTTTTTGAGATGCATACATTTTTTTTTTTTGAATTTCTCATATGTGAATACCAAATGAAATAATTTTTTTGTATTTTTTTAGACACCTAGCCATATATAATAATCTTATTTTATGTTAACTCTAGAGTATCCTCGAGTATATATGTCTCCTGGTAACAAAGCAGAGAGATCAAAGATGTCTCGAGTATTGAATGTCTTAGTACTAAAAAGTATAATGTTTTTTATAATATATACATGGCTAGACATTACACAAAAAAATGAGAGTAGACAAGAGAGTTTCCTAAATTGAAGGTCATTTGCCTAGGTTTAGATAATACATCACCAGGATGTCCGAAAGAATGGCCAGAACCCTATTTAGGTAATTCACCACCTCAAAGTCATTCTTCTTGAGTCCTAGACATCGTACATATATAGTAATCCCATTTTTGTCAACTAAAAAACATTGCATGTCATTGCCATTTATGGGGACGTAACTAGCTTGAACCTAACTTATAATATTAAAAACTTCCCCAAAAAACCTTTGGGTATGAAAGTTATACCCCGACTCGTACGTACATACTGAAGTAGTAATTTCAAGGTATCCCTGAATAGAGGCTAAAGTCGTTTAGCTAATTATTTCATCTATGAAAGACATTTTAGCCATGTAATCTTCTAGACGTTGATAATTTAAAGACCACATCATTTATGCTTAAATTTCTAGGTGTATCATCCTTAAATTTCTAATTGTTAAAAATATATAATTAATTAATTATTTATTTAACATATAAAACTTATTTATAAAATAATCATATATTTTAAGACATCATCATATTAATAAATATCTACGTAGCAACAATAAATATGGTTAGAAGCAAGGATATTTCAGTCATTTCAAAAATCGTACTACCCCTCTATCAGCTTGTAGGGTTTATGGTTCGTTAGATGATAGATAGCATCGATTCGTGGTAATTAATGCTATACTATTTCAATAACCTTCGTTCTGTTTTTGGAATTCGAGTTCAATTCTCATTTCAGTGATGCTGTTGAGCGGCTGTTTTCAATAAGAATTGAGAATCCGTGTTCCTTTTCGGGTTTCTTTTGGAGAATTATATTTTTGCTAGACTTCGATGATTTCTGTTGGTAATTCTGGTGGGCAAGTGAAATTGAATAACAATTAAACTGGAAAAACCTGGTTTGTGTGTGAATTATGGAAATTTGATATCTTTTGTAAATATAATTTTTCATATCAGATCAATAGCATGTCTGGTCATTTAGTTAAGATATGCATAGAATTTCCGTTTCCTATGCTTAGAGAAAAATGTTAGGAATAACTCTAAGTGTCATTGATGAGGATTCTTTGATTTCTAGAATCAATATTTTTTAATTTTTATTGTTTTTGTGGATTTTGATGGCGTTGCCTGTTGATGGTTCAATTTCTATCTCCTTTTTTTTGTTTTGTTTTGTGCATATGACGTACTGGTAATTGATAGGTGTGTCTGGGGAGTTTATTTGTTGGCACGCTTGATGGGTGCACCTAAACAGAAATGGACAGCAGAAGAAGAAGCAGCGCTAAAAGCTGGAGTTATTAAGCATGGAGCTGGAAAATGGCGCACGATACTTAAGGATCCAGAATTTAGCGCTGTCTTGTATCTGCGTTCGAATGTGGATCTTAAGGTTAGCTTGCTTAAGCATTTCTTTTAAAGGAGGGCGTTGTGTTTGTAGAATTTGCTGTAAGCTTTAGGTGTTCAGCTATTTGATTGATCAATTTAGTGAATTTGTGGGATCAGAAGTTTGTCTTATGTTTTTATGATGCAGTTCAGGGTGATAGATTTGTTTGGTGTTTTGTGTGGGTAGGACAAATGGAGAAACATAAGTGTAATGGTAAATGGCTATGGCTCAAGAGAGAAGCCCAAGTTAGCACCTAAAATGGTGCACCATGTCCTAAGACAGGATGAGTACCCTATGGCTGTCGGTCAAACTGGTGAAGATATTTCAGATGCCAAGCCTCTTGCAGTTAGCAGTGGTGCATTGCTGGTTGCTAATCCAAAGAGAACCACTGTAAGGTTGGACATTTTTTTTTTCAGCCAAAAAAAAAAAACGAACAAATAAAGAAAAGAAACCAAGCACTTATCACTGAATTTGTGCATTCTCTTGTTTCACTAGCCACCCATTAGCTATCATTCCCGTGTCACATTTTATTAGCTTCTTTTAACTGTTTGTTTAGTGTGTTTGAGACTTGATATTTTTTTTTTCCTGTTATAATTTCATTATCTGACCAAGAATAAGTTTTAGGGCTTGTGGCCATTGGTTGTTTATATGAAGCACAGTCAGTAACTGTTAGATATTACTCATCTTTTTTTATGACTTTTGATAAACAGTGGCTGTTGTTGCAGGCTGGATAATCTCATAATGGAGGCAATAACTAGCTTGAAGGAGCCTGGAGGTTCACATAAGACCGCAATTGCTGCATACATAGAGGTACTCTTCCATTTGTAAATGCTGTAGTAGATCCATCTTAAAAGTAGTTTGAACCTTAATTAATGCAAATGCTAATTTAAGAATTAGACTCAAAATCTGCAAATTTAAGCTTTAAAACAGGCAATACAAAATTGGTGATACTACTATTGCTTCAACAATTTAGACAGAAGGTTGAGGTGCTTTTTATTAGTATTGTTCAATCATTTCAGAGTTGGATTTTGTTCAAATTTGATTGATCCATATGACTGGACGGTTTTCAGATAACTCTCTGTTATTTATCTTATACAGAGATAAACAGTTAATGGTTATTTTAAGAAGGTTCTATCATATAGTTTGTCAGAAGCCACAATATCAGGGGTCTTTACTTTAACTTTTCTTCTTCAAGGAATATATATCACCTCTTATAATAATTTTAAAGCAATTCACACCAGATTGCCCTTGCCTGACTTGATGATGCAATAAAAATAAATTTAAAACCTGTTACCCTTTTATATTGCAATTACTCATCACGACTAATAATATGTTGAGCCAACAAATTCCAGTGAGGATAATATCCATGACAGGTGTGAATAACAATTTGTTGGGCAACACAATATTTTTGTTGATGTTTTCTACTGTTATCTTTCCCTTTTTTTTTTTGCCATATTATGTTGAAGGAATCATTCATGGCAGAAAATATTGTGTCTTTTATATAATTACACGTTAAGAAGTTTATTTGTTTAAATAGCTTACCTTCCTGTCTTATTTTTAGGAACAATATTGGCCACCAAATGACTTTAAGAGGATATTATCAGCGAAATTGAAGTATTTGGCAGCAAATGGTAAGCTGATTAAGGTAATTATGCTCCAAACTTGTGGTGTAATTGTAACTTATTCAAAACTAGTAAATGCTTGCAATCAAATGGTGTAGAATATTAAATGCTGTTAATTGAAAATGTCTCCTGTATAATTTTATTTGTTATAGTAACACTATTTTTTTTTAATCAGAATTGAACATTTAGTAATGCATTTAGGCACATGGATGATGATTCACTATTGTTGATAACCAGCTCGACACATTAGATGATGTTAGAGATCAAGAGGTTTGCTTTCATTAGTTGCTGGTTATTTTTTACCAGTAATTTCCTGAAGTTTTGGGGGATAAGGAAGTCAGAGAGAGGATGTGTATCATCCACAACATTATATACTGTCTTTCTTGAATTATGTTTTCATCTTCTTTTAGAATTTGTGTCTGATAAAAGATTTTAAGCTGAGTTGAATATCTAGTTTGTGTAAATCCTCCTTCAGCTAGAAAAAGAAATACTGTCACAAAGTTGGTTTAATTTCTTGTTAATTGTACTTCGAATGTCTTCATGGTGGATCTCATCCAACTGCTTTGTATTTTTGCAGGTTAAACGGAAGTATAAAACTGCACCAACTTCAGTGTTTGCTGAGAGAAGAAGGGTTTCTCCCTTAATATTGGAAGGAAGACGGAGGATCTCTCCTAAAATTGAAAGGGATGGTTTCAATATGCTTACAATGTCTCAGATTGATTTGGATCTGGGCAGGATGAGGACTATGACTGCAGAACAGGCCATTGAGGTAGCAGCTCGAGCAGTTGTGGAGGCAGAAGCTGCCATAGCAGTTGCTGAAGAGGCAACTAGGGAGGCGGAGACAGCAGAAGCTGAAGCAGAGGCAGCACAGGCATTTGCCAAAGCAGCCAGGAAGACACTAATAGGAAGGACCACCCCCAAGATGGTATATTTCATCACCGCATCTTTTCTGATGATTCGTTTTGAAATGTTTGAGAAGCCAGCCCTTTATAAGGGGTTCTGTGACAAAATAGTTAGCTGATTTGCATTTGAAATTTGAAGTAAAAAAAATAAAATCACACGTATTAGTCACCTCCAGAATTCTTTTAAGAATTGCTTATTACTTGACTGGTTGGTTTGCATGGATCTACTCCGGGCAGCTAAATGCATCAGTGCATCTTTAAGAAATTACCTCTTTTTTTTTTATATTCTGAATGAAGTTGCTCTGCGAATATGTGCAGGCGATTCAATGTTGATGGAAATCTTCGAAAAGGTCAACAAAGAGTTTGATAGACACTGAGATACACACTAGTCTGCTGACACTGCTCTCTGTAAATATTTGAAGGCCGATTTGGAGGATCTATGCTGCTTTGACCTTTACTGGATCCTGGCGGTTTGTTAGATTGCAAAGGCAGCTCACTCTGGGCAATTTTGAATCAGAATTTGTCAATTTCATTTCCTCAGTTTCTACTTTTTTGTCAATATCTACTACCGGTAGGATTGTTGAAAAATACAGAACAGGAGCATTTACGTAGTGTATGAAAATGACGCAGTGGGATTTGAACCGAGATTGTCATTTACTTTACTCCTCGCCATGCTTG
The DNA here is from genome assembly GCA_009078335.1 of Salix brachista. Lineage (NCBI taxonomy): Eukaryota > Viridiplantae > Streptophyta > Magnoliopsida > Malpighiales > Salicaceae > Salix > Salix brachista. The sequence continues at coordinate 21,686,879 of CM018587.1, forward strand.
TATTAAATTGATCAATGATGTGAGTAAATATGTAGGTGTTTTTGGCCATTGGTTTGAATTATTTCACTTGTCACTGTACACAGTAGCCATTTCTTGCCATGTGCTTCCTATCTGCTGCTTCTATTGTCTCAGTGTAAAATTATAGAAAACACTAAAAACTATGGTTTTTAATGTAGATGGATGCTGTTCACTCACAATACTATGGATATACAGGTTATTTTTTAGTTCTTAAAGTTTTATCTCGGGTGATTTGAACCTAATTGAAGGTTAATTGTTTTTGATATCTTAGACAATAGTGAAATTAGAAGAAAAGAGAAAACAAAAAGGGCACTAAACATTGAGGTACTCAATTTTTTTTATAAATATCACAATTTAAAGTTTTAAAATAACACTTTGGGTAAAATTTTATCAGTATTATTTTCAGTTCCCAGTAAGAGAGGGGAGAGAGAGAAGGCTTGTTGTATTTCAATGATGAGAGATAAAATTGTCGTTTAAGCCATTTTTGATTATTAAAATGAGTTTTTTTTTTTTTTGTTTTCATGGGTTTCATACAATGAGATAGGTTTGATAGTGGTGTTTTAAAGCCTCGATATTGTCTGAAAAACATATCTAAATTGAGGGAGATAGTCTAACTTGGTTTGATTTTGAGTTTTTAGACTCTGTTTTAGGTATTTTTTGAATCGATATGTTAGTTTGTAAGTGTTTTAACTATTATGGTGAGGGGGGTTTTAGGTTGAAATTACTTAAAAATCAGGTTTATAGGACAAAATATACTATCCTGTTTCTCTGGCCGCCACCATGATGATGACCGGAATCTAGGCTCACAAACGACAAGTTGTTTGTGTATTGTTTTTACAAAAAAGAAAAGAAAATAGAAGCCGACATGTCATCCTCTTATTTTTTTTATAAAAAAAACGAAGCCCAAATGCTCAAGCTTGAGCTTGAAGGCCCGCTCCGCATTTGAGCCTTCTCACTTATGAGCACACATTGATATTAATTTATTTAATCATATATATCCATAAACTTTTTGATTTTCACTTAACAAATATTTAAGCACAAAATCATATCGGAAAAGCCCGCATATGCAATTTTTTTGTGAGAGAAAATTGTTATTTTAAGTCTCCGTTTGGGAGTGCGTTGTAACCGGCGTTTGGAAAAATTTTGATTTTTTTTTTCATTTTAAAAACTGGCGGTTTGGTGTTTTTAGATCATTTTAATGTGTTGATATCAAAAATGATTTTAAAAAAATAAAAAAAATATTATTTTGATATATTTGAGCACGAAAAGCACTTTAAAAAACTACCGCAATCGCACTCTCAAACAGGGCCGGCCCCGAAAATAAGAATTATCAGTGAGAAAATAGAGAGGAGCTAAAAAACAAGACGAGCTATCGTTGCCCGAACCCAATCATAAGGGTGCTGCTGCTTCGGGACATTATTATATTCCTCCTGTCTTGCCCATGTGCTCTTCCTGCCTTCCTTTGCCGTTACTTATCTCCCTCCTCCTCTTCTTTTGACCTGTAATAATCAAATCTATGAAATTTAAAAATATTCGTATCAGCTTGATTTCTTCTCCCTCTCTTTCCGAGTTCTGTTTTGCTGTATAATTTCCCCTATTTCACAAACAGAGATGGATTCGAATTTAAACGACAAGGAGTCCATGGTTGCTCGAATCCAACAATTGGAACATGGTAATTATCTTTCTTCTCTCTTACATATTTGTTTCCTCTGTCCAAAAGGATGCTCTTTTCTTGCTTAAAACTGCGGTGATGTTGTTATCTTACACTACACTACCTTCTCTTCAGAATTCCCTGTTCAATTATTTAAACTCTAATTGAAGAACTCTTATTTGTTCGTGGACATGGAGACCATAATGAATCTAAAAACAGCGCTTTATTAGATAATTAAAGAAACCCAACTCTGCAGATACCTCCTTTTCCATGATATGATTGAATGACTTTCCGTGATATTATTGAATTATATTTGTTTTGTAGAGCGTGGTGAATTGAATAAAGATATAGAACAATTGTGCATGCAGCAAGCTGGACCTGGCTATCTTGCTGCCGCTACTCGAATGCATTTTCAAAGGTATAGTTATCTATGTTTTTTTTCTCTGTTTACGAGATCAGGGTTTTATCATTTTATGATTCTGCGGGGTTGCTACTAGTGAAAAGGGATGTAAGGACTGAACTATTCATTATTGCTCTATTAGGACAGCCGGGTTGGAGCAGGAGATTGAGAATTTGAAAAGGCAGTTGGCTGCTCGCTCAAGAGATAATATTAATCTTCAAGAGGAGCTTTCTGAGGCTTACCGCATCAAAGTGAGAAAAAAATTGTATTTGTTGTCCGTTATGCCACTTTTTTGAGGCCTTCTATCACAGAACTTACATGTTTACTACGTTTTCATCAGACCCAATTGGCCGAACTACACCAAGCAGAGGCTGCAAAGGTTGGTCTATCACTCTCTCTGTGCTGGTTTATCTGGGCATGCCCTCTTATGTGGTGTCAATCATTCTTTTCTTTAGAGTATTTTCATCAAACATCTACCAGAGGGAATTAATGTATCAAACACAACCAGATGGCAACATCGACCAAGCAGGAGAGAATAGAAAAATACTTCAGCATCATTAAAAGCAACATTTGATCAAATGAAAGACTCACAAGCTTTGCATTCAAGATTTCTTTTGTCTTTCAATTGTCATTTCTTGTGTTAGCTTTTTGAGGATCTAGCATGATCAATTACTGTATTTTCTTTTGGAGGAGATACTAACTTGATGATAACAAAGTTATGACATAGGTTTCACCAACAAGCAATTAGCTGTTTTTGCAAGCTATGATGTTTGTGGAATGCTTCTATTCCCTTTCTTGTTTTCTTTTCCAGAATGTTTCATGTGTTTAGATTGCAGCGCATGGAAGTTTGATTTCATCATTAGTCCTGACTTGTTTCATTTCCTTTTTTCCAGAACATGGAGTTAGAGAAGCAGGTTAAGTTTTTCCATGGCTGTGTAGCTGCTGCTTTTGCTGAGCGTGATAATTCGATAATGGAGGTTATGAAAAATCTTTTTGGCATTTGTTGATTATATGCTTGTCTTTGGTTTCTCCATAACCTTTCATAAGTTTATTCCTGAGTGTGTATTCTTAAGGTATTGAGTCTCCATAATGGTTGATGGCAGGCTGAAAAGGCAAAGGAGAAGGAGGAGTCAATGTTCCAGAAATTTGATGAAATTCAGCAGAGGTACCTGTTATGTTTATGCTCTATTCTTCTTGTGATAAGAGGCATAAAAGTTAAAGGTTATTCTCTACTAACTGCTTATTATGCTGCATTATGTAAACTGGAGATTGTGGTGCATATCTTGTTAGTGTTTGAGTGTTTCACTTCCTACAGCGTATTTTAATATCCTATCCAAACATTGTCATGTTCCACTTTCTCATCAAAAGTTAAATGTAAGAATGCTATAAATAGTTTATGGTGATGTCATGTTCCTTCCAAAGTCTTCCCTAACCATTGAAAAAGATTGTGGCATTGCGTGGTCATGATTTCATGACTTTTCATTTGTAAAATATTTTGATAGGTAGTCTTTTATCATTTGTGGCCTTTTTTTTTTTTCAAAGGGATTTTATGGTTTGTAATTATGTGACGCATCATTAGGATGCTGGTTGAATGAATACCTTTGCATGATTAAAGAATTTTTTATGCAGGTTAGAAGTGCTTAATTCAGATTTTCTTGAACAGAAGCGACTAAATGATACACTGCAGAGTGATCTATCAAAGAATGATGAGCAGATCGAGTCTTTCAAGAAGGTAATTGTTTCATGTTCTTGGGTAATAGCAAGAGTGTACTTGAAACTCTTACACTTCTGGCATATAGATTCCTGGAAATAGTGCCAAGAACTACTTGAAACATGGAAATTGTTTGTGTGGTGAACTTCAGATTTCATTGTACTTTTGAAGTGTGGATGCATCTTCTAGTCCCTATTGACCTTTCATTTACAGGTTGTCAACAAATTTCACGAGATCAAGCAACATTCTCTTGAGGGATTTGAGGATACAAGTTGGGATGATAAATGTGCATGTCTGTTACATGACTCAGAAGAATTGTGGAGTTATAATGATTCCTCAACTTCTAAATTCATTGTAAGTTCTCATGACCTCATTTTTTGCTTGTTCCTTGTGTATCCACCATACACATTAGTGTTATCACATGATGTACCATGTATAGGATTGTTGTCCCACTATTTAGAAGCCACAAATACTTGTTATTTAAAGCATGTTACCATAACCATAAGCAAGTATGCTAGGTGAAAGAAATTGACAGTGTCTAATTAATTTCCTAGATCCACACAAATCAGAAATTAAATCAGCTTTTACAAGAATTTAAATAGTTGCTAGAGTTACTTCATAGTTTCTGCATGCAACTTGAATAACTTCTCATCAGACAGAGTGCAATGGAAGAAGAGGTGGAGACACTGAGGAACTCTCTGGATAAGCTTCAAAGCAAAATACGAGTGGTATGAAATTATCTGGTCAATATCTGTTTTATTGTATCATTATGCTGTATATTTGGTTAATATGGATTTGTTTTTGGCTTATAGGGTTTGGAAATTGAAAACCACTTAAAGAAGAAAGTTCTTGACCTTGAAAAGAAGCAAGTGGGTAGACTAGTGTCTTGATGTTTGAGCTTGTAAATTTGATCATTGAATCCCTTTGCTAATAACTGAACTTGTTGGCATTACTGCAGGTTCTTTGGTACAAAATGGTTATGGAGGGGATAACAGAATTACACCGTTGCCATTCTCACTATAGAGTTCAGATCACAAGTTTACTTGGCGAGGAAAGATCTCATATCAAATCAATTATTGATATGGCAGAAGAAAATATCAAGCAATTTGATGTGACCAGTGAACAGAATTTGGAGCCTTGTAGAATTGTAAGACTGCAAGAAAATGAATTTCGAGATGTGCATATGAGTACTGATGCTGATCCGGACTTGGCACCCAAGGTAGGTTAGCTACTATCATTGGTACTTCATCTTCTCTCTCTTTATCTGTAGTGCATATAGAAATAGTTTGCTTCACCATCACAAGTAAATTCTTAAGGCTTACGAACAATCAATTCCTGTGTACTTGCCCTGGTAAATGGTTCCATTATGGTGCTTCAACCCTCCTTCCAGGGCCCCCAATAAGCCACTAGCCAGGTAGTGGTGGGATAATAAGCTGGGAGGAAGAGTCCCCAAATTATCTAGATAAAGCAAAATACTACTTATAGGCATAATCCTGCTCATGGAATGCTGTGATTGCAGGATTTTGGTGCAACAAAATTCCAATTGCACTTCATTGGAAACTCTCAAATAAGTATAAAACAGTGCCACAGGGAGAAGTTAGCAAATAGAAACTGAGAAGCACTCTGCCAAAGCTGACCTTGTCTCCAATGATCTTTCAATAATCTGAGAGAAAAATGGGTCAATAGAGTGATTAAAATTCCCTGAGATAAGCTTTATTATCTATTTTTCAGTCAGGCATCCACCTCACAAGACTACTTTCATACCTCAGTCCTTCAATATCCAGTACTTTCTACCAAATTTTTGAGCTGAGAGTTTTGTTCATAGACAAGAGATTACTAATACTCTGATCTTTTTTTGAACTATTTGATGGATTTTTAGTGCACACTTAACACAACACAAAGGATCACACTGAACTTTCCTAGTTTTTTTCACTTAACACAGAATAAAGGTTCAGTAAAAGATTGCACTGACCCTCCATCAATCTGGGCTTAGGTATTTGGGTCAAAGATTCAATGTAAAGTATTTCAATAATTCAAATTGATGATAGTAGACCTGAAGAATCATTTGTCGTGGTCGCCAAACCTCTCTCGGCTAACCCTACTTATTTTTACCCACACGCCCTTCACTCTGCCTTGTTGTTGGCTTGATTTGATAATTCTTCTTGTCTTTGTACTTGTGATGAAATTTTAAAACATGAAGGAAAATATTTCAACAGAATCAGAAGGTCAAAAATATTTTTTATCCTACTGTTCCTCATATAAGCAATTTCTATTTCTTGTTTATTGATTTATACATTTTATGTTCATCACCTGCTGTAGATAATTGACCAAGGTGCACTAGATACTGTGTCTCATAAAGAAGGCAACACATCTGAAGCCCTTGCACAGGCCATGCAAGAGAAGGTTCTGTGATATATTTCATGTCCTATGATTTAGTTCTATATCTCTGTTCTCTGTTTGTATTTGGTCAGTTGGATGTTCAAGTTATGCATCTGATTTGAAATAATTCTTCTTCTCTCTGCTCAATTTTGTTTTCCTCGTCAGGTTGCTGCATTATTGCTTTTATCTCAGCAGGAAGAAAGACATTTACTGGAGAGAAATGTCAACGCAGCTCTCCAGAAAAAGACAGAGGAGCTTCAAAGAAACTTACTACAAGTAATTCCTGTAGATTCTTTTTTACTTGCACGTCTTGAATGTTTGCCTCTTGTTTATTTGAATATTATACAATACTCAGCAAAATCTTTGCAAATTTACATATGGACTTTGAGACTTATGCTTCACTATAGCAATTATCTTATCATATACGGAGACATTATAAAAATGTTGTTAGGCAGGATAAAAGATCTTTCTCCTTGGTACGTGTCACATGGAGCACTCTTCTCACTGAGTCTGAATATTTTCTAACATGAAGTTTTGATAAAGAATTTATTGAAGTTAAAATTTTATATCGTTCCTGAACCTCTTAATGAGTGTACAGCTGTTGTGATGATTAAGGTCACCAATGAAAAGGTTAAAGCCCTTATGGAGTTGGCGCAGTTAAAGCTCGAATATCAACAACTACAAGAGTATGATCTCTTCTTTTCCCTAAAGCATAGCATGCAATTATGCTTTGTTAAAATCATTGTTTTTCTATACTTTTGTTTTCTGCTGGCAATTCTTTTATTGGAGCTTGAATGCTGTCAATGACTTTGATAAGGACCTTTCCCCAACACCATGGTGCTTTGATGCATTATCCATTGTTATATCAATATTTTAGAGGTATTTTCTAGTATTCACAAGGTTAATTTCTCAGAATAAACCAAAGCTAATCATAATTCAGAAGTTCACGCAGATTGTATGCATTTGCCGTACGAGTCTAAATCTGTTATAGAATAATATAAATCATATTTTGGGGTCTCGCCTAACAGCTTGAACTTTTAGGTGAGATGGTTCCTTGACATAGTACTAGAGCCTTGTTGACCCAACGGTCATGAGTTTGAATCTCACCACTCTCATTATATTTGATGAAAAACCAAGCACAGGGTAATGTGGGTCTGTGCAAGTTTCAAGCCCAAAGGGCTTTCACTTGAGGGGATATGTTATAGAATAATAAATCATATTTTGAGGTCTCACCTAACAGTTTGAGCTTTTAGGTGAGATGGTTCCTTGACAAAATCAAATTAAAACACTTTATTAATTAAGATATACAGGTTATTTGTGAGCAATACTGATTCTTGTGAATTTTGATAAAGCTAATGTCATCCACTAGAGGTTATTCCAGATTGAAATCAAAGGTTTGCAGTTTTATTTTTCAGAGTATATTTAACTTTTCTTCAAATTGATGTTCACTCCTTAAATGCAACAGTGTTCTCCTGTCACTTCTCTAGTTGTCTGTCATGTTTTATTTCTAATGGCTTTCTTTTGATATGTCGTTAAAGTAACTGATAATACCTGTTAAAAAAAGCATCAAAGCATGCATGAATCCTTTTCCCTTGCAACATTTACACTTTGATCTGTCAGCTAAAACTACCTGCATGAATGTAACACATGCAGAAAAGGTGGCAGTGAGATAAAACGAGATTTTTCAGCAGACACTGGGGAGAGAAGACTTTCTAATATAGAAAGAGATGGAAAGATAAGAAACCTGTTGAAGAGGACATATATAAGACGTTGGATAGACAAAGTGGATTTTCACGGAAATGAAGCTCAAACTTGCCTGAGCAGTGAAGGGAATTTCTCTGGGAAAAGGTCAAATGACATGGATTTTGCCAGGTTAGTAAAAACTAATTGGATTCCACAAAGAAGATTAGATTGGTGAAGCCTGCTTGTCAGATCATACCCTGATGTTTTACAGTAAATTACATCTACAATGACTGCCTGGGCTGCCTTCTCTTCCCCCTTTCCCTCCCCTCCCCCTCTCCCCCTCTCTATATATCTATCTATCACATAGACAGCAAAAAAGAAAGGAAGGAAGAAAAACTCTTCTTTTAAAAAATAACTGCTAATGAAATGGATGTTTATGGTTGTAATGGATGTTTATGGTTGTATGATCTCAGAATGAAGATTGAAAATGCCACTCTCAAGGAAAGCATGGAATGTATGGACCACCTAATTTCTTCAATTCACAGACTTCATCTTGCACTTTTAAAGGTGAATGTTTCTTCATCATATGTACATGATTCTTTCTTCAAACATGGATATGCTGCTTTTTTGGCTCAGGAATGGATAAGCTCTGTAGGATGCTACAGTAATATAAATACTGTTTGGAATGATGATGCAGTTGAAATTTTGCTTTTCTTTTTTGCCGCCCCCACCCTTCTCTTTAGGTCATGCAATATCATAATAATATTAATATTATGCTGCTTTCGTTACCTGCTCCATAAAAAGTTCTTGTGCATGATGTTTGGTTAGATAATCTGTCCATATTTTGAAGCTAATAGGTTTTCTGTTGCTGATGTTGCTTAATTATAGGTCAAAGAGTCAGATGCTCGTGAAGGTACTATTACTGGCCTGCTAGAAGGTCTTAATGATATCATTTCTGAGGCTAGACTAGTCAAGACTGCCCTTGGAAGCTCCTTACCCATTAGTTGGTCTGCTGAGGCAGATGACGCATCAATTGGTGAAAGTGTCTGTGATGAGCTAAGTGATATTTATGGGAACCCCATCACAGGGAAGATAGATTCTGTTTCTGCTGCAGGTTTTGAGATGGTGGAGCTTCTGATACTTGCAGCTCAGATACTGAAGGACAATAAAACCATAAAGGGTTGCTGAGATGGGTGTATGTTTAATTCTGGTCTGTGTGGGCTTTGTTTGGTGATGGAAAGCATAAAGTAATTAACATGGGTTTAGGGCATACTAAAGGGGTTTTCTGCAAAGAGAGAAGAGAAAATTTGTGCAGTGTGAAGGAAGATGGCGAACTTTTGGAACTCGATCAGTTCAGAATGAAAGTCAATGCTTATCTTGTCATTGTAGAGCCTTCTATTGTATTTATGGTGTTTTATATGGAAAATAGGAGGGAATAGAGTTCAATTCCTTTGTATATACATGGTTAACTTAGGCAGTTGCATAAAAGTACAGTAATATGAACTGGGTTATTAGATTATTTCAAAGACAGTTTCTGAGCTTTTGTGCATGTTACCTTTCAGTACTGTCAGTTGTATTTTAATTGTCAAAGTTTATGTTGAGCGATTAAGGGATGATACATTTCCTGTTGGCTTTAAACAACTCACTGGAAAATCTTGTGTTCTGTACATGCAACGTGGCAGAAACTGCTTATGCCATGAGGAAGTTATGAAGCTTTTTTATGCCTCATCAGGGTAGAATTCCTTATTTATCTTGAATTTTCTGCTTTAAAATGTTTAACCGTAGGGTGGGACGGCATCTTTATTTTTCTGAACAACGCAGTTTCTTTCTTGGTCGATGCAACATTTTTCCTGCTGAATTGTTCACAACTAAATAGAACACGCTGATAAATAATCATTCAGGATACCGAAATCTGTACGTATTTTGATGAAACAGAGGATACACACTGTGCCACGAAGTATCTTAGGTTAATCAATCTCCTTGGCAGAAATTTCAACGGCACATCACGCTCAGAGTTCGCACAAAATTACAGCCATGAGACACTTAACACATCTAATCTTGCAAGCGAAAACCAATCCTTGACATATAAAAGAGAAGAAAATCCATGAAGACCTTGCGATGCCATGCTATATAGGGGGACAAGTTGTCTTTGGTTGATTATGATTCAGCGGCAATTTCCACAGCGGTGATATTCACAGTGACAGGATTTTTCTCGCGTTCATTTTCAAGCTGGCTGTAGTTCCCTTTCTCCTTGAAAAGCTGGATATGGTGATGCTTGCAGTAGAGTTTTCCCTCGTGTGCAATGTAGTTGGATGGGCTAATAGTACAGCCTCCATGGGTACACTTAAAACAGCTTCGGTGGTATGGGGTCCCATTTACTGAAACCTGTAAGAACATCAAGGACCGCTCTTCAGAAAATGCTGGTCCTCTTTGAAGAGGATGATCCTCTGATTCTATGAATAAAGTCTTCAATTCTTACCTTCTCGATAGGATAGACAGTCTTGTTGCACCCTACACACTTTTCTCTGGTGCCAGCAAACAAATTCGAGACTTTGCTTGCGTTCTGTGAGATATATGGAGTTCAGTTTAATTATTTAGTGGATAGAGATTGAATAAAATAAATAGCTAGAAACAACATGCTATCATTTTCCAATCAAATACTTGAGAGATTACCTCATTATCAACAGGTTTTTCTGGCTTCACAATTTTTGGTGTTCCTGAAAGATTAATTACAGAAAGTGAGAGGGAAAATTGAATTTAACTAGCTAGTGATAATAATAGTAAGATTTGAAAGTGTGAATTTTCATAATGGCTTAATTGTGCTTTTACCTTCAAAACTCTTGTCTAGACTGCCAGTTCTCTTGAAGAGTGAGGTCTGCAGTACAGAACCCCTTCAAAAGAACTGTAGTTGCTTAGCTGCAAAAACAAAACTGTATGCTGATGAGTGCTCATCAAGAAAAGCAATGAGGGCAGGAAACAATTTCAAAAGAACAAAGAAAATGAAAGATGATTCTCAGAAATCCTGGCTCTTTGAGTAGTCTGAATATATTTTTGATGTATCAAAAAGAGGTTTAAATGAAAACTTGGAACTAGATTAATGTAAAGAACAATATGGTGGGATCTGATCAGAAAGAAAATTGATGGAAAGGATTTTAGCAATATATATAAAAGGCAATTCTGAAAAGAAAAGGGTTTTCCCGCAGCATTACAGTTCAAAGAAGATGGATAGAACATGAACACAGATATTACAGTACCAATTTGCTGTTACCTTAAGAGTACCCCTGCAATGGTGGCATCTAAAGCAGGCCTTGTGATAAATCCTGTTATCAGCCGTCAACTTATCAACAAGATACACTGTCTTGTCACAAGCCATACATTTTTGTTGGGTTCCTGCAAACGCTGCCATATTCTTTCCCCCCCTTAAAATCTGAAGAGCAAAAACCTGAACACTTGCGCACCGATTGTGATATTTCTCGTTTGTGTTATGTCTCTCTTCAAGCTGTATCTTGGCTATATTATACCGCAGATAGGGGAGCTTAAAGGAGGAGGAGATAAAAAGCAACGGGTTGCAGATAATTGCGGGTGACATGAAAGCAAATTTGTAAATGATTGATAGGAATGGCCTGGCGCCACCTAGCTATCATTTTGTCCCATTTCTAAGCAATTCATATCAGATAGGATAATCCTTGTGCTGTAATCATTCTATTTTGTTTCTTTACTTTTGGGAGGGACAGTTAGAAAACATACGCCATTCCTAGACAATTCAAGCTTTTGGCTCCCGAACTTATCCTTTTCTTGAACTTAAAAATGTTGTCGGTTTAGCTAATATTCGAACAGGATTTTATTATTGATAAAGAGTTGATTTTCTAGGTGGATCACAAAGGTGGTGGGTGGGTGGGTCTGAAATCTTATCGAGCGCTAGAATATCATCATGAAGTTCCTACCTGGATGCCTTGCTAGTTTCTTTTTCGTTCTCCTCGATTACTTTTTTTCTATGAGTTATGATCAAGCAGTGGAAAATGGAAATGATTCATTTGATGGATAATCTTTTCTAAAAATTAGGTATCAGGAGTCAATCAAAGCCTTTTAATGATGCTCCATTGTAACCAGTGGCTAAGTGAGCAAAATTGTCTTCAACCAAACTCAACATTATTAACGACAAGATGTTGCAATCAGTCTAGTGTCATTGGAAGTTGTGGTTCATCATATCAGATCAGATTGTAAAGCTAGTCCATATGCAGATCATCCCTGTATCTCATCTCAAATTTGCTGCCTAAAGCTCAAAATACTTGTGTTTATTGCCATGTATAGCATGAAAAGAGAAGGCCAATCTACAAGTCAATCTTGACTTCAAGAGGGAATGTGGCATCTATAAAAGCGAAAAAACTATTTAGAGGAGTCCAATTAATAATTTGGTTTTTTGAATAACATAAATATAGCATTTTTTATATTTGCACTCCAATAGAAAAAAAACTATTTAGGGAAGTTAATTCTATTTTAATATATATAATATTGATATAATTATTTATTAATAATAAATAACTAAGACAAGTATAATCAATATCATTTTTTTACAATCAAAACTATTTTTTTACATAAAAATATATTAAACAATTTTTGGTTCTTTTAATCAAATATGTAGGAATAACTTTTAATCAAATACTTCTTTTCTTTTAGCTCTCTCAGGCATAGTTATTAATCTCGTCCCGGGTACCGTTCCGGTTTTGTGTTTGGAACGGAACGTTCCGGTTTCGGTACCGTTCCGGGTACCGTACTGTTCATTTTTATTTAATTATATATATGAAAAAAATAAAATATTAATTTAACAAGTATAATTTAAATTCAAGATAAATGAAATTTAAATTATACAATACAAACATAATCTCAAAATTAGAAACATCTTTGAAATTCCAAAATATTATGAAAGTAAAATGTTCTAAAATAAAAGAAAAATACATCAAACATCTTCTACATCATTAATAAAAGAACCATTTTTTTATCTTATTTTAAATAAAGTTCAAGTATTTTATATATAGTTTAATGATACAATTAATTATATAATAAATAGGAGTAAGTTATATAATTAAATAATTGCTTTTGAAAAATCCTCCAACAATAAAATTATTATTTTTAATTATATTTAAATTAAAAAAATAAATTTAAATATAATTAAAAGACCCACAAAAAAATTAACCCTCCAAAAAAAAATATTATTATTATTATTATTATTATTATTATTATTAATAATAATTTATAACCCCCCCTAAAAAGTTAGAAACATATTTTTATTTAGTTATTTATTATTATTATTATTATTAATTTATTATTACCCCTCCCCCGTATAAACCTACTTTATTATTATTATTATTATTATTAATTTATATAACCCCCCCAGAAAGTATTATTATTATTATTAATTTATATAACATAACCCCCTCCGTAACTACCTCCTTCTTCTTTTCTTTTTTTATTATTATTATTATTATAATAACTAAGTATAAAAGGCAAATCCAACATAACCCTAAAGCCCCAATCTCCTTCTCCCAGCCGCCGCCCACCCTCATTTCATCATCTCTTCTTCTCCATTTATTTTTCTTCCTCATCAGTCATCTCCTTTTCTCCATTTATTTTTTTTCCTCCTCATCCTCATCTCCTTTACTCTCTTCCTCCTCATCTCCTTTACTCTTTTCCTCATCTCCTCATCCTCTTCTCCATTGTTTTTTCTTGGCTCCGTTTTGAAGTTTGAACCGGCGGCAGAATGTATTTATTTTAATTTAGAGTTTTATTTGGAATTTTTTGAACCCGGAACGGAACGCCCGGTACGGAACCGGGGTGTTCCGGCCGGAATTTGACCGGATTTTCCGGAACTGGCCGGGATTTTTACCGGGACAAAAACGTCGCCGTTTTGTCCCGGATTTTGCAACGGGACGGGCCGTTCCGGCCGGAACGGGATCAATAACTTTGCTCTCAGGAGTTGCTATAACAGGACAAAACGCCACGTATAATTTATGTGGACAGTACATGATTACGATTCACAAGTTGGGCATTTGGTCTAGTGGTATGATTCTCGCTTTGGGTGCGAGAGGTCCCGAGTTCGATTCTCGGAATGCCCCAGTTTTATTCTGTTTTAGGTTTAAAGAACTCAGTGAAAGCACAATTATCAATTTTAACGCAGTTTGGCGTTGGCACTGTGATCTTTCCCAAAAGTCAACTGCACTACAATAAAGGAAAGTTCCAAGATCGTACATAATTTATTATTATTTTGTGAAAAGATCGTGGAATTGATGAGCATATAAGCATTTGGTCAAGAAATCAAGTTCAGAAGTCTGGAAACATACCTTTGAACACTGCAATCAACGCGAGACCATAAGCGGCGCCTCAACCTGCCAGAATAGACAAAAGTACATTTCAAGCGGAAGTTCAATTCCTCAATAAAGATGACTGTGCTTTTTCTTTCCCTTATAAATCTGGTAGTAAGAAATTCTAAAACCAACAAAGAGGCTGCCACTTCTTTTTTTGGCTAATATATTCTAAATTTGTCCTGCTAATAACCTTTCAACCTCCAGGATAAGCACCAGGACAAACTGAGATCTGAACCTTCAAGCTTGCAAATGCTTAGTAGCAGCAGAAATTGCCTATGATGAGTATCACCAACTGGGCATTTGGTCTACTGGTATGATTCTCGCTTAGGGCGCGAGAGGTCCCAAGTTCAATTCTCAGAATGCACCACATTATTATTTCTAACCATATGACATTTTTTCTATCCATCTTAAGATGTAGCAAGACAGCATGAAAACAATGATATAATATTTTGATATGCAGATATATTAGTTGCCTGACAAGATTCTAATCCACTGAACTTTTAAAATAAATTAGCTGTAGATGTTAATGAGAAGGTGGTCAAGCAGGCATCAAACAAAATCAATGATATAAAATTTATATGCAGATATATTAGTTTCCTGACAAGATTCTAATCCACTAAACTTTTAAAAATAGATTAGCTGCAAATGTTAATGACAAGGTGGTCAAGCCAGGCATCGAGCATAGTAAGTATTCAGCTTAATTACCACATGTAGATCTGAGTTCCAGTTCGTCTAAACGGTGGAAATTACCTTTAAAAAGCCTTTACACTCAAACCAACCAGGAAAGTGACAATAAAGATTAAAATATATTGCATTAAATGAAAGACCATGAGACCTGAGACTTTTGAACCACTACCCATATTTCACTTCGAAGTAACAGATTAAATAATTAGAAAAACACCCAGAGTGTACATCAGCAAATGGGCATTTGGTCTAGTGGTATGATTCTCGCTTAGGGTGCGAGAGGTCCCGAGTTCAATTCTCGGAATGCCCCATACTTTTTGCTTATTTTGCTTATCAAATATATCTTGTTCTTTACTTCCCATGATATATTCCAGTTTGAAACATTTTAGCCAAGGAAACTAACCTAAAATCAATTCTCACGGTAACTATCGAAGGAAAGAAAAAAAACTGTAATGGCACAATCTTACCTCATTTATCAGGAAAAAGAAGCCCATTTGTCAGGGTTAAGTAAATACTAAAACCTGCCAAATGGCAACAATACTAACATTAACCGACCAAATTAGAGAAGAATCTGCAGCACTAACACACAATCAAATGTAGACATTATAGTGATGCATAGCCATTTCATCCCTACCCCGTATTTAAAACTTGTTGCATTGCATCAACAGCAAGCCATCTAATGAGAAACTTCTTTCTTACAGATTCAACTACATTCAAGAAAAAAAGATTCATGACACTTAGCATCCCTCTAAAAGAATTTTAGTTGCTTAGCATGATTTTTCCTTAGTCTAATTGATTAACAGATTAATTATAAATTAAAGAAAAGAAATATCAGGAAATGGGCATTTGGTCTAGTGGTATGATTCTCGCTTTGGGTGCGAGAGGTCCCGAGTTCGATTCTCGGAATGCCCCAGTTTCATTCCTGTTTGGTTTTAAGAACTCATGTGAAACATTATTTATTATTACCAGCATCTTATTTTTCAGGTGTAGGTTTCCAAATTAATTTAAATAATTTGGCTCCATGATTTTTCTCAAAGTCAACTGCACAGCTATATGAAAATTTCAAAACTCTGTTCATGGAATTGACTTTGTACAAATAAGCATTTGATCATTGGATCAAGTAGTAAAATGAAGAAATATACCTGTGGCCTCGGCAATCAAAACAGAACCACCAGTCTCAACCCTTCAAGATGGTACGAAAATGCATATCAAGAGCAAGTTCAATAACTCAACAAACAACCCAGCAAAAGGCCAGATATAAATATAAAACATGCAATCATATAGGCCAGATATCTTTACAAAAAAAGCATCGAGAGTTTCTTAAGTTATGAGAAAAATACCTGACCAAAAGATATAATTCAACATGGTTTATTATGTTAGTGTCACCAGAAGTGGCATCAAGTCATCAATAACCAGGCATTTCATATAGTGGTATGATTATCGCATTGGGTGCAAGAAGTCCCGAGTTTGATTCTCAGAATGCCCTATTTTTCACTTTAACAATAATGCTTGTTTTTTTTCTCTTCCATCCTAGGGCTTTGACATGTAGAGAAGTAATCAATTTAAGGTCAAACTCGAAAACTATGATATTAAATTTTGATATTCAGATATGTTAGTCTTCTGACATCTGTTCCACAGAATGGGAAATCGATAAATCAGCAGATGTTAGCAAGGTTTAGAAGCTAGAGTTATGCCTGCATCATGTGTGATGAACAGATGAGCATGATATTTTAAAATATCTAATGATTAATTTAAAATTTTAGGTTCCCAGGAAGTTAAAGTTCATTAGTTTTTGGTTCCCATGCAAGTTCAGATATTTTAGCAAAGAACCTCAAGCCAACTCTAGCAGTAGAGCATGATATTTTAACGAAAGTTTAGAATTATGTTTTTTCTGGTAAGATTCATTACCAATAAAATGATCAATAAATAAGCAGACTGCTGAATTCAAGGATGCAAGCTAGGTTCACAACTGTCTCTAGCTTCAGCCATTGGAGAACAGTTCTTTATCGGTACCTCTCCAGGGGAAAACTGTGCTGTAAACCTTCAATATGTTGTAATAGCATTAATTTCCAGGTAAATGTCATGGTTAATTGACCTTCCAGGAGAAACTGTGCTGTAAAACCTTCAAACTTGCAGTTGTAAGAGGATTAACACAACTTCAACATAAGAAATATGAAAAACCGGGCATTTGGTCTAGTGGTATGATTCTCGCTTTGGGTGCGAGAGGTCCCGAGTTCGATTCTCGGAATGCCCCATTTTTTCACTTTAACAATAATGTTTGTTTTTTTCTCTTCCATTCAAGAACTTTAACATTTAGAGCAGAATATTCAGTCTAAGGTCAAACAGGAAAACTATGATATTAAATTTTGATATTCAGATATGTTAGTCTTCTGACAAGATTCTGTACTGTGGAATTGAAAATCAATAAATCAGCAGATGTTAGCAAGGTTTAGAAGCTAGAGTTATGCCTGCATCATGTGTGATGAGCTAAAGATCAATATTTAATGATTAATGTAAATTTTAGGTTCCCAGGAAGTTAACAGTCCATATGGTTTCTGGTTCCCATGCAGGTTCAAATATTTTAGCAAAGAACCTAAAGTCAACTCTAGCAGTATAATAAAATATTTTAAAGAAAATTTAGATATATATTTTTTCTGGTAAGATTCATTACCATTAAATGATCAATAAATAAGTTGAGACTCTTCTGAAATCAAGGTATGCAAGCTAGATTCACAGCTGTCACCAGCTTCAGCCATGGAGAAAAGTCATTTACCTAGACCTGCCAAATGGTGTAAGCATCAATTTGATGAAATGCGTTCAGTAACTCAATTGACATGACAAAATAAGAGAGCAGAAACATACCCAAAGCTAAAATTAATGTAAGAGGTCATGCCAGACCATGGGAAAGAATTTAAAAGTCAACTTGTATATCTACACATCAAAAGGTTCAGTCTGTTGGGCAAGAAATCTTGGTGATTGGCTTTCTCACAAATTTATAGTCAGCTCAGTCTTGCCAAATAACAAAAATGTTAGGATATATAGCTTAATGTCAAGGATCTATATGCTTTCCATCAACACATTTTATAACATGAGTTTAATCCAAAGTGATCCGGGTAAATTCTCAGGGTGCAAAGCAACCAATCCCAGCATAAAATGGCCCATTTTCTTGTTTCAGGAATTAAAGGTCAATATAGGTTTTGCTTTCCTGGATCACAGATGGCATTTCGTCTAGTGATATGATTCTTGCTTTGGGTGCAAGAGGTCCCAAGTTTAATTCTCGGAATGCCCCATTGGAATCATGATATTCATGACAAGATGAAACCACTTTTTTGGTTACCCCGATATTTACAGAATAATTAAAGCAGCACAGAAAATTAAATCCCAACTAAGCCCACAAAGAACAAATAGATAGAGTTGACTATGAGCATGCAAGAAGAAACCGGAGACATTATTTTACAGCAGACTATTCATTTTCAGGTGCAAAAATCATTTCAGAAGAGAAGCTCCACAGCAGATCTGATTGGTAAATGATTCCAGAAAAATAACAACATTGACAAGTGTCAGATTTACCACAGCACCAACTTATGACAAGGAATGGACTGCACGGGTGACAAAATGAACTGAACACTGCCTTGCAACAAGAAGATAAAATTTAGGCTTCGTAAATGAACATAACCTGCAGCCTGATTAGGTCCAAAAGCCCTCAGTTTTGCCGACCCCTTCTGCCAAAACACAGATATTAAAGAAGTTGATGGAACTTCACAGAGCAACCCAATGAACTTTTAGTTTTGCTGACCCTGATTGGATGTTCTATTAAAAAGTAATAGTCGAGTATAAATGCAAGACAATCATCAGTCAGAGTCAGGTAAACTACGACATCCAGCATGAAATATAAAACAACAAATTCACAACCTTTACTACATACAGCCACACCATGATGGAAAAATACATGGAAAAAAAGAACATAAAAGAATATGCAGCCAGGCATCTAATCCAACATCATAACTGACACCAAACAAAAAAAACAGTTTTTCAATTAGAAATTAACCATAAAAAATCCATAAATAAGAGTCCTGCAACTTGACATGGAAAAGGCTGCAACCCAGAAGCTTCACAGAGTTGCCCAATATTATCTTTATTAACAAAACAATCTTAGAAGAAAGAAAACCTGGATAGCTACAAAAGTAGCCTAAACCCACGAATTATCACTACAAGGCTTCGCTTGTCATACCTTTAATTTGCCTACTCAAGTCATACCATAATTATTAAGCCAGATGGAGAGAGTGTGAGAGTAAGGAGTTCGTAATTACTACATAGGCATAGTTTGAATACGTTCTATGGGAGATGTCAGTGTTGACGCTCCATTCCATTCGGGTGCCGGGAAAACAGTGGAAAACGAAAAGAAAATGAGAAGAGAATTTTAGAAGTCGTTTTCTCTCCCCTTTCCTTGGTTTTCTTGGTAACCAAACAGGCCATGATAGGTGTGCGTGGGCGTTTGACTGAGGTCAAAACTGGAAAAAGCCAAAATATAAGACAGTTGTTGTTTTCTAATTCGGTTAACCAGTCGGTTATGGGAAACGACATCAATAATCAGATGTTTTTACTTTTTCCGAACTCTCGAGAATGTTTTTGAAAAATGATATAGTTTCTTAAAAGTCATGGAATGATATTTAATAAATAACATAGCTGGAATATGAATATTTTTAATTATAGTTTCGTAAAATACTTTTATCTTGTTTAGTGAGAACTAAAATTATTTTAAATAAAAATCGACCTTAAATATTATAAAAATATAATAGTGAAGAGAAAGAAAAAAAAAAAAAGAATAAGTTACTCATGGAGACTATTTTTAACACACTCGTAATATTAAAAAGATCTCAATGAAGTAATTTTAATTATTTATTGACAAACCACCAAATAAAATTGTAAATAACCATAAATAAAAACCCTTACAAATTACGACCTTGATTAAACATCTTCCAATATATATAATATATATAGTTGAAATCATCTTGTTAGATTTTTATTATTCTTTCCCTGTCTTTCCTATCATATTAGCTCTCCTTTTTTCTAGTCATTGAATATTTAATCTCATCTCTTAGTTAATTTTTTATAGAAATTATAGGTTAATTTTTATAAATATTAATTAATTTGAATGAAATGTACTTATATATCTAACAACGGTTGTGTTTAAAAAAAATTTACGATGTTTATAGAAACACTAGACATTTACCCGCGCCTCGTCGCGGCCGTAACCATATTTTTTTAACCCAAAAAATATTAATTGTGTGAGATTTTTTTTATTATAATATAAATTTAGAGAAAATAATAAATCCGTACAAAATTCCTATGGAATGCAAGTTTTCTATAAAATATATGAATTTTAAGTCGATATAAATTTATCTGTTTAATTGATTTCAATGAAATCAACATCATAAAATTATCATCTTCATTAAAAAAAGCAAAAATATTCGGATACCTGAATTATTGAATTCACTGTATTAGAATTAGTTCATTTTATAATCCAGTTTAAATTAAACACAACAAACGAAATATAAATTGTGAAAACACTTGTAATAACCAGATAACAAAAATAAGTTTTTTATTTTCTATCTAAAAAAAAGAAAACATCATTGAAAATTTATTCCTCCATTACTATCATTATCATGACTATGACAGTTAAATTAAGTTTTGATGATGTAAAATGAGAGTGAAACTCTCTCTTATGCACATATAATAAAAGTTTTATTATTAGTGATTTGTTATCTTTGTAAGAAAAAGTTATTTATTTTGTCTACGTGTGGCTTGATATATTTTTAGTTTAAAGGTATTTATATTTAAAAAGAAATTAAAATATTTTTTTATTTTTTAAGATTTATTCTTGATATTATTATATTAAAACTATTTTAGAATATTGAGATTAAATTAATTTGAGATTAAAAAAATCTTAGTTCAGTGTCTTTTTTATATTTTAATATGTTAATATTATCAAATACCAAAATATATAATTAACTTAACATATTTTTAAGAAAAAATAATTTAAAAATAATAATAATTATTATTTTTAATATCTTCTCCATAATAAAATCAATATATAAAAAAACTAAATAATTGAAAGCTTTTTAGGCAAATGGGAAAGAAAATAATAAATAAACATAGATTATGATCGATAGTCTAGTAATGTCTCATAATGATAATAACATTAATTTTGTCTTTGTCCTTTAATTTTGTTCTATAGTTATTTTCAATTGTTCTTGATATAAGAAGAAAATCAATGTTGCTAATATTGTGTTTGGTTTTATTTTTAATTATAATAATAACAATAAAAATAATAATTCAGGTAATTTATCATTCGATTTATATTTATAAAGAATTAAGTCTTAGAATTTCTCTATATATAATATTTCAAATCAGATCTAGCACCATTCCCTTGAGTTATGTTATTCTTTAATATTTTTATTAATATCATTTAAATTATAATTAATAATATTATCATTATTTATATCATTATTAATAATTATTATCATTACACTATCAAACGCTATAAATTTTTTTAAAAAATTATTATTATTATACTATGAAACTGCTACCTAAATTTCATACACATAACACACTATAAAAAAAAAAGGGGCAAATCTCCTTTCTAATTGAAAAAAAAAACACCACAACGGATAAGAAATTAAAAATTTATTGTTAGTAAAAAACGCAACTTTCGTGAAAAGTTCACTTGCTTTTACATTACGTGTATAGTTTTTGTCAAGTTTGCTTTTGAGATCTCTTTCCTTTAATTTCTTTTTTATTTCTCCATTCTTTTTTCACTTAAATATATGATATTTTTACCAACAACACTTTAAAATAAAGTTATTTTCACTGTATTGTTTTTTTTTTATAAATATTTTCCAAGTTTATTTTATTATTTTGTCAAGATACAAATAAGATAGGGGTGAAAAAAATATTAATATTAAATCCATTTTGGAACCCAAGTGATTTGAAAACAGTATGGAAATTATTTTTAAAATATTTTTATTTAAAAATATATTATAATAATATTCTTTAGTTTTTAAAAATATTTTTTTATATAACATATTAAAAATATAAAATTATTTAAGAAATTATTTTAAAAAAAAAAACTCACTTTATTTTTTAGTTAATATCCAAGTCACTCACCGTTTCTCCATAACCCACACAAAGAGTAAACTAAACCCCCACCCTTCTCTCTCTCTCTCTCTCTCTCGTCCTTCCTTTCCCTTTATGCTTCTTGTCTGTATAATATACAAAGCAAAGGTATCAACCCAATACATCTTTTCTATTTTTTTTCACAAAATCAAAAATAATAACGCTATTTATTGCTTATAATCACTAACAATTATTTCAAAGTTTGTATTTTTTGTTTGGGTTTAATCCAGTGCAAGCTTTTATATACTACTGTTGTAACGAACAAAGAAACAAACATGAAACTCTCTTTTACTTTTACCCATTTTTGATTATTTTATGTTGGGTTCTCTCAATCAGCTTCTTTCTTACACGATCCGAATCGGCTGCCAAACTTGATTTTGATTTCTGGGTATTTTATATTTTTCTCTTTTATATCTTGATTTGCATTTAATTTTTGTCTGGCTGTGTTATATTTTTTGTTTGCTTTCATCTCTCGTTGTTTGTGATTTGAGTGATTAGTTTTCGGATTAAATATGGTCTTTTATTTTTTTATGGGAAGATAATTGATCAACGAACTCAACTCTCACCAACTTTCACCGAGGTCAAGAAGCTGGTTTTGGTTTCAACAAAAGAAATCAAGAACCCAGATAACACACAGAAATAGAAGGAAAAAAATGAAAAACCAAGAAAGCCCCCGGCCATCAAAACACATCCCGGGTCATTAAGGGTAAATTCGTCTGCACACTATTGAAATCCACAGTCAATTACCTCACATGCTACAGTGCAATAAACAGTAAAACACCTACGCCTATTATATATTAGGTAAGGTAATTTGCAAACTACTAGGATCATCTATAAATGATAGTTACACCCTAACCTAAACGATCCCTAGTAGTCTCCCTCTTGACATAAGTATCCTTGCCGCTAAACAATAAAAAGACTCGTTCTTTCAATCGAGAAAGACACAAGTTAAAGTAGTCGATGTTGTTTGGCGAAAATCAACTGCCCTCAAAGTAGATTTGTTATATTTGTGGCATGCTTTCTCTACAATCAAACCTTTTTTACGCTTGCATGAGACCATAGGTGTTAAGAGTTTAGACCGCCGGTGAAGCCGGCAGGTACACCGCACAGAGACTATTCCACAGGAATATACATCCAGCACCTCGAAGAAATACAAAACTGACAACATAAGCAAAACCCATTATTCCATTCAGAACCACTATGAGTAGGCAAGTTGGCAATCGGAAATCACACCAATTAATTAATATTCACATATAAAAATCAAACCAGTATGCAGCGAACAACATACTGGCGAGTCAATAAAACTTGGACATGTGAACTCAAATGATACATGCAATGACTAGGTCACAAGGAGTAAATAATGACAATGGTCAGACACCGATAACCCAGTTAGACAGAGCAGACAAATATTAAAAAAAAATATGAAATTGAGCAATTCAAAATCATAACTGCGATAGTGAAAGTACAGGAACTGATGCTCAATTCTTCGATTTTGAATGTTTTATAAGCCAGTCAATAACTGTGTCGATGTTGGTTGAGTTCTTGCATGAGATCATGTAGCAGCATACTTCTCTGTCGGTGATGGACTTAAGCCCCCTGCACAGAATAACATTATTCCTACCATAAAATGCTCTGAAACCTGATAAGTCACAACGTGTTTGACAAGCCTCCTAAATGCATCTTAAAATATTTAGTTGAGGCTTACATTTGTTCCATGAAATCTTCCTTGGACAAGGCTCCTTGTTTGTCAATCTTATTTCCCAGTACCAGCAAAGGGATACCACTCAGAGAGGGTTTACTTAAGAGATCGTGAAGTTCACTTCTCGAGACAGATAAATTATCAAAATCAGCGGCATCCACGACATATCTGAAAGAAAATCAGAGAAAACAAATAATCTAAATTACTAGGCTCTTTTACCAGACGGTTGAATGCAGAAGACAACTCATGCGTAAACAAATCTTTACCATATGCAATAACATTCACTAATTTAGCTAGTTTGCAGCACCCACACAACTAAAATGGTACATTATAATCCACATGCTTCTCTTTGAAATACAGAGGTGCAGATACAACAGAAAGAGTGGGATAAACATAAACCATGAAGTAAATGAAAGGCCAACGTCAAATTGCAACTCTTTTATTTAGGGCACTGTATGAATAGGATCTTCTATTGGTCCAAGATCCTTTCCAATGACACTATAAAAGCACTTCAAATGAAATCACAGAAAAAAAATGACCAGCTATTTCTATGGGAGATTAATATCCACTAAAAGACCAACAAAACACATGTTTTCTTTCACAAAGAGAAACAAACAAAAGAACAAAATTAAATACAAAATGGCCTCTTTAATTAATAATAATAAGTGGCCATTTTTAAAGCTAATATAATGCGAATTCCCAAGTACAAAGACAGTTTTATAAGAATATTAAAAGCTGTGAGACATACACAATGGCTGAAACTGCACGACAATATCTCTCCCACATACTACGGAACCTTGGTTGACCTCCAAGATCCCACAGCTTTATTGTGACATTGCCTTTTGTAACCTTTCTCATGTTAAATCCAACCTGTAGGAAAAAAGAGGTGACTAAAATGTCAATAGGATTAACATAATCATGATATATAAATAAATAAATAATTGCAATTTGATCGAAAACTTCTCAGATATAATTTTCCTCATAACGGAATGACAATTTTTGAGATAATGGCATACTGTTGGGATCATGTCTTCACTATATCCACCGGTCTAGAATCAACAGCCAGAAACAAAAATAAAGTCATCAGCATCAAAACCAAAGTAGAAGAGAAGCATATGAATACATATATCACAACTCTCACAAGAAATTTTTACTTACAGCGATAACATTTACAAGAGAAGTTTTCCCAGCATTCTGAAGTCCTATAAGAGACAGCTCCATTTCTTGCTTGAAAAAGAGACTACAAACACATTAGATAAAACAGGTCAGATAGAAAGATTCAATTATGTGTAAAAGTTTCTCCAGGTTAGAAACCAACAGAGAATATGAGCGGCAAGGATAACTGCGATCACTTCAACCCAGACAGCCTGGCAATAAATATAGAGAAACTCCCAATCCAAGAATGAACATTCATGCCATCCATCTCAAGAGTGGAGATACAAACAATCAAATACAAATGAACAATCTGCCTTGATGCATAAGGCTTCCAAAAATTAACTTTCCGTACATTAAAAATAATCAAGCCCATCCAAAAAGAATAAGAATGGAAAGGCCAGTTGAAACAGCATAGTTTAAAGTTTGGCGTCGTATTTTTGTCATAGGAACAGCTGAAATAATATTTAAGCTGTGGTGTGTGTTGATTAACCAAACGCTTTCAAAACTGTGATTGAGGTAAAACATAGTGTCAACCACACCTCGCAACGCTACCAAACTGACCCAAATGACAAGGCTGCCAACACGCTACCTGGCACCATCTTTCCCTTTTACACACTTCTTAATGAAATAAATTATATAATTCAGTACAGCCATAACATTACAGCTTCATATTTTCTAAAGTTTTTAACAATAATGGCATTTGATGCTGTCGGTTGCTTCCTTCACAAATCAATGCTGCTCTGGTTAAAAAATTCATTGTATCAGGTTCATGGAGCTTTAGAGAAGCTAAACTGAAGACTTTTAAGCTCATAATAATCTAATCATCAAATGGTGCGCATTCTATATCACTGCCCTTATTCTCATCATCACCACAGCCGTCTTTACCACCAAAAATTAACACACCTCATACTAATGAATAGATGGCATGGCAATTACATTAACAACAACATCTTTCTACCCTCCCAATCGCAACAACCAACACCGCAGCAGAAATACTACACAAGCCTCGCAATTCCTCAATAGTTCCACTCTTGCAGCCAAGCTTACTCAGAAAACCAATAAACTGATTACAGGTGTTGAAAATCAAGTATTCCATCCTATGATTCGTATAACCGAATAACCCGTAAAACAAATTCCACATACTCCCTCCAAATAAATTACACAAGAAATCCAAAGTTCACACAAATCCCATTAGATTTCCCACTTAAAAACAACAATTTGAGATTTTTCATTAATGGTTTAATTTGACAGCGAGCCTATCAATTAGTATCAAAACCCAAATAGCCATTGAAACCAATTTTTAAGACACAATTCTCCAATAATCAATCTTTACAAATAAACCAAACAGCAAAAAAAAAAAGTTCCAGACTTTATCAGCATCCAAATAAACACAAAGGTAGAAAGATTATACCTTCGTAGCCAATTGAGAAAAGCTTCCCATAACCCCATCTATTCAGGTCCCCAATTCGAAAAATTAGGGTTTGAAATCGAAGCTATAAGAAGGAAAAAGGGAATGGTTTGTAATTTGCTGGGAGAGGAGAGAGAAAATTAGAATTAGAGAGAGACAGTATGTTTTGGCTGTTTTTTTTTCCTTTTCTTTTATTGAAATCTCTTTCCCTCCCTGTTTCTTTTAAAAATAGAAACGCCAGATAATAATAATAATAATAACCCACGCGCTTTCAACGAGAGTGGTCAATTTGAACCAATCATAGTGGGTTTGTACTTTGTACAGCGCGACTCGTGCGAGAACCTCTTTGGCGAACTGCATGTACGCGCTTAGATGAGATGAGGAGGGAGGGTGTGGAATGTACTTGTTCGATTACTTTAAAGGGGGTGTAAGAGCAAAGGATTTTCGCATTTTTAAATCCAAGCGATTTGAAAGAGATTGGTCACTTTGAGCCAGTTCTAGCGGTGGCTCCAAGTGTAAGTGCACTGTTGGAGAAGTACGTCCACGCGCCAGTGATGAAGGGGGGTTTGGTAAAACCATGACGTTTTGGAGAAAGGATTTGGCTTTCTTCCACTTCTGCATGGGCTTGCGGCCAGGTTCTTAGTTCGTAGTTGCAGTCTCCAGGTGGCAACTGATTGGACCGACATTTATTTGTCATCCGTCATTTTATTTTTATTTTTATTTTATTTTATTTTCTGAGCTTCGTCTGAGCACATATGAGATATGACAATTGCACCGCGGGCACAGCAGCTTCGTGATTCAATGATTTGAGGATATAAAGCCAACAATGGTGGGAACCTTTCTCCAATCATTATTCATTGTCCCGACTCCCAAGTCATGAGAGTGAATGATTACAAAAAATCAATACAGCCAGAACCTCAGAGCTTTTCGAAGGCTTCATCGCCTGATGATCTGCACTCCAAAACACCAGTCTGCAATATTGTTCACTGCTGAAATTTGTTGGCTACAATAAAAAAGAAGATAGTTTCTGACACTCTTTTCTTCTTCTTAAAAGACATTAAATGGGAGATGATAGCCTAAAATCATAACACCAGAATTGTTCTGCAAGAACTTCAGTGGTGCTTCGTACAAAGATGATGTTTAGAATAAGGTGAACTTGTGTGTACAAAACTATATAAAGTTTCTGTTAGTATAAGAACATGAAAAGAGTTTGAAAGCAAAAGGGCATGCTGCAGTTGAATCTAGCAAAAAGAAGATGAAATCTGTGTACATAAAGGAGAGATCCAAAGCAATGCTGGTGCGATTGTATGTCTCCGTTAGAGGCCCTGCATATTAAGGAAGGTGATCCAGTTGAGCACAACGGTCACATTCCAGCAGCCATCAAGGAAAGAAATCAAGCAATGAACTCAGCAAGCCAAGTTTAGAAAGATACCGTTACAGCATTTAAACACATTCCTTTGTACAAACCTTTCCATAGTTGTATTCTTGTAAACACTATATATAGTGTACTCTGTTGTATATACAAAGTACTGCAATATACAATTACAATCTGTTTTTACAGAACTTTATCCAGTGTTGAGTTTCTGAGTTTCTATATGGTATCAAAGCACAATATCTCTAACGAGAATTTGATCCCCATGTCTTCCTCAAACAATACTTCTGAAAATCCCACCTCCCCAACTCCCACTATTACTGCACCAGAATCTCCTCTTATTTTCTTCAATATCACAACTCAGATAAATGAAAAACTCACACCTTCATCCTTTCCTCAATGGCGTGCCCAGTTTGAGGCTCTCCTAATTGGTTATGACCTCATGAACTATGTCAATGGAGAAACAAGGAACTCCATCGTCTGCAGCCAAACAGCAGTACTGGATCAGACAAGATAAACTGATCCTCAGCGCTATTCTTGCCTCCACCTCGCCCACAATCACACTGCTCATTGCCACGGCGAAAACCTCCTCTGAGGCATGGAAAAAATTAGCAACAATGTACGCCAGCAAGTCGCGTACTAGGGCTATGCAACTCAAGGAAGAACTCACCTTGATTCAGCGTGGAAATCGCACCATTCCAGACTATCTTCATACAATTAAGAGATTGGCAGACGAAATTGCTCTTATTGACCACCCTATCTCCGATGACGACATCACGCTCTATGTCCTTAATGGATTGGGAGCTGAATTCAGAGACATTGCTGCCCCTATTCGAACCAGAGAGAACTCTCTTACTTTTGAAGAGTTACACGACCTTCTGGTTGGGCACGAAAGCTACCTAAGAAGAATGGAAAACGCCACTCAACAGTTAGTGGCCACTGCAAACTATACTCACCAGCGATCCAATTTTTCTGGCCCCCAATATTCTCGAAATAATCACAGCAACCACGGGCAGAGACGACACCAGCAACGCTTCTCTCCTGGGCCGCACAAAGACTACCGTCATTCAGCCGAGCCCCCAGCCCGTGATTATAGAAGGCCATTCAACCAGGGCCGCACCAACAATAGGCGTTATCAGCCCAATCAGCCCAAATGCCAGTATTGTGATCTCTTGGGCCACACGGCCAAAGCCTGCCCTAGGCTGCAGCCCACTGAAATGGCTGCCAATTGTACCGAATCTCCAAATAATGCCCAAAAATGGTTACTTGATTCTGCGGCATCCCACAACATAACGGGAGATTTAAAAAATTTGACAATTCACTCCGAATATGATGGTACTGACGAAGTTCTACTTGGTGATGGTTCAGGTTTGCAAGTCACTCACATCAACTCCTTAGCCTTGTCCACTCCGAAAAAAAATTTTCACTTGCATGATACACTTTGTGTTCCAAATATTTCAAAAAATTTGATTTCAATTCATCACTTTACTAAACATAATAATGTTTTTGTTGAACTTCACCCCCTTTATTTTCTTGTGAAGGACACATTCACAGGGGCGCCATTTCTAAGAGGAGCATGTGAAAATGGCATCTACGTATTTCCAAACTCTCGGATGGCTCAATCAAATTCCAAAATGGTTGCTTATGTTCATGAGCGAACTTCAATTGAAGGTTGGCATAAACGCCTTGGTCACCCGTCAATTAAAATCGTTCAACAACTTGTTCATTTATTTTCTCTCCCTCTCACCACGAATAAACCACCTTCTTCTTGTACTTCTTGCTGTTTAAATAAATCACATAAACAACCTTTTGGACCTACAAGTCTCCACAATCACACTCCTTTAGAAATAATATTTACTGATGTTTGGGGCCCAGCTCCCATTATGGGGTCTGATGGTGCACGATATTATCTTATTTTTGTTGACCACTATACGAAATACATATGGTTTTACCCGATGTCATCCAAATCACTTGTATCTAGCATCTTCCCAAAATTTCACATGCTTGTTGAAACCAGATTTAAATCCAAAATTAGAAGCGTGTATTCCGATAATGGAGGTGAATTTATTCATCTAAAATCATACTTCTCCACCCATG
The DNA here is from genome assembly GCA_009078335.1 of Salix brachista. NCBI lineage: Eukaryota > Viridiplantae > Streptophyta > Magnoliopsida > Malpighiales > Salicaceae > Salix > Salix brachista. Next base: position 21,716,674 of record CM018587.1, read on the forward strand.
GTATAAGTCATTACACTACTGCCCCGTATACTCCTCAACAAAATGGTGTGGCCGAACGTCGCCATCGCCATCTTGTTGAAACAGGTCTTACTCTCTTGTCTGATGCCTCATTACCTCTATCCTTCTGGCCTCATGCCTTCCAAACTGCTACATATCTCATAAATCGCCAACCCACTCCTCTTCTACAAAACAAATCCCCTTTTGAGGTTCTGTTTGGCCAAAGCCCAAATTATCTCAAACTTAGGAAATTTGGATGCTTATGCTACCCTTTTACTCGACCATACAACCAAAACAAAATGCAACCAAGATCCCTGCCATGTATTTTTATTGGATACTCTCCTATGCAAAATGCTTACAAATGCTTGGACCCCATGAAAGACCGAATTTATTTGTCAAGACATGTTGTTTTCGATGAAGTGCAGCCTCTCCCTTTCCAGCTAGCCTAACAGCCCATTACCCAACCAAACCCTCGGCCCATAATCCATCATCTTCCTCTCCCACAGCCCGTTCCTCCACAGCCCATCCCCCCACCTGCACCGACCGTGAGTTTGGAAAATCGGGCTGCCATTCAAGCATCTCCTCCAGGTATGAATCTCTCGTCTTCTTCTTCAATTTCTTCCCCTAATATGTCTGCAGATGAGCATATTCCTCCTCAAAATCCTGTCAATTATGAGGATACCCATACTGACACTGTTGAATCGTCTCCATTCATACCCCCAGTTTTTGTCCCAACCCGAACCCATTCTATGACAACAAGGTCGATGAACAATATCCACAAACCCAAACAAATCAACACTGTCTCAAAACACCCCCTACCGTCCACCCTTGAACCCACCTCTGTAACCCAAGCTCTTTCTAACCCTGACTGGCGCGCTGCCATGGCTGCCGAAATCACAGCTCTTATGCGTCACGACACATGGAACTTAGTTCCACTGCCCACTAATTGCAACCCAATCGGTTGTAAATGGGTATTCAGGATTAAACGCAAGGCTGATGGTTCAGTGGACAAGTTGAAGGCACGACTGGTAGCCAAAGGCTATCACCAAAGACCCGGCCTTGACTTCAAAGAAACTTTCAGCCCAGTGGTTAAACAAGCCACAATTCGAACTGTGTTAACCATTGCAGTAATGAATGGTTGGTTGCTTAAACAATTGGATGTGAATAATGCGTTTTTACATGGCTCTTTGCAGGAACAGGTTTTCATGACCCAACCCCCCGGTTTCAAAGATCCCCAACACCCCTCTTTTGTATGCAGGCTGCAGAAAACAATATATGGTTTGAAACAAGCCCCTAGGGCTTGGTACTCTGCATTGAAACAATCTATTATTGCTCTTGGATTTACTATTTCACAAGCTGATTCATCACTTTTTGTTTATCGTAAAAACTCAATTATTTGTTATATGCTTGTGTATGTTGATGATTTGGTTTTGACAGGGAATGACCAAAACTTTTTGGCTCATGTGGTGCTGCGGCTTGGTGCCAATTTTTCCCTCAAAGACTTGGGTCCCCTTCACTTCTTCCTGGGAGTTGAAGTTGTTCCCACACCTACTGCCCTTTTCCTTTCCCAGCACAAATACATCCGGGAATTATTGGACACCACATGTATGGCTGATGCCAAAGATGTATCCACTCCTCTGTCAACAACACAATCACTCAGCCTACTGGATGGAACGACCGCAGTTGATCCCACTCCCTACCGTCAGCTCATTGGAAGTCTTCAGTATCTCTCTCTCACCAGACCCGATATATCGTTTGCCGTCAACAAATTGTCGCAATTCATGCATAAGCCAACAGAAACACACTGGTCTGCAGCAAAAAGGCTTCTCCGGTACCTCAAGAAAACCATCTTCTTTGGCATTAATATCACTAAATATCCAGCTCCCTCACTCACAACATTTAGTGATGCTGACTGGGCTGGGAATGTTGATGACCGATCCTCTACATCTGCATACATCACTTTCCTCGGGTGCAACCCTATTTCATGGAAATCCACCAAACAACGTGCTGTTGCTCGTTCCAGCACCGAAGCCGAATACCGAGCCCTTGCAAATGGTGCATCCGAAACTCTATGGCTCCTTGCTCTACTTCAGGAACTGGGTGTCTCCCTCACACAGACACCAACTCTACTATGTGACAACATTGGCGCTACTCACCTCAACTTCAATCCCGTCCAACACTCGCAGATGAAGCATATCCAAATTGACCTCCACTTCGTCCGAGATCATGTGCAGAAAGGAACATTCACTGTGCGTCATGTTGACACCCAAGACCAACTAGCTGACTTGATGACCAAGCCACTTTCCCGGGAGCGCACAGCCTTCCTACGAAGCAAAATTGGCCTTACCGACGGAAGCCCATTTTTGCGGGGGCGTATTAAGGAAGGTGATCCAGTTGAGCACAACGGTCACATTCCAGCAGCCATCAAGGAAAGAAATCAAGCAATGAACTCAGCAAGCCAAGTTTAGAAAGATACCGTTACAGCAGTTAAACACATTCCTTTGTACAAACCTTTCCATAGTTGTATTCTTGTAAACACTATATATAGTGTACTCTGTTGTATATACAAAGTACTGCAATATACAATTACAATCTGTTTTTACAGAACTTTATCCAGTGTTGAGTTTCTGAGTTTCTATACTGCAAAGAGAGAAAGGGAAACTAATCTGATTATAAGTGGAATAATTTGTTGATTAGACCGAGCATAGATGAAGCTACTGCAATGACTTCAAAACCAAAGCCACACACCATTTCTTATATATGCAATGTTTGACATTGCCTTTTAAAGTGATTTTTAAAAAAATTGATTTTTTTATATTAAATTAATTTTTTTGATGTTTTAAGATCATATTTTTGTGCTGATATCAAAAATGATTTTAAAAAATAAAAATATATATAATTTTGATGTTTTTCTGAATAAAAAAATATTTTCAAAAGTAACTCCAATCATACTCTCAAACAAACACATAATGTATTTTGTAATCTAGAGTACCTATATGGCCTCACATTACACAAGCTAACTCTTTCTCTTAAAAGAATGGTAGGTGGTCGCAAGTGGGGTCTTGGCCTAGAGGTTGAATGGACTTGTTTCATTACTCTGCACCAGGGTTCAAGTCCCACCATGTACGTCTGTCACCCCCGCGGTGCCTTACATGCTCACTGGGTTTGCAGGATGTTCAGTGAGTCCGGAAATTAGTTGTGGTGCGCGTAAACTGGTCCGGACACCCCGGTTATCAAAAAAAAAAAGAATGGTTGGTGGTCTAGTAGTAAGAGCTTGAAACTAAGGAGTTTCCTCCGCTGTGATCTCATGTTTAAGCTTTGTGATTTGCTAATATAATTGTCATTATAGGCTTACATGGTCGTTAATTTCAGAACTCATGAGATTAGTCAAGGTGCGCGTAATCTATCTCGAACACCCACGTTAATAAAAAAAAAAATATATTATGATCATAAGCTCTTGGAGGTGGTAAGTCACTAGGATTTTTAAAGATTTCATGGCAGGACTTTAATGGGACTTCTAAGGTTGAGTCCTTTTATTTATTAAAATAGTAGTCATAAAATATGAGTTCTTTGTCTCTCTTTTTTTCACCATTCTCAAACTACATAGGCTAAGCTTTGCTGTATTTATATGCATTGTTCATCAAGCTATTAAATTTCTCAAACTAGCTTGGAATTGTGTAGATTCTCCCCATTTAAGTAGTATTTCCTAACCCTGCCACTAAAATGACATCTATAATTCTTTTACAATTGGATGCAATGTTACCTAACATGGCCATCTATCGAATCCTTAACACCATGTCATAATTGTTTAATTCAACACTGCATATACCAGTCATAAAATTCACCTCTTGCATCTTCCATTTAAAGCCTTAGCACATAGCTGAGCAAATCATACTTCCTTCATTGATTCCTTCTATTATTAAGGGTCTAGTGGTTGGTTTCAAGATTGAAATCATTTTCTCCTTCATCTCTCCCTTTGTCTCATCATCTTTTATAATATAAAAAATATTTAATTTAAAATAAAAATAAAAAATCTTCATTTTTTTCAAAAAATATTTTTGAAACACAATATCAAACATCCCTGTAATACGGCACAAACTTCTCATCACACTAAAAGCACAAGCCCTTAGCTCTTCTCTTATCTAACTCCTTATTTCTTATTGACTTATTAGTCGGTTTGAAAATTAGCTTGCTGGGAGAATGTTAAGTGTAGCTAACAATCTAGGCTGATACGATTTCAAGTTAGCCCTTCAACTTTTTTAAGAGATCCCTCTGCCCCCAAACCCATAACACAAAACCTCCATATTTGCTCCAAGAGATCCATTAAGCTCTTAAACTTGTCATGAATTCTTAAGGCCAATAGAGAATTACATCATCCAAGTAATAAGAGGTTAATGCAAGTTTTTCAGATTCATGTCTCTCCTCCAACTCAAAGTATTTGTTACATTTATAAGCATTTATGTACATAATCACCGTCAAAGCATGGAAAATCCCTTCTAGACTTGTGTAACTTATAATATCGATGCCCTCCTTCAAATAGCCATCAAGGTTTTGAATCATGCCTTGTTGGAAAGAGAAAAAAAAAAACCCTAACCAGGTCCTTTATTTTTGGTTTTATGATCATTAGATCGAGCACTTTCTAGCTTATGCTCATAGACTTCCAGTAACTTCATTACTAGCTCATATTCTTACATTTGGTCCTTGTTAATAGAGTTTGGGACCTTGTGTCAGGTGTCATGCCTTGTGTCCGAAGATTTGAGGCTTTAATACCAAAATGAAAATAAAATCTATATTAACCATCTATACGAACCCGACTTGATATAATTAAGTTGTGCAGGTGTGACATAAAATAAATTCGGGACTGTAAGTAACTGGGAATTTATAGTTTTAAATGGGTACAATCTGTGTTAATTTTATTACTCGGAAAAAAAAAGTGTGAAAGACATCAGGATAAAAACACGAGTCTAAACGAGGGCATCTAGCCCATAGATGGCCTGAAATTATATGATTGATAAGCATTTCCTAGCCCAGTTAAGGCCCTTCATTTTCGACATGGAAATTCTGACAATCGTACAGCAAGTTACTTTAAGTGACAGCAATCCCCGATGTTCGTACCTGCTACGAAATCAGCATGAAATAACAAGGAAGCATCCTAGAAGCAGCAGCCACTCCCACGAGGCAGCAAAAATCCAACTCCGAAAAATCTCACCGAATTCTACAATAACCTCACTTTCCATTAATGAAGCTGCATATTTATGTGCTCTGAACTTGCTTTTGCACCTTGCTCTCTGTGCCGTACCATACATATAGGAGGCATTGATTTCTTGGTTGTAATTTCATTTATATAAGAGTTCTATGGCTATCTTGGTAGATGTTTTTGAAGGGGTATGTCTATGTGTTTCAACTCTGTGGGATCTGCAAGAAATGCGCTTTGCAAATGTGTTTGATGGTGTAAGCTCCATTGCAGCGTCCATATTCATGGCTGCTCTGTCGTGTTTTATAGCTTTGAGGAGACGATGAAATTAACCATTAATTTGTTCCTGATGATTTTCAGCAGGCAGGACATGGACTGAGTTGTTTTACTTTTGATAGGTTTGTTTGTGCTGCTGCTGCTAGTACCCGATTGGTGCATGGTAAATATAACATCTCAAACCACCACACCTAGGTGCATCGGTTTGTTTTTGCTGTTCTTTATTTTCTTTTTCCTCAGATTTTTAAGAACTTCTTGTGTTATAATTGCATGAGTTCGCTTTCTCACAAGAATGCCCTTTTCTATATATATATATAAATGCTTGGTAGTTACTAAAATCCTCCGAAGACATCTTTTCAAAGATTCAAATGATTGTCCTCAAAAGGAAGCAAGCTATTCTTCTTACGATCTGATGATAGATTGTGTGTTATAGAACAATTTTATAGATTAAGAGGATTTTATATATATATATATAAAATGTGTAACAAGACTTGCTGCTGGAAAATTGAACAACTTACTGCTGGAACTTAAACAACGAAAGAAAATAACAAAGCTAAGCCTTGTTCCTAGTTCTGACTGATACGAGGTAGCCAACCTCCTAAATTTCTAAACTCGAGACATAAGGGAATTCACTCTGAGAAGCCCTCCTGCAGCCAACAATGACTGCTATTTATGCTAAGAAACTAGAACAGAAAAGGCGAAAGAAACTGGAATGGGAAATTTAAATTTCCTACCCCCGCTGCTATCAGGGGGTTGAACTTCAAGTTCTGATCTCCTTATCTAGAGGTTTGTTGAGTGGAGTTAATCCCTTATACTTCTTTTTTTGGATGTGAGTAAACTCCATCCCCAAAAAATATATTTTATGAGCCCAGATGACCGAGTCAAATTCCGGTTATCATAGGCTCTTACAAGAGAATGACCAATCAAGATCTTCTGCGATAATCTGCCATATTCTTTTCCAAGAATAATAAAAGTGGAAGCAGAACTAAATATATCTACATCAAGTACATTCATATGAGAGATAATATCAAAAGGCATTAAATATTTATTGATCATATAAGTACTGAATGTTAAGGAACCATCTCACCTAAAAGCTTAAGCTTATAGGTGAGGCCCCAGAATATGATTATATTATACTCTAACACACACCCTCAAGTGAAAGCCCTTTGGGCTTGAAACTTGCACAGGCCCACATTACCTTGTGCTTGATTTTTTTTTTTATCAAATAGAATGGGGATGGTGAGATTCGAACTCGTGACCGCTGGGTCAACAAGGCTTTGATACCATGTTAAGGAACCATCTCACCTAAAAGTTTAAGCTGATAGGTGAGGTCCCAGAATATGATTATATTATACTCTAACACTGAATTGATGATTGCGGATCTCATGACTAAAGATTTACCGGTAAAACTATTTAAAAGTTATGGGGAGCATATGGGATTGATTGATTCATTTTGTACTTAGTCTTAATTTTTGTATATATACATCAAGTTATTGTAATAAAAATTTTGTGCGCATTCATTACTTTATCCATGAGGATAAAAAAATAAAGTTTGGATCCAAATAACATATGGAAAGTTTATTCATAAAGTTTTTGACTGCCTATATGGTACTTATTTAGGGGATATTTTATTTGTAATACATGGAAAGGACGACTTATTATATAATGGTCTTACCGTCATTATTCATGTGTAGTAATCCTTATGTGAGTGAGAGGATTCCATGATTGGTTGAAATAAATAAAGCAATGATCATATTAAATAACATAACATAATAAAGAGTTTATGTGTCATAAAGGTCATATGGGAGAATGTAAGAAATTGTCATTATGCCCCTGATTACACACTCGTGTTCTTATTTATTCAAAATCATGATCATGAAAATAGATCATAGAGATCAATTGCCTAATTTTTTCCTTGATGGGAGGAGAATATTAGCTAATAAATTAATGAGAGAGGTCCCTGATCTACCTATAAATAATAACTTGTGTACTCAATCTGCGACTACTGGGAGGTATAGATCAGAAGATTTCTCTTAGAAAAATTTTCTATTATTTTGAAGTTATGTTGTTGCTATATTGGGAATTGTTTTCATAGCTTGAGCAAAAATAACTTGAGGTATTTATAATTTAAAATTTTGTTGCTATGTGAATTTAACATTAACTAAAATATAAAAGGCATTGGCCTTTCACTATGCAGATTTTTACTGTTCACACAAACTCAGTTCACTATTTAATGCTACAGTAAAATTACCATTTTGCCCCCACGACCGAAAATTTTTAGCCCTGGGACCAGGGGTATTTTTGAATTTTCCAGGAGACATGGATGATATTTTTGGATTTATTGCACAGTAAAATAACGCAATTAGCCCCCCCCAAATGACAAAAACCATCGCCTGGAACTGGGGTGGTGCAATACTTTTACCCCTGGTTTTTTCGTAAATATCGTTGGGTTCAGGGGTGTATGTTAGTTTTCATTTCAGTTCTTATTCTTTTAATTAGTTAAATAATTGCACTGTATAATTTTTTTAAAATCTCTTTATTGTTTTTTGGTCCCGAAGTTTTGATTTGTTTCATTTTTATCTTTCAATTGGAATTAATTCAATATTTTATTTTTTATTTTGGCACTTATTCTTTTAATTTTTTTGTATTAATTCATTTGCTTTTTTGTCCTTCTTGGACAGTGTTTATTTTTCATCCATATTTATGCATTAGTGCTTTTTTATTTTGTTTTTATTTTTTGTCGGGGTTTTATTTTTATTATTTTCCGTTCTGAAATTTTAATTTATGTTGGTTGTATTTTATTTTTAAAAATTTCTTTATTGTTTTTCGGTCCCAAAGTTTTGATTTGTTGCAGTTTTGTCATTTAAATAGAATTAATTATATATATTATTTTTCATTTTGGCACTTTTTCTTTTATTTTTCTTATTTAGTATTGATTCCTTTCTTTTGTTCGATCTTTCTTGGACAGTGTTTATTTTCTGTCCGTATTCATTCATTTATACTTTTGGTTTTTGTTTTGAATTTTTGTCATTTTATTTTTTATTGGGGTTTTATTTTTATTCGATTCAATTTTGAAATTTTAATTTATATTGGTGATCAATTTAAAATTAATATTGCTCCATTTTTCTCATTGTTTTTATTTTATTTTATTATTTTTTGGTTTTTTTTTCTATTTTCGGATCAGATGATTTTATGATCTTATTGTTTGCTCAATAATAATGATAATTTTAGTGATTGTTTTTTTTTTGACAAAATATTTTACTTTTTTTTAATTTTTCGGGGCAATTTAATGATTTTCACTGTTTGGACAGTAATGTTGATAATAATTTTAATTGTTACAGTAATGATAATAACAGTAACGTGGGGATGGATTTTGAATTTATTTTTTCTTCTTTTTGGAGATAAAAAATTAACTATTTATTTTTGTTATTTGATTAATGCAGGTTCTTTCACCATTTATATTTTGTTTGTTGTGTTTAATTTAAATTGAATTATAAAATGACCTAATTTTAATACAATATATTCAATAATTCAGATATCTGAATTTTCTAGCTTTTTTTTAATGATAATAATAATTTTATATTGTTATTTCATTGAAACCTACTAAACAAATAAATTTATATCCATTTAAAATGCATATCTTTTATAAAAAAATTGCACTTCACAAGATTTCTGCACAGATTTATTATTTTGCCCAAATTTATATTATAATAAAAAAATACATATAATTAATATTTTTTGCATTGAAAAAAATATGATTCCGACCGCGACGAGGCGCAAATACCCCGACTAGTTTGATTATATAAAGTGTATATAACAAGCATGTCACTCAAGTAACGAAGTAGGTGGTGCGAAGCCATGAATGAAGATGCCAGTCACCATAGCGTTTGCAAAACTACTCCTTTTTTTCGTTTTTGATACACTCTAATCGAAGTCACTGATGAAAATTCAATGCTACAGATGTAACATGCAGCCATTGATTGGTGGAGATATCAAATTCACACCGTAGATTGCACGAGTACATGGACGGAGACAATGTAGAATGGCCGAGGGGTGAATAGGCGTATTTGGTGATAATTCATTGTTTTGTTTTGTTATTTTATATATGTTGGACAGTTATAATTCATATGTTGAGCTCCATAGATGGATATGTTAGGGTTACATTATTATTATTTATATGTTTCTTTTTTATTTTATGAGACAATTTTAATGATGGGATAAAAACGACAGAATTTCCTCTTCCTTGAATTTATTCTTCCTGGGTTTTTTTTTTTTTTAAAAAAAAATCCTGCTTTAATTATTACTTGCTCATTGTTCTGCATCATTGATCCAGAGATTTTGGTCCAAGTAATGCTGCATATTTCTTATCATCTTCAATAACTCTTTAATAGTCTTTGATTTATGAAAGAGATTGATAACTGTTACGCTAGCATGAAAATGAAAGGATTACTGGCAAAATCTAAATCTCTCAGCATTACAAAAGCTACCACCTCACCTCTATAGCATACGAGAAAATTTCTATTTTCGTGCACAAGCACGATAAGTGAACAAGTAACTGGCCTTTGGCATCAGAAAAAGTCTCTGCTGCTGCTGAATGAACTTCCTAGCATTGGTGTGGAAACCAGATAAAGGGTTATTTTGATTGTGCGACTCTGAGAGAAGCCAAGCAAATCCTTACACTCTTCAAGATCAGCATCGCAAGTCAAAAGAACTGCCTCCTGTTCGTTGTCCAGATACTTGAGACCAATTCTGCTGAAATCATATATATCAAAACGCTTTGCAATCTCTCGTTGCAAGTCACTGAAACCCCAATTTGGTTGCAAGCTAAAACGGATATTTTCATCTCCAAAAGTGGCTTTAACTCTAAAGGCACCTCCATCTTGTAAGGCCTGGCTGTTACTTATTGGTAGGTGTGCTGGAGTAACCAGATCTTGATTCTGGCCTGATGTTTCATGGCTTTTGGCTCTAGTAAATCCCTCCTGGTTCAAGGGATGTATTTCTGATTTACTGCAAGTTCTCTTCAGTGCATCGACAGGGTCTTCTACAGTGCTCGAGCCATTGATGGTGCTGGTCAGCTGCTTTTGGCCATGACAGATGCTCAAACCAGAATTCTGACTGCTCAAAGAGGACTGCGATTTTGAATCACCAGTTCCTTCAGTGCTGAACAGGTGACTTTCAGGTTTTGGGTTTGATTCCTTGGAGTAGTCGGTTATCTTGAAAGATGAAAAGGGATTGTGCCCAGAATAGTTAGGGGAGCTCAATTCTGGGAAGGCAGTATAAAAAGAATCAACTTCAATGAGACCTTGAGCACCCATGACAGAGTCAACTACAACTTGGAGTTTCCTCAAAGAGTGGTTAACCTTCTTGATCTTTCTAGAAGGCCAGCGGTTGATACCGTACTGCCTGCATATCCTTTTTAGAGTGGTGGGACAAACTGCAATGGAAACAAACTGTGTAAGCACTTTTCTGTTCACTAGGCTGAAGCAAAACAAAACGGATAGGAACTTATTGGTTTGCTGGGCTACAGTGACTTCTTGAGAAATTAGCCTTAAATTCAAAAAAACTAAAAACAAAACGAGAAAAAGAAAATAAGATTCAATTATAATGGCATATTTTTGTACCTCCAATACTCTTAGCAGCATCTTTAAGGCTCCCAGAAAAGTATTTTCGAAGAACTTGCAAGCTGATTGTCTTCTCTGCCTTGGTATGGCTCTTCCTGCTTTTCTTTCTGCTGCCTTTTAAGTTACTCCAGGGAAAATAAGAATCCTGGCCGCTTTCAACAGTACAGTCTTCAGGATTCTGTTGAAGCTTCCCGAACTCTGAAAATTCCTGATCCTGGAACAGGTCTAAATCATTGTTATCCCACTCGGTTGTCTCTCTGAACAACTCTTCTTCCTCAGGTTCTTGTTTCAGACATTCCCATGATTCGCGGAATTCCGGGACCATTTCAGTGCTTTCAGGTTGAGAGCTTTCAGAGTGTACTGGAGTTGTGATGGTCTCAATCACATGTTCCTCGGTTTCAGAGTAAACTGGAGGAGGGTTTTCAAGGGAGTTTTCTGCTTCTTCTTGATAGGCCAGATGGTTTGTGTCTACACTCAAATGACCAGGCCCCATCATCCAAGACAAATATGGTGAAGGGTCATCCACAACACTAGAGATGGAAGGCTCAGACTCGAAAAAGTTGGCTCCATCAGTTCTCTCGCACCAATATCCGTGAACCATGAATTCATCCGTGAAATTCGAGTCCATGAAAGTGTCTGAGGTGTTCCTGAATATTGTATTTTTCCTGAAGACACCACCTTCCATGACGATCTTTCTTCAAATTTGTATTCAGTCCGACCTATTAAGTCCAAATTGCAAAAAAGTGTCACGAGCGAGCATACCATGGCAAAAAAAAGATGAAAAATAAAAGGAGGGACTTCCAGGAAGTATTGTTATTGCTTGTATCCAAGAATCCGACATGATCAAGCCGCAGAACCATGGCTTCAACTAAAATTGTCTTGTCCTGTCCTCTGCAATCACAAATGGATCAGAGGCAGAACCCTACCGCAGTTCCTTGGCAAACTAACTCAAACTTGAAATAAGTAAACTAGTTTCATCATAAGTACATAGAATCTATACTTTGATGAGATCTCGCAGGATCTCATAAGCCAAAACCAAGAAAACGGAAACAGAGGGCATCAAACACAGAGCAGCTGGGCGATATAAATCAACAAATGAAAGAGGTAGAGGAAGTACCTGACTTTCTGAAGACCAAAGCCAAGAACGATGCTGTTAATGGAGGTTGAGAATTTTCTCAGGATACGATCCCTTCCACAGATTCTGAATATGAGATAGTGTATTCTCCTCTCAGTTGTGACACACCTCTAGTTATATAGTCCCCCGAGGCTAGATGTACGCGTGATCCATCTACGCAGCAATCCTAAAGTCAACTCTGTAAACATAATAATTAACGTTAAAAATTACTCGAGGAAAAAAAGGGCACTATTTCTACAGTAAGAACATAATTGTTCAAAGATCAGTGAGAGTGGAGATTTTGGAAAGTAAAAGATTAGCCACTAAGTTATATTGAATGTATATTGTTTCTCTCCGCCCTCATAACATCAGATTCCTTGCTGTACTGTCCAGCTCTATTTTAACATATATTCCATTAATCAAACCTATATTCCATTAATCAAAAAGCAAGTTGCCTCAACCATTTTCAGGTATTTTATTGAATAAAGGGTCCATGATAGCTGTTTAAACCGACCCTGTTATACTGAGCAAGTTCAATGGGTTCTGGGGCCACGGGCAGAATCCTTGAGAAATAATCCTTTCTCGATCCTCTGCAACGTCCCTTCGCATCATCGAGTCACCACGTCTTCACCCACGAGATGATAGAAGTGGAATCCTCCTGATTCACGACTTTGAGATTCCCAACAGGAGAGAAAGATGGAATGGCGGTTTCTTCTTCTCGGATGCCGCATCCTGAATGCTGATTGCTTGAGAAAACTGCCATGGCCCACAAGTGTTGCTTTCGAAGAAACACTAAAATAAACATGCTTGTAAAAAAAAATCGATGTAAGCCCAGAATCATTCATCGAGGTGAATTATTAGCTCGGAAATCCCAATGATTCGGTGGCATGTCAGCATCACCATCATAAAATATCCAGGTTCAGGCCGCGGCAAGCTAGCTAGCTGTGGCAAATAACCTCCTCCAGCCGACTTTCTGGTGGCTGTTTTTTAGTTTTTTAGCATTTTTTAAACTTCTAATCACGATATTTTTCAGAAAACATCAACTAAATAAATCTAATAATATCAAGAAGATTATCAGCAAGTAAAAACAAACCATATAATCTCTATCTTTGGGCGGCAAGTTGGAAAATGATCAGTGATTTTTAAAAGGTTTTGATTAGTCATCAGGAATAGACTATAAAGCTAAATAAAAGGTAGCAGGATCATAGAATAATGGTGACGTGCTCACCATAACCAGGCACTCTTTTGTTTATATTATTTGCTTCTTCTTCCTTCCTAATCAAACCAATAAGTGACGTCGTTTGTTGAGCATGATATGTGGCGATTGGTATATGTTTAATGATGTCGGGTGAGGATTTCACTAATGGTTTTCCGCGATGAGCTCTGGCGTGGCCTCAATAAATCTTCTTTTCTGGGGCTCGCTATCCACTTGCATTATCTTTCTGTGTGTCTTTACAGATCTCAGCCAATGGTTTCTCTTCTCTGACATGGACACACTGTTAGATACAAACAGTCGCTTGCCTCTCGTCAGCGCTCTCTCACATCTAACTCTGCATTCTAGAGAGAGAAAATCGGACCTCTGAAAGGGACGGCAGCAGGTCGTGTCATCGGATGAGATTTGTACTTGTGAGTTTATAAAAACATTTTTAATAAGTGTTTGGTTAAAATGATTGTGAGATAGATTCTTGCGTGTGAAGTAAAGTATTTTAGTTTTTTTATAAAAGTAGAGTTCAGAATGGGATTGATTCGATGCAAGAAAAGATATTAGTAGTAGCTGATAGATTCAGAAAGTTATCTTCATCCATGGCAGCAGTTGAGATGATTTAGGGCCTGTTTGGGAGAGTGGTAGCGGTTGCGGTTGTGGTTGAAAAAATAGAGTTTTAAAAATAGAGTTTTTGAAATGGAGTTTTTAAAAATGGAAAGTGTTTGGTTAAAACTGTGGTTGAGTTGAAGGTTGAAGAAAAAGGAGTTTTGGTGTTTGGTTTTCAAACTTTACAAACTGCTTTTAACTTGTGAAATTACTTAAAAGGGCATGGATATATAATTTTTTTAAATATTGTAAATTTAATAATTATAATATAATATAATTAATAATTCAAGTAAATTTTAAAAATTATTTACGATATTAGTGTATCAAAATAATTTAAAAATATCAAAAAATTAATTTAAAATAAAAAATATTTTAAAAAAAAATCAACTTTTTGATGGGATAAATTTGATAATTGAAGATATTTATCAAACTATTCAATCCCATTTTACGCACAGATGAATTATTATTATTATTATTATTATTATTATTATTATTATTATTATTATTATTACTTTTATTTACTTAAAAGGGCATGGAAATATACACACACATACATATATATATATATATATATGGACCACCTGTCTGGCTATTTTATTTTTATTAATCAACTAATTAAATCCAAATTTTCTTTCTCCATTAAAATACAAAACACAACCACACAGCTCTCCTCCTCCTTCTCCTACGCCCAGCTCTCTCTCTAAAACCCTCTCCTCCTCCTCTTCCAAAGATTCAGATCTGAAGCTCACGCCACTGTTAACTCCACTCTCTAGTTTTCCATCTCTGTAAGCTTTCTCCTTCTTCCTCCTCTAAAGACTCTGCTCCAATTCGGGCCTGTTTGGTTCTTAGATATGAGAGCCGTGGTTTGCATTTCGAAATTTTTAGCTTGTTTTTTTCTCAATATTTGCTCATTAAACCTAAAAGAGTTTGCGAAGTTACTGACTTTGCACTAATCTTGATTTCTGGCTGCATTTTGCTCATTAAATTCTTGATTTGCGTCAAAAGATTTCTTGTAGAGATGTGGGTTGTTGTAGAAGTTGCAGAGGAGAACAAAAATTGAGATGGGAGGTTGCAGACGAGAGGATAAGGTAGGGATTTTGGTTTTCAACGGTTACTTTTGGCTAAGGTTCCTGGGACGCCGTTCAAGTCGGCGTTTGAAAAGCACCTCCAAGGTGCTTTTCAAAAAACTCCGTTTGGGTGTTAATTTTGGTGGGTCCCACTACAAAAAAATGGTGTTTGGTTTTTACCAAACACCAAAACACCATCCCGTTTGGCAAACGCCAGACGCACTGGTGCGCCAAACGGGTGCTTATAGGATGATAATGTTCGATTCATAAAATGCTGTCCTATTTTTTTCTTATTATATGCAGACAGCATGCCACAAAAATATCATATGTGTCCTGTGCAGATTTCTCAAGACTAGTGGATAAAAGGCTTTTCTATTCATATTTTTTTTTATGTTATGAAAACTCATTTTCTGGAAATTATATTTTGCGGGCTCAAGTAAACGAGTAAAATTTTGGTTGTTCTAGACTTTTATAAGAGATACATACTCAAACTCAAACTCGAAATCTATTGTGCAGAACAAAAACTTTTTATCATTATGTCAAGTCTTCTGAGACAAAATTTGTCTTTTATTCTTTTTTTTTAAGCATCATTTAGTAGCTGCAACTGCTGTAACATCATCAACAATAACAACAATAATACCTGCCGGTATTGCTATAAATTCCAACAACAATAAAATGATATTTTTACCTTTTTAATAAAGCTTGTTATTTAGGGTAAATACATAAAATTGAAAGGAAAAAAAAAAGGCTTCCTGGTCTCTCTTTTTTCATAGTGAAATGACAAAATTGAACTTAAATACAAAGAAATATGTCCAGGGATGTTTTTTTGTTTTTTCCTTATGCTATATTCCAGTTCAATTAGGGGGTGTGTTCGACTCCATTTGGTTAATTGTGGTTTTCATGTTTTTATTTTTTGGCTTTTTTTTCTATAAAGTTTTTCCACTTTTATAGTTGTGGTCACAGGATTAGCGGGTTAATCTGATTTGACTCGATTTTACTTTTTGCTTTTTTTGTTAATTTATCCTTTAATGTTGAGCAGTTCAATAATTGAACTGAATGATTTTATTCAATTTGTTCTGACAAGATTATTCTAATATCATGATCGAGTTATATATTTTTCATGTTAAAATAAATGGGTTTGGGTGAAAGTTTTTTTATCTCTTTTCTTTGTTAGTTTTTTTTCCACTTTATTTACTTATTATCATTGTATATTTTTTATATATATTCTTATAGTAGCCAAACTTATTAAAACCAATTAGGTCAATGATTAAATTTCTATCCTTTCTTTAAAGATTCTTACATCATCTTGTTGTTGTTTTAACGCAAAAAAGAAAAAATCAGTCTCTGACGAGTGCTGCCAATAATATTTTCACATCCCAATCATGCTGATTAGAGATATATACTTGTCATTCGATGGTCAACCGCCAGCATAAAATGCTGGAGCCCCATAAGAATTTTACCTCAAATCCATTTCCAGGACCCTGCTGCTATTTGGAAAATTAAGATTTGTTTAGTAATGTGTTTTTGAAAGTATTTTAAAAAAAACATGAAATTTTATTTTTTATTATATATATATGATTTTGATATATTAAAAAAAAAAAACAATTTAAAAACAATCTTAACCGTACCCACAAACATACACGTAATATAGCAGAAAGAAAACGAAGAGATCTAAGGCAAGGCGCAAGTATATATTGCTCTTCATCATGCCCTCTTCATGATGATATTGGTGGAGTTACCTTCCTCTTGAACACCGCACCAGACTTCGATCCTCAGTCAGACCTTTCAAATTGTAGAAGTTTATTGGGCACTTCTCTCGAATTGTCGAGTTGGATTTATCAGGCTGTGAAGGTCTTGGGAGTCTACCAGACAGCATTTACAGAGTTCAAATGTCTTGTTGCGAAGCTTGATCTTTTTTCTTGCTAAGAACCAGCGAGTCTTCCGGCCACCATCCACGGTCAAGAATCTCCTGAAACACTTAGTGTAAGGGATTGTTGTAGGCTGAATGAGTTCCCAGAGAACCCAGGTCGTTAGCATTATCCACAAATAAATTGGACTGTCTCTCCCATGTTTGAATTTGGAGAGCTTAGTCTTGTTGGAAACTCCCGACAGCTTTGGCTCTCTGCTGTCATTGAGAAAATTGACATGGATGCGGAATAATTTTGAGAAGATGGCAGCTGACACCAAGCAACTTCCTGGGATAGATGAACTTATTCGGGAGCTCTGTATATCGCTTCGATGGTTACCAGAGCTTCCATCAGCTCCAAATCATTTTAAATGTTTAGGGTTTCATCTCTCTAGAATCAGTAGAAAGCATATGTTCGTTGAGAAAGAGAAGGAAGCTGCTTCTGAGAATTTCATTTTTTTCTGATTTCTACAAATTGTGTCAGAACGAACGCTTTGAAATTATGGATGACGCGACATCACTGTTTAGTAAGGTAAATTCCTGACGCCCTCTCTTTCTCTGTATATAAATAAAAATCATGATGGTGATTCTGTACATTTCTCGCTCTCTCTTTCTGGTGCAGGGAACCTGGCGGGTTAGATAAATTTTGGTGAGCCGATTAGATTTAGATTATGAATTCATATTCCATGGGTTGGAAGTCCCGGAGTGGTTCGGCTATGAGAATACACGAGGGTCTTCATTAGAAAATATCAAATCACAGCCGTGGTAGCAGTGCTGATCAGTTCTTGGAATTCGCCGATTGCGCTGTCACTGTATTGAAGAAAACTGGGAATCTTCTCTTTTTTTATAGAAAATGTTGTCTGCCATTTGACAACCGAGAGGGGGAGATCGCACGTAGGAAGTCCTGTAAAGAAAATGGCATTGAGAGGAGAAGGGAAGGAAACATAAAGCTGTAATTCACGAATATATTTTATGATGCATCATATGTTTATATGAAAAAAATACCTAATGATTTCTCGAGGAAAGGAAGTTTTTATTGATCCAGACAATATTCCTTTGATAGAGGGTTGTTTACTTAGTTAATGCATTGAGCCAGCCATCACGATGTAGTCTAAGAAAATTACTCTAATAAATTTGATCAATGACCAGGGTTTATAAAAATTGAAAATTAATTATCGGGACCATCTATTTTATAGTGTTTTTTCACTTGAAAAAAAATTAAAATAACTTTTTTTTTATTTTAAAAAAATATTTTTAATATCAGCACATTAAAATGATATAAAAAAAAAACTTAATAAATAAATAGATTTTATTTTATTTTAAAAGTGTTTTTAAAATACAAAAGCAAACCTACCTTTTTTATAAACTTTTTGTTTTTAATGTGAGGAAACTCCACTCCCGGAAAACACAATTTGTGGGCCCAGATAAACTAACAAAACTCTGGTTATTTCAAGCTCTTATAAATGGTGCACGTCTTGACTCGAACTCGAGACCTGTTATACATATCACAAGCTCTTTATCATCACGTCACGTATCTTGAAGACTTTTTTACCATTCATGGAGAAAAATGGCAAGATGATTGGTAGAAATAAATGACCTAAAATGGAAGGTTTTCAGCATCATAGATATGTATTCTCGTTTTGCCCTACACTTGCTGCCTGGAAATTATCAATACGTTCCTAGACAAGTTTGAGAGAAGCAACACAAGTTTTACTTGTACTTGTTGGCATTGGTCATTGGATCAAACTTTCAAAACTTATTTTATGCAATTAAATATTATTTTTTTAAAAACATATTTTATAGATATATATTTTGGCTGCTCCAAATTTTTATAAAAAATATATGTTCTAACTCGAATTCAATAGATCATAAATCTTTTATTGTCACATCGCACCTTTGAGACCAAGCATTACGAAGGTAAGGGGATATCGAGGCTGGTGAAAAGAAATGGGAACATTGAAAGCAGGAATCAGTAGCGGTGTTTTTGTTAAAGTAATCAAATTTCAAAAAAAAGCAATCGAGCTAGACGGTATTCATAGCTATTTTGATTTTTTTCTGTCACTGATAGCAGATTTTGCTTCTTTGGACACTTGAGATGTTTATGCCTTTATGGAGATGAACAGTGGATGCGTTGCATCTAAAATTGTGATTTCCAATTTGCTGATTTGTTTGACTAGAGAAAATATTGATTTCATCGTACAAAAGATGGTCCTATGAAACCATAATCATTAAAAAAAACATGTACGTAGAAATTAGTACTTTGTTTTTTCAATTAGAACAAATTGTTTTGATTTCAAAACGTTTCAGATATCAAAAATATATTTTCATAAACAAAAATATCATTTTAATATATTTTTTAATCGAACAAACTTCTTAATTTATCTTCTTCTGTACTAGCACACAAACTTTTCCAAGGCATTCTACATATTTCCCAAACCAATTCCAGCTTAATCAATACATAGAAATCATAAGAAATGAAATTTTCATCGGCCTTGCAGAGGCCAAGATGATGGCTTTACTTAATTGATAAATCAACTAACGAGACCGCAAACGTCTAATCAATACTTGATATTTATCAACCAGGGAAGTGAGCAGCTTCCACCGCTGCTATTCACACCGCATCAACAAAGACGTCATCGGCTCAGAGAGTCAAGACCGCCGCAGCATTTTCATGCCTGGAGATATCCTTTTTCCTCCAGGTAGGAAACCACCTTTTCAGCCATGTCGCGTGGGGTGGAGCAGTCTCCTGTGTTGCATTGCAATACTACCTGGAAAAAGGAAACGAACATTTAAACGCTATATATTGATGATATGCTAGAATGTTGCGAGCGGGTAGAAGAATTAGATTAATGGCAGCAAAACAAGCAACTCAGTGAGTGATGAGCCGATCAAGCTTCACAGCACATCGGTAAATATTAATACAAGCCAGCAACATAATTGTGAAGATAACAGAGTAGAGGCGATTACAGTGCAGGTAGAGCCAAACCAGGAGTTTCACAATTTCTAAGGTTCCATTAAAATCGATCATCCAAATAAGAAGCACAGAGCATCCCATTAGTGAATCATGTGGATCTATAAGCATGTTTTGACATTGCATCGGAGCATTTATGTTGGCCGGAATATTCCGTTTTTACATTGCACAATTACCTCAGCATCCAATGGTGATTCATATGGATCATCGATGCCAGTAAAACCTGCAGGATATAGATGAACATTAGAGCTCTTTGCAGTGTGTTCATGCAATTCAACTCAGATGCAATGGACTTCCCTGAGAATACCTTTGATCTTCCCAGCACGGGCAAGCTTATACAAGCCTTTTGGGTCTCTGCCCTCACAAACTCTGAGGGGAACATCCATAAACACCTGTCATAATAAGCCTCGTCAGGCATATCTAGCAAAATAAGCAGCATTTCATCATCTGATCAGGCATATTTAGCAATATGAGCAGCATTTCATCATCTGATCAGGCATAATTAGCAATATGAGCGGCATTCATCATCTGATCAGGCATAATTGGCATCATGAGCAACATTTGAAGGTTAGGTCCCAAACAACGTGGCAAAGGAAAGATAACAAAGAACTGCAACAAAACCCAACTTGCTAAACTTGGCAGTTTAAATAAAGCAGTCACGAGCTGGAGAAGCACCAACCTCAATGAAATCTCCAGTTGGTAACATTGCTCGACAGGCAGCCCGATCACTTTTGTACGGAGAAATCAGGCAGGCGATGCAGATAAATCCAGAATCTGCAAATAGTTTAGCTACCTCCCCTAAACACAAAAGAGGCATATTACAAAACTTCACACTCAACCATCCAAAGGTCCATGAGTGCAGATACCATTAATCAACCATTATTACCTGAGTAGACATTCCCACTGTCACGTGTGCTGGTATAACAAGTAATACTTGCAAGGAGAAATCACAAGATGTAAGGAATTACTACAATACTTACCAACTCTCCTTATGTTCTCAACACGGTCTTCAGCTTTAAAGCTAAGGTCACGATTTAGGCCATGCCTGACATTGTCGCCATCAAGAATGTATGACAACTTTCCTCTCTGGTACAGCATTTGACTCAAGGCACATGCCACAGAGCTCTTCCCTGTCAATTGGGTTTCAGAACATAAGAGGGCATGAAATAGAAAGGCAAGATGGAGAAGCAAGGGAGAGGACTAAAAAACAAAAAACATTTAGAAATCTAGAGCAACTTGCCCACAGTGGCACCAGAAACCCAAAGTCAGGCAATCAAAAACCAGAAAATAGAATCAATGCGATGCACGTTAAGCTTCATGGGTGTTTGTGTGAAAGCACTTAAAATCAGAAAAAGTTAACCTGCCATCCTTGATTCAAAAATTCAGAACAAAAACCACACTGCAGGAATTTACTCAAAACTAACACGCTCGTCAAACACTGTTGATTTACATCCGACAGACTTGGTCAACGATCAGTTGACAATCAACCCAATTTTTTATTTGAAAAGAAGAAGAAGAATTCAATGGAGCCAAGTACGACAAACCTGAACCACTGAGACCGGTGATCCATATAACACAGCCCCTTTGTTGGAGAAGCTTCTGCCTGTCAGTTTTTTCAACGGGGCACACATGCCACTTTATGTTTGTTGAATTCCCTATCGTAGACAAATGGCTGTGATTTTTCCCTGTATCCAAAACCCATGTGAAGAATCAAGTCAAAATCCAAACTATAAAAGAAGAAAAAGAATCCAATCGATCGATCCCAATCTCAATAAATGCCTTAATTGAAACACTTTTCAAGAAAGAAAACGAGATCAAAAGTCAAAAACATTGAATTCTGTACTTTTTTCACCAACTAAACTTTAATAAACTGGTCCAAATTCAATTACTAATATAAAACAAAAATTAAACCCAATAAAAAAGTTACCTGCATGCCCATTTGCGAACCTATCCACCTTGCCCTGAACATCCAGTTTAAGCGTCTGTTTCTCTTCCATGGCAACCTTGATCTGGTAAACCCCTCCCGGTTTAAGATTAATGGGTTGATTGCCACCATTGAAGCTAAAAAATCCGAGCTTTTTCGAGCCCGAGATTCCAGGCAGTGCTGGGTTAACACCAATAAGATTCATTGCTCAAAACAAGAAATAATAATAATAAACAAAAAATGGTACGAGACGTAACGAATGATATAGGAGTGTAAGGAGGTTACAGACGGGGTTGTTGAACATGACACTCTTACTACAACGTTTTGTAAAACATGAATTAAGAAAAAGAAAAGCGACAAGAAGGAATGGAAGTGGTTGGGTGTTTTAAATATTTCTTGAGGGTATAAAATTGCTGACACGATCCCATGATTTTGATGCAGAACAATCTGTCTTGTGATTGCCGAGTGATTTTGTGGAGTTAATGAATGACTGGGTTGGTTTTTGACAGACATGGCTGCCCTCTTTGGCACTCAGGTGCCTGCCTGATACACGCATGATTTCTTTCTTCTGTTTCCGATATGTTTGGAAAGACTGGCTATTTTCTTCTGGTCTAAATGAATGGAATGGAATGGAATTTTCTTTCATTCGATGAAACACTAATATTAGAAAGCATAATTTGTGTAATTTTATAAATTTAAATAAACGAATAAAATCAAAAATCTTAATAGATTTTTTTTTCATTCGAGAAAACACTAATTTTAGAAAGTATACTTAATATAATTTTATAGATCTAGATGAACGAGTAAAACCAAAAATCTCTTAACCATTGTTGTTAACAATATTAAAATCTTTTAACAGGTATGTCACTTGTTATCAAGTTTACGAGAAATAAATATATTTTTTATTATTTTAAATCCATAGTATGAACAATTTTGAAAAGAAAAAAAGATTCAAATGGCTTTTTGATAATGATTCTTTTGTTATCACCATGTCAAATCATGAACAAACTGGTGTGGGGGTGTGTTTGTGAGAGGTGATTACCATCTTTTGAGCCGCACTTGTGACGCACCACAACATCTAAAAGTATTTTAAATTATGTCATTGAAATAATTATTATCGTGTCATCTTCTTTTTGAAAGGATGTATGTTGGCATTGATTATCTAGTTTTTCACTAATTGTTTTTTTTTATCCTCTCTTGAAAATGACTTCTTGATTCTTCTTATGATTGGTATTTCAATGTTAGTTTTTATGCGTTTGATTTTTAATTTTGATTCTTTTGTAGAAATTTTATTTGTTTTTAATTTCATCCATTAATTTTAATTTACTAAATATTATATTTTTTAATTTGATCGTTATTCTTTTTATTTATATTTTTTTCTCTTTGTCTTTATATAAAAGTTTTATTGGTTTTTAATTCTGTCTTTCAATATCTAGTTATGTTTCTAATTTTTTTTATTAAAATAATATTTTTGCTCAATCAAACGAAAATAGAAATATACACACATTAAATTAAATGAGTAAAATAAAAGATAAAAATAATATCATGTAAGGTTGAACATAATAAAAATATTATCTGAAAATAATTATTTTTTTTTGAAAAAATATAGTTTACGTACACAAAAATAAAAAACAAATTACATGTGAATAAGAAAAATCTCTTCAAAAATCACACAACAATAATTTGAAAAAGGCTCTTCAAACAAAATAAAAGATATTATTGACTTAAATAAAATAAGATTGAAATTAAAACAAACATATTAATATAAAAAAACTAGAAGAAGAAGAAAAGCAAAAGGTTAGCCATTGTTAAGTGTGGCAAGTTAAGTCATCCCTCAAGGCCAACACACGAGCCTTCTTGTTTTTTTTCCTTGTTGCATCTAGAGCAAATGACATGTTGTCTAACCCAGTTTTATCTATAAAAAATCAAACAATGTATTTTTTAATTTTACCCAGAGTTGCCAATAATCGAGGCTTAAGGTTTTTTTTATTTGAAAACCTGTTTTCAATCTATTTTTGATCTAAAACACCTAGAAAACATTATAGTGACTATGATTAACTTATTCATGGTCTTAAGAAATCGTGTAAAAAAAAAATTAACTCAAAATTAAAAATCTTATGGATCTCAAATATATTTTTTCATTAACTTTGAAGAGAAAAAACACATAATATGACCTTTTCTTATCAAATAGATCCATTTTACACAAATATTAACATTTTTGGTGGCCTAAACTTGTGTCGATGAAACTTTTCCCTCTCTACCGCTAGAATTTGGTGATTTCTCTCTCTTCTCTTGTACTAAGGACTAGAATTAAAAAAAAAACTTTTTTACCAAAATTGATTTGGAAAATTATGTATAGTTTTTAAAGTACGAAGACTAAATTAATTGAACTTCTTTGTGAACTTTGAAACGATCACTTTTTTTCCTTGCAATTTTTCTACTATCAAATTAAAAAATATATGTGAACATCATATCCACATTGAAATGTGAGAGGATTCCACCCCCACATGTTTTAGTTTTTTAATGAAAAAAAAGCCATAAAAAGAATATCTTACAAATCAATAATCTTGTTATTTTGATGCTACAAGGCTTTTTAGTTATTAAAATGAATATAATGGCAAACTTGTAAATAATAAGGAACTTTTTGTTGATTGTTTTCAGGATATTTAATGTTAGTGTGTGTATAAAGTTCAAGAGAAAAACTATAGTTTCTTAAACCTTAGATTCAAAACAAAAATGAACCAAAGTATAGGAGAGTTTATGTAATTATTCAAAAATTTATTTTGTATTTCAATTTTGATCATTGTTCTTTTAGCTGTTATATTTTAGTTTTTTGTGTAATTTTTTTTTTAATTTCATCCTTCAATATTTGATTGATTGTGAATTAGACTTTATATTTTTTTTCTTGACATGATGCTTCAAGTCTAATGATCTGTGTCACAGGTTTAAAACGCTAACAAGATTTTGTATAAGGATTTTATAACTATTCTTACTTTTTTTTATCAAGTTATCTTAATTTCATGATATTGACTATGAGTTTAGTAAGATATCTCTAATTGGCTCGCCCCTAATTACTGAATTACAAATTTATCATGCTAATTCGAGTTGAGCTGGATATATTTTTTATGTCATTTTTTATGCTATTTTGTTCATCTATATTTAATGAATTGGGAAATTTAGATACATCTCTTGTCTTCTTTTGGAAAAAAAAAATTCAAGTTATTCTAATCACTTTTCTTTTGAAATTTGATTCATCTATTGGTAATTTTTTTGTTTAATTAAAATAAAATTAGCTTATTCAATCTAGTCAATTCAATGACGTGAGTTACATATTAAAAAAACCCACATTTGCAACACTTTAATAATTTTATTATATATATAAAATAAAAATCAGCCCCCACAACAAAACATGGATACCAGGCTACTTTGCACTATTCATGCTATTGGTATATAGTATTTGCAATCTTTAAGATTTAAGTTTCACTGTTCTTAACTCTCTCTCTCGTCGGATCTTCTCCCTAATCTCCCTAAATGAAAAAAATTTCAAAAAACTTTATTTTTATTTTAAATTAAAAAAATGATATTTTTATATCATTTTCATGTGCTGATGTCAAAAATAATTTTTAAAAAATATATATATAAATTATTTTAATATATTTATAAACAAAAAATATTTTTAAAAAACAACTACAACCACCCGCCGTAAACTCACTAAGTTTATTAGGATTTAAAAACGTAACCCATGACGAAACACAAAAGAATGGCACACGTATAAAACATAGCATGTCACCTAACTTTTAAAAGTAGCCAAGGATCTGCTTGGAGTTTTTAATTTCAATAGAGGTTTTTAATTTCATATTTACCATGCTTAACACATCGTATTGTCGAGACGATCATATAGATGGTTCGAGTTACGCTATGAATTAACCTATATTTTTTTCAATATATTAAAAAATATCAGAGAGACATGAACATTTCTAAGAAATAGAAAAGGTAAAGGTAAAAAAAAAAAATAGGGAGTCAAGTCATGAACTTGATTTAGTAATAAGCTTGACTAATTTAAATAATACAAATAAAAAAAAACACAACAATATATAAAGTGACAAGAGAACTTGACAATGGAAAAAAATAAGGAAGGGAAAAAAGAAATGATCACTGCAACAAAATGATCATTGTCTGTCATCTATCATGACATCTATTATGATGAATGAAGTGCGATGAACATCAAATAATTAATGTTACATTCATTGCTTCACTAAAGTGGAAACATTAAAGGTATTTGTCAATGTAGAAGAGAGAAAGCTTTTTTTCAGTCAAAATTAATATGCATGGTTGATATCAAACTTGTTTATCAGAAACAGAGCAGTACACGGTGTGGATTGGCCATTGGAATACTGTATAGCATTGTGATATATCTTGAAGGAGAGATGCAATAGAACTCTTGGTTCTAATCAGAGTAATTGGCATGAGACTGTTCTAGCTATAAAAAAAAGTTGGAGATAGTAAAATTATTCAGATGAGTGGTACTGGGGACGAATCGCAGTAATATTGTTCAACAAGTCGGTTGGACTTATCCCGTAGATGATTTGATCAAGCTCAATGTTGATGGGTGCAGTAAAGGAAATCCAGGTGTGACGGGTGTTGGAGAAGTAGTTCGGGACAATATGGGTTCCTGGATAGTGGGATTTGGGTTCTTGGATAAGAGATTTGCAAGGAATAATGACATTTGCTCGTCAGTTACTACTGAGTTATAGGTTGTTTATGTTGGATTATAACTTACATGGGATAAAGGGTTTAGAAAAATGGTTTTGGATTTAGATTCTAGTGTTGTTGTAAGTGAGTTTATCAATGTGGATAAAGTAAGTATGGATATAAATTACAATTGTACCATGCAAATTAAGGGTATGTTGAGCAAGATTTGGGAGGTTAAATCTTTACATGTTTACAGGAAGACCAATTGTATAGCTAATTGGTTGACTAATTATGGGCTAAATAAAGATTTGTTAGATAGAGAGTCTGATGTTCTAGTTGAGCTACCTTCAAAGCTTTATACTTTGTTGTATTATGATCTAATTGGGTCTATTGTAACTCGTTCAATTTAATAAGGCATATCCACCACGATTATTACAAAATAAAATAAAATTTATTCATGCTCATCTTTCTTATGAAAGAAATGTTTGTTATAAATTTTTTTTTAATTTTAGAAATTTTGTTTATAGAATAATACGATGCTAATTCATATAATAGAAAATTAATGTTTTTGTTAGATTGAGAAATCTAATATAATGGGATGAGCATTTTGATTATTAATTACATGCAAATATATTTTTGAGTCGATAACTTGATATTAATTACAGGTAATCTAATATATTTTTTTTAAATCCACTAGATAGAATACAATTGGTGTGTGTGTGGGTTTATATATATAATATTATTTATGGATATTATTATTTCTTACAATAACTCACAAACACCTCTCTAGCCAGCCAAAGTTACAACCATGCTCTCTCCCTGTTCCTATCAGCATGACATTGTTTTTTCTATACAATAAAATCTCTCTCTTATGGTTAAATTTGTAGTAATAATATAATAACATGCTCGAACCAAAAAAAAAAAAAAAAAAAAAGGAAGCTCAAGACAATCTACGTGGCATGGTCCCTGCTACGACAACGACTATAATTTGTATCAAAATAAACAGGAGGGACCTAACAGGTTTATTTTGGGCTTATTTATTTTAAAAAATGAGATATTTTTTTGGGAGAAAGTATATTCTAATAACTACCAAGCTAACTCTAAAAATATAATTATTAAACATGACATGGTACAATGAATTGAATATATATGTATATATAATATTAAAATATTATAATATTAAAAGTATATTCTAATATTAAAAGTTAACTAGAGTCCAGTTTAATATTAAAATGATATTTATTATTATAATAATATTTTATTTTTAAAGTATTTTTTATTAAATATATATGTATATATAATTTTATTTTTAATATCAGTACATTGAAATGATAAAAAAAACTCTAAAAAAGAGTTTTAAGCCAAAAACAATCAAATATTCACTGAATCACATTTCCAAATGTTATTTAAATCAATTAAAAAATTATCTCCTCAGCCCTAATTAAACTATATAAAGTTAACCTTTTAATATTAAAAAAATCAAATTGATATTCTCTTAAACCAATAAGTTAACAACTAGAATCCATTAAAGTTAGTGTAGATCCAATACTGGTTTAAATCATGTTGACTTGGGGGGGGGGGATGATGACAACCTCGCAGCGAAAAAGACATCACGTAAAAAAAAGAGAAGAAAACTTGACACAAAAAAATAATAGGAATATAGTTGAGATTATTTAAAAAAAATTATTTTTAAAAATAATTTATTGGTATTGCGATCCAAATTATTTTTGAATTTTTTTTTTTAAAATAATTTTTTTAATGTTTTTAGATTATTTTATGTGTTAATATCAAAAATAATTTTTTAAAAATAAAATAAATATATCATTTCGATACATTTCTAAATACAAATCATTTTTAAAAGCAACCTCAAACCACATTCTCAAACAGATATTAAATCATAATTCAACATGTACATATTTTTACATGACTTATAAAAATAACTTCGAAAATAATGAGATAAATTAGAAGTATTTTTAACAAAAATCGGATCAAGACAAAATTTTTAATACAGATATAGTATAGGTTATAGTTTATGGATCGATTTTTTGATATAAATATAATAAAGTCTTGACTCAATTTTATAATGAAATTTTGATTTAATTCAATTATATTTATATTTTTTATTTAAATTAAAAATCTAAAACTAGCTTCCATCAAACAAGACACGCGTACACTTGGGTGTGTAAACATGATCCCCTCAAATAAGTTACAAAAGGAAGTTTTGGGTTTGGTGACGAAGAGAAATAAAAGTTGGGTTCATCTTCCGATGACGAAGAAGTGTTGAAGCTAGGCCTAGGTATTTGGGTTTTGAAACGAATGGAGGGCCAACCTCACCAAATAATGGGCCCCGGGCCCTCAGCTTCCCCCACTCTAAATGTGGCAGCCTCTTCCTCTTCCTCCTCCTCCTCTCTTCTACGGTGCTTTAAAACTTAAAGCTTAAAAGTATGAAATGATTCTGTAGCGAATTGTTTTTTTGAGTATTTTTATTTAAAATATATTAATATAGTATATTTTGTAATACAAAATAATTGAAAGCTAAAAGGAATAAATATATACATATTTTTTTAAAATATGGTACAACCGCAATCCAGATACTTTAAGAGCAGGCCAGAGGGTGTTTGGTAGTGTATTTGAAAAATGATTTTGAAAAATTTTGATTTTTTTTATTTTGATTTTAAATTAATTTTTTTTAATATTTTTAGATCATTTTAACATGTTGATATCAAAAATAATTTTTAAAAAATAAAAAAATATATTATTTTAATATATTTATAAATAAATAAAAAATTCAAATCTCAACCACATTTCCCATCAATCTCTGTAACTAAATTGTGTGTACAAAGTATTATATAAAACTCTCGAGTCTAAGGCTGAGTTCTTCCACCTAAACTAGATGTAATTCAACAGTAATGGTACAGGTAATAAATCTATTCATCGTAAGATAATTTTCTCTTCTCTACACGGCTTGTCGAGTCTTCTTTTAAAACTTTAATATGTTTTGCACTACATTTTAAAAATATTTTTTTAAAATTTAAAAAAAAATATTTTTATTTTAAATTAAATTTTTAGGGTGAGGATAAATAAGTATTTTACTATAAAAAATTAAAACACACAAATAAGTTAGATAGGGGTGTTTTTGGAATAAATATTTCGACAGGTCAATTGTTTAATTTGGTACGAATTTAATAAATAAAATTCCATTTTTTATAATTCAAATTCAAATCAGTACTAAACAGTACCCTGAATAAAATTCTCACTTTCCCTCTTCTCCTTCTCCGGCAAGCTTTTTCAATACCCAAAACACACACAAAAAACACGCTCAATATAAGAAGAGACCGAGGGCACAGGGAGAGAGAGAGAGAGAGAGAGATGGAGAAAAATGAAAACTTGTCAGGAGATAAACCTCGTCCATGGCACTCTTACCACACAGTTTACACCAACGCTAAAGCAGGTAATACAAATTTCTACACAGGTTGATTTATCCACAATTATCTCACCTAGTACTTGCAAATTCTTGACGATTTTATTCCAATTTATTTGTTATTTGATCGATGCTGTATTGGAAATTAGATTAAACAATGTGTCATGATAAAATGTTTTTAGGGATGGAAGGAGTGGACAAAGAGAAAGTGCAAAGAATAGTTTATGAAACCAGTAAAGGATCGAAGTATTTTGAGAACGAGGAAAAAAAGGAGGCTTTATTGAGGCAAAAAATTGAAAACATGCGTGCCCAACGCGCCAAGCTCAGTGCTGCTGATCTCTCTCATTATCAAACTGTAAAGCTCAAAAATTCCCTATAAATGCCCGTGGCTTTTATTTTTGTTCCTCTTGGAAATCTATATGGTTTTGCTATGATTTATAGGTGGCAGATAGAAGAATTTTAGAGCTAGAAGCCACGCGTGATCTTTCGAGGATTTGGTTACATGCGGATATGGATGCTTTCTATGCCGCTGTTGAAACATTGAGCAATCCTTCATTGAAAGGGAAACCAATGGCTGTTGGTGGCATGTCTATGATCTCGACCGCTAATTATGAGGTTTAGATTGCATGTTACTGTTGTTTTAAATGTGGGTTTTGTTTGAAGGGCTAATTGTCTGTGTATCTGCTTCGTTACTCTTTGTTTCTGTGAAAATGATATTTGATTACTTTGTAGGCACGGAGGTTTGGAGTTCGTGCTGCAATGCCTGGTTTCATTGCTCGTAAATTATGCCCTGAGTTAATTTTTGTTCCTACAGATTTCAAGAAGTATACTCATTACAGTGAATTAACTAGAAAAGGTTAGTCAATGGGGTTCTAATAGAGATGATGTAATGCATTCTCACATCATGTGCAGATATCTGACTAACATATGCTTCTCTATAGTTTTCGAGAAATACGATCCTAATTTCATGGCTGCTAGTTTGGATGAAGCATACCTGGATATAACCGAGGTCTGCAAAGAAAGGAGCATGTCTGGTGGAGAAGTATGTTGATTGGATTTTCTTCCTTTCTCTTTTCTATAGAATGCTGTTCTACATTTTATTGTGTTGACATTCACTTTTCTGTTTATACTGTAACTGTGAAGATTGCTGAAGAACTTAGAAAATGTGTCAACGAAGAGACTGGCCTGACATGTAGTGCTGGAGTGGCCCCAAACCGCTTACTCGCTAAGGTTCTTCTAGCTATTCCCTTCTTTCATTGCAGTTTGTGTCCAGTATGGACTTTACATTAGGCATCTTCCCATGACTTTTAAGAGTGACATAGAAAGTACTGAAAAAAGTAATTTTGATAAAATTCACAACAGAACAGATGTCACCATGGATACGAACTAGACACAATGAGAGATAATTTAGTGGATGACATACAATAAAAAGATTTGATGGCAAGCTAGTTTAAAAATATTTATACTAATCAAATATAAATAAGGGCATATCTATTACACAATAAGCTGAAAGTAACTCTTAAAGGCATTAATGGACAGCTGGAATGTGCAGGAAGCATGCAAAGGTTAAAAAAGGGTGTCAAGATGGGTTAGGTTTCAGTGAAGTTAATTTTAGAAATCTCATCAGTAGCCCAATGTTAAGTTGTTCAGTAATTGTTGCCTCGTGTGCATTCAATTCAAGGTGAAACTCATGGTATGATGCCTGAGTGAATGGCTTTGACATTTTATTTGCCTGAATTTTGATCACAGTATGCTTGACCGGGCCTTAGAATAGGAAAAAATTGGTCAAAGAATTTCAAAGTCTGCAAAATCTGATCTGACAATATACTGAATGAATTATCCCAAGCTTCAGTAGTAAAATCATAAAAGACTAATCATATGCTCTTGCTTTTAAATTATTGCCACCTTCTTTAACTGGAACTATGCTACCCATAAAAAAAGACAGGAACCTAGAAAGACGTGGAGGTTTTCGATTAGATAATGCCTTTTACAATACAAAAGTCTACCATATATATTCACTTGATATATGCGTGTCCTCAGGTTTGCTCTGATATAAATAAACCCAATGGACAGTTTGTTTTAACAAATGATCGGATGGCTGTCATGACATTTATATTCTCACTCCCCATAAGGAAGGTATATATTATTTGACTTTATTTTAATGAAAGATGTTTCATACTCTCCTGAGGAAAATGCAAAATATCCTTTTTCTTAAAATGTTTCTGAAGTTTTAGTATGATTTCACATCATCTAACTCTATACAGATTGGAGGCATTGGTAAGGTTACTGAACATATTCTGAGGGATGCTTTTGGTATTAGTACATGTGAGGAGATGCTCCAGAAGGGCGGGCTCCTCTGTGCACTGTTTTCTCATTCCACAGCAGGTAGTCATTGTCTTGTGTTTTCCTCTTTGTCATGGTATGAACAATGTGCCTAATATATGAGAGTATAAACATTGTTAGTCTTTAGAAATAATTGGTTATGACAACTTTAAAATCTCCTTAACAACTTGTACAAAGTATTGAATCAATACATAATTACATTATTTTTATGTTCCCCTTGCAATATCTATGTAAAATGAATTCAGGAGGCCTTTATTCAGGCTGGAAATTCTGACAGGAGTGGAAGACGACTGCAAATTCTTTGTATAAAATAAAACTTTATAGATTTGAATTCATCATGTGCACAGAGAATTGGTCAACAGTTACAATCAGAGTGGTCTTTCTAATTTATTGCAGATTTTTTTCTCTCTGTGGGTTTGGGGATTGGGAAGACAGATACTCCTCAAGTCAGTTCCCGAAAAAGTATCAGCAGTGAGAGAACTTTTTCAGCCACAGATGACGAGACACTTCTTTACCAGAAATTAGGTAAGCTGCCTTGGCTTATCTATTTTTGTTTTTTGTTTTTTAATGTAGTGTATGTACGTAATGCTTTGGGATGGAGCAGTTGCTTTCTTTTGGCTTTATTACACCTCAAAACTGTCTGAAGATTGCGTATAATTGAGGGCTTATAAATGCAGTTATAATATCATGTTTGGCTTTAATAAAGAAAACACACAATCAATTTGTTTTTGCTTGACAGTCAATGCCACACAATTATCTAGAATATTAATGAAATTTTTTACTTAAGTAAGCCTGTTTGAATTGTGTTGGCAG
Source organism: Salix brachista (assembly GCA_009078335.1). Taxonomy (NCBI): domain Eukaryota; kingdom Viridiplantae; phylum Streptophyta; class Magnoliopsida; order Malpighiales; family Salicaceae; genus Salix; species Salix brachista. The sequence goes on from CM018587.1 coordinate 21,749,823, forward strand.
CTGATATTGCAGAGATGCTATGCACTGACATGAAAAAAGAAGGTCTTTGTGGTCGAACGTTGACTCTCAAATTGAAAACCGCATCATTTGAGGTACTTTCTGATTTTTTGTTTTGTTGCCTTCTTTATGAGAACACTGGAGGGCAAATCATAAGGTGTAAATGGGTCAATGCTGTTTAAAATTCCTTGCTTCTCTCCTCATTTTGTTGGCTTTTCATTTTCCCGTAGAAGATATGATTAAGGTTAGGAGGCATGCTCCATTGCTAATTGATTCAAGATGGGCATTACTTTGCATTCAGGGTCCAGGAGGGATGCCCTGGACAGTAGATAAAATCTTAACTCCCTTCAATTGTGCAAGAAATGACTGGCTTCTTTGAACAAGAAGAAGCAGGCTCCTTTGCTTGATAGTGACAACAATAGAATTTTACCATTTCATTGCTGAATGTCTTTGCAAAAGATTCTCTAATTGAAATTTAAGATTTGTTTGTCTTTATTGCTTTCCTTATTCTTACACTACCTGGCCTTCTCTCTGTACTTAATACTAAGTTTGTCATTATGCACTGAAGTTTACTGACCATCATGAATCTACAGGTTCGAAGCAGAGCTGTGACTTTGGAAAAGTATTTCAGCTCAAGTGAAGACATCTTGAAGTATGCTTCAAAGCTGCTAAAGGCTGAACTTCCTATTTCTTTAAGGTTGATGGGTAAGAATTCATATTATGGTTTAAACAGCCTTTTGTCTGAAGGTGAAAACAAAATGTTTTGTGTTTTGAAGCACGTGCCTCTCTCCAGGAGTATTCTTACATGCTGGGAAATTGTTTTTGGATGGAAAAGGAATCTTGAATGGGCAATAATCTAATGCCTTGTAGGACTTATAAAATGACAAATCTTTTTATCTGTTTCCAGGCCTACGCTTGTCTCATTTCAATGAAGACAAGATTGGTTCCCCATCTGATCCAACACAGAAAACTCTCAACAACTTCATTGTGTCAGCAGATTTATCTAGGAAAAACTTGGATGATTCAAAATCCTTGGGATCGGATATTAATGATCTAAGGTTAATGAATAATATGGAAGGCTCCTTTTCTATTGAGAGTCATGAGTTACAACGTTATGGAATTAGAGATCCACTAGACAGCAATAATCTACAGGATCTGAATGTTCACCACTGCACTTCCACTGATAGTGTTGAAGCTGAGAAAATTCGTGAACCTTCAAGCAACAAAATTGCGGACAAGGTATGTGGCGAGAAGAAAGAGTTGTCCATGACTTTGACTAGAAAAAAAATTAAAATTAGCGGGCTCCTGAGTTCTTGTTATCTGGTTACTTGTGTCAATCTCTAAAATGACCAGAGTCATTTTAGAGTGGCAACGTAGTTTGAATTCTGATTTTCTTGATTCCTAGTTTTTCTCTTTAGCTTTATTCTTCTCTTGTGTTTTTCAAGGTGATTACCAAGGATATGGCAGGGGAAGTGTCACAGTGGAAGGAATCAGGCCTGTCCTTACCTGGACAGCTTGAGGGGGAAAGCCCTGACAGAGTGAACCAGGTCATCATGGACAATGAGGCAGTCTTTTCATCTGAACAGAAAGATGGGTTAGTTTGGGTGGATGACTACAAGTGCTCGCTATGTGGGATTGAAATGCCACCGTATTTTGATGAAGAAAGACAAGAGCACTCCGACTTCCATCTTGCAGAGAGGCTTCAAAAGGAAGAGTCCAGCATTGACTCGAGAACTTCTACGCCGAGGCAGAGGTTGTTTTTCATATATGTGCGCGCGTGTGTATGTAATTTTCTTTTTTTGATCAGTGGATCACTGGACTGCACACTGACCCTCTCTGTCTTCAACCTCAACCCAACTTATGAAGTCCTGGATCGGACTTGGATCATGGACACTGCTTTACTCTTTTCCCAGGGGTTCTACTAAACTAGTGATCATAGATGTTAACTGTATGTATTGCGTGTCTGTAGTTTTTAGTTTTCTTTTCTTGTCCAAACACCATATCAATCATCTTAGCTGCCTTGTATGGGATATAGGAGATTAGGTTTGGCGCTAGAGCATGGGGTTGATTTTATGCTTACCAAATATGAATGAAACAACATTTCTTAGGATATCTTCTGCATTTCCTGTAATCATCTTCGTTTGATCTGACAAGTTTGAAACTCTTTCAGGTCTGTCAAGAAGGACCGCATCTCAAGCCAAAGCAAACGTAAGAGGCACAAACCTTCTCCAAAAAAAGGCAGACATCTTTCAATTGATATGTTCTTTGCCAAGAGCAATCAAAATTTCTAGGTTTGCATTTTGCATTTTCCCAATCATGTACATTTAGTTGCATAATTCTCTATATTATAGAAAAATTATACGTGTACAGTCGTTTGTACCAATCTTGGCAGTTGCTGACGGCAATTCCTTGTAATTATACAATTTAGTAAATTATTATCTGGTCCCAATGCTTTAATTAAATAATCAGTGAACTCATTTGAAGTAAAAAATAATAATTCAATAACCGAGTCCCTGTGCTTTCGTGTAGACCTTTGTTGATTTTTCAAAATATTTTAATTGTTCTTTATAAAATGTTCTTCAGTCTTGATCAAAATTTCATCTATCCCGCTAAATGTAAAATAACAAAATGCATTTAGATGAGGGTAATTTAGAAATTAAAAAAGAATTGACTCTGTTAACTTTCATCAAAAGAATATTATACATGAAATGGATGCAATTGTAATTCTGTTTCATGATTAAAACACATGTTTATATCCTAATTGTATGCTATGGTTAACTGATAAGAGCTTGAAATTAACGAGTTTATTTTTCCTGTGGATATTAAATATAATAATCATTGGAGATTTATATGGTGGTTAACTTTAGAGCTCGTAAGATTATCAAGGTACGTGTAAGTTGTTTCAGACACCAATGTTAATAAAAAAAATTTCCTCTTTCATTCTGCTCCGTGTCTAAACGACTGAGAAAAAAATGGAACCGACATCCATGACTCTTAACCTCCACATCTCTTTATCAAGTCCAGGAAGACAAGCAAGAACCCGCATCTCTTACTTAACCTCACCACCACTTTCCTGTTTATCATCTCCAGACCAGATGAAACCAACCAAAACCCTCTCCAGTTCTCTCAAAAAGAGCAACATTCTATACCGCGGGAATGATACTACCACCATAAAAAATATACCTATACTAACCATGAATGAAATATTGGCAGCATCGAAGGCCCAGAACCTCTACCTTAAGCTACAAACTCTAGAACCCCTTTTCAGAGTCACAGCCGAGAGTCTTGAAACTCAAAATGAGCCTGGGAGAGCTGAAGGGCATGGTTAAAAGGAAAGATTCATCATTTAGACGCAGTAAGATTGAAAAGAGAGACGATTGGCATGGAAAAATCCATCTTTGGCATTGGTTTGTTCATTGGAGCTGTTGCTATTAGGTATGGTTATGGTTGTGGTTGTAAGACTTCTGAATCGCATCAGATGAACCAAATAACTGAAAAATGAAGAAGTCTCAGCACCTGAGAAAGAGACTAAATGAAGCAAAGGTGATTAAATCTCACCAAAATGAAATTAGCATAGCAGAAAGCCTTGGTTCGGATATAAAAGAGAGATTTATAAAACAAAAAACTACAAAAATGCTGGGTTTTGTTGGCATTTGAGTTGTGTTTCATTCCTATTCTAATTGCATAGTGTTCTGCTGTCGGGGATGGAGTAGCTGCATCCAATACTTTATCCCCAAATGCAAGAACTTGAGATTAGATCCTCCATGATTTCACTTGAGATTCGTGGGTATGAACTGTTATCTTCTTTTGCACGGATGCCAAAAATGGCAGGCTGGTGACTGTTTATCTATCTGCATTTACGATCATTTCAGTAAGAAGCAGACAATTCATGCATGGAAACGGGAATTTAACATTTCTTTCCATGTTCACAAGGCCAGGTTTGGCAAAATACAACATTGAAGGATTAGTGTACGATAAATAAATAAGAAACCATTACAGTGAAGGAGGATTCATAACATACCACTCCAGTATTAGGAGAAGTTGAACAGCTAAAGACTTGGCGCGTTAAAATGTATTACATCTTATCATACAAAATGAATATAATTGAATTTTATGATGGATCATGGGCCTTTGAATAAAATGGGCCATGGTTTTGACTCTCGTCAATCCAATGGGCTTAATGCGTCTTGGTGTCTACGGCTGTTAAACATTGCCTTGACCATTTGGTTACTTCCGAGGGATGTACTGTTAGTTAGTTAGTTAGTTAGTTAGTTACCAGCTTTATAATAATACGGGTCGTCCATGGATTTCCGGGCCTATGTATATTTCCAATGATTTTAGGAATTTTATATAATAATTAATATTCGGGTGGTTAAAAAAATAAAAATAAGCCTTGTTTTTAAAAGCCTCTGTGGAAGATTTTGAAACCTTCCCCTCATACGCTCCCTGCTCTGCTCCTCCTGCGAATCAAACTATCTTCTTCTATCAAAACCATAAAACAATCTCTGTCACTCTCTCCATGGCACCAAAACGTCCTCCTCCCGTCGAAGACCCGCCCTCTGCTTCTATCTCCGAAGAGGAGGAGGAGGAGGAGGAGGAATCTTCCAGTGCTGCTGAAGACGAAGAGGAACATTCTGATGGTGAACAAAGTCAACCCTCTCCTCAACAGACACAAAACAAAACCCAAAACCCACCTCTCAAAATCACTGAAACCACCACTCAACAATCTGAATCTGATACTGATTCGGAGTCGGAATCCGAATCCGACCAGATTGTCAAGCCTATAACCTCTAAACCCATGGATCAGACCCCACCAAAGGCGGCATCAGCATCAACAGCATCCAAGAAATCCAGATCGAAACCTGCTACTCTGGAGAAAACAAGTGCTTTGAAGAGATGTAACGAGACTGATCGCGAAGACTCGAAACGGGCTAAGAACAAGGAATCCGAGAAGCCCGAGGATTCCAAAAAACAGCTCTTTCAAAGGCTGTGGACTGAGGATGATGAGATTGCACTGTTGCTAGGTATAATTGATTTTACTGAAAAGAAAGGTCATGACCCATCAAAGGATATGAATGCTTTTTATGATTTTATCAAGAAGTCTTTGCATTTTGATGTCTCTATGACTCAATTGAAGGATAAGATTTCTAGGTTAAAGAAGAAATTTGAGAATCACGTGAAAGGTAAAAAAGGTGAAAATAAGACTTTTAGTAAACCACATGATCAAAAGGGGTTTGATTTGTCAAAAAGTATTTGGGGCAGCGAAGGGAGTATTAAAGCTAATGGGAGCAAATATGAAAGTGGTAATACTCTTAATAATAATAATAAGACAGGGAATGGGAAGCAACTAGAAGCATCTAACCCTGAGTTGGGTATGGATGTGCGAGAAGAGGATAGAGTAGAAGTTGAGATGGGGAGAGGTTCAAGTGTAAAAAGTGTTTTGAAGTTTGATAGCAGTGTGAGTGTTGGAAGAATGGAGGATTATGTTGTGAGGATGGGACTGAATTTTGTGCATGGTACCGAGAAGGAGAAAATGGAAGAGGAGTGGAGGAAGTTGCATGTGGCTGAGTTAGAGCTGTTTTTGAAGCGGAATGAACTAATACGCGAACAAGCGAATTTAATGCTGGCAAGTTTTAAAACTGAAAAGGATTAGGGAGGCGCAGAAGGAACATGTTGGGGTGGGGTGAGGGTTATTGTCTAATTAAATGGTTTTGTTAGGAGTTACTTTTTGTTTAGGTTTCGTAATTAGCTTTAAATTTGCAATTTCTAGCTTCATAGATAGTGTTATCCATAGTACTCTTGTTTTGCTGAATTTTGTTTCAACCCTCATTTAGTGGATTTACTATGTTATATTTCTCATTTTTTTTCTTATTTTGATGTTGTTTTTGTTAATAATTGGTGGAATGTTTTCTAATTTTTGGAATCATAGTATGGTTAACATCAATAATATGATTATTTGATATTCATCCTTCATGATTTGGTATTGTTATTCTGCACCATTTTTTTAACATCCTTATTTGTATAGTTTATTGGGAAATAATGTGTTGTCACTATATTATTTGGTGGTTATGGGAAACTTATGAACGTACCTTGTATTTGCATCAAGAACTGGCACAAAAGTTTAATGTTTAAATTTATAAATTCAATGAAACATTCTGATGTAGTCAATCTATCCTTGTTCCAATCGCCTTCTAATAGGTATTGTTGAAATTAGATAATTGACTTGTTAAAAGTTTCTCGTAGAGTCAAAATAACCAGAATTTGTGTTGCCAGAACAAAGCATGCAGAAAATTCCAGCTCTTCTTTATTTGTCAATCCCTTCTATGCATGCCCTTTTGCAAGCGAAAACAATGCAATTCCATTGAAACAGGAAAGGGGGTGCACTCGGAAATCTCGGTTTTTCAACCAAATGAGAACACAGCTGGCATAATTTTTACTTAAGATAGTACAAGCAGAAAACCACTATAGTTGATTTTCTGAAGTACCAAGCCAAACAAAAAAAAGGCAGTTGATTTTCTTCTCCAAAGTGATGAATAAACATTTTCTTGTTGAGAATGGGATGGTGTCGATTCTGAAAGGAAATAGGTTTGATTGGTGTATGGAATTGAATGAGATATTTTCCTTGAATTATACTTAATAAGATCTTCTGTTTATAGTTTCTTGTGAGCAGTTGATAATTCTGAAAGCAGACAATGGAAAGGCCCACTTAAGCCGCCGGCACTAGCAGTTCTCGATATGGTAAAAGCAGCGAATCTTCATCGCCGTTCTTGCAGAGCACTGATTAATGATGGATCAGAATTCCGGACAACCCAACTAAAAAAATGGATAAACCTCTCACAGCACGAGAGAGAGACCTAATCTGATTGATGGAGTCTTGTCAAGGGCTTTGGGTTCGAATTCACCAATTATTGTCAAGGATGACTTGGGTTTGATTTTATGCTGCAGCGCAGTAACCACCTTCCCAAAACTATCAAACCTCGTCTTAATCGTAGTGAGGTCATCCACAATCCATGCTCCTCCAACTGCAAAAGCATTCTCCTTCCTTGAAAACGTCCTGCCGATCACTGCTGCTGCTGCGACTTTCCTCTCATGATCAAAATAATGGATATAAGATGCGCTTAGAAAATCACCCCTGTTTTCCCTGGAAAGTTCCAAATAAGAGTGGGTTGTTTAACTATGAATGTTCATTCATATTTTTCACCAGTGCAGGTAAATGAACTTACAATATGATCGACCCATCGCAATTCAGGTTTGTCAAGCTAATGCCTGCGTCGAGCATGGTAAATTGTCTGGAGCTAGTATTGTATGCTGTTACCATACCAAATCCAAGGTGTGGAGTACCAACTGTTGCAGAAAGCTGAATTAGAGGGGAGCGAAGCGCAGGAAATGTCATGGCTAAAGCAGCTTGTTCGTGGATGTATCGAGCCTCATGCCAAATTTGAAACTGCACAGGCAATGAACCAGAAGACAAGACGACTAAATTTCTCACTGAAAATGCGTTTGAACAATATGAGACACTGGCATAAAGGGCTTGATTCAATTGATTAGAGACAAAAGGAGAGAGTATAAAATGCAGATTGTTTGTTGGATCTGTGAGGGCTATCTTATTTCTACCATAATTGAAGGCATTGAAGCCTGTAAGCTGCATTTTACTTCAAAGATAGCTTCATTTGAATTGCCGGATTTTGAGATTAGATTATGGTTTTTCATTTATCTTGATTGAACCTTAACATGAGAACCAAACTCTAGGTAAAGCCCGAAAACCGTCCTTGCCTCTCCAGAGAAGACATCTGGAAATCTCAGCAAAACTGTGTTCCTCATGAATGACAATGTTCTGCTCATTGCGAGAGTTGTTGAAAGCTGTCATCATGCAAAAGACATCAGATAGGTAAATGCTGAAGTAAAAAAGCATAATCTAAGGCAAAAGGCAACAGCTAGCTGAGTAGCGATCCACAGACTCACCGGGAATCCCGGTTTAGCATCCACCTTAATAGTGGCATGAATATCCTCTCGTTTGTATTCTGCTGTAACACCTGCTTTTGGTTGTTCATCGAGTGTGGCGGCATACGGAATAAGAGTCTGAAGAAACGCATGCAATTGAGTTTTTCATCAGCAGCATTACAAATTTACAGGGATTGCAATCATACCGTGCCATCTAGAAAAAGAAGTGATTTCTCTCTTTCTTGCAGAATATTTGAAAACATGAAAGGGATTTGATAATAATAGTAAAAAATTCTTAAAAAAAAAACAGCAAAGAAATTGAATGTTGTTACTATGGTGGCAATCTACGCTTAAAAGAGTTCACACCATACCAGTCCATTATCACTGCCGGTCGAGATGCTAAAGTACTGATCCCTTCCGAAGCTTAGGAGGTCTGCAAGAAAATAATACAAATCATTAAGAAGTTTGCAGAAAAAGTACGCGTACTTGCTCAGAATTTAAAGAATGAAGAATACAAAAATGGAACGACGTCACAGAACCCTGGCAAGACAGAGAGATAGATAAAGAAACTTTTATGTTCGTTGCTTCTTGATTCAATATGAAGCTTCATTGGAGATTCTCAAGAAAGGAGAAGCACACAGAAAATCTCTGTTTAAAGTTGTAACTGAATTTCTTTAATCAGAGCGAATTGGACTTGAGAGAAAACAAGAAACAGATCAAGGAAGCTTGCGAACAATATGCATGGCATTAGAAAGTACCATATGCAGGCTTTCCAAAGTCGGCGAAGAGTCTAGGACCTCTGGTTTCTTTGCTTGCGCTTTCTTGATGATCAGAGCTGTTCATTTTGTGCTTTCAGTTTAGAGTGAAGGTAAGAGATTGCAGAAGGATTCTGTATGAACTTCTTGCTAAACAAGAAGCTCCTCGAGAAACAAATGTAACTAAAGTTTTGGCTGAACAAGTTCAATCTTCTTATACCCCCCCAAAAAACAAAGAGCGCAGCAATTATTTTCTTAATATAAAACTTTCTAAAATATTCAAGAAATAATATATATATATATATATATATATATATATATATATATATATATATATATATATATGGTATGTAACTGGCATTAAGAGTAACTAACTACATATCACCCAAGTTTCTGTAGGATATTAAATGTTTTATTTCACTGTTAAACTAGAAAGCTTACACCGTCAGGCTCTGCTTGTATTGTGAAGTATCAGCTTTGTTTGCCTTTCTTTCAAAGCACTAGCAGAGGGTAGTGAAATTGTAACCGGTGATATCTCAAAAAATCTAAGTAGCTTGAGAAGAAGGTTTATGTGTTAGACAATCGGTTAATCTTGGTTCTAGCAATTTGATCAGTTCTACCTTGCCAAAGTGACCGGTTGCTGGTGCTTAATACCTGCAGAGTATCCTCTTCTGTGAATTTAGAGACTCTTTCACACTTGAATAAGTATCTTTTGTAGAGAAAATGCAATGACATTTTAGAGGGAGATTCTGAAAATAAATATCATGAATAATGGAGATTGAAAACCTCTTTTTCTGTGGATCAAATGGTTCTTTATAGCTCATTCTTCTTACCCTTTGACGAAAAGGTCTTTTTTTCTCATTGCATTTAATCCTCTTATGTCAAAGAGATAAAATATATTTGACTCATTAGATGATTTTATTAGACTAAACATTTGTTTTGATTCGGTAGTTTCACCAATCTCATAAATGCTTGGGTTTAATGTTTGGTTAAGCCTAGGGATATTGGGTTATCACTCAACTTCTGGTTTCTTTAAATAAGGATCCAAGTAAAATAAAAATAAGAATAAGAATAGAACATGTTGACCCATCAGTAGCCCTCTAAGTCTTTCTGTATTTATTACACAAATATTTTAAGAGGTTATCGGCGATAAACGAGAGCTTTTTTACTTTATCCATAAGATTTGTTTGTCCCACATAGGTCTATTGGAATTCTTTGTGGCTAGGTGACTCATCTTTATTTGAATGAGATGTCTCTTGGGAAGCTAATCAGAGTCTCGCATTTCATGCAGTAGTTTAGTGGATTTTTAGAGACCTGTGATGACATGAAAAGTTTATCTAATGATGAGGGTAGGAATATGTTTCCTTTATAACCCTAATTGGTTTTTCCTCTAATTTTTATTTTACTTTTTATAATTTTTGAAAAACTACCATGTTGAAAACCTTAAACTATTTTAGTTCTAATCCAAGGAGACAAATTCATTTCTAGGTATTTCCATTACCAACTTCTTTGTTTTTATGCTTTAAACCAAAATTATAGACCTAAAAATAATAAGATATGTCTTTTAAAAAAAGGATGTTGTTGTCCTTAAATAGGAATTCAAGTTCCAACCTCAAACTTAAAGAAATGGCAAAGGTTAGGGGTCCATCAAACTGGGCTATAGAACTAAAAAGGGTGACATCATAATATCCACCTCTAGTAGGGAAAAAGTAGTTGTAAAACTCCTTCTCTTCTAATTAATGTCCTTAGAAGCTGCTACAATTTGGTTGGTTATATCAATGATGATAATGATATGTATTGGTTTTTCCTCTTTTCTAAAAAACCCACAAAGCCCTTAAGAGAACTTCATGTGGGAAGCCTATATATGTCAAGAAATGGAGGGGAGATAGTTAACAATGAGGTATAGGGAGCTAGTCAACCCCAACGACGAGAAACAACAAATTTAAGGTTGTTCTCATTAATAAAGGTTTTCTCCCCATGATTTAAATAATAAGCCTTGTATATGCATAGATGAGGAGAGAACATGTGTGGCACTAGCCTTGACTTTAACTTGGTATAAAGTTGATAATATAGCCAAAGGATATTATTAGGTTGCATTGGAAAGTATACATCTTCCTTATTCTTTTGTTTTTTGTTGCTAAGTTTATTAATGAATTCTCTTCTTTTTTATGCAAGACTAATAGTTGAAAGAGAATGGGAAATTTCAACGAGGTTTGTAAAGAAAGTTCATCAAGAAAGTCTTCATCTCTTGTCTTTGTTAAAGGCAGGATTGAAGAAGTGATGAAGGACTACCTCATCATTGTTGATGAACTCTATGTTTTTTAGGGCTATGTTCTTGAAAAAATAGTTGTAGGGCTATGTTTTTTTTTAAAAAATTGTTGTAGGAGTCAAAACTATTGCATAAAATAAAGTTAGTGGAAATCATACTCTCCTAGTCATGGATCAAGCATATTTGACTCTTTTTATAGAGATCGCAAGCATTGTTACCCACTTTAAGAGGAGAAGGGTCTCCACCCTTGTAGATTTTGGTGTTATAGTCTCGATTATAGAGGTTATTGTGATGGCATTTCCTCTGCCTCAATTTCCAACTTTGCTAATAGGGGTCATAGTAGTTGAGCCCTTTACTCGGGTTGTTCCTCATAGAGTTGAGTTCAAGGATGATTTCATCAATCTCGCTCATGGTCGAGCCACAAAATCCAACGTGTAGTCTAGTGTTCTAGTCACGACTATAAAGGTTATTGTGGTGACATGTTCTCTGCCTCAATTTCCAATTTTATCTACAAAGGCTACAACAAGTGAGCCCTCTACTTGGGTTATTATTGATAGAGTTGAGTCCATGGATGATTTTGCCAACCTTGCTCTATATCAAGCTTTAATTTGTTTACCCATTTTAACTAAGAATGAGAGATTACTTATGAAGGCTATAGTTGGTAGAAGGTTTGGTATTAAGGAGGTCGACCTTAAGGTGGTGAGACTGTTGAAAAAGATTCTTACCATCTTGTCAAACATCTCAATGATATCTTATGAGAGTTATAATCATCAATTGGTTTTAAAGTTAAATGACCTTTAATATAAAGAATCAACTCATTCACCTTTTTTATTAGTTTATTATTATTATCTGTAGCACTTGTTCTTAGTAGACTTTCATGATGTTTGCTCATTCCAAGAGTTGATAGGTGTCTTGAAGAAATCATATAAGAAAGGTCATCATTATAAATATGGTAAACTAGATTACCTTCAAGCGACTATAAGAGAGAGAAATTGTTGTGAATGCCAAATTGACAATTCTAAAGTTACTTATTTATCGTTGAAGAAAGAAATACAAGGTGTTGTTATTTAGTTAGGCCTCAATGACAAATTGCTTCAAGCTTCCTATAATCAAATGGATACCTTAAAGTTGGAGATCATTGAGGTGAAAACCACCCTAGATGGTCTAAAAAATGAGCTTCTCACTACTAGAAAAAAAAAGCCTAAATTCCTTAAGCTCAATTAGAGGCTTTAAGGAACTCTTCTGGGGAGTTCCAAGAATGTTTGAGGGTCTGCAACTTTGACCGAGATAGTTAGAGAGAAGATGTTTCTTACCATGTCTAATGTGCATCTCTTCAGTCAATCAAGTGGAATGCATGTCGTTTTCAGTGTCATATTTCATCTAATCATAGTTTTTCAGTGTCATATTTCATCTAATCATAGTGACTGACTTTGCGAATGTGTTCCCAATCAAGGTTTTAGGCTAGATATTTAATATTTTTGAGTCTCTCCTTATTATTGTAAACAATCTTGGTCTTAAAAAGTTTATTCGTGTAACATTTATCTTTTAATTTATAAAATTTTGATTATCTTTTTTTTTATGTGTATAGATTTAATGCCCATAGTAAACATTCCATGTAAGGTTCACAACCTTAAAAAAATAGAAATTTTATATGGCTTTAACGTGTATAAATGGGAAGGAGCTAAGATAATTCCCTAAACAATTGATGCAGGTCCAACACCTATATTAAAAATTCCATGTAAGGTCAACAAACCCTTAGAAGATAGTTAAAATTCATATAGGTCCAGTACCCACACTTAATAAAACATTTATCAAATTTGAGTTTTGTTTTATCTTAATTAAGATTTAAATGGGATCTTCCCTTTGCTTGAAACCAAGAGGACTTGGTTTCAAGTACATTTATGTCAATCCATATAAATTTGTAATGGATTGCCAAAAAGCATTTAGGCAAAAGGTGGAGATTGATTTTGTTATTCTTTATGAGGTAGTCTAACCTATCCTCAGAGAAATGTGTCATTGTACTAGAGAAGCCAAGTCAATTCCTTTCAAGGTAAATTATGCAATCACACTAAAAAGATTAAATACACTATAACCTTGAAAGGTTATGGGGTTATTGCCCTAGTGAGATGTTGTATCAATCTTATCCTTAGAGAGTTGTGCAATTGACTAAATAGGCTTTAATTCCATCCCTTTAAAGGGAAATTGTGTGATCACATTAAATAAACTAAATTGTTCAATTCCAAGGTAAATTATACATTTGCACTAATAAGATATAGTTCAGCTCACCTTTGGAAGGTTGTGAGGTTGTTGCACTAGAGAAATGTTGTCTCTACCACATCCTTATAAAGTTGTGGATTCGTATTAGAAAGACTTTAGATTCATCCCTTCCAAGATAAATTATACATTCACACTAGGAAGACTTGATCTATCTCATCCTTGAAAGGTTATGAAGTTGTTACCCTAGAGAGATGTCATATCAATGTCATCCTTGAAGAGTTATGCAATCTTATTAGGGAGACTTCAGATTTATCCCTTTTAAGGTAAATTATACAATCACACTAGACTAAGTTGATTTCTTACAAGGTAAATTATGCATTCACAATAAAAAGATTAAGTCAATCCTATCCTTGGAAGGTTTGGAAAGCTATTTGTTTGTATTTTTGGAATGTTTTGACTTAATGGACTGCATAATCAAGTAACAAAAGCAGTGACTTGAATCCAAAAGCATTGACAAACGACCCGTCAAACGACACAGATAGTTCAGACTGGCAGCTGAAGTGATTTTGTATGTGGATACATTATCATTGGAACTGACCAGAAATTAAGTATGTTTTGGATGGGGTAAGTGATAAAATCAGTATATCTTTAGGTCATTTTTACAGAACCATGAGAAGGTAATGATGGATCAAAGTTGTATCAATTTCGAGAACCATTCAGAGCACAAGAAAAAGCTAATCCAATTCCAGGAATCTTGTTAAAGGATTTCGTGTCAAATTCACTAGTAATTGTTAAGCATGACTTTGATTTGATTCCATATTGCAGAAGCATCATAATCTTTCCACGATCATCCAGCCTTGCCTTAACTGTAGTTATATTGTCCATAATCCATGATCCTCCAACTGTCAAAGCATTCTCTTTTTTCGAAAACCTGTGAGAGATCACTGCCGCAGCTGCAACCTTTTTCTTGTGATCGAAGTAATGGATATATGATGCCCTTAGAAAGTCACCCTTGTTTCCCCTGAATAGTTTAGAGAACAAATTGTCTTAAAATCACCTCCGATACATGGCGGGAAGGCATTCATAGTGATGAAAGACAGCAGCCACAAGCAGTAATCAATCTGATTATTAGCATAGTTTATCTTACCATGTGTTGTGAGTTTAACTAGGAACATAATTTTCACCAGTGCAGGTAAAATGACTTACAAAGTAATTGATGCATCATAATTCGGCTTTGTCATGCTAAAGCCTGCGTCAAACTCACGAAATTGCCTAGAAGCAATCTCATACTTTGTCTGTACACCAAATGCAAGGCTTGAAGTCCCAGCAGATGCAGAAAGCTGAATTTTAGAGGTGTGGTGCAGAGGAAAAGACATGGCTAAAGCAGCATATTTGTGGAAGTACTGAGCTTGTAGCTGAAATGAAAACAAGAAAGTATAGTTTTTTTTGTGGTAATAAGGAAGATTTGTTTTTCAAATGCATTCAATCAAAAAGAAAATAGCGTAAAGAAAAGAGTTTGGTTGAGCATTGAAAACATAAAAGGAACAAACAATCATCTCAATTGCAGATAGTCCAGGTTGACTTTGCATTTGCAGATAAAGTTGATCCATCCTAAATGCAAGATCTTGATATATATTATATCCTACATGGTTTTCTGGAAATGAAACGTTGTTATCATCTTTTTTGTGTTTTAAAACTTGCCCTATAAATATTTTAGGGCAAAACAGGAGGTAAAACATGAATTGTTTGTTTAATTTGCATTAATGATCTCAACATAGGGCAATCCATGCATGGAAATTAGCAAGCTGCAATCAGGGAGCGGGGGAGGTGGGAATCATACTGTAATAATATGATGAAAACTTAACAAGAGAACCTTACTCAAGTATAGAACAAAACATACCGTGCTAGAATCGTAATTTGGCAATTTCAGTGAAGCACAAGTATTCAGGGACGGAAGGAACTTTCTGCTTAATGTTAGAGTTGTTGAGATCTGCCATGACCCAGAGGACATCATCAGATGCTTCAATTCATGGATGTAATTAGAGTATAAATCACTCTATGAATGTAAATATTTCTTTCATAAATTATTGAGTTTACTTTACACTCAAGTTGTTTTAATTATTTAGCTATTTATTCAGTTGAACTATTGTTTTGTGTGGAATTGAATTTAATAATATTGATACTCTTTAATACAGACGAGCCATGCACCCGCGCTCTGCCGCGGAGACTAATTTTTTTTTTTCATTTTAGATTTATTTTCAATCCTTTGATTTTTTTGAGATAGTTTTTATTTTTTTGTTTGTATCTATGTACTTCTGCTCTTAGTTTAGATTTATATATAAATAAAAAGAATAATCAGAAAAAAACAAAGGGAAGAAAAACACTATAACAAAAACAGCTGTAACAATACACAGTGTAATGTGTGAGGAACTACAGTGTTGTCCCTACACTCTTTGTATGTATGATAAAAAAATCAAAAAAAAAAAAAAAGATGAAGAAAGAAAAAAAATCTAAAATCATTATTATTATTGTGTAAATAATGGAAAAACAAAGTTATATCAAAGAATAAAAAAAACCTCAAACTCTAAAAAAAGAGCAATCAATAAAATATAATAAATGATAAAAATAGATCAATATTATTAGTTAAAAAAATAACTTTATTTTTCATTAAATATTATTATAACTACTATAGCTAAAACTATTAAAATTATAAAAGTACTTCAAGAAATAAGAGAAACCAAAAACTTTAAAAAAAGATGATGAAAGAAAAAAATCTAAAATTATTGCTATTACTGTGTAAATAATGGAAAGAATAAAATTATATCAAAGAATAAAAAAGTCTCAAACTCTAAAAAAAGAGCAAAAAATAAAATATAATAAATGATTAAAATAGATTAATATTATTAGTTAAAAAAATAACTTTAGTTTTCATTAAATATTATTATAACCACTATTGCCAAAACAATTAAGTTTATTAAATTATTTCAAGAATAAGAAAAACCAAAACTTTTAAAAAAGATGAAGAAAGAAAGAAAATCTAAAATTATTACTATTATTGTGTAAATAATGGGGGGGGGGGGGGGGGGGGAATTATATCAAAGAATTAAAAAACCTAAAACTCTTAAAAAAGAGCAAAAACTAAAATATAATAAATGATAAAAATAAATTAATATTGTTAGTTAAAAAAAATAACTTTAGTTTTTATTAAAAAAAACAATTAAAAAAATAATAGAAAGGACAAAGAAAAAAATAAAAAATATTAATTTTCCAATGATAAAAAGAAAACAATATAAATTCAAGAACAATTTTTTACAAAAAAAATACTGGCTAAAAAAAGGAGGAAATAATAAAAACTAAAAATAGAGGCAATTGAAGAATTTTTATATAATTAATTTGACTTGAAGGATTCAATTGAAATAACTCAAAACTTATATGTCAGAAATAAGGACCAGAACGCACAATTGAAAACAAAGGGACCACTGTGAAATAATCATAAACAAAGGGGATTTATGTGTAATTTATTATTCAGGAGAGAGAAATGCACCGAACCTCTTTCATACGACCATCGTCACCTATAGAGCCATTGTCCGATGACACGCTCCCCACCGCAAGACAGTAGACATGGAGGCGCATCCGGAGATAGGCCGGACGAACATTTTTGATGACCTATAGACACCGCACGCGCCGTCGCATAGGAGCGTGCGGTCAAAAAGCTTCGGCGCGTCAGGGGACGCGCCACACAGAAATCTGAATTAAATATTTAAAAAGAAAGGCTAATTACGGTAGGACCCCTGACTCTATTTCATCTATTTTGTCTTTAGCGGGGCTATATGCGTAGTTACATATTTTTCAAAAAATTGAAAACCTGAAAATAGCCCTCCAGTCTAGCCCTCCATTTTGTCTTATTAGGGGTTAAAACCGGTTGTGCACTGTTCACATAAAATGGGTAATTATCAGGACACACCCGCTGGCTTTTATTGTATTTTATCTTATTTGTGGGCATTTTGGTTATTACACTGTGCACGAAAATAGAAAAAACAAAAATACCCCTGACGCCAGCGTTTAAACGAAGGCGCATCGAGGGGTAAAATAGTCATTTCACTGTTCGTATCCACAGTAAAATGTGAGTGTTGCTACAGTGGAAACGCTACACGGTTTAGCTTTTTCTTTAATTTGAAATTATACGTGTAGATCTAAGACTAAATATAGAGTTCAGACCAATCAACTTAAGACTTCAATTCTAAGCTACAAAATCTTCTTAATTGAGGCAGACTGAAAAAAATCTACATTAAACACCAGTAACCTTGCTTTAATACAGAACAAAACAGTACATACCATGTTAGAATCGTTTGACAATTTCAGAGAAGCAGAAGTATCCAAGGAGGGCAGGAGTTTTTTGCTTAATGTTAGAGTTGTTGAAATCTGTCATGATACAGAGGACATCATCAGCTACAAGAAACAACAGTTGACAACCTAGTAAATGTTCACTGGGTTTTATTTTCCACTCAAAACGGAAAATCTACTCACTGGTGATTTTGAATCAGCTTCAACATCAATGATGACATCCTTGTATTTGTGCTGTGCTGCAACAATTGCAGTTGGGATCCGCCCGCGTTTGACAGCATGTGAAGTAAGTTTCTGCAGAATGCAACACAACCAATTCAGGGTTCAGTAAAATTACAGGGTTAGGATCAAATAAGAAGGGAGTTCTTTCTTCTTCTTTAGCCATTGAGAAAGAATGAAAAAAATCAGATAAAAAAAGAAACAGTAGGACTCTGCCGTAGCAAAATTCAAATCCTACCACTCCATTAGTACTGCAAGTGGAGATGCTGAATTTAAGATCCTTACTGTAGCCTGCTGCCACCAAGTCTGCATGGAAAATGCATCAAAAATTTGTAAAAAAAGAATTGGATAGATTTCAATAGAGAACTGACAGCAGCCCCCAGTACCAAAAAAATCAGATTCAATCAGAAAACAACTAGTCATTCTTGTAGAGAGTGTCTTGAATTAAGTGGCTCTTGATCAATTGACCTCGAGTTGTGAGGGGGGAGCAATCGAGCAGAAAAAACAGCACAGCACAGCCTACAAGACTAACAAGAGGCATGAGATTAAATAGACCTCGTGGTTTCTTGCCGAAGTTGGAGAAAAGTAGAGGGGCTTGAGGTACTCTGCTGGTTTTGCTGCCGCCGGCGTTTTTCCCCCTCTGTTTCCGATGTTTCGAGTTGCTCATCCCTGTATGCGGACAGAGTCGCTGCGTGAGTCAACGAGGTCCATATCATAGATGCATGATTCACATGGTATAAAAACACCATCTCGATATTAAAATATTTAATTCCTCTGAAATATCTTTTGATTTTTTATTAACTTCTTGTATAGAAATTTTAATACAGTTTTTTTAATATAATTAGCTTCCATTAAATTTGCTCTTGCAATTTCAATTCTAATTATTCATATATGGCTAATTATTGCTATTAATATTTCCTTTTATATAGTTCTCAGTTTTCCTTTTAACATTTCTATAATTTCTTGTTTGACTTCCTTACTCCATTATGACCGTACAAGTTATCGCGACCATGTAGTCAATTGTTAATTGTGGTAGTTTTCTATTTTATTGGAAGGAGTTTAATCTTTCTCAAATCAATAAATAAAAAGAAAATTAATTAGTTTTGCTCTAAATTTATATATATATATATATATATAATTGTATAACAATTTTTATATTGTTCATGGAAGTTGGTTAAATATTTTTATATAATAAGCTAGTTTTATAGAGATAACACTCATAAAAATACTAATATTTTAATATCTATGAACTCTAAGTCAATGTTATCTTTACAAAATTGATTGTATTAATTTCACTCAAGTCAAATAAACTTTTTTATATTAACAAGATAAGTTTTAATAAAATTAAAATATATTTTCATTAAAATTGACGCGTCCAATAAAATCAATATTAATCAAGTCTTGTTTTTTAATAAGAACAATGAACAGTTAAGATTATAAAAGCAAGTCAACTTCATAGTTGTAATAACCAAGATCACTTATCACTTTTAATGGTATTCTGTACAACTTATCTAGTGGGGACATCCACAAAGTATTTCTCTATTGACTCTACTTAACTAATTTTTCTCCATGTTATTGGTTTGCGGTTTTATTGATTTTGTTTGGGTGTGTCGATGTCATTATCTAATAAGAGGTGAATCTAGCAAACCATCTAGTAGATAGTACAGTTATAAGAGTTTGGAACTATGAAGTTTGTTTCTCATGTGGTCTAAAGTCTGAGCCCTATGGTTGCTAATATGATAGTCATTGGAGGCTTACATGGTCGTTAACTTCAGGACCCGTGAGATTAATCGAGGTGCGCGCAAGCTGACCGAGACGCCCACAATGATAAAAAAAAGAAGATGAATTCAACACAATATAGATACTAAGTTAAAAAAAGCAGGGTTTTACAGTAAATGGGTCTCTAGATAGAAGAGGAACAAAACTTTAGGTTTTATTTTATTTCTAGGTTTGTGAGTTCGGCCTGCATCACCACAACCTAGTAGGGATTTTGATAACTGTGCACATAGGTGGTAGGCTCGACCGAGTGAGAGATATAAGAAACAAAATGATGTTGAGTTTGTAAGTTGTTGTTTATTATTATTGTAGAGCATGACAATGATCTGATTATACTCCTTGATAGTGAACATAAGATCGTCAAAAGTTTTAGTCCTAGTGGTTGCAGCAGAGTTGACAACTTTGATATTGTTGATTGTCGATCTCTTGTTCTTGGGTTTCATGTTCTTACTATGCCATTTTTGTTCTTCTGAAAATCAAATAAGGTGGTAGCAATGGTCCACCAAGTGTCTGTCTCCATCACAGTGAGTACATTTATGTGACTTACATGAAGATGTATTGGAGGGTTGCTTGTTGAATGACAACGGCCCCTCGGGTTAGTTGCACCTGTATTGGGTAAGAGTTCATCCTCATATCTCGGTGACTGGCCACATCCATTCATATTAGAGAATAAGGTCATGAACTCGGCATATGTTAGAGAATGAACTCATCATCAAAATCAAGCCTCGTATAGTCGAGTAAGAGTCATTCAATCTCATTAGAAATTGCATAACTCTTTCTCTTTTTTCTTGTTCAGCGAGTCCTTTCATGGTAGGAATTATAACCCATCCTACAATTATGACATCATTTTTTTTTAATGTTGGTGCTCTCCTATTCAAGCATTTAGAGTGTTGGATTGTAGTTCATTGCTCATATGATTTGTTTTTCTTTGTAAAACAAACAGTTGACTACCAATTTAATTAACACTTTAATAATGTTATATGCTTAAATTCATTCCTCAAATGCAAACACTCAAAATTTAATTGTTGTGTTAATGCCTCATTATGTCTCGTATCGTTTTGAGCGCATTTTAGAGACGTTTATTGACCTTGTCATTGTTGTTATACCTTTTATTTCTTACAAATGCCTTAAAATTGACATCCAACAAATTATTGTCATAAAAGCTTGTTACGGTCTCTCTTTTTTCTTAATCGTAGTGACTATATGGGAGTGGAGTTGGAGTTGCTTTTAAAAATGATTTTCGTTCAAAAATATATCAAAATGATTTTTTTTATTTTATAAAAATCATTTTTGATATCAGCACATGAAAATGATCTAAAAACACTAAAAAAATTAATTTTAAATAATTTTTTTTCAAAAAAAAAATTTTGAAACGCAATGGTAAAAAGGGCCTTAGAGCAACTCCAATGAGTATGCTAAAAATAAAATAATTTTATTTTAGCTCTCCAATGCATGTTTTACATGCTTCAAGAGGAGTGCTAAACAAAATATCAAAATATCTTCTCTCAAAAATAGTATTCCTCCAGGAAAGTTAAAACCAACAAAATAAGGTAAAAAAAAAAACCCTATTAAATGCAATCATGTAAAAAAAACATCAAACTTCTTAAAAGAAAATAAATCATTTAATTCTTCTACTCCAATACAGCTGGTTTTTTCAAACAGCTTTTTTTCTAATGGAGTATTCATAGTAAAAAAATCATATTTATATAATTTAAAATGTGATTTCATCAACTTGGATCTTTAAAATAGTATGTCCTTGGAAACACTCGGAAGAGGATTTGAACTCAAGATCCTTGGAGAAAGTTCAGAACCGCTGGGGGTGCACATCAACAAGGACAAGAATTTCATGTTAGGTCATTTATTAAAATTGTGGTGAAAAACATTTGGTAATTTCTTGTCTTGATTTTGAAATAGCAGTGTGATACGATTGAGCAAGAGTGAAGCCAGGCTATAATTGATGCTCCAATTTCAGTCCAAACACGTTGAACCTGACCCGACCATGACCCCTCAAGACTCATACGCAGGTTTTGAATCGTGAAGCTGCATCCGGCAGGTCACCGCGGGGTTCATGAATGGAATCAACATGATCGTTTCCATGGACTTGTGGTGATTCTAATATTCGGACTCGAGATGTCTCTAAATGTGTTGCAAGATTTCTCATACACAGTATGCAAGTGATTTGATCATATTTTTAATAATACCAAGAAAAGTCATCAAAAAACTCAAAAGTGCAACTAGATCTTTATCCATGCTCGGCCTACTTCTGAAAATAAATTCCACAAACAAAGTGACTATAACCTCGACTACCTCCTTCATCTACGTGAAACAAGGTCTTCGATATCAGTCACACCTGAATTTTTAGGCTTCTCGTCCAGTGAGTTGACCACCAGCTGACCACAAGCGCCACTTATATCCTGGCCCATTTGCCTACGAACTGTTGTCCGGATGTTATTTACACCTCTAAGAATTTTCTGGAATGTCAACACTTTTTCTTCGCTACTGGTTCTGAATTGACTCAGATTACCAATTGGATTGAAAGGTATCAAATTCACTACCTGCTTGGAAAGTTAAAAGTCGAATGAGAAGAGTTCAGCCTACCTAATCTTTCATTGTCATTCATCATACCTTAAAATCATTAAGGTATGTCTACAGTTGGAAATTTAGGTTCATAAACAACATAATGAAGCTCATACACTAACCCTGCCAGTCATTATCAGCAGAACAAAATTAAAAAGTTAAAACAACTTTTTTGGTGTGTTCCATCCTGTGAGAGTTTCTTTTCTTCAAGAGAGAAATTCAAATACTATGATTTGAGTAACAGTTATAAACTTGCTTAAATTCCTCAATCAAGTGATCTAGAAAGTTCTTGTGATTGTGACTGGTTCCAGGTGTTTTGGTTCTCCATCATCAACATGTTTTTCTAACTCGTAGTAAACTCCCAGTCAATGGGAAAAAAATAGGATGTGATAAAAAAATGGGATGTGAATCTGTAACCAATAGAAAGGTAGGTTTTGTGAAGTGACATCAAAACTATCACGATCCATGAATGGAAAAAAAAAAAAAAAAAGGACAAGTAGTTATGAGCAAATAGAAGAATATGCAGATGCTCATTGGGTGCAAGTCAGTAGAAATTTCTTTCTTTTGAGATAATAATCAAAATTAAATTGGTTCGCATGATGAAAAGCTGCTCTTCGATAATTAAGACTTGCTCCCTATTCTGCAAGTACAGTTTTTTTAATGTCTTAAAAGATTTTGACACTCGGTGATGCAGTCCTAGCTATGACATCAAAGTGTCCATTGGGTCTATTCTAGGCTTAAAACCAAATGGATCCAGGAGGAATTCAATGAGCTAAAGTCTTGGATTAAAAAAGTTCAAATCTATCAGTTTGGACCTTTTTGTCTACTTTTCGGGTCGGATCTGAAGCTACAGGAGGAGTTTGGATGCGATTCCAATTGGGTTGAAAAGTAGATATTTAAATCTTTCCAATTATATATGGTAGACCCGCTAATTTATTCAGAAAAAAGAGAGCAATGTGCTTGAAGTTAAGCCTAGAATCTACCAATAAAGTACAAAAAAAAACATTGTTTTCTTGAGAATTATGGATTTCATTCACTACAAGAAGTACTTAATGTTATTGGGAACTTATATGTCACTCTTTGACTTGCTTATTTTACAAGAATTTCATATCAAACAAGAAGAATTAATTAGTCAAAAATTAATTCTTATTTTACAAGGCATCATGTTTTTATTCAACAATTATTTCACTTGGGTATTTTTCACTATCATATGCGGCAAAGGTGAAAAATAATTTGACTATTTGTTTTTTTATTTTTTTTATTATTATTATTATTATTATAAACATTATTTTAATTAGTTTTAGTTTTATTTAAATCAGGTGCATGTCTAACCTATTAGTTTAAAGGTTTACAAATAAATACCCGTGTAAGGACTTTTATTCAGTTTATGAAGTTTTCTCTAAAGTTGTCACATGTGTTCTTTGTTTATCTTTGTATAGTTGAGTAATTATCATACTAAGTTCTTCATTGAACTACTCAAATCTATCGAAGGATTGATCAATCTTCATGGCTTTTTCTATACTTCTCATTCGTGTCTCAATACAAGCATAGGATGAGGTGGTCTTTTTTAGTCTTGGTTCTTCATGACAATGTTATGATGGGTCAAACTAAATTCAAACTTGATCTTAACTTTCTTGGGAGGAAACCAATTTGTATATAGGTTCATGGATTCTTATATCCAGAAGATTCGCATCAGTTTGGTATCAGAGCACGAATAATTTAAGGTTATCTCTCTTTAATTTCATTGTTATAGGTAATTCTAGGATTTTCTTTAGAACTTGTCATCTAGAGTGTGTTTTCTTATTTTCCCTGATTTCTTTCTCTCTAAGGTTTCGGCTAATACTAAAAAAAGATTGATTCTTAATTAATCTTGGTTGCGTTCAATTTTAAAAAACAAAATGATTTTGATAGGGAAAAGTCTTGAAGTTGCCAAAAAATTGCATACAAAACAACAATTTGCATTCATCTCACAATCTTGAAAGGATTATTGGAGAAGAAATTCAGAAATTTTGATCTTGCATGAACTAGGGTTTAGCAAAAATTTGTCTTGAAAATCCTTGGTGATCTGGATTGATTTTGATTGCTTGCAAATTTAGGTAGAATAAAATTTTTGCTATTAGATTTATGGTTTAATTCTATTAGATTTTATATACTTATTGATGAAAGGGTTAGATTTGATGACAAGAGAATAACATAGGTGATGAAAGCATTGCATAAGAAGGTACAACAACATGTTGAGAAAAAGAATAAGTACACATTTCATGCAAACAAAAGATGAAAAAAATGTTGTCTTTGAACTAGGAGATCAAGTGGATGCATATGCACAAAGAGAGGTTTCCTGGACATAGAAAATCAAGGTTGTTGCTTGGAGATTATGGTCCATTTAGATTCCTTAAAGGAGTCAATGCCTACAAAGTGGATTTACAAGGTGAGTGAATGTTTGTGCAAAAAAATTATCCTTCGTTGTTTGATGTAGGTGATGATTAAAAGTTGAATATTTTTTAAGAGAGAGAAGATGAAGTGATCCTAACTACAACATCAAAAGATTCATTAAAAGTGTTCATTGGATCTATTCTAAGATCTAAAACAAAGCAGATCCAAAGAGAGTTCTATGGGCTACATCAATAGGCTTGAGTTAAATAGATTCAAATTGTCAATCATAACCTTTGTCTACTTTTCAAGTCATCTAAAGCTACAGGGGGGGTTTGGATGTGATTCCTATTGGGTTGGAAACTAGATACCTATAGTTTTCCAATTATATATGGTAGGCTTGTTAATTTATCCAGAAAAGAGATAACAATGTGCTTGAAGTTGAGCCTAGGATATGCCAGCAAAGTATGAACATAAAAAAGACATTGTTTTCTTAAGAGTTATGGATTTCATTCCTTAATCTGATTTTTATTTATTTTAATTATTTTAACTTTATTTAAATTAGGTGCATGTCTGACCTATTAGTTTAAGGGTTTGCAAATAAATACTCTTGTGTAAGAATTTTAATTCAACTTATGAAATTCTTTTAAGTTGTCACATATTGTTTGGTTGAGTGATTCTCATCCTAAATTTTTCATTGAACTACTCTAACTTATCAAAGAATTGACCAATCTTCGTGGTTTTTTCTATACTTCTTATTCTTGCTTCTTTAGGACATGGATCAAACTCAAATCTCATCTTAGCTTTCGTGGAAGGAAATCAATATGTTTGTGCGTTCACGGATCCTTATATCCTTAGGGTTTGCATCCCTTGGCAAGCAACTAAACCGAATCTCAAGCCTTGTTATAGAGTTCCACACTTAGCAACCATTACATATAAAGTTTTTGTGCTTAAACTAAATTTAAATTTAAAAGCTCACCACATCAAATGTCTCAAGCAATTTGCATAGCTGGTGGGCATGGTGCTCTTCATCATTCACCCCATCAAGCATTATGTACTCAATAAAAATCTTCTGCTTACTGAAAATTAAAAGACCAACTGTGAGATGAAGTTGCAAAGACATGTAATTTAGAAATGAATTACAGAAACATAAGACTAGTCAAGTTTTGCCTGTTCTTTTGATATACTTGCAGAGCATCCATGAGTTTTTCCAAAGGGAAAGCCCGAGCTGCAGGCATTATCTGACAGCGAACATCTTGAACTGGTGCATGTAGGGACACTGCCAGGTTCAAACCAGGTAGATCTTTATGAAGCTTGTTGATGGCGTGAATTATTCCAACCTACAGAAGATTAGATTGAACCGGTATGCTTGTAAGTCAAGTTTTCCTGCATTCAATAAAACAGTTTAAAAATTTCAACCTACCTACGTATTTCTCCTTAGGAACAGTTTGAGTTCAATAGACTATGAAACCCATGTCAGATATATCAAAGAAAAGTGGAAGATATAAAAACAGACAATAAAAAATAACAGTAGAAAGAATCTTGCCTACTACATATGATGTCCTCACAACATTCCATTTCCAAAATTACAAACTGTGTGCTTCACCAGACCATAAAACATCCCATTTACTAAATTAAAAATCAACCCATATGCACAAAATTGCATTTTCATATATTTATATGTTAAGGGTAAATCACAAAGCTTAACCACCCAAGATTCTTCAATTGCAAGTTATGAGAAGGCCAAGAGAAGGAAATAACAAAGATGAAGATGACAAAACAACAATGATGAGGTAAAAGAAAAAAATGTGTAGATTTAGTTAAGAACTTATGGATTTCATCAAATCTCAAAACCTAGAACATTGTAAATGTTACAGGCTTGATGATATGTGATAATTGAGAATGAGATCCAGAAAAGTGCGGGCGACGAGGGCCCACTCTTTAAAATTCTACTACAAGTAGATGTGACAAGAAATTCATCTAGGAGAGAGCAGGGCAATGATTTAGTAAATCAACAGCTATGGAGCGAGGAGTGAGGGAACAAAATGGACAAACAGAAACAATGCCAGTGCACTTACTGTTGATACAGTTATTCTCCTTGGAGATAACTGAAACGGAGCTCCTGACATAGCGCGTACTGCTTCCACCACGGCAGAGTAGTTATTCAGTGGTTCCCCCATGCCCTAGTCACATAACAGAAAATAAAGAATTTACTCAATTTCAAAACTCATTTTGGACAAATAAAAAGGCTGGGAAAATGGCTAAGTGCTGACCATAAAAACAACATTCCGTATTTGTGATAAACAAGAGGCATGGACTAATTGCTCAACAATTTCTCCCGACGACAGATTGTTTTTAAATCCCATACTTCCAGTTGCACAAAATTTGCAACCCATCTTACATCCAACCTGCAATAGAAGGAGAAGAGGTTAAAACTTATGTTGTGCATAAGCAGCACCTAAATGCATAAACCAACAAGAGCAAGGAGACACAAGAAATCAAAGGTGAAGGAAAACATCCTACAGGTTAAAATTAAGGACATGAGATGGCCAAAATTATCATTTTTCAAACATAAGCCAGGCTTCATCTTAAGTTGCAATCAATGCACTGAAATAAAAATGAACAATAACTCGGATTTTCTACTTTCCCTAAGAAAAAAAACAAAAACCAAAGTTGTGCAAGGCTATTGAAAACTTGTCTGGTCAAAAAAGCTTCAAATTGGTTCAAGTCGCACATATCCATGCAAAAAAATGCTGCAGCTTTGCAGAGCTACATTTATATATATAAAAGGATACAGCATTCATACCTGAGATGATACGCACAAAGTCGATCTTGGACCACCAGGACGGGGTTTCCCGCCATATTTCCCCAACCGGCTGTCATACCTCATAATCACCGCCTCCACAAATGCTCCATTCTAATGATTAATCATCATAATGTAAACCCAGATCAAGAAAGACCAAAACACACACACACATACACAAGCACTCAATTTCAAACCTAAAAGTCCTCTTAATTTATCTTTTCAGTAAAACAAAATATCATCAGAGTTACAATGAAGCTAAAGAAGTAAGTAGAGTAGTACCTGGAGCTTAACGAGAAGTTTGGTGGTGACCCCGTCATTAGAGTTTATAACAGAGTCAACACTAGAAGTGAAAGTTTTGAACTTGGAACGCAAAAGTGAGTATGCAGCTGAGGGTAAATCGGGTATTTCACCCCATTCACAATTAGGGTTCTTAATCACATACCTTAAACAATCCAAAAAAAAACATCAAGTCCATCCCAAAAAAAACATCAAGAGACATTAATTTAAAAAAAAAAAAATACAGCGTTGTTGTAATTACTTACTTCCAAATAAAGGGAATGAAGTGAGTGTTGATGCCTGCTTTCTCGAACTCTGCCCTTACATCTGGAACGTCGAAAATCGATCCAACGCCCATAGTACTAACAGTTCAGCCCTTCGATTTTCTCTGCCGGAGCTTTCTTTCTTTCTTCTCTCTGTCAGCTCTGTCTCGCTTCCTGGTTCTGGTGATGTCTTCGACACAAAACATGCTTCCTGGTTCAACCCGATGTCGTTTCTATCCGTTAGTTAAATGAAATTCATCACACTCCCTTCTTTAAACGACGTGTATTGTGAACTGTGATGCACTTGGGGTAATGGATGGACGCATGGGCCAACCATCGCAGCCCACCTCCGAAGTAACCATAGGCTTTAAGAAATCAAAATCGTAATTCCTTTTGAATGTTATTAAACTTTACCTCGAACCGCAAAACCAACCCAGTAGTTTATTGATCTAGAAATTAATAAGACTTGGATTTCAAATTAAATTAGATATTCCAGTTAAATCTAGGGTTGATTTTAAAAAAATAATATGATTTTAACTTTAAAAAAATCTTAAAATAATATTATTTTGGATTGATCTGATTCAACACGTCTAATTCATAATCAAAACTTTAAGTGATGTTTAATATTTTTGATATCATGTACATGATAGAAAAAATATATAATAAATTAGATGTTGCTCGAACATCTATAAAATTAATAAAGAATAAAACAGTTTATATCTTAAAAATATTTTTGATAATGAGGTTTCAATAAAAAATATATATAGTGTAGGTTTGAGTTAAGCTCATAGGCTTGTTTTGAACCCTTAAGGTTTGGTTTGACATTGATCCAATCCAACATATTTTGACAATCAAGCTTGTTTTAGGCTTGATTTCAACCATTTTTAATTTGGTTTGATCATAATCAAAATGAATCTAACCAAACTTATTTAATCTAACCAAACCAAATCAAGCCCAATCAAATCCATCTTAGGCTTAGTTTGATCCTTAATAGGTCTAATTTGAACATAATAAGATCAAGTTTAATGAAGCTCGAGATTTGGCTTGATCTGGTTACATTTAATTCATTAATAGTTTGCTCTACTTGTAAAGTTTTTCAAAGCTTCATCAATTTTTAGAAGCACATGGATACTCAAGGATGTTTCATAGTATAATTTTGACTATTTCTATTGTATAGATTGGTGTGTTCTAATAATAATTTTATTTATTAATTTTGACATGTATACATCCTTAAAAAATAATAAAATAAATATATTAACAAAGTATCACGTCCTAGATTTTAAAAAATGACATGTTTGTACCATGTCGCACCCGAACACCGCAGTGGTGTCCGTGTTTCCGAATATGCATCTAGCTAACTGGATTATGGAATCAATTATTATTATTATTATTAGGGCTACATGTATTTATTTATCATGGTGCATGCGCGTGCGGGGAAGGGTGGGAGCATAGTTATTGATCCCGTCCCGGGTACCGTTCCGGTTTTGTGTTTGGAACGGAACGTTCCGGTTTCGGTACCGTTCCGGGTACCGTTCCGGTTTTGTACTGTTCATTTTTATTTAATTATATATATGAAAAAAATAAAATATTAATTTAACAAGTATAATTTAAATTCAAGATAAATAAACTTTAAATTATACAATACAAACACAAAATCAAACAAACATAATCTCAAAATTAAAAACATCTCTAAAATTTCAATAATAAAATTATTTTTTTAAAAATAAAAAATAAAAAATGAATTTAACTATAATTAAAAGATCCAGAATATTTGAAATTTAAGCTACTTATTGTATGTTTTTCAAGTAATTCTATGTTTTTTTATGGTTGTTGTATTTGAATTTGAATTTTGAAATTAATTAATGTTACTTATTGTTTTTAATGTTAGAAAAACTTAAAAAAACAAAATGAACACATTAAGAAATAATCAATAAGTTCGAACATAATTAATTAAAATACATTCCATTACAAATAATTCAATCAAATTAATTACAAATTAATACCCCTATTTTTTTGTTAACTACTATTATATAATAATTAATAATTTTTATTATATAATAATTAGTATAAAAATATAAAACCCTACCCATCCAACCCTACCCATCTTTTCTTCTTCTCTAGCCGCCCCCATCCTTTCTTCTTCTTCTCTAGCCGCAAACACACCCAGCAAACACACCCATCCTTTCTTCTTCCTTCTTCTTCTTCTTCTCTCCCCCTCCACAGCAAACACACCCAGCCGTGAGTCCACAGATTCTGTACAGAAACGAAATCAAGTAAAGAAAAAACAAAAGCAATACAAAAAAAAATCGTGTAACATCGCCACATGTTATATTTTTCTTTTTTCCTTTTTATAAGGAAAAACACTTTACCACACATGACGCCGATTTTGACCCTCCAATTCCTGTACAGAAACGAAATCAAGTACCTCGGCTTGATTTCGTTTCTGCACCTCCATCTTTCTTTCTTCTTCTTTTTCTGGTTCTGTTTTTTCTTTTTTGCGGTTGAAGAAATGAAATTGATTTGGAAATTATGGACGGGGTTGTTTCTTCAGTGTATTTGGAAATTATGGACATGAAACGACGTCCTTTGGCCCGTACCGGAACGGAACGCCCGGTACGGAACCGGGGCGTTCCGGCCGGAATTCGGCCGGATTTTCCGGAACTGGCCGGGATTTTTACCGGGACAAAAACGTCGCTGTTTTGTCCCGGTTTTTGCAACGGGACGGGATCAATAACTTTGGGTGGGAGGGGTATGTGCCCCGTATGTTTACGGTGTATGGTAGCTTTCATGGCTTCCATGTCGGATTATTCTAAATGGTGTTTCCGAATTCCGACATACATTTTCAGTTCATATCAAGGGCGAATCTGAGTGGCTACGAGCACATGAACAAACTTGAGCAACCTTGACAGACATGGATTTAAAGCGTTTTTAAAAGGATATCAAAAATAAAATTTAAATAAAAAAATACAATATATCTTTAAATAAAAAACACTTTAAAAATTATTCAAACGCTTCCCGTCAGGAATTGAATATTGAATAATGATCAGAGAGGCACAATTGAAGAGCACGAAGGTA
The DNA here is from genome assembly GCA_009078335.1 of Salix brachista. NCBI lineage: Eukaryota > Viridiplantae > Streptophyta > Magnoliopsida > Malpighiales > Salicaceae > Salix > Salix brachista. The sequence goes on from CM018587.1 coordinate 21,780,708, forward strand.
GATTCGAGTAATATTATCCACCATGAACAAGAGAGAACGCAATCAAGAGAGAGACAGAAGGCTCTGAAAATACTGTTGTAATAATGAAATTTACATTTTTTTTTTTATTCGGATACAAAATTATCTTGCAACAAAGAACAAAAGAACACGAGGTGAAGCAATGATACAAAAGAATCAAGAAGAACAAGACAGTCGAGTCATGATCTTCAACATTTCCAATCTCTTACTGTCGAATATTAGCTTTGCTATTATTCACTTGGCTGGGCATTTGATGGGGAGGATATGAATCGAACTTTGAGCCCCCAGTCATTGAAGGAGAGTTCATCGAACGTTTCCTCAAGCTCCCAGATCGGAGAAAATCTAAATTGGCCCGCTGCTCGGAAAACTCCAAGGGTGGTGGCTGGTACTCTGACCTGGTTCGTCGATGAGATGAACCATTAAGCGACTCCCCCTGGTCACCTCCCATCAACAAATGGTAGCTCCGGCTCGACCCGATGGAGAGAGACCTGTAGCTGTTTCGAGGCTTCTGTTTCTTGATTGAATGGAGAAGATATGGAATCAATCCTTCCATCGCTTTTTTCCTTCCCTTCTTGAATTGCTCTGCTTAAAAACCACGGATAAGATCTGGTGGATTCGATGCTTGAAATGTCACGGGACAACCTATATTTATAGCGACCCTAGGATTGGCATGAATGGATAATTAAGGGAAAACGGTAGGAAGGTGAGTGCTCTGGTCAATGAAGATTTGTGAAACAGACGCCGGACCTTTGAAAATTCTTCGTTGAAATGTTGGCACCTAGCAAATGATATGTTATAGTATACGACTTTATGCTTAAGAGAAATCCACCAGACTGGAGCTCGCCTGTCATTAGTGCTTCAACATATTTGATTTGAAAAATTGCAAGGTCATAACTGGGGAATACTTTAACAAATTTGAGACGAGAACGGCTCAAAAATCGAAGATGAATGAGCTGGCCCTAGCCTGTAATGGGGTGATTGTTTTTTAAATGATATATTTTTTTAAAATTATTTCTGATATTTGCGTATTAAAATAATCGAAAAACATAAAAAAAAAAACTAATTTAAAATAAAATATTTAAAAGACAATGTCTAACAGTCATCTAACCATAAAAATTAGGCAAATCACAGGGATGTTATAGTTTTTCATTTTGTTTTGGTAAGGAGGCTAGTCTAGTGGCTTGCCAATTGAGAAGTCAAAAAATTCAGATTTGACTTGTGGGCAATTAATAGCGTGTCTGTGCCTTATTCAATGTGCGCGGCTCGTTGAGGATGCTGTCCTTGGCTAAGGGTAGGAACAGGTGTGACGTTTCTGACCGCTCACTCGCCAACGGTTTAGGTGGAAAGCAAGATTCTAGAGGACTCAAAAAAAGTATAAATAAAAAGATTGAGCTCCGGCACACATTCAATCCAGATGTAGTTTTGATTTGATTTTTTTTTTAATTTTATTATTTAAAAATTAACTTTTATATCAATTTTGGTTTTTTTTTTTGATTGTTATCTATTATCGTTCAATCCAGATGTAATTCCTTATTCTTCTTGATTTTTTTCTTCTGGTTCATGCAATCAATTTGTAAGTGGACTGCAGTATACATTGTTTATTTCATACTAGCTCATGCACCACGCCTCGTCGTATGCGGCATCATATTTTTTTCAACGTAAAAAAATTAAATATATGAATTTTTTTTATTATAATATAAATTTAAATCAAAATAATAAATCTGTGCAGAATTTCTGTTAAGATGAAAAAACAAAATATTTTTACAAAAAAAAATTAATTACTAAAATTATCATTATTATAGCGCAAATAATAAAATCATAAAATCATCTGATCCGAATAATAGATAAATGTAACAAAACACACAAAAAAAAAGAACAAAGGGAAAAAGGGAGCAATATTAATTTGAAATTGATCACCAACATAAATTAAAATTTCAGGACTAAACCAAATAACAATAAATCCCTAACAAAAAAAAAACGATAAAAATTAAAAAAAAAACTAAAAGCATAGATGCATAAATAAAGATAAAAAATAAACATTGTCCAAGAATGACAGAAAAAACCAAAGAAATTAATAGCAAATAAAAAATTCAAACAATAAGGACCGAAATGAAAAATAAAATATATAATTATTTCCAATATAACAACAAAATTGAAACAAATAAAAACATTGGGACCAAAACAAATAAATATATTTAAAAAAAATAGTGTAATTTTGTTAAAACAAATTAAAAGAATAAGGATTGAAATATGACTAATTTCAATTGGAGGACACAATCAAAACAAATTAAAACAAACTATATAATTAATTCAATTGAAGGATAAAATTTAAATAAATAAAACCTTGGGACCGAAATAAATAAGGACATTTACAAAAAAATGTAATGTTTTTACAAAATTAAAAGAATAAGGACCGAAATGCAAGATAGAATATATGACAAATTTCAAAGAGGACCCAATCAGAAGCAATTAAAACTTGCATATTGAAATAATTGAAATAAATAAAAAGCAAACCGAAAATCAAAAGAATAAGGACTAACTTAAAACCCAACATATATATTTGATTTCAATTGAATGACATAATTAAAACAAATCAAAAACTATATTAAAAAAAACAATAATAAAAGAGCAATTAAAAGAACAGGGACCAAAATAAACATTTCGCAAACAGCAAGGACCGACCCATATCTCTGACTGGCAGAAGAGAGAAAAGGGAGGAAAAACTTAAAACTGCCCACCAAAGCTTCACCGACCATAGTCACCTGACACGCGCCGCATCGGGAGAAAGATAACATGTCAGCGCACCATGTGACACGGGGGACGCTGGTTTCTTACCGTCGTATGAAGGCACACGCATCGTCCGAAGGGCGGGTGCGCTGGAAACACTGCAGGCGTGTTTGTAAGACGCGCCACCAGTATTTTTGAAAAGAAATAATAAAATAATAGACAATTACCTACATACCCCTGGACTCACCCGATAACCATGAAAAAAACACCGAGGAAAACACGAAAATACCCCTGGGTCTGGCGTTTGTTTTTTGTCATTTAGGGGGGCTAATATCGTTGTTTTACTGTGCAACAAATTCGAAAATATTATCCATGTCCCGTGGAAATTGCTAAATTACTCTGGTCTGTTTTTGCTTATTTTGTCGTTTAGGGGGGCTAGTTTCATCATTTTATTGTGCAACAAATCTGAAAAATGTCATTTGTGTCCCCTGGAAAATTCAAAAATGCCCCCGGTCCCGGGGGCTAAAAATTTTTGGTCTTGAGGGTAAAATGGTCATTACACTGTAGCGATGAATAGTGAACTGTGTCTAGGTAAACAGTAAAGAAATCCACAGTAAAAAGGCCACGAGATTTATTTATTTAGTTAATTTTTTTATGTGTTTTGTTTATTATTAAAAATCTCATCAACAAAAAAAAATCACTTGATTTTCAGGGAAAAAAAATTGTTGAAAAAAAATTTCTAAAAATTATGAGAAATTAGAAATATTTTATTATTTATTAATTATATCAAGTTTGATCATCAATATTTTTATTATTATATATTTTGTTTGGATTTTTTTTCAATTGCATCATTTCAAATATAAGTTTTATATCAACTTTGATCTTTTATTTATTTATTAAATAAAAAGATTGAGCTCTGGAACACATTCAATCCAGATGTAATTTTGTTTTGATTTTTTTATTTTTTATTTAAAAATTAATTTTTATATTAACTTTGTTTCCTTTCCTTTTAATTATTTTTTAATTGAAATTTTTTATCTATTAGATTTGATTTCTATGTTTTTATTGTCATTTATTTTATCTAAAATAATTTGTATTTTTTATTTATTTCATAATCTTTCAACTTTTTAGTTTGTAAGATTTGCTCTTTATTACTTCAATTATTAGTTATTCCATTCATTACGGTTTATAAAATTAGATTATTTTTAATTTTATTCTCCTCAAAAAAATTTAAATGTTAGATCTGGTCTTTATTTTTCGAAAATAAATTTAAAAATAAAATATTAGTAAAATGTTTTTAGTTTATTTTTCTATGTCACAGCCAAGCACTGGAAAACATTTTTCAGTTTATTTTTCATAATACTATCAAATATAAAAAAAATATTTTACTTTCTAAAAATCTACTTTATATAGAAATCTGTTTTTTTTTTTTGGAAAAAAGGAGCATCAGTTACAAATCAAAAAATATTTAGAAAACAGTCCTTTTATTCAAAAATCTTATACAAATCCATGCATCAAGACTTGTAAATAATGAATGATGTATCTTCAGTGTGAAAAATAATCACCACATATATCTTGCAATCATGTTCAAATATAACAAAGCCATCTTAATTTCGATTGATTTAATCTAATTAACATCTCGAGTTTTATATATTAATCATGACTGACCCAAGATCGTTGTCTCAATATATTATTTAATATGTTTTAATTTCAGTATTTAGAAAATATTTATTTCCAGTACGCATTAAAAATCCTAACATCTCAATATTTTTTTTAAAGTTAAGAAAAAAATGACATGACTCGCAATATGGGTAAGCATATTTTTTTCTAAACTTATAAAAAAATTAAAAGAACAAATATGAAAATGATGTTATGTTGTATGATATTTGTTTATAAGAAAAAAAATAGAGCAACTAATTGAATTTAATTTTAAAAGATAGATATTAACTTGTTACTATGAGTAAATTACCTTATTGATTTTGATAAATTAGTTTAAAAATCTTACCGAAATGATAGATTAGAAACTTTCATATATGAAAGGGTAAATTGATTTAAATAAATATGTAAAAATATACTAAAAATCACTTCAATATACTAAAAATCACTTCAATATAATAAAAAATCAAACTATCAAAATTGTATTTTGGTGATTAAAAAGACTAGACGTGCAATTGACTATTTATTTAATGAAAAAATGTTGATTGAAAAGAACCATGATCGATAACTATTTATTATAAAAGCATATAGAGATCTACTTTGAAAGGCTACTTAAGCAATAAACAATGGAATTGGTGGACATTTTGTCATTGTCGTTGGCATCTATGTAGAAGACTAGTGGTGGAAAAAATTCATATAAAGATATTTATCATTTCTAGATCTGAGTTATATCTGTAAAATAAGTTTTTTTTAGAATAATAAACACTATAATGTTGAAGTTTTCCCCCCGTAAGTGATAAGTAAGAATTTAAAAAGATAAAATGTATATTCTTCCATGTTTGAGTCGGGACCTCATCAAGCCATGAAAATCCACTCGTCATAGAGCAAACTCGTGAGTAAGATAAATCCCAACGTCTAGATGGTACCTCACTTGATGCTCACTCGAAGATCCAATTATAAATGTATGCTGTCCTGTTACCAGTTTCCTATGTCCTTCACTATCCACAAGACTTAGTCCCTTGCACACATCCATAGCCACTGCCATATTATTTGTGTTGCCCTTTTTCACATGCACCCAGTCAAATGTAGCCAGTTGCATATTTGGTGGACCTATTATCTTTGCTGATTTAGATGGCTTCCAAAATACGATCCCCATTCATTGGCCCATTGTTTCTCACACTAATGACATGAACAGGTTGCAAATTGGCGTGGTTTACACTTGAAACATCAATGACTTGGCCATGAGGATAAGGGTCCTGTTTGGAGGAATAAACAGAGGGGATGCCACCGGGGTTAAGAGAAGATTTCAATGGGACTAGTAAGGTAGAAAGAGCGGAAATAACGATCCTCCCCTGGTGTCTCTTGGCCGTAACCCTATATTGGGTCTCAAAAACATCAATGGTGGGACTCGAATCTGTTAACCCAGCAAAACCGACACTATACATGGCCCGGGTCTCAGTTGACACCATTTATCCCATCTCAAACCATAATGTTGTGTTGAAACTAGCAGCGGATAAAATCACAGCTGGGAAGCTACTGATACCTAGTACTGTAGCATTAAAATGTAAATCATAACCGACACCTGCCACGCCATGAAGTGCCTCAGACCACCACTTGTAAGCAGGGACACCTAGACGGGAAATTCCAGCAGCATGATTTCCTAGTTGTTGCACCTTTTCTTGCAAAGTCAAACATGAGATAAGATCATTGACTCTGTTTGCATAAGATTGGGATGTGCTGGCTCGTTTCAGGAATGTTCTTGTCACAAGCAAAAATCTAAGTGAAACAAGAGACTATTAGGGGCATCGAGAAAAGAAGTGCTAAGAAAAGCTGGGTGTTCATTTTCAGTTTTTATAGTTTGTTTTGGTTATTTTCATTGCAATATTAACAATTGACTGAGGTTATATAGCTGAAAGTTAGCCTTAATGTCACCAACATTGTTTCTAAGCCAATTAGGTGGTTTGCTTGTGGATCGAGGAATATAGATAGAATGGGCCATGATTGTTTCATTAATGTCACCAACTCTGACCTCAACTGATCCCACATTTTTTTTTTTTGGAGAAGATAAATATATTGAAGATGGAGAATGTACAAGCCGACTAAACAAACGGCAAACAGGTAGAGGCTAAAGCCTGCCACCAAAAAAAAGCCCATCGGGCCTAGAACACTACAAGGCCTAGAAAGCCCTAACCAAAAACAGCCCAACGGCTGACAAACTAAACAGCCATTTAAGCGAGGCTGTAAACTGAGAAAGGCAGTCGCTACTGACCACCTGCGGCTAACCACTAAACAAAGGAGGCCCAGGAGGCCGATAAAAGCCAACAGCCCCTCTGCTAACGATCATGACCAGTGTCCCGAAGAGGCCTTGCAGGCCAAGGGATATTCCAAATAGCCCGAGTCCCGTCTGCCAAAGAAATCCCATTGCTGCTCATAATCTGGTCCCTTATCACCTGAAAAATGGCTTCTCCAACAGTAGCTGCCGGTTGAGAGAGCTGTTGAAATATCCTCTTGTTACGCTCCTGCCAGATATAATAGACTGTGGCTGCGAAAATGAGAGCTCCAATCTTGTTGTTAGTGGATTTAGTGTCCTGGCACCTACGCGAGGTCCACTCCACTAGGCTATTCCACGTCAAATTTGGCCAACGAGTATGAGCTTTAGCTTGGATGTACTTCCAGACTTGAAGGGAGTATCTGCACATGAAGAAGAGATGGTCATGGGACTCTTGGACCCGAGTGCAAAGCCGACAGGTTGTATCCTCGCCATTAGAATAATGCATCATGTCCAGTGTTCGAAGTCTTCCCTGAGCTGCCAGCCATAGCATGAAGGAGTGTCTGGGAATGTGGATGTTGTGCCATAACAGGCGATGGAGAGCATTAATTGGCTTCCGGGCCCTTAGGTGCTCCCAAGCCGAGGAAATGGAGAATTGCCCAGTTCTATTAGGGACCCAAACCACCGAATCTTCCCTAGAAATATCGGGTTGAAAATTGATTCTGGACCATAGCTGTTGGTTAAGCAAAGAGACCTGCGGGAAAGACCAACTCCCATTTTCAATGACATCTGCCACTTTAGCATTCCACGGAAGCAGGGAGGAAGAGAGATTCCTCTGAGAGAGAGTGTCTGATGGGTGCAAACCCATGGGCATCCAGTAATCAAACCATAGGAAGGTGTTCCGTCCATTTCCCACTCTCGGTCTGAACTCCCCTCTACACCATTCCCTGGCTTGGAGAATCTTCCTCCAGGTCCATGAAGGATTCGAAGGGACTTGAATATGCCAAAACGGCCTCCCCCTGATAAGGTATTTGTCCACCCAAGCAACCCATAGGGAACTCTTATCTGTGAGAATAACCCAAATATGATTTAACATGGCAGCCTGGTTCCAAGTCCTCAAGCTTTTAACGCCTAAGCCCCCTTCCGCCTTCGGGAAGCAGATATCCTTCCAAGCAACCTTGGCCCCCCTAGAGGATAGAGAAACTCCTTTCCATAGAAATGCTGAAAGAATGCTGTCTATTTTTGCAATCGTAGAGGCCGGGATAATAAATTTTGTTGCCCAATAAACTTGAACTGAGAACAAAACCGAGATAATTAACTGAAGACGCCCGGCATAAGACAGCGTGGCTGTAGTCCACAACCCAATACGGCCTTTGATGCGCTCCACCAGAGGGAAACAATCTGCGTTGGAATGTCTCGTTGTGATGAGGGGGACCCCAAGGTAAGATGGAGGCGCAATGCTTACATTAATCCCCAGGATTGAAGCAAGCGTGGACTGCATTGCCTGGCTCACCCCTGCAGCAAAAACCAAACTTTTGCTATGATTAATGCTTAACCCTGATAACATACAGAAAGAGTCAAGAGCATTCTTCAGGATTCGGACGGAGCTCGGATCACCTCTACTAAAAAGGATTAGATCATCGGCGAAGCTAAGATGCGTTATCCGAAGGTCTTTACACCTCCAATGGAAGGTGAAAGAGGGATCAAGAGCCACTTTTTGCAGAATTTCGTTAAGCCCTTCCATAGCTAGGACGAACAAATATGGAGAGAGGGGATCCCCCTGTCTAAGGCCCCTTGAAGCCTGAAAGAACCCTTGGTCTTCACCATTAATGCAGACCGTGAAACTAGGGGTTGTTATGCACGCCCGGATCCAGTTAATGATGGTGGGATGGAAGCCAATATTCCGCATAGCCTGAATAATGAAATTCCAATTCAGCGTATCAAAGGCTTTCCTCAGGTCAACTTTGATAGCGTAGCGGGGAATCCCTCCCTGGTGGTGGTAGTTGGTAGGCCAATATTCCGCTCTTAACTGATCCCACATTTCAACATGCTTAACTCGCTTCTTAAAAATTAAGTCATAGAGGTAGTTACCCTATTTATTGACTTTTCACTTCCTTAAACCTCTTTTTTTTTCTTTTTTTTAAGAAATGGCAGGTGACAATTGCAATTCTAAAATGATTTGAGAGGTTATGCTATTTTGGAAAAAAAACTCGCCTCACTTTGCTTGAAATGTTGTATTCAATCCTTTTTCATGTCAAGAATGTATATTATATTGTCTTTTTTTCTAAGTAGTATGACAATTTTTTTTTGAAATGTTTTTTATTCTAAAATATATATATATATATATCTAATTAATTTTTATATCAGCACATCAAAATAATTTGAATATATATATAAAACAATTTTAAGGGGAAAAAAACATTTTATTTAAAAAACACCAGATTCTCAAACAAGTACTTCATAAGTAATTTCCAACAACAACAAAAAAATTAGACACCGCTCCTGCATTTTGATTAAGAGCTTGTTTGATATTATGGTAGAAGTTGTTTTTCAAAACATTTTTCATTTGAAAATATATAAAAATGATATTTTTTGTTTTTTTAATTTATTTCTGACATCAATATATTAAAATTATCTAAAAATACTAAAATATTTCATTTGTAACAATAAAAAACATAATGTTTTTAAATATTTTTAAAATGTAAAAAAATCTCGTTCTAATAAAATATTACCATGAACCCTGAAGGAGTAATTGTTTTGAAATTCCGGTTTCTCATGTCAGCCCAAACCTGATTTGTGCTTTCACAAAATGTATGGGCCAGACCCAGTTTTCCTTTTGACTATTTCCAACTCTATCTATTTGAAGATAATGAACTATAAATTTCCTCATCAACCAAATCAAAAACAACAAATTCAGATAATTCCCTCTTTTGGATCCCTCCTGCTGTTTCATTGCCTATAATCACTCATTCTTCATGAACAATTCAGTTCCTTTGATCCAAGAACCTTATTTGATGTTTCATAGAGCCGGTCTGCTGACTTGTCCACTATATAGCATTCTTTATGTTTCAAGATCTTGAGTCTCTCTCAGTATTTTTTTCAAGAAAATGGCAGAGTTGAAATCCGGGGTTCTTGTGAAGTTTCTTCAAGAAATGGACGTTGATGGAAACACAATACGCGATTGTAAACCTGTGCTGTTACAGATTAGAAGTATAATTCCTGTGTTAAGAGAAGGTAATCTTTGGCCTAATCAAGGATTCTTTTTGAAGATTTCGGATTTGACACATGCATTGTATGTTTCATTGCCTCAAGAACACGATGAATTGATTCTATATGACAAATTGCATCTTGGTCAATTCATATATGTGGAGAAATTGGAGGCTGCATATCCAGTTCCAATGCTTAGAGGCATTAAGCCTCTTCCAGGGAGGCATCCATGTTATGGGAACCCTAAAGAACTTCTCTCGATTGATAATTTGAAAAACTTTCTTGGTGTATCTAGTTTGGAGACTATGGTTGACGATTGCATTCAGGTACCAAAGAAGACAGAAACAGAAAAGCCTCGATCCTTAAGTGTTACGAAAGTAAGCGCAAATGAGGGGACAGGTTATAAAACCAGGGACCTTAGTGATATGGTAAAGATACCTGGCGTAATATCTCGCTCCATTAGTGCTTCAAAAACAAGCTCACGTGAAGGAATGCCTAAAAGGACACCGAATCACAGGCCTCATAAGATTGAAGCTGGAAGCAATTATAAGGGGCTTTCAAGACATAAATCCACGAATGCTTATGAAGATAGTGATATGGAAAGTACAATGTCATTCACCTCTACATCGTCAACATTCAAGAGAAGAAGCTGGCATGGCAGGGAAGTATCAGACAAGAATGAGTTGGGGATTGATAATAGAAGTATCAGACTTTCTGTGAGTTCTTGAACTTCTTCCTTTTCTCCTTTGTCATAATATAACTGGTGAAGGTTGTGGTCTCAAGATTCAGTGACTTCTCAGGAAGAATGAATCATGAATCATGGATTATGGATACTTCTCAAACTTGACAATTAGATATTCAAAATGTTTTTAGCCCATGGAAACAACGGAATTCTTCCTATTTTCTAAAATTCACAAAAGATTTTTCGCCAACTAAATAATCCATGTTTAAGGAGTGATTACTGAATCAACTTGCGATTCAAAGATTTAAAATTGTTTTGTCATATGAATTGGCTGCTTTGCACTAATATTGTGTGCAGCTAAGGAACTATAATCTCTTCAGTATGCTAGTAGTTTAGTATAACTCCATGCTGTTTCTTCATGGACAGATTTCTCCAATGAATTCGTTGAAGTTTGATAGCTCTGATGACAATTCAAGCTCCAGATCGAAGACAACAGTCGTTAGCTTATCTACAAAAACATCCAAAATTTCCAGCAAGGGTAGTCGTATCTCAGTGCCAGGAAAAACAAGTGAAGATTCTCTTAATAGAAAAGTGAATTTCAGTTCGTTAAACAATAAAAACTCATTAGGCACTAACATATCATGCGATTTCCTTCCCTCAGCTCTGGTGAAACTTGGCCAGGTACTGCATGCGCTGTACGTAGCTAAACTTTATGAGCACTTGCCCTGACTATCTGCCTGATAAATGGTTTGATATGTTCTGCAGGAGGTGTCAAGACAAAGAGACATTGCTCTGCTTGCTGCAGTTGAAGCTTTGCAAGATGCTTCTGCTGCTGAGAGATTACTCAAATGCCTAAGGTATATTTATGCTTCTGGAGTGTAATTTTATGAACTGCCAACATTTTGTTGCTCATCATTCAGATCATGTATACAATTTAATTATTTTTTCTCGGTTAGATATGAGCTGTGATTGGATTAGTTACCACTTTAATAGTCACTAAACTAACCTTCCCTTCTGCTACTTTTCTCAGCACATACTCCCAGCTTCTGATGGCGAAAGGGAATGATCAACAACTATCAGTCGACAAATTCTTTACTCTTCAAGATGACTTGACCAATACCAGGTTAATTTTGCAATCACTAACGAGTATTAGTCAGCTAAGAACAGCTGATACCGATCCATATGCCCCTGTTGGGGATGGGGAAGCACTGAGACTTGCATTAGACAGAAAGCAGAAGGCCACTTCATGGATAAAAGCTGCCGTGGCATCAGATCTCAACCCTATTTCTGATCATAACAAAACCGAAACTCCATTTCTAGAGGCTACGAGTGCAGAAAAACCATCAACTAAATCCATCCGTGGAAAACGTATGGGGGGGTTGATGGCTAGGAAACAGGTGAGAAGTGATGAATTGTATGCTGGGTTGGCACTGGACATGGACAAGCAACCGGATTGGATGAAAAGGAGCGCTTCACCTGTATGTGCTGAGCTAGCAAATTCCTTGAACGATGAGAGTAGAACATGGTTTTTGAGTAACCTTGAGGAATATTTAGATTGGGTCAGTAGCAAGACAAATCCCAGACAGTCTGATAGCCAGGTAGCTGAAATGATGTTCATGATCAAGAGAGTGAATGACTGGGTAGATACTGTAAGATGCAAAGACAGTTCCACATTGAAGGGTTCTGAATTAGAAGCTTGTGGGAGGGCGAGGAACAAAATCTATGAGATACTGTTGAAGCATGTTGAGAGAACCTGTCAAGAATCCAATGGTTGATCGCAGAGACGTTAGCAACCTGAAATTTTTCCAGTTAAAGAGCGGTGATGTGGCCATGGAGGCAGAAACTATCAGGCAAGTGAAGAAGGGCAGTTCCTCCTTATTGTTTTTCTTCAAGCTCACAATAGTCCTTAATAGTCTTAAGAGTTCAGAATTGTCCTCCGCCAGTCGTTGGCATGTAATATTTTTGAATCCAAGTTGGATTCTTTATTCTTTTATAGTAATTTTTTGTGGCCCTTCAATTACGCTTGTAATTAAACAAATTATTTTTATTTTTTGTACACTTAAATTGTTAAATTGATATTTCAACTTGTAGTTTTTTTAAAAGATGATATTTTAAAATATTATTCATCTAAATAAAGATGTGTCATATTTTTATTAAATTCTGTTATTATATTATTTTTTGTTAAAAAAATTTAAGTAAAAAAATAAATTCTTATTTTTTTTACCTTTTACTTATTTTTAAAAAAAACATAAGGAATATTTTTTTTTTTATGAAAATGGATGGGTTTATAAATTATGGAAAACATGAAAATTACATACAAAACTAAAATGCATGAGTTTTTCATGGTTTATCCACTTTGTATAAATTTTTGTTTTTTCAACTTGGTTCTTGATTTTTTTTTCGAACAATTTCATCCTAATTGAAGACCACTTAATATTTATTTATTAAGACAAGGTGAGATTGAAAGAAAAAAAAACCAACATAAAAAAATACATCAAACATGGAGTGGTGGGCCATGAGTTTAGAGCTAAATAGATTCTAGTCTTCCAACTTTAAAAATCACACACATTATATAATTTTGGTACCTTAATATTTGTCAAGTTCATTTTTGGTGCATTAGTTTACTTTAGTTATTTTTTAGTCCTAGGCTTTGTTTGTTTCAAGGAAAGTGGTTTCCGGGAAACCACTTTCCAAACTTTCCTGTGTTTGTTTGCCTTCCGAAAAGTTGGTCAACGGAAAACACTTTCCAGTCAAAGAAAAAATTGGTTTGGTTTTCAGGAAAGTGTTTTCCGGAAAATTTAGGCGGAAAACACTTTCCGGAAGTTGTGAAAAATTTAGAAATGTCATTATTTGCTGATTATATCAAATTTGATCCTCAAACTTTTGATTGCTATATATAATTTGTTTTGAATATTTATTTTTCAATTCCATCTCTTAAAATTTAATTTTTATATTAATTTTGGTCCTTATTTTTATAATTGCTATTTGCTTTTTTCTTATCATTTTTTTATTGAAATTTTTTATCTATCAAATTTGGTCCTCATTTTTTTTATTGTTACTTATTTTATTTGAAATAATTTATGAAATGTTAATTATTATTATTTTAATTTATTGACCTTTCATTTTTTTTTAATTTTTTAGATTTGATCTCTATTATTTTGATTATTATTTATTTTATTTGAGATAATTTATGAAATTATATTTTTTTTCAATTTCATTCTCATTCAACTTTTTAATTTGTAAGATTTGTTCCTCATTATTTTAATAAACTTGAAAAAAAAATTAATTTATTAATAAATTATTTTCCAGTTCATTTTCCATAACACAAACAAACACTGGAAAATGTTTTCCAGTTCATTTTCCATAACACTACCAAACATCGGAATTCACTTTCTAAAAGAAAACCACTTTCCAGCAACACAAACGGGGCCCTAGTTAAGAGAAAAATGTCGTTGGATTCTGATGACAGAGAAAAACAAAAAACAACACCATTTTGTTGTTATATTTTTAACTGGTATGAAATATTTTCGCTGAAACAAAATGAAACTGAAAATCCTAGCTTAAATTAGAAATGTTAATAAAAAACATTAATATTAATAAAAAAACAATTTTATTGTAATAAATATATCATTATTAAAAAAATATTTATACCTATTTTCTGGATTTGTTTTTTGAAAATAGAAAGCATAATCATATCTTATCCAAATGGACGTGTAGATGTTTATAACTCTTGTTTTCAATAAGACAGATAAGTTGTACTACAATAAACAAAAACACATGCATGCACAGAGAGTCACACTAAAAATCGAAAATCAATCCCGGACCTGCTCGCTCGCTCGCGCACGCATCACTAGTATTTCTATGATTCTTCCTCTCTTTTGTCAGGAACAAACCCAACAAGAAACCCAAACTTCCTTTCCAGATTTCTTTTTTATTTCTTACAAAACTTAAAAAGGAAGAAAAAAAATAAAGAACCAAATTCCCACTGTTTGATCTCTTGATTATGCTTTCAAAGAAACAAACTTTCTTCATTTAGCACCATTTATAGATCAAAACAAGCAAAATCCACAAAGAGACCGTTTTTCGCCCATTTTAATAGAAAATGGTGCTAAATAGACAGTCTTTGAGTCTCTTTTTAGGGTTCTTGTTGACTTCTTTCATAACACCAAGATCTATAGCTAGATTTGTTGTTGAAAAAAACAGTTTGAGGGTTACATCACCAGATAAAATAAAGGGTACTTATGATTGTGCAATTGGGAATTTTGGGATACCCCAATATGGAGGTAGTATGGCAGGTGCTGTTGTGTATCCAAAAGATAATAAAAAGGGTTGCAAAGAGTTTGATGGATTTGGGATTTCGTTTCAGTCGAAGCCTGGTGCCTTACCCACTTTTGTATTGGTGGATCGTGGAGGTGTGTATTATTTTGATATTTTTTGCCATTTAGTTTTTTTTTTTTCCGTGTGAGTGATTGGTCCAGGCTTGCTTGATTGGATACGTACCCTTTTTTGCTTTTAAGACTAGTTTTATTGGTTTTTGTAAGATACGTCGTTTTTTGTTTGGGTTTGCTGATTGTGAGGTGCCCTTTTGTTAATTTTTTCAAGTTCCTCATTTTTAATTTTGCGCAGTGTTTTTTTCCTCCCTAATTTGGTTGTTGTTATGATGTTTTGAGGTGCACGGTTGGGAAACAATTCTCCTTTTGTTTATGGTTCATCGAGGGTTTTCAGGTTTAGGTTGTTGAGACTTGAGAAGGCACCCTTTTTTTAATTGGGATCATTTACATATTTTAGCCACTATCAGTCAGAATAGAGGTACAAGGAGGTTTCATTGTTTCAGATCAACTTGCTGAAATTTTAGTTCTTTTTAGACAATGTGAGAGGGACCTATGCTGCTGCTCTAAGAAAATTCTTACTTGATTGGTTTTGCTTCGTATGATAGATGAAGCACCAGTGCACCAAGTTATTTTAGCTCCTTTTAGGCATTTTGCACTGCATACCAATTGTTTCCGGTTCCATTGCGTTGGAACCTACTTTACTGTCTTGAATATCCAATTATTTACTAGTTTTGTTGGAACAAGCTATGAAAGTCTGAACAAGTTGCGACTTCATTTTCCCATGGCATTTAATCACTTTTCTATCTTTTACTTTTTCTCCCTTGATCTTTTGTTCCTTAATGCTTAACCAGGATCACATTGCTTGGTATGTTGCATGTGCTGTTAAGGAATTATTATCCATTTAGATATGGGTTTTGTTGGATTTAGGACTTTCTTCTGTTAATCTATAGTCCTGTAAGACCACCAACATAGCTGTCATGCTAAATCTATAATTAGTTCTTTATATTGCTTTTCAGATTGCTTCTTTGCTTTGAAGGTCTGGAATGCCCAGAAGGCTGGGGCTTCTGCAGTTCTTGTTGCAGATGACATGGAGGAACCATTAATAACCATGGATACACCTGCAGAGGATGTTTCATCTGCACAATACATTGAGAACATAACAATACCATCTGCTCTTATTGAGAAGACCTTTAGTGAAAAGTTAAAGAAGGCACTTAGCAATGGGGATATGGTAAATGTGAATCTTGATTGGAGAGAAGCTGTTCCACACCCAGATGATCGTGTGGAGTATGAGCTATGGACCAACAGCAATGATGAATGTGGGGTTAAGTGTGATATGTTGATGGAATTCGTGAAGGACTTTAGGGGTGCGGCACAGATACTTGAGAAAGGTGGTTACACTCAGTTTACACCCCATTACATTACTTGGTTTTGTCCTCGAGCATTCACCTTGAGCAGGCAGTGCAAGTCTCAGTGCATAAATCATGGAAGATATTGTGCTCCTGATCCTGATCAAGACTTCAGCTCAGGTTATGAGGGGAAAGATGTTGTTCTTGAAAATCTAAGACAACTATGTGTTTTTAAAGTGGCAAATGAGGCCAAAAAACCTTGGGTGTGGTGGGATTATGTGACTGATTTTCAAATTAGATGTCCCATGAAGGAGAAGAAGTACAACAAAGAATGTGCTGATGCTGTAATAAAATCTTTTGGTAAATATTTCATAACCGCTTCCTCATATTTAAGGATACTATTGATCACACTAGAAAATGTGAAAACCAAGAGTTTTGAATGTGTTAAATCTTGTATGCTCTTCACTTGTCATTCTTCAGGGCTCGATGGTATAAAGATTGATAAGTGTATGGGAAACCCAGATACTGACTCTGACAACCCTGTTTTGAAAGAAGAGCAAGATGCCCAGGTAACTGTCTTGTTAATTTTATTCTTCAACTTAGCATAACACTTTAAGCCCACGAGTTTGGATACTTGTGTCAGTTTGCAATTGTTATAATCTCTGATACCATTTCAACCATATATCACTGCTTGACAAAGACCTCCATGTAGGTTGGAAAAGGATCAAGGGGTGATGTAACCATATTGCCCACCCTTGTTGTCAACAATCATCAATATCGAGGTTTCTTATTGCCTACTTGTATTCCTAGATAAAAGTTACATTTGGCTATTTATTTGTTTTTGAGGGGTGGAAAAACTTGTTCTTTCAGGAAAGTTGGAGAAAGGTGCTGTTCTAAAGGCTATATGCTCTGGCTTTGAGGAAACAACAGAGCCTGCTGTTTGTTTGAGCGGTGGTAGGTTTTCTTAAGCTATTTGTCCTGATTGCCTTGGTATTGAGGCCATCATCTAAAGAATGACCCTGACTAAGAGGATTTGAGTGCCTGGTATTGTGAGCAGTCACTGAAAGCATGCTAGACCTTGAACCATATTTCATTTTAGATAACGAGTCCAATACCCTTGTTGCTGAAACTAACATCTAGTGCCAGCTGTGTACTCTCAACAGTATTTCCTGATTGGGGAATTCCTTTGATACAGATGTGGAGACAAATGAGTGCTTGGACAATAATGGGGGTTGCTGGCAAGATAAAATAGCCAACATTACAGCCTGCAGGGTATGAATTAAAACTTGCTGCAAGGCATCGCTCTGACTTTTGATATATTTAGCTCCGTTTGACAACCATTTTATCTGTGCAGGACACGTTTCGTGGGAGAGTATGTGAGTGTCCTCTTGTTGATGGCGTGCAGTTCAAAGGAGATGGTTACAGGCACTGTGAAGGTAAGCTCTATGCCTCTTCTTTTTTTCCTTTTATAAATCAACATAAACCTATAAAATGTAATAGTAAGCTGTTCATTCATTCAGCAAAGCTGGGATGTCCTGTTGATGATGATAAATAAATGTCTGAAAGAAATTATTTTATGGACGATTGTGGGCTTTTATTAGAAAAAAAACACTCACAGTACTGACTATATTCATATTCAGTAGAATTGCAAGATGATACCAAGAAGAAAATCTAGTTTCATCGATGACACATGGATCTGATGTATACTTGAGAGACAGCCCATGTTGTATGAGGGTTTTTGGGTGAAAGTTGGGTAGACTAGGCAGGAAAGTTTTAATCCTAGTTAGTGGAATCAAATAATAGTGAGTGGTTTTCTTTTATTTCATTTTTTTTAGGAGTAGTGGGGTGGGTGGAGGGAGCATGGTTTCAAATAGCTGCTCTAGCCATCCCTTGCAAATAACTCTATGAGTAGGATTTTCTGGACTCAACACCAATAGATTTACTGCCTAAGCTAACTAGCATCACACTTGGTGTATTCTGTCCCAAGGTTTGATTTATCTTGCTCTGTTAAGCAGGTGCTTAATATTAACTATACCTTTATTAGATGTGTTTGCACACATCATAAAGGTCAACTTGTGTTATTTTCTAATTAAATCTGTTTGATATGCTCATATACCAATCTTAAAATGTGCAATGCTTTATAGTGAGTGGATCTGGGAGGTGCAAGTTTAACAATGGAGGCTGTTGGCATGAATCCCGGGACGGACATACCTTCTCTGCTTGTTTGGTTAGTGAACATCACGTTTCTCAAATTGTTAATCTTTAGTAAATATATTGAGTTCCAGTTTCTAATTTTACCGTGGACAGGATGTTGATGGTGCTAAATGCCAGTGTCCTCCAGGATTTAAAGGAGATGGTGTGAAAAGTTGTGTAGGTAAGAGGTTCCTTCACTTTCATCCTTAGTATTGTGGTTTTAGCAGGATGGGGAGCTTGATTCATTATAAAAGGAGATTTAAGGGTTATGCATGCAAAGTGAGTCTTCTGAGAATGTTGGTGCCCAAGGTGTAAGTTGCAAACAGAACAACAGGCCATGTTTGGTTGAAATAGAGCATAATTGTTAGGTTTTGAGAACATACAGCCATATGCAAAAAGACTGAGTCATTGTCTCATCCTTCAACGGGCACTTTATTGATGCCTGTTGACTCTCATCACACTGCTTTGAAGTTAGAGGTTTTTATTGCATGTTCTAATCATTTGCAATGGAGGGGTCATTTTACTCTTCCCAGTATTTTTCCTTGTGAGGTGGTTCTTGTTGATTCAAAGCATGGTTTCTCAGGCACCATTCCACTCAGTTCAAATCTAACTGCAGTTGTCTAAATCCCTTGTATTCAAGCTAGTTCTTCTATGCTACCCCAAGCAAAGGGGTAATGTTTATGAATCACCATTGCATGATAAAGCGAATGTTTTAACTTATTTATGCTTGGGTCACCAGGATGCTCTGGTTATACTGAACTGTCTATAACAATGTTCTGAGTATCCAACTCTTGCCAGGTCAAAATAGTTTTAGATTTTCTCCTTGACAACAGATGGAAACAAGGAAATCTGCATGTTTGTCAATGCTCCTTGTTAATATTTTGTTCCATCTACTTATCTTTGACTGTGCAGATGTTGATGAGTGCAAAGAGAGAAAAGCTTGTCAGTGCCCTGCATGTAGTTGCAAAGATACTTGGGGAAGCTATGAATGCTCTTGTAGTGGGGATCTTCTTTATATCAGAGACCAGGATACCTGCATAAGTGAGTTAGAAACCGTACCTCCTTGTTTGTTTGCTTAGAAACTTGCAATAATATGGTCCTTGTTTTGATGTCTGTCCTTCCCGTGATCAATACTAGGTAAGAGCGGCGCTGAAGTGAAATCAGCATGGACTGTGGTTTGGGTCATATTTATAGGCCTGACAATGATTGTTGGTGGAGGATATCTTGTCTACAGACATAAATTGAGGGTAAGCATGGTGCCCAGCATTTTTTCCCTTTTAAAACCACGCCTCTGGTTAAGTTTTGCCTAGTTATCTTGCTCACTCCAGACATGTCTGCTGTATGAACATTTGGAATAGCCGTGTTATCTCTATAGTAAATATCTCGATCCAACTTTTGAGCTATTAATGCAAAGATAAAGAATATGATTATCTGCAAAGTTTCTTACCATTACATTGATTTATCTGGGCCATCTATTACTACTTTTGGGATCTCTTGTCAAGCAGTCTATACCTCATTTATTTAGAACTTGCATCAATGTTTGCATAGCTGGAACATTTTAGAAGGGCTAAATGAGCAAAATTACCCTGAACTTAAGGTCAAACTAAACTTAGCTCGTGAACTTTTTTATTATTATTCTAGTACTTTGAACCAGTTTTTTGGTTAAATTAGGCCATCCTGTCAATTTTACCCTAGGTGAGCTTAAAAAAAGGACACATGTCATGAAAACATGTGTTTGAAATTGTTTTTTAAAAAACAATGTAGGGACTTGAAACCTAGACAGAGGCTATTTTTTACCAAAAAATAGTGCATGGCACTCCAATAAAAAAAAAATTCAGAGGCTAAGGTCAGTTTGACCTGAAGTTCAGGTAGTTTTTGGTCATTCAGCCTTTAAAAAGTGGCTTAAAGTACAGTATGTTAACTATGTTAACCATTCACCTGTGAATTTAATATTAATTGGCATTACAAGGGGCTAGAGAGATTCATATGGGCTGGCTGGGTTTCGGGTTTACGAGGTGGTTAGAAAACTTCATGCAGCCAGAACAATTAGAGTCGGGCATCAAATAAGTATCTGGATTGCTCTTAGCAACATGTCATCTTGAAACTTCAATGCATCTCATTGTTATACTTGTGCTGCAGTTAATGCATATTCAGTTGATGTTTTTTTCTTTCGTCTTTCTTGCAGTCATACATGGATTCAGAGATAAGAGCTATCATGGCACAGTACATGCCTCTGGACAGTCAAGCAGAAGTTCCAAACCATTTCCATGAGGAGCGGGCATGAAGAATCAAACGCCCAATCATTACTCTTTTGTTGCTGGTAACAGTTGTGTTAATGCGGTTCTACTGCTGCTCTTCTTCATGCATTTTTCAGCGTGGATTTCACACCTGTATGTACATGGACAATAAGAGTTCAGATTAGAAATTGTTCTTCGTTTATTAGCACTGTAAAGTCTTACACTTGAAGTAGGGATTGGATTTGGGGTTGACAGGATGGGATTTGGCTGTAACGTCCAAGAATATTCGTTCCCATCCCAAAATTTGTCACTTAATTTATTTTAATTCTCTAACTGATCCATCCCTTTTAGACAGTTTGACCTTCTTTTTGCCTTTATTTTTGAATTCAAGGAGAGTTGATATTTTCATTTTCACGGATGATCAAACTTGTGCTGGAAATACTCTTGCCTTGTTCCAAAATTGGTGCGAGGTGAAGCTGCCATTGCCCCTTGATGATCTCTGTCTGTTCATTATCTTTTCTCCTTCCTTTTCTTTTTGCTTGCATTCTGATCACCCCGAAGTATAACATATCATCGTCCAGTACTTGACAAATTGCGAAAGCAAGATGCCAGTAGGAAATCATATGCATGAGAAGAAACCATGAAAATTTAGGAAATCATGTGCATGAGAAGAAACCATGAAAATATAGTAGCTGTTAAGTAAGTTTCGAGATCTGTTAGGTAGTGTTTAGTTACTGTTTTGTTTTAAGATAAAAACAAAAACAACATAGATTAAGGTAAGACAAAAAAAGAGAGATAATTGTGTTTGGTAGTGACGTGTAAGATAAAATGATTGTTTTTGTATATTATTTGATTAAGAGGACAAAACAATAATATATATATATATATAAGTTTATTTTACTTTTAATATGTATTATTGTCAAATTCAGATGTTTTAAAAAAATAACTAATTTTTTTTATTTTAGTTTATATTGAGTACTAAAGTTAATATTGTAATAACTTTTAAGTACAAAATTAAAACCTACTTGATGAATGGACTCTCTCAACCCATGACTTAAACTTTGTATTTGATTGAATTTCAAGTCGGGTTTTAAAACAATAATAATAATAACAATTTTTATCCTTACATTAACTCAACCTAGGTTAACCCTGACTCTGGTCTTGTTTTAGATTGACCATTGAATCAAGTTGTAAAACTATGATAATAATCATTTTTATTTTATGTTGATCCTCCTAACATGTGACATACGTTTTATTTTGGATCAACCCTCGAATCAAGTTTTTAAACTATGATAATCATCATTTTTATTCCTACGTCCACCTAGGTCAACTCGACTTGTGACCCAAGCTTTGTCCGAGATCGATCCCCAAGTTGAGCTTTAAAACCACAATAATAATCACTTTTATATTTACATGTTTTAGTTGAATAATTTTGAAATCAACAGTATTTTAGGGATAAAATATAATAAATATTATCTCTAGAGACATGCTTTTTTTTTTTTTATCTCGTGCATTGATAATTTTATTTTGATATTTATATTTTAACTCTTCAACTATCTTATCTTTTATGTTTTAAAACATTAATTAAATGCTATATCATGTATGGTCAAGAAGTGCAGGACTTCTCCATTTCTGTTCGTTAAAAATCTCATAGCTTTTGGCTGAAAGTTGATCATTGATATTCTATCCAGCAGATTTTCTTAGGAAACCCACTTTGGTTTGTATATATGGAAAAGAATGCATCTTTTCCTTCATTATATACAGATATTTAAAGCATTAATGTGTGAAATGCCATCCTCGAGGAAGGAAAAAACATCAGTAAAAATCATATGCCAACACAAATCAGCAAAAATTCTTAGAATTTATTGTTAAAAAGTTAAGCCACCGACTGAAAATGACTGCTCTATAGCCAAGTTCATGTATGTTCTTGTGGAAAAATAAAAATAAAAAACTATGATCGAATAGTGGTCACCATGTCAAGGTGTCTACATGAAAGAATTCCTCACGATGATTACTCCTCGTGTATTAATTATATAAGCGAAACCCTATCTATACTCGTACAAAAATAAAACCATTGCAAAGTGGCAATGACTTTATTTTGATCTCATCACATATGCTATTAACATAAATAATAATAAATAAATAAAAAAACACCACCCTCTTCTTAGCATCTAAGATGATCGAGACCGATGTCCATGCCATTGTACGCGATAGGAGCATACATCCACATGTCATCAGAGCTTAGCAGCTGCAGAATTCAGACAGGAAAAAGGGGGGAAATCAGTCAAAAAATTTCCAAATTTGAAACAGGAAAAATTAACTTTTTATTATTTGTTTTGGTGACAAAGGAGGAATTTAATTTGCTACCTTAATTTGGATCTGCAAAAACTTCACGTACTGGACAGCCTCTTCAAGCATTGTGCTAATGTCAACCTTCCATGTCAATAAATCATTCTTGAGAATTTTGCGAATCATAAAATTTATAGCTCTTAGAATCAGAGATGGAATCATGAAATATACTCCATACCTTTGTTCCATTGGGGACAAGGTTTTGTAGAATTCTCAGCCTCTCATTTATTCTTTCTCTTCTTTTCTGCAATAAATTTTTTGAAAAAGATCTGTCATTTACTGTTACATTGTGGGTGGGTGGGAGAAAAATGTTTCGTCAAATCTGCTTCAATGAAATACTGTGCAAAAGCATTGAAAAGGGTAGTTACCCTTGCATAGAGGCTCTGGGGATCAGTGGCCGCCCCCCTACTGGCTCTTGATTTGCCACTTGAGTTGAGAGTTGTTGTCCCTTTTGAGCTCAAACTCGAACTCGCTCCGCCATTGAGCTCCCGGGAGGCATTGGATTCATCCTCTGAGCACCAGCCGCTTGAGACAGGATCATCAAGGGCGCCACCATTGCTTTCTTCATCATTGTTGCTAGTCGAGGCAACCTTCTGTCTCTTCTTTGACCTTACTTTCCTCTTGTTCTTTTGAGCCTACTCATTAGAATCATAATTAGAAAGTGCCTTGAAAATGTAAAACTGATTGCTATACGCTCTACAGCAGGAGATAGAACTCCATGTCAATTGAATCTGTAGAAAATTCTAAGGATGTGAAAATGCTGGTTATTAATTGTACTTACATCTCCCGAACTTCGTGATCTTTTCTTGGAATTCTCTGGTGGGCTGCTGCTTTTATCTTCCAGGGGTACTTCAGATGCTGGCATCTCTGATTCTCTCGTGGATTTCAAATTGCTTTCAGGTTCAGGAAGTGCAGCCACAGTCTGTTTTCCACCAGACTGATCTTCCACAGTGCCATTGCTCATTTCTGGGTTTGAGCAGTCATCGCCATCAACAACATATGAGTCTCCCATGAAAAAATCCGTTGACATGGAGCTATTAGTGTTTGCCAAAACTGGGTGAGAATCACCCAGGTAGTAGCTTTCTCCACTTGAGTTGGGAAAATGAATGCTACCACCACCACCACCACTATAACCACTGCTCACTTGTGAAAGTTGGTACAGATTATTATCAGCAGTATCTAGAGAATACAACAAACATTCATTGACCCCTTCCATGTTCATTGTTGATTCATGGTTAGGCCAAAAACTAGATGGAACTCCAAAGCTTGAACTTGAATCAACCTGATTAAGAGGACAGTTGACAAGCAGCTGTGCCATGAAATCAGCCTCCTCACTTGTGTACATTCCACTAAGATAACTCCACTCTCCCTCCGCAATGGCTCCAATAGACTCCATCTTTTTTTCTCGGTTATTTTTTTGTAATCTTTTAGAGAAATCCTTAGTGTTTTTGTGAGTTAGCTGCTGGCAGAAGCTCGATTAGCACGATGCTTGTAAGGAAACAGGATTAAGAAGACATATTTATACCCAGAAGCAATGAAGAATGTTGAGAGAATAACTGAATTTATTATTAATTAGCATTTTTTTTTTATCATATGAAAGGGTCTCAATTCTTTGTGGCCAATTGGGACCATGTCCGTAATGAGGGCCAAATACAGCTCATCTATAGGACCTTAATCAAGCATTTATGGAACTAAATATATTCAGCAACCTTTCATTAACACCTCAGTCTCAACCTTAAAAGACACATTGATTGGAAGCCTCTAAAGAAATAATTTAGTTTAAGGAACTTAACTGTGTTTCTGTTGAGGATATAACTGTTCGATTATTTTAGGCTGCGGGTTGAGAGAAAGTGAGATTTGGTGGTGGGTGAATAAAGAGAAAACGGAGAATCACACCTGGCAATAGATAGACGTGGGAGGTTCTTGTTGAATATAAAAATTGTTGAGCAGAATGAAAAGGACATGGATACAACCTAAAGGTCGTGGAGAGATGAGACTTGACATTCTCAAAACTACTGGAACCAGACAATATATCAGTTTACCGGATTCTTTGTCTCCTCCATTGGATCTCAAAACCTACCAGGTGTCCCTTGAACTCAGAATCTATTGTGTGAGAAACCATCATAACAATCTGTCTGTTAACAAATACAAACAAGATTTCCTTGACAGTTTGATTTCCAGGGAGCTTGTTTGATTGTTTTAACTTTACGTCATGCGATCTATGGACTGCTAAAATGGATATACATGGTGCTTCTGATCCTCCTGATTGTAACACTGAAATGGGATTGGTGACGCAGTTTTAACCTTCTGTTTTCTAAGTTGCCTGTTATCAGGACTTGAACTCGCAGAGGTCTGCTAGCTATGTGTAGAGCAACTATTTCCTCCGTAAAAGCAGCTGAGCAATTTTATCCAGTATGGATTTGCACATTTTCCAAGTCAAAGACATTAATGATGGAATCATGCTTGTGGTTTCCAAGAAAAATACTAGCAGAAGTTCACTCAATCGTATTAAATTATGGATCAAAATGTAAATCTTCCTTGGTGTGTTATGAGTTATGTCGGCTCTACGTGTTTTTCCTAAACGAAGAGCTTATAAGAGTCCAGTCTTAAAAGCCGTGGCGTAATGGCAAGGTTTTAAGTTTGAGTAGAGGGTGTATCTCTTGTAAGAGTCTGGGACAGTTAGGTTTTACTCGTTTATCTGGGTTTATAAAGTGTGCTTTCCGAGAATAAGATTTCCTCGAATCAAAAAAAAAAAAAACTTATAAAACATTACTATATTGTATTGAAGTGATCGATATATTTAACTTTTAAACCAATTACCACCGTGTGAGTAGTGAGGAATAAACAAATTCAGCCCTTAATGTCCTATATATATTCCAAAGCTCTAGCTACCTCAGAACCCGGCGATCTTGACGCTTCATTTCACGCGTAAAAGCAGGCATTCTCAGAAGAAATATCAGAGGAATGTTCATGCTGAGTATTTTCATACCATTTACTCATTATTTTTGAAATTTGTCGCCGGCCATTGCACGATCTCCTGTAGGGTTTATATTAATAGCCGTGCCTTGCTTTTGCTGATGCACTAATTAACTGTACAGGAATGAAATCCTTGCTCTGCAGCAATATTAGAAAAACTGTTGTAAAATCTGATATCGATCATCTACTCAACAGGATGAGAACATTACATTAATTTATTTATTTTTAAAAGATTGAGGGTGTAAGGGTTTAAAATTCTGGTCTCTTGATTCTTGGCCGGCCTGCACGATCCAAGAGAATGCGGCATTTCTTTGTTTGGTGGCAGATGCTGCACGACCCCTTTCGATTAAAAGAGCCCCATGAAGAGGCAGCTCTTGATTTCTGTCATCGATTCATTATCTCTCAGCCTCGTTGCTTGATTATTTCTTTAATTTACCATCAAATTAAGATCAGATTGTTTAATATGATGTCCAAGCTACGTTCGTGGATATTGTTTTATAGTATATTGCAGGGTTTTTATTTTTTGATCTTTATCTTTTCCTCCCGAGGGGAGAATCCAATCATAAATGTGGAATGTCTTTAGCTTCACATGCACGGGGGTGGTAAAATCCAATCAACTTTGGTGTTTACGTACCCTAAACATTCTTGTTAAAACAATGATTTCACTCTTAATTAGTATGGACTATATATGATCGAGTGACGTTTTAAATGTTAAACTAATTAAGTGTATATTTTGCATTTTGTTTCAAGAACATTTTAAAAAAATTACTTTAAATTATTTTTTTGTGTTTTTAATCATTTTAATGTGTTGATATCAAAAAAAAATAATAAAAAATAAAAACAATATTATTTTTGATGCATTTATAAAAAAAAAACACTTAAAAGTCAAACTCAATTACACTACTAATCAGCCCTAGATAATTGGGAGAAATATATATATATTGATGTCAAAAATATTTTTTAAAAAAAAAAAAATATATATTAATGTATTTTTAAACAAAAAAATACTTTAAAAACATCAATCACATTCCTAATCAGCATTATATTTCTCCTCCATTTAACTCGACCGACTTGGCTTTGTGGGTGTATCAATGAGGTCTAAGGCTCTAAACTTTCCGATGTGTTTTCTTTCTTTCTTTTTTGTCATTACAAGATAAATGTAATAGCTTGCCTTTTAATTTCTTTTTTGTCATTATAAGTTTTTTTTTTATTTTTACCATGAATTATATCACATAATTTGATAAATTTATATAAAAATAACTTAATTAAGAAATAATGAGAGATACATAATAAATGTAATAACTTGCCTTTTAATAAAAATAATCCACAGCCAGATGGTGTGTAAAGCGACAGCAGCTCCCATTAAAAATTTACTAACGAGTGATTTCGCGTACTTTATCCTCCAAGTGTTGCGCTTAAAACGGCAAGAGTGGAATATTCTATTTATTTATTTTTATATATAAAAAAAGGGGTGATTTGCAACAGGGAATTATGAGTTGACGTTCATATATATATATATATATCCTTACCTCTTTCTAAACTAACATCAACTAATGAGAATTCTCCTCGTTAATTTTATTAGTCTTATAAATAAAAAAAGTAAATCATATACAAGTGAGAGCGCTATACATAAAGATTTTTTATCTATCAAAATAGCATATCTTATACATATACATATATATTCTATTCTATCGTGAATCACAGAGAAGAAGATAAAGAAAAAGCATGGCAGAAGAGCATATCAGCAAGATCTTTTGAAAGATGATTGCAGTACTGCCTGCGTGTGTAAATATATATAGCTGTAGCCTGTTAATCATGCTCATAATTAACACAAGGAGTGTTTTTCTTGGTGGAAGATGAACGATGAGAGTTAATTAAAACGGGAAGATGTGCCCGTCACCGAAAGGAATGGAATCTTTTGTATTTCAAGATTGATTAATTAATATTGGAAATGAGCATCTAGAATTGTTCTACTGTCAGAAGGAGAATATTGCATTCTAAACAGTTGCTATCATCTCGGAGAGGAGAATGTTAGCGTTTGAGATCTTGATCTGTTGATTCTCGGCCGGCCTGCACGACCCTTTCAGAATGAGAAATGCACGCATGCAGCTTCTTTTTGGTGGCTGGTAATTAAACTGGTCCACGCACGATCCCTGCAGGAAAATAAAACATTAAATCCATCCACCATGAATTCATCATCTAAGCCTCGCTGGTTCATCTCTTTCCCGTGAAATTAGAGGGAAAGAATCAGATGCTGTCGCCCTAAACGGATGAGCTAGCCACTTTCTGCGCTTCTAATGCCCTAATAAGTTCCATATTGCTCTCTCTCTCTCTCTCTCTATCTATCTATCTATCTATCTATCTATCTATCTATCTATGCACAATGTAGTTTGATGCATCATGTAGTGTAGCACTTTCCTTCCCTAAATAGGAAGAATTAATATTCCAATAATAAATAGGGAGTACCGATCTTTGAGAGAGTTGAAGAAAACATAGAAGTATGATTAATCATTAATCCAGTGTTGGGTTTACATATGAGAATAATTATGTGTTTTAGAACTGTCAAATAAAATGAAGTTTAATTAAAAATAATATTTCAAGTATTTTTAGGCATTTGAGTTTTTGATGTATCTGATAGAGTGTGGATCATTAATGTGTAGAGACTAAAGAGTTATTTTTATCTTAGTGATGGAGTACTAAAATAGAAATATCAAATGGTAGAAACATGAATAGGCATGAATGTCAAAAAGTATCATTCTAGTTACCTTTATATATAATCATCGTTCTAAAATTACACGTCCAGCTTTATTTTCACTCTAACATTTCATCATCAGAGAGAAAATAAGATTACATTACAGAAAATCAAGGCGCTCTCAAAGAAAAACGTGTTAATCTAGAATGTCATCCGCACGACTCTAGAGAGCATAATTTTCATGTTATGAAATATCAGTCCTAACACCACCAACTCTCCATTGCTTCCCTACATTAACCTCTACTGTATGATAATCATCAAGGGCCATGGCTAATGCATGTTTCCTTCCCAAATCAATGAGATTTTCTTAATTAGGGTTGCATCAAGGCCCTAGTAGTGGGGAAATCAATGTCCTAAATTGCAAATATGTATAACTCTTAGCATGATTTCATAAACAATTAAGAGTTTCATTTCACTTATATATTGCCCTGCATAAACATATATACTCACTAATATTTAAAAAAGGATATGATTAATTTATATGTAAGCATCGATTTTTAATTATTGTATTAGAAGAAAAAAAAGTTATTTGACCTAAAACTAGGTAGGTTGAATAAATATGTTAACATATTTTCTTTTACATTAATCGGCACAAATAGCTTTTAATTTATTTAATTAAATACATGCATTGATTTTTTAATTGAAAATTTCATATACATTTAAGAAGCCTAGGTGGTTTTTTTTATAAAAAAAACTTATTCGACCTCCAACAAATTAAAGTCAAGATAACCTGTACTATATATATACAGACACTTTTAGTTTTTGACTTGTCATGTGGTAGGTATCTTCAAGTTTTTTATATATTATTGATTTGACCTTTGCAAACACATTATTATTTGAAGTTTAATTAGACAGCCCATGACAAGCTGCAAAATAAAGTTCTTCCAGATTCTTGGACACAGAGTAGTCGATGTGATGGACCGGTTGAAATTGTTTTTAAATTAATTTATTAAAAAAAAAAACTATTTTATATATTATCTTATATAAAAATATTAAAAAATTAATTTAGAATAGAAAAATCCTTTTATTTCTAGTTTCAACCCATTTCTGTGGCTTTCAGTTGGTGTTTTAAGTCAACCGTTGAGAGCTTAAACTATTATTATCCGGGTAAAGAGGTCATTCCATAAACTATAGGGCTTGTTTGTTTATGCAGTGGTACTATCGTTTACTCAAAATTTGAAAAAAAAAATTATTTTAAATGAAATTTTTTTGGTGTTTTTAAATTATTTTAATGTGCTGATGTCAAAAATAATTTTTAAAAAATAAAAAAAATATCATTTTAATATATTTATAAATAAAAAACACTTTTAAAAATAACCACAACAACACTCTTAAACAACTAATTGCCTCATCATAGTGTGAGACGTCATGCATTTTATTTGCTTGTAAGTTTTGAGTCTCTGCGGTCCAATCCTGGCAAGGTTTTCGTTTGGTATACTTCTCGAAAAAACAAAGCCTGCGCTGCGCTGACTTTGATCGTTCATCAGATGCTGGGGTTAGAGAAATTCTCGATTGGTTTTGCCGATATCGGTTTTTGATGCGTAAATTTTTTGGTTTATTTAACTTTTTAATTTATTTTTTTTATAATTATTATGTTCTTGTAACTTAGATTACAAGTTGTGTAAGTTAGTTATGTTCAATTGATTTTTTATTTTTTTAATTCTCAACCGTATATATTAACATTAAATTATTTAGGAATTAAGTTAATAATTAATTAATAAAAAAAAAATTTAATTTTTTTCTATGGGGTTAAGTTACTATGATTTCATAACCTGTATCACAAGTTTTATATCTTAGCCAAGTAAAATCAAGTTTTTTCCTATTTTTTACTTGTTTTTTTAATTTCATTCTTGAACATTATCTTAATAGGGATTGGAATATAGTTTTTTTTTTCAATGTCATATTTTAATATTTGATTTAATGGGAATTAAGCTTTATTTTTATTTTTTTGTTTATCTTCTATGAGATTACATTGGTCTCATGATTCGAGCCTCATATTTGTTTGGTTGACTTAGGTGGTTTGTTGTCTTTTTACTATTTGTTTTTAAAAAAAAATTCATCCTTAAATATTGATCATGAGCTTTATTCTAATTTTTTTATAGGATTATTCTTGTCTCATAACCCGAGTTTGATAAGTGAAATCAGGTTTACTCGACTTAATTTCTAATTTCTAATCACAAACTCTAAAAATATTCATAAAAAACATTACTCTAAAAATAATTTCTAATTCAATCACAAACACCTAATTAATCTGGTGTTTGTCTAGGCTAAGAGTCATGTAGGCTATAAAACGTTCTTGAAAAAATTTAATTTTTATTTTATTTTAAATTATTTTTTGATGTTTTTAAATCATTTTCATGTGCTAATATTAATAATAATTTTTTAAAAATAAAAAAAAATATTATTTTGATACATTAATAAATCAAAAACACATTTAATCAGGTTTTTTTTGTCGGGGGTTGAGAATCATGTGTTTTGTTTGTACTGATATGGGACGGTTAAGAAGAGGCTGACGGCAAAATGCACGGGACATATTAATGAACGATTCAATGCAGCGGAGCACCTGAATCTGATCTTCTTGGTTCCACCTTCCGGCAGGAAGCAGAGGAATCTACATGACAGAAGAGAAGTCACGCACTGATAAAAGATCAGATACCCTCACTCAATTCCACCAAACAAATACGGTCTCCGAAATCTCAGGGTAGGGTCTAATCCGGTTCTTGCCTAGGCAAATAACAGGAAGCTGTTTTGAAGAGCACAGAAGCAACTTACTGGAACTGCCACTTGACATGATTTAGTGCCCATGCTGCTTTGACTCAAATGCTATTTTAGAAAGCAAAACATGTGTGAAAATGGCAATGCTCCTTCCCAGATCCAACTAGCCCTGCGGGAAGACCAGAAGGGGACTAGGCAGGTAAAAAAGGAAGGTCTAGCTCATGAACCTTTCAAATGGTAATTTTCCCAAGTTTTATTAACTAAATAGGTGTGTATAATTACAAAAACAGGCCAATTTAATAAAAAAAAATATCTATCCTTTAACCTGATTCTCCAATTCAATTATGAATAAACCACAGAAAAGAAGGCCGAAAAGGTGGGCAAGAAAGAATTATTACATTTCACTCAATCACAAGTAACGGGTGCATGCATCAATTCAGCCATACAAAACGAGAAGCAGCAAGAGCACCTTTGACCAGCAGGCATGCATCTATGGGTACAGTCCTATTCCATCACGACCTTACATAAATCACTGCTGCTCATCACCTGGCTGTTCCTCCCCCAAACCCCTTTGTGCAATTCTGTAATATAATATGCCCATAGTTGCCATACAGGCCCTGCAAAAGATCACAACACGCTTGAATTAGTGAAAACAGTTATTATAGCGCACTTGCACTACAGTAAATAATCTTTTGTGTCTTGTTCTGAAGTTTGGGTTCATTGTTTCAGTTAGAAGTAAATCAATCCACAGACTGCCTATACAGAAATCAAAAACCACTGTTCAAGTTTGGAAGCCTTTATGCAGGCCATTATAGCCATTCCACAAGTAGCAAATAAACAATCTTTTGTTATCCTGTCAAGCCAAACATAATATGATGGTCCAGAAAAGGAGCACGGAAATTACATGATTGCTATAAAGAGGAGGATCTTTCTCGGATCTGTCCTTGAACGTTTTTGCCTTGTACGACCTTCTGAGGGATTATCTGTATTTGATGCATCTTTACGTGGAGGTGCAGTAACTGGTAGAGTTGGTAATGCACTGGACCAGAAAGGAAGCAAAGCTCTGAGGAACTTGTGACGAAATGGACCTGGGTGAAATGAGTTGAAACTGAGATGGTGTATGAAACCAAAGAAAATTAGAGAAGAAAATTGATTTAAAAGAAATTGATATCAGCAAATCAAAGACAGAGCAGCGATTTGCTGAGTATGGCTGTGTTTCTAGTTCAAGAGCTTCTAATCAACTGCTCACAGAATAAACAAACTATTGAAAATGAATAGTGAGTAGGATAAAATTATAAAAGGTGAGGGTAAGCTCGCAAATATTGGTTTTGTAAGAAGCTCAGCAAGTTTCATCATATGAACTTCACATATATGCAAATTTATACTCACCCCTTCGACTGTACTTTTTATGATTCCCATCTTCATCGTCTGCATAGTATGAAAGTTCAGAATTTTGCTGCTCAACATGTACACCAACCTTCCGTGTTGCAGCACCAGGCTGGTTTGCATTACAAAACAATACAAGAAATTAGAGTCGGCAAACATTTTTTTAATGGGAGAAAAAATCTGGGGGAAGGAAGGAAAAAACTCTTACAATGCCAGGACTTGAGTTTTTCATATAAGCCCCTGCAGAGTTGGGGCTATCGATCTCCACAATATCCGACACTGAAATTTTAGAAAACCCTGTTCCAGTTTCATCTTTTGTCACCAAGGATGGTGACGAAATGGCAACTAAAGGAGCTGAGGTGAATTTGGGAGGTGGTGCTGGCAATGAAACTGGATGATTTCCAAACAAGTTCTTTTCCAAACCCGTCTGCATGTTTGCAAAGAAAAGTAAGTAAAATCCTACTTAACACAAGGAAGAAGATCATAACTTCAGCCCTTCTTTCAAGGATCCTTCAGCTAGTTACGATTTAACAGAAAATGGATGCCAGGTTTCCCCCCTTTAAAATGCAGAAGGTGAAGCTTCCTTTTCTAGCCAAATAACAACTCTCATGATAAAGCTAAAGCACATGAGTACAGGAATAAAAAGGAGATTTCTACCATATCAGCACCGATGTTCAACCAAAACCTTTATTCCTGCAGTGCAGAAAAACATGGTTCATTTATCAAGACAACTGCAAAGATCTTTCATATGGGGATTCTGTCTGATTGCAAAGTCTATGAGCAATCCAGCATTCATACTAGAGGTTGTTGTTTTTGCGTTTCAAAAGTGCATTTGGCTTGAAAAAACATCAAATTGATGTTCTTTTAGTGTTTTCCGATGGTTTTGATGTGCTGATGTCAAAAAAA
Organism: Salix brachista; assembly: GCA_009078335.1. NCBI lineage: Eukaryota > Viridiplantae > Streptophyta > Magnoliopsida > Malpighiales > Salicaceae > Salix > Salix brachista. Next base: position 21,814,461 of record CM018587.1, read on the forward strand.
AAATCTGAAAAACAAATCATTTTGGTGCATTTTCAAGCGAAAAGCACTTTTAAAAAGCACCCTGCACCACAATAACAAACACACGCTACTGTCAGCCATCATACCAGCAACCTCTAACTGCAGTCCACCACATCAGAACCTGTATATCACAATCCTCCGTCTGTGCATGTGGTGTGTGGGGTATGTATGTTCTTGTGAGACAGACAGAGAGTAGAAGTCAGGTTAGCCAAAAACTACCTACAAAAGAAAGGCAATTTGCAAACTGATTACCTTAGCATTATTGGTATTGCTTTACCCCCAGGGATCTTAACTTTTAACAGGTACAAGCTATTTAATCTAGATCACATTTTTCATTTGCTACAGAAAACAAATCACAGGTGACTTGCAAGCAAGTACATTGGGTTTGGGCTATTTGCATTTAGGTGACTGTTTCAGATTTTGGTAATATTGTTTTCTCCATTAACATTGGCCTTAACTTCATCTGTTTAGTGATAATGAGACTAAAGATATGCTATAAAATTCTTTTCCTTCTAATTTTTTCCACACTATTACTACACTAAAAGCATTAAAGTCAATGCTAATGAAAAAAAATATATGTCACTGAATCGCCAAAATTTAAGCCTTTGTCACATGAAAATGACCCGGACCATATGGTGTGTATTTTTCATTTTACACTATCATAAGTTAGCAGAATGGGGCAAGGAAAGGGGAGGATAATTCCATATAATCCATTGAACAAAAAACAATGAGTGGAAAACTGAGGGCTCAATCACATAAGATATAAATAACAAGTATTGGACACAAAACTAAAATGTACTAGAATTACATTCATAAATGAAGTTCTGTAGTTAGATGATATATGATAATTAATGAAGTGAAGCAAAAGTGCAGTACCATGAGAGAGAGAGAGAGAGAGATGGAGAAGAAACTGATAAGCTGTAACTATTGAAGCATTAATGATGGAATACAGCAATCAGGAATCCAAGCTTAAACATTACCTGCATTATAGCTTCTTTCAGCTTTGAATGAAAACAGGATCCTGAGTCTTTCACACTTTTGGGAGGCCATATCTGCACCAACAAAACACCATATGGAAATAAACCAAGGCATACAGAAAACATTGCTACAAAGAACTTCTAAACATTAATAGCTTAAAACTGGAAACGTAATTAAATGCTGGTGATAAATTGATATTGCTCTACCGGTGTTGAACATGAAGGACACACATATCCAGCTGGTGCCGTGTGTGGAGGAAAGCTTTTGATATGTGAAACCAAACAATTTGTGTGTATAACATCTACAACAACACCAAAATAAATAAAATATTATCCTGTGTGTTTCAGAAAATTTTGCAGCTAAGAGTGTAACAATATCAGCAATGCCACATACGCAGGCAACCCAGTCGAGTGGTTTGAGGACCATCCCCCTCTTCAAGCACAGCTTGGCAGGAACAGCATTTTGGAGGCCAGTCATACTCTCCATCTATCACCCATTCAGAGTATGTACGAACCTGAAAACAGCGACAACATTAGCACAGTGTAAGCCAGTAAGTCCTACAGTGAACTTTACAGAATCTTTCTTAAAATTATATATGCAAACCCAAACAGGCACACATCTACAGTCCTGAAAAAAAATTGATTTCATGATGTGTTTTAGACTTTTAACCAATCAAAAACATCTAATATTAATAAAACCAAACCTCGGACAGTTTTCAACTAAGAAATTGATGCCAAAAGTTTCAGAAGAAAATTTTATCAATCTTATTTTTGTTTTTGGAAGACGATTTTTCATCTCGTCCATAATTTCATGCTTAATGAATGGGTACAGGGTAGACATTTTTGTTTTTGGAAGACGATTTTTCATCTCGTCCATAATTTCATGCTTAATGAATGGGTACAGGGTAGACATTCACATTGGTAGCTGCCAACAATGTTCACTTTGGTAGCTGCCAACAATGTTCCTCTTCTGCCCTAATCGCATCACCTCTCCCATAGTTCCTCTCTTTTAGCTAGTTCTGCCTGCCGAACTCCAATAACTTTTACTTCTTAACACCCTTTCTTCGCCTTCTATCTCCTTATTCGTTATCATGTCAGACTTGACTACTACGATATAAGGGAATAAAACCTTTCTCGTGAAACCAGTCTCGTTAAACTGAGATATTTTTTCGTCGTCAAGTATAAACTGTAATGCAGGAATAAAATTCTCATCATAAAGTCCGATATAATTACCACACAAATTTGATGCTCTGGAAAGCAGATACATTCCCCACAAACGGGAACTTTGTGCACGAAACAATATAACTTGGTAGCCTGAAACACCAAAAAAAAATCTTCAATCAATTCACTCGATCAAAAACGGCAAAGAAATGAAGAAGCGCAAAATCATCTACCCTAGATCAGAATTCTGATTCCAAAATTAAGCGACTGATGTGAGTTACAGATCTAAATACAAATCTCGATCGATCAATCGATTAATCAGAAACAATTTAATGAAAGTGAGGGGGGGGAGAGTGTACCTTACGACATTTGCAGACCACCATTGCAGAGAGCTGGGAATTTTAGAGAGTGAGCTCGAATTTGTTAAATGGCTTAACGGAGGGAGGGAGGGAGATCTGACTGATAATGAAGAAAAATTATGAAGTTTAATTGTGGTAAGTGTTATCTTTCATTTTTTATAAAAAAAAATCAGTTAATTTGATTAAGCATGTATTGTCATGACAATTTAATAAAATATTTTCCGTTTAAATATATATAAAGATAATACCTTTTATTTTTTAAAATTTTATTTTAATATTAATATATTTAAAAATACTATAAAAATAATTTAAAACAAAAAATAATATTTTTGACAAAAACGCTAGCTACATGGAGGCAAAGCTATTTTTAGCAATTGTATGCATTTTTTAGAAGGTATGCATTTTTTAGAAGGTGTTTGGTAGTGTGGTGGGATCGGAATTTGAAAATAAATTGGTGTTTCAATGTTTAATAAAGATAAAAAAATAAATAATTTTTTGTAGGTTCCATCTTTAAAAATCTACGAAACACCGATGGATGAAAAGCAACAAAGAGCTACTTTTCATGTTTCTCAACCTGTGATGTTACCGTTAACATTTAATTCCCAAAAATCCTAGGAGAAGTAAGAGCTAATGAGCGAAAAAGGAAAGAAAGAACTTAAGATTGAAAACATTAAAATCAATGAAGAAGAAGAAAAAAAGAAGAAGAAGACCTTAAGACCAACTAAACGAATGGGTGTAATCTGGCCAGGAACGATACAACCAGGACCAACAGCTTCCACAAGCGCTTCAGTAGCTAAGCCAGTTCCGATGGGATTAGGGTGCTTCATAACAGAGAGCATAATCCGAAGATGGGTTTTGAGAGACGTGGAGAATAGGAGAGTGGTGAATTTTGGGAATGGGTTTTGAAGTTGATACCCTTCTGGGATAGGGTGGATTATTCTGGAGATGGAGAAGTTGAGAGAGGGGAGGGGAGTGGAATAATAGGTTTATTACTCATTATATTTTTTTAATATTAAAATAATCTAAAAACTTAATTAAAATATAAATGAATATATTAAAAAGATATCACAATATAACTTTTGCCTCGCAATTCTAATTTTATTTTAGATAATATTTTACCAGATATTGTCCTCGATCAAATAGTCAGGGATCACAGAGGCCTTCGTGTATGGATTTAGTTTATGATGGAATAACAAGTAGTTTGATGGGAGAATAAAAAAAAAATGTCTAATTTACTTAAATTATTCATTACATTATGAAAGTATGATTATTAATACAATGTTTATATATATATTTGTGTGTGTGCCCGCGCACGCGCCCTCTTTAAAGTAATTTCACAAGTTGTCTTTAAAGTAATTTCACAAGTTGAAATCAATATGAAAAGCTCAGTAACCAAACACATGAAACTATTTTTCATTAACCTCAAACTCAACCACAGTTTTAACCTAATACTTCAAAAAAATTATTATGAACCGCAACTAAAAGTGTTTTTCATGAAACTGTTTTTTTAAGGGGGTGTTTGAAAGGGCTTTTTAAAAACGCTTTTGAAAAAATTTGAATTTTATTTTTATTTTTAAGTTTAAATTAATAAAATATGGTGTTTTTAGACTATTTTGATGTGTTGATGTCAAAAATAATTTTTAAAAAATAAAAAAATATAATTTTAATGTATTTTTGAACGAAAAGCACTTTCAAAAGCAGCCGCAACCACACTCCTAAATAGACACTAAACTTCAACCACAAATACAAGAGCAGTATCAAACACACCTTTACTTCTCCAACCAATAGTTATATAAATAGCTGAAATGACATTTTGTTCTTTGAGATGTTATTTTTACATGTTCTTGTAAAAAAGTCAAAAATTTTAAAATTATATAATATTATTTGAGACTAGGAGAAATAATTGGCAAACAAATATCGGTTGAGAAAGGTGCGTAGATTTAATTTAGAGGTCGTATCTGATGTTGTGTCATACATGATTTGTGATAATCATAATTATTTTTTAAATTGTTTTCATATATGATTTTAAAAATATGTTTTTCATGAATAAGTAAAATATTATTTTAGATAAAAATATTCTAAAAACAACTCCAATGCAAAATGCTATTTTGAAAAGTCAAATTGATAAAATAGCTTATTGAATAGTGCAAATATAGCCTTTTTATTTATATATTCCAATGGTAAAAACCATTTAAAATAGCCAAATATATTTTAGTATATATCAACCAATAATATAAAACAAATTTTACAAGAACAAACAATATTATAATTTTTTATTGTTTTTTTACATTATTTAAAATGGTACCTGACAATATTATATAATTTTTAATTGTAGTTTTTTTTTGAAAATAAATTTTAAAAATATATATCCTGTTGAAAAAATATCATGAATTCTTAAATATAAATAAATTATCTTAATAAATAAAAATATATATAATATTATAGTTTATATAAGATTACATGTAAAAACAAATAATATTTAGCAAATCAAATAATGTTCTATGTATAATTGAGTAAAAAATAAAAACTAACCCAATACTAAATATTCTTTTACAATTTAAAGACTCGATAAATCCATTAAAATAATTTTGTAGCGGTTTAGATAATATTTGATATTGTAATAATAATGGTTTTTTAAGAATATTTTTATCTAAAATATATAATAAAATAATATTTTACTTATTAAAAAGATTTAAAGAAAAAACAACAAAATAATTTAAGAAAACCTAAAAAAACCTCGCAACACATAATGGAAAAAAAGAAGCTATGGCAATTCTTAAACAATCCATTGTCAAAATATAAAATTGGGGAAACAATCCTTTTAAGTAAAGCAATGAAAAAAACTCGAGTCAACTTCCGATTAACTTATCAAATCTAAAACTTGGATCATGAAACCGCCATGATTTCATATTAAAAAAAAACTATGTATTTTCTTAAAAAGAGTTGAGAAAAGAAAAATTATTTCATCATAAACTAAAAAATCATTATCATTTAAATGAGGTTAAAAAAAATGAAGGTAAGCTCTTTTAAAAAGGAACCACAAAGTCTAGGTCTAATGGAATAATTTTAAAGCCGAAAGCTTATGTGCCTACATTTTTATTTTTATTTTGATTGATTTTGTGAACGATATGTTAGCCCAACCAATCTTTTTTCTACAAACAATGTAATCAATGCATTGTCTCTTCTTTGGTTTTCAGTTACCCATGCGTTGTCAAAAAATCAAGGTTAGGGTTTTTTCAATATGTCAACTTTTTTTTATTTAAAAAAACAACCTAAATATTGGCATAAACCTCTAAATGTCTTTAAATAACCCAAAAAATAATCCATTAGCAAGAAAGCAACCTGAAAACCAAAATGTTTTTAAGTTAAATCTATATTTTCAGATAATTTCAAGGTGAAATGACCTTTAAGCTAAACTCTATTGATCGAATAAAGTTTATAGACATCAAAATCAGTATAGCCAGAACAGGGTCAACCATTGACTTTCTCTTTCTACAATTAGAATACGATGAGTCTCTCTCTTTCTCTTATTTAACTAAAAATTGAAAAAAAGAAGTTATGTTAGTCGTGGACTTTCTCTTTACTTAATTTTTTAACCGCCAGCTATTTTCTCTGTTTTTTTTCATCTTGGCCCCACAACCTTAAATCCATCCCTCTTTTTAGCAAATTAACCAAAATTGATTGTTAATTTGGTTATAAAAGAACTTGATTAAGTAGGAAAAAATAAATGATTAGCAAAAAAAATCACTATTTAATCCACAATGAAATGTCTATATAAGTAAAAATTACCATAAGCTATGGTGACCTGTCCATGTTGTTTAAAGTTTCTTATGACAATTACTAAAATTAAAGAAAATTATAAAGGCAACAAAATAAGTAAAAATTGTTAGCAAAATGCATTCCATGTTATTCTACAAGAAATTTTAATGTTGAAATCCATAATGATTTATGTCTAGGGGCACAATAAAATATCAACCTTTTAGTTTTTTTTTAAATATATATATATATATATATATTTCCTAAATTTATTTTTAATATTAACATATAAAATGATTTTAACGAATAATTGAAAACTAAAAAACTAAAATTTATTAAAAACACAATCCAATTGCAATTCCAAAACACTTGAAGATTGGAAACGGAGGTGCACAGCGTTGTGGAGGCTGGGTACTGATCTGTAGTTATCCCAGAGCTATAAATGAATTCAAACTCCACAACAAAACACGAGAGCGGAAGCGGAGAAATATGGAAGATTGAAAAAACCGTGACGATCAGCTTATCACCGTTGCCTGGCCCTATCTTATTTTGAATTTAAAAATTCAAATCCCCCTCTCTCCTACTCCAAAATAATAATAATAATAAAAAGACGGTGAAACTTCAGGTCTACTCTACTCGCACTTTCAAATCTGCTTCCCCCTTTACTCTATCTCATAACCCTAACACCCAAAACACCCGCTCTCCAACGCTCTTTTGAATATCCCTCCGTACAGTCACGCGATGACAGCTGTCATCCCGCCACCGTTCTCCGGCCGCGAACTCTCGAATCCACCAACCGACGGCATCTCGAACCTTCGATTCTCCAATCACAGCGATCACCTACTCGTCTCCTCATGGGACAAGGTACACCCTCAACAATCAAGTTACTCCCAATCTTCGAATTTTACTGCATAACTCATCATCTGGTTTTTGTTTTTATTAATATTATTTATTGTAGACTGTGAGATTATACGACGCGAGTGCTAATGCTTTGAGAGGAGAGTTTATGCACGGTGGTGCCGTGCTTGATTGCTGCTTCCACGACGATTCCTCTGGGTTCAGTGCGGGCGGGGACAATACCGTGCGACGGTTGGTAGTTGATTTTCCCAAATTTTTTTTTTGGTTCTCGAGAAAGTATATTGAAGTAAAACTGCAAAATGCATCGATTTAGGAATTGACTTTGAGTAGTATATTATGGCAAGACTGTGTCTAGAGATTTCCCAAAACTGGTTTAGATTTTTTTTTGAATTTTGATGATTTAGGCTGGTTTTTAACCACGGAAAGGAGGATATTTTGGGAAGGCACGATGCACCTGTTCGCTGCATCGAGTACTCTTATGCAGCAGGTAGGTGTGTTTGAATTATGATTCATTTGATTGCCTATTTACTGTACTTGTTTGTTGCTTGAGAGGTTATTATAGTTTCGGTTGCTGTGTTTTTATTGAAAGCGATGTAGTTCTGGCGTGTATAACTTGTTAGTGTTTGATCTCATTGATACTCTCTCGTATGTCCAGCTTGTCAGACATTCTGATTCTAATTACCACTTCTTAGTGTTTGATCTCGTTGATGCATGTTTATATGTCCACCTTGATCTGTTGTGCTTTAATGGTATCTATCTGCATGGACTAAATGGGTTGCTGATTTGCGCATGCTTTTTACTTGGACATCTTTGCCAGTAATGGTAAAGATATATTTACTAACTAGCCCCAGGGTTGCAAATGTGCAATCCCAAGTACAGTGATGCACAAATGAGACCCTGAAACAGAAAAAACAGCATAATATTTGAAAATGCCAAAACCAGTCAATCAGAAGAAAAATAGACAAGGAGGGTAAAGGATAAATAGTCAACACATGGGCAAAGTTAAAAAAATATTTTAAGCTCTAAAGACAAACAAACATGCAGGATTAAAGAAAAAGCTGCAGAAAATGACTTGTAGTTACTGACTCTCTTGTGCTCATCGAACTTTTATTTTTCAGATCAGCTATGTGAGTTGATTTGTGTATAGATATCATGCTGCTCCTGTGCTTGCCTTCGCTCTTTTGACTTGTAATGAGGTTATAAAGAATACTATCACTGAAGTAATTATATGGAATACCAGGGAACCAGCTCCTCATTATTAAAAAGATTATGGCACATTCCTTTCTTTAATTATTTTTTCCCCATCTTTCCTACAGGCCAAGTAATCACTGGTAGCTGGGACAAAACACTGAAGTGTTGGGACCCTAGAGGAGCTAGTGGGCAAGAGCGCACTCTTGTTGGCACATATCCACAACCTGAGCGTGTTTACTCTTTGTCTCTTGTTGGAAATCGTTTAGTTGTAGCTACTGCAGGAAGACATGTTAATGTATATGATCTGCGAAATATGTCTCTACCTGAACAAAGGAGAGAATCCTCTCTGAAATATCAAACTCGATGTGTACGGTGCTATCCCAATGGCACAGGTATTGATCATGACACTGAGCTGGCATCATTTTCACTGTCCTTGTTGCTATATTTTATGGTGGGTGAAATCATGTGCTAGTTCTGCTGCCTCCCAATCAAAAGCCATTCTGCTTGCACTGCATTTAAGTTTCCTGGTGCAATGACTTGCTTGAATTGCTTTATCACGATTCTATTTTTATTTGCTTATGTTTTGCTTTAGTTCTTGAAAAATTAACTAAAACTGAAAGGCATTCAAACGAATCTTCTATATACTCATATAGTTTAGTTTTATGTTCTGCTCTTCCATGAATAGCATCCTCTTGCTTCAAATAGTTCAACGAGGTATATTATTGGCAGGGAAAGTGCCTTACACATGCAGTGATGATTTTCATCTATGTCATGAATTTTTGTTGCGTTGGAGTTCTCTCATGAATGACTCTTCTTCACATGAATTATGTGATGCAGGATATGCTCTCAGTTCTGTTGAAGGACGAGTTGCAATGGAATTTTTTGATCCTTCAGAGGCCAGTCAAGCAAAAAAGTATGGTTCCTTTTCCTTTATACCATGCAGCATAGTGCAAATTTGATTCATCTTTACCCCAGCAGTCTTTCTACTTTTTTATTATTTTTTCTGTCTTTATGATAGATGACTGTAAATATCTGGTTGGAACACTTTTAATGTTGTATTATAGATGTTTAGTTTTCTACTTTTGCGTGCCAATTTCAGGCACCAATGGGTGTTTCCAAAGAAATTCATACGATACAGTACATTTAAACTTACAGTTCCTCCTTTGTGTGAGAAATTGTGAGGTGGATCTTAGAGGGTGTTTGGTAGTGTGGTGGTAGTTGCTTTTCAAAGTGTTTTTTGTTTAGAAATGCATCAAATAATGTTTTTTAATTTTTTATTATTATTATTGACATCAACACATCAAAACTATTTAAAACATAAAAAAATAATTTTAAGCAAAAAACAAATATGCATGCGTGATTTGTATCAAGTTACCTAGTCATTAAATGGATGCACTTAGGGTATAAGGTATAACTGTGCAAAAATGAAAGCAGCCCATGTATAATAACAAATCATATCCTTAATCTTTCATTCAATGTATTTGATAGAGTTGAAACTTTGTGCAGATATGCGTTCAAGTGTCATCGAAAATCAGAGGCTGGAAGGGACATTGTCTATCCTGTAAATGCCATTGCTTTTCATCCTGTGTAAGTGTCTGAATACTCTTCATGTGTTGAATTTATATACTTTTGACAAAATAAAAAGGATAATCGAAGCCTAGATATTCGCCAAAGGTTGATTTTTTAATGCAATACATGCTTTGTTTATTGTGTAGCATCTTAATTTATATTCCAGCTCTGTTCATGTTATGCTATTGTATCTTGCTCAAAATAAATTACACATCTTGCACTTGCTGTTTAAGGGCAGGTTTGACTAAGCAAAAGGTTGTTTTACCTTAAAATTGTACGAGTAGATGGACTTGGAACCTAAAACACAATATGATACATAAGACAGAAGCAAACTGAACATCAAACTCCATTCTACGTGCATTTTGAAGCTCTAGTGTATGTTCAGCTGACATTCACAACGTTTTCCTAGCTGACAAGTTCACATGTTGAGCAATTAGATGAATTTTTTTTTATTAAGACAGGAGCATTCGTTCGGTTTGTAGGACTTAGAAGCCCGTAACTAATATTTTTGACTAACATCATCTCATTGAAAACATCCAAGTAATTACGTTTTGATCAAGATGAAAGCTTGATTCTTTTGTCCATTTCTGAGCTTACAATGTCTGAAGTTGATATCTTGTTTGGCATGTGGTTATAATACCAGCCTGTTTCTCTTCTACTATTTTTCAGTCACGTATCTGACATCCAAACTCAACTTGCAGATATGGTACATTTGCAACTGGAGGTTGTGATGGTTTTGTGAACGTTTGGGATGGGAACAACAAAAAGAGACTATATCAGGTACATGGTTACAGAAAACTTGACAATATTAATTTACTTGTGGAAAGCTTATAGCTTGTTACGATTTTGCTCTTTTCAGTACTCGAAGTACCCATCGAGTATTGCAGCACTTTCATTTAGCAGAGATGGTCGTCTGTTGGCTGTGGCATCAAGTTACACTTATGAAGAGGGAGATAAACCGTAAGAGCCATTCTAATCTTACCTCGCCATTTCTCTTTCCATGTTTGCTCTGATTGTTGCATGTGCTTATTTCCAGACATGAGCCGGATGCTATCTTTATACGAAGTGTAAATGAAATAGAAGTGAAGCCAAAGCCGAAAGCTTACCCCAACCCCCCAGCATAAGGGAGCCTTTTGAAAACCGCTGGTCACTAGTATCTTGGATGTGCAATTTCTCATGGTTTTCTAGGCGTTGTTGTTTCCTATGAAGCTTTCAAATCTTGATGTGTACTAATGCCTGGACCAAGTTGGAACACCTTTTCGCTTCCAGTGACCCTGTAGTTTCATATCCTTTTAAGTGATCAATGTAGGTTTGTGCTTAGAACTTTGGATTCTGTAATTATTCATCTATCTAGTCTCCTAGATATCCAACTGAATATGACCATGCAATTCTTTCTTATCATTATGCAAGAGCAGCAGCCAGGACAAGTTTTGTATGATTATGCTGGATGTAATGTCTAGACAGCTCGGTTTAAATGAAATGACAATCCGATGGTATCACCAGTACGAACACGGTTAAACGGAGGTGTGATTGACCACAGGTTTGCAATTTAAATTGTTTTTTTGTTTCTGGAATGCTCGTACTATTGATTTGTTGCCACTGATCTTGGTGTTATGTATCATTTAAATGGAAAACACCACTTATTAAGCTCATCTCTCACCTGCATTTTAATGCAATCCTAGCTTCTTTTTTTATTATTATTCCTTTTTCCTGATCATGAGCACAAAAATATATTTTGATTTGAGATTACGAGTAGTGCTATAATCGATAAAATACATTTGACAAGTGCTTTTTAATAACCTCAGCTTTGAGAGCACCAAAACATAATATTTATTTGTGTTTGTGTATTAAAAAACTATGTAATAAGAGATACAAATGTATTGTGTACAACAACGACAAAGACTGTCTTGTTAAAGAAAACCTTGTAATGGAATTCTCTGTGTTGAGGATAATTTGTTATTTTTTAATACTACAATGATGATTAAAAGATTACTAGAAGATATTGTTTTTTAAGACAGAATTAATTTTTTTTTTTTTTTACTTACTACCCTGTTTAACAAAAAAAACCAAGGCATGCACTCAGGAGCATTTCAATTTTTTTATATAAAAAAGCTATTTGTATTTGGATTGCCCGAGTTTTGTAGGCCTTTTCTTCTAAAAAACAGGTATTTGGATTTGGATTTAAAAGATTTTATCTTGATTCACCTATAATTTTTTTGTTTTATACATATGGGATTTATCTTAAGAAATAAAAATGATTTAATTTTAAATAACACTTCTAACATGTTTGGTCTGAGTTGATTCAATATATTGTTATTTCAATATTTTTTAAGATGTCAACTTGATTTTTTTAGTTAAAGTATATTTTTATCAATTTTTTATGTTATCTTTGAACTCATCAGATCGGTCGAGTTATACTTATATCAGTTAAACTCTCATTTGTTATACTTATATTCAATTTTTTTATTTTAACGGTTCAAAACCGAAACATTCCATTCTAATTAAAAAAAAATTCAACCGAAACGGAATTGATAACCTTGCTTCTAATTAAGGAAAATAATCAATATTAATAAAATTCACTGTACAAGTTTATTCATTTCTAATAATTGCTCAATTTATGTTTCCATTATTTTCTATACACAAATATAACTTGAAATGATGTAAGACATCTTACTTAAATTACTAGTAACATATATGATACAATAGTAGTGTTTTATTTTTATTATCGTATTTTAAAAATTATAAAAACAAGAAAATAAAAATGAATAATATTAAAATAAAAATAAAATTACATCAAGATTTATAAAATTGATGAATTGTATCTTTGGTTACTTTTTAAATTGATTTTTATTGTTATTTTTATGATATATCTGAGTTCTCAAAAGGCTTGACGTGATAACAGAGGACTTGCGATCTGCACGGGAAGTCTCGAGTTCGAGTCATGACGTGCACCTCTAATAAGAGCCTGAACAACTGATGTTTTACTCGTTTACATAGGTCCACAAAACACACTTTTCGAGGGATGAAGTTTCCTCGTATAAAAAAAAAAGATTAATAAAAACAATTATTATTATTATTATTATTGGCAAAAATGATTAATATTTTTTTTTAAATCGTTTATATAACTAAAACATTGATAAAAGTTTCATCACTATTATATTGAAAGCTCTTAGGTCTTGAATAAAAATGATTAATTATTTAACTTGCGCTTCTCCATGGGTTGAATATTTATTTTTGCAAAATAAAAATAAAAAGTAAATATATTGAGAACTACATGTGCCAATAAATGAAAAATAAAATAAAATATTAATGTGTCAACTTAACTTGTTTCGCTGCTAGTTGAATTTTTTTTTCCTAGCCCTAAAGAATTAATATGTAGGTTATTAATGTATTTTTTAAATTAAGTAAAAATATAATTTGGAATAAATTTTTTTGATGTATACATGTAATAATTATAGTAAAGATCTGAAACTAATTTTTAACATAGCAAAAAAATAGAACAAAGTTGTAGTTAGAGTGAAACACTATTTCCCTAATCTTTGTATAATAATTTTTAAAACAATGTAAGGAAAAAAATTAAAAATAAAGATAAGAATAAAAAAATGATATAATCATGTCAGATGTAGATTGATAAACATCCAAAGTTTAAAAAAACTACAAAAAAATAGTGTTAGAAAAAATATTACAAAAAATGAAAAAAAAAAGAAAAAAAAAAGGGGTAAGTATAAAATGAATAAATTCCAAGTTTATTCACAATCGTTTAATTTACTTGTATGAAACGAGGGGCTGGTTTGTAATTTTATTTCTATTATATTTTAAGTTGTATTTTACTTAGAATAATAGGAGCCAATTTGCCCGCGCGATGCGCTAGGCTTTTTTATCTATGTAGAAAACTAATTGATTTTATAAATGTTATATTTTATTATTTTAATATTTAATTAGTAAAATTGTAATTGATAAAATCTGTTAAAATGATTTTTTTCAACTAAAAAGTGATTGAATGTTGCTACTGCTAAAAAACTTTTGATAAAATTTGTTAGAAAATTTGATAAGAAGGTGAAATGATTTATTAGAAATTTGTTGTCACGAATACTCTGGTTAAAAAAAATAAAAAAAAAAGAAACCTGGTTAAAAAAAAAATTGACTTGGACACGACGATTATTAAAAAATAAAAAAAAATGTGAAAAAAGGTCACCGTTTATTAAAAGAACAAAAAAAAGAGTATAAAATAGAAATTTAAATTCAAAGCCAAAGTTTATTTTTATAAGATTTATTAATCATATTATTATATTAAATGTATTCAAGAATATCGATATTAATTTTTTTTTGCAAGAAATCGTAGGCCATTTTTTTTTCTCTCTCTATATATTTTGAGGCGATAATATTCAATAAATATTAAAATATATAATTAGTCTCACATACTTTATAGTGTAATCGAAATGGGAAGTGGGTCGTAGATTTTTTAATTGTAGATAATCCAGGTAAATTTGTCAATTTTTTTTTATGAGTTGCATTTTTTCCCTTGTAATATTAGATCTGACACATTATAAATAAAAATATTGTAATTTGTTTTTAGAAATAAACCTAAATTTTTTGCGTGCTATAATTACTTATCTGTCGTCTAAAAAGAACAGTGTAATCGAAACGGGAAGTGACTCGTATATTTTTTAATTGTAGATAATCTAGGTAAATTTATCATTTTTTTTTAGTTGTATTTTTTGCCCAGTAATATTAGATATGAAATATTAAAAACCAAAATATTATAAATATTTTTTAAGAAATAAACCTTAAAAAACAGAGCACAAAATTAAAATTCGAAGACAATTTTTTTTTATTTTTTATAAGATTGATTCCTTGTATTATTATATTAAATGTATTTAAGAATACTGATATTAAATTTTTTTCTTCAAAAAATCCTAGATCATTTTTTTCTCTCTATATACATTCTTAGGCGATAATATTCAATAAATATTAAAACATATAATTAGTTTCACATACTTTAATTTGACATAAATATACAAATATATAATCAATTTGACATACTTTAAATAATACATGTAATTTTATGAACAAAATTGAAGCAAATCCAAACATTCAAATTAAATAATTGAAAACAAAACCTGAAATTAAAAGAAATGAGACCGAAATGAAACTAAAATCCATAATTAACTTGCATAGAAGGATAAAATTGAAAGAAATCAAACTTTGGTACCGAAAAATATTAAGGATTTATAATAAATTTGCATGTAAGGATGAAATTGAAATCCATCAAAACTTTGATACCAAAAATATTAAAAATTCCAGCCCAATCCGTAAAATTAAAAGAATGAGGACCGAATTGAAAGTCTAATATATAATCAATTTCAATTGAAGGACGAAAATTGAATCAAATCAAAACCTATATAATAACATTAAGGGCAAGAAAACCAAATTACAACGTTCAGGGACTGAAATGAACTTTGATAAAAAACAACTTAGCTGACGTAATCTGGCGCAGGCAGGAGAGAGAAATTGGGGGGGAAATTCAAACGACCATTGACACGTCTTCGGACACCATAGTGATACACGCGCCACCCCAGGTGGAAGATAACATCCCTGAAAATCATTCTAGACGCCGTTTGGGCATTTTCCGACGCCGTATGCAGCCGCACGCGTCGTCCGAATAACGCGTGAGCGTTGAAACGAACGACGCGTCCGGGGACGCGCCAGCAGCTGTCAGCGAAAAAAATAATAAAAAATTGGCTAATTACCGGAAGGCCCCTCACCCCAGGCGTGTTTTTTGTCTTTTCGAGGGACAAAATGGTTAATGCACTTTTCAATGAAATATTTAAAAAGTAAAAAACCGGCCGGACGAACCGGGCCGGACCGGGCTGAAAATGGTCAATGACCGTTCAGCCCCTGAAAATGGCGGTGTTTTTTTGTCTTTTTCGAGGGGTTTTTTCGTTAATACACTGTTCAAAAGGTGAAAAAAAAAGGAGGACATACACCCGCGATGCACCGGGTGAAATGTCCAATGAATAGTGACAATGAGTCTGGAGCTACAGTGCAATGCCGGACGACCGCCACGTTCTCTTTTAGATATATGTAATATATTAGATCTTTTATTCCTATATATATATATATATATATATATATATATTATATTTTAAGTCCATGAAATGAGACTCTTTTAGGGTTATCTCAAAGTCTAGATATTTTAAATTTGTTTTTAATCCAAAAAATACTGATCCAACTCAGTTCATTGTATATAATATAAATATTATCAAACTCAACTCAAAACCCAATTCACACACTTCAAATATGTATATTATTATTTTATTGAATATTTAATAATTTTTTAATAAGGACCCGTAATACTTAATACCTGGTAGATATAATATAAATATCTAAATTATTTATTCAATAAATAATGGTCATGGATATAATTAACCTGACCTATTGATAGACATTTTCACCCCTCCTTATCATGCTTAAATTTTAATATTTGATGATTTTTATTTTCTGAACGACCTGTAGTTCCCACCCCCTTTAAAATATCTTCCACTTCATTTACATAAAAAATCAAAATTCTGGACTCTTCCTTCCCAGAGAAGCCTACTCGTCGTCTGCTGTCTCTTTAATCCGTTTAAACTAGCCATCGCGACATCTGTTATCTTCGTCCCCATCTTGTTCTATCCACGCCTACACATATCTTGTTCGCTGGTCATGGCGTTCGCCGGAGTTACAGTGACTTGTCATTCTAGTTATGTATTCCCTCGATTCTCTTCTTTCAACCATTCTTATATTTCCCTTTTAAGTTCTGGAAGATTTCCATTATTTATAGCTAAGAAATACTTAAGAGTTAGTGCTTATGCGGATGGGTCAAAACGGGCATCATCATCAACATTTCTGGAGACAAAACACGGAGTTTGGGAAGATCCTGATGATGGCAGCGGCAGTGATTATGACCAAGAAGATGAAGAAGAAGCGAAAGAAAATGACTTGGGTTTTGAGAGTAATTGGGAGGAAGAAAATAATTCTGTCAGTGCCACTTCCACTGTCACTAACTCCACCACAGAAAATACTTACGTGGAGGATCTTGTCAAAGGTGGCGTTCACTGTGGAACATTCCTTTTCCTTTAGTGATGATTTTTTTTACCCTAAGAATGAATTTGACGCTTTACTGTAACCATTGCAGAGGTTGAGCAACTTTTGGGACCAGAAGAAAGAGCAATTTTCCAACAGAATGCATCTCCTAATCTCCGCAAAATATCAACTGTAACCTATGATGATGAGCTATTTTTCCTGCTGAAATATATTTATGTGTGTGTGTGTGTGAGCATATGGGCTTGAGAAAAATAATATTGAACATGCAAAATTTCCTTTCAGGCAAAATGGAATCCGCTCCAGACCCTTGCTCTATCAGGGCAGATAAAGTTTATGGACAAGTTGCTTGATGATGGATTTGATATTGACGACAAGGATAATGTGAGTTCATTCCTTTATTGTATTCTGTTTATAGTTTATACTTTGAGCATAAATCTTAAGTTGCAATTGTTGACATAGGATGGGCTCACGGCATTGCATACGGCAATTATTGGCAAAAAGGAGGCTGTTATTAGTCATCTTTTAAGAAAAGGTGCTAGTCCACATATCAGAGATCGGGTGAGGTTAATATTTTGATTGTAGCTAGTGTTTTTTGCCCCTGTTTAATTTTGTTAGCATCTCTAAGGAACATTTGTTTGTCATTTATTTCTCCCTGTGATAGGATGGTGCTAGCCCTCTGCATTATGCAGTTCAAGTTGGTGCAATGCAAACTGTAAAACTGCTGTTAAAATACGAGGTTGATGTCAATGCTACGGATAATGTCAGTACAGGTTTCCAAATATTTTCTGAACCCTTTGTTCAGTTGATCATATTCTGGTCGCCAGAAATTTTATAACCTTTCTTGCAGGAAGGATGGACTCCATTGCACATTGCGGTCCAAACCAGAAATAGAGATATAGCTAAAATTTTGCTGGTCAATGGTGCAGATAAGACCAGAAGAACTAAGGTAAATGTTTGCAATTTTATATTGGAAGGAAAGTTTTTCCAAGGAATGCTGAATTGCTTCCTTGTTTTTGCAGGATGGAATGACACCCCTGGATATGAGCTTTTGTTATGGCAAAGACTTTAGGTCATTTGATATTGCGAAGTTACTGAAGGTTGTACCAGCTAACAGGGAATTATAATGGATGCAGCAGCCTTGACAATAAATACAAACAGAAGACTATCTGAAGCTGCTGTGCATTTCAAGGACATAGCCTATTTTTGTGCATGCAGATTCTGAATGGGTTTGTTCATCTAGCGTTTACGAGTTTTAGTGGGGTTCAAAACTCCTCTGTGCTATCCAACAATGAACGGAGCTTGGTAAACCATGTGACTTGCATGGTGAAGGCCAATCTTTGGGCGAAGTAGCTTTGCACTGAGTTGAGGAAGCCTGCCGATCAGGCTACAGTAAACAGTCGATGTTTGGGATGAAGGTGTCCAGCACAGGTAATAATGTAAATGGATTTGCAAATGTCATGTCTGCTGGGAAAAAAATGCATAACAATAGCTTTCAGTACAATCTATTCATCATGAGATGCATTGCAATCAGATCAACATGAAGAAGTTTGAAGCCATTGGCTAGCCTGATGGCGAGGCATCAATAGAAATCTAAATTTTGTGGATTTATTCTGTCGGCATTAGCCTAGTTGCTCTATGTAGTATTTTTCCTTAACGTCTTCGCCACCTTCGATAGCAGCAAAGGTTATATTTCTCTTCAAAAGACATGACATTTTGGTTATATTTCTGGAATTAGCAGAAGTGCAAATAAACAAGCGAATTCAAAGCGCTATCAATGACAAACAAATAAGTGTCTGTATATATATTTAATATTTTTATTTCAATTTCATTTCTTTTAATTAATTAATTAATTTGAAAATAGAATAAGAAAAGGCAGGAGGTAAGATGGAAAAAAAATGTCAACAAAAGAAGGTATATTTCAGAATTTGTAAAGAAAATTGCAGCTTCAAACATATTTATATGCTTTGAAAACTTTGAGATCGATCACAAGCACAAACCTTAGGGGAGGGTTGGGCTTTTAAAGGTTGCATGTAATTTTACGAGTTAAAAGCTGGATGAAATGCAACCGTCACAAGCTTGCCCTATTTTTAAACCAGTTTTCCTGACAAACTATCAGATTTTGGATATATGCAGTTCAGCACCAACTTTGCTTCTAAATTACGTTGTCCTCGGAAGTTTGTGCCCTAAAACAGCCCCAGGTCTGGGTGTGAAAAATATTTCACTCACACCCTGCACAAAAGAAACTCATCTCTAGTTTAAATCTTCTCCTAGAGTTCAAAAAGATCAAAACACAGATATGGAGTTGTTTGTATTGCATTACTTGTACGAACCAGTGGCCTATTGTTATACATGTAACATTTAACATAGCCCTTGTCCAAGATACACATTGAATACAGCATTTTGAGATTTGCGTGCGGATCCAGAGCTATCTGGCCACATGGACCAGCACTGCCATCAACAAAAGCGTATCCTACCTTGGCAGTTTCCTCTGTATCATCGGCTATACTATATTTTGTCATCATCTAAAGCCGGAGGGAGCGGAGCTGCTCTTGGCCCGGCAGCTTGTGCCTTCATGGCTTTTGTTTGAGCAAGGAATGCATCATCATTTGAGCTAAGTATGTCTGCAATCCCATAATCTATTGCTTCCTGAGCTTTGAGATATTTTGGTCGCTGGATGTCTTTAACAAGTTCTTCCCAGTTCCTTTTGCTAACAGCTCAATATAATACTCTGTATTTGCATCCAATTCCTTGGCCTGAGAGAAAAAGTTACGAAAATTGATGAAGGAAGAAAAAGGGAGAGGGAGAGTGTCGGGGAGAACCTTGATCCACATCTACTGCAGCTCCACTTGATCTGTTGATCCACAATCCCAGTATCAAATTATTAGAACCTCATGGTCAAAACCCTTTACATTACTTGAAAGATGTGCTAAACCTATGGCCATATTGTTTGATCGAGCAATCAACAGGCTGCATGGGCTAGACACTCATGCCAAGGCTATCAAAATAGATCAGGAAAGCAAACGGGTACAGGTTTTTCACAGGTTTAAGAAATCAAGTTAAAAAGGTTATGAGAAGTTAGGAGATGGATTTGCTGGGTGGAAAACAGATCGAGCGCCTTCCTGTAGGGCCAGGGATTGTGAAATTGATGATTAGGTTAGGCCACAACTTTACAGTGATAAACAGTCTCCCATAACTATAATACCACATTCCTGACATCTGGCAAAAGTTTAGGAGATAGAACTTCACCAGATCACTCATTCACTTGTTCTGATACGTTTTCTTGTTTTCAAGGATGGTACTTTAGCAG
The DNA here is from genome assembly GCA_009078335.1 of Salix brachista. Lineage (NCBI taxonomy): Eukaryota > Viridiplantae > Streptophyta > Magnoliopsida > Malpighiales > Salicaceae > Salix > Salix brachista. Next base: position 21,834,743 of record CM018587.1, read on the forward strand.
ACATATAGTCCACACAGATAGAAGACAAGATGGTGATTAGAATAAATTAAAATCATTCATGCACAACCAGGTTCTCTAGTTATAAATAATTTTAAACACTAAAATTCCCATAGCTCCAAATAGCAATTGCATTCTCCAAACAAGTCATGCTAATCTTTTTAAGCTTAAAGGGAAGTTTGGAGCACACTGGATGGGTTTGGCTGTAAAGTGCGATAACCTTAGCTCCAAGAGATACAAGCTTTGCTTCTTGACTATATGCCTTGCCACAATTCACAGCATAGATAGTTGATTTGCAGCACTTCAGGCATATAAAAAGAGATGAACAGGATAAGTCTCAATCACATTAAACAATTGAAGAAAGAATTAACAAATAGTTGAAAAATATTGATCGCAGACAAGCAACGAGCACGCATTTATTATTGCTCCATAGCATAAACTTAAAGGTGACAAACTAACTGAAAATCTTGTGTGCAGACACACATGATACTTACAGAGATTGGCACATGAACTAACGAGATCTTATAATAGCCTCTGCGCAGAGAAAATCCTAGATTATGATACTTCCAGACATGGTGTCTGCAATGGCATACGCTTCAGTTTCGGATCCAACAGTCTCCATCTTCTCATTCTAAACAGTAAGAAAAGAAATTAGGGAAAATGATTACGCATATTCAACCGCATGAATGTGATTTCATGCATGATTAGAACACAAGTTGATGGCTTATCTAGAGCGAGGAATTCAGGTGCGAACCTGTGTCCTGGATGAGTTTATATATAGATAAATAGGCTTCAAGGGGTCATCATAATCCAAATACATGAAATGAGCAACAAGAAGCTCTGTGAAAGCTGGCACAATCTATCAAGATGTTACAAGTCGGACAAACTTGGCAAGATAGACCAACAATTTTAGTTGATATTGAGGATAGCAATGAGATATAAAAATAGTTGCTCACTGGCATTCCCAGGTAGCATGTTAGAGCATCTAAGAGCAAAGAAGGTAAATCCGGTGGAGCAGATTCAGGTCTTCCATATTATTTTGAAGGACCCCGATCCATCATGCCTGATAGACTATACATCCCTCCGTGATCCAGAATGTTCCTTCTAGATGTGATGCTTTCATGTCAGCAAAGGTAAGGGGAAAAAAATGCTCTCGCAGGACTACCACTAGACGATTTAGTTTCTTAGATAAACTCGATTTCCAGCAAGCAATAAGGGAAATCACTGCCAAGCAATTATCAATTAAAGATCAACCTGAAGATAGATAGATGATCTGAAGGAGTGATTACGAAGAGAGAACCTCTGTGACGCTTCCTGACTGCCGACTAACGGAAGTTAGAATTCGGAGCTTCTATGTATCAAATTCGGAGCTGTACGAGTAAAAGACACTAGGACCATTGCAGCACTCAAATTTTAATACAAAGGGCCACTTTGTATTCCATAAACCAAAGAAAGATAGGTGCCCAGATAAGAATAGAGACTGCAGTTAAATGACATGAACCTGAAGGTCTCAACTTGAATGATTAGGAGTCGTCCCATTCAAAACAAAGTGATCTGTATAATGCCGGCGTAAACTTAAAATCATCAAATCTCTTTCGAAAAATACAAAATGTTATCCGACATCTCATCTCACAGTAATGCAATTATGACTTATCGAGCTCATACCTGAGAGAAGATTGAAAGGCAGTCTCCGTATTATCAAAAACATAAATAGCCATTGTTGCTGTCTTTTCCATTTAAGACTCTACAACACTCAGTCTGGACCTCCTGATGACAGCTCAATCTGGACCTCCTGGGTGCGCTCAGTCCTTCTTAAGAACAATAACTTCTGGGAAGTGCGGATGCCTTCTAGAGCATCGTGGTCCTGGAGGAAGATTCTGGATAGCAGGAAGTGGTGCAAGGGGCTCTGTTGAAATCTGGAATTGATTCCAGGTCTGCCAAGTGAGCTGACAAGGAGCTGACGCAGGAGAATTGAAGATTGAAGAATCAATTGTTATGATTGAATTCACATTGTAATAAGTATGTTTAATAGTTCTGAGTCAATGTTTTTAGTCAATTTCAGTTAATGGTCAATACATTGTTAAATAGGAAATTGTAACCGAATTTTGAATATTATAGCCGTTGTAATTTTTGATTCTTATATAAATAAAATTGATGGGATGGCAGTAACCATAACGAAATATTCTGCCCATTTTCAATGTTACTTTGATTCTCAAATTTACAGAATTTACAAGTTCTTTCTTTTCTGGAAATTTTCCATCAAATTCTGGAAAATTGTTCATTCCCAGAATTTGATCGCTACAATGCGTGTTTTTGTTCTTTGGATCACTTTTGTCCGTACAAATTGCTACAGTACATGTTTTTCCAAATTTTCCAGAAATCTTCAGAATTTTAACATGGTATCAGAGCAGAATTAGGTCTTTGAAAAGGGGATTAATAGTGAAACACGAGTGATTAGAAAAAGTGAGTTTTTTCAAGGTTAATCAATCTTGAAAGGGAAAGAAGAAATTTTTCGTGAATTGGCAAAATTTTTAAAATCAAGAATTTAGTCTTGATTTGTTCTTTAAAAGGATAAACAATTGACAAGAAGTATCAATTGATATCCTTGTTCTCCATTCTTTGAAATCTTGAACGAGAATTGCTAGTCTAGAGAAGAAATTCGAGCTGACAGAGATGGGTGCTTCATTTTCTTCAAAATCTCGAATCTTCACAGGAGTGAACTATGGAGTCTGGGCAGTAAAGATGAAGATATATCTGAAAGCTTTTGATTTGTGGGAAGATGTGGAGGCTGACAGGGAACTAATTCCCTTGAACAACAATCCAATAATGACCCAAATCAAATATTTTCATGATCAAAGAGCAAAGAAATTCAAAGCACTCACAAGCATTCACAATGCAGTGAGTGAGGACATTTTCACAAGGATAATGGCCTGTGAAACTGCAAAGGATGCATGGGATAAGCTGAAATCCGAATTTCAAGGTGATGAGAAGTCAAGGAGGATGCAAATTCTGAACTTGAAGAGGCAATTTGAAGGTCTAAAGATCACTGTCAAAGATTTCTCATCAAACATTTCCAAAATAGTAAATCAAATGACATTGCCAGGGGAAGAAATTCAAGAATCAAGGGTGGTTGAAAAGGTACTTGTAAGCCTACCTGAAAAGTTCGAAAATAAAATTTGTTCCTTAGAAGATTCTAAGGATTTCAGTGAATTTGAGTCTGCAAGAATTGGTCAATGCATTGCAAGCCGTGGAACAAAGGCAGCAATTCAGGCAAGAAAACTCTGGTGAAGAGGCCTTTGCAGCTAGATTCAAAGGAAGAACAAAACCCCAGAATTTTTACAAGAACTCAGAACCAAGAACAAATTCTGGAAAACAGAGGCAGAGCAAAAATTGGCAAAACAACCAAACACATACAAATAACTTTAATGCAAAAGGGAAGGAAAGGAGAGAACAATTTCCCACCTGCAAGTACTGTCAGAAAACCAACCATCTTGAGTCATTTTGTTGGCTCAAGAATGCACAATGTAGAAAATGCAAGCAATTTGGACATATCCAAAATTTTTGCAAGAACAACACCTCAGGAGACAAGCAAGCACATGTTGCAGAGGCTATGGAACCTAAGGATGAACAATTGTTCACTGCAATTGTTGAACACAGCTGCAACACAACTGAGGTTAGTAAACAAAAGTGGTTAATTGATAGTGGATGTTATAATCATATGACTGCAGAACTATGCATGTTTGAGAACCTAGATTTAGAATACAAATCAAAGGTTAAAGTAGCTAATGGGCAGTATATAAGTGTAGAGGGCTGAGGGGAAGTTGATATTGAAACCTTGGCTGGAACCTGAAATTTTAAGCATGTGTTATATGTGCCAGAAATTGACCAAAATTTGATTAGTGTAGGTCAATTACTTGAAGTAGGATACTCATTGTTCTTTGATAATGGCATGTGCACGATTAAGGATGATCTAGGAACACCTTTGTTTACTGCCAAGATGAATAATAGGTGCTTTAGTATTGAAGAAAAACAGGCACACATTAGTATGAACATAAGTGCATCAGAAACTTCAAGTATGTGGCATAGAAGAATGGGTCACTTTAACTATGCTACACTAAAGAAAATGGCTGAATTGCAAGTAGTAGAAGGCTTACCTATGATACATGAACAAGATGAGATTTGTGAAGCATGCCAACTAGGAAAGCAATCAAGGGCAAAGTTCAATAATCATGCACTTAGCTCAACAACTAGGCTGCAAATTGTGCACACAGATGTGTGTGGCCCAATGCAAAATGAGTCATTAAATGGTTCTAGGTATTTTGTGTTATTCATAGATGACTTTAGTAGATTTTGTTGGGTGTATTTCATTAAAACTAAGGGGGAGGTGTTTGAGGTATTTTTGAGGTTTAAGGCTGCAGCCGAGAGGGAATCAAGCTGCAACCTAAAAATTTTGAGGTCTGACAATGGGGGGGAATTTACCTCCCATAAATTTGAAGATTACTTGGTTAAAGAGGGAATTAAACACCAAGTAACAGTCCCCTATACCCCATAACAAAATGGGGTAAGTGAGAGGAAAAACAGGACTTTGATGGAGATAGGAAGATGCCTTCTCTATGAGAAGAAAATGCCTCTGAAATTTTGGGCTGAGGCTGTGAGCATTGCCACTTACTTGCTAAATAGGTTGATAACAAGAACCTTGAGAGATAAAACACCCTATGAAGAGTGGCATGGACATAAACCAAGCATAGATCATCTAAAAGTATTTGGCAGCCCCTATTATGTGCTACAACCTGAGATTAAGAGAAGAAAATTGGACCAAAAATCTGAGGTTGGGATTTTGATAGGTTATAGCTCGAAATCTAAGGGCTATAAGGTTTTTGATTTGAAAACAAACCAAGCTGTAATAGCTAAGAATGTTAAAGTGGCTGAGAACCAAATATGGAATTGGGATAATGAGAAAATTGATGATACAAACAATGAACATGCACCCGAGACTGATGAAGAAATTGAAACTGATGATGAAGACCAATCAGTAAGGGGGACTAGGTTACTAAGTGACATATATGGTAGATGTAATGTTGCTGAAATAGAACCAAGCAATGTAGGAGAAGCCATGGACTCCCCAGTATGGGTAGCAGCAATGAAAGATGAACTTATGATGATAGAAAAGAATGAGACATGGCAACTTGTTGACAGACCAAGGCATAGGAAAGTTATACGAGTTAAATGGATCTATAAAACAAAACTCAATGCTGATGGTAGTGTAAACAAGAACAAAGCAAGACTTGTAGTAAAAGGTTACTCACAAGAACAAGGGGTAGATTATCATGATACATTTGCCCCTGTGTCAAGAATGGACACAATTAAGCTACTGCTAATGTTGGCTACACAAAAGGGCTGGTTGATTTGGCAAATGGATGTTAAATCAACATTTTTGAATGGTAACTTGAAAGAGGAGATATATGTAGAACAGCCTGAAGGATTTGAGAGAGAAACAAATTAGAACAAAGTCTATTTACTAAACAAGGCTTTGTATGGGTTGAAACAAGCTCATAGAGCTTGGTATGGTAAATTGGATGAATACTTATCAAGTTTGGGATTTGAAAAGAGCTTGAATGAAGCCACTTTATATATAAAAAGGGTGGAAGATCACATTTTGATAATCTCAGTGTATGTGGATGACTTGTTAATCACGGGAGATAATGGGCAACTTGTTGATGAATTTAAGATGAACATGAAGAACAAGTTTGAGATGAATGAACTTGGACTTTTAGCATACTTTCTTGGAATGAAAATTACTCAATCTAAAGAAGGTTGCTTTGTATGCCAAAAACAATTCACAACCAAGATGCTGAGCAAGTTTGCAATGGAAAATTGCAAACCAGTCAGCACCCCTATGGTGCTAGGAATGAAACTGTCAAAAAGTGATGAAGCCCCCTCAGCAGATGGTAGCATTTACAGAAGTATAATTGGAAGCTTACTTTATTTATCTTCCACTAGACCTGATATAGTATTCACTGTAAACTACCTATCTAGATTTATGCAAAACCCCAGCCAAGAGCACTATGTTGCAGCTAAAAGAGTACTAAGATATCTAAAGGGCATACTAGACCTTGGCATATTTTTTGGGAAGAAGAATTCAGTCAAATTGAAGGGGTTTTGTGACAGTGATTGGGCTGGAAGTGATGAGGAAATGATGAGCACTTCAGGATATTGTTTCTCAATGGGGGATTGCATATTTTGTTGGAATTCAAAGAAGCAATCTGTAGTTGCTCACTCAACTGCTGAAGCAAAATATATTTCTGCATTTGTTGCATCCAATTAACTGGTTTGGTTGAGAAAGATATTGAAGGATTTGAATTGTGAACAAATGGAACCCACTGAACTACTATGTGACAACATGGCTGCAATTGCTATCTCAAAGAATTCAGTATTCCATGACAGAACCAAACACATGAAAATTAAATTTCATGCAATAAGGCAATTCCAACAAGAAGGAGAACTAGAGCTGAAATATGTTTGTTCAAAAGAGCAGCTGGCTGACTTATTCACAAAGACTTTAGCAAAGGAAAGATTTGAAGAGCTAAGAAGAATGGTGGGAATGTGCAGTCTAGGAATCAAGGGGGAGTGTTGAAATCTGGAATTGATTCCAGGTCTGCCAAGTGAGCTGACAAGGAGCTAACGCAGGAGAATTGAAGATTGAAGAATCGAAGATTGAAGAATCAATTGTTATGATTGAATTCACATTGTAATAAGTATGTTTAATAGTTCTGAGTCAATGTTTTTAGTCAATTTCAGTTAATGGTCAATACATTGTTAAATAGGAAATTGTAACCGAATTTTGAATATTATAGCCGTTGTAATTTTTGATTCTTATATAAATAAAATTGATGGGATGGAAGTAACCATAACGAAATATTCTGCCCATGTTCATGTTACTTTTATTCTCTAATTTACAGAATTTACAAGTTCTTTCTTTTCTGGAAATTTTCCATCAAATTCTGGAAAATTGTTCATTCCCAGAATTTGATCGCTACAGTGCGTGTTTTTGTTCTTTGGATCACTTTTGTCCGTACAAATTGCTACAGTACATGTTTTTCCAAATTTTCCAGAAATCTTAAGAATTTTAACAGGCTCTTCATTCACAGAATTGGGAATGGTGAAAGAACTTCTCTATGGTTCGATTATTGGCTGCCAAATGGTGAGAGGGTCTATGATACTATCACAGCTAGCACAGTAGCTTTTGCAGGGCTTTCTTGGAATGCCAAAGTAGCTGCCATCATTAGGAACGGGGTTTGGGTTTTCCCTCCTTGTCACCTGGATCTGCAACGAATTTGGAACAATATTTCTTTTAACCCGAGGTCTCACTGCCCATATACAATTGTTTGGAAAGGCCACTCTTCAGGTAATTTCTCCATCGCTTCTGCTTGGAATTGGGTCAGAAGTAAGAAGGAAAAATATCACATGTATTGCTTGATTTGGTACCCTAACTATGTTCCAATGTACTCGTTGACCTTGTGGCTGGCTGCTTTGGGGAGATTATTGACTACGGATATCATGGTTAATCGTCATGTGTGCTGTGTGATCTTGAGCCTGAATCCCATGAGCATATCTTCTTTAGCTGCCCTTACTCAGCCACGGTTTGGTCCAACCTCACTGCTCAATCTCAGCTTCATTGGCCGAGATTAAACTGGCTAAATCTTCTTCATTGGGCAGGCTTGAAGTTCAAAGGGAGGAAAGGGTACACCAATCTCATTGCTAAGCATACACTGGCCACGACTGTCTATTTTATTTGGACAGAGAGGAACAGTAGAATTTTCCAGCACAAGTTTAAGCAAGCTGGGCTCCTTTCCAATGACATAGCCTCCCAAATTCGGATACTGTTGCTCAACTTCCAAGGCCAAATTCCAGAGATAACGAGAATTCGGTGGAACGTCTGAGATTCTCGAAGTTTGATCGTTTGCAGGGTTGTTTGGCAGAAGTTGCATGCAAAGCCTTGTCTCCCTCTTGGTTGGGATTGTGGGCCTCCGTTTCTTGGGGTCTTTTGTTCTTTTGTTTCGTCTTGTATGAGCTTTGTCCCTTTGTTTTCTTTGTAAGTCCAATAGGCCGTTTTCTTTTCTTTAAAAGCGGAATGCCGCTTCCCTGTCTTTAAGCTCGGCCCTTTGGCATTGAGCTGACAGACTCTATGTAATTCCCTTTCTTAATCCATTTGAATATTTTGTTAAAAAAAAAGACTCTACAACACAAACAAGGGCATGTTCCCATATAAAAAAAATATCAATAAAAGCTGACAATAACGAATTAAATAAACAGAGCAGAGAGAGAGAGAGAGACTGAAGTTGGGCTTGGGCCTAACCTCATGTCAAGAGACTAGTCTAATTCAAAACAACTTGGGTAGAAGAGCCTGCACTTTCCAAAGAGCATCAACAAAGCTGCTCTAGACCCATCATTTCCACCTCTTATTTCAGACTCTCAATCACGGATTAATACGAGAAAGTATTTTAGGAATAACATAGTTTATGTTTTTTTTTTTTTAATTTTGTTTTGTTTTTAAATTTATTAAATTAATATTTTTTTAATATTAACACATTAAAATTAATTTAGAATAAAAAATATTTTTTTAAAAAAATTAGTGGCAAACTTACACTAATCACATTCATTTTTATGACATTAAGCTACAAACAAAAAATAAGTTGTTGCAACATGAGATTCACCAGTTTAAAAATTTCAAGTTTTTAGAAAATTAAAAAATATATATTTCAGATTTTAATATTTTATATAATTTTTAAAAAAATTAACGTAGATATAGACTATACTAAACAATAAAATTTATTATTATTAAAAAAAATAAATCCAATTTACAGAGGTTAGTTCTCGCCGTCCTATTCCAAAATCCTGACAAGGGCCTTACAAAACGGTTTTAAAAATATTTTTTTAATTTCAGTACAGTACAGAAACAGGTCGTGTAAAAAAGTTTCTGGTTCTTTGTCATCGAGGGCTCAAATTTCGATCATCTAAAAAAAGAAAAAAATGTACACCTGTTCCCGATTTCTGGTTTTGGTTGTGGACAGTAGAGAGTAGAATAGGCGAAAGTGGATTCGGCCGACTTTACTTCCAACAAGTTTTGTGGGTTCAAAAAGAAAATGAAAAGATTGATTGAAAAGGACTTGGGCTTTCTGGATAACAACAGGCTAGTTCTTCAACAAAGTAGCAAACCCTAGTTTTATCAGTCTGTTGACGTCAGTCCGAAATATTTCGAATTAGCAAACCCTAGTTTTAAGTATTTTTTTTAAATAATAAATAATTTTATAATATCAATCATATCTCTTAATCTGATAGTTACATTAAGATAAAATTTTACGAGGAGTCTCTTGACATATTTATATTTATTATGTTAAAATTTTAGAGTAATCAGATAATGTAATAATATTGCGATATTGATGATGTTATTCTCATAATTTTATAAATATTCATAATTTTATTCAGAAAAATTAATTTATTGTGTCTTGTTTTAGATTAGATAGCACAATTCTAAATAATTTTATTTTTGAATTTGAGCTAAACGCTTTGAAACCAAAATATTTTATTTCCATTAACAAAAAGAAAGCGCGCACCAATGGTAATAGAATCGACAAATCGTAATAGAATTGACAAACTTGGTTGAAGTAGGACGGGCGGATTCTGTATCTTTTTATGGAAATGCTACTCATCGTTCAGCCAACCCAACCTCCAGGTTCAGGCAGCTCCAGAGAAGCCTAAGCTTTGGTACAGAGGCACTCCATTTGCAGATCCTAGTCAACAGTCAACAAGATCACCATTCTCTCCCTTTGAATCGGAAAAGTCTTCAAAATTTACCAACATAAAGGAAGATAAGTTCCCATTAAAAAAAAACGTGTGCTATTCTGACACTGTAAAATATAGTCTGCTGGTCTTGTATTTGACTTCCACTAATTCAAGTTCGGTTTAGAAAAAACTACGGCTCTGATCATCGGGCCTCCCCATTTAGCTCAATTTCGAGAAAAGCAGATTCATATCCAGGGCATGCATAATATAAAATTTCATTCATGACGACGATACTCGCCTTCTTTTATGAATCCAGTCCTCAGGCGAGGCGAGAGTAGGAGGATGCACTCTCTGAAACTAGAGGCCACCCCCATTGTTTTGACCAGAAACTAGCTCTTCAAACCCAGCAAGTAACTTAGTTTGCAAATGGTAAGCTCTCGACGTCATGGAATTTCAATCCTGACCATGGGCCTTATCCAAATCGGAAGGTTAGAAAACGAAGTAAAACACAACTTGGCCAGTTAGTCTGTTCAAGTACAAACTTGGTACCTACGTTAAATCCTGCGAAGGAGATTCAACAGAAAACAACGCTATGATCTATTAAAAAAAAGAGCAGTCAGTTGACTAGCTCGTCATTCATTAGGTCCTCCCATTGCTTCCTCGCCTCCTTGAGGTTTCCAACCTGTTTCCAAGAAACAGCGGGGTGTGAAGAGATAATTTGACCATTCCATGATGATCAGCCGGGAAAAAACCCTATAATTCATTGCTGCATGGAATTCCAGTTTGGAAATTAGATTTTATTCCATCCTTTAGCCTTCGCTGCTAAGAATCATAACTGTTCAGGAAAAAGAAAAACAGTACTTTGTTGAAAACTTTGACATTCAACTCCAGCTAATGTGAGATGGATCACAAAGCAATATGTGAAAGTGCACCCGTGGTGGTTCCTTCCTATTCTGCTACACAAAACCGGTAAGAGTGACGGCGGAATGTGTAGTGGCGTGGCGGATAAAAAAATAATAAAGCCATCTATCATGGATTTGTACCGAGTAGTACTTGGCAGGATAAACGAGAGAATCGAAGTTAGAGCCCTGGTTCATTTCTGTCCTATCTTAAGATGAACCTTGACTCTGGCAACGCGTAGAAGCCAGATAGTTCACGGAAACGATTCTTATGACCGCCCGTGGTCAAGCTTATCCTCTTCCTTGATGATAAAGTTACTATTCATATAATTCTATTTTCTTTTCTTTCTCTTTGAGAGTGTGCGGTTGAGAGGTTGTTTTTAAAAGTGATTTTTATTTAAAAATACATTAAAATGATATTTTTTTTATTTTTTTTAAATTATTTTTGACATTAACACATAAAAATGATACGAAAACACTAATTTTTTTTAATTAAAATTTTAAAATAAAAAAATTCAATTTTTTTCCACAAATATTTCTCAAACGCACTCCTAATAAACACCCCTAATCGTGAGTGAGATCTATACATGTCATTTTCAGGCCTTACTGGGCATTTGATTAGCAATTTACGCAAAAAATACTTGGAAATTGAAATATTTTGTTTTAATTAAAACAACAAAATAACAATCAAAACGAAATTAACAACATCGTCACACTCTACCTCGGGGAAAGAAGCACCGTGGGGATTCATTAAAATTAAATGCCTCTTTCTTGGTTAATGAGGTGTTTAAGATTCTTTCAGCATCTCACGACCATATAAAATACACGTGAAACTCGGCCAGGAATCCATGAAACTGGCCATCCAAGCTCAATGGCACGACCCTGATGAAGCTGCCCATCAGTTCCTGTCGATCTTAAAATCCCCACCTAATCTCTCGTGATTACAGAAACGAAAATAAATAAAATAGCAAAACACTCCAAGTGAACATGTTACCTGTAATTTGGAAACATTTGATTCTACACAATTCTAGCTTCCCAGACCTAATTTCCGTGTCTATGATAACATCCCTCAGCTAACTTCTTCACAGTCAAGTCACCTCCTCTACAAATTGTTCTTATTAAAATTTAAAATGCGCCAATAAAAAAAAATGCTTTTTTATTTTAAATTATTATATATATATATATTTAGATATTTTAATATAGCGATGTAAAAAATAATTTCTAAAAAATTAAAAAAAAAAACCCTACCGTCCTCGTAAACCGGCCTAAATTTGCTTGCGTGTGAAAAAACAGCTACAAAGAGGTGACACGTGTTTACTCTAGAAGATTGGCGACTTGCTTGCCGTGTGCCCTGACGATTGCGCGACGGTGAAGCTTCAGGAGCCCACCGCCCCTCTCTTGCCACTACTTAGACTGTACTACTAACTGTCATGTTATGCCACCCCCACCCCCCTTTTTATGATTTTAAAAACGAATAATATGTGGACAGCTCACCCACTCTTACTTGTGTGCTTTTATGTTTAATGTTTAAAGCATGAGAAAATATGTTTTTAGATGAAAAAATACATATTTTTTTCAATTTTATTATTGTGGCAGTAATGCTAATTTTCATAAATCTTCTGATTTACGATTTTCCGGTAGAATAACTCCTCTTTTAAATTAGGGAAAAAGTAAAAGTTCCAAAGTAAATAGAGGGGCAAGGTGGAGGGGGGTAACTAACGGGTGGAAGTGACTTGTTTTTTCTAGAATACATTGAAGGGATAATCATGGGATGACAGTTGTCCAGGTGGCAAAGAATGAGATGTTTCTGGGCTAACATTAGATTGCTGTCTTTCTAGATAGCCAACTAACTATAAACTACCGTAACCAAGCATCAGGTTCGAAATTCCTTCGTGAGGCCACTTACAGTACAAGGGGTAACTAACAAAAGAATTTCCTACGTACTTATCAGCGCGTGAGTGTAAACGATCGATGCTGGATTTGCTTTCTACAGAAGGAAGAAGGAAAGACCGGCGGCTCAAGCAAATACCGCAAAACATTTTAGGCGTTCAAGATAAAAATAAAACATAAAAAATGGCTGACGACGAGTAAGACCTTACGTCATTAATTTTCTTAGTTAATTCATGTGGAGAGGCACATTATTTAATAAATTATCTCTCGTTATAAAAACTTGTATGATATTGCATTTTAAAAAAAAAATATTTTTATTTTACATCATAAATTAAATTTTTTTAATATTTTAGATCATTATAATATGTTGATATTAAAAATATTTTTTTATTTAAAAAAACTATAATTTTAATACATTTCTGAATATTTTTTTTAAAAAAAAACCAACTTCATACCCATTTCAAATAAGCACTTCGTATAAGATATATTACAACACGTATCAAATTTTAAAAAGAAAAGGTAAAACTATACTTCAAGAACTACTCAATCAAACCCAAAATATATATATATATTTTTTTTCTATTTCTCGTCATGCTTCACTATTCTTCTGTGGCCACTAACTATAATTGCAATCTGATGCCTGGTTTCCTCATTAGGTTACAGTGCATAATCATCAACTATTTCTACAAAAAAATGGTTTGTGATTTCAGTTTCAATGCATGCTTAATTCTATTTGTTGGAGAAGAAAAAACACAATTTGATAACGAACATCAAGATGATCGGAAACCAGACGGTATTAGTCACGTGCAGTAAAGTTTAATGATTTGCCATTACTTTTCCTCGAGTAAAATCTAATACCATTCCGAAGAAGGAAAGTAATCGGAAAGCAGCAAGTCCTTGAATAGAATAATCCTCGAAGATATCCCGAAATTTTCTTGCAGAACTAAATTATACAAGTTGCAAGCTTATCCACCCTCCTAATGCCTCATTGCTGACTCAATTAGGCGTGCTCCACACGACCAAAGACTCCGAGTTCACCTAGGATTCAAATTACTTCTACTTTTTTAGGTGTCATCATAGGTTAAAAAGGCAAGCGTACCCTTGTTTTGACCTGGGAATTGGAAATAGTCGTATCCTCACAGCCTCTCTTGTTTTAGTAGCTCAGTCTTCACAATTCCAACCCCACCTCTCCATTGCTGAGTTGACCGAACTCACTGCCCACCAACTCTCCCACTCCACCCAAACTTCATTTATATATACACACACACACAAACCCTCTCCCTACTCAACACTCAGTTCTCATCCTCTCTCTCTCTCTCTCTCTCTCTCTACGCTTTTCCTCCTCAGTTAAGAAAACTCGGTGTCAAGAATCCGAATCATGGCTCTGGAAGCTCTGAACTCCCCTACAACAGCCACCCCTTTGAATTATGAAGAAACATGGATTAAAAGGAAACGCTCTAAGAGATCTCGTAGCGAATCCCCTTCAACCGAGGAAGAGTACCTCGCTCTATGCCTTATCATGCTTGCTCGTGGCGGCTCCACCATCTCCACTGCCAAGAAAACCGCTCACGCCTCCCCTGCACCACCCCAACCACCAACTTTGGATCTTTCTTACAAGTGTACGGTTTGCAACAAGGCTTTCCCTTCTTACCAAGCTCTTGGCGGTCACAAGGCCAGTCACAGGAAATCCTCCTCCGAGTCCACCATCGCCACGGCCGCCGAAAACCCATCAAACTCCACCACCACAACCACCACCAATGGTAGGACTCATGAGTGCTCTATCTGCCACAAGACTTTTCCTACTGGCCAGGCCTTAGGCGGGCACAAACGCTGTCACTATGAAGGCACAATTGGAGGCAGCAACAGCAGTAGTACTGGAGCTGCAATCACCACCTCAGACGGTGGTGCTGCTAAAGGCGGTGGCGTGAGCCAGAGTAAAAGTCAAAGAAGCGGTGGCGGGTTTGAGTTTGACCTAAACTTGCCTGCTTTGCCTGAATTTGAAAGTCCAAGAATCGGTCAACAAGTACTCTACGGAGATCAAGAAGTGGAAAGTCCTTTGCCAGGGAAAAAACCAAGATTGATGTTTTCGCTAAAGCAAGAAAAGATGGATGTGGGTTCTTCGCAAATTTGAATTTAGAATTTAAGATTAGATTTAATTAGGAAGATTCTTGGATTTTCTTTTCTTTTCTTTTCATCACTCTATTATGGTGTTATCTTTTGGGGTTTGCTTTGATAATGAACTGGTTCTGTATAGGGATTGTCTTCATTGTTCGCAGACTTCCTCTGCTATTCTACCATTAATTCATTCTTTTACTATCTTTACCACCACTGTCATCTATTTATTTTAAATTGCGTGAGATTGATCTTCAATTATTTATTATACTAGAGGATAGGAATGGATTTCTTCTTAATTACATGTTTTAATTGCGCTCCATATTTTATTTCTCGGATGGTAGAACTCTCTCATCACGCCTTAAATGCCTGATTTAGGTATGGAATATGACGGGTTACCGTTCAATCTCTCCTTTTAAATTTCTATTTTTCAAAAAAAGTGCCCAAGGAAGTTCAAGAAACGCGATTATCTCAACGCACCGCAACTATAAACAAAAGGGTGCAGCGTTATAAACCTGATTTTGTTTTGTTGAAGTCAAGTTCAGTGCATAATACGTAGCAAATACTTAGCCCATTCAATCAAGCCAGCCAATGGGAGTCTTTAAATATTAACGACCTGGCCTAATACGAAAGCAAGTCATTGCCGCGTGAAACAGCGCAGATGCAGCAGGCAGGGCACTCGGTTGCGGTCGTGATAGTCTTTCTCAACAAATAACCTCCCATGTGGATTATGTCTTCTATCCACGTGTTGGCATCATGATGTAACGTCTTTGCGTGGCTCAGGACACCTGTAGCTGTAAGCGTTAGTTACAAACACCACCTACTGTACAACGTATACTCCTAATATTTCTGGCTGCGAGGAAAACCATCCGTAAAGCGTACTTTATCCGTACAGTACAACGAGTAAAATTTTAATTATTTTATATTTTTATAAAAATTATATATTCTAAATTGAACTTGAGATTTGTATCATCACAGTAATTTCCTAATTTCCCGTCACCACAGTTTTTTATGTTCATATTTTTGTTAAAAATATTTTTTTTTATTTAAAAAAAACTATTTTTAGAAACAGCATATTAAAATCATTTTAAAACACAAAAAATACTTTTTGAAAAAAAAAACAAAATTAACAGCACGTTTTGAAACGCCCGTCTAAAAAAAACGAGCAGGAGTCGGAGTCGAGGCGATCGGTTGGATAGAATTTTGGATTGCTGAATTGCCATGATTATAATGAAAAGCTTGCGGATTTTTCTGAGGGAATTGTTAAAACACGTTGTCATTAATTTATTATGTGACTTGTTTGGTAACATCACAGGTTACCACGTGACATTAATCAAACAAAAAAAACAGACAAAAAATAATTAGCCCAGTACAAAACTGAACGCGATGAACCATACCAAATCAAGCTGTCCGAAGATGAAATGGTGTTAGTGTCCTATGAAATTATTATTTTTCTCATTCATTACATCCTCCCCATGAGCTGCATGGACTGAGATTTTTCCTTGCGAAAATGCTCACACCCTGCTATGCATTGAATTGTTCAATACAAGTTATCGATCAGCATTTCTTATAAGGAACATTTCTTTTCTTTTCTTTTCTTTTTTAATTCAGCGGTTAATATATTTTAGAGTCCATATCAAAATAAAATATTCTCGAAATAAGTTTGAAATCGGCTAGTTCCAGTGCGATAACGTGGACAGAATAGCAAACAATCCTTCGCTCCAGCTGACGCATATGAAGTGAGGGGGTTGAGGCCCTGGGCAGTGGATGCTTGAAGACGTCAACGCTCGATGCGTGCCGTGCTATCAGTAACGCCTAATCATCCAAACGCGGCCTTCACAGTTATTTGATGCATGTACACTTCTCTATCTTGACAGGGTTGACAATTCAAAGACAGATACAGCTTCCTCTTCTTAACAGGACCTGAGAGTTAGGGTGAGAAACATTAACAAGATACGATTCCTTGGTTTGGGCTTTCACTCAAGCTCTGGATACAGGTTAGGCACGGAGAATAAGTTTTTTAGGTGACACGTACGTACTACAAGTATATAATTTTAGGTCAAGTGGAGAGCTTTAGGGCTTCCAAGTCATTGAAAAACTTCGGAAGAAAAAACAGGCAAAAGTCGGAGTGAGATAAATATGAACACGAAGCAGAGTACCATTTGTCCGGGAGGTAAATACGAACACGAAGCAGAGTTAGGGTAAATATGCTGTTGTGCTTAGTCATGAATCAAGCTGTATACATGGTGAGTTGAATTAACGTGGATGAATCATTTTTTGGTTTTCAGCATGAATTGACCTTCGCGAGATGCAATTTTTCCCAGCAGTTAAATCCTTGATATGTCCTCTTACTATCGGTAAGAATAAGTAGACTACGATTTCGTAAACTTTGTTTTAATTTTATCTGGCTAATTTATTTTGAATAAGTAAATTATATGGGTGTTCTCCACGTGTTTTTTTACGTAAGGTTTTTAAGAATTAAAATTGAACTCTAATTTCTTAAAGTGAGTTTTGCATAGTAAACACTACTCATTAATAGTAAACAAGACTATATCAAGCTAAGAGACGAGACATAAATTAAAAGGTGTAGAGAGACAGGAGCTCAATTGGGCCACAACCCAATTGAGTGTGGTGTACTTAGTTTGATTGAAGCTTAACTAAGCTCCTTCTCCATGTTTTAGTACCAAATATTTATATTGGGAAACAAAAATCAAAGGAAATTATTTTTTGGCACGAGGCTTCGGGATTTTTTTTTTGTTTTCCATTCCAATCTCATCCTTTTGATTGAGGGTTTTGCAAATTAGCATAAATTGACTTGATTTATTTTTTAGAATAACTCCTTTTAAATTTAATATTTTATGCGATTTGTCCTTTAATATTAAAATGTTTTGGAATGAGCTTTGTGATATTTCTTGATTTGCCTTTTATTTCGTTGTTTCATTCCGATGACACCGTGTCACAAAATCTAATTGATTTGATTTTTTAAATTGACCATCTTTTCAATTTTACTTTTCGGCTCTGCATTTGTTCGGGATTCAATTTTTTTATCTCGATCTTATAACCTTGCTTGCATATCTGGCATGCATGGTGAGTTTGATCCATGGTATTTTTTTTTTTTCCATATTAGATTAGCTTAAATCGCAATTTCATTGATTTTTTTAACCATTTTTTATTAAAAAAAAATTGAAATCTCATTTTTTAAAAAATATCCTTGCATTATCCAAATGTTTTATTTTTCATTGATAAAAAATATTTTGACACGTACCCTCTAATCTAGCGTGAGGTAAGGGAGGATGATAAAACGTTGTACGGTTGAAATAAAAAAAACGAGTGAATGATGAATTAAAGAAACAATTATTTTTAATTGAACAAGGCTTTATTGTTATGTTTTTATCCGGGGCCTTGCTATAAGATTCTTATGGATCATTGTCCACTGGGTGCCAGTTTTCTGTATATCTTTGATGATCATTGCTGCAACATTGGGTTTCATTCGACGGACCCGCCCATTAGGGAGCGGGAGGAGTGGCCCAATGACTATGCGGTTGCGGTGGAGACTGGAGAGCGGTGTGGCCACAGTGGCATAGTCGACTGCCAGGCCACCATTTAATTTACAATTATTATTTGAAAAAAGAAAGACTAGGCCTTATTTTTTAACATACGCTTCCGACTCCAAGAATTAAAATCGCATCCCAAATTATATATTCGAAAATCAGAAAACGTTTTCCCAAATTTTATATATATATATATATATATATATATATATATTAAAATATGTGTCTAGCATATAATATATGTATATATTTAAAAAAAAAATATGGAGTACAGTAAATATAATATACTGCTATATTTGTAGGTACAACAAGTGTTCAGGTGCATCAAACTTCGTCTTAGTACTTGGGATCTAACAAGATGTTATAAAACGGTAGCAGCCAAATGGATCTGTGCAGGTTTAATGATACTGTTTAGTAAATGTAAGAGCCAATGGCTTGCGCTCTGTTTCAGTGAGATTTTTTTTTTATCTTGTTTTAATATATATGATTTTTTTATTTTTTATTTTGGTTTTTATTCTTTTATTTTTTTTATTTAGTTTTGATTCTTTTATTTTTTGGAACTTTTTTTAATATTTTGTTTTTATTTATATATTTATACTCTTAGTTTTGACTTTTAATTTTTATTGTTATTTATTTTTGTATTAAATACAACTTGTGTTAAAAAATAGAATAAATTTAGTTTTGGTGACGTGAAATGAGAGTGAAACTCTCTCTTATGCATGTATAATGAATATTCTATTGGTGATTTGTTATCATGTGTTTTTTTTCATTTGTTTTGTCTACATGTGACTTGGTAAAAAATCAAAACTAAGAGCATATACATACAAATATGAACAAAAATAGGGACTATTTCAAATATATAAAAAATAAAGGAATTAAATATATATATATATATATAATCAATTTCAATTGAAAGAGAAAATTGAAAAAAATCCAGCTTATATACCAAAAATATTAAGGGATTTCAAACCAAACCCAAAATTAAAAGAATAAAGACCGAAATGAAAACGAAATATTTAATGAATTTCAATGGAAGGGCCAAATTAAAATAAATCAAAACTTATATAACAAAAATCAAACCATACAAAACAATCAAAAGATTAGAGACTGCAATGAAAACACCATAAGCTAAGGGGACATCCGTGTAATTTAGGCCAAATGAGAGAGAAAAGGGGAAAAAGATGAACATACCAATGTCATATTTTTGGCCACCGTTGGGCGCCATGCGCATCACCATGAGAAAGAGTACATGACGGCGTATCAGGTGAGATGTCGGATGAGTATTTTTCATCACCATACGACGCCGCAGGCGCGGCCTGAAGGGAGCGCTAGGCAGAAAAATGTTGGTCAGTCAGACGCGCCTACCTTATTCTGCAAAAATAATAATAATAAAATGTTAAACTACATATACACCCTTACACCCAACTCTTGGATTTTATCTTTTGAGGGCATATCCATATCCATATCCAATATTGTTTCGAAAAATATGAAATCCCAGAAACACTCCCGCATGCAACTCTTTGTTTTTGTCTTATGATTATTTTACTGTGCACAAAAGTGTAAAAAATTGAAAATATCTTCGGATAGGCAATTGTTTGTTGTTTGCTGGCAAGGGTAAAATCAAATTTTTACGGCTCAAAGATACCCAGAAAAGATGAAAGCACACCCAAATATTCGAGTAATGTCAATCGGTCCCATAAAAAAAAGTCAAAAATACCCCTAAGTCCAAGGCTAAAATTGAAGCGCACTGAATGGTAAAAATGATAATTTCACTGTTAAAATTCACAGTAATTTGTGTCTACAACTACAGTTAAACGAAGTGATCTATTTTTGCTGATTAGTTAACTTCGATTAACATTAACAAAAACATTTCAAGTTTGATGATTTTACTATATCATAAAATATAGATTATCGTTTGAGTAAAATTATCATTTTATCTTCTACTTTTTAATTTTGCAACCTTTGCTTGAAAATATAATAATCCTTTTCACGTGATAAATTAGTTTTTATAAATTTGATTGGGAGCATATTGGTTTTTGACTTTTTTTTAACACATTACATTTCAAAGTAAAATTTTAATATGCCCCTAACAGGGATTTTTCATTGAGATCGTCTGGGAAGAGTGGACTGCTATTGCGTGTTGAAGCACCATGATGCTTCTAATCATGAAGAAAAATAGAAAAAAGTAACAGAATCTACCTATATAACCTTCGTTCACTTCGAAATGGCCCTGAAATCAAGCCATAACGAGTCATGATAACGAAGTAAAAAGCTTTCAATAAATCTTGTGAACATGAATATATATATATATTTTTTATGAACGTGGGTGTCTAAATTAGTTTGCGTCCTAAAATTAATGATCATGTAAGTCTTTTTTAATAACTATTATACTAGCAATCACAAGACTCGAGACAGAGACATAGACGCGAAGCAAACCTTTTAGTCATAATCTTGGTATGCTTACAATAAAGTGAAGATTTGTGCATGAAGTGTGCTGGTTTTGTACCTTTTTTTCAAGTTTTTAATAAGCAAATCTGGATCCAATCTGATTCTTACTGGTAAACCAAACGCAAAACAAGGGGAGGATTCACTACAAGTGGTGGTGGTCCTGACCATGTTTTGATTCATTTTACATCATATTTAGAAAGTTCATCGCAGTACTGTCGAGAAGCATCTCAGTCCGACACATGCAAATTGATCATAATTGGATTAATCTGATCTAGACCTCGATTATGTGCTCGGGCAACGACACCCCCGATGGTTTTCATGATCAGGGAATTGTTTTTTTGATTAATTTGATGCTGTTTAAAGTGATCTAACAATTCTGCATTGCAACCATGTGCACTGTGTTGGACAATCAAGTGCAGCAGATCCTCTCTCTCTCTCTCTCTCTCTCTCTCGCTGGCACATTCATGAGTTGTAAATGTGCTTGCTTTTAGGCTGGGCCAAAAAGGCAGAAAGCAGCCAGTTGCTAGCTAGTACTCTGCAAATTGTCCCCAATAGGTGTGATGTGATGGCAAATGGATTGAGATCTACACGAGTTCGAGTCGGGTGTGCATCTCTTGTAAGAGCCTGAAACAACTGGGGTTTTATTTGTTTACCTGGCCGACAAAGTGCGTTTTCCGGGGGTGGAGTTTCCTTAGAATCCAAAAAAAAGAAGCTCTGCAATGAATCAATGATCGTGAAATCTGCAGTTACGGGAGATATTGCTCATACACTGTCTCCAAATTATTTGCTCTTTCCTGTGGCAAAGTTAGGGACAGTAGGGTTTAGAAGATACGAAGATGACTCCTCAGAATCAGGGATTTCATTGAGGCAGGAGACAATGATGTAAAAAAATGGAGTGTTTGCAATTAGCAGTAACCAAATGTGATCGAAGCATTTCAAACAAGGAGGAAAAAAACATGGGGTCGAGTCAAAGTTGACACAGCAAGCATATGACATCAAAACTAGAAGATTATATTCTTTTGAGATCCTGATGGTTAAGATTAAGCATTTATCATGATTTAAAACAGCTCGCGTGACGATAAGTTGTTGGCTAATTACGTCTCAAAACCCACACCACACAATGACTTTCAGGCCAATTCTGCCTCCATCGTTTTTTTTTTTTTTTAAATCCTAGTAGACAGGCTTGAAGCAACAGGAATCAAGTGTTTCTTAAGGAATCAAATTCTTTTTTATTTTTTAAGGGCTACAAAATCTAGCAGTATCTAAAGTGGTAGAGTCCGCACCATGTGTATGAGTTCAGACCCTTCCGAGTCTTGATAGAAAAGATAATGGGGACCTTAAAACGTGAGTCACTTTTATAGGGATGTGCCCATATGGAATATGAAATGTTCTCTGTTGATTTTATAATGTAAATTTCTGTTTCTTGGTTGGATGGGATTCTTGGCATCTCATAAACAATGCTGTCAAATAGTCAAAGTTACGTTTAGGCCAATTTGAATAGCCAGTAGCTACTCTCTCAGCCAAGCAGGGCTCTTGAGCCTCTGATCAGTAAAATATAGCTCATGTGTGGGAATCTTCTTCTGAGTGCTTTCATTAATTAAAACAGCAGAGTTGAACCTCATTTTACCAAGTCCGAGTTACTTAGCTATCGAGTTTAAGCATAATATTACATATATTATATTTATATGTATCCAGAGAGATTCTACCGCACCTGTGTCCAAGATGCGTTTCACAAATAATTAAGTTAATGGCAGAAATTAAATATAAAATCTCCAGTTGAATATGCGTTTCCCCCCATCATCCTTTTTGTGTGTAGACTCCTGAACCAATTTCTTTATACGCCAGATATTTGACTATTTAGTAAGCCTGGTTTGACCAGTGCTTAATCTGTTAAGAAAATGCTAGCATTAATTGCTGTTTCTCGTACCTCTCCACTCCTGAGCATTCTGTATCATGCTAGCCACTTCGAGCGTATTATCTGCTCCATGACCCGTTCTTTAATCAGCTGGTCACCACTCTACCATAAAAGTTTTCTTAAGAGAAAATCTTGACCTGCTGTAGATGGAAAACATGAATGGATCTGGATGAAGGGATTTGTTGAATTTTCTTAAACACATTGGCGACCCAATTTGAGAAAATACAGCCTGAAAATGAGGTCACCCCACCATATTTGACAGAAAAATTTCCTTAGATTTTAATGTTATTTGTTTAGTTTTAATGATTAGGATAGCTTCAGGCTAAGTAACATTGAGTTTCAATGTCTAAATCCTGATTCCAATATCAGTAATATCGATGTATCCTCTCCAGGGCACATGTTGATTTTTATTTTCAAAGACAATCCTCTTACGAATTTTAGGCTCTTAAAATTTAAGACTCGATGGGTTTACCGAAAACAGATATCTTTAAACAAGTTTTTTCTTTTTCAAGAATGAACTAACCAATGCATGCTTCGACACTGTTTATGACACTGTATGGCACTGCTACTGTTAAGAAAGTATTTTGCCCGACAGCATTTCATCAAAAATGTTGAACGCAATTTACCGTACTCTATCTTCTGCAACAAAGTTTGAAAGTATGAGGTCAATGAGAATTCTTACCAACCCCAACTTGCAGTAACGCGCCATAAATATAGCAGAATTAAATCTTTAAAAAAAAAAAAACATAATCGACACTTTCTTTTGTATTCTTTGCTTTTTCGGGTGCACGATAATCATTTAATTAACCTTAGACAGACGGGCATCATTTGCACCCATTCTTTAATGAGAGAGAGAAATGGGAGAGCCAGAGACGTGCCATTGACACATGGTACTAGGCTACTATCAAACAAGTAACTGTGGAAATTGAGGAACGAAAATCCTAAGAGCTAATAAAGACGGGTCATTTCTTAAAAGGCAGAGTAGTTGCAACAAGAAAGCTAGCTGTGTGTCAGTTTTGGCGTGCATGCCGGAACAAAGGTGGCGGTGAGTCATGAGTGACATCTTTAATGCTCTCCCTTCTTCAAAAACTGGAATGAACTTTTATCTTTGCTTGGTTTCACCATAATCAAATCAAAACAAGAAAATACACTCAAAGACCATTTTTATTTCTGGTTTGATGTATTAACTGTGCAATGTAGGATTGGTAGTGCACGCATATGCGATAAAACATCGGTTTCTAGCCTATGTTTTTGTGTAAGAAAACTTGTGGGGTGTTCGGTTTTTGTAACCAAGTGACAACTCATTTTTTGGAGATTTTCCCTGGTGATTCCTTTTGCCTTGGTTAATGTTTTTAGCTAGTTAAGACTCAAAATTCGCATCTTTTCAATGTCTCTAGCATATCAATTATTGGGTGAGTGCCTCTATCTATTTTTTTGTATCTTCACGTCTTGCCTTCAAGGTCAGGTCTTTTTGACGATTTTTTTTCTTTTATTGCTGTTGAAATGGGGTTCTTTTGGAGGGTATATCTACATTGGTTCTAGGAATATGGTAGCAATGTCCATGGCTTTGTAGGTATGGATACATGGGGTTAGCCTTGGATTTCGTCGGGGTTTACACGGAGAGTGGCTTCTGGAGTTTTGTCTTCTGGTTTCCAAGTTGGCTCTATTCATACGTCACCATATGGGGTTTTAATTTTAGGTTTTAAGATCTCTGGCTATTATTAAACTAGATGTTTATTGCTCAACTAGGTTTTTGTCACATATTCTGGTAGATTCTTTTGAGTTCAGTTTCAGTGTTGTTGTTGGTAGTTGAAGTTTGATTGTTCATTACTAGAGCATATTTACTGCATGTCTCTCTCATTTATTCCCATACCTTGCCCTTTTTAAAAAAAATAAAAAATAAAATGTAGATAGATGCTTGCTGTCTGGGTTTTCGGTGGTTTATTCAACTGATACCGAGATGCTGTTTTCTGTTGCAGGTTTTCAAAGTTCAACGGTAAAAATATACATATTCTTTATACTCGTCAAGTTTGGAACTTGACAATTAATTAAGCTGATTTTTTCTTGTTGATATATGAATCTTTCAATAAAAAAGGGAGGAAACAGCGTAGCAGAGTAATCAGAGATGGAAAGATAAGAGAAATAGAGTGCGAGTGAGGTGGAATCAGATTTATGCTTGTGGGTTCTTCTATTTAGTGAATTGTTTAGTGTACAGAGCCTGTTGGCTATGTCTCCTGAGCTGATTCATTGCCTCCGTACTCTGTGGGCTGTGCCGCTGATTTAGGCAACAGCCATTTCTTGGCTTTCAATTTATATAAGAGATCCTTTTAGTTGAGAAACTACTCAATCCCATCTTCTTTTTTATCCCTCCATAACTCTCTCTCTCTCTCTCTCTCTACCCTTCCTGCCTCGGTTGCTGTCAAGATTTGCTCATACCTTACTTTGTACATATTGTTCACTGCCCTTTCAGATCCTTATTGAATCTCACGTGGGCCAAGAAGCCTGTAACAATTGAGGAATCTGGTCCCCACTCCTGGAATATCCTTTCCAATTCAGGAAAAACTTCCTCGAGTTCGGTTATGTAGATGTTTCATTGGGATGTGTGGTTGTGAGCGATATAGCGCAAAGGTGTTTGATTTAGGAGTGATCAATTGAGTGCGGGGAAGAAGATTGCTTTTGAAGTGCTACATTATTTGGATCTTCTTGTTTGGCAAGATGAAGTTCATGAAACTTGGATCAAAGTCAGATTCGTTTCAAACAGATGGGAATAGTATGAGGTGAGATGCTTTGTAGCTTAATTTGCATTCTGTTTTATTCCTTGCTGAAAATTGTATTTTGATTCCTGGGGTTGCTTTGATGTTTGATACATTTTGGTTTCTTTTAAGTTAATCCTCTAAGTGATGAATTTGCACAGCTGCTGCTTTGTCATAGATTTGCCACTTTGGTTGTATGATTCCCTTCTTTAAAGAACCATGAAATTCGGCTTCTCTACTGGAAGGCCATACAACATTTGTATTGCTGGAAAGTGAAGCAAATGAGGTTTATTCAGCCTCTGTTGGTAGTTGCTAATACAACAGATGCTTTAACAAAATGAAATAATCTTTAAAATGTTTTGCCAGTGTGTTCAATTCCATTTCTCCATGATCTCACTTTCATGCATGAGCCCACTGTGCACTGGTTATCCCTATCTTCTGTGAAATTGGAGCTGCTTTGAAATGCCGAGTGGTTCAAAAGGAGAGATTGTTCTTCAGTTTCTGATTATTTGAGGAATTGAAATTTGTTCTGGTTGGATGCTGGTTATTATGGTGTTTTCCCTCATAAAGTTTGGTCAGCATGTGAAGCTTACTACATTCAAAGAAAGTAAAAGAATGGTTTAGATATTTGGAAAAGCATGTGGTTATACTTGTCAGATGCGTATTGCCACAATTAAAAATAATTTAAACTGTTGGTGACATTACTGAGGCTTTATATTCATGTGCAGGTATGTGGCTGCCGAGTTGGCAACTGATATCATTGTCAACGTGGGGGATATAAAGTTTTATTTGCATAAGGTACTCATAATCTTTCAATCCAGTAAACATTTCAAGTTCATAACCAGGGTATTATTTCTGTAACTTCATCTAGATCTTTGTATCTTTAGTGCATGATGCAGTACATGACACTATTGGCACCCTAGATAGCTGATTTGCTTGTCAATTCAATATAAGTGAGCCTGTACTATGATTTTTGGCTCTCCCGTGCGACAATGATCTGACCTCGCTCAGCTTGGTTTGGCAATGTCTGAAACAAGCATGGTAGGATGACAGCAATACTTAAGTGATTCAATGCATTATTATCATTTATTATTGTTGAATAAATCATCCAACCCTTTGTCAAAGGCTACAAATATGCAGGTTAGAGTGTTATGAAATGGAACTGTTTTGGCTTGCCAATAGGAATCTGTGTCAATATGCTATGTTGCTACAATTGTTTTGATGCTAATTAATTTAAATCCCTGCTATGCAGTTTCCTCTGCTGTCCAAAAGCGGCCAGTTGCAGAAGCTGGTAACATCTGCCAACGGAGAAAACAGTGACGAAGTTGACATTTCTGATATTCCGGGCGGGCCTTCTGCCTTCGAGATATGTGCAAAATTTTGTTATGGCATGACCGTGACCATCAATGCTTATAATGTTGTCGCTACCCGATGTGCGGCTGAGTACCTGGGAATGCATGAGACTGTCGAAAAAGGGAACCTCATTTACAAAATTGATGTCTTCCTTAGCTCTAGCATTTTCCGCAGCTGGAAGGATTCCATCATTGTTCTTCAGACCACAAGGTCACTTTTGCCATTATCCGAGGAACTGGAGGTGATCAGCCATTGCATTGATGCCATAGCTGCAAAGGCCTGCGTTGATGTTTCAAAAGTTGACTGGTCCTATTCATATAATCGAAAAAATCTCCCTGAGGAAAATGGGACTGGTTCAAACTTGAATGGTCTGAGAAACCGGTCAGTGCCGAAGGACTGGTGGGTTGAGGATTTGTGTGAGCTTGAAATTGGATTATATAAGCGTGTTGTTACTACAATCAGGACCAAAGCCATCCTTTCCGATGAGGTGATTGGAGAAGCTTTGAAAGCTTATGCTTACAGAAGGTTGCCAGGTTTCAGCAAGGGTATGATCCAGAGTGGACAAGCAGCAAAATATCGATCAACAGTTGATATCATTGTGTGGCTGTTGCCTGCTGAGCGAGGCAGCGTCTCCTGTAGTTTCTTGATGAAGCTATTAAAAGCAGCCATATATGCCGACTTTGGTGATACAACAAAAGGACAGCTGATAAAGAAAATAGGTCAGCAACTAGAGGAGGCTTCTGTAAATGATCTTTTGATCCGTGCAGGGGAAGGAGAGAATATGATGTATGATGTTGATTCAGTAAAGAAAATGGTCGAAGAGTTTCTGATGCGAGATCAGAATGCTGAGATTGAGTCAGAAGAAGACCATGAGGTTCAGGAGTTAGGAAAACCTGGGATTTTATCTGACGCTTCCAAGCTCATGGTGGTAAAACTGATAGATGGATATCTAGCTGAGATAGCAAAGGATCCAAATCTGCCCCTGTTGAAGTTTATTGAACTTGCTGAGATGGTATCTGGTATCTCCAGACCTGCTCATGATGCACTTTACAGGGCAGTTGACATGTATCTCAAGGTAATCTCGAAATTTTCTTTCAATTCACATCAAAAAATTTCAAAATATACCGAACAGCATGTTTGATCCAGCAAATCCACTTTTACAATTGAAAGAAAACATGTTCAGTGAGTGTAGACAATCTTAAAACTCCTATTCTTCGATGCAGGAACACCCAGGGATCAGCAAGGGTGAGAGGAAGAGGATATGCAAATTGATGGACTGCAAGAAGCTATCAGTTGATGCGTGCATGCATGCGATGCAGAATGACAGACTACCATCGCGTGTGGTTGTGCAGGTACTTTTCTTCGAGCAGGTCAGGGCGGCCGCCTCATCCGGCAGTAGCACTCCCGACCTTCCTAAAAGCATCAGGGATCTAAACAATGGGTCTCAGAGGAGCTCGAGGTCAACCACTGCTAACACAGAAGAAGACTGGGATGCTGTGGCCACCGCGGAGGAGCTCAAGGCTCTTAAGGAGGAGGTAGCCTCCTTGAGATTGGCTAATGGTAGAAATGGTGTAGATAAAGCTGCCAGTAACAAATTGAAAGGGATGCTCAAGTCGAAGAAGATCTTCACTAAGCTCTGGTCAAGCAAAGGAGAAAAGGGTGAGAACAGCGGCTCCGATTCATCAGAGAGTCCTGGTTCTGCTAACATTGAAGAAGCCAAATCCACACCTTCCAGAAATAGGAGGTATTCAGTCTCTTAGGAGAATTTAGTTATTATGCAGGGTAGTTTCTTTTTGGCCTTTCACCCCATGTCAGTGACTGCTACAACTTGAAAAGAGCAGTGCTTTATCTTCTAAATTGAGCAAAATGAAGTCTATACTTTGCAAATACATTCTTTTTAACAGATTTCCAAGGAAGTTGCAGGGAAGAATAAATCTGTGAATATCACTGCTGGAATAATCGAGTTTATTACAAATACCAGCAAGAACATCATGAATACATAGAATATAAATTTCCTGCTGACATAGATGACAGGATTTCCTTAGCAAACGGGCACCAGGCGGCGTTTCATAAATAAATGAGAATCTAAATCGCACGTGCAGCCTGACGACGATATGTAATGAAGTTATTAACATCATGCATCAAGACATAACTCACCGAAGCGCCAGAATCTGAGATTGGTCAAATACAAGCAAGCCAACGACATGATAGTTTTTTTACGTGTTTTCAGAGAAACCATTACAATTTGCAAAAACCTACAATCTCTGTTCTACTGACGGTAGCTAAGATCAATGTAAAGTTCCTGGTAGATGTAAATACGGCTACAAGTCACCCAGAAAGAATATGTTTTTAATAATTCATGCAATCCAACTAAGGGTATCAATTAAAGAATTTTGTTGTTAATCTCAATTAGTTGTAGAAATTGGAAGATGTGTAGTTTTGCTTGTTGCTTGCCGTTTATCTCGAAGTAAATGGTCTAATGCCTCAAAACAAACGTGGCATAAAAACAGATTTTTCACTAGATTTTTTCCCTTCATTTTTCTTTTGTCTCGTGTAAACTTTCATTTTTTTTTGAAATTTATCCTTCAATTATTATTTTTTTCAATTTGTTAGTTTTTAAAAATTGGTTCTTGTTCTTTTGGTGGTTTTTTAGTTATTTAGGGAATTTTTCTTTCCTTTTAATTTAGCTTTTAATCTAAAATTATTTTCCCCCGCATTTTGTTTTTCTTCTTTATATTTTATCCTCATTCCTTTAAGTGCTACCTTTTCTTTTGATTTTTTGTGTGGTTTGTTTATTTTAATCTCATTTCTTAATATTTTAAAAAAAAAAAAGATTCATGATTTTTCTAAATTTGGTGTTATAATCAAATGGCTCGGGCCACAAGTTTTATAAGCTGGTATGGGTTCTTATTTTTTTAGACTTATTTTCTTTTTCAGTATCTTTACTTGACACTGTTTTTTTAAACTAGGTTGCATATTGTTTTTATTTAAATGTTTAGAGAGCGATCTCATGACCTGACCAACGAGTTTGGTAAGTTAATCTAGGTGGTTTGCATTTTTTTAACCTTTTAATAATAGTTTTTTTCTTTTAGATCCTGTTATTGTTTTTTTTATATATATATAAAATCCATCTTTCAATATCTATTTTATTGAGAATAGGTTTTTGTAGTTTTTCTATATTTGATGCTTTCAATCAAATAAGTTAACCAGGGTTAATATTGTTTTTTTTCACCTAGTTTTGTCCCGTCTCATAAATCGACATTGTTTTTTTTTTTTTTTGAAAAAAAAATAGACCCATGATTTTCTTTGTTTTCATTTCACTCAGGGTTATTCTAATTTCATGATTTAGCCTATAGGTTTGATAGGTTGATTTGGGTGGGCAAAAGCCTTGTTCTGGCTTATAATTGCTATTTTTTTAATCATTTCCATATCATGATTCAACAATAAACATTGATTTTTTTTAATTAGGTTTCATGATTTTTTTTCATCATATTTTTTGTGATGTTATCTCGATCTAGTAACTCAACTCATATATTTACTAGATTGCCTGAGCAACCCCATTCTCTCTCTCTCTCTCTCTCTCTCTCTCTTATAATTGTTATTTTTTCCTTTTATATATTTGATTTATTTTTTCAACTTATTTTTTCAATATTTGGTTAGTTGAAATTAGGTTTCAAGGTTTTTTCAAGAATATTGTTTCTAGTCAAATGACTAGGGTCATGGGCTTAAAAGGTTAATACATTTGATATCATTTTTAGCTTTGCTTATTTTGTTTCTAGTTTTCATCATCCCTTCAACATTTTGCTTATGTCGGCTGAATATCATTTATTATTATTCTTTAATATACCATATGAAAATTAACTATTTTGAAAGTTATGGCTGCTTTCATTTGAATATAAATTTATAAAACACCACTTCAAATCAATAGAATGCGTGATTTTATTATTTTATGATGTTTCAAGTTTGACATATTTTGATTTCTAATTTAATTTTTTTTGTTATTTTAGCAAATTTTTATTACCATTAGTTTTTATAAATGTAGTGCTTCAAATTTAGTCATTAACTAGGATCGCAGTTTGAAAAGTTAAGCATGAATTAATTCTTTTCTTATTATATTTTTATTTCTTTCTCATGATCTAGGAATGTGTCTGGGTGGTCCTAGTTTTATTTAGATAGGTTTTTTTTACCCTTTTCAATTGTCTTTCAAAATTCAATCCTTTGTATAATTAGGTTTCAACTTTTTTCAAGTTTTGCCTGCTATGATGGTATATAGATTATTCTATTTGCATGATCCTACGAGTAAATTTTGGTGACCTCACCCATTTGGCTGATACTTTATTTCTTAAGACTTTTCTGTCACGTGCCACCTGAGGGCAGTGATATCCAGCCGTCCACGTGGTGGCCACTGAAGAGAGAAGGTCAAGGCGGTGCAGAGAAGAGTCATTTCGGCAGCAAAAGTAATGGTCTTGGGTGCAGTGTCATGGGTAATTTAGTTGGGAAGTAAGTAGTCCAGTTACAAGTCTAGTTAATAAATTTAAGTGGGTTTCGGGTTGTTTATTTCAGGTTATTATTATTGAGTCATGGTTACGTGTCATTGTGACCAGTTAAGAATAAGTCAATAAGATTATGGTTGGAAATCAGCTGAGTATTAGAGTTGTGATACTGGGGGTCCTAGGAACCCGGTAATTTGTTATTCTTTCTTTTAGTATTTAACGTCTGGAGTCTTATTAAAATGTATTGAACAATTTTTCTGAATTAATCAATTGGAGGTTTTGGATTCCTCGAAAATCCATTTTATTTCATTCTTGAATTATTGGGGTCGTGACATTGGTATCAGAGCAGGCTTTCCATGGCTGAGGGTGCAGGAACCAGATACTCCCAATTGGCGGAGTCGTTGGCCACTGTCAAACAGAATCAAGATCAGACCCAACAAAATCAAAATGCATTGCAACAGATTGTGCAGGAGTTAGCACAAAAATTGGACGTGGTGGCTTCACACGTAGAGGCCTTGGTCCAAACAAAGGCGAGCCAGAATAATGGAGAACCAGGTGGGTCATCACAGCAAATCACAAATCCATTGTATGAAGAAAATAATGGAATACAAACACGTGCAGTGAGATTGGATTTTCCAAAATTCAATGGGGACAATCCCAGTGGATGGGTGTACCGGGCTAACCAATTTTTCAGCTATCATCAAACTAATCCTCTTCACAGGATTTTACTAGCCTCGTTCCATATGGAAGGGAAGGCTTTGGTGTGGTTTCAGGACATTGAGGTTGTTGGTGGACTTAATAGCTGGGAAGGATTTGTACGGGCTCTACAAACCAGGTTTGGTTCATCACCTTATGATGATCCTATGGAAGCCCTTATTCGGCTGAAGCAAACTGGGACAGTAGAGGAATATAAGGGGCAGTTTGAAGGGTTATCAAACCAGCTTAGAGGATTAACTGAGCCCTATAAGCTCAGTTGTTTTCTCAGTGGGCTCCGTGAAGATATTCGATTTATGGTAAGGATGTTAAATCCAGTCAATTTACATATAGCATTTGGGTTAGCAAAAATGCAAGAAGAAGATGTGGTTGCCCTTAAGAGGACTGCCAAAATGGGATCTGTTCCTAACAGGTTCACTAATGGGCCGGTTGGTCTACCTGAAAGAAAGGCTTTGGTACCCATCCAAAGACTAAGCCCTAATTTGATGAAGGAGAGAAGAGAGAAGGGATTATGCTACAATTGTGATGAAAAGTGGGGGTCAGGCCATAAGTGCAAAACATCAAGGTTGTTTGTTATGGAAGGGGAGGAATTGGAAGAGGACGAGCTAAATGGAAATGGAGTGACAACCGAACTGGCGGTTTATCATCATGAAGGAGTATTACAGGATGAGGTAGAGCCTGAAATATCTATTCATGCTCTATGTGGGTCACCCGACCCTAAGACTATGAGGATTCTGGGTCACATTGGCAGGAAAATAGTGGTGATATTGCTAGACATAGGGAGCACACACAATTTTATTGATCCCTCAATCATCCAGGATAATCAACTACCGTATGACACCAAGGAGAGAATGAAGGTCAAGGTGGCAAATGGGCAGATGGTAGAGTGTGAAGGAAAAACTACAGCAGTTCCAACACACATGCAGGGTCACAAATATGCCATTGATTTCTTTATCCTAACATTAGGTGGTTGTGATGTTGTTTTGGGGGTGCAATGACTAAGGACCCTAGGCCCTATTTTGTGGGACTTCTCCAAACTGTGCATGGAATTTACTGTCATGGAGAAGACACGAATATTGCAAGGTATGGCATCTACGTGTAATTCTATAATAGAAGGAAAATTTTTTTGGTAAGGTGTCTAGACATAATAAGAAAGGATTGGTAATTCAGCTTGTAGAAACTGAAATGCCCAAATTGTTGTCCATTAATGAACCCACAGATCCCTTACTAAAAAACCTTTTGCTACAATATTCAGACATATTTCTAGAGCCTAAAGGATTACCCCCATCCAGAGCCCAAGACCACCACATTATATTACAGCCTGATTCCAAGCCAGTTAATGTAGGGCCTTATAGGTACCCTTATTTTCATAAATCAGAAATTGAAAAAATAGTGCAGGAAATGCTACTGTCAGGGATAGTCAGACCTAGCCAAAGCCCTTTTTCATCCCCAGTTTTACTTGTTCGGAAACAAGATGGTAGCTGGAGGCTTTGTGTTGATTATAGGACCTTGAATAAAGAGATAGTAAAAATGAAATTTCCTATACCTATAGTGGATGAGCTTTTAGATGAATTGCATGGGGCAACCATTTTCAGCAAGTTAGACTTAAGGTCCGGGTATCACCAAATTAGGGTTCATCCAGGGGATATAACCAAAACAGCCTTTCGCACTCATGAGGGACATTATGAGTTTTTAGTTATGCCATTTGGTCTTACAAATGCACCAGCTACATTCCAAAGTCTCATGAATGACATTTTTAAACCTCACCTTAGGAAGTTCATATTGGTATTTTTTTGATGATATTCTTGTCTATAGTCAAAAAATTTCAGACCATATTCAACACTTGACTACTGTTTTGGATATCCTACAAAAACACCAACTATTTGCCAAAAAATCTAAGTGTTGTTTTGGATGTGAGGAAATAGACTACCTTGGGCACTTAATTTCAAGAGAGGGAGTGAGAGTCAACCCTAGTAAAATTGAAGCTATGATAGATTGGCCATTACCAACAAATCTCAAATCTTTGAGGGGATTCTTAGGGTTGACTGGGTACTATAGAAAATTCATTAAAAGTTATGGCATCATAGCAGCCCCCCTAACAGCCCTATTAAAAAAGAACTCTTTCCTATGGACTGATGTAGCAAGGAGGGCTTTTCAGAATCTAAAAGAAGCTATAACTAACCCTCATGTCTTAGCCTTACCTAATTTTTCTATTCCTTTTGTTATTCAATGTGATGCTTCTGGTATTGGTGTGGGGGCTGTGTTAATGCAACAGGGACGGCCACTAGCTTACATGAGTCATGCAATACATGGAAAGGCATTACAGCTATCAACCTATGAGAAGGAGCTTATGGCATTGGTGTTGGCAGTAAAAAAATGGAGACCCTATATGTTGGGTCACCACTTCAAAATTCAAACCGATCATCAAAGTCTTAAGTACTTATTAGAGCAAAAGATTGGCTCTCCACTTCAGCAGAAATGGATCACCAAGCTTTTAGGGTATGATTTTGTGGTAGAATACAAACAGGGGAAAGACAATAAGGTAGCAGATGCATTATCAAGAAACATGGAATTAAAGGAGCAAGTAACAGCAGACACATCAGAATCATCAATCACAACAATTACAGGACCAGCAACTGACTGGTTAGAGCAGATTAAAGGCAATTATGCAGCAGATTGCAATATCCAGCACATTCTCACAAATTTACAGCAAGGAAAAGCAGTGGGAAAACACTATCAAGAAAGAAATGGCCTACTGTTTTACAAGAGCAGATTAGTTATTCCATTATCTGAGGAAGTGAGAGGACAGATCCTACACCTAGTACATAACAGTCCACAAGGAGGCCACTCTGGGTTTCATAAGACTTTACATAGGGTCAGGGCTGATTTTTACTGGACAGGCATGAAGGGGGATATAAAGAAGTTTATAAGGGAGTGTGACATCTGTCAGCAAAATAAGTATGAGAACATACATTCCCCAGGATTATTACAGCCATTACCAGTACCCACCAGGATTTGGTCTGATATTTCAATGGATTTTATTGATGGGCTGCCTGTTTCAGAAGGGTACAGTGTGATTATAGTGGTGGTGGATAGGTTATCTAAGTATGCTCATTTTATTCCCATTTCCCACCCTTATACAGCAGTCAAGATTGCTCAGGTGTTTATTAACAGTATTTTCAGGTTGCATGGTATGCCTACTTCGATTGTCACAGATCGAGACCCTACATTTACAAGTTCCTTCTGGAGGGAATTTTTCAAGTTATAGGGCACAAATTTAAATTTCTCGTCAGCCTATCATCCTCAAAGTGATGGACAGACTGAAATTGTTAATAAATTGGTGGAGCAGTATCTACGGTGTTTCTCGGGGGACAAACCTAAGGGCTGGTCTAGGTTTCTGCCCTTGGCAGAGTGGTGGTATAACACAAGCATACATTCATCTACAAAATTAACCCATTTTGAATCGGTGTATGGTTATCCCCCCCCCAAAAAAAAAAATTGTTACAATTTACAGCAGGTACTACAAGAGTGCAAGAGGTAGAAAATACCTTGAAGACTCGGGAGCAGATCATGAAAATCCTCCATGCCAACCTGCAACATGCATAGGATCGAATGAAGAAGTTTGCTGATCTTAAAAGAACAGAAAGGAGCTTCGAAAAAGGGGACTGGGTTTACCTGAGGTTGCAACCTTACAAGCAACAAACGGTGGCTCAGCGCAGAAACATGAAGTTATCTCCCAGGTTTTATGGACTGTTTTTGGTAGTAGAGAAGGTAGGAGCAGTAGCGTATAAACTGGATTTACCTGAAGAATCGAAGATCCACCCAGTTTTTCATGTCTCTTGTCTAAAGGAGAAGCTCGGGCGTCGTCACCAACTTGTCGTTACTTTACCACCGACTGACAGAGAGGGAG
Source organism: Salix brachista (assembly GCA_009078335.1). Taxonomy (NCBI): domain Eukaryota; kingdom Viridiplantae; phylum Streptophyta; class Magnoliopsida; order Malpighiales; family Salicaceae; genus Salix; species Salix brachista. Next base: position 21,870,561 of record CM018587.1, read on the forward strand.
TAGTGAGGCCGGAGCCTGAGGAGGTTTTGGAGAGGAGAATGAAGAAGAAGAAGGGTCGTGCTATCACGAAGCTTTTGATTAAATGGCGAGGCTTGGGTGCAGAAGAGGCTTCGTGGGAGGAATACAGAGATTTGGCTTTTAATTTCCCTGACCTTGTGGACAAGGTCTTCTGAAGAGGGAGACAATGTCACGTGCCACCTGAGGGCAGTGATATCCAGCCGTCCACGTGGTGGCCACTGAAGAGCGAAGGTCAAGTCGGTGCAGAGAAGAGTCATTTCGGCAGCAAAAGTAATGGTCTTGGGTGCAGTGTCATGGGTAATTTAGTTGGGAAATAACTAGTCCAGTTACAAGTCTAGTTAATAAATTTAAATGGGTTTCGGGTTGTTTATTTTGGGTTATTATTATTGAGTCATGGTTACGTGTCATTGTGACCAGTTAAGAATAAGTCAATAAGATTATGGCTGGAAATCAGCTGAGTATTAGAGTTGTGATACTGGGGGTCCTAGGAACCCGGTAATTTGTTATTCTTTCTTTTAGTATTTAACGTCTGGAGTCTTATTAAAATGTATTGAACAATTTTTCTGAATTAATCAATTGGAGGTTTTGGATTCCTCGAAAATCCATTTTATTTCATTCTTGAATTATTGGGGTAGTGACATTTTCATCATTTGTTTTTTACCAATTTTGTTCCTCTACATTTTTATTCTTATAAATTGACAATATTTATTTATTTTTCAATTCTCTTTTTATGATTCTGAGTCTCGGGGTGTTTTTACTCTTTAAAATACACTTCCAACGCCTCCTGAGTACACAGCATGAACATTTGGCAGATAGCCGCCACCGTGATTGGTTTCACTCAACTCGGGCGCTGTTTTTCGACGTGCTCACTGGTGCAGTAAACTACTACTAGTTAAGAAGCCTTGTCACCAGACTTCCAACCAAAAGATCAAGAATGACAAGTTCACAAAACCATGTTCAGATTACACGATCAAGTTGGCCAAGAACTACATAATTTCGAGTAATCAGATGAACCACCGTGCATGTTACATATATATACAAAATTACTTTCTTTTTGCATCGTATACAGCTAATTACTAGGAGGCGAAAAACTACATCCTGTCATAGGATGTAAGGATACATACATGGAATAAAAGAAAAACAAGACCACATGGGGTTCAAAAAAATGCCAAGCGTGAAGCCAAAACTAACTATTCAGTCCATGTTTATTACCTCCACCTCCACCAAGTAGAAAAGGAAGAGTCGGGTGCCATGTTAGCATTTTAGGGTGAATGGTCAAGTGAGATCAGTTCTACACATGTGTTGTCAGGCTCTGCTGGTAGATGGCAAACGATTTAGCTGTAATGTATGTGTTCTCATGCTACAGTGCTTAACCTGTTTGTATGTGTGTCACAAATATCAAATTTATGTGTAAATTCGTTCTGTAATTTCTTCAAAAGCAGATGAAGAGGAAAATAATCCACTAATCCTAGTGTAGCCAGAAGAAACAAAGATTACCTGCACAATTGCTAAGGCGGTCAAGAAACCTTTACATTGTTCAAGCATGCGTCTTTCCTTAGCAGTCACATTCAAAAGTTCAGCCACCAACGAATTCATGTCCTCCACCTGTGACTGACAAATGATTTTAGATGTGAAGTACAGACATCTCTAAAAAGTCCATGGAAGCGGTAACCAAATGATTTTAAGCAAATGTATTTGCATTAGTAGTTCTTTTTCATGCCCCTTTCCCTAGATTTATCGAGGTCAGAATAAATCAAGTTATTTCCAGCCATTAAATGGAGAAATTGACAGTGAACTCTCAATAAAATTGTTGGCATTGCTCTAGATAATACATGACAAAGATGACACAGTACTGGTGCTATTGGGTTTCAGGAATGAGAGTCGGTGTCATAGAAGATGAACATGGAATGACTTAGCTAATGTCTCAATGCCAGTTGCCAAACAATCAATTTCTATTTCGCTGACTTGAAAGGACAAGACTGATTTTATTTCAGGGAGAAATCGATTTGCGGTCTTAAAGGTTAAAAAAAGAGACAGAAAAAAGGACCTGTCTAAGTGCCAGTACCTAAGTCAAGCAGGACTTTAGTTTACTTGCCAAACAGTAGTAGTACACACTGTACACTGCTTCAAGCAGCACTTAAAAACAGGACCTGTCCAAGGTTTACCTAGTCATACCATGCAAACCATGAGCCAGACTGCGAATAATCCAGCAAACTCCCTCAAACCAGAGTCAAAACTGGGTGACCGAGTTAGTTAGGAAATCCTGACTCTTCATCAACATAGCACTAAGAACATCTTTCAATGCTTTATTGCTCATATATTAAGAAATTGGAAGACATGCTAAATAACTTAAAGTTTGTCTTTGAGGCACCCTGCTATGTTTTAGAAGAGTATTTGTCATGCTCGCCAGTTAAACAACCCCTTTCTTGAGTTATATATAACTATGGTTACAAGAATGAGTTACCTTCGATGATAGTGAGCATATTGAGGATGCCATTGCTTGCATCACATCAACAGCTGAACCGACAACATCCTTCAGGTTTTGTATATTGGCCTGTAATATAGAAAAGTAAAGTTTGTTAAACTCAGTATTGCGAGTGTTGAACTTGTAAAATGCTGCCTTTCAACTTAGATGATTAAAACTGAAGGCATATACCACTGCTTTTCCAACAACTGGAAGGCGAAGGGTACTGGCCTTCAAAGCTTCAGTTGCTCCTTCAAGAGAACTTGAATGACCTCTATCAAGAAGAGACCATTCTTCTAAATGAGCAATCTGCGTTCACCAAGTACAATGAACTTCAGTGATGAAGATGAGAAAACCAGAACGAATAAATACTAAATGTGTTTCTGGAAGTACCAAAATAGAGCAACATAACACTCTTCTACTTCAACACAACCAACATGACTAATCCCTGGGTTTAGTAAATAATCATCCATCATGGCATTGGAGACCCTTGATATATACAAGGCATATGACTAACTTACAGTAAAAAAGTTACTCCTGAAAAAATGATCAATAAACTAAAGGAAATCTAGATAAAACTCTACAAGCATCTATAATATAGGCAAACATTAAGGCCTATAAACGCTTCATCAGCTCATAGGAAATTTTTGAATCTCTCCAAATGATTTTAGAAACAATTTTATGGTCTTAATTGTTTTTAGGTCAGGTCCCAAATAAAAATAAACAAAAGAAAAATGACTCTGGAAGGCATTTGGGGCACAGTTGGCTGGTATGAGCAGGCAAACAGTATAGATCCTTCATAATCTGTATGCCACTATCAAGTTACACGAGAGAGAAATTGATCAGTCCAAGTCCAACAGGTATAATACCAAATGATATGCAATAGTTAATGGCTAAATTGATCTCTCAGGTTTAACTATTCTCAGAAGAATGGAGTGGTTGATTTCTAAACATTTCATTCTATTAGAGAATATTATCAATCATATCCTGTTGCCTCGCCTAATAGCTTAAGCTTTTAGGTGAGATGGTTTCTTCACATGGTATCAGAGCCTTGTTGACCCGACAATCACGGGTTCGAATCTCACCACCCTTATTCTAAATGATAAAAATAAAGCACAAGGTAATGTGGACATGTGTGCAATTTTCAAGCTCAAAGAGATTTCACTTGAGGGTGTGTGTTAGAGAATAATATAAATCATATCCTAGTTTCTTACCTAATAGCTTAAGTTTTTAGATGAGATGGTTCCTTAACACAATCTATAAATTGAAGTTCCCATGATGCATTGCCAGATCAAAACATCCGGATTTTAAGCTTGGCATAAATTAATGAGGACAAGAGATAATCCAGTGCTGAATGCAGATAGTTTATCAGAGATATGAAGCGGTTCAATACTGTAACAAAGTGAATCTTTTAATCTTACTTGTCCCTTGAGGATAGAAGTTAGCTTTAGCTTTTGCCTCAGCAATAGTAACTTGATTCTCCTGAGAGTGACAGAATGCCGTAGTTCTGAGACTGTTACCCATGCATTCCACAAGTTTTTCTGGTAGAAAGAATAACATTATGAGTGTGAAATCAAAGTAACATGTCTGCTATACTTATCCTGAAATTTTGGAACCAAAGTAACTTGTTTAAATAAATTGTTTCGGGCTAGGGTATAGGGCTTAGAAACCACTAGAAACAGAAGTTTCTGTAGGCAATATTGCAAGAACAAGCTCCTGAATCAAAGCAATGTCTCACAAGGTTAATGCAAACAAAAAACAATCAATGAAAAACAAACCTAGATACAAAGCATGAAGGGGAGTGGGGATACAGTTACACTATTATGAGGTGCAAAGAAGTCCATTTATGCTGATCGCTGGTGATCCTATTTGGTTCCTGTTCCATTTTCCTGTTCTCTAAAATGTAATTTAAAGAAACAAAGAGAAAAAACCGATGAAATTTTTCTTAATTGAAATTTTGTTTCTTCATGACCTCTCTTTAGGAAAGCTTTTGGAGACACAGAAAACTACGTTTATCCTGCTGTTAATTATAAGGCTTTTTTTGGAGAAACGAATTTTCAGAAAATTGTTTTCAGCAGCTAGCCAAACAGATTTTTCAGTCTAAAAAAGGGTTTGTCTCAAGAAAAATAAAACAGTTTTTTGAAACAGAAGCTGAAATTACCCTAAACTTTAGACTTTACTAGCTTGAACCAAACATGCCAGGCAAGTATGGCTAGTAACTTTAGGATGCTTTTCCATGTGCTTTCCGATGAGAGGACACCACATAAGGAGGAACAGCCCCGACTCAGTAAAGGAAGTTAAATGATAAGTCCACCTTTTTAATCTTGTGCAAACATAAAAAACTTCTTGGATCCCCAACAAAACAAACTCTGAAACTATCCAGAATGGAAGTGTTCACACTAACTCTCAATTCTGTACCACCTTCAAAACCTCAAAGGCAAGGAGACCAGAAGATAATCAGATACAGAAGCCTTCAAGAACTCCTATAACAGCATCAAGAAATAATTTTCAAAAGCAGGTCGTTGACAACCATTAACTTAATGAAAAGCAATTACAGAAGAAGGGATTTAAGAGTTTATCCTCTGCATTCAATGCCAAGTCAAAGCATCTCTCATAACATCCAAATAACACATGAGGTGAGAATGAAAAATATCCCAACCTCCGATATTCATCCAATTCCCTTGTTCGAGTTTACAATCCATCTCCGCTAACTTCCATTTCCCATGCTCAGAACACCAAAGGTACAGAACGAAAAGTGTTTTGCTCAAGGAAGCGACTTCCTTATCCTATTTAAAATATCTACATCACATTTACAGAAATGAAATCAGAACTTGTCTCGTATACCTCCTCAAACAGCCCTTTCCAACATTCATAAGATGAAAATCGCTGAACTAAAGGTCCTTTATTCAAAGTAGCAAGTTCTTATCCTATTTAACATGTATACAAACAATATTTAAAATTGTTTTGCGTGCTCCCTCCACTTTCCCCTTTTAGTACTCTTCCAACGGAAACATCCCTTTGAACCTGTACCTTTACTAACCTCTTATGCACTCTTAGTCTAATTGTGAAAACTCAATTATATTAAAAGGGAAGGCTTGTATAGTAAACAATCCCTATAGACAAATACAACTTCTACCCTGCTAGTTCCCAATCTGTCTGCTCCACTGTTGCTTTTGATTCCAGCATGGACTTGAATGAGGAGTCCAAGTGCAATACAAAGTAAAGCATGGGCCCCATATTTAGGAATTGTTATTGATTACATATACAATATCAAATGTTTCTTTAAGGTACTAATGGCATGCCTAAGCTCCAGAACTCCACATAGGTTTTGTGTAAATGATGCAAAGACCACCTAGGAATAAAAAGGAATGGGGTTTTGAGTTTTGACCGTTCCTTTTATCTTAGAGAAAGTAATAAGATGTGTAGAATATTGTCTTAGGCACGAAGATAATCATGTCACCTTGACTCTTGGGAATTTAAGATAGCATAAATCATCAATTTAAGCATGAAGTATGTCCTTGCCCATAGTTATGCAGCACGCACACTTTTTTTTTTTTAAAAAAAAAAAGCATGCCACAGCCATCCAGAAAGTAAATTCCATCTCTAGCAAGTACTTAATCAAGTTTGCAAACACGACAATGTTATCCTTTTGATTGTGAACCACCTTAAGTCAAGGTCCTCACTCTTAACCTATTATCTCCACCAAATTCTCAAAAATACACACAGAAATTTACTTGCTTAGATTTATGGTTCATACCCCATTGTTTGGACACTGGAAGCCAAAAATTTTAACACTGTACTTAGTTTTTCCACTCCATAGAATACTTTTTGATGTAAAAAGTCTAAGCAATTTACATCATTAGAAAGCAAATAACATACAGAAGCTAGCAACCTTGGAAAGAAAATGATAGCATTTTCATCGAGCATTCACTTTCAGATTTGAAATGGACATTATTTTCACATTCACACACCAAAATGAATACATCAAATATTAGCAATGAAAAGGTGCATCCACAGGATATAAACTAAGCTAAAAAAAGAGAAGTAGAATGGATAAATTAAAAACAACATAATCTAGATAATATATCAGTTTATCATACCTCTGCACTTAGTCTTTGCACCATGAAGGTCGCATCTGCCCTTGCATTTACAAATCGCCATTGCAAGTAACGGTTATACAGAAGCCTCAACATGTGTGCATCGACAATTCTATTCTCCCCCATCTTCCCTCTCCTTAAATCAACAGAGAAACTAAGAATGGAAGGTGTACTGCTGCTCATCGGTATCACCCTTGAAGGACTAGACATCCCTCTAGACGGTGATGTAGATGTCCAAAGCTTACTAGGAGATGCAGACCTTGTAGCTCCCCTAACAGGTGATGCAGCCATCATTCTTGGAGAAGCCAAAGGACCATCACTACTAAATCTTTTTGATTGAATAGCCTTTGGTGAAACACCCATTCTAGAACCGGGACTAGTAGATAAAGGTGAACCTGGATCCTGCAACCTCCTCAACCTGCTATTAGTTTCCTGCCAAAACCTTGCAGAAGCAGCAATGCCGCGAGCCCCGGTTTTCCATTTACCAATTTCTGTCACTCCAGAAGTGCTACCAGAGGAGACACTTTCACTATCAGAAGCAGTGAGATCACCAGTAAAAGAAGACTCTGTAACTGAAATAGAATCTGGGTTATGCTTAGCAATATTGCCTAAATCCAAACTCAACCTCCTACCCTCATCAACCATCATAGACTGCTGCAAGGACTTAACCCCCATGAACCCAGATCCAACAACCCTCTTATCTCCACCACCACCTACAACAACACTACAATCCAAACTCCTAGACAACAGTTGATTCCGTTCCTTCAAATTCCCTTCTCTGCTCCTCCCGGGCCACCTATGGTGATCCATAGGCCTAGAATTCTCTCCCTGATCTCCCACAGGAGTAGCTCTCCTCCTCTCAGGAGTGGCTTTTCTGGCCACGATATTTTGTGGTGGTGTCACAGACTTAGCTTTACTAATTGGAAGTGAAAAGGCCTCACCTTGAAAAGAAACTGATAAACTCCTTGTTGAAGTAATCAACATCTTCGTCGCAGCAGACATTTCAGCATTGCCTTGTGGGTTTTGTGTTGTTTCCCTTGAAGAAGTAACAGGCCTTCTTCGATCAACAGATTGGGATCTTTTAGACCCAGAAAGAAAAGGACTGGCAGTTGTTGATGGTGTGTGTAAAGGTCCAGAATTGGTAGACCTTGAAAGTAACGGAAAAGGAAGTCTCTTTGGAAGAAAAGAACTTGAAGTGGTGGTGGTGGTGGTCGTCGTCGTCGTTGTCGTAGAAGTGGAAGGAGAGGGGGAGAGGTACCTAGAAGGGACCTGTCTGCCTCTGGGTTTTCTTGTTGCAATGTGTGTACTACCATTGTTTTGGTGTTGGTCTTTCCCTGAAGGTAAAAGTGGGGGTCTTGTTAGAATAGGGGTTTTGTCAGTTGAACTAGTTGCTGCTGCTGCTGCTTGAGGAAAGGCAGCCACCATTCTGTGTGTGATGAATCTAGTCTATGAGTTTCTCACATTGCCTCTTGAAAAAGTTTAGGTTTTACACTTCTCTCACACTAAAGACACAACACTGTGGGTTTCATGGTTAAATCCTGCAAAAAAGTAAGGATTTTGAGCAAGAAATAGGAAACCCAAGATGGGTTACAGATGGATCAGTCATGCATTTTTTACCTTTCACTTCTCTATTTTGGGTTCGAGGGGGATCAGAAAGAGTAGGTGAGATTTGAGAGAGGAGAATCACAAGTGGGCTTATGTGAGTGTGTGTGTTTTGGGTGCAGGTTTTGATGAATCTTTGGAGAGAAGTAATGATAATTTAACTGTGTTTGCGCCATTTTCTAGTTCTGACATAACTTTCAATACAGTTAGAGCATGGTTTTCCTTTTGGTTTTTCTACCCTCTACACACCTCCATTTCGTATAAAACTCTACTGGTATTTGTTTTTTAATGGCGTCTCTGTCTCGCGCTACACCTACAGGTGTGAAGACACTCGTTATCCTTTTTCTTTCCGATCAGGTACGTGCAGGGTTCATCTTTGATAATTTAAGGGTGGGGGGAACGGCTGAACTTTAATTATTCGATAAAATAATTAAAGATTGTGACGGTGATAACACAATCAAGCATCTGCGTAAGAACATCATGCTTATCGTTTGTTAAGTACATTAATGATCATGCTCCATGCCAAGCTATAATTATTAATTCAGGAGGGATTTAGGATCACTGTATCCACAATTGATATTGCATTTTTCATTTAGATGATGTTTTTAAGGTATTGATCGTTTTCAATCTGTAAAATGATTGCGGGTGGTTTTCCATATTTACTCACCATTATAGTTCCCCGAAATGGTCAAGGAATCAAAGCTGGGCTGCTGGGGTCATTTATTATAGGTTTTTATCATCACATTACTTGATTTGTGAATCTTTCCAATGATGCCTGTGAACCAGATTTTTGGCCCAAAGGGGTCACTTGAATGAGAACAATGTCGAGTCAACAAGAAATTGAGCAAGAAGAAGGCCCTCACGATAACCATCTAGGAGGTGATTCAATGGCAAGAATTCATAACCAATAGTTTGTTTTCTCTGTGGTTTCATGTTCGACCTATGTGATTGTTAATATGATTTGTTGGATTAGTCGAGATACATTCAAATTAACCCGGACACCCACGTTAATAATAATAAAAAAAAAAACCTCGCACACCATCAAATGAATATGATTAAACAGTATATTAAAATAATTTAGAGAAAATAAACTCAAAGCTAAAAAAAATCAAAAAAATTAATGATGTCTGCTTAGGCAATAATCAATAAGAGTAGTTAAAAATACTAGCTCACAATGACTACACAACCGCAAGCTACAGCACACACCTTTGAGGCTCTCTGTTTCTATTTTCTCTCTTTTAAAGCAATGAAACTCATGACTGAACAACTGTAATAAGAACCTAAATAAATAAAAAACATTTGTTTGTGGCGATAAACCAGCCTCCTAGGTGAACAAACAAATAAATAAATATATTCAAGGCTGCTGGAAATGCAGAAAATTTAAAGAACACACATGGAAATAGAAAGAGAGAGGAGCAGCTGAGCTAGCCTGAGAGAGACAGGCTTGATGAAAGGAGCTCTCAAGCAGACAAGGAATATGCTGTATATATATAATCAGTATAAAAAGGCTACTAACTTTAAGGGGGGGGGGGGGGGGAAGCGACAAAAACAAGCTAAGCCACAAAGCTTATTTTATTAGTTAATAATTAGTTTTTTATGTTAATTAATGATGTAATAAGATGAAACATCTCCTTCCATCGTTCTCAACCTCTCTCAAAACCCTTGCTTTTCACGCATTTCTAATTATTTATTTCTTCGAATTAATTTCTTGCACTAGGTGTAGTAAAATTCTTTTAAAAACATGTATTTTTTTTAATTGTTCTGATAATATATTTTAAAACATAAAATATCTTAAAAAAACAACCTAAACTACGTCGAACTAGTCTTGCTTTGGAAGATCTAGGCTGTACTTGGTGCTCCATTAATTACTAGCTGAAATAGGTTCGGACAAGAGTCAGCTTAACTAGATGTTTCCAGACTATGAAACAATAAATTAGCTGTAAACAGAGGTCAGGTTCCCTGAAAATCTCAGCAAAGTTTACTTTCCCATTTAAGTTATTTTCACTTCGGTGGCCGGTCCCTCTGAACTCATGTCTAGTTGACTTGTTCTGGCCACAAAGAAAGTGAATGTAATTATAGTCAACTGTAAAAGGAAATGGAGAGACGTGGGGTCGTATCTCTAGTAGCCGTAGCCCTCCCAGCCGCGGCGCCTGGTTACTGTGGAATCACTATTATAGCTGAGATTTTCAAGTCAACTCAAGGGATTAGACGCATGATTTGCATAATAATTTGGAATTTTAATGTATATTCAAATATAAATTTATTATTACGTGATTAATTAAGGTAAATCTCATATAAATAAAAGATTTATATCAAGGTGAACCGTTATTAAGTTTAGATTTAACTATTAAAAAGAGAGAAACAGTTAACCCATATGTAAGGCAATTCAGCATAAAAACTCACCAGCTGGTTCATCCTGAGATGAACACGGTGTGTTAAGAACTCAGTTTGTCATGGAGAAATGAAGATAATAAAACCTTTCAAGGGATGTGACTTAAAAAAAACTCCATGCTTCAATTAATTTAAAAGCAAAACAAGCACTTAAGTGTTGTTCGTACCAGTTAACCCACTTCGAAAAGTAATAATATAAATGGGAGTACGGTTTGTCTGGACCCATAACTTTCCAGCATTGGTTTACCTTTCCACATCTACCCAGCCCCACGTATAAAAGAATGCAATTAAAACCACTATGTTACAGTTGGTGAAAGCTTCGAATTAAAAGTTTGATCTTCCTGTAATTTTAGATTTTTACATTGTAATTGTTAATATGATATTATAATCATTAAAAATTTATATAGTCATTAATTAAAAAGTTTATAGAATTAATCGAGTTACGTACAAACTGACACACTGACACGGACACTTATGTTAATAAAGGAAAAAGTTGCAACTACTTATTATTAAAGACAATGAAAAGGAAAACAATCGGGAAAGCGATTTGTGGTGCATGCATTCAGCTGTGCTTCATAATTTTCTTAGAACCAAAGATTCAGAGGCAACTAAAAAGAAACGCTGGATTAAAATATATTGAGTACAGCCTCTTGGAGAAGTTACACAACCTCCCTTTTCGACCATTTACAATTTAGACCCCCTACAGGTTTCAGGACTCAGAAATGAAAACATATCTCGAAGCTATTAATTTGCTCCAGTTGCTTATTAAATAGACAGCCTAGCAAGTGTCTCTGAAATGTAAAAGATCGACGCACTGCTTGAATGCCTATAAGATTTTATATTACAGAAAGTTTATGGATGACACGGTTACATTCTCTCAGGGATTTGAATTCCAGGTAATGAGGATAACGTTCAGGACCCGGTTATATCCGGAGTAAATGTGGTTTAACTACAATCCCAATTGGAGAGATGAAGCATTCTTGAAACTTCCAGATGCGTACTTCAATGATAGAGATGATTGATTGGGGCTTGAAAGAAATGTGAAAGGGGCATGCAAAATACCTTGAAATTATAGTAATGGAGGTTGGTGAAGGAGGTTATTGCGGTCGCTTTTAGCTTTTATGTGCTTTTATTTCTCATTTAGGTGATTGCAGTGTACGTGACCATTTAAGGTGGCTTTAGAGCATGCATCAGCCGTTAAATATTGTTAGTTAGGCAAAACCTTACCAGCTTGAACGATGCCTGGGCACTAAAGAAAGCAAACTGATGCCTAATTTAAGGTTTGAGTTTCAGCAGTCACAGGAATAGTTTTAGCTGTGCAAAACAAATGTTTTTTTCAGAATCTTTAAGCCAAAAACAAGCATTAGAAATGTAGTTTTGCTGCAATGGAGTATACATTTTTGCCTTTTAGACCATCATACAAGCAAACAAACGAGGGTAGCTTGTGATACATGCTGACCCTGATTTAAGACTTCAGACAACAACCTGAACTTTGAAATACCTCAGTATTTCAAAACTACCAAGGACTTGGTTTTGGCTGGAGATAGAATGTTTAAGCAGGTGGAGGAGAATCGAACCTGCCATGTTTTTGGGGCATAACAGGAGTTTCATGCTCAATTGGTCTGGATACGTAGTGACAGTAGATTTCAAAGCTGGAACAATTTGGCTCTAGTCCTCAAATCTACGTTCTGTGTTAAGGAACCATCTCACCTAAAAGCTTAAGCTTTTAAGTGAGGCCTCATAATATGATTTATATTATTCTCTAACACACCCCCTCAAGTGAAAGCCCTTTGGGCTTGAAACTTGCACAGGCTCACATCACCTTGTGCTTGGTTTTATATCAAATAGAATGGGGGTGGTGAGATTTGAACTTGTTGGAAATAAAATTCTGTGAAGAACAATTACTGTTCAAATCACTGTCAGGTTTTGTGTCTGACGCAAGAAAAACAAGCACTGTTCAAATCAGTGCAAAAAACAGAGAACTTGCCCAGAATTTTCCCAGTTTTTGTAGTGTGTAAAGAACACTCAATTCACGTAAAAAGACACACAATAAAGGGCAGAATAGCTCAGGTTACTGCCATCCCTTGAATTTCATTTATAGAAGAAAATTGAATACAAGAATGGTAATTCTAGACTATTACAACTTCTTCATCAAAACTGGAAAATAAAATGCTTAGAACAGGAAATAAATTCTGAATAGTCTACGAAAATAAAGCAACAAGATATGATCAATATATTTTGATCTTAATTAACTTAAACACACATACTTAAATTAAAACATGACTAAAACATAATAAAGGAAATCTTCAATGATTTTCGTAGCTTCAGTTCTTCATTTCAGCAGACTTGGAATCAGTTGACTTTGGTGGACCTTGATCCTGTATTTTCAACACTCCCCCTTGATTCCAATCTGCTCATGCCAATCATCTCTCTCAATTCTTCAAACCTTTCTTTGGTTCCAGTTTCCCTCTCGGCTGCACCTTTGACTTTGTCAAAGGTATCAAACACTCTCCCCTTTTTCTTAGGAAAATACACCCAATAATATCTACTGAAGTTATCAACAAATGGCAGAAAATACTTAGCACTATTTAGGGATTTGTTTCTCATAGATCCACATACATCAGTATATAATACTTGTAGCTTGCAAGTGGTTCTAAATGTATTATCATTAAAGGCAATCCTAGTTGGTTTACAAACCTCCTTTTGCTCTTGAATTTTAGGTAATCCAATCACCATCTCTAAGTCTGCCATCTTCTTCATGGTAGCATAATTAAAATGCCCCAATTCCTTATGCCACAACACTGAATTTGAATTGTCAATGATGTTCATTTTCTGATGTTCATACTTTAAACCGAGACTGAAGCTTCTGTTATACATTTTAGCAGAAAACAATATGACTCCTTTATCATCTCTAATTGTGCATATGCCATCAATAAAGGACAATGAGTAACCATCTTCAAGCAATTGTCCAACACTCACTAAGTTTTGTTTAATTTTAGGCACATACAACACTTTATCAAAAGTACTCATACCTGCCATAGTTTCAATGTCAACATCCCCTCTGCCTTCCACATCAACATACTGACCATTTGCCAATTTTACTCTAGATTCATAACTTGAATCTAAAGTATTAAACATCCACACATCTGCAGTCATATGATTAGTGCATCCACTATCAACAAGCCAATTTGAACTTTTTACCTCAACCTTGCTGCAATTCAGTTCTGCCGTAGCCATGAATAAATATTCATCTTCCACTTCTGAATTTTTTTCAATGTACACTTGCTTTCCAGTTCCAGCTTCTGCGTAATTCAGTTCTGCCTTAGCCATGAATAATTGTTCATCTTCCAGTTCTGAATTTTTTGCAATGTACGCTTGCTTTCCAGTTTCAGCTTCTGCGTTTGAGTTGCAGAACTTTTGAATGTGCCCATACTGTTTGCACCTTCTGCATTGAGCATTCTTGAGCCAACACCTTGACTCAAGATGATTAGTTTTGTGGCAGTATTTGCAAGCAGGAAATTGATCATTTCTCTCCTCTCTTGCATTGAATTCGTTGGGATAGTTCTGGTTTTGTTGCCAGTTTTTGTTTTGCCAATTCCTTCCAATTTCTCTTCTGTCACCATGACCAATTGATGGAAAATTCTGATTTCGAGATCTTCCTCTGAATCCAGCAACAAAAGCTTCTTCACTTGAGCTTTCTTGTCTGAAAGCTTGCCTCTGCTCTACTGCCTGAAGAGCATTGATTAGCTCTTGAAGGCTTAACTGAGTGCAGTCCTTTGAATCCTCAAGAGAACAGATTTTGTTCTCAAATTTTTCAGGCAAACTCACAAGGACTTTTTCTACAACTCTCGATTCTTGAACATCTTCACCCAAAAGTCTCATTTGATTGACTAGTTTGGAGATGTTAGAGGAGAACTCTTTGATTGTTTCTGACTCCCTCATTTTCAGCCCTTCAAATTGCCTTTTTAAATTTAAAATCTGCATTCTTCTTGATTTTTCGTCACCTTGAAATTCTGCTTTAAGCTTATCCCAAGCCTCTTTAGCAGTTTCACAAGCCATTATTCTTGTGAATATCTCTTCACTCACTGCATTATGGATGCAGGAAAGAGCCTTGAATCTCTTTGCCTTCTCTTCATTGTGATACTTGATTTGATTCAATGTGGGATTGTTGTTCAAGGGATTTGGTTCCCTGTTGTGCTCAACAACTTCCCACAAGTCAAAAGCCTTGAGATAAGTTCCCATCTTTACTGCCCATACGCCATAGTTGGTGCCTGTGAAGAGAGGTGCTTTTGAAAAATTTCCAGAATCCATGAAGAAGAAGAAAATCCTGACGATCCGACTGTTACTCTTTTGATTCTACAGAAACTGATAACAGTTGCTGTTTTGAGTAGGTTTGATCGTAATAAAGAACTGGAGGGGTAATTGGTTGTATATAGTCAATTACGTATCAAGCAAACACAAAATCAAGATGATTTTCTTGATTTGAAATTCCTCACTCGTGTTTCACTCCCCTTCCCTTCAAAGTTAATAACTTTGAAAAAATCTCACTATTCTCTCGTGTTTCTCACAACCCTTCTAAGATCAATTCTGCTCTGATACCATTTGTTGGAAATAAAATTCTGTGAAGAACAATTACTGTTCAAATCACTGTCAGGTTTTGTGTCTGACGCAAGAAAAACAAGCACTGTTCAAATCAGTGCAAAAAACAGAGAACTTGCCCAGAATTTTTCCAGTTTTTGTAGTGTGTAAAGAACACTCAATTCACGTAAAAAGACACACAATAAAGGGCAGAATAGCTCAGGTTACTGCCATCCCTTGAATTTCATTTATAGAAGAAAATTGAATACAAGAATGGTAATTCTAGACTATTACAACTTCTTCATCAAAACTGGAAAATAAAATGCTTAGAACAGGAAATAAATTCTGAATAGTCTACGAAAATAAAGCAACAAGATATGATCAATATATTTTGATCTTAATTAACTTAAACACACATACTTAAATTAAAACATGACTAAAACATAATAAAGGAAATCTTCAATGATTTTCGTAGCTTCAGTTCTTCATTTCAGCAGACTTGGAATCAGTTGACTTTGGTGGACCTTGATCCTGTATTTTCAACAGAACTCGTGACCGCTGGGTCAACAAATCTCTGATACCATGTTAAGGAACCATCTCACCTAAAAGCTCAAGCTTTTAGGTGAGGCCTCATAATATGATTTATATTATTCTCTAACATTCTGTCTGTCTGAATCTCTTCCCTAGAGATTCCCTGCCTATAGCTTCCCTCCTGGAAACAGAGAAATCACACAAGGAACTGCAAGAAAATCCATTAATTTGACATTTTGCAGTCTTATATTTCAAGATACTGAATTTCGCATCCTACGGCACAAACCAATGCCTTCTTGGCAACTTCATAAACTCATGTGTAGGGCGGATTTAGGATTGAGTCAGATGTTAAAGAATTAAGTATACCTTTAGTTCTTTCATTGGTATTGTAGCTGTCATTCCATCTTTAGTTTTGGGGAAATTCACGTGATATAACAGAAATGATCAGAAAAGAGACAACATTGGACTTGAATTTAACAATTTGAACATTTTTTATGTCACTGGTCATCATCAATGTTCATATAATCAGTTCAAAACACTATGATGAACTCGAAATCATCAATCTCATATGATATCTCTGTTAATAATGATCCAGCAATTCAACTATGTTCAGCAGAATCATGAACTGACATGCTCATTAAGTTTAGATCCACGTGAAGTTCAAATGGAATCTGGGTTTCTATATATTCTCCTTCTGCGCCTTTTTTTTCTTCTCCCACAGCATTTAACATCTCTGAAAGGGTGCGCAGGTATTTATTATTATCAGGCGATCTGCTCGACTTGTAGCTGGTAAATAATTGCAGTAACAGTAAAAGAAAATGAATATGCTCTGACTAAGAACAAACAAAGAATTGGGAAACGTGACATGAGATTGGCGAGCACAAATTTAACTTTACATTTGTCTGTGGTGTTTATGGATGCCATAGCAGAAACCAGATCAAATACTATGCCGGAATTTGTTATGAATGGATAGGGTGATTACAATAAAGGATAAGTTCTCCATCATCCTCAAGGACACACCAGAGCAAATGGACTGCAGCGGCTCCTATCTTCTACATCATTATCAGTGGCCCTGTTTGGCGAGTGCGAGATAAAATAGAGAATCATTATTTTTCTAGTGTCAGGGATCCTATATAAAAAGATATCAGCCCCTGCCCACGCTCAGTTCGGACAAAGTGCTCAAGAATGGATGACTTAAGCAAAGATTTGCAGCTTCTCTCTAGCTCTACACGGATGATAGCAAACAGTCTTTCGCAATTTGGTGCTTCTATGTCTGTCGGTGCAGAGCATATTCCATGATTAG
This sequence comes from Salix brachista, assembly GCA_009078335.1. Lineage (NCBI taxonomy): Eukaryota > Viridiplantae > Streptophyta > Magnoliopsida > Malpighiales > Salicaceae > Salix > Salix brachista. The sequence goes on from CM018587.1 coordinate 21,887,545, forward strand.
TGGAAGTCCATTCAATGTGCACGCATAAATTACATGATAGCACAAAAAGGAATGTTATCATCAGGGTCAAGACCGTTAACAAACTATATCACCTAAAAGTTTAAACTGTTAGGATAAAATTCTAGAATATAATTTATATCATTCTCATTCTCAGAAGGATGAACACATATATGAGTTTGTCGAGCAGCTAAAATGGAGAGGACACCACAAGCTGTAAAGCATTGTCAAATCAAGCAACACATAAAGGTAGGAAAAGGTAAGGATATGGAATTCTTACGTTAAGAGCTCAATCGATGTAGATTAAGGAAGTGGGGTAAGGGAAAAGATAGTAAACAAAAAGATTCCACACTGTTACAGCATAATCTACAAGCACACAGTTGGAACACGCAGCAAAATCTACAAGGTTTAAGTGGCAAAAAGAATTGCCTCCGGCCTTCCTTCAGTTTTTAGCTCTATAAATGACGATTCTGGATCCATTTCTTGGTAATAATTCCTTTAATTACAGACCTTGCTATCAAAAGAAAACACTTGGTGATTGCTTACTCTACTTTATGTTCGAAAGGCAAATGCATAGATGATGGACCGTGAAAAGGAAATTGCTGGAAACAGAGAGATGCATGGCCCAGTGGTCCAAGGGGCTAATTTCATAGATGATAATGGAGTTTGCAAGGGAAAGTTTATCCATCATTAGTCCATATACAGTCGTCTAAACTATATGTGTACTGGTAAATCAATCAGAAGATCAATAAGTTTTTTTTATAAACATATTTTTAGCTTGTAAATGACAATGACCAGAGCAAAAATAGTGATACCTCAATTATTGACAATGATGAATATGAAAGCATTCTGACACTAGTTTTACCAGTACAACACTACAACAATTACAAATACTGCTTAACTGTGGCAGCCTATGATCAATTCCAACGAAAGAGCTAAAAAAAAAAAACGAGGAAAAAAATAAAAAAAAAATTAGTTTTTAATTTTTATTTTGATAATCTCAAGGGAAGAGCTAAAATAACATTTTTAAATTAAAGAGTTATTCCTACATGTTTGATCAAAAGAGCCAAAAATCATTTAATATATTTCTATGCTATGCAAAAAAAATGATTTTAACTGTACCTGTATTAGTTATTTATTATTAATAAATGTTTATATTAATATTATATATGTTAAAATAGAGTTGACTTCTCTAAATGGTTTCTCTTCCATTGGAGTGCAAATATAATCCAATATAAAAAATGATATATTTATATTATTTAGAAAACCATATTATTAATTTGATTTCTCTAAATAGCTTTTTCTCTTGGAGATGCTATAACAGATAAAATATGGCACCATGGAGCAAAAAACCTTATAGTGTAAAGATAGAATACAATTCAATGAACAAAGTATTATAACGGAACTATATATATATATATATATAAATTAAAGAAAAAAACCTTGGGTTAATAGAACTTACCATGAGAAGAGGAATGGCTGGAAGACATAAAGGCAGTCCCAGCAAGAAGGATCAAAGCCCAGAATCCAAACACAGCCATCCTCGCCATGTCACAAACAAACAAATTGAAATCCCCGAAATGCCATGTACAAATTTAATGGTGGATTTTGCTGTTTGATAACTCCAAAAGGAGAGGGGTAGCAAGGAGAAATGAATGGTTATGGAATTATCGACCTATGGATCAGATTCGCAGTGGAACATGAATGTAAAGGTATATGAAACCAAGCTGCCAGATGGAAGACACTGGTCATCGGTGTATACAGTCTTGATAACAGAGAGGAGCTTGGTTCGTTTGCCAAGTTCCAAACCACAACCTTTTCTATTCTTCCTCGTCTTTTTATGGAGTGCACATGAGAATGATGCAAGTGTTCATTCCGAAAGAAGAATTGATCACTTTTCTCTTTTATAAATTCATCATTTTTGCAAATCTTTTTTATTAATATAGTACCCGAATCAGCTTCCACACACCTTAACTAATCTCATTAATCCTGAAGTTAATGTTTACACACAACTTAACTTAACTAATCTGACTGAACCAGAAGTAAATAACTATGCAAACTTCTAATGAGTGGAAAACAAACTCCTTAGTCAACTTCTACATGGTTCCATTTTTGCAATTTTGATTCGCAAACTAGTAAGCGTGATCATCTGCAGAGGATTAGCAGTGAAAGAATTCGTATCTGACTTGCTCCATTTTACAGACAGTTATTCAAGATCTCATCCGAGTAAAGGTGAGACACAAGTCCTCTCTGCCCAATCAGTACCCACATTCGCCAGACTAGAATCGAGCCACGCATTGATGCATTGCATATAAAACCGAGACATGAATTCATGCATTGCGTATGAACCCCTCTATATAAAAGCTTATCAAGGACCCAGTAATAAGGGGATATTAGTGAGAAAACTTGATAGACAACCATGATTGAAGTGCTATTATCTCTAAAATCTTCAGCAACCAACAGAAGGAAGTTATCATCAGATCATTCGACAAGCACATGGTATGGACAGGTGCATAACACAGTTAAAAATAAGTTCTTAGTTTGGAATGCGATGCTAACAAGTTTTGAAGGAGAAGTAAAATCAAGGAGAAAATCACAAAATCTTATCAAGTAATTCGAAAATAATCCATTTCCAACATCAATCCAATTTCAATAATACATCAACTAGGCAAAACATTGTCTTAATAGTTCACTTCAAACATAAAAATCTAGCAAGATCATACTTGTTCCAGACCCATCTGCTTTTGTGGAAGACACTATCTATCCTCTTCAGCGGTACTGTAAAAGAACCAACGCATAGCATAAGATTGAGTTACAAAAATTTAATGCTATTCAATAAATACATGATTGACTTTACCTTGATGAATCCGATTTCCTTGGCATTGCTACGGAAGCACTGTCTGCAGCACATAAGCCCGTACTTCCTGATAATACCATGGGGATTTCCACACACACGGCTGACAAATCAACAATAAAACAAACATCAGAATACATAATTCAATATTTCATTTTTCTATCCAACCATTGCAATCTTGTAACTCAAAATAGAAAAGTAGCCATTAAAAGAATAGATCCACATTGAAATCCTAACAAGAAAAATCTTACAAGAATCAATTTTAGCTTCATCTAACTGAATGATACAATAAGATAATCTCGTAGAAAATAAAGGTTAGGAATCATTGACCTTCAAAATTAAACTCTAACCAACACATAGATACAATCATCTTAAGCACTAGCTAATAGATCTAATGCACAGTAAATCATCTTATTTCCTGGGAATATCCAAACACAACCATAAATCCGCATAGACCCAAAGATACCCCCATGAACTAGAAAAGTTCTTAGGATAACACGAAGAAGACAATAACAAAACCACGTTCCTAGAAACCACACTCACAAGGAAAACTCTCAGACCTGACGACATATTAAAGAATCATAACAAGGAAAACTGATAGAACCCTTTCTGTCGTATAGTAAGAAGTAAATACATAGATTTGATACAAAGATATACTTCAATTCAAGCTGAGAGAAGGAAAGTATAGGTTACCAAGTGCGAGAACCAGGGCCGTAGTTCTTGGGGTGAGAGTTCCAGACATTAGCGTGACCCATCCCTTCTACTTCCGATCGTTATGGTGAACGTATGCTTGAAGCCGCTAGAGAGACCTTGAAAGCCTGGAGGTTGCCGAGGGTTTTGGCACTTTGAGAAGGAAAGAGAATATTTATAGTGGTGGTAAAAACAAACCCTAGCTTCCTAGTTTGTGTCATGCGAGCAACGAGGTTGTCGGGTTTGGGCCTTTCTTGGCATTTGACCCAGAGTGACTACTCGTTTGGGCCTATAGGATAGAGGCTCAGGGCCGTCGGTAGCAAAGGTTTTAGGCCTTTTCTGTATTGATCCAATTTTATGATATCAGTGTATAATGGTAGTAAATTACTCTTTAAAAATAGATAATTAGCTACTTTCGTTATGTTATTTTTTTCATTGAAAGGAATAAAAATGGTTCCTATTATTATTCATGATTTAAGTTCCATTATATTTTAATTGAGTAAATTTCTCTTTTAAAAATAGATAATTAGCTACTTTCTTTGTAAATCTTTTCAAGCCACCGTAGAGAGTCAAGATGGGAGAGAAGAAAAGGAGAACTATGTTTTTTCAATAATAAAAATTTTATCTCTTCACATGAGTTATGTTCTTATTTATATAAGTATAGAAGAAGAAAAATTAGTAATTCCTCTAAATATTTGGACTAGACACATCTCTCGTGGATGGATCAAGCCTAACCCAGTAACTAACATCTCCTGCTCGCCCATGAAAGACTGGAATTATCTAATATATTATATTTTAAACTTGCATGAGAAATTCATACTTGACAAATAGACGGTGTGCAACCTGAAGCTCACAATGAAATGATCTCAAATATATAAACTTGATACATGTTATATAGGAGATATCAACCTCGTAATTAATTATTCTTTAAAGTGTACTAATATATCCAAAGCATTTTTAGCTATACATAATTGAATATAATTCAATCCCTTGAGAATTGCATACATAATCCATTAGTACAATTACAAGTATTCTAAATCATATTAAATATATTCAAGTGATATGATCTTAGGTGATGAATACAAGTAACAAGTGTAAAACTAAAAGTACATTTTCTTTTGCTCTTATATCAATTAGATCTTAATTAACTCATTTTCTTAAAAGTATCTCTTCAAGTCGAATAATTGTATATACTCTTAAAGTAATGATCACTTATACATCACCTCATGATATAGTTAAAAATCACAAATGATAAGATTTTGATATGTTAGATATGATCTTTAGGACTCGTACAATAAAAAAGTTGGCATCTATTCTCTACTTCTGTAATGATCGTTAACACATGTAGCATAAAAATAGATGTTATAATGGAACATACTCTTTATTTTTCTTAAGACAAAGAGTGCATGTTGTTGCTCTTATTATTAGAGAAAATACATCATACAAGTCTTAGTTTTGTTGCAAAAAAATACACTTCAAATAAAAAATTGTTATTTGCTCATTGTCTTTAATGGTAGATGAATAATTTCATGCTTGACTTTAATCATAATAGACACATGAATGGTGAGAAATTATTTATGTCAATTTATTTATTTAAGAACCTCATCTTTGTACCAACCAAGGTGATATTTTAATAATTATCTTGAGTTAAAATTATCTAATTGCGTTTAAGTAGTTTATTGAACATTTAAACTTTAATTAATCTCATATTTACTCACTTCACAAGTGTTAAAGTTGATTGCTCATGTGAGCGAGTTAATCTAAATTTATCAATATATTTTAACAAATTGCACAACATGATACTTAATAAAATCCATAAAATAGATAATGAATGAAATTAAATTAATAAAAAAACAATATTCAATTTTTTCTAAATAAATTAAGTGAACTTAAGTCAGCAAACCATACTTATGATGAAATTCATGCACATTATTAGTCTTAAAAAATATCTCATATATTATTTTTTATTTAATTATATAACAATAAAGCCACCTATTTTTCATGTTTTTTTCACATTGATTCTTTGTATTTCAATTCAAAATTTTCTTTTAAAAAACAAGTTATTAGGTGACAATTTGGGCAAAAAGTAATTAAATTGTGCAAAAACAAAGGTTGAATATAAAATTAATTTTTTTTAAAAAAAATTGACTATTATAATTTAAGTGATTTGTGGAAGAACGCATAGTAAAAATATCTTAGTAGGTTTTGCATCAGAGACTAACAAAAATATATCAACTCGGTTAAGTGTTCATTAACTGCAGGAGAAATTTATTGACGATTCTTAAAAATAGAGTTTATGAATGATTATCATTTTAGGACCACCTTCATGCCGGTAAAACGACGTCACACAGAGTATCCAACATTTCATACCAGCGGGGGATTGCAATTAGAGAAAACCATAGTTTTGGTGACCAAAATCATCAAATTAAAATTTCAAGTTTTTTTTTTTTTTTTAATTTGACAGTAATTGAACATCTGTAGCCCTTATAATATGATAAGCAGAGTTATTTAGTAGTGTTTTAAATTGTGGTTAAAGTTATTTTTAAAAATATTTTTTATTTAAAAAATATTAAAATTATATATTTTTATTTTTATTAATAGTAGCACATGAAAAATGATATAAAATATTAAAAATATTTAATTTAAAATAAAAAATAATATATATATATATATTTTTAAAAACGCTAAGCAAGGTGAAACAGTTTCTATTACGTGGTCAAATCTGCCATCCCCGGATAATATTAATTAAATTACACCCCTCTCCCTGCAAGCCAGGAGACGGGGGCACGATACCTTGGAAAGTTCAACTTTCCTCGAGTTTCAGAGAGAGAGAGAGAGAGAGATTGACAGGAAGCCACCAAAGCAAAGATAACGAGAAGATAACATTCAAGCATAGATTCTCATAAAATGACAAGCCGACGAGCTCTTCCTTTTGTTCTTTGATCGAATAGAGAAAGTACTGCTACTTTGTTTCTCTTAAAATTCAGGCACAGGTACTTTTTTCGGAAAAATTCTCTTACTTATATTGATTGGTATGAAGAAACTGAAATAGCTTCATAGATCCATAAATATCTGATTTCAGGCTCAACCTAGTTCAACTAATCGAGGATCAAAGTTTAAACCTCCTCTAGATCCTGTCTGTGTGGATGGGTGAAGAGGGGATGGCAAGTGATGCAGAGAACAAAGCTAAAACAAGTCCAAAACTAACTCTGTTGCCTCTTATTGCTTTGATATTCTATGATGTATCTGGGGGTCCATTTGGTGTAGAGGATTCAGTGAGGGCGGGAGGTGGCCCTTTATTGTCTTTGCTTGGTTTCTTGATCTTCCCTTTAATTTGGAGCATACCAGAAGCTCTAGTCACCGCAGAGCTGGCCACGAGTTTCCCTGAGAATGGTGGATATGTTATTTGGGTATCTTCAGCTTTTGGTCCCTTCTGGGGTTTCCAAGAGGGATTTTGGAAATGGTTTAGTGGGGTTATAGACAATGCCCTTTACCCTGTATTGTTTCTTGATTACTTGAAGCATTCATTTCCTATTTTTAACCATTTAATAGCTCGAATTCCAGCTCTTTTAGGCATCACAGTTTCTTTGACATATTTGAATTATAGAGGTCTGCATATTGTTGGATTCTCAGCAGTTGCCCTTGCTTTTTTTTCACTATGTCCATTTATTGTAATGAGTTTTCTTTCGATCCCTCGAATTAGTCCTAAACAATGGCTAGCTATTGATTTTAAGAAAGTGGAATGGAGAGGATACTTCAATTGCATGTTTTGGAACCTGAATTATTGGGACAAGGCTAGTACTCTAGCAGGTGAGGTTGAAAACCCCAGCAAGACATTTCCAAAGGCACTTTTTGGTGCTGTGATTTTGGTGGTTTCTTCATACTTAATTCCACTTCTTGCGGGCACGGGGGCATTGAAGTCGTCCTCTAATGAGTGGAGTGATGGGTACTTCGCAGAAGTTGGGATGTTGATTGGAGGGGTTTGGCTCAAATGGTGGATCCAAGCAGCTGCTGCTATGTCTAACTTGGGATTGTTTGAAGCAGAAATGAGTGGTGATGCTTTTCAACTTCTTGGTATGAGCGAGATGGGAATGCTTCCATCTATATTTGCTTCAAGGTTAGCCAATTTGTCATAATTTTTTTTTACTGATTTGGATTCCCATAATTGCTGTTTTCTTTGTTATTTGAAATTAATCTATCATGAAGCAATTCAAGCAAAAGTTTCCCCGTGATACTTGGGACAATGTTAACAGGGTGAGGCTCAGACATAAATTCTGCACATCAGTTTTACTTTTTCGGTATTTGAAGTTGATGTTTTCTTTTATTTTTCAAATAAGCCCTATTAGTTCACCTCAAGGTTGTGGATTCCTAATCAAATTGATTGAACTACCTTTGCTTCCCAGGCCCCAAGATGATCAACCAGACCATAATATTTTTCACTCTTATTGCGTCATTTGCGAACTTTTATGTGTTTCTGCAGGTCCAAATACGGAACGCCTACCATCAGCATTTTGTGCTCTGCTACTGGAATAATCTTCCTCTCTTGGATGAGTTTTCAGGAGATCCTGGAATTTCTGAACTTCTTATATGCTATAGGAATGCTCCTTGAGTTTGCAGCTTTCATAAAATTGAGGATAAAGAAGCCAGAACTTCACAGGCCTTATAAAGTTCCCTTGCAAACATTTGGTGCAACACTGCTTTGTCTGCCTCCTGCGATGCTACTTGTTCTTGTTATGTGCCTGGCTTCTGTCCAGACATTCTTAGGTAGCAGTGTCGTTATTCTTTTAGGGTTCCTCTTATACCCGATTTTAGTTCATGCCAAGGATAGGAAATGGGCCAAATTTGATACAGATGAACCAGGATTACCTTCCAGAACATCACTAGAAGAGAACTCGGTTCTGATACAGCCGCATCAGGAAGTAGCAGATGAGGCTTCAGTCAGCCTTCTTTCAGATTTGTCATCAATAAAACTGGGCCAAGAACGCGGTGAAATTTTGGTGGAAGGAGTTGTGAAAGCAGAATGAGAAGTCCATGTATATTTTTATGCTGTAGATCATACTAAAAAACCAGCTTCAACATTATCACTGCTTGTAAATTGTTATTTTAAAGCACCAGATGGCATCCTTGAATTGCAATAATGTTTCGATGTCTTGGTAGGTGAATTTTTCTCAACGAGCTTTAGGAAATTCTGTAATTCTGCCACTAATTAACTTCAGGGCAGGAAAAGGGCGTGTTTCAATCAGCAAACCAAGTTTTAACCTTGATGACTGGCAGTTTGGAAAAGATTTTCAGTGCCTTGGAGAACAAAATTTCATGTTCTTATTTTTCTTGATGGAATCTAATTATAATTCATGAAAACTTTTCAATGTACTCCCGACTTTCAGTTTTCACTTTTTCGATCATACTACTTTTCAACCCACAATAAATTTTTAATTCGAGTTAAGATATGTATTTCTTTTAAAAATTTAGAATAACTAAAATTTTATTCTCATTTAAATTCATAAAATATATTTTTGGAAATGAAATTTCATCGTATAAAAAAATAAAATAAAATAAAATAAGAATGATTAAATTGTTTCCTCAACTCAATTAGATCCCAAAAGGAAGGCTTATAATTGATAAATGACACCAGGAGCAACAACTTCAACTCTGGCAATCTACTAATAGACTGACATGCTGTATTCGAAGAATTATTACAGCCCCTTTTTTTTATTATTATTATTTTGAACGTTTCATTCATATTTGTATTAAACACATTCTAATTTTCTTTTAAAATATAAAAGCAAAAATAAAATATAAAATATAAAATATTTGCGCTAATCAATAATAAAGATATGAATTGTTTTTTTTATTTGAGAATAAAACTACTTTGCAAGTTAATCAAAATTAATTATTATTTACATTGCTAAAGAACATCAAGATGAATTATTATCTTATATACTAAAAGAGGTGAGAGTCAGTTATTGTAGTTTGTGGGGATAATTACTATGAATTACAATAATGCTGCTCAGTTTTCGGGTCATTCGGGTCGATTCGAGTTGATTTGGTTCGCTATTTTTATAGTATTTATATATTGTTACACAAGAAAATACAACGAAAAACCTGTAGCTCACTGAAAAGCAGGCGCACCTGTCTTAAGAGGGCAGGGGTTAAACCCCTGCCTACGAATTATAAATTCCGTTTTTGCTTATAATTGTTTTTTTCATTTTTTGTTTGCTTTTTTGATTTATTTTTCACTTATGATTTTTTTTTCATTTTTATTTCTTTTGATTTTTTTTATTTATTTTGACGTTATTTTTTTTTTCACTTATGAGTTTTTTTTATTTCTTTTGATTGAATTTCCCCCCATTATTAACGCAATAAGAATAATAATTTTAGTTTTTTTTTCTTGCTTTCACTTTTTTTATGTTTTTGATTTTTTTCATCGGGGTAATTTAATAATTTTTATTGTTTTAGCAGTAATAGTAATGATATTTTTAGATGTTAAAGCTTCGATGTTCCCGTTGTTATAATAGGGTGTGTTGATATGTTTCATTATATCAAACCTTACATGTATAAATGTTATACTTTATTTGATTTTTTCAATTTTTTCATTTGATTGAAATTGATAATATATTTGGTTTTATTTTCGGCCCTTATACTTTTGATTTTTGATTTTAATTTTTTATAATTCTTAAATAGTTCCTATTTTTATCCATGTTTATATATATGTGCCTTTATTTTTTGTTTTTAATTTTTATTATTTTCTCTTTTGTTTGGATAACATTTTTTTCAAAAATTTTGTTCTTAAATTTTAGTTTGTATTTATAATCATTTGAAAATTGATACTTCTTATTTGTTTTCCTTTGTTTTTACTTTTGGTTTATTTATTTTATTTTATTTTAACATCAAATGATTTTTTTAGCTAATAATTTTTATTTTTATTCATTTTTTGTTTGCTTTTTTTTGTTAAAGTTTTTGGTTTTTTTTTATTCTTTTATTGAATTTATTTTCCCATTATTCACGCAATAATAATAATAATAATAATAATAATAATAATAATAATAATAATAATAATAATAATAATAATAATAATAATAATAATTTTAGTTTTTTTCTTGTTTCCTCTTTTATTAATGTTTTTGAGTTTTTTTCTGCTCGGAATAATTTAATAATTTTTATTGTCTTAGCAATAATAATAATGATATTTTTAGATGTTAAGCCTTCGATGTTGTTGTTGTTATTGAAAACAGAGTAAATAAAGACAAGAAACAAAGCTTGGCTGAAATCTATGTTTCTCAATATATTGAATTGTACAATAGGAGAGTATTTATATGCATACATTCACGCAGTTCATTAAATAGGAAATACAGGATTTGAGTTCTATTCAATAACTTAAAACAGGAAATCTGTGATTGAATTCTACTCAATCACGTGCAAGTGATTGAGTCCTTCTTCATGACAAATACTTCACAGCTTGGTTCATTTCAGGAGTCTTTTGCCAGCAATCTTCTTCATATCTGCAGATTATGCTTTATCTTTTCAACACTCCCCTTCAAGTTGGAGCATGAATGTTGAGAATGTTCAACTTGTTCGTTAATCTCTTAAAATTGTCTCCCCCTAATGCTTTAGTAAATATGTCTGCCAGTTGTAGATGAGACGGGACAAATTTTGTGATTATTTGACCAGCTTGGATCTTTTCTCTCACGACATTGCAATCGATTTCGATATGCTTTGTTCGTTCATGATATACGGGATTTGCTGCGATGTGTAGGGCAGCTTGATTGTCACAAAACAAGGTGATTGGTTTCAAGTGTACCTGGAAATCCTGAAATAGACATCTAAGCCAGGTAAGCTCGCACGTTGCAGCTGCCATGGACCGATATTCTGCTTCGGCAGATGACCTTGAGACTGTCTTTTGTTTTCTGGTCTTCCATGAAATGAGAGAATCTCCAAGGAATACACAGTAGCCTGAAGTGGACCTCCTGGTCATGGGGCAATTTCCCCAATTAGCATCACAATATGCTCTTAACTGCAGGGAGCTGTTGGAGGAGAATAACAGCCCGTTTCCTGGGTTGCTTTTTAAGTACCTCACTACCCGAAGGGCAGCTTCCCAATGGGGTTTTCTGGGTGCATGCATAAATTGGCTCAGGATGTTGACTGAGTACATGATATCTGGTCTTGTAATAGTGAGGTAGATTAATCTCCCTACCAATCTTCTGTACTAGGAGGCATCTTTCAATATTTCTCCTTGGTCATTTGTTAGCTTCAGGTTCTGTTCCATAGGAAAGTCAATTGGTTTGGCTCCCAGAAGACCAACATCATCAAGTATGTCTAGTGTGTATTTTTGTTGGGAGATGACTATGCCAGCCTTTGATCTTGCCACTTCCAATCCGAGAAAGTACTTCAATTTTCCAAGGTCCTTTATGTGGAACTGTTGCTGCAGAAACGACTTGATCCCTTGAATGTTCTGATCATCGTTTCCAGTGATGATTATGTCGTCGACGTATATCAAGACAATGGTGAGAGTAGAGCCTTGTTGTTGCACAAAGAGAGAGTGATCTGAGGGTGATTGAGAGAACCCAGCCTTTTTGATGGCCTCTGAAAACTTAGCAAACCAATTTCTGGGTGCTTGCTTGAGTCCATACAAGGACTTATGCAGCCGACATACTAGCTTCTCCCCTTGTCGGCAAAGGCCTGGTGGTGGGTTCATATACACTTCCTCATGTAAATCACCATGAAGGAAGGCATTATTGACGTCCATCTGAAATAAAGGCCAATTTCTGACTGCTACCAGTGCAAGGAGACATCGAACTGTGGTTAATTTTGCGACAGGAGCAAAAGTTTCATGATAGTCTAAGCCTTCTTGTTGATTGAATCCCTTAGCTACGAGGCGTGCTTTGTAGCGTTCCACAGTGCCATCAGATTTATACTTGATTTTGAACACCCATTTGCTGCCAATGGGGCGGCAGTGTGGGGGTAATTTGACCAAGGTCCAGGTTTTCTGAGTCTCAAGAGCACTGAGTTCAGATTTCATTGCTTCACACCATTTAGGATCCCTGAGTGCCTGCTCATATGTTGCTGGTTCAAGATTACTAGTAATATTGTTGACAAAAATCTGATGTGAGGGAGATAATGACTGATATGAGATAAAGTTTGATAATGGATACTGAGTACTTGACTTTGAAGAGGCTGACTTGCATGGGGAAGCAGACTGGGGGAGCATACCAACCTGACTACAATGAAAATCACGAAGTAGTATGGATGGCTGTCGTGGCCTTTCACTGCGACGAAGAACAGGAATAGGGGTGTTTGTATTTGTAGAGTCAGGTGATGTAGGTGTGCTGTGAGGTGAGGAGGTTTCTGGAGAAGATGGTGCAGGTATGGGCTGGGGTGTGATAGTGTTTTGGTGAATGATGTTGGATGGTGATGGGGTAGCATGTGATTCCAGAAGAGGTATGTCATCATGGGGCTCAGGAACTTGGTTGGACAGAGGAGATAGAGATGAACTGGTATTGGCTGGAGTGTGTTGCAAGTAGGGGAAGGTGTTCTCATGAAAGATTACATCTCGGCTAATAAATATCTGTCCAGTTGCAAGATCATAAACATTGTATGCCTTTTGATTGGGTGGATAACCAATGAATATACCTCTACGGGCTCGAGGAGAAAATTTATTTAAAGGGTGCAGGTTGGTGGCATAGCAGAGGCAGCCAAAGGTTCGAAGGTGTGTGTATGTGGGTGGTTTTCCATGTAGGCGTTCATAGGGGGACATTTGATTTAAAACTGGAGTTGGCAGTCGATTTATGAGGTAGGTGGCAGTGAGCAAGCTTTCTCCCCAGAAATTGTAGTGGCAGTTTGGCTTGGAATCTTAAGGCACGGCCAACAGTAAGTAGGTGTCTATGTTTGCGTTCAACTACGCCGTTTTGCTGTGGTGTGTAAGGACAGGAATTTTGAAGTAAAATGCCATTGCTGGAGAGAAATGGTTTTAAAGAGATAAATTCCAGTCCATTGTCACTGCGTAAATTCTTAACTTGGCAGTTGAATTGTGTGCGCACATAGGTGATAAACAGTTTAAGTAACCCTTGTGTTTCTGATTTGAATTTCATGAGAAAAATCCAGGTATACCGAGAGTAGTCATCCACAATGGTTAGAAAATAATGTGCACCAAAATGTGTTGCAACCTTTTGAGGCCCCCAAATATCACAATGCAAAAGTTGGAAAGAATTAATGCTTTGAATTGAACTAGTTGGAAAAGATAGTCTTGTTTGTTTTGCCAAAGGGCAAACTTCACAGAGATGATGTGAATCATAAATGAAGGATGGAATTACTTTGGATAGACACTGGGAGGGAAGTTTGGAAGGGTGTCCTAATCTGTTGTGTCACACGGTTGCAGATGGAAAGAGAGCATGACAGGTGATTAATGAAGATCGTGATTCTGCATGTGGCATGAGGTAATACAGTCCCTCAATTTGCTTCCCCAGGCCAATCATCTTCTTCGAAGCTAGGTCCTGCAATATACAGAAAGTGGGAAAAAAATGAACCGAGCAGTTAAGAGCAGCTGTTAGTTGGCTAACTAAGAGAAGATTCACATGAAATGAGGGTGCACAAAGAACATCATGAATACTGAGGTTTTAAGTTATGTGTGCAGTGCCAGAACTTGTAATGTTGGCGTGTGCACCATTTGGTAATGTAACTTGGGAGAACACAGGGACAGTATCTTCATCATCAACTGAGGTTGCTATATGATTGGTGGCACCACTGTCGATTATCCATTATGGATCCTCTGATTTTTGTGTCGTAGTTGAGCATAAAGAGGGGTGGTTACCTGTGTAATTTGCAGATATAACTGTTTTTCCTGCTTGGAAAAAGGCTTTGATTTGAGCAAGTTCTTCAGGAGTGAATTGAGAAGACTGATCAGGGGTCTGTGAAGTTTCAATTCCAGCTTGATTTGCAGAAACTTTGTGGGCTCTATTTCGAGGCTGGGCATTCTTGCCGTGAAGTGCATGTCCAGGTGGGAAGCCAATCAAATAAAAACACCTGTCTACTGTGTGTGTAGTTCCATCACAGTGAGTGCAGTGAAGCCGTTTCTTTGTTCCATGCATGGTTGATGTACCAGTTGTCCAATTTCTGGAGAGGTCTTGTCTTTGTGTAGTGGAACTTGTTCTCTTTACATTCATGATGTGGATTTGTTCATTACCTTTGTGTTCAACTAGTCCCCTTTGTTTTTCTTCTTCGCATAAGAGAGAGTATGCTTTCTTTACTGTTGGTAAAGGCTGCATGAGCATGATTTGTCCTCTGATGGCAGAATAACTTTCATTCAGTCCCATAAGAAACTGGCTAAGTCTTACCTTTTCTTCAGTGTTTGTTAGATGTTTCATACCACCACATGTGCATTGAATGATTGGGCTGCTCATCTTCAGTTCATCCCACAGTGTCTTCATCTTGGTGTAGTATGTGAAGATGGAGTTCTGGTTTTGCTGCAATTCCACAATAGAACGTTGAGTTTGATAATGGTGAGAAAAGTCACCTTGTGAGAACCGTTCCTGTAGATCTACCCATATTTCAGATGGGGTTTCAACATAGAGGACGCTGTTGGCAATCTCTCGGTTTAAGGAATTAAGTATCCAAGAGAGAACCATGTCATTGCAACGTTGCCACAGCATGTATTTGGGATCAGCAATGCCTGGTATGGTAATGGTTCCATTGATGAATCCCAATTTGTTTTTCGCACTGAGGCTTATCAGCATGGATCTTCTCCACATTGCGTAATTAGTTCCATCAAGGACTGTTGGAACAAGAGTCATACTTGGGTGGTCTGATGTATGGATGAAAAAAGGGTCAGAAGGATCTAGGTTTAAGGAAGATGCTTTCTGAGGTGTAGTTTGTTGGGTGATGCTGTTTGAATCAGCATCATGCTCCATTGGGTTTGATTTTGCGGAAGCTTGTATTTAGTGTGTTTGGATTTTTTTTTGCTCTGATACCATGAAAACAGAGTAAATAAAGACAGGAAACAAAGCTTGGCTGAAATCTATGTTTCTCAATATATTGAATTGTACAATAGGAGAGTATTTATATGCATACATTCACGCAGTTCATTAAATAGGAAATACAGGATTTGAGTTCTATTCAATAACTTAAAACAGGAAATCTGTGATTGAATTCTACTCAATCACGTGCAAGTGATTGAGTCCTTCTTCATGACAAATACTTCACAGCTTGGTTCATTTCAGGAGTCTTTTGCCAGCAATCTTCTTCATATCTGCAGATTATGCTTTATCTTTTCAACAGTTATAATAAAATATGTTGATGTGTTTTATTATATCAAACCTTGCTTATATAGATATTATTATAAAAAATATTTGCTCGGTCTGCAACGTAATACGGGCAATTAACTAGTTTAAACTACACATGTATCGAATTAAAAATTACTGCATTTCCAAAAACTCCGTGTTTAATTAACTTTTGTTTATTAAAAATATTAAAAAAACATATATTCTAATAATTTTTTAAATAAAAAATAATTTTAAAAAACATTTTACCGAAACACAGTTAGTACTAGAAATAGAATAGCAAACAAAGTAACAAACAACCCCTCTCAAAACGCACTTGTGTTGAGTTGTGTCCTGAAAAACGAGCCGCCAAGGGCTTTTGGTCTTTGGTCTGCTTCTCTGCTCGCTGACAAAAAAAGATTGAAAAAAGAAAAAAAAAACGAAGAGGAAAAGGAAAGGGAGAGAAAGAAACCAAAAATAGTGAAAGAAAAGAAAAAAAGTTTAAAACAGACCCCATCGATCAACCTGAAAATCCTTACATAGTTGCAGAGTAACACAAAAAGAAATAAACCCAATTCACAGTGTGGTACGTACTTCACTCATCTTGTTTCAATTTTCAACTAACCATTTGGTTATTGAATTTCATTATAATCTCAAATGGGTTTCTATTAAGAATTCTGATTTTTTTTTCTTTTCAGTTTGTGTAACTTTGTTTTAATGTTAAAGTTGTATTCTTTAGCTAAATTTATACTTGGGTGTTGTTTGTTTTTCATTAGAGCTAGAAAAATGTCTGAGATTTCATTGAGTTTTGATGAGTTTTTGGTCACTGTGCTGATGTCAATAGATTGTTTTTGGTCTAGCCCTACAGAGTTTTTGGATTTAAGAGGAAGCGTTCTGAATCTTGAAAGTTAAGATTTTGATGAGGAACTGGATTGGCTGAACTTAAATTGTTTTGGGGAGTGAAAATGACACTATCCAATCAAACACTTATGCGAATTGATACTTTAGAGCTCAAATCCTTGATTGTTAAAAAGATTGGGCAGCAAAGAGCAGATAGATACTTCTACCAACTTACAAGATTACTTAGCTCGAAGGTTACCAAGTGTGAATTTGATAAATTTTGTGTTGGGATTATTGGAAGAGAAAATATCCCTCTTCACAACCGATTTATTCAATCTATTCTCAAGAATGCTTGCTGTGCAAAAGTTCTACCATCCAAAGGTTTTAGAAGAGTGGGAAGTAACCTCACTGTTGCTAATGCAAATGGATACCAGAAAAACAGTCTTCAATTGCTTTATGGGGATGCCTTTCCTTCTTCCCCTCGCAAGGGAAGGTCACCTGTCAGTCGAGATCGCCGGTTTAAGGACCACCCAAGTCCTCCAGGCCCACTTGGAAAGCCTCAAAGCGTTGCATGTGAGGAATTGAATGCAGGGGCACAAGAACAGCAGAGTGCAACAGAGTTGCTTTCACTTGGTAGTAGACCCCCAGTGGAAGTTGCTTCCGTGGAAGAGGGAGAAGAGGTTGAGCAGATGGCAGGAAGTCCCTTTGTTCAGAGCAGAAGCCCGGTCACTGCTCCTCTTGGTATTTCCATGAATTACAGTGGATCTCGGAAAGCTCTTTCAAATGCTTCTTTAAGCAGTAATTACCTTAAAGGGACTTGTCTGAGAACCGGCAAACTACCTGATTCTAGATCATTAAGACATTGGTTGGAGCGGAAGTTGCAGATGGAGAGTATTAGCATGTCTTTGGACAGTGTTAACCTGTTGAATAATGGTTTAGATGCGTATTTGAAGAGGTTGATTGAGCCTTGTATGGCTCTAGCGGGTTCAAGGCATGGAAATGAGTACTTGAAAAGAGCAAGTGGTCAGTTCATTCCTGGTTTGAATGGGGCGTTACCTGGGAAATACATCCATAGAGAGACAGAATCAGTTTGTGCATCCATGTTGGATTTTCGTGTGGCAATGGAGTCAAATCCCCAAATACTCGGAGAGGATTGGCCCACGCAACTTGAAAAAATCTCCTTGCATGGGTTTGAAGAGTGATAAATATTGTCCTCGTTTTGGTAGTTAAGGGGTTTATGAAACTGGAAATCAGTTCCTAGTCACTGTACATTGATAATTAGTTTTCTTCATGTCATATATGCCAATGGAATGCTGCTTATGTTTTCAGCTTTAATAAAGTTGTGAATAAAGAAGCCACCGCGTCACTGCCCATGCAATGTTATTATTTTGGTGCAACAAGCGTCGATCTCGTGCTGTTGCTTGTTTTATTTATGCTCCTCGGGCTTATGAGCAAAAATTCCTAGTTCGAGGTGCATTTTTTGTCGTGGGATTCTTCTTATACTAACTTTAGATCTCGCAAAAGGTATAAAATGAGCCAAATTTGATACAGCAAAACCATCAGTGTCTTCCAATACTTTTCTGCAGGGACAACTGGGTTGTGCCAGATCCACAATGAAGAAGTAGCCAGTGAGGCTTCAGCCATCGTTCTTTCCATTTCGTCATATGCAGAAACAGATCAAGAATGAGGTTTTGGTGTCAGGAGTTTTTGAAACCATTTTTAAATTTTGCTTTAACAAGGTCGCTAATTAAAATTGTGCAGATTGTTTCTCTGCCATGTAAATTGTTGTTCCGACAAATGATGACGAGTTCTTGGAAATCCTGAAATGGCTGTCTGTGGAGAGACATTCCATCATCTCCTCAGCTACAAGCTACGCCACCTATCTCAATTTTCACCCACTAGCTGGATTAATTTGTTGAAGAAATATAAGGGCCCGATAAGTCTTGGAAGAGTTTAAAATCTGAAATGTTCTAATATCTGTGAAATAAATTATTCATGCTATATTGTTTTGAATAAATCATTGAAATTAAACAAAACTATCCAAATTCTCAGACCAGATTATAGAAAGCAACCCAGCGTGAATAACATTGGATCAGATTACAGAAATCCGATCATGATCAAACCATAAGAAACACAATTTGGGTGCGTATGGGTTGGTCCAAATTACTTGCCAGAAAACGAAAATAATATAATTTTATTTCTTTCTTCTTTTTTGTTTCCAAGGGAAGTAGAAAGCTTTTCAGTTTTCACCCGCATGATCTATGTTGTGGACATTCCTTTCATGCAAAACATGGAGGAAAATAAAATTGGTTTAAAAATACAGCAAACAAACAGGTCTTTCAGAAAGTGCACGTGACATGTGTTGTGTGACTTGTGTCCTAAAACAAGCCCACGAGCCATCCTTACTGGCTTCGGTCTGTTTCTAGACACCCAAAGGCACATAACCAGCTACAAAAGAGGTGTTGCTTCACCGGGAAAACCCTTGCTTGCACGAGCACAAACTAACATTGGAAATCCTTATTCCAATTTGGTACGTACTTTGTTTTAATTCAAAATTATCCATTTGGGTTTTCGATTTTCATTGAAATCCTAAATGGGTTTCTGTTATTTTTTCAATTCGGCTCTTGAATTTCCCTAATTGTCTTTCCATATCTGCAACTTCTGTTCATGTAGTTCTTAAATTAAAATAATTATATTCCCTGTTTTGGTTGTGAATATTTTTATATTAAACATTACAAGCTGTGTTATTTTAGCTGAATTTGTAGCTAGGTTTTTTTTAATGTTTGATTACAACTAGAAAAAAATGCGCGAACTTTGTTGAATTCTGATGTATTTCTGGTTACTATGCAGATGGGAACGGTGCTCAGGGAATCGGGTTTTAGGTTTTAGATCTTTGAAGAAGCATTTTAATGATGTGGGTTTCGCTATAAAGTTCAAGATTGTGGATTTGGTGAAGATAAATAATTTTTTTTAGAGAGAGTGGAAACAATGGGGTCGAATGAAATGAATAGTCGAATTGATACTTTGGAGCTCAAATCTTTGATTCTTAAAAAGTTTGGGCATCAAAGAGCCGATAAATACTTTGATCAGCTTACAAAATTATTTAGTTTGAAGATTACCAAATGTGAATTTGACAAGTTTTTTCTTAGGATTATTGGTAGGGAAAATATCTCTCTTCATAACCACTTTATTAGATCTATTCTCAAGAATACTTGCCTTGGGAAAGTTCCACCGCACAAAGGTGTTAAAAGAGCAGGAAGTAACCTCACTGATGAAACTGAAAATGGGTATAAGAGAAATTGTCTTCAGTCACTTTACAGGGATGCCTTTCCTTCTTCCCCGCGCAAGGGAAGATCGCCTGTTAGTCGAGATCGCAAGTGTAGGGACCGCCCAAGTCCTCTGGGTCCGCTTGGCAAGCCTCAAAGTATGGCATGTGAGGAATTGAACTCCAGGGCCCAAGAGCAGCAAAGTGCTACAGAATTGCTTTCACTTGGTAGCAGACCTCCAATTGAATTTGCTTCCGAGGAAGATGGAGAAGAGGTTGATCAAATGGCAGTAAGCCCTGGTGTTCAGAGTAGAAGCCCAGTTACTGCTCCTTTTGGTGTATTGATGAATCCAGGTGGATCCCGTAAAGCGCTTACAAATATTTCTAGAAGGAGTAATTACATTCCAGAGACTTGTCTAAATAGTGGAGAGCTACCAGACACAATATCATTAAGAAGTTGTCTGGAGCAGAAGTTGGAGATGGAAGGCGTCAGTGTGTCCTTGGACTGTGTTAACCTGCTAAATAATGGGCTGGATGCGTATTTGAAGAGGTTGATTGAGCCTTGTATGGCTCTAGCTGGCACAAGGAGTGATAATGAGCAGTTGAAAAGTGCAAGTGGTGAGTTCATTCCTGGTCTGAATGGAACAACATTACCTGGGAGATATGCACAAAGACAGAGAAAATCAGTTAATGCATCCATGTTGGATTTTCGTGTTGCCATGGAGTCAAATCCCCAGATACTCGGGGAGGATTGGCCTGTGCAACTTGAAAAAATCTCCTTGCATGGTTTTGAAGAACGATAAATACCTTCTTCACTGTTGTATTAGAATTAAGTGGTGGATGAAAAGGATTTTTAGTTTATAACCACTTACATAGATAATTCAGTTTTTTTAATCAATCATTACTCCAATTTTGCTCTCCTCTTGGCTCGGAGCCTTACAGACAGATCCAAGGAGAATAATAGCTAGCAGAAGCTGTGGAAATCTTTGGTCAGCTTGACCAGGTTGCCTTTAAATGCCAGCACTCTTAATCGTTGAAGGGAAACTTGTTTATACAGTACAGTGTAATTCTAGATACAGGTTAGAGCTTAGCTATTTTAGGAAATTTACACGATTCTTCTACCAATCTCTTTTGGTTTTTGCCTCCCTGTAGTGTGTTGGGTTATCAATGAATTAAAGCTTCTTTGATTTGGAATGATGTTAACTGTTGTTACAGAACTTCATCTTGGATAATTTGTTGCTTATTAACAAGATTTCATTTTGCAATTAATCACCTCATCCTCACATTTGCGATTTGGAAGACTGGTGACTTGGTATCGAATCTGTTGTGAATTGCTGAATATTGAATCCTATTACTCCCTGGAAGGTCTGAGACTTTCTGCTAATAGAAGGTGAAAACAGATGGTTCAATCAGTGAAAAGCGTACAAAAGTCAAGAATGATCCTGAATTTCATGGTGGACAAGTAGCTGTTGACTTGCATGATGCATCCGTTCTGCAGCCCAAAGAGCATAAGAGGTCTGGAACAGCTAATGCCTTTCCATCAATTTAGATCCTCTCCTTAGTTCAGAGGCCAAAACTCCCTCTCTTAACTTCTTTTCCCTTGTTCAAACAGCCAGTTTCCAGTTCTGTTTGTTTTCTTATTGAATTAAGCAATTACCTTGACATAATAATCCCATTTCTGGAATTTCACTTAAAAATGGAATCAGAGCAAAATCATACTGTTCAAAGTTCTCCAGAAGGCCTCCTCTTGATGGAAGACCGGCTTGAGTTTGAGTTATTATCGGTAACAATTTAAAGTTCTGATGCCGAAGCAAGCCATGTTCTTCCACAGGTGAGATCACTCTCAGCTTCATCACGAAGAATGTGAGGTCTTACAGTACATTGACAAGTTCTTTTTATGAGCTAGAAGATCACACACGGGTTCTAGTTTAGGAACGAGCTGTGTTATTGGGACTAGACATGCAGGGTAGACTGCAAACTCGAATGGTTCACATTGTTTGTCCAAAACCCTACTTGCTGTTCCAATCTAATAAGTTCACTCATGGAGTACACAGTGCAACTTATTCTTCTGTGGTATCAATTTTTCCAAAAAATATGTTACATTTTCCCCTGTCAGCTCTTTAAAATGAAGTTTGATATAAATTAAACGTAATTCCGGAGGGCAATGTTTCAGGGATATGTTTCCAATGACATTAAGTCATTGCTTTCCAAAACACTCAAGTCATACTTTACATATCTGGTAAATTATCTCAAAACAATCATGAAAATACAAGATCAGGTTGCTATTCTCAATTGTATCAGACATCTAGCTCGCTGGTTCAGCCATCGTACTGTTCTAGATACCATGACAGCATGTCATTGAGTTTCGTCGCAATCACCAGTGCAGGGCTGTGTAGTTAGGAGACATAATTTTGTTGAAAGAATGAAGTGGTAAGTATTGAGCCCATCAGCTGGAGGAGTTGCGCTGGTTTCTCTAGACTTGCCGTGAATGTCATGTAGACAGCCTATAGATATGAAAACGAGTTGCTCACCAAGGGCTGCCAAAAAGAGAACACCAGGAGAAAAAGTCAGAAGTGCAAAACCAGATCGTATCAAAAGGATGGATAATAGTTTTGACGACAGCAATGAACCTACTTTTATACCAGTAAACGGACAAGAATGAATTTGACAATGTTGTTAATTCCAAAAGCTTTGAAATATATAGACAATTCAGAACATTTTAATACCTATAAAGTCAAATTGAACTCAAGAATGTGCCAGAGGTTGCACTTCACAACGTATATTAGATATATTGTCAACAACTCACAATTATCAAATTTCAAATCTTCAGAATTACTTAAAAACACCTCTTGTTTCAGAGTTATTTAAAACTCCTGTGCTCATTTTAATTATTCCATGCTTATTAATTGGGTTTCACATTGAATGAACTGGCCATCAATAGCCAAGGAAGAAACAATTGAACAAAAAATTTCATATTCAATCAAGTTTATTTGTTAGTTTGCAGACTTCTATGCTCACAGCGAAAAAGTGTTATCTCAAATTGCAAGAATTACCCTGTGCATACCCTGCAGGCGTGCATTCAATGAGAAGAAAACAACAGTCATGATAGGTTCATAGATGGTCTGACCCATTAGAATTTTCTTGAATGTCGTGACTAGATCTCGTTCTGGAAGAAGTTTCGAGACAAAGCCGAACCAAAAATGCAGTGATGGTCCTATAACCAGCAACCCATATCCAGCCATGCGCAACGTCCTCTCCAGATCATAAGGTTCCGAACTTGGCAGTGAAATTGTCTGAGCAAAAAATGAGGAATTTTTTTTGAAAGAGTGTCAGTGATAATGCTAGATTCCTGGGAAAACATGCAAATATTAATCGCAGCAATTTGCATCTAATTCTGGCAGAGACAAGTGAAGTTTTTGCATTAAAGTAGGCGAGGAGAAGAGAGAGGTCAAACAAAAAATGCAAATAGGAAGAGGAGCACCTCATCCCAGTCCTAAGATGACTTGAAAGCATGCCTTGTCAAAACATTCTAAACAGAGAGTAAAATGCAAGCTGAACAGAGTTGCTGGTTTAGAGTTTTATGATCCTGTCCCTGCTAAAGAGAGAGGACTGCTAATGAAATGCTCGCAAGGAGTGCATATTGTCCACAGTAGTGAGATAGAACAGAAGTATAGTTGGAGTAATCATAGTTTAATCCAACAATTTATCATAGCAGAAAAGGCCTGTCCATAATTTTCAACCAAATTAGTCCCAATCAATAAAAGATTCCTCATCACTCCCTGGTTATACTAAATCCATCATCTAACTATTCTCGATTTCAATATATCAGCATGATCCCAGTTATCTTCTCTCGCGTTTAGATTGTTGCTCCGGGTATAGCTCTATGAACACAAACTAAGTCCATCAAAATTCAGAATTAAACAGTGAAAAACAAATACTTAAAAAGACCCCATTTTTTATGCAAACAACAAAGACCCGGTAACCTACAAGCCATGTTTAGCAACTCGGCGGCTCTACATTTACCTGAGAGGACAATCAGCAGCAATGAAAATAAGAGAAGAAGTGGCACTTTTGGTCAAAAACAGGCCGTGACTTTACCATCCCCAGGTACCAACCAATAAACCCAATTTTGAAAAACGCAGCATTTTTAGCCTTTGAAGAGAAAGAAGAAGTCAAGAGAGAAGAAGAAGAGTGCTCATTATTGTATTCTTGTGATCTCTTCAAAAAAGTTTAGAAACCAAAGTAAGCTTTTCTTGACTACTGTTGTCGTCGTCGTCGTCTGAAAACCGAACGAGCTGGTGGTGGTGGTGGTGGTGGTGTGGGACTATGGAGGGGCGCTTTTCATACAGTTTCTCGAGTAAGGAAAACGATTTTGCACTCTCTTTTTCTCCCTCAGATCTTCTAATTAGCTGACATTTTCTTTTTTAATGGGCGCAGATATATATAAAGATTCAATCTTTGAAGTCTCATTTTACATTAATGATCTCGTGCCTCATTACAGCTACTGTGCGAGCATATTCACGTAGCAAAAATTGACATTAACGCAAAGGACCTCTCAATACCCCGGGAGTAAACGCTAGAGTTTTATTTATTACAGAAAAATTAAGCCGTGTGTTGATTTTCATGTTGAAGTTCTACCTTGTATTCTTTTTTAAATTTCTTGGAAGAGTTAGTATTTTAATAAATTTTTAATTTGATTTTTGATTTTGTTTTTCAATAATTGTGTCATTATAAACGCAAGTCATATTCTCATTTTTTTAAAAAGGATGAAATCGAAACACACAAAAAAAGCTTCAATTTCATCCAAAATAGCTTTGGTCTCACATTTTTCGCAGTTAATAAGCAGTTCTCTTAGTTGTTAAATTTTTTATTTTAATATATATATATATATATATTTTTTTTTTCTCATCTTCAATATTTTTTGTGGATAAGAAAAATAATTGTTGGAATTCAATGTAAAAAGATTAAAAAATAATTTATTCTGACAAATAAAATAATTGAAATTAATGTTAAAGAGATTCATACAAATTTTTTTTTTTGAAAAAGTGTTACAGTGGTTATTTTAAGCTCCAATATTGTTTAAGAAATCAAATTTAAGTTGAGGATGAAAAATCTTATTCAATTTGATTTTATGATTTAAATACGTTTATGTTTATATTCCTCGTGTATATGTATCCTATTTGTCATGGAATACTTGTTAAGAAACCATCTCAGCTAAAAGCTTAAGCTTGTAAATGAGACCCCATAATATGATTTATATTATTCTCTAATACACCCCTTCAAGTGAAAGTCCTTTGGGCTTGAAACTTGCACAAACCCACATTATCTTGTTCTTGGTTTTTATCAAATAGAATGGGGTAGTGAGATTCGAACTCGTGACCGCTGCGTCAACAAGGCTCTGATACCATGTTAAGGAACCATTTCACCTAAAAGCTTAAGCTTGTAAGTGAGGCCCTATAATATAATTTATATTATCCTCGTGTATATGTATCCTATTTGTCATGGAATACTAACCAAACACAACTAAACAAGATTACAATATGTCCAAATCCATCAAAAGGCCACAAAAAATTGTGCAGGTTCAGAGTGAAAACACAGCAAATTTATAGCAAATGTTGTGCAGCAAACTAATTTGGCTGCTCACTTTTACATATTAATAATGCGAACACTGTCCTCCACCACCAGTACATAATGTAAATGCCTAACGAGGGATGTTTTCCTCACCGAGGAAGGTAGGCTAAGAGTCTTTGACCAACTCGCAGATCTTGTATAATCATTTTATTTGCTAACTTGATAAACTTCTACACATCAACAATGTGCCATTGTCAGCTACATATCGCAATGAGGCATATCTCAGCTAAATTATCTTAGATAAGTTTCGGCATTAGAGTCTTCGAGGAAGGTCGACTAGGTTCAAGCCTTCTTCAGCATCCGAAATCATAAGGCACCAGTCCCTTCAGCTC
Organism: Salix brachista; assembly: GCA_009078335.1. Classification (NCBI taxonomy): domain Eukaryota; kingdom Viridiplantae; phylum Streptophyta; class Magnoliopsida; order Malpighiales; family Salicaceae; genus Salix; species Salix brachista. Next base: position 21,913,402 of record CM018587.1, read on the forward strand.
AGGTCCATTAAGCTTGTTGTTTTCGAAACTGAAACAAGCCAGCAAAAATCAACCAAGTTCACAGAAAATAAACTAAGACAGAGCTATACCATGCTTCTTGCATGTATTATGAAACGAATTACTTGTTTTTCTGTACAGCAATGTACTAAAAATTTATGCATAGCAGCTTTAGACATTCCGTATTTTTTTGAGTTCGCAACAACTCGTTGAATTTATTGATACCTTGCATGCAATAAAGTATTTGCATAGCTCAAGACTTGCATTTGCTGGTGCACTTGCATCTCCATGTGACTGATGCAAGCAGTGTTGACAGCTAAAGTGGACACCAGTGGGGAAAAAACCGGCATTTTCACAAAAAAAGCCTATGGAATTTGGAATTCTACACGATTGAGGAGTTCCCAGATGTCAATATTGGGGCAGAGAAATTATGCGTGGCTAGTTCATAAATGCAACATGCCAGTCACATGTCCGACACTGACCCACACAGATAAACTGGCACTTAAGGTTACACCATTGAAGCTCTTCCATTCAGAGTCTAACTTCTCAGTGTACTCGTTATATTGGATTATTAGAGACTGGCAATTATATTTCAGACATGCAATAGGCCATTAGAATTACAGTAACTTCCATGCCCTAGTAATTCAAGAAAACTACAAGCAAGACATGTTAAGTTGACAGGATCTAGATACCTTTCCATCGGAAAAGACGCAAAGGGGCCATCGACTGGAATTGTTCCACAGAGATCGTTGTTAGAAACATCACTGCAAACAAAAGCAAAACATTGACAGAATAAGAATACTCATAAGCAATCTAAATAGCTATTTTTTTTGGAATCTCGAACATCTTCCTTGTTCTCTTCTTACAAAACTTTGAGGTCCTTAAGAGTTGTGAGCTCCCTTGGAATAGATCCTGATAGCTTGTTGTTGTTTAGTCGACTGTACCATCAATTCAACCAAATTTAAAGCTCAAAGTTGAAGTAATTTATGAGTTGTGTATGTTCAAATTGTTTAGGGCAATTAAAGCGAAAATGCTTACAGGAATCTGAGAGACTTCAACATGGCAAAAGACTTGGGTATTTCTCCTTCAAACCTATTGCCATAAATATCCATGCTAACAAGGTTTTTCATATTACCCAACTCCTTAGGAATTTTCCCTCCTATATCATTCCTATAAAGCTCCCTGCAGGCATTCAAGACTATCACAACCCACTTATTTAATATAATCGTATGAAAAACAAACACAGCAGCCTATTCACAAAGCAATTGATAGGATGATATATCGTCCTAGAATTGCATGTAAGCTTCTTCACAAGATGTTTCCGAAGAAACAAAAGCCTGAAGTCTACTAGGTCACACTCAATAAAAACACATCAAATGCTCCTTTCCTTCGAAGAAAAAAAGAAAAATTAGAACAGAAACAGGATGTACTACTTCAGGGTCTAAAATTCTCCTGTTTTTAGCTGATGTTTTCACAACATAATAGATAACAAGGAGCAGCGAGAGGGGAAGAAAAATGACACATACAGGTACTTTAGATGCCTGAGTTCTCCAAGCTCAGGTCCCAAAGTTCCAGAAATATTAGAATTACCCAAATCCCTGAAATTAAAAAAAAAGAGTCAGAAATAAAACAACATAATTATAAAAAAGAATTGCAACAAATCTAAAAAATAAGAACGAAACAAGCAAGAGAGAGAGTGGGGGGGTTAAGAAAATACAAGCGAGTAACATGATTGCTGGAATCACAAGTGACATGGAACCAGGTGCAGGGATTGACAAGAGTTGGGTCCCAACTCTGCAACACATTGGTTGGATCAGAAAGCCTACTTCTTAGGGCATGCAAAGCATTTCCTGAAACCCCAATACAAACAAAAAAAGTCACAAAACAACAAAATCAGAAATCAGTAAAACCCAGCCACGTTTTCTCACCAACAAAAGCGAAATAAAAAAAACTAAAAATCTGGAACAAGAAATAATTCAAACCTAAACCCTCTACTGTTTTTTTCATGCCAAGATAGAAAAAGAAAGGTAAAATTATTATCATGTTAGTGCAGCTAAAGGCTGAGAGTGAAGTTGATGAGCAGTGGCAGTACCTTCAGTGTTGGTGGAAAGGGAGGGGGAGACAGCGAGAAGAAAGAAGAGAGCGATAGAGAGACGGTAAAGGTGAGACATTTTTAAGATGGTAGCTAGATAGTAAGGGAAGGAGTTTAAAGAGAGATGGTTGGAGGTCAAGTCAACGTCAAATGTTTTTGAGTTGAAGAAGAAGAAGAGAGATTCTGAAAAGCGGGTTTCTCTTTCACACACTATTTGTTTCGAAGAAAGACCACTGGTGTTGCTGCTGTACCGCACCGCACCACGCCACGCCACGCCAAGAGAAGATAATAGAGACAGTTGAAGGAAGGAGAAGATATCTAGACATCCGACGGGAGTCAAGTGTTGGGCTTTTGAGTTTTGACTCTCTCACTCACGCGAATTGGGTGTGTTGCGAGTCTTTGGCGCGATGTGGTCCCACTAAGAGTCCGTTTTTATCTTACAGTAAAGTTTTTTTTAAGAAAAATATTTTAATGTGTTAATATTAAAAATAATTTTTAATAATAAAAATATATTTTATTATATTTTTGAATAAAAAATTGATGATCTGAAGTCTGGCAGTTGAGGCTAATAAATCGAATCAATGGGAAGGCTTTCTGAAGAGTCGGAGCCGTTAAAAGGGCTTTTTGGGAAGGGAGGATAAGATGTTCTGCTGGGACCCGCTAACAAGATACGCCACGTCATCCAGGCCCACTGACAGGGTGCTTGCAGCTCTTACAATTAAAATGAAACAGGGATTTAATTTCCATATAAAATTTAATTTATAAAAACAAATGAAAGAGGAGACTCTCTTATTTACTATAATAATTTATTTTGAGATTAATATTTAAAAATAAAAACTATTATTTATTTTTTTCCACAAAGAGAAAGAGCCTCTAAATAATTTTAATGGATGTTATTTATTTTCACGTGTAAATAGATCCATAATGCCCCCTGAATATACTATTCAAGTTGTGGACCCGGGTAAAATTCAGATAAATATCTAATCTAAACCAAATTCTAAACCTATCCTAATAACAAAAGCCCATCTGAAAATATCTAAACACCACGTGACTTTAGCGTGCTAAAAGACCCTCTGAAAGTATCTAACACCACGTGATCTAACACCACGTGACTTTAGCGTGCTAAAAGACCCTCTGAAAGTATCTAACACCACGTGACTTTAGCGCTATTAAATACCCACTTGATTTACTGCTACTCCTTCTCTGTTTTCTCTGCCCGAACGAGCTCGAGCTTCATAAATGGCGGTCGTAAACCTCTTCTACATTTCCCTCCTCCTCCCTCTCTTCCTCCTCTTTCTTCTATCCATAATTATCAGACCCCGACCCGTACAAATCCCAATAAAGAAACGCCATGTCTTCATCACCGGCGGATCCAGCGGCATCGGTCTAGCCCTGGCCCACCAGGCCGCATCAGAGGGAGCCCGTATCTCAATTTTATCCAGGTCCATAGATAAGCTAGAAGAAGCTAAGAACGCTATCAGACTCTCCACCGGCATTGACGTGGCAATTTTTGCTGCTGACGTGAGAGATTTTGAAGCAGTACAGAGAGCCGTTGATGAAGCCGGTCCCATAGATGTCTTGATTGTGAATCAAGGGGTTTTTGTGGCTCAGGAATTGGAGGAGCAGAAATTGGATGAGGTCAGGTTCATTATAGATGTTAATTTGATGGGGAGTTTTAATATGATTAAAGCCACCTTGCCTGGAATGAAGAGAAGCAGGAAGGATCGGGGACCTGGTTCTATTTCTCTCATGTCTTCCCAGGCTGGCCAGGTACTGATCAATCTATATTGGTTTTTTTCTTTTGCGTGTGTGCGTGTTCATTTAGTGGTTCAATGAAAGTAGTAAGAGTCTATGTTATTGATCGTTCATGTGGGATTGTTCCTGTTTAGGTAGGTATTTATGGATACACAGCTTACTCGGCTAGTAAATTTGGTCTCCGGGGTTTAGCAGAAGCATTGCAGCAGGAGGTTATTGGGGACAATATCCATGTCTCTCTTGTCTTCCCTCCAGATACTAAAACTCCTGGTCTGGTTGAAGGTATTGAATTTGTGTGGGACCACGTTTAAGGTCATGTTATGTTATGACATATTAGCATTCCCTAGCGTGGGCTAATTTGGTTGATTTATTTTGTATTCTAAGATTTGACATCTGATTGATATGCAAACTCAGTTTAGGCTCCTGTCCTACAAGCCTTGCACAAGGGATCGCGTCGGTTTTTTATATAACGATGACCTTTTCATGATGATTGATATGTTTAAACTTGAGGCGTGAGAGATTGCGATACTGCATAATGATATATTAGATCACTGTTGTGAAAGTGAAAGTCACGATGAAGAACACATAGGAAGATATATCTTTGATATGTATTTAATAGTTGGTCAGGAAAAGTTATTGTGTTATCCGTAAATTGTGGATTTTTACTCTTAAGTTCGTTATATTCACTGCAATATTGTGTGATGTAGCTGTGATAGACTCTACATATCAATGTGTGGACTTTTTTTATATGCTTTGCCTGGTAATTCATCAACATGAAAGTCTGGAGGGATCCATTCGGCTGTAATTCGATTGCTGCTCGGGACTAAAGGATGAATTTTCTTGCAGAAAACAAAAGAAAACCACAACTCACAAGTATCATAGCAGCATCCTCTAGTGCAATGACAGCCGATGAAGTTGCAAAGAAAGCTTTAGATGGCATTAAATCTGGTAGTTTTATAATCCCTTGCAACTCTGAGGGAATCTTATTGTCCATGGCGACTGCTGGTTTATCTCCTCAGAGATCATACTTGATGGCATTTGTTGAGGTGGTTGCTGCTGGTATATTGCGTTTCGCAGCTCTGTGTTTCCAGTGGAATTTGTATGGAAGCATAGAGAAGTCGCGCACGCAAAAAAACTGTAAGCATCAAATGCCCCCCTTAACTTCTGTGATTTGTTTTATTGTAACGAGGAAAGCATTTGGGTCATGGTATATGCTAAACAGGCGGTGTGAGGTTGAGGGAAAAGTCAGGAGTCACCATGACTTCTCACTGAGTAAAAATTACAATATAGGAAGATACTGGTAATGGAATGAATTATCAAGTCGTCAATCAATCCTATTCTTTTCTATTCCTCTATTCTGTGACGCACCTTGTTGTTAAAATGTTATGGATAAGAGCGGTGGTTAGAAGTTTTCCAATTTTGTAAACTTCCATTTGAAGTTGTTTCCATGTCGTGCTCAATAAAATATTTTTTTCTTTTATTTTTCTTCCTTTTCTAACGCTATTGCCAATATCTTTGAATTCCTTGTGGAACTTGGTGCAGAGAGTCTTGTTTTACGCTTGCTAATATGCCTATGATTTTCTGTTGTCCTTTGTACAATATGTATTTGTTTATGAGCAAATGAGATAGCAAGTATCACTTTGCATGTTGTGAAATTTGGATATTCTATAGAGTTTTCTTATTGGCATTAAAAACTTTGTTTTCACTGCAAATTAAAATCAACACGAAAGCAAACTTGACTAGACTGCTAAATTAGGATGTAGTGTGATGTTCCTAAAGCTACTCATCTTAGTGTTTGCTTCGCGAGTCTCCTTTTCCCATTGGTCCCATGTTGAATTTTAGCATTTTGATAGTGGTGGAGCATTATGTAGCCAAACAATCTTAATCAATTGACATTATATATTCAAGAACTTGCTGTATAGGAATGTCATTTTTTTGAATGCTGCATCATTTCATCTTTGATTTTATATCAATTAGTGTATGAACCTCCTGGGACGAACATTTGGATCTAAATTTTCTCATGGTTTTTTTTTCCTAGGAACTTGGAAGCTTTTGGTGCTTGAAACAGGTACATTTTTCTGATGTAAGTTGTGTTGGACAATAACAGCCACTGACCTGGTCTTCAGGAAGATCGGTAGCAGATGAAGTTAGGAGTCTTGAGTTTGAATATGAATTAGCTTTATCTTCTACACTGAAACTTATCTTACGTTGTTGTTGTGTTGATGTCTGTTGTATAATGTTTAAGAGTTGTATAAATAACGTTAGTGTATAAAAGAAAGTAACATTGGAAAATAGTTTACATGGTATCAGGACACTCTTAATTTTATCTTCTCCTTATCTCTCGTCATGACTGATTCCGACATCACCAGAAATACTATAACCAGCCTATCCAACCTAGTGACCATCAATGTCATGACACAAACTCCTTTACTACCTGTCATGGAAGTTGCAATTCCAAACACTCTTCACAGGTTATGATCTCCAAGGTTTTATTGATGGGTCTAAACCTTGCTCACCACAACATCTTACCACAGACAATTTCAACACTCCCAATCCTGAAGTATCATGCATGGGTACGTCAAGATCAATTCATACTCAACGCTCTCATTTGATCAATTCACCACAATATTATTCCATTTATTGCTTGAGCAACCACATCACAAGAAGCCTGAAAAGTTTTAGCATCCACCTATGCCACCCCTTCTAGAGGTGGCATTAAACAATTCAAAGCCAATTTCAAAGCCCTTACTAAGGGCTTTTTTAGCATACCAGACTTCTTGTTAAAGCACGGGCTGATGAATTAGCATTGCTTGGTGCCCTCATAGATGGTGAAGATGACATAGATAAAACTTTGGAGGAATTAGGAGATGACTACAAAGAGCTGGTGCGTGTAGTGCAAGCACGAGACAACAATAACTTTTGATGAACTTCTTGAGAAATTACTCATGTTTGAAGCTTCCTTACCTCCTGTAAACAAATCACCATTGCAATTTTCATCTACGGCCAACGTAGTCATTGGTCGGCCTGACTTTAGATATCCAAACTCAATTATGAGCAGATCACACTCTCAGACATCATCCTAGCGGCACACACCCTACCAAGACCTTTCAAGGCAACAAGGCCACGTTCACAATTAGGGACCACACAACCAGTGGCCTGGCCTTCGTCACTACCTGGGACAGTGTCAAGTGTGTGGAATCCAAGGGCATACGGCAAAAACATGCTCCTGTTTTAAATTTGTGCCTCAATAAACAAATTTTCCCAAAGCCAACAACCCTAACACCCAGCCACATGCTCATCTTGTCAACAACAACAATCCCAATGCTTCTTCATGGTTTTTGGATAATGGTGTCTCTCATCACATCACAACTGATCTAAACAATCTTTCTCTTCATTATCCATACACTGACTCAAACGATGTTATGATTGGAGATGGTACATGCTTAAACATTACACATACAGGCTCTACAACTCTACAAACATCCTCTAATCTTGTAATCTCTAGAATATTCTGTGTTCCTAAAATTAAAAAAAACTTTATCTCATTTATCAGTTTTGTGTAACCAATAATGTTTCCATCAAATTCTTACCATGGTGTTTTCTTGTGAAGGATCTGCTAACGAGAGTGGTTCGAGCTCAGAGTGAAACCAAAGGTGGTGTTTATGAATGGTCAGGGCTTAGTCCAAAGTCTTCCTCCCCATTTGCCTTCTCCAGTTTAAAAATTGCTCCAATAAATTAGCATTTTAGATTAGGTCACCCATCATCACCTATTTTAAATTTGATTATGTCCAAAAATAAGCTAGACACCTCTTCCTTGACGAAACATGTTTCCTGCAACGCGTGTTGTTGTAACAAAAGTCATAAACTTCCCTTCTTTGTGTCTTCTTTAGAATCTCAAATTCCACTGGAAATCATTTTCTCTGATGTATGGACTGCTCCTCTACACTTAATCGATGGCTTTAAATATTATATTATTTTTATGTATCATTTTACAAGATATACATGGTTCTATCCTTTAAAACACAAATCTAATAGAAAATCTACATTCATATGATTTAAAGTCCTTGTTGAAAATAATTTCAAACACAAAAAAATAACCTTCTATTCGGACAATGGAGGTGAGTTTGAAGCTCTCAAAGATTTTTTTCAAATCAATGGCATCTCACACTGTACTTCACCTCTACACACACCCGGACACAATGATGTCTCTGAAAGCAAGCACAAACACATTGTGGAGACAAGTCTTTCTCTTCTCACTCATGCATTTTTACCTCTCCATTTTTTATCCTTTGCATTTTCAACTGCAATTTATTTACTAAATAGGATGCCATCACCTTCATTACAATATTCCACTCCATTTGAGCTTATTTTTCAACAATCTCCAAATTATTTGAAACTTCACACTTTCGGGTGCTTGTGTTATCTATGGCTTCACCTATATTTGGCTCATAAACTAGATGTCAAATCCAAACCTTGCATATTTCTTGGCTATTCATTATCTCAAAGTGCTTACATTTGTTTTGATCCCATGTCTTCAATTTTTTTTTTACTTCATGTTATATTCAGTTTATTGAGTCCACCATTCCATATCCTTCTTTTCATCTTTCTAAATCCTCATCCTCTTCTTCATCTCCAGAAATATGGATACCTCCTACCATATCTATTGCCACGCCTGCATCTATGCCCCTCACATTGATGCCACCTGAAGTTCCACATCTACAGAACCACAAGTTTGCAATTCTTCCACCCATGCTCTCACCATGCAATCCACCCTACCCTCCACTCTTCCCATTTTACCTCCTAATCCACCTGATGCTCCACCAGTTGTACCCACTCATCCAATGAAAACCAGATCAAAAAATAATGTCCACAAACCCATTCACAAACTAAATTTATATACCTGCTCCACCAGTTGTACCCACTCATCCAATGAAAACCAGATCAAAAAATAATATCCACAAACCTATTCACAAACTAAATTTACACAAGCTTTAAAAGAGGACCATTGGAGTCATGCCATACAAGATGAGTATAATGCTCTCGTTCGTAATAAAACCTAGGATTTGGTTTCTCCAGTGTGTTTCTAATTTAATTGGTTATAATTGGATTTTCAGGGTGAAGCGTAACTCTAATGGCTTTGTTGCTCGCTTTAAAGCATGACTGGTGCCCAAAGGCTTTAATTAGAGGTCATGACTTAACTACACCGAAACCTTCATTCTAGTTGTCAAACCTACAACAGTCTGTCTTGTACTCTCCATTGTTGTGAGTCTAGGGTGGCGGCTGCGACAATTGGATGTCAACAATGCGTTCCTTAAAGGTATGTTGTAAGAGGATATACATGGTTCAGCTGCCAGCCTTTATAGACCAAGACAGACTGGACTTTGTTTGCAAACTACATAAAGCCATTTACGGACTCAAGCAAGCCCCTCATGCGTGGTATCATGAACTACGGACCTTTATGCTTGCTTCAAGCTTCACAAATTCGATGAATGATACTTCTTTGTTCATTTTCAAACATCATGGTCATCTTATATATTTATTGGTATATGTTAATGACATCATCATCATCGGTGATGATGACCATGAAGTCAATCTATTTGTTCACTACCTAGCCTAGAGGTTCTCATTAAAGGATTTGAGAACTCTTAACTTATTTTCTTGGTGTGGAAATTCAATCTCATCCTCACGCGTTAATACTATCTTAGCACAGGTATATTCAAGATCTACTACAACACACGAACATGAACAACTTATAGCCTGTGGGCACTCCACTACTGGCTGCTCTCTCCTACTCTTGCGATGAGTACATTACTACCTGATCCCTTTAAATATCAAGCCACTGTTGGGAGTCTTCAATACCTTTCACTTACCAGACCAGACTTATCCTTCGCTGTGAACAAATTGTCGCAATTCATGCATAAATCGATTGTCGCTCATTGGAAGCTTATCAAACGACTATTATGTTATCTCTCTAGCACCAACACTATAGGTCTTCTTCTACATCATCAATCTCCTACAATTTTGCATGCCTTTTCTGATGCCGATTAGGGGGGAACAAAGATGACTTCTCCTCTACCAGTGCCTATATTATATACCTTATTCAGAATTTTGTCTCATGGTCTTCTAAGAAACAACAAACTATTTCTTGAGCATCTACGGAGGCTGAATATCAATTTGTGGCTGACATGAGCTCAGAAATCAGCTAGGTATGTTTATTACTGAATGGACTTCAATATCAAGTTAATCAAGTTCTTGTGATTTACTATGATAATATTGATGCAACTTAATTAAGTTCGAACCCAGTCTCTCATTCTAGAATGAAACATGTCTCGATTGATTTTTATTTTATTTGTGAAAAAGTTCAATATGGAATTCTTAGGGTTTCTAATGTTTCCTCTAATGATCAACTAGCTGATGCATTGACTAAACCCCTCTCATGTTATCGATTTGAAGCTCTCAAGAACAAGATTGGACTTACTCAAGATTGTCCATCTTGAGGCGGGATTTTAGACAGTAACGACTACTGACCTGGTCTTCAGAAAGATCAATAACATATGGAGTTAGGAGTCTTGAGTATGAATTTGAATTAGTTTTATCTTCTACACTAAAACTTATCTTATGTTGTTGATGTGTTGATGTCTTTGTATAATATTTGAGAGTTGTATAAATAACGTAAGTGTATAAAAGAATGTAACATTGGAAAATAGTTTACAAGAAGGAAAAACATGATTGTTTTTCGTAAAAAAAGGAAAGAACAGAATAGGCCAGTCCTGGTTTATTTTTTTTATTAAAAGAGAGACAATCGTGGACAGAAACTGAATCCATAACCTATAACCCGTGACATGCACGCTTTAGCCGATTAAATCACTTTAAGTTATTGTAAAATAAAATAAAATATATATTAGGATGCTACGACAAAAAAAAAAAAAAAAAAAACTTATTTTCTTCAGTGTTAAGGTAATTTTAAGTACATGAAGTGCCACTGACATTTTCCAACGTTTGCTGACAGTTTTACCTTCCCATATGTGCTGAATGGAAATTTATGTGGCTCGTAAGCAATTAGCCGTTTGCCCTTTGCATAATTCATTCTCGCCCTCAAAGAATGCTATCACATCTGCAACTTACTGTTTCTTACACTTCCTCCGTCATTTTTTAAGATGCTGTAAGCAGGTATACACATCAGATTTAGTGGTTGCTTGGGAGAGTTGCTGTTATTTTTATCAAAATAATATTTTTTTTTATTTTTTAAAAATTATTTTTAATATTAACACATCAAAATAATTTGAAAACACTAAAAATTTACATAGAATGTCAAATCTATGAAGAATGACAGAAAATGCATAAACAACCAAATATAATGAAGCCAACGAAATACAAATTTACATCGACACCGGAAGTAGATTTGAGTAAGCTTAAGACAAAGGTAGAAGCTTAAAAAGAGTTCCAGCTAATGCAAAATTTCAGGCCGAAGCATGGAAGAAACAAATTCCTAATTCTCACAAAGGTGATCCAGTTACTTGTTGCAAACCTCACGAACTGCTATTACTAAAAAAACACAATCATTAACTAAACAAATTAAAATCGAAGAAAAAAAATGCTGATTTGCTATGAAGTGGCTAGAGACCATATAATTCAGAGCCAAATGGCTATAGATCATATAATTCAGGGGGGGGAAAGTATACTAACAAGAAATGATACCATAAAGATCAGGAGGGGTCTTGAAAGAAGAAGAAGAACCTATAAAGAAAGGGAAAGACAAGTCAGTAATGGAGTACCAGCAAGGAACGGTTGATGCGATGGGGTCCTTCAGGGGAAAAGGAACAGTAGAACAGGCAATTTTGTTTGCCATTGGCTGCCTTACTTTCCTTTTCTTTGTATGTTTTTTTTGGTTCCGATGCTTGTGACTGGAGCAGTTTGTAGTTATTTTCCCTGGTAACAAAATTAACTATAACTTGAATTGTCTTGTAGTGCCATGTATTTTTGTCATATTGGATAGACCGATAAAGATTCAGAAAATCCTTCATTGAGTGGCTTCTTACAAGCTACTTGTGTTATTTTTTTGAACTCTGATGACGCCTTTTGCGTTGTAAATTATTTCTTGAAATGTGACTGGGACAATTTTAACTTGCACTGCTTCTTGACTAGCCGAATCAGAAAAATCAACCCAGAAACGTTGTTTCTGTTCTTGCCTAGCCGAATCAGAAAAACCAACCCAGATATGTTGTTTCTGTTCTTGCCTAGCTGAATCAGAAAAACCAACCCAGATATGTTGTATCTGCAGTCCCAACTTTCAGTTGTATCTCAATTTTGCTGGTAGAAATTAAATGGAGGGCAGCCGATTCAAAGGGTTTCTAAACCCAAGATGAAAAATCAGTTCATGTTATATATAAAATTAAGATAAACAGAACAATGTGGTATAAAATAGGATTCAAGAGAGAATCTTCCTACTAGCATTGGCGATATATGGCTGAAGAATTTACACCTCCTCCTCCATGGCTCGCCTTCTTGCCTCTTCTTCAGCTTTAATCCAAGCCGCCTGAAGAACCAACATGAAAAATTTCAACAAGACTGCGAAAAGTAAATCCCAGAAATGGTAAAAGCTAAAAACAATTGTGACAACTTGCCTTATCCCTTTCAAGTCTGGAGAGATGTGGGCGGATGGAATTTCCTAAACTCAACCCTCCCCATGCTTCTTGCAACTCTCTCTCCCTTGCTTCTCTACGAGATACGGAGAGCCTAGCTGGCTCTTCTTCTCCAGATTGCTGAGCAGAAGCCATCTTCTCTCTCTCGAACCTTGATTTATGTTTAACCAAAATTTGGTCCAGACCACCTTCATTCGTCTGCATGTGAGCTTTTCTGCCACTTCTTTCCACATGCATCTCTTCTTGGTTTAGACTCAATGCCATTTTCTCTTTCTCTAGTCTAGAGATATGCTTGACCAGAACACTGTCCAAGCCCTCACAATCTGCAGTAGCATTTCCTCCGAATTTGTTTTGGTGCCTGTAATTTCCACAGTTGCTTCCCAGTGGCAGTTCTTGCGTTTTCTCTGTTTCCAGCCCATTCTCTTCTTTATTCAAGTTCACATTTTCCTTCTCTAATCTTGCTTCTTCATCTGATTCATTTTTCTTTCTGTTTTTTGCTTCTTGAACCTCTTTTTCTAGTCTTGACACATGTTTTACCAGAATTTTATCCAGGCTTGGTACTTCTGGAACATATTTTCTTGGAAAGTTTGGTGCTCTTCCAAGTTCCTTACCATCGATGTCAAACATTTTTCCTGAGTTTTTTCTTATCTCTTGGACTTCCTTTTCAAGCTTTGATGGATGCTTAATCAAAATACTTCCCAGGTCAGAAGTGCCCTCGGATATGGTTAAGTCACTTGCCGGTTTCTTTGAAATAATTTTGAAACTTTTCCTCGTATTTTTCTTTGCCTCTTCAATCTCCTTCTCTAACTTTGAGGAATGCTTTACAAGAATAGTTTCCAGATCATCACTCTCGGATGAAGTCTTTTTACCATCTAAATTGACCTTTCCATCACCACTTTTATGTGTATTCCCTTGATCCCCTTCCTTGAGTTCATTCTTCCTCCTATCCTTAGCTTCTTGCACTTCTCTTTCAAGTTTTGACACGTGCTTGACCAAGAACTTGTCTAGACTTGGGAGTTCCAACTGAACCTCGTTCCTTCTTACTGCCGAACCAACGGAAGACATTCTTCGGGGACGGTTAACAGCTTCACTCGAGGTATAATCAGCAGCAGAGCCTGGACCATGCACCTTGCTGTTTCCCACTTCTGCTAAGGCAGCATTTAAACCACATGTAGCAACAATCGTTGCCAGAGAAGAAAGTTCATCTTCATTCAAACATCTGAGCCTCTCAAACATCATATCCACAAGCGTGGTCATATTCAACGTGTCCGGAGACTGTCTCCTCTTATATTTCTTGAGTCTTGTCCCAGGAATTGGCGGCAACTTAAAATCCATGTCTTGAGATAGAGGTTCAAATTCTGACCCAGACTCTAATTCACATTCTGAAAAATCAGAATTACTATCATCCAAATCTGGATTCTGATTGATTTTTCGCAGCAGATCTTTAAATTCTTCTTTGTTAGAAGTAGGACAGTTTGCAAGCCTGGTAAATGCAGTTTTGACTGCTGCAGCTACTTGTTTATCTACCTCAAAAGATGTTGTGACCGTACAAGGAGTAGATCCCCCTCCACTAACAGTAGATGTCTGAACTTGACAGGACACGTGGGGGCTATTTGGTACATCGAACATGATTACTTCCATAGCTTTTGCCGCTTCGAAAGCTTCGGCTGCAGTTTTCTCTGCCTTAAGCAGCAGCTCTTCTGCTTCTTTGCTTTGGATCCTACAAATTCAATACGATTAAACAAAGCGAGAGAATGGAGAATGTCAAGATATTTCATATCCTCCATGCATCAAGAAAGTTTACCTGGCTGCTTTTAGTATCCGGCACCAAGATGCTTCCACCAGTGCAGCTTTTCGAGCCTCCACAGCTTTGTTTGCGGCCTCTCTTGCTGCAATTTTCTCTCTCAGTACTCTGGAATAATGTGGATTTGAATCACCAAGCGCCTCATCAAGAGTCATACTCATTCCATCTAATTCCTGATCCAAATATAAAAATCAGTTTTACAAAGTAGAGATAATACAGCAAAGCAGATGACAAAACCAACCTGCAGCATTTTGATTTTCCTCTGCAAGTAGGAGTCCCCCTTTTTGCGTGGGAACCAGTTGATGGGAGAATTCTTACGGTGAGAAGGCTTCTTAATTTGGGATGTAAATTTGTTTAGAGCATTCAATGCTGATTGACCAGTCCCTTTTGGTGATTTATTCTGCAAAACTCAAGAGTAGGAAATGAAACATTACAATTAACCTCCACAAATTTCAAATATCAGACTAGTAAAACCACTCAACAATATGAAAATCATATATAGCCAATAAAAATGGTACTGGCCTAGATGACAACAAATGAATTGATGAAAAGATGAATCGTTGACTTAGAACTTAAGACTTAATCACTAAGTACTTAAAAGATTTTCTTTTTCCAGTTCAAGTAGCAACGTTCTTCGATTAATGTTAGGGACTTCTAGAATTCTAATCAATTTCGACAATAATCTTTGTTTGAAACCAAATTCTTTTGTTTCCCAGATTTCAAGGTTTTGATTCCCATCAAATCAAAACAAAACCCTAAAGTATACACTCGAAAGAAAAAACCTTAATCACCGAGTAACTCTGAAATTCAATAAAATGAGACAAAATTTAATGATACAAATTAACAAGAAACCAAAGAATCCTAAGCGTTGAAAAATCAACAAAACGAGAGAGGATTTACCTTTCCGGGCTTAGAACCCGAAGAAACCTTCTCACTCGAATCACATTCTTTGTTAACAGAATCAAGAACAGTGTGACCCGTGTTCTTGTCTAACACAGATATGCATCCCAAGTCTAAGCACCCAACATCCATCGATTGCCAAACCATACAATTAAATCTCTTGAAAATTGCACTCTCGAAAGTATTAACAAGAATTCAATTGAATCAGTAAGGTGATATTTGGGACTTGGAGGGAGAGAGGGAAGTGAACGAAGAAAAGTGTGAGCTTTTTAGGAAATCTGATTTTATGAAGAGGAAATTATGACGATGTAATTAATGGTTTCGTTTTTAAAAAAAAACACAATTGAAAATAGCCGTTACGAGCTAGGGGTGTTTGGTCTCAAACGGCTAGTTTTTGCCAAATCCGGTATTGAGTTGTTATCCGGTGTGTTTGGAGTATGGTGACGCTAGTGATGGACTACTGCTAGCAAGACACGTGGGTCGTAGTCTAGTGTGAGTTTTTTTTAAAGTATTTTTTATTTAAAATAATATATTTTTTATTTTTGTAAAATTATCTTTAACATCAATATATTAAAATAATATGAAAATTTTAAAAATAATTAATTTAAAACAAAATATTTTTTTTTTCAAAAACAGTGTCAAACAACACTAATGCTATCATTGTTGATATATATATATATATATATATATATATATTTCAAGTAAAGTTTTTTTGAAGCATCATAATTATTGGATTTGCGAAACCCACTTGTTGGATTTTCCAGGAAGTTATTTTTAGAAAAACCTTCGAATAAAGTTAGCATCGTTTATGTTTTAGTGTTCAGGAATTGGATTCGGACTCTATCAATTACAGCATGTAAAATAGGGAAAATGCCGACGATGCTTGTAGCATTTGTTCTTTCATTTTTTACAGGAGAAGCCGAGAGATATAGAAATATTCCAAAAGTTTTAGGAGAATGCACTGATCAAATTCTCTGCACGTTTCACTTATAAACTATACACCAGCGAGCCAGAGTTAAAAATGCTTTTACATGAAACAGTTCGCATTGGGTGATGAAATTTATTGCTAGTTCCGACAAAGATGATGAGCGAATCGCAGATTATTATCTACTTATCATGCCTCGTCCACTTCTATTTGATCTCTAATCCACTTGGTTGCCACCCATTTCTCCCCTTCGATAACTGGACAGCTTCCGTGAAGAGATGCCTGCAAAAGTTTGTGACGCATATGGGTCAGAAAACACATGCATA
Organism: Salix brachista; assembly: GCA_009078335.1. Lineage (NCBI taxonomy): Eukaryota > Viridiplantae > Streptophyta > Magnoliopsida > Malpighiales > Salicaceae > Salix > Salix brachista. The sequence goes on from CM018587.1 coordinate 21,929,843, forward strand.
AACCGATGGCTAATAATGAACTAAAGAGGGGGGGAAACACGTGGTGCAAATTATCCAGCAAAGGCGGCAAAGAAAGTATGAAAACAACTTTCAATGAACTGTAGGATGAAAAACAATTCAACTGAGGTCTTCTGCTATATGCTCTATCATAAGGAAAGGGACGGTTTGAAAAACATTTTTGGGTTTTGATGCTATGCTCATCATTACAATTCAACTCTCTTAACTTGCTTGTTAAAACAAGAAAATACACGTACAGTTATATAAACATGATCATGGGGTGATTGTGATCTGGAAAAAAGGAACAATTACCCGGTCTATGGTGCCATTTGGAAACAACGAGTAAAATAGAAGTCCATCACCTTGTCGAGGCTTCACTTTCAAACCAACACATCGCTTGTATTCAAAGCCAGAACTTACTGCAGAGCCATTCTATAAATCAAACCAATAGGATTATTACCGGATTATTACCAGTTCGCAAAACGATTCAAATCATAAGGCAACAAAAAAGATAGGGTAAATACCTCAAAGGGAAACATGGTTTCTCCACCTTCTTCCACACTAGACAGATACAACAAGAAAGAAGCAACCTGCACGAGGGTGAATCAATCACAGAATTATTATTTTGGAAACACAACTTTCATAAGGTACAGAAAGATCTGGTGTTTTTTTAATGAAAAAAAGAGGAAAGAACAATCTTTGAGAACATGGCGACTACTTCAATTGATTCACAGATTCTCATTGGGAGCATGTAAAGCATTGCTATAAAAGGTCATAGAAGGAACATGCTGCAATAAAATCCTTGTAAATTGACAACAAGATGAAAGAGCTTTAAATATGATTTTTGGGTATGATTGCACATGTAAAAGGCAAGGGAAAAAACGATGGCATGCAAGGGAGCAATCTAATTTAGAACTTCAAATTTGGCACAGCATTCTACATGTAGTAAGTAGCAGGGAGTGGTAAAACGAAGCATTCAAGATTCGATAAAGGTGTTTGTTATGTACCCTTTGGCTTGGCTGTGGACCATATTCATCTGGGTTAAATGCATCATAATGTGAATCATACTTCTGCCCGATTTCATAACGCAAGATATTGAATGCCTGCAACAGGGTGATATCCACTCAGACTAACATAGAAATGACCTGTAAAGAAAGGTTAGTTATTTTAAAATTTTAAATGCAAGGGGACAGAATATCAAATTTTTGATTAGCTAAGAATCATTAACTGAAATGGTCAAATCATGCTTATAAGAAAATGTATGATATTTTCTACCATCATACATCACAAAGATCAGAGATGCTAGACAGCACTCCGAGTAGCTCATATAGGAGGAAAACAAGTGACAGTGGAGCAGTATCAGATTTCACATGCATTTGGTAGCATTACAAATGCATTGGACTTCTTTTAGACCATCAAAGTAAATATTTATTGAATACACGTATCTACCACAAAAAATGGCCACTCATTTTTCTTCAGTTTTCTGTTTTCCAATTATAACACTGTAGGGAGACTAAAATAAAAATCTAAAATAATCATGTCAAGTTGCAGATTCTAGAATCAGGGTCCACAACTTCTTTCTGGAAAAAATAAGATGCAAATAGATTGCTTATAGTCTTGGACCACTTCTGAAAATGCAATAATGAGCAGGGTGAATTGGGTAGGTCAATGAAGTCATCAGGATGAAAGGTGGAAAAGTGACTAGCTAAAACAGGCAGTCTCTCAGATGTAAAAGGCTGAGTCGGTTGATGATGTTATTAAAAGCTTGTCTTTTCAGTCAGTTTTACAATTATTTCTAAATTCTAGACTTCTGAGTAGATAAGTGACCGGCTAAAAAAGTCTATTAGAGGTAAGTTGTGATTTCATGAAAGGGTTCTTCTTGTAAATCTTTCAGCTTTTCTCATAAGTATCCTTAACTTTGTTGCCAATTATTTAAACCATTAGTCTTCCAGTGATGACCATCTAAATTCCAGCAGTTCCTTTCCTTTCTGAACATTTACCAACATTCTCGATTTATTAGTCATTAGAACCCCACAAGCATGATTCCAAAAACTTGCAAGTGTAGCGCATTAACCACTATAATTTACAAAAAGGCCAGAGATCCATAAAAAAGCAAATATTTAGAAACTCTCTGGACAGATGTGCTTCACTTTGTTTAACAAAAAATATACTCAGAATACAAAAGCAAGTCAAAGATCCATCAGTTGTTATAGTCTGGAACCTTAGCTTATATAATGTCATAAAGCATTTGCAACTGCTAATTGAGTCACATTGGATTGTAAGTTATTAGTTTTAGCTTAACTTAAAGAAAGAGAAAGATGTAAACACCCAGATACGAAAGTAGCATTACTACCTGTCACAACAGTTATTATCTTAAACCTCTGAATTCCAGTCCCGGATACAAGCCATACAACAACAAAGGACATATTAACAGCAAGAAAATACCTCTCCATGTGATTGTGGGATCATTGTAGCCTTTGCAATTTTCCGCTCAATGAAGTCCAAGACTCCAGTTTTATCTTCTGATCCACTAATAAATGTGCCTGAACTGTTGCCGTGAGTTTTAATGTCAAACAGATGAGAAAAAAGCCATTGATCTAAAGCTTGTGAGATAAAAATTAAAAAACGAAGTATATTGCATAAAAAAGAGATGAAAGTGAAATGGCTTGCCTTGTTCTAGTTCCTTTAGTACTCTCAGTAGTTTCCCCCTTTCGCAAAGCTAAAGTAGATGGTTTCAATTTAGATTTTGCCATTTTAATGATGCTTTCACATTGTTCAGGAGTCGCAAAGTTCGGGAAATAAAGTGCTCTTGGGTTCCAACTTAAAACCTGAAACCATACAGCATAACATGATCCACGAACCAACTTAGAATCACATAATTCAAAACCTTTCCTATAACAGCACAAAACAATTGCAACCAATTAATTCCATCTGCCAAAAAAAAGGGTCTATTACAAGATCGCGGGAGCAAAAACAAATCGGCTTGTTACAAAATCAAAACTCCACTTCATCTTTCGATGCATCGATTTCTTTTCTATTGCCTACTCTCAACAACATCTACAAGGGACCAGATATCTTTCCACGCTTCAAATTTTCTATTTCTGTTTGCCATCACTTCACATTATAACAATAAATTAAATTCCACAAACTATGATCCAATCAATACTAAAGCAACTCTTTACCGTATCAATCTTTGTTAACCTGACTTAATTTTAAAGCAACTCCCCAGTAAATCTCCAATCTATCACTTGCCCATAGCATTTTTTTTCTATACCCTCGAACTATCAGACCTAAATTACCTGAAAAGGGATGGATTCAATAAAAGCTTCGCCAGTATCCCCATGCGGCATCGCGTCGTGATCCACTTCTGCCACTTCAAGCATTCTTAACCTTGGTCTGATGACCGGGACATCCTGCAAAACCATATTTAAACACGTAATCACCTTCTGATCAGAGTAATTAATTAAAACACACGACCAATGCATGCACTGAGGGAGAGAGACAAACGTGGGAGATAAAAGTGGAGCTGTATAGACCCGCAAGAAAGAACAAAGAGCAAAGAAGTATTGCAGCTGGTAGCCCTAGCTTTCTTTTTGATCTTTTCGTTTTGATTTTCATTTATGATTCTTCCTTTTCCTTTTCTTTTTCTTTTTGTGGGTGTAGACCGTGGATCTTGAAAAACAAAGCTGAGAGTTTCAGGTTGTGTTTTCTTCTTATGATCTGAAGGGCAAGGCGCGTTAATGGCGGGAGAGGACGGTTTTTTATTCTTCGCTGTGACATCACATGGGCAGCCAAGTATGCGGCTACTGGAGGTCATAAAATTAATTAGGGGAAAGTGTTGTTTTTTAAAGTATTTTTTAATTAAAGTTTTTATTAAAATAATATTTTTTATTTTTTAAAAATTATTTTTAATAACAATATATTAAAATATCTAAATTATTGAAAATATTTAATTTAAAATAAAATAAATTTTATAATTTTATATTAACACATTAAAATGATCTAATACATCAAAAAAATTAATTTAAAATATATATATAAAAAAATTGAAATGCTTGACAAACAGATACGGTGAGTGTAATGTTGTCGGGGTAAAAACTAGTACGGATAAAGTTCCAGGAATTTGATTTGCTGTGGTGTTACGGCCCGCGACCACGTTACCACAGTGCTCGTGGAAGCAACTTCTTTGTTTGTTTATGTAGATGATCTGTAAATTGATATATTTCTATTTTTTATATGTATAGTTTTGATGTTCCTCAAGAAAAACAACAACAAAAGGTTATTTTTTTCTCTTCTTCATGATTTTAATGTCACGTTCTAAAGTTATGATCTCCTGTCTTGTCTTCGGTAATTCTTGTTGGAGGGTGTCTCTTCTTCTTACTTTTGGATTTTTTTTTTTGTTTATATTGTTATGTGACAGTGTGTTAATGGTTTTTTTAAAAGCATTTATTGCTTTGAAATATATTACAATAATATTTTATTATTATTTTTTAAAATGTATTTTTAATATCAATACAAAAATAATAAAACAATTAATTTTAAAAAATAAAATTTTATGAAAAACATTGTTGTGCCGCTAAAACAATTCATGGATCTCTAATTTATATTCAAGTTTATTTAGTAACGTGTTAGCTATTTATTGTCCTCATTCATTTTGATTATTGTTTTATAAATAATGATTTCAAGGTTGTTTATATGCATATAAAAAAACATATGTCAGTTCAATAAAAAAAATAAAAATAGAACCAGTTATTTGACTCCTGATTTGTTGCCGGTTAGATATTTTTTTTATAAAAAAAATGTGCACTTATGATCTAATGTAGTTCATAAGAAACATAAGACTTTAACACAGTTGTGGTCACACATCACCAACATGTTTTTAACAATATTTAATTACTAAAATTTACCAAACAGCCTATAACTAAATTAAAAAAAACTATATAAAAAAAATAAAAACCATCGAGATCAACCTTATTTTTTCGGATTCCAAGTGTAATTCTTTCATTTAATTGTTTTAAAAAAATAGAAAGACAAAATCCTCTGTATATATGTTCATTTTTTATCTTCTAACAAGGTGTTTGGAAGTGCGGTCACGCTGTAGTTTGAAAAAAAATCATGTTTTTGGTGTTTAGTTATGGTTGAGAAGCTGAAAAATTATTGTAGACCTTATCTCCAAAAAACAACCAAATTATGTTCCATATTAAAATAATTTAAAAACTTAGTTAAAATATAAATAAATATTTTAGAAGGAGATCACAATATAATTTTTTTTCTCGCAATCCTAATTTTATTTCAAATGATATTTTACTAGGTGTTGTTCTTCGATCAAATAGTTAGGGATTGTAGAGACTTTTACGTATGAATTTAGTTCGTGATGAAATTACAATGAGTGTGATAAGAGAATAAAACAAGTGTCTAATTTACTTGAATTATTAATTATATTTTTTTTATTATTAAATCTATAATATTTAAAAAACTATATATATATATATATATATATATTTATATACACTTTAAATTAATTTCACATGTTGACAACAATATGAAAAGCTTGGTAACTAAACATATGAAACTGTTTTTCATTAATCTCAAACTCAACCACAGTTTTAACCAAACACTTCAATAATTATTTTGAACCGGAGCTAAAAATTCTTTTCATAAAACTGTTTTCTTAAAACCTCAATCATAAAAATAAAAACAATATCAAACACACCCTAATAAAACAATTCTATCCCAATTACAAGTTTTATCGTTTTTTTATCAAGTGTAAACTATAATTTCATTATTTCAATCAATGTGATGTGTTTATAGAGTGATGTCGTTTACTTCTTTTTTTTTTTTAAATAATATAAAGATTTTCAATCGAATAGGCTATTGCTCAAGGATCAAACCTTGGGTGATAGGCAGATATACAACCTTAACCAAGTCCCAGCTCATCTGCAATTATATGGAGCATGATGGAGGTTATTTTTAAAAAAATATTAAAATGATATTTTTTATTTATTAAAAAAAATCAGTACATAAAAATATTTAAAAAATTAATTTATAATAAAAAATAAAATAATTTGTTTTAAAATTTTTTTTTGAAATGTAATGGCAAAGAGATACATACAGCTCTTTCATGCTTTCTGTTTCTGGCCCATGACTACACGCCACCTGTATACTTCAAATTATAAAAACCAGGTACAAACCACAACTCAGTAATAACCACTCTTCAAAAAAGAAAAAAGAAACCATATATTCCAAGTTGGTAAAATAAGATATTGAAATCAACAGTTATATCACAATGCCACCCATTTGATACCCGTTTCTTTAAGCAATTCATTAACGGTGATGAGTTTAGAACCACAGATCTGTATCGTTTTTCTCATATGGAAAAAACGTTTCTGGTTCCCATGCACTTTTGCTTTTTGAATGTGTGCTCTTATCTGCAACTGATCTTCACTACCAGATGTACGAGAGAACTTATTCCTCCATGTATACTGACACAACATCACTAAGATTGGAGGGAGGTACTTGTGTTTCCATGCTTCGGCTCCGTCGTTTTCGATTTTTCATAACATGATTACTCTTATATAAAGGGCCTCAGACCTCCATAGCTGCTGGTTATAATAAGCTTCTGTTCTCTTGTCATCTGTCATATGGCTAGAGCTGTGATTTCAAAAACAAAGATGCTACTGCTTAGGTGATGCTATCGACTTCTTAATAATTACTTTTGATTTGCATCTAATTTCATTTGTTTCGGCATCTTCTCGTGTTCGCGAGTGGACTTGTTTTGTGTTTTCTTCTTCTGCTCTGATATACTACGTACTGAGTTTGAGTTATGACAGCTCGTGCAGGGAAACGTCGAGGCCGCTCCGGTGCCATTTTAGCAGCTCCACGGCAGAGCACCAGCCAGAAAAGTCAGGGAACCCGATCAAACGTAGCAAGATGGAGGATTGGTTGCCTCATCCTCGCACAGGAATTTATGTTCCGAAAGGCCATGAGTGGGTGATGGATGATGTACCGGAGAATGCAGCTTCGTTCAGCCAGACTTACTGGCTGAGGAATGTTGATGGTGTTGAGAGACCAATTCATTATTGCTTGGCCACCAATCTGTATCCAGCTAGTCAAGAAGGCCTCGATCAAGTTGCTTGTTGTGATGATAATTAACCTGGGAAGAAAATGAATGTTGCTGTGGCCATGAAAGCTTGTGATCTACATAATAGCATAAACATGTATCTCTCATAAAAACCTGAATCAACCTGAGTTTTACTTGTTTATATAAGATAGAGTTTTGAGTTTTGTCGCATAAAAAAATATTCTAGTACAATGTTAAAAACACATTTCAACGCCAAAGCTTTAATTACTAAATAAAACTCCAAAACTTGATTTACACAGTTTTTTTTTAAATGTATATTTTTTATTTTAAATTATTTTTTATATTTACATATCATTTTGAAGTCAAGTAAAAAACAAGTTTAAAAATTAAAAAAATATTTTAAAAAAAGAGTTAATTACATAAGTAAATTATATTGTTTTTCAAACCAGGAAACCTATCAGCATCTACTTAAAATTGACGTGTTGGTACGGCAAACTTCATGGTTGGTATGCGAATATACGAACTAATTTAGCCTGTGAAGGTGTACGAGGACCGTTATGGCAGGGCCTAGCAAGGAACTTAATTATATTCCTCCAGGCAGCCCGGTCTCAAATACCTCATTTCTAGTGCCTCCATGGCTCCATCCATCAGATAATATTGAAATGAAAGCAGAAGTTTTGAGGGAAAGTGTGCAACTTTAGATCAGTCCCTGAAGAACTTAATAACTGCAAATCAGTCACCATCACCTTGAATCTTATTAGTTTCTCTCAATCTTTTCTTGATTTAACAAGTTCGTCCCTCTTGTGAATTATCGTTGGGAGATTGGCAATGTCTCATGCATTCTTAGATTTGTAAATCTATTGGAAAACTCAGCAATTATGATTGTTGAAATTCAGATAATTGTTTTTTCAAATGGTTTTTGCTTAAAAATATATTAAAATAATATTTTTTTAAAATTTCTTTTAACACCAACACGTCAAAATAATATTAAAACATTAAAAAAATAATTCAACCTTAATTCCAAACATTGTAGACTGAGCTGAAACATAAGATGGTGGTTGATGAAAAACATAATTAAGTTTGAGGGGGTTAAAAGATAAACTTGGTACAATTAGGGGGACATGTGAAGGCTTACAAGTATTCCACAAAGAAACCACAAGCCAGGGAGTCAAAAGTTAGACTCGCCGTTCATCACGGGAAAATGTTTTTTTTTTATCAATCTGTTCTTGACAGACATTTTCCTTTCACATCTTTATCACTGCTTTTTTTTTTTCCTGTTATAAACCCCTGACTATGATGCATTTTTAATCCGGTCCTTAAACTTTGTAATAAGTGCTATCCGATGTGCTTGAATTATTATTACTTTAGAAATTAGAATTGTATAAAACCAAAACTGTTGACATTTGTTCTGAAGCCTACACAGCTAGAAGCTAAAACGAAAAATATTACAGTGTTGGACCTGAACTGAAATATATACTAAACTCAAGGGAGCGTTTCTAACCCAGTCCCAAAACTCTATTGCCCAAAAATCATTTTCTTATGATAAAATCCATCGTCGTTTTATCACTTGTTCAGCATCAAGCAGAGGCCCCTCTCTGAGTTTCTTCTTTGAAACCTCACCTCTCTCTTTTTTTTCTTTTTATCTGCAGTCTTTATTTTAGTGGCAAAAATAAATACAGATACCTGATCGTGAGCTTCTTGGTGCATGACGAGCGCATCGGAGTTATTTTATCAAAGAAGGTCCCGTGTGAGCAGGGCCAATACCGATCTAGAGCTCGAGCCCTCTCTTTCTGACCGTAATTTTAACCAGAATAACAATCGCCGCCATCGCCATAATCATAACAATCGTCATGATTTGGACGGCTGTGATCCTCTCCGCAGATACCCCCACGTGCGGACCCCATGCCCCAGGCTATCATCTCCATCTGTAAGCAACTGAGTGTTTTTTTTTTTTAATTTTAGAGTTCAAGAAACGGAAGCTTAAATTATTTAATTACTTGATTGGTAACTTGTTATTCTGATATTTCTCTAGCACCAGTAAATTCTCCAACATAAAAAGCTGCAATTTCTGGAATGTGATTTGGGTTTTGGAGAGTGGTAATTTCATGGGGTTTTCAGCGTGTTTTATGCTTAAGTTCATAATCTGCGCGGCCTGGTGATTTAAGCTGTTAAGTGATAAAGGCGTGTCATTTGTATGGTGTTGCTCCTCTAAATCTGGGTCATTTGGCTAGCTTATGCGTGCTTTTACATGCAGTTGGTACTCTTCCATTAATATTTCTTGTTGTTTGTTTGTTTTGTACTGTCAGGTTTTCTCAATAAGACTTTTGTTTTGCTTCTCTTGTTTGCCAACTGGTGGGCATTTTCATTGTTGTAATCAGTGTGGCGATGCCAGGATACATTCTCTTTAGCTTATTGCTGTATATTTATCTGACTTGCATAGGAACGTGCCTCAGCTCGACTGGATCAAGGTACTGGCCAGTCTGTACCAAGCAACAATCTCACCACTGAAACTTTAAGCAGCCCAAGCCAGCCAAGAGTGACTGGAAACGAGAGACTTCCTGGAGCTGTGCTACTAGCAAGGGCAAGGCTTCTTGAAAGGTTAAGAGGAGTTTCACTCTCTGGAAACAGGTGATCCAATTTACCTGCTGCATTCACTGTACAATGCACAGAGCTATGCATACTTAGCGGTTTATGAACCCGCCACATAATGGTAGCCATCGATGCTAATGATGGTAACATTTGGTGTTTGTTACATGTTGATGCCATCCCATCATGTATGTGACTGCTGCTTTTGGTCCCATTTCTTATGCCATCCACTACTACCACTACTGCATGTCTTGTTGTAACTCGGAGACACCTGTCTAATTATGTTATACGACACATACAACGTGGATCTGGGTCATATTTGGGAGAAACGTAATGGCATGATTTTCTTTGCTAATGCAAGCGTGTTTTGTTATCTCAGAGCGCCAGGTCATGGATATAACTTGAGGAACTGACCTGTTTATTTTGGTTTCATTCAGGCAAAGTGGTCTAGCTTCCTTTGGCATCTATAACAGGGAGTATACGCTTGGTGATGAATTGAGGGTTATAGATGCAGGGGACTGGGGAACTGACATTTCTACAGGGTTGTTTGCTGGAGTTTCTCCTTTCAATGACTCGACCTTTCAAGCCGAAAGAACTCACACTTTGCAGGAATCACATGAGAAGAAACCGCCTGGTCTAACTCAAGATGTCCTTCACTGTTTGCAATCAGAGGTATTTAGCTGTTTAGGGAAGGATATTGAAGGGGGTTCAGCCCAGGTGTCATGGGATTGTAGTATATGTCTCGAGAGTTTTGCTGAAGGAGATGAGCTTATTCGCTTGCCCTGTGACCATAGATTCCACTCTGCTTGCTTGGATCCTTGGGTCCGAACTTGTGGGGACTGCCCGTATTGTAGAAGAGATATTGTTGTAAGTGATGATTAACAAAAAACGAAGTCCTCCGAGAAGGTTTTCTGTTTCTTCGCCTGCCGCTTTTTCTTATATCGTAGACTTTTAAAGTTTATATCTTGATGGAATCCCATAATTGTTGTTTTGTTTTGGATTCAGGTGCTTGTCGTCCTTGGTTTTGAGGTGAAACACGAAATTGTTATAGCTTAGGCCCCCCAGTTTTGATCCACTATTTTCTGTTAGAGTGTTGTTTATGCCAGGTGCTGAGTAATATTCCTTGATCTCAAATTTTCAATACGCTCTCACCTTTTTTCCAATACTGTTTGTTTATAGATTTATATCAAAGGAGAAAAAGGTTGCAAAACGTGACTAAGTTATCATCTTCCCAAGTCTTATAATGAATTTATTTGGCCAAGATTTTAGTGGCACCCCATGCAGTTGAAGACTTGGGAAAACTTATGGACAGCTTATGAAGGTTCATTTATATGCGGATAGTTAAACTTCTTTATTTTTCTTTTAATTCAGCCCTTTTTTCCATTTCTTTCTCTCCCTTTTCCTTCATTTTCGTTCTCATTTTTTTTAACAATCATTTAAATTGTTTAAGTCAAATGACAGTTAATCGAACATGACATCAGATGCTTTGTGATTATTTGTTCTTCCGTGTTTTTGAAGAAATATTTAGAGCCCATCGCTTGTTTAGTTGGATGATTAAGAGTCTTGAGCTTGCATTCTCGAAATAAATGGCAATTCCTTGCCAATTGAAGAGACGAGCTGAAACTTTATGATCGGCTAGCAATTCGTGTAAGCCAGAGTACGTTGTTATTCTCCAGAATCGGGGCCTTCTCAGATCATGATTTGGCTGTTAGATCAAATGGATAGATCAACATTTTTCCAAGCAAGCTAGTTTTTGTCTCGTGTAGTTTTGAATTTTAGTGACAAGATTGAATCATTCTATGTTTCATGGTCATGCATTCAACTGCAGAATCTGGAATTTGATTTGATTTTTTGGAAGAAGAAAATGCAGCGGGGAGATGTTGATTCTTATTAGCTTGACAGCACAGAACACATATTGGTCCGAAGAATCAAACGTTCTTTCTTCTCGTCCTTTCCCAGGTCAATATTTATAAATTCTGATAAAATTAAGGAAGCAATTGAAAAAAAATTGCGTGAAAAAATCAAAGCTTGAAACAGAGATTAAAGGGAAAGGCATGGACAGATGATGGTGGAAAACAACTCGCTCACCCAGGTATTCTTTCCGACGAACAAGAATTCTGAAATTGAAGAGCGCTACCGGCAGGGACTTGCAGAATTGCTCTCAAAGAAGGAGAAGTTGAAGATTTTCACATCCAGTGATTATCCTAAGCTCTGCAAGATCAATGTTCTTGACGGGAGATTACATTCACACGCCAAGAGTAGAATTTGACAGAGAAGAGCTTGGCTCCAGAGATGGAAAAGATTTTAAGCTCTGCAATTAGCAGGGATGAACTGAAGAATCTAACCGTGATGGGCTGATGAGCTGATAAATTGAACAGGATGTATTATTAGCTCAAGATTTTTCATGTTCAAGTTCAAGTACTGAGTTTTCCATTATTCTCTCATCTCCTACCATGGTTAATGGTTTCCCTGCTCTGCAATTACCTGCATGATCTGCATCATCTCTGGCCATACACTTTATTTTCATGGAAAATCGAGATGAAAACTATGTGAAAATTGAGCGAGGATGAAAAACTACGTGCAGGGAAACCGTGAGCAGGAAAGTCGCGTCCAGGATCAAAATCCACTGGCTACCTACCGGATTATTCATATCCAACGTCCAACCGATTCAGCCGGTTTTCATCTACATCTTATCCCCCTTCCTTTTCTTCCCGCACAACAATGGCAATTCTCCAATGAGGTTTGTCTGTGTTATATAGTCTGTAATTTGATCTAATTTTATCAGTGAAAAATGAAGAGACCATCGCTCGTTGCTTGCATTTGCAGCATCAATCACATGGTCACTGGCAACCTGGAAGAATTTCAGAGGTATAATTGACCGCTTGTAAACAAGAATGTCCTGCAAATCAGGACATCATCATCATATAAGAGTCTAGAACAAACAGAGTTTTACTTACTTAACCTGGATCTATAAAAAATATTTAAAGAGGATGGAGTTTTTTAAATCCAAAAAAAACAATATGTAGTATATTTATCCAACATATAATGATACAATAGCTCACAATTTTATTTTATTTTCTTGTTTATATAATTTTTGTTACCGGGAAAATATATACAAGAAATAACCATGACATTTTTGTATTCACAAGTCATGTTTAGCTAGAAGACGGATACAAAAAAAGAAGATCGTTCCAAGAAATTTGATGCTAACCCTAGTTTCCAACATTTCTTGGTAATGTCTAAACCTAAAATACGTTGGTCCAAAATCTAGGTATATTTTATAATAATATCTTGGTCTTGGTCTTGGTCTAAAATTTCAAAAGTCAATAAAGTAACCCTATCTAATTTACTATCGCAACTAAACAATAAATTAAACAAGCATGACTTGTAGACTCCAAAAAAAAAATCAAGAAAGATTAAAACAAATAAATTAACCATCAAAGAACACATAATAATAATAATAATAATAATAATAATAATAATAATAATAATAATAATAATAATAATAATAATAATAATAGTTCAAGAAAGATTAAAACAAATAGGGTATTCTGTATTTCAAAAAAAAAATTATTTTTTATATTTTTATATATCATTTTAAAATATTAATATCAAAAATACTTTTTAAAAAACTAAAAAAATATAATTTTTTCAAATTTTTAAATAAAAAATATTTTTAAAGGAAAATTCAGAAAATGGAAAGGAACCGGAAGTTGCTTAAGTAGAGAGAGAGAGAGAGAGTTAACGCGGAGTGTACACCGAAAGCAAAAACCCAAAAAGATTAATTTCTCGCATTCACTCTCCTCCTCCTCCTCCACCACGCGGGATCTCTCACTGTCATGATTTTTCTTCATAGAAGGGAAAAAAACGAACCCTCCTCCCAGTATTTATTCACATAAGAAAAAGAGACCCGATAAGGGAAAAATAAAAGAGACGTCGCTACAAGGTTCTAGAACCAAAGAAACCTAGAACATTCAAAGTTGCTAAAGCAGATAATGTTGAGATCGTGTTACAGACCATTGGAGAGGTGTTTTGGTCGGATAGCAGGTGCTGGTGGTGATGGATTGATGTGGCATGCGGATTTGAAACAACATGCTTCTGGTGATTATTCAATAGCGGTTGTTCAAGCCAATTCTAATTTAGAAGATCAAAGTCAGGTTTTTACGTCTCCGTCCGCTACTTATATTGGTGTTTATGATGGTCATGGTGGTCCTGAAGCTTCCCGATTTGTTAATAAACATTTGTTTCATTTCATGCATAGTGAGAATTCTCTCCCTCTCTCCGTTTACCTGTTTAATTTTCTTCTCTCTCTCTCTCTCTCTCTCTCTCTATATATATATATATATATATATATTAGGATGTTCTGTTATGTTGTTTTCTTATTTTAATGATCATGGTGATTCTCTTAAACCCTGAATTTGTTTGTGTTTTTTTGCATTCTTTAACTTTTAGTCTAGTGATTAAGGGCTCAAGGCTGAGGTCCATATTCCATAGAAAAGAAAATAGAGTTTTTATTTAATGAATCATGAATTAGCTTGTTCTTTATTTCGTTCTTTCGCTCCTTGTGTGTGCGAGTTCGGTAAGATGGTCCCCGGGCGTTGCTTGATGGGATAGCGCTTGTGATTTGAACTCAAGTCACGAGTTCGATTTACATGGGGATGAAGTTTCCTCGCATAAAAAAAAGAGTTTGGTACGATGTATTGATGTGTTTTCTATTCAACAGAATGAAATTTGATGTGGGAGGTTTAGGTTTGCTTTTGTGGGATTAACGGTGTTAGAGTTAGGATGATAAGATGTAAAAAACTGGAGTTTAAAACTTGCATCCCACTGAGCATGCTACAAATATCTGGTTTTATTGAATTGGAGCTTCCTTATACTCATTTTCCCCTGATTGAAATTGAAACTAGAGAATATGTGATTAAAATAACAATTTTGACAGCCGAAGGTGTGGACTGAAATGGCCTGTAGACAACAGACTTCTGTCTCTGTATCATTTTCTGTCTAAGATCTGATCTTTGATTGCAGAATTTGCTAAAGAGCATGGGGGATTATCAGCTGATGTCATAAAGAAGGCTTTTAATGCAACTGAAGAGGAATTTTGCCATTTAGTGAAGCGATCATTACCTTTGAAGCCGCAGATTGCTTCAGTTGGGTCATGTTGTTTGGTTGGTGCAATTTCAAATGATGTGTTATATGTTGCAAATCTCGGGGACTCTAGGGCAGTTCTTGGCCGAAGAGTCGATGAGGATAAGAAAAAAACAGTAGTGGCAGAAAGGTTATCGACTGATCACAATGTTGCTGATGAAGAGGTGAGAAAGGAGGTTGAGGCACTTCATCCTGATGATTCACATATTGTAGTCTATACTCGTGGAGTTTGGAGAATTAAGGGCATAATACAGGTACAGTGGCTTCTTGTTGCTAGGCTTATTTTCTTCTCCCTGTTTTTGCTTGTTAGTTATGAGAAATCAACTTATTGAGCGTTGTTTGTGTTGGGGAATAATACATTCATTGATTTAGGGGCGAATATGACTCTTCCTATCATTTCTTTGAATGTCTTGCCAGGTTTGTTTTGAGTTACTCGGAAACCCTTCATCTTAAAAACACCACATGCAGTGTTTGTTTTGTTAAACAATTCAAAATACATAAAGAGAAATGTAAGAAAAGGAAGCTAGGGTTTCATAAAAATAAATAATTTCAGAATACATGCTCATGCTTAACTTAACCTAAATACAAAAGGACTATATATAGGCTAAAGCAAAGAGACTTCTCTACCTTAATGAATAAAGAACCTAACCTATATATTATATATTCTTAACATGTTTGACATAAAGTAATTGGCCTGGGGATGGATCAATTCTAAAGGCATCCAATTTTATGTTTGCTTATCTTATCTTATCATTATCTTTTGCTTTTGCTTTTTTGCTTTATGATAGGCATCTGACTATGGTGGCAACACTATAGTTAAAGTGGTCTGAGGGTTAGGTTCATGCTCTTCCAGGAATCTTATGCTCTGTCTCCTGGTCTTCCATGCATGAGATGGACATGAAACCCCTGAGGGCTTTTAACAAGAATGCTTATGTAATTACAGGGAGTCTTGATCCTCTCTTTTTTGTTTCCTTTTCCTTTTTCTTGTTTGCATTTAACTTATCTAGACACTAGAAACATCATCCTGTGATCTCCTGATTAATGAACGGAAATATTGTCTTCTGTTATTACTTGACTCCCTGAAGTTTTGGACCTGATCACTAACTAAATGCATGTGGTAGATGAGGGTGTAGTAAACCTTTCCTGATTCTTTTTTTCCTTTTCAGGTATCCAGATCCATTGGTGATGTGTATCTGAAGAAACCAGAGTTTAACAGGGACCCAATTTATCAGCAGTTTGGTAATACTATTCCTTTGAAACGGCCAGTCATGACAGCAGAACCTTCCATTGCTCGTAGAAAGTTGAGGTCAGAAGACTTGTTCCTGATATTTGCTTCAGATGGTCTTTGGGAACAATTAACCGACGAAGCAGCTGTAGAGATTGTTTTCAAGAACCCTAGAGCTGTGAGTGCTGTCTTTGACTTGCATGTTTTGCTTACTTTTTGTTGCAACTCTCATTGATAGCTTCAATCTCAGTCCTAATTTATACCTTTAGGTTAGGCAAGTTCAGCTACAATGGGATCATTGGGAATGAAATAAATGAATTCCTTTTTCACACCACAAGCCTGGTTGAGCCCATGAAAATGCGGTAGTTCAGTTAAATCTACCCCTAGCTTCTATACGTTCCATATTTTTGTTGAGCATGGGCATACTTATGGAAATAGGATATTATAGACTTTTGAGATTTTAAGCAAATGCTTTGACAAACAATCTAGATGTCACCAATGTTCAATTGTGTGGAGTTATTTATGCCAGTCCAGATTCTGTTGTTTGCTTGACGATCCTTTGGGCTGTTTGGATACGTGCAGGGGATTGCTAAGAGATTGGTTAGAGCTGCTATTCAGGAGGCTGCAAAGAAAAGAGAAATGAGATATAATGACATTAAGAAAATTGAAAAGGGAATACGAAGGCATTTTCATGATGACATCACTGTGATTGTAATCTATCTTGATCATCAAAAAGGTTCTTCCAATGGTAGATTAAAGAACAGTGCCATTGGCTGCACCAGAGCTCCAGTCGACATTTTTTCCCGCGATGCAGATCAAGCAGAGGTGGACTTCCTTCAATCAATTTCTTGAACAAAGAAAAAGAAAAAGAAGAAACCTTTGAAGGGTCAACGCTGACGTTTTGATTTCTTCTAGGTGTAATGAGATGGGTATAAAATGCATATGGATGATGCACATAAGGAAACTCAAAGTAGAAAATACATTTACGTGGATAAACTTATCAATGGATAGGGGGTTTGGTATATACTTTTGCAAGTGAAGATCTAACTATACTTTCTTTCGTTGTATTACGGATTGGATAATTTCTCGGAGATTGTAGCACCGATTTTGTGCCTCTTTGTTTTCCAAATTTCAGAAATTACAAGTCTTGGTTGATTGATCGATCGTTGTCCCATTACGAAGTCTGTTCGAGGGAATTTAACAGTTTTATGTATGAACTTGCACTGATAAACAGGGCACAAAAGCAATGGAATGCGTGATTAGCAGATTCTTGTTTCCTAGTATCCCTGCATGCTATCTATTTCCTGTCTATTTAGGGTACGGTCGAGGGAGATGCGGTTAGAACTGTGTTCTATTTCAACTATATAAGTGTTTGATTAATCTTGAAACCTCGGTTACAAATAAATCATCATACACACTTGGTTGAAGCTGGCCGCTCCAAACATATACTTGATTTAGTAAACGCTGGCTATGCAAACTGCAAAGCATAGTGAAATCGTGTTTTAAAAGTATTTTTTTTTAAAATAATAATTTATTTTTATTTTAAATTAATTTTTTTATAATGTTTTTTGATTATTTTTATATGTTGATGTCAAAAATAACTTTTTAAAAATAAAATAAAAAAATCATTTTGATGTATTTCTAAATAAAAAATATTTCTAAAATTAATTTCAACTACATTCTCAAATAGTTACTTAACTTAGTAGAAGTTGGCGAGGACCGCAACTAAAAATGCTATGGATGTAAGAAAATTATGTTATATTGTCATATCATTTTGTATGATTTTCATAAAAACAATGTAATTATCATACAGTCTAACATTTTGTTTCAAATCTCGTCAGCATTTGTTTTTGTTTTTATTTTTTGTTTTTATCTTTATTTTTGGCTTTGATTTTTTTTTTATTGATTTGATTTTTCAAAATTCTTCCCTTTTATTTTATTTGATTTAGCTTTTATATCGAATTTTATGTTTATTCTTCTAATTACTATCTTTTATTTAGATTATTTTTTTAATTGACTTTTTTTTTAATTTCATCTATTGTCATTTGGTTTCATTTTTTTTAAATTAGGTCTCGTTTTTTGTTATTTATTTCAACATCTTATTGGTTGAGAATTTAAAACTGTAATTTTTTTCACATTTCTTTCCATGAGATAATCTCAATCTTATGTAGTGTCTCTTTTCTTCATTGTTATTTTAAAATAAAACAATATGTTTTTTTTTTCTATTTTTACTCTTTAAACATTGAGTTGATTTGAGAATTAAGCTTCAATTTTTTATTTAATTTGAGTTTTTATGGAATTATCTTAATCTCATAACTAAGTCAAAGATTTAACAAAATCATTAAGGTGGACTCTAATCGTTTTTTTTACTCTTTTTAATTATTATTTTTAATTTTACCTTTTAACATTTATATCTAGAAAACTAAATTTCAAAATCTTTTTATTTGATTTATATTGGATTATCACGTTATCATTATTTTTTTGTTTTTTTAAAATACACCGGTAGGTATTTGACTTGGTCATGACAAGGCCAGGATTTTTCTTGCTTTTAAAAATGCTTACTATTTGACTTGGTCGTGACATAGCCGAGGATACCAATTAACAAAAACACTAAAATGCATCGTTGTTTTCCTGTTCATTACTATTGCTCCAGACTCATGTGCACTGTGGATGTGCAATTTCGCCCGGTGCTTCGCGGGTGCACCTCTGCCTTTTCTTTTTTTTTTTTCGTTTTTTCTACAGTGTATTGGCGAAAAAAGCCCCCGAAAAAGACAAAAAACGCCGCCGGTTTCAAGGGCTCCGAGGTAATTGGCCATTCCGGTCCGGTCCGGCCGGGCGGTTTTTTTTTTTTTTTAATATTTCTTCAAACAGTGCAGTCATCGTTTTAGCCCTCGAAAACGACAAAATAACGCACAGGGTGGGAGGGGCGAAACGGTAATTAGCCAATTTTTTATTCTTTTTCGCGCCGGATTACTGTTGGCGCGTCCCATCACGCGCCGTCCATTTCCGCGCGCGCGCGTGCTTCGGGCGGTGCGTGTTACGTAATACGGCGTCCAAAAATGATCAACCGGCGTCTAGAACGATTTTTCGTCATTCGCTCTTCCACATGGGGCGGGGCGTGTATACATGTGGTTCCCAGGTACGTGTCAATGGGCGTTTGAATTTCCTCCCTCATTTCTCTCTCCTCCTGCGCAAGCTGACGTCAGCGAATCTGTGTTTTTGGCAAAGTTCATTTCAGTCCCTGCACGCCCGAATTTGTTGTTCTGGCCCTTATTGCAATTATAGAAATTTTGATTTGTTTCAATTGCGTCCTTCAATTTAAAATCATTAAAATATATAGTTTTAGTTCGGTCCTCCTACTTTTAATTTCCGGATTGGCTGTAAATAGCTCAATAAATTCGGTACACAAGTTTCGATTTTTTCAAATTTGTCCTTTGATTTAAATTGATAATAAATGTGGTTTCCATTTCAGCCCTTGGACTTTTAATTTTTCAATTTAATCCCTTTATATTTGATTTTCATTTCAGCCCTTATACTTTTATTTTTTTATGTTTCAAGAATAATCCCTACTTTTGTCCATGTATATATAAGTGTACTTAGCACAATAATAATAATAATAATAATAATAATAATAATAATAATAATAATAATAATAATAATAATAATAATAATGATAATGATAATGATAATGATAATAATAATAATTTAATTATTTTTCTTGCATACTCTTTTGTTAATGTTTTGTTTTTTTCTCAGTATAATTTAATAATTTTTATTGTTTTGACAGTGATGGCAATGATAATTTTTTTTTTCTTTTGTTAAAGTTTGTAGGATATTTTTAGTCTTTCATTAATTATATGTTCTAATATTTATTGAATATTATCTCATAGGAATATATATAGGGAGAAAAAAACATGACCTAAGATTTTTTGAATAAAAAAAATTAATATCAGTATTCTTAAATACATTTAATATAATCATATAATGAATAAATCGAATAACATAAAAAAAATTTGTCTTCGAATTTTAATTTTATACTTAACACAATAATAATAATAATAATAATAATAGTAATAATAATAATAATAATAATAATAATAATAATAATAATATTAATAATAATAATAATTTAATTGTTTTTCTTGCTTACTCTTTTGTTAATGTTTTTTTTTCTCCGTATAATTTAATAATTTTTATTGTTTTGACAGAAATGGCAATGATATTTATTTTTTTTCCTTTTGTTAAAGTTTGTAGGATATTTTTAGTCTTTCATTAATTATATGTTCTAATATTTATTGAATATTATTTCATAGGAATATATATAGGGAGAAGAGAACATGACCTAGGATTTTTTGAATAAAAAATATTACTATCAGTATTCTTAAATACATTTAATATAATCATATAATGAATAAATCGAATAACATAAAAAAAATTTGTCTTCGAATTTTAATTTTGTACTTAACACAATAATAATAATAATAAAAATAATAATAATAATAATAATAATAATAATAATAATAATAATAATAATTTAATTATTTTTTTTGCTTACTCTTTTGTTAATGTTTTTTTTTCTCCAGATAATTTAATAATTTTTATTGTTTTGACAGTAATGGCAATGATTTTTTTTTTGTTCAAGTTTGTAGGATATTTTTAGTCTTTCATTAATTATATATTCTGATATTTATTGGATATTATCTCATAGGAATATATATAGGGAGAAGAAAACATGACCTAGGATTTTTTGAATAAAAAAAATTAATATCAGTATTCTTAAATACATTTAATATAATCATATAATGAATAAATCGGATAACGTAAAAAAAATACAAATTTACTTAGGTTATCTACAATTAAAAAATTTACGGGTCACTTTCCATTTTGATTACATAGATTTTATCAATTATAATTATACTAACTAAATATTAAAATAATAAAATATAATACATATAAAAACAATCAATTTTCTACATAGATAAAAAAAAAAAAGCCGCCGCATCACGCGGGTATACCGCTCGTCCCTTACTAAATCACCGAGCGTGTGACTGAGAATTTAGAGAGAGAGAGAGAGAGAGAGAGAGGGAGGAGATGTAAATTTACTAAAACCAGAGAGAAAAGAGAGTGGCAATAGGGGGCGATTTCAATATTGGTTTCCCATTCTTCATCATGTGGCTGTGAAATTTGGAAATGGATGTCGAGGGCATTTCAAGGGTAAGTAACACCTGAAAGTAATTAATTTATTACCATTAATAATAATAATAATAGTAATAGTAATAATATAAATTACCATTAATAATAATAATAATAATAATAATAATAATAATAATAATAATAATAATGGAGGTTGGTAAAGAAGCACACAGAATATCATTATGGCCTTGTGGAATGGTCACCTGAGTCACGTGAGTGGCAGAGGAGCGCAGAGAAGAAGAGACAGTTACTCTAGTGCCTTGTTTGTTTCAAGTAAATTGGTTCTCGGGAAACCACTTTCCAGTCAAAGAAAAATTTGGCTTGGTTTTCAGGAAAGTGTTTTCTGGAAAATTTGGGCGGAAAACACTTTCCGGAAATTGTAAAAAATTTAGAAATGTCATTATTTGCTGATTATATCAAATTTGATCCTCAAACTTTTGATTGCTATATATAATTTGTTTTGAATATTTATTTTTCAATTTCATCTCTTAAAATATAATTTTTATATTAATTTTGGTCCTTATTTTTATAATTGATAATTGCTTTTTTCTTATCATTTTTTTATTGAAATTTTTTATCTATCAAATTTGGTCCTCATTTTTTTTATTGTTACTTATTTTATTTGAAATAATTTATGAAATGTTAATTATTATTATTTTAATTTATTCACCTTTCATTTTTTTTAATTTTTTAGATTTGATCTCTATTATTTTGATTATTATTTATTTTATTTGAGATAATTTATGAAATCATATTTTTTTCAATTTCATTCTCATTCAACTTTTTAATTTGTAAGATTTGTTCCTCGTTATTTTAATAAACTTGAAAAAAAAATTAATTTATTAATAAATTATTTTCCAGTTCATTTTTCATAACACAAACAAACACTGGAAAGTGTTTTCCAGTCCATTTTCCATAACATTGCCAAACATCGGAATTCAATTTCCAGGAATTCACTTTTCAGAAATTCACTTCTCCGGAATTCACTTTCCAAAAAAAACCAATTTCCAGCAAACAAACGGGGCTAGGTGAAATCTTTGAATCAGTGACTGACAGGACCTAGCAGCCACAAAGGTAAGAGGAGGAAAACGACACCGTCTTCGATGGAATAGATTTGGGTAGACTAGAGACTAAATTATTGCCTCTGTTTTTGTGTCAATTACTCTTCTGGGCAGCATCGTGGCGACATGCTTGGAAAAATTTACAAACCAAACCATATTATAGTAATGATAGATTAATGCAAGGTGGTCTACAAAACGAGAAGACAACGCTAAACATCGATACATGCGTGTTTCCGTTACATTTTCAAGATTTAATAGATAAGATGTTGGAATAGAAGTTTGATATTTCATGATCTCGGTTTTGAATTATTTAATTACGATGATCATTAGATATTTATATAATAATTAATTTTAAAATTTGTAAAATTAATTAAAATATATGCAAACTTTACTTAACACTCGTCTACTCTATTGCTTATCCATGTCACCAAGCAAGTCAAGGTCTCTCTCTATGGGCTGGTTACTTTTATATGGTGTTATGGAAAATTATACTATATATTAAAAAGAAATCATGGTTCAGTTACTGTAACTTGTGAGATAAATCATTATAGATTATAATAGTATTGTTCTGTTTTCGGGTCGGTTCGTTCAATTCGCCAATTTATTGATTTTTTTATATTTTTGCACAGTAAAATAATCATTATGACTCTTGAAAAAGACAAAAACATAGGCCCTGCTAGAAGGGATGCCACAGTAATTGCACATTTTCAATTTGATTCAGGTCACAGGTTTATTAATTTTTTTTATATTTTTTGCACAATAAAATAATCATTTTATCCCTTGAAAAAGACAAAAATCAGCTCTGACCGGGAGAGGTGCCACAGAAATTTCACATTTTTTTAAAAATGACTAAATACGGATATGCCCCCTTATAAGATAAAACTGAAGAGTTGGTTGTAGATGTGTTACGGTAATTGATCATATTTTCATTATTACTTCTCTCCGATTACTATGGGCGCGTGTGACACACGCAGCCGACAGTATTCTGCCTCACGCTCTCTTCAGGTGATGCAAGCGGCATTGTACAGTAAAGGAAAATGTCCATACAGCATCTCAGTGGATGCGACGTCGTGTCATCTTCCTCATGGTGTGGTGCGTGCAATCAAAAGATGGTCGGAGACGAAACAATGGACGGTTGAACTTTTTCTCTCTCTTTTCTCTCTCCTTCACCGTAAACTACACAGCAGCCCCCCGATTTTATGGTTTTTTCATTGCAGTCCCTGCTCTTTTAATTGTGTTGTGTGGTCCTTATTTCTGTTATGTAAGTTTTGATTTGTTTCAATTAAATTGTTATATATTACATTTTCATTTAAGTCCTTATTATTTTAATTTTCGGATTGTTTTTAAATCCCTTAATATTTTTGTTATAGGAGATTTGATTTTTCAATTCTGTCCTTTGATTGAAATTGATAATATATTTGGTTTTCATTTCGGCCCTTATAATTTTAATTTTTAATTTTATTTATATTTCTTAAATAGTCCATATTTTTATTCATGTTTATATATATATATATATATACTCGTAATTTTTGTTTTTACTTTTTATTATTTCCTCTTTTGTTGAGATAATAGTTTTTTCAAAAAATTTGTTATTAAATTTTAGTTTGTGTTTATGATCATTTGAAAATTGATTTTTTTTCCTTTGCTCTTTCTTTTGGGTTTTTTTATTAGTTTTTTATTTTTATTTTCATGTCGAATGATTTTTTTAGCTAATATTTTTTTATGATTTTTTTATATTTATTTACTCTTGTTAAAAAAATTGGGCTTTTTTATATTCTATTATTGAATTTATTTTCTCATTAATCATGAAATAATAATAATAATACTTTTAGTTTTTTTTTTGTTCCTCTTTTATTAATATTTTTCTCAAGGTTATTTAATAATTTTTATTATTTTAGCAATAATAGTAATAATATTTTTAGATGTTAAACCTTGGATGTTAATGTTCTTATAATAGAATGTGTTAATATATTTTATTATATAAAACATTGCATATATAAATAATATATTTTATTTTCAAACTAGTAAAATCTATTAATTATTTTAATCTCACCAGTTAAATTTTTTTTTTACTTGGCCAGCAACGTTGCGGGCAATTTAACTAGTACAATATCTATAGATTAAAAAAACCCGGCCCAGTTGAAATCCTAATATTTTATTGCTTTATGCAGAGAAATACACAGTACGATAGGAAATATGGTTTTGGCAACCACTCTGTTTTTGGCACTGGCAATTGTTTATGCCAGTCTTTAAGCAAGTTGTTTGAGTGGAAATGGATCCTACAAGATTTTGCTCCCGTAAGGATTACAGTGAGCACTTCTCATTGATAAGACGTCACATAATTTCCAAGATGGTCACAGTTGCACGAGTTCCACTGGGAGTTTGAGGTTGGTGAACAAGTTTTTCGTCGTTAACAAGGTTTCCATGATCATTCTTGAGGATCGAACAGCACAAACTACGGAGGGACACTGAAACACACCTGTTGGCATTCATGTTTCTGAATTAGGTTAGAACTGTGCTTCACAAAACTAACAAAATGGAATTTAAACGCCATATCATCGAGAGTTGTAGGCATAGCTTTTCATTAATTCAGCATTTATATATAGCTATACTTTTTGTTACACCTACTAAATACACACTGTACACACATCTAGCTACTTTCAGTATATATCCCAGAAGCCAGAACTTTCCGAAATCACGTATCATCAGCTAACAAATGGGCAATTAGCAACTCTCCTGCCCGAACTGTTCACTCTTCGTTCTTTACCACATAGTTCGATGCTCAAGAACCTAACAACATTACATGCAAAATCACATCTTATCAACGAAAATTAAAGACCATCTTTCATATGACAAAAATTTTGTCAAATAAATAACACACTCCAACTCAGGGAGTGGGTAAGGAGGTTTAGGCCAAAAAATGCTTTGACAAGGAGATTCAGAACTAAGTTCAACTAGCAAAACAATACATATAGTATACTGTGGCCCATAAGAACAAAACAAAGGCAGACATCCCAATTTCATATTTTCAGAGAAACTATTTTCTTGTTTGAGTAAATATAATAAAAATGCCATCTTGTATATTAAGAGCATCAAATTACTAAACAATGACGAGAAGTTGCAGAGAAAATTTTAATTTTCATAACCACCAAATGTTAATGACACAATGTTTCATATTTGATAGAGGTATACATACCTTGAAGTCAGTAACTACACCTTCCCCTTCTTTTCATGTCTTTTCCAGATCCATGCTCAGGCCTCCAAATGGATGTGTTCATGAGCACTTGCATATCTTCAACCTCCAAGAGACATTGGGATGCTTTTACAAGATCATCCATATCAACCATATCTCCATGACTAATCAAAACATGAGACAGAATAAGAGGATTGCCTATGACCACTTGGTTAATCGTTCTGATAACCTGCCCTTTTCCTCCCGAGAAATATGTGGATCGAGCTCGTGAAGACTGCTTATGAACATGATTGCATCATCCCGATGATTATGTTTACAGTATCCATCGACAACTGAGTTATATGTATTTTGGTTTGGTTTACAGCCATGCTTGATCATGTATCGCACAACATCAATAGCATCCTCAAACATTGAATCAGCTGCATAACTGGCAACAAAAGTATTATAAGTGATTACATCTGGAACAAGCCCAGATTCCCTCATTTCTGAGAATATCCGTGAAGCCTCTTTCATCCGCCCATTTCGACAATATGCAAAAATTACAGTGTTGTAAGAAATTATATCTGGTTTTATTCCCTTTGCTAGAATTTCTTTCAAAACTTCTTCTGATCTCTCAAAATTCTCTGATCGGCTGTGCATATACATCAAACTATTGTAAGTTGCCAAGCTAGGAGTGAATCCACTCTCATTCATGAAGTTCAAGATCTCATTTGTTTTGGTAAACATCTGCCTCCTGCCATATATAGAAAGCATGGCATTCAGAGTACTCAAGTCAGGTGAAAAACCTTTTCTCTTCAACTCCAGGAATGCAACCTCAGCTTCTATCAGTAGGTCACATTTACTATTAACTAAAACAAGGGTCTTCAAGAGTACGGCATGGGGTTCAATTACACCAGAGCATATCTCCTCCGCAAGAGCAAGCATCCGCCCAATCTCCTTGCCATTGGCATAAGCATGAAGCAAAGAACAGTATGTCAGTTCATTAGGCTTGCACCGACCATCTTTCATTTCAGCGAGTATTTTCTCTGACTGTTCCCAGAGCCCTCCTCGAGCTAATGCTGCCAAAACAGCATTATACGTGGAAAGATCAGGTGTAATCCCAGCTTCCAGCATTCTCTTGTATATAGCCATGGCTTGGTCAAATGATCCACACCGGCTGTACGCACTGATTAGGGTGTTGTAAGTGTCCCTCTCAGGTACAAAGCCAGCTCTTTTCATCTCCTTGAAAACTCCAGACACTTCCGAGTCCATCGCATTCTGCCCAAACACTGCTAGAAGGGTATTCCAAGTAACAATATCTGGTACGCAGCAGGAATTTTTTATGTCCTCGAAAACCTTCATCATTTCTCCAAACTTTCCCCTGTAACCATGCATCTTAATCAAGGCATTGAAAGTACAAATATTAGGTTTGCAACCTGCTACTCTCATTTCAGCAAAAACCCTCATTGCAGACTCATCCTTACCAGCTCTGACAAATCCTGACAAAAGCGTAGTGTAAGTAAAAACATCCAGCTTAATCCCACCTTCAACCATCTGGTTTTTAAGCTCCATTGCTTCTTTCAACAGACCATCTCTTGCATGGGCAGATATCAAGGAATTATAAGTCACAATGCTTGGTGAACATCCATTAACCTCCATTTCTCTTAATACCTCGATCGCCTCCTTAGTCCGCCTTGACTTCCCATAAACATCCAATAACGCATTGTAAGTGACCTTGTCAGGCACAAACCCCATCAATTTCATATCCTTGAAAACCGCAGCAGCTTCTTCATGCAAAGATCCTCGTCTGCAACAAGTTATTAGCGTATTATATGTATACTCATCTGGCAAAACTCCAGCATTCTTCATTCCCTCAAACAGGCCTTTAATTTTATTCCAAGGCATGCCCATTTTCCCATACACATTCAATATCACATTATAAGTAATCAAAGTTGGTTTGCACCCTTCTTCCTCCATCTTCTTAAACACCGTCACAGCTTCTCTATACCTTCCATTGCTAACACAAGCAGTGATTAAAGATGTATAGGCATAAACATCAAGTTCAAACCCATTTTTATGCAAATCATTCAACAAAGCCGCTGCCACTGAAACTTTCCCTTCTTTACCAAGCATACTAATAATCACAGCCACAGCTGAATTACTCAAAACAGATCCACAATCATTCCTATTCTTAAACCACTCAAACACACTCATAGCCAGGTCACGTTTTTTATAAAACCCTAAACCCTTAATAACACCCAAAACATCATTACTTAACCCCTCCTTGCCACCGCTACTTAAACTCAACTCTTCTTTATGATAATCAAGTAAAAGACTCAAGATTTTATCTAATTCACTGCTTTCAAAAGATGGGTCATTTAAGGAATCAAGAACTCGCTGACCTTGAAGGGAGAGACGATGGTGGGTCCAGGGTTTTCCACGGTTTCTGTCACGGGCCTTGCCAATTCGGGTTCGGGCTCTTGGGATGGGAAATGGGTCAGGTTGGGTTTGTGAGGTAAAGGGTTTGGAATGATTGGAGCTTTGCTTAAAAAGGAAGTCCTGCATAAGTGGTGTGCCATGCTGAGGTTGTGGTGAGGCGGGCGTTGTCGGTTTTAGCTGTTGGTGGTGGAGGTGAGTTTGGATAGGGAGTGAGGGTTTTGTTGGAGGCGGGTTTGAGAGGAGAAGAGGCAGAGCTAGTTTCTCTGTCATTTTTAGAGTGAGAGGGGTTCGGGTGAGTTTTAATGATTATAAAATGGTTTTTTTCGTTGAGTTTGTGTGGTGTTTCTACTTGATGACAAGATTTTTTTCGGGCGATCTTTTGAATGGAGCATGTTGAGATACTCAAGGGGGGATATCTGAGAGAGGAGGAGGGGATTCAATCCTATGTGGCGATTACTACTCTCAATGTAGTGGAGGTTTGCTAGGTAGAAGACAATAATATCTGCCGAACAGCAAGCTTGCCATGTCAGCAAACGTTTACTGTCTGCAGGTGACTGTGTGGTAAAAAAATATATTATTTTGATATATTTATAAATAAAACACAAACCCTTGTCATAATCTTAAGAATTTGAAGTTTAATAAAGAATTTTTCAATCTACATCTCAATCTCAACACGGGTACTCATGTTCTGTTTCTCAGAATTTTCAATCTAAAACCTAAGGGATTTTTGGGACTCGAGTTCAGAGGAAAGCATTCACACATGGACCGAGAAACAGAAGTTTCAGTTCAAGTCTCTTCCCCGTTTGTTTGCTGGAAAATGGTTTCTTTTTAAAAAGTGAATTCCTGAAAAGTGAATTCCGATGTTTGGCAGTGTTATGAAAAATAAACTGGAAAACACTTTACAATGTTTGTTTGTGTTATGGAAAATGAACTGGAAAATAATTTATTAATAAATTAATTTTTTTTTCAAGTTTATTAAAATAATAAGGAACAAATCTTACAAATTAAAAAGTTGAATGAGAATGAAATTGAAAAAAAATATAATTTCATAAATTATCTCAAATAAAATAAATAACAATCAAAATAATAGGGATCAAATCTAAAATTTTTAAAAAAAATGAAAGGTGAATAAATTAAAATAATAATAATTAACATTTCATAAATTATTTCAAATAAAATAAGTAACAATAAAAAAAATAAGGACCAAATTTGATAGATAAAAAATTTCAATAAAAAAATGATAAGAAAAAAACAAATAGCAATTATAAAAATAAGGACCAAAATTAATATAAAAATTAAATTTTAAGAGATGAAATTGAAAAATAAATATTCAAAACAAATTATATATAGCAATCAAAAGTTTGAGGATCAAATTTGATATAATCAGCAAATAATGACATTTCTAAATTTTTCACAACTTCCGGAAAGTGTTTTCCGCCCAAATTTTCCCGAAAACACTTTCCTGAAAACCAAGCCAAATTTTTCTTTGACTGGAAAGTGTTTTCCATTGACCAACTTTCCAGAAGGCAAACAAACACAGGAAAGTTTGGAAAGTGATTTCCCAGAAAGTGAATTCCGGGAAACAAACACAGCCCTAATCTTGTGTGTGTGTGTGTGTGTGTGTAATGTTATGTAATTCATTGATCTAATAATGCGTGTTTCCATTTGCAGGAATGACTTTAAAAATGATTCCGTAGAAAATACTGAGATCCAGAAGTCAGGTTCAGGGCTCTTTCCTTTTCTTTCTTGTCACAGCATCCAACTACCCTCCAACATCTATAGTTCTCTTTCCTGCTCATACTAGTTTTTGCACGCAGACACCAATTTCTGGCGAGTTCTGCGCTAGAACATTTATGAGGAACTCCCGGGTCCAGGGGACTTGCAAGAGACGCTTGATCATTTAAGGGAAGTTCTTCGGCTTATACATAAAAACTACCTAAATGAATAACAAGAGACAGTTTTATGATGCAAAATATATATATATTTAGGGGATCCATAAGCAAAATCCTTAACAAAGCTAGTTCTGTAAGCAGGTACTAACTAGAACTAAAAACAGAAATTGCCGACAGCAGCAGGCATGATTTTGGCTATAATCATCAACAAAAAAGATAGCCCCGCCACAGGAAGGAGAGATGATACACGAAGACTGGAGTTCATCGCCTTGAACTTCATTTGAGGAAGTGAGGACTAATCAACCCGGCAATCTCAAGAAATCCAACCTGGTCTCTACCAGGAAATATCCTCTTCAACTTCTCATCGCAAATTATGTTCTTCTTGTTACTGGGGTCCTAAAAACGTTGCAACAAGTCCAGTCAGCTCCAAATTTATGATGTAGTCATATATGCATGAATTATGGATGTTCTATGCAATGGCTGGGAAACAACTAGAAGAAGAAACATCAGATTCATGCAAATACAGAAATGATACTGCATCTTTCATGAATTCAAACTGCCTGGCATTTTCACTTGGTAAAATCTAGTGGCTTCTAATTTAGCCACATACATAACATGCTGCGTTTGTCGAATAAAAAGAGTACTACATACCACATTCACTTATTACAGACTTGAAATTATTCAGAGTCATTTCTCAAACTTGATGCTATCTACAAAATCATGTCTCAAGCCAAATTCTTGCGATAAAATCTATCACTAACATGAGAGATGCCCTGTCCATACATCATTATATTCAACAATAATCATCAGGCCATGCAAGTAACTCAACTCAACATGCGATTAAAACCTCACTAAGATAAATACTCGACTCGAGATATACAGCAGATAAGCCTAGTCAGCATTGAAAGAGATTTCAACAAGTAGATCCAAAAATACATGACATTGAAGAGCAACAAAAACACTCAAGCAATCACGCTATGTCCCCATCCTTTTTCAAACCAAGACACCCTATAAAAAATATAAAGGCCAATCTAAACATTCAAATTATCCGAGTCTACTCAGATATAGCATGCTCCACTAAAACATCATGGATCCTAAAAATCATAGATGAGGCATAAAAGATAGCAAACAAACAATACCCAAAAGCCCACAATAATCCAGCAGCCAAACAGGCAAATAACATTATCCAAACCCACAACAGAAACAAAGCACGAAATATTTTAGATCTGAAACACGGTAACCGCATAACCCACACTTCGTTCATAGCAACCCATCTCATTACCGCAATATATTCAGCCTAAACAGGGGGGGGGGGGGATACTAAAAACCATTCATTTTAAGTTAACCGAACTGGAACATTCCCCTGACAACGCCACAACCTTATCCACAAACATGATACATCTCCTGCTAATTTATTAAATAATCAACAATAAAAAAAACATGAACAAAAATACCAACATTTTACTGTCTCAAAACAACCTTATCCAAACATTTAACTAAAAATTAAGCACGAAAATCAACAAGAACCCAAAATTTTAAATAAAAAATGCCGAGTTTTAATCAAAATATACCTGAAGATTGCTCTCCTTTATATGGGCCCAGATAAGCTTGAGAACCTGGGTGCGAGAGACCTCAGGAGCACCAACAAAGTCTGCCATTTCAGGTGAGACTCGCCTCGGCTTCATTAAGCCGCTGGGAGCGCGATGTTACACGCCGAGAGAGAAGGCGCCGCAAGAGAAGGAAGGATGTCTGAAAGTAATTTAGGGTTTATTTGTTTTTATAGTGGGGGGCAGAAATTAATTATTATTTACTTTAGGGGTCGGGATGCATTTCAGTTTAGTATAGGGACTGTTATTTAAATTATGTATTTCAGTTTATTGTAATGGGGGGTTATCTGATGTGGGGAGTTAATTAAGTAGTGGGTAGTTATTTAACTTGTAATTCCAGCCTATTTAGGCTCAGCATTTCCAATTAATAGTTAACAAGTAAATTCCCGAAAATTGAATATTAATTCAAGTGGAGGCCCTGGCTCCTTCAATTGCCAGAACACAAATATACAAAAAATTCTACTAAAATTATCCAGCAGCTAACAAGTGGTATCAGAGCCATCGTTCCTGCGACATGGCTGAGGGCACCAGAATTTCGCAACTCTCTGATTCAGTTCACCATTTGCAAGAAGTAACAACCAAGTTGACAGAGGAGCAGTCCAGACATGGACTACTTATGGAAGGAATCCTGCAGCAATTAAACAACTTAGCATCCAGCTATGAAGGTCTAGCCCAAATCACAGCAAAACTCAATTCAGGAGAAGGGACATCAACCAATACAAGGGGAAACACTAACCCTTTGTGTGAAGTTAATGGAGGCATTCAAGCAAGATCACTTCGATTAGATTTTCCCCGATTCGATGGCGGAGATCCTAGTGAATGGATTTTGAAGGCGCAGCAATTCTTTTCTTATTTTGGGACACCAGAAAATCAGAAGATGGAATTGGCTTCTTTCCACATGGAGGGAAAGGCCTTGACATGGTACTATTGGTTGAAGGATTCTAGCCCTGTGGCTAACTGGGAAGAATTCTTGGAGATGCTTCGTATCAGATTTGGTCCAACAGCATTTGAGGATCCAGTGGGGGCTTTTACCAAACTGAAACAAACAGGAAGTGTGGAAGAATATCAGTCAACTTTTGAGATTCTATCCAACAAAGTACATGGGGTAAGTGAAGATTTCCGTATAAGTACCTTTTTGAGTGGTTTGAAGGATGAATTGAAGATTATTGTCACTATGTTCAAGCCAACAACCTTAGCTGCTGCCTTCGGACTAGCTCGCCTGCAAGAAGAAGAAGTCAACAGAAAATATAATCCCTACAAAACCAGTTCAACACCTAACCAATCCTACACAACCAACCTGAGAATCCAACCCAAACCATACAACATAAACCCCATGACCAAATTTCCAGCAACAAACACAACCCTCAGATTACCAGCACCTCAACATGCAAGAAACAACTCACCTTTTCCAAAAAGAAACCCATATCCCATCAAAAGAATCAGTCCTAATCAGATGCAAGAAAGGCGAGAGAAAGGTTTATGCTACTTTTGTGATGAAAGGTACCAGCCAGGCCATAAATGCAACAAACCAAGACTGTATCTATTAGAAGGGATGGATTTTGAAGAAGAAGAAGAATGGGCAGAAGAGAGTTTCAGCCCAGAATCAACTGGAGACATACCTGGTGATATACAAGCTGAATTACTGGGCATATCTCTGCATGCCATTGCTGGTGCACCATCTCCAAAGACCATGAGGATAGTGGGGAGAATTGGAAAATGTCCAGTCCTTGTCCTCATTGACACTGGAAGTACTCACAGCTTCATCGACATCAAGGTAGCTAAAAAGGAGAAATTGACAGTGGAGAGTAGCAGAATGTCAGTACAAGTAGCTAATGGGGAGACACTGCCATGTTTGGGTCATTGCAAGGCTGTAAAATTGACACTACAGGCTTGTAACATTACAGCTAAACTATTTTTACTCACTTTAGGGGGCTGTGATGTGGTATTGGGAGTAGATTGGCTAAGAAGTTTGGGAACCATTCAATGGAATTTCATTGAATTATTCATGAAATTTACTATGAATGGGCAGGAGCTTACCTTGCAAGGGCTGAAGAAACCAGAACGGAGGATAGTGGAGGAGCAGAATCTCAACAAAACCACTTTGGCCGAAGGGAAGGGCATTTGGTTGCAGCTGATGGAAAATACTACCAAGTCAGTCACAATAGCACCAGAAATGCAGCTTATTCTAGATAAATTTTCAGAAGTTTTTAATGAGCCAAAGGGGTTACCTCCTAGAAGAAGCCATGACCACCAAATTCAGCTTCATGCAGCAGCCAAACCCACCAGCAGCAGGCCATACAGATACCCATATTACCAAAAAGAAGAAATTGAGAAGTTAGTGAAGGAAATGTTGCAGAATGGAATCATACAAAATAGCCAAAGTCCATACTCATCACCTGTTTTGCTGGTGAGGAAGGCCGATGGCAGCTGGAGGATGTGCATTGATTATAGAGCACTCAACAAGGATACTGTCAAAGCTAAGTTTCCTATCCCTAATATAACTGAACTCTTGGATGAAATACATGGTGCAGAACATTTTTCTAAGCTTGATTTAAGGTCAGGCTACCATCAAATTAGAATGAAGCCTGAAGATATACCAAAAACTGCTTTTTGTACTCATGAAGGGCAATATGAATTCCTAGTGATGCCTTTTGGGCTCACTAATGCCCCAGCCACCTTTCAAGGGCTGATGAATGAAGTTTTTAGGCCATATTTAAGGAAATTTGTTTTAGTTTTCTTTGATGATATTTTGGTGTATAGCAAAACTATGGAGGAGCATGGTAAACATCTAGGGGCTGTCCTAGAGGTTTTAACTCAAAACCAGTTGTATGCTAAACTCTCCAAGTGTGTCTTTGGGAGTAAAGAAGTGGAGTACCTAGGGCACATCATTTCAGGAGAAGGAGTCAAAGCAGACCCAACAAAAATAGCAGCAATGATGAACTGGCCTGAACCTAAAAATCTGAAATCCTTAAGAGGATTTTTGGGTTTAACAGGTTATTACCGTAGGTTTGTCAAAGGGTATGGCAGCATTGCAGCACCCCTCACTGCTCTACTCAAGAAGAATGCATTTCAGTGGAATGAAGAGGCTGACAAGGCTTTCATTGCCCTAAAGGCAGCCATGGTGACACCTCCAGTACTTGCTACACCAGACTTTTCAAAAGTCTTTGTGGTGGAATGTGATGCTTCGAAGTATGGCTTAGGGGCTGTTCTAATGCAAGAAGGAAGGCCCATTGCTTATCTAAGTCAAGCCTTAAAGGGGAAGAACCTACTGCTGTCTACTTATGAAAAGGAGTTCTTGGCACTTGTATTGGCTATACAAAAATGGAGACACTACTTGCTGGGACATCAATTTGTGGTCAGAACTGACCAACAAGCATTGAAGCACCTTTTGGAGCAAAAGGTGGGAACCCCATTCCAGCAAAGGTGGATAACCAAGTTATTGGGGTTTGACTTGAGTGTGGAGTACAGGAGCGGCAAAGAAAACAAGGCAGCAGATGCCTTGTCTCGGATGCCAGGACAGGAAGAAAATGCAGCCTCAAATCTAGAGACTTTTCAAGGGGAAGCACAAGCCATAAGCTTGGTAAAAGTTCAATGGTGGGACACACTCTCTCAAAACTACAGCCAAGACTCTAAGTTGAAAGAGTTGATTGGTAAATACAACTCTGGACAACTAGATACACTGAAGTACCAATTCAAAGGGGGGTTTTTGTTCTACAAAGGAAGAGTTCATCTAGGGACTATGAAGGAGCAACAGGAGCTAATCATGCAGTATTTCCACAGCAGCCCTACAGGAGGGCACACTGGTTCACAGAAAACATATTCACGCATTAAAAAAGAGTTCTTTTGGCATGGCATGAAGAAGGACATTCAACGCATTATTAAAGAGTGTGAAGTGTGCCAGAGAAACAAGACAGATAATTTAAAGCCTGCTGGGCTTTTGCAGCCATTACAACTACCAAGTCAAGTATGGGTGGATATTAGCATGGACTTTATTGAAGGTTTGCCTATGTCTAAGGGATATAATGTCATTCTAGTGGTGGTGGATCGATTCAGCAAGTACTGCCATTTTTTACCCTTGGTTCATCCTTACACAGCAGCCACAGTAGCCAAAGTTTTCATGGATAATGTATTTAAACTACATGGGATGCCACACAGCATAGTCAGTGATCGTGATGCAGTATTTACAAGCAGGTTTTGGCAGGAATTATTTATACTTAGTGGAACTAAACTACTGATGAGTTCAGCCTATCACCCTCAAACTGACGGACAGACTGAAATTATGAACAAATGGCTTGAAGGTTACCTCAGGTGCTTCACCAGCGATCGACCCAAAGATTGGGCCAATTGGCTGGCCATGGCCGAGTGGGCATACAACTCTTCAGAGCATGCTTCGACTGGATACACCCCCTTTGAGCTTGTCTACGGACGACCACCTCCGCAGCTTCTTCCTTATGAAGCCGAGACCACTGCTGTGCAAGCAGTTGATGACGAGCTAAGGAACAGGGAGCATGTGCTTGCCCTAGCTCAAGAAAACCTGCGAGAAGCACAAATCAGAATGAAGAACTACGCAGATAAAAAGAGAATTGAAAGAGAATTCGAAGTTGGGGACTGGGTGTATTTAAGGCTGAGACCTTACCGGCAAGTGACAGTCGCGGTGAGGAAGAACTTGAAGCTAGCACCACGGTATTTCGGACCCTTCAAGGTGATTCAGAGGATCGGTACTGTGGCCTACAAACTCGAGCTACCCGAAGGATCAAAAATCTACCCAGTGTTCCATGTGTCCTGCCTCAAGAAGAAAGTGGGAGATCGGGTTAACCCAAACCCTAAGCTACCAAGGATGATGAACGACGGGACACTATCACCCGAACCAGAAGAGATTCTAGAACGAAGACTTAAGAAAAAAGGAAATAGAGCAGGGGTTGACTTACTGGTGAAATGGAAGGGAACCGAAGTGGAAGACGCCACGTGGATCGACGCCGATGAGCTTCGCCGGCTTCACCCTGAACTCGCGGACGAGTTCGTCTGAAGGGAGAGGCTTTGTTACACGCCGAGAGAGAAGGCGCCGCAAGAGAAGGAAGGATGTCTGAAAGTAATTTAGGGTTTATTTGTTTTTATAGTGGGGGGCAGAAATTAATTATTATTTACTTTAGGGGTCGGGATGCATTTCAGTTTAGTATAGGGACTGTTATTTAAATTATGTATTTCAGTTTATTGTAATGGGGGGTTATCTGATGTGGGGAGTTAATTAAGTAGTGGGTAGTTATTTAACTTGTAATTCCAGCCTATTTAGGCTCAGCATTTCCAATTAATAGTTAACAAGTAAATTCCCGAAAATTGAATATTAATTCAAGTGGAGGCCCTGGCTCCTTCAATTGCCAGAACACAAATATACAAAAAATTCTACTAAAATTATCCAGCAGCTAACACGCGATTTCCAGTCGACGCCGTAGCGCAGGTAACAAGAGTACGCCCCATGCGCAGGTTAACAGGACGCGCAGCCAGAAGCCTGAGAGAAGGAGAGAGTGTATGAAATGGAGGCTTGAGAAGCGGCACCGTTTCGGTGGATAGGAAAGGAGAGCAAGTCCTTAAAGAAATTTCCATTTGAAAAATTAAAAAATAAAAATGGAGATGCTTAGGTTTCTGAGAGAGAAGAGGGTTTTGAGTTATCTTGATTTATTTTTTTTCCTTGTTCTTTTTCTTCTACTTTTGGTGTTTTGATAAGAGCGATGGCTTTGTGAGTGAGATCCCGCCTTTCATCCTGATGTACACTATTCTCTAACTTTTTAAGGATTTAGGAAAATGACTTACATATCCTCTATCAGGCAGATACTGTAGGAAGGATCGTGTGATTTTTGTTGGGTCAAACGTGTCCAAGCGTGATGATATGACAGTCATCTCGAGACGTTTGGGCCGAGGAGAATGGAGTTGGGCTGGGCATATAAAACCAATTCGGCCCCTTCATGAAGAATTTGAAATAGAAGGAAGCCCATAAATGCTTAGAAATAAGTGGATGTGGGTTTCAGAATTGGGTTTTAACTTCCATTCCATACTGACAGACAAGTCGACCAAAACTCCACCATTCCTTAGTGAGGCTCAAGACAAGAATAAAGTCATAATCTCAAACTAGTCATCCATAAAATTATGAGACAAAGATAGGTGTAAGTAAAAAAAAAATTAAAAATCGATTAAACCGACAAAATAAAAAAATAATTTAGAAAAACTAAACAATTAAAAAAACTGATCAATTATTTTTTTTTTTGAAAACTTCCGGTATGATTTTTAGTTTTTAAGGGAAAAAAGGGTAAACCAAAACCGAACCGAACCGGTTCAAATTAAAAATATATATATTTATTATAAAAAAATTATTCTTTCAGTTCAATTTAAAAATTTTGGTTTGATTCCATTTTGGTTAAATGGAAGAAGGGAAAAACTTGGTTAAAGTAAAAAAAAAAAGTCTAAAAAAACAAAACCATTTTTTGATTTTTTAGTTAAAAAAACAAATCAAACCGCAATCGATCGGTTTAAACCGGGTCCAGTTCGATTATGTATTTTTTTAAATTTGGTTCTTTTATTGATAAAAAACAAACCAAACTAAAAATGCTCACCCCTAGACAAAGATGTTGATGACCCCATTTTTATGCACTTCACGTCGGTTCCTAAACGTTCTTCCAAGTTTGGGTCTTATGTGGATGCAACCCCAATATTACTATATATTTATAAGCTTACCCCAACAAACCATGGTTGTCAAAATCGTGATTTTTACACGACACGAAAGGGGCTTTGGAAACTCGGATCGTAAGATCAAATCGTAAAATCGTACTTGAATTTTTCCGTACAAAAATCGTAAAATCATAGCTAAAATCGTGTAGGTAGAAAAATCATAAAATCGTAAGTAAAATATTTTTGAATACAATACAATATAATTATAGTCATAAAACTTCATTAGTTAAGGTTCATATATGATTCAAAATTACTTAAAAATACATTACAAAACAATTATGTCCATAGAATTTCATTAGATAAAAACTAATAAATTTAAAATAAATATTTTGCTGATGTGCTATAAATTAAAATCATTCTCATTACCGTTATTTTCCTTGTTATTTTTAATACATTCATCAAATTATTTTTTTCAAAAATTTTAAGTATAAATTTTAAAATTAATAGTACTAATTTTAAAAAATAATTCCATAATATATATATATATAGAGAGAGAGAGAGAATATATATATTCTCTCTCTCTCTATGGCCCTGGGCGCCTGGCGCCAGTATATATATATATATATATATATATATATATATATATATATATATAGGGGGGACCTGGGCGCCTGGCGCTGGCGCCAGGCGCGAGACGAAAATTTCGAAATTTGAAAGATTGGAGCAGAATCGTAAAATCGGACCGATCCGGTCCGATTTTACAATTTTAAATGATTTTGATCCGAGTTTGACCGAATTTGACCCTAAACGATTTTTCTCCCCGAGTTGACATGATTTGATGAGTTGACTCGCAAAATCGTACGATTTTGCGAGTCAACTCGCGATTTTAACAACAGAGCAACAAACATAGCCCTAACTGACCTGGTATGAGCAAGGATGTCAATTCTGTTGCGATTGGTGTTTTGTTTTGTTAATTGGAACGGAATATTTCGGTTTTAAAGCGCTTAGCGTTCTGTTTCGGGATTATACTGTTCATATGTGTGTGTGTGTGTGTGTGTGTAATTAAACATATTAATTCAACAAACAAAATTTTAATTCAAATCCAAAATTAAATTATTTGAAAGTGTGCAATTTAAATTTCAAACATAAGTAAAAAAAATGAGAGAGTTGAATCAATATAACTCGGTCAACTTGATGAGTCCAAAGATAACATGAAAAATTGATAAAAATATAGTTTAATTAAAAAAATCAAGTTGACATCTTAAGAAATATTGAAACAATAATATATTGAATCAACTCGGGTCAACCTGGGTTAACCTTTCAAATGTGTGACATGAGTTATAAGACAATGATAACCTTAAATAAAGCAAATCAAAGTAAATTATAAAATTGGATTCCTAGTAAACTCGTTGTTGAATAATGAAATTAAGAAAATATAATCTAAAAAATGACACAATAAATGATTTTTTGAACAAAATTATCAACCTAGATAATATTACTAGAATGTCATCATCAATCTCGCAAGGTCGTTATTTTCTTTAATTGCTCTAAAATCTTAACCTAATATATATAAATATACCTATAGACTCATCATAAAATTCCATCTCAATATAATGATCATATTAAGATATATGATTGATATTGTAAAACTATAAATTATTTATAAAAAAACACTAATTGGCAAGAACATGCAAAAAGAAACTGAAAGGTTCCGGGTGGATTTGAGCGGATTTTTTGGAATAGGGCGAGATTCTGAGCGAGATAAAACTAGCTCCAGTTTATTTTGTTTTTTTAGCTGAAACGAGATATACCGACCATTCCAGTCGTATTTCAGAAAAGCCAATAGCTTTGAAAAGCATCACACCTAAAAGATTTTCAGAAACCTTTTAAATATCATATCATATTTTTTTCTTTTTGTCATACAAGTAAAATGCAATGCATGAATATTCATTAAGTCTACTTTCATATGAAAACAAGGAAAATAATATAATATCAAAGTTTTGAATTATTTTTATTTCATGTTTTATTTTTGGTCAATGGTAATCAATTTTTTCAACATACAATTTATTTCTCTCTAAAAAAACTAGTTGATAGATCAATATCTTACAAATATGTTTTTTATATGGATTCTTGTTGAGAAGAACTAGGGGGTGAGCAAATGGTTTAAACAAGCATCGGGTATAGTTAGGCATTGAGCCCAACCATGCATATGTATGGCAAGGCTATTAGCCTCGGCATATTTGAGCTCAATCAAGCATTAAGCCTGAATATACATGGCCAACCAACGCTACTAGACTCAAACATCTCTGGGCTCAACCAAACGCATAACTTGTTCATACATGGGTATGACAAGGCTACTGGACTCAATATCTCTAGGCGAGGGTACCAGACCCTGTATTTTTTTAGCATTGTCAAACATTGTTTTTTCTCTGATAAATTGAGATGTTTTTATATGATAAAATCAAATATAGTTTTCCTCATTAAAATTACGAGGGAGATTTTATATTTTTGTTATTTGTTTTTATAAAACAGTTTATAGGCTATAAATACATAAGAAACCTTTTAAATAGAAGGGTCAAAATCTCCATTCTTAATTGAATATTTATTTTTATAAGTCACTCTCTAAAATATCATGGTATTTCCTCTAATAAGAAATCTATTTAAGCATCAAAAAGATTTTAAAATCACCATAAATAACCTTTTATAAGTATTAGAGCACCAGTCATTTGCAACCTCAACTAGGTATTAGAGCAACACCCATTAACCCATAATCCAATATATAAAATTTTCTCTTATGCTACTTGTTTGTTTAGGACATCATCATTGGCATTGTCTGTAGGAAATACATTAAAAAATCATTGATTGTTTTTTTTTTAAAATTTAGGGTATTAACATTAATAATCATCATTAAATATAGATTATCAAAACATTTTTAGAATAAGACACGGCATGAACCTTCCTACAACTGTAACATGTGTTTCATGTGTGTGTCAACAACTTTAAAACAATATATAGAAAATGTTATGTAATAATTTAATAATTAGGAGTCAAATAATGATTCATTGCAGGCTTGTTAATTCCGTTCCGTTCCGTACCATTAAAAAACCGAGACGAAACGGCGTAGTTTTCATCTCGGTTTTAATTCCTGCCCATTCCAAATTTTTTGGCAAAACGTCTCGGTACCGTTCCAGCCGTGCTGTTCCGGCTCAAAATCATAATATTTCTTTTATTTTAGAACATTTTACTATCATAATATTTTGGAATCTTAGAGATGTTTCTAATTTTGAGATTATATTTGTTTGACTTTGT
Source organism: Salix brachista (assembly GCA_009078335.1). Taxonomy (NCBI): domain Eukaryota; kingdom Viridiplantae; phylum Streptophyta; class Magnoliopsida; order Malpighiales; family Salicaceae; genus Salix; species Salix brachista. The sequence goes on from CM018587.1 coordinate 21,971,210, forward strand.
GTTTGTATTGTATAATTTAAAGTTAATTTATCTTGAATTTAAATTATACTTGTTAAATTAATATTTTAATTTTTTTCATATATATAATTAATTAATTATATATGAACAGTACAACCCCGAAACGGCATGCCGAAACGCTCCGAAACTGAAACGTTTTGTTCCAATAAAAAAACCGGAACGACGACCGGAACGGTTTTGACAACCTTGATTCATTGTACTTTCTTAAAACCTTAGTGAGGCATAAATTCAAGTTTTATGTTTGCCAATTCAAAAACAAAATTGGAACCTCGAGATTTTAAAAATATCTCAATAAATACAGGTGGAATATTAATTTAAATTGTACAACTTTAGAAATTTAATTGGCGACCGACCATAAAATATATATGGGAAAATTATATTCTCTCATATTTTAAAACAGGATTATGATATAAACAGAGATATTATTAAGTCGATTATACCTCAAGGGAAAATAAAAATATATAATGGTCAATGAGTAAGAATATAAGTTTTTATATGTGAACAGAATTGTTTAAAGTAATTATGTTCTCTACTCCTCAAGTCTCCTCTAGGGTAATAGCCCCACAATTTTTCAAAAAAGGTAGGATTTAATCTTCTCAATGTAATTGTATAATTTACCTTAGAATAGATAAACTTTACCTCTTTGTTGTGATTTCACAGCTTTTTAATAATGAGATTAGCATGACAACTCTTCAAGGTAATAAACCTATAACCTTGTAATGATGGGATGGACCTAGTCTCCCTAATATGAGTGCACAATTTACCTTGAAAATGATTAACTTTGTCTTCCTTATATGATTACATAATTTACCTTGAAAAGGATCAACTTGGTTTTCTTAGCCCAATTGCATATTTACCTTGAAAATGATATATTTAAAGCCTCTATAATACAAGTGCATAACTCTTCAATTACGAGATCAACACGACAACTCTCCAGGGTAATAGTCTCATGACCTTTCAAGGATGTGATGAACCTAGTCTCTCTTATGTGATTGTACAATTTACCTTAAAATGGTTTGACTTGGTACCTCCAATATAATGGCACATCTCCAATATAATGAAACAAATGAACCAACTAAACAATAATTTGTTTTCTAAGCACAATAACACCAATCTTCATTACCTGTCTAAATGTCTTTTAACAATCCACTATGGATTTATCTGATCTCACAAGAATCAACCAGAAACCAAGTTTTTCTTTTGGTTCCAAGAAAGGGTTAAATCTCTTGTCAATCTTGATTAAGGTTAGGAAAAATTCAAAGTTAAAATTTGATACATATTTTTCTAAGCATAGGTGTCAGACCCAATTTTTTTTTAAACAAAGTTCCTAAGGGTTTCTGAACCTGTTTAAAATTTTTGATCTGGGCATTAGACCCACATTAATTATTTAGGGATTTCTCTAAAATTATTTATAAAGTATAAGATTTAGACCTATATAAGATTTCAAAATTTTCTAAGGATCTTGAACCATGCATGGAATGTTTATTATAGACATTTGATTTACATGCCTGAGTAAATAAAAAAATAGAAAGAATCAAGATTATATAAAATAAAAGATAAATGTTACAAGGATAAACCTCACAAGAATAGGTTAGGTGAAAAAAGGTTTAAATATCTAGCCTAAACTCCTTAGCATCTATTATGAGGAACACATCCATAAAGTCAAACGTCAATATTGGATTGAAGGTTACACTTAAGTTCACTTGTATTCCTTTTTATCAGTTGAAGAAATAGAATTTAGACATTGGGAAAAAATTATATATCATGTTTTTGGTAAAAGATGCAGCCCTCTAAAACTTTTTTACACATTATGAGACTTATATAAAACCTCCAGTTAAGCATAAGAACCTCTTTCTAACATCAAAAAGCTCATCCTTCGGCTTTTTTAATTGGTCTTCAGTTAAATGATCTCCCATTTTAGAGAATCCACTTGGTTAGAGGTGGCCTAGAACAATTTATTCCAATATCGTGATTTTAATAGGTTTGTTGTATCTTACCACCATCCATAACACATAGATTGATAAGAATGTTGTCCTGATGGTTTGAGGCAATGTTTCTCTTATTAAGTTCCCTAACAATGGTAAAAGAAGGGCTCGTGTGAGGAGAGTTGCCCACCCTTACCAGAGATGAATGTCGATGTGTTATCCCTTTTTATTTCAAGACCTAGTCTAATAAATCATTGTTCCCAACTACCTCTTTCAGTCTCTGGTTAGAGCAAGAACTCCTCTTTAGATACAAAAACATCTTCTCTTTTAGAGACTGACACAAATCTTTTTAGATCTATTCGTTTGTTGAAAGGTAAGAAATGGGGAAAAATGGTGGAGAAAAAAAAAAACTTGAAACAATTTTTTTCCTCTTGGATTTGAATACAAATGGATCATGGTCTTTTCTATGGAGTATTTTCAGATATCATAAAAGGAGAAAGTAAGGAAAAGACAAAACAAGAATGGCTAGGGTTAGAAAGGAAAGATAACCACTTTTGTCATTGGATGAATGACCTTTCATGCCATCTCAAAAATTCAATTATTTACCACATTAAATATAAAGTTATTGTTTTGCTTCCAGGGAGACACCTGAACTATTAAGGACGAACCACATATATTTTATACTTGGATCCGAGAAGAGCCAAGGGTCGAGTGGATGGTCCAAACAAGCATCGGTAGCTATCTTGGATTGTTCATTCTCTTTCACAAAATATTCATTAGGCCAAATAACTTTAAAATTCAAGAAGATTAATCCAATTGATAGGCAAATCAGCTTTAACATTTGATTGGTGAAATCCCATTGGATGCATAGAATCATGTTTTAGCCAAATTGATCATAATTAAAACACACAATACAAATTAAGTTGCTGTTGAAACACATTATTCTAAAGTTAACCTTCAATTAATTAATAAGAGGTAGGAAGGAGGTCAATTTAAACACAAGGAAAGGAAGCAAATGGGCCAACAGAAGGAGGATATCACGTTACCATCATTCACATTGCAGTAAATGCTCGTTAAAGGAACTTGGCCCCTCCACCCTCCCTTTCCTCTGCTCTGGATTACATCGACTCCGGAGCTACCTTTTGTAAATAAACCGTGCCTGCTATCCTCATGTTTCATTCCAGACCAAAACAGTCAAGATACGAGGAGAATTTTATATTGTTACTCAACTGAAACGTGCTCGTAAAAAAATCTGGGGCTTGCTGTCAATGGAGTTGTCGAGGAAGTTGAGAAGGCAAATCCTTGATGCATGCGGACAAAAGATTGAAGAAGAAGCCATTACTTTTCAAATGCTGGAAAAGATTGGTGCTAGCAATATCACCTTCAGTTTTCATGGAAGTCGTTGCATTTTTGTGTCCTGAAAATAATTAGCCACCTAAATTACTGCTCTCGCAGAGTCTTCTCTTTTGCGCAGGATTTCTTTTCTTCTCCTCCTTGTTTCCGTTCACGTCATATCCTTCAATAAATTTGTACTTGTCTAAATTAAAAGATTCATTAAGACTCTACCCCCCGCAGTCGCTTGATTTTTAATTTTTTTTTTCACCCAAAAAACAATGCAAACCCTAATTATTCAACCAATTCCTTTATGTATTTTTTTTAATGCAAGAAACCCAACCTTTGAAGTATATTTTATGGGTCTAGATAAACAAGCAAAACTTTAATTATCCTGATCTCTTACAAGAAATATATGCTATAACTTAAATTCGAGATTTATTATGCAAATCACATGTTCTCTACCATGACATCACGTCTCTTGAAAACAATTTCTTTATATTTGATACATTGAGATTTCTATCATATCTTATTCTTTTATATCTCTCAATAAGACTCAATTTCAATCCTGATTTATTGATGAAAATAACCACTAACTTGTCATTGAGGTTCAACCGAGCATCAGAATTTGTTTTTTAACTTTAAATTACTAAAAAAAAAAAACATTTTAATAGACTAATAGTTTTAAAATATATATTATTTAAAAAAGTTATACATACATACATACATATATGTGTGTGTGTATGATTACCAAACCTCAAGTGCATGTAAGAGGTGCTATTTTAAGCATGCCCACGCTCTGCTACCATCGGTCTCCGTGAAAAAAAAACATTTAGTAAATGATTAGTGGTATGAGTTTGAGATCAAGTAATTTTTTTTTTGTGGTTTTATATTCAGTTTTATAATTATTAATATAATAGTAATTTAAAATTATATAATCATTAATTTTAAAATTTATAAAATTAATTAAAATATACTCAAGCTAACTCATCGTCCATGTTAATAATAAAAAAAAACATGGAAATGGATTGCTATAATTAAGCGTTTGTTAAGAAGAAAAAACTACAAACCTGCAACTACTTGTGCGATGGTGATAGGCCAATGAAAACAGAGCCGCCCATAGTTAATGCAGGCGGGTTTCGTGAGATCTTATGAAAATGAATATCTTCTCTCATCATTTTATGAGATGAAAAAAAAAAAAACATTGTTCTACGAGACTTTCTTTCTCGTTTGATATTGTTTGTGTTTTAAAATATATTTTATTATTTCTGTACATCAAAAACAATTTAAAAATATTAAACAAAATTAATTTAAAATAAAATAAAAAGGTTCGCTGGTCATTTTTAACACGCTAATATTAAAAATAGATTATAATTTTGAATAAAACAGCCACTAATATATCATGAAACAAAAACTTAAAATTTCAGACTGTCATAGATTATTTTGCATTTAAGTTGATTAGCGGTCACGGCGAGACAGCACGTCATGGGCCACCACGAAATCGGCGGTGCTCCTACATTTGGTGGACTATAGACAAAACTTCAGCGTAAAATAAACAACTGCCAGTGCCAATCCTGCTATGATTAAGACCAGCAGAGATAGAGGCAGGGTCCGCTAATCATAATCCTCTTGTTGCTTCTTAAGTAAAAAGGACTGTCGTTTTGCTGTGCATTATTCTTCCCTAGACGACGACCTCTCGTGTTTGTTTAGGACCCAAAAAAAAGTGTTATCGAAGGTGGCTGGCTCAGAAAATTATTCGATCATTAGCTAGCTTGGCTCAAAAAAGGGGTAAGAGATTTAAAAGAAGCGACAGGAAAAAATAAGATGGAGGTTTTGTTGCATCTTAATATAATTAAATTTTGAAGGATAAATAGAGATTTTAAAAATTACTAATTTTGAAGGTTTTGGCTTGTTTACCTGTATTTACTCAAATTATTTTTTTCTGATTTTTTTAAATATATATATATATATATATATATTATCACTTAATATTTGATTTATTGAAAATAGATTTTTAATGTATTTCAATTTATATTGTTTAAGAGTATTGTTGTTTAATAACTCGAACTGTAAATCTTGTAGATTAACAATGATTGATCATAATTGATATAATATATTATTGTTTTATTATTTTTAAATATGTTATTTAATACATTACAATTTTAATATTCGAATAGTATAAATATAGGCTTCTTAATATCTTTATGCTTTTTTTATGAGTAGAAAAAAATAATTTCACTCGCGATATAATATCATCGTAGCATCTTGGTGAAATTTAGGGAGTGTTTGGAACTGCATTTCAAAAATATTTCTGAAAAAAAATGAATTATTTTTTTATTTTAAATTAAGTATTTTGATATTTTTAGATTACTTTCATGTACTAATATTAAAAATAATTTTAAAATAAAAAAAAACATTGTTTTGATGTATTTTTAAACAAAAATAATTAATTAATTAATACAAACCTAAAATATAAAGATATTATATTGTTGCTATTAAAGAAAATAAAATATATATTATTTTTAATATAATTTTAAAATAAAAATACTTTAAAAAATAGTATTTACCCTATTTTCAGATTTAAACTAGTTCCAGTTATCAGCAAATACATCACCGTTTTAGGGACAGAAATAAATCATTCCAACAAACAAACTTATTAATGATCACGATTTTTTTAATCATATTAAAGGCCCACTCTACCATCCTCTCTTCCACGGTTCCACCCCTCCCACAGATAGGACAAACCCTCCCCTGCAAATAAGAGCCTAAAATCATGGTACAGTAGTAAGTAATAAGTATTTTTAAAGTATTATTTTTTGAAAATATATTAAGATAGTATTTTTTTAAGATTTATGGTTGAATATTAAAACAATGAAAAACAGTTTAAAACAAATAAAAAAAGAAAACAAAAACCAAATTTCTTAAATCTTTTAAAACGTAAGAACAAAAACAAACAGCTAAGAACAATGGCGCTAAACAACAAACAAAAAAAACCAAGCTGGCCATCAACGTGTCACCCAGATCTCATATCCAAATCACATGCATGTTGGTCCCACATCAAACTCCACAATCAAACGCCTCAGATCTATTTGGCACCCAATTGGGCCCACCGATCCCTCTCAAAATTCCGAACCTTCCTAGCACTCTATTTATCATCCTCCCTTCCATTCACTTCTTCCTCACTGCTCAGTACTCCAAGCCTTTAACACACAAAACAGCTCGGGGAGAGAGAGACTCGGAACTAGACAAAAATGGAGCATAAAAACGCTTTGATCTTTCTTTCTTTGATCTGCATTGTTATTGCTGGTGTCAGTGGTCAAGCACCAGCAGCATCACCAACAGCAACACCAGCACCACCTACGCCAACAACACCAACTAGTTCTCCTCCATTAGCAACCTCCACTCCTCCACCAGTCTCAGCCCCACCTCAAGCAACTCCTCCTCCGGTTTCATCCCCACCACCCGCAACTCCTCCTCCGGTTTCATCCCCACCCCCAGCAACACCTCCTCCCGCCACCCCACCCCCAGCAACCCCGCCTCCAGCAACCCCACCACCAGCTCCCTTGGCAGCTCCGCCAGCTCTTGTTCCAGCTCCAGCTCCCAGCAAGCCTAAGTTGAAGGCTCCAGCACCATCTCCCTTGGCATCGAGTCCCCCAGCTCCACCAACTGGTGCCCCTGCTCCAAGTTTGGGTGCTTCTTCTCCTGGACCCGTAGGAACCGATACAGTAAGTCCTTTGATCTCCTTTTATGTTTCCATATGATTTTTTTTTGTTGAAATACTCATCATTAAATTTTTTTTGCCGTTTGGATTTAAAGAATATGAACAGTCATTTATTCAAAAAAAGGAGAGACCAGTCATATTAATTTATATAGATACAAACAATGCACAGTTAATCTATAATTTTAATATCCGATCTACCTCTCTTACATTTAAACTCATTGCGTTGTTATATTTTTCAAAACTTGGTTGGTGTCATTGGAGTACGGAGTAGTTAACTTAGTTAGGAACCGGCGTAACGTAGAGAAAATATAGTACTGTTTGCTGTTGTAAGCTGGAGCATCGTTTGTGTTTTGTGGTGTCGGAAAGCAGTCTCTATGGTCTCTCTGGCTTGGGTTCTGGGCGTCTGTTAGCTAGGGCTTTTATCTGGTGTGGATATGACAAGACTAAGCTTAAGAATTTTGAACCAACCAGCAGTTTACAGATCCGATTCAAAAGTCATTGTTTGACCTGATTTGATCGGCCTTGTTGTAATACGTGGAAGAATCAACGCCAGCAAATCTTGTCCTTTTTTAGGGAAAACTTAATACAGCAATATGTTTTTGCAATAACCCAGTCAGTTGGTTTCACGTGATTGCTGACAAAATGAATTAAAAACCCTAATTTATGCCAAGGAGACGACGAGTTTTTTGAAGGGTCACTGAAGTCTCTGTGTGGACGGGGAGCACGAGACACAGAATCCTAAGGAGTGCCTGTACTGTCCTTGGAGGGAGGACCACCCCTACTTCTGTTCTATTGCAGGGTTATACATTTTATAACATTTATTAAATTGATCTTAGTGTCTTGTTTTAAGGGTTTAGATCTCTCGTTCACTGTACCAAAACATATACTAAACGTTGCGTTTTGGTGTTTTAATTTGACGTGTGATTTGCTTTTAACCCACTGTTGCAAACCTTGTGTGGTGTGGCAGAGTGGAGCAGAGAAGATGTGGTCCGTGCAGAAGATGGTCGCGAGCGTGGCCTTTGGAGCAACTTTCTGGTTGCTGCTCTAGACATGTCACCAGTTCTTATTATTTTTATTTATTTTTTTAATTTCCGCGGTCGTCTACATATATTATTCTGCTGCCATTTTAGGCCCTATGAGTCATTTAATTGCCTGTACTGAGCTACAGTCATGCTATACATTCTGTTGGCTTCTTTTGGAAGATTTTTTGAGGGAGCTTTTCCATTCGAGGGGAGTTATTTGTATGTGGGATCGTTGGTCGTCACCTCCCTCTCTCATTTACGTTTCCCAAATTAATATTTTCCATCTCTTTTCCTCTTTATTAAAACCAAAGAAGAACACTATCAGTATAATATTAGAATAGTGTTTAAAAAACCCGCTAGTGACAGCTCTGATTGGTTTTCTTGAAAATGTTTCCACCGGGGCTGTCAACTGGCAGCCTCTGTTACAGTAATGGAATCTGCTGCAAAACAGTAAATGGATTTAGGACATCCGAGAGATCCTATAACCTATCCTGAAAGGGCAGTGTCTATTTCTCTTCATTAGCATCTACTCCGCCTGCCAATGCCTGCAAGAGTTTCAAACCCTTCCTTTTAAATGACAAGGCAATGGGCTAGATACACTATTACGTTGTTATCAGTAAAAATAAAAATAAAAAATTTAATAAATTTGGCGAAGATGCTGCGTATTGGCTATGGCTGTACACTTCAACATGGTTTCGAAGATTTGATTCTGTACCGTGTAGTTGCTTAGAGGTTTCAATCACCGGTATAGAAAGCTTGCAATCTGTATAAAAGATATCAAATTCAAGTTTATATATATATATATATATATATATATATATATATATATATATATATATATATAAAAAAATCAAGATTTTACTCGTTTATTTTAATTTAAAAAATACAACTTCAGTGCATTAAAAAAAGGTTTCAATGACCATCACCGCCGTACTACAAGCTCTGTAGCTCGTTTGGATAACACGATGCCTTGCGGATTAATCAGGACAGGAATGTAATAGCAAGGATCATTTCATGATAGGCTTTTGTGTTATTGCTGAGCCACATGAAATTTTATGACATATATTTTATTAGTTTCTCTTTAAATTATTTTTAAAAAATAGATACAGGTAAGGAAAGAAAATACTAGGTGAATATATTTTAGTATTTTTAGTGTATTATAGGTTTTATTCTCTCTTTTTTGCATTTGTTTTTTTTTATTGACTCAAGAATTAAGTAATTTAATGTTATTAATTACTATTTATTATATAACTGTATATTTAAATACATTTAACAAAAAACTTGCAATTATAAGAATAATAGATATGGATAAACATGTATTGCTAATTAATCATTTCGACAATACAATTGTTTATAGACACGTGTATATACATGCTGATGATATCAAAAGTCATAATAAATATAGATTAAGATGCATTTGGATATATTAAGATGAATTTAAGATAATGAAAAATAAAATTAATGCAAGATATAAGAACATAGGCATATACAATATATAATCTAACAGCACTATTCAAACACCATTAAATTTTCCTCGAGTTTTCAGATTTTTGCAAAGTATAATCGCGAGATGGATTTAACACTTCAGTCTCTGAACTTCAACGAAGGAAATTGGGCCTCTGTGGCTCAAATTAAAGGGGGGAAGAAGTAAAGCTTTGGCCTTTTTGGGATATCATTGATAGCCCATTAAAAACGATTGACTCTTCAGTGGGCTTGTCTTTCCTTCATGGTCTGTGGAACCCGTCTTGATCGAGTAATATGGGCCTAGCAGTGCTATGCTGACTTTGCACCTCCACGGCTGTTTGACATTGTATTTGAGAAATATTTTAGAAAATAATTTAAAAAAAATTATTTTTATTTTTTAATTTACATTAAATAAATTGTGTTTTTAAATTATTTTTATGTGCTGAATAATTTTTTAAAAATAATAATAAAATATTATTTTAATATATTTTTAAATAAAAATTACTTTAAAAAACAACCTCAAAATCTATTTTCTTACAGCAAAAGCTAAGCCAGTAGTATATAACCTGGGACATAAACCAGAAGAAACAAGAGCTCGAGCCCAGCGTCAGGATTTAATTGCTCTCTGTTTCGATTATCGGACTGTTAAAATAAACCGCGACACTCTTTGTAGCTGTTCAGACAAATGTGTGGAAGCACATGAACATTCTTTATCAAAAAATCTAGAAACACCATTTCAAAAACGTGGCTGGAGGCAATGCTAAGAGAAGGGTCAATAAATTTGCATCAATTTTTGGGGACTGCTACTGTGTCATTAATACTGGACCATCTATTCTTTCTACTTCACGATCTAGTGGGAAGGTTTCCTTTGCCGACACTGCCTTGGTAGACTAGTATTTTTTTTCTCCCCCTCGGCAGTTGTAATTTTCGAGCTCTTAGCGTTCCTATCCAGACAAAATATATATATTTGAAGCTCTCAACATGTAAGGAAATCTAAGAAGGTTGCCTAAAATCGTGGTACGTGTGGAGGATTTAAGTAATTGAACTAAACATATCGTAGTCAAATCTATTATTAAAGAATATTGAAGGTCATTTCCCATATGCTATAGCATAAAAATAATTAAAAAAAAAACACTCTAGATTCCGTTCCTCTACCATCCCAGTACCTCATTACAAAAATTATCCTTGTATAATCGTTTTATGAAAAATGTACATGGTTGACTTAGTGTTTGTTTGAGAGGGTAGTTGAGGTTACTTTTTAAAGTGTTTTAATATGAAAACATCAAAAAATCTTAATTTGAAAAGAATTTTTTAATTTTTTTTAAAAATATTTTTGAAACGCAGTGTCACAAGGTTTAAATTGAAAGATTTACCGCATTCATACACATGTCAGCTAATTAAGAATTTGTTGTTGAGCTGAGTTATACACTTTATCCTCACTTATCCTCTTTTTTTTCATAACACGGGTGTTTGAGTAGCTTACGTAAACTTCAATTAATCTCATATATCCTAAAGTTAATCATCATGTAAGTATTTAGTTGCCCTAAAAATTGTGAGATTTGAATCGTAATCTCAAGAACAAGAACCTGATAATTGGAGCTATGGCCCTCAAATTAGATTTTTTCCCGTTCTGGACTGGTTTTCTTGCAATCAAATTGCATGGAGGTGTTTGGTACGAGGCCGAGGGTGTTAAAATTTATGAATTCGTGGTTGAATTGAACATGAGAATCAACAGAGTCATCTAGGAAGATGGGCTTAATTGAATGATAGCTGGGAATAATTAGAAACCATTCCCCCCATATACAAACAAACTTGGAGGCATCTTCTCTAATTATGTATCTGACTATAGTCTTCGAATTCCAAAAAAGTCAACAGATCCCTCCTTCCCACATTGAATAAGCTCGTTTACCCAAATGCACACGTGTGCACGCACGAACCCTAAACTTGCAGCTACCTGCCATGCTTTCCCCTCGCCGGGCTTTCCCCTCGCCGGGCGAGAAGGGAGGTTGGAGTTATAGGCCTGCAACTCATCTGCCAACCATAAACAGCGGAGGCTCGCATCAAAATCATGACGTATGCATAAGAGGTAGCTCTACCGTAAAACTACTCTGCATGGGAGAGTGACGAGAGATGAGAACGGTACTCGCGGCTCCTCTTATTTATATATTTCATGAAATAGAGTAATATCTAAAAAATAAAAATAATTAATTGAGAAATAAAATAAAAGGAGGTTGCAGCTAACATATGTGGTTGTTGAATCAATGAGCTAATTAACGTAAATATTGGAAAAGGAATATATACCAAATAAGAACAAGGAAAGAAAATGGGAGGACGTAATGGTAGCTAAGATGTCATTCTCGTTTGACACTAGTCGGTGCCCAGCATTGTCTATCCACTTTTTAAAACGATTTAAAAACAATTTTTAAATGATTTTTCATATTAAAATGATTTTAAAAAACAATTTTTAAAACACTTTGAAAATGACACTAACCTCTACAACAAACTACTTTCGTTTTTCATCCTATACAAGACTAGAAACTAACGAGTAATGGTAACTCGATCTCTATAGTTTGTAACAATGAATTTGACTAGTCCTGGTAATAAAAAATAATAGAATAATCAAAAAATCTTTTTATAATCTATGTGATTATTTCATTTTTTTTATGCAAAAAATCTAGCAGAGTTTTTATCTTTATTTTCAATACCAAGTTATTAATATTATCATGAGTTCATGACTATTACTATTACTATTACTAATTCCTGTTATTGGAAAATTAAAATCATGAACTTGATTTGAAGGATAAAATTGAAAATGATAAAAACTTTGACAGAAACACCAGGTAAAACAATAAAAGATACAAAAGGGATCAAATTGAGATCATTATTATCATTGAAGAAAAATCATACACTTTTTTAAAGGATAAAATTGAAAGGTATAAAAACTTTGACAAACAGGCAAAAGAAAAAATTAAAAATAAAAGTACAAGGACCGAGTTGAAATACCTTATATAGAAATTAACCAATAAGGACCATAATATATTGAAAAGGATGGAAGACAAAAATAAAAAAAGAAGAAGAAAAAACCATTGCCGATACACCAACCATATTGGGAGAACAAATGTCACCTACATTGAAGAGGAGATGACGATAAATAAACTAAATGACATAAACTCATTGTTTTACCACTATAAATCACTGCATGTGCCACCAGAAATGTGTGACGACTCCAATACAGTAGTGCATGCTCTGCAAGACTATTAACTTTTAAAATATAAAATTATTATTTAAATGGTAAATTGCATGGCTAACATCAACCAAATTCAAAATTAATAAAAAAAAAATGATACTAAGAGATTGAAACATCCATAACTATAATGGGTGTGTTTGGTATTGCGGTTGTTGTGGTTGTGGTTGAGGTTTAAAAAAAAACAGTTTCATAAAAAGTACTTTTAGTTCTGGTTCATAACTGAAACTGAAGTGTTTGGTTAAATATTTATTCTTCCAAATACATTGCTTGATAAGGCAAGAAACTACACAATTGTAAATCTACTAGGTTTGGTGCTGCAAAGTGCCTTAAAATTTATTTATATTAGACGCAATCATTTTTGTACTCAATGATGATTTAATATTATCTTAAAAGCTAAAAGAGGTCACGGTTTTAAACAGTGTTTTATACTGTTCATCTAGACTCAAAGCACTGTGGACGGGAGTAAATAAATTACATAGTCATAATATTATTATTTGTACACTAGAATTGAACAAAGAGGTCTCTTGGCAGAGTGGTTAAAACATATGCGTGTCAATTTGCCCCGCGAGAGTTCGAATCCGTCCAGCCCAGGTGATTTTGGTTATTATTATATTATATTTTATTATTAAAAAAAGCTTAAAGAGATTGGAAAATTAAATAGTGAATTTTTATGGTTCATGATTTTCTAGCGTAGGTGATTTTAATTATTACTATTATTATATTATATTTAATTACTAAATGATTTTGTTTATTATTATTATTATTATTATTATATTTTACAGAGAATGGAAAATTAAACAGTGATTTTTTACTGTTCATCTAAACTCGAAAAAATTATGGATTGGAATAGTAAAATTATTATTGCCCCTCTTACTGCGATTTTAGTCTTGGGTCTAGGGGTATTTTCGATTTTTTACCTTCCTGTGCACAATACAATAACCATAAAACCCATTAATAAGAAGAAAAAAACACATGAACCGCCGGGGGCATTAAGGTTATTGCACATATTTTTTAAAATAGTTAAATACAAATGTACTCTCATTATTCTAAAAGCTAAAAGAGGTCTCGGTTTTGAACAGTAATTTTTACTGTTCACATAGACACAGATCACTGTGGACTGGAACACTTAAATTACTCAATAATATTTAATTATTTGTATACTACACCTAAACAGAGAAATCGCTTGGTCTGGTAGTTAGACCGCGCCCCCCGAGGGGGGGCGAGAGTTCGAATCTCTATAGCTACGAATTATTGGAATAGTTAAATTATAACATTATATTATTACTATTTGTATCCTACAACTGACTAAAGAAGTCTCTCGGCCAGGTGGTAGGACGGGAGTTCGAATCTCTGTGGCAACGAATTTTCGGAATAAATAAATTATATAACATATTATAATTATTTGTATCCCACAACTAACCAAAGAAGTCACTTGGCCGAGTGGTAACGGTGGCATGTCCGGGCGCGGGGAGCAGGAATTCGAATCCCCCTGCCACCGAAAATGATTTTTGAGTAAAGAATAGTGTTTTCACTGTTCATTAGTGTTTGACATGTTTTTTTTTCCAGTCATTTTTTTATAACTGGGGTGTCCAGGTTAGCTTATGCGCATCACGATAAATCTCTGAACTTATTTTTTTTTTTTTATAATTTTCACTGTTTATTAATGTTTGAAAATGTGTTTTCCCCTCTTTTTTTGGGCTTTTTTTTGTTTTTTTGATAATCTCGGTGTCCGGGCAGTTTACGCGCACCACAATTTTTTTCTCACATATACATTTTTTTATAACCGGGGTAGGTCACACGCGCCACGAATAATCCTCGGAACCACTATTTCTTACATTGTTTTTTCTTCTTTTTTCCACTTATAATTTTTTTTTATAACTGGAATGTCAGAGTTAGCTTACGTGCACCACGATTATTATTTTATAGATAGCCAAAGGAGATTGCAAATTCAAACAGTAATAAACAGTGATTTGAACTGTGGTTTTTGTTGTTCATTACTATTTAAAAAGGTGAATTGAATTGTGGTTTTGGTGAGAGATGACATGAGTGTTTGGTAATGTGTTTGGAAATCGCTTTTAAAAAAAAAAAATTATTTTAAATTAAAAAAAAAATTATTTTAAATTAAAAAAAAAATTAGTGTTTCTAGATGATTTTGATGTGATGATGTCAAAAATAATTTTTAAAAAATTAAAAAAAAAATAACTAATTACAACACGTAGAAAATTAATTAGATTTTTATATAGAAAAAAGTCCAGCGCAGCGCGCGGGCAAGTCAGCTCGTTATATCCTATACATGTATGTATTCACAATCTTTGTATATCAGAAAATCTATTTCTTACAATACCATTATCTTTGCAAGTCAACATCATAAAAATTCAACTTTGTAGACATACTAAGGTTGTCTCTGGCCTAAACCACACTTCTGTTCTATTACCAAATCATTTGGATTTTCTAATTGTCTATTAAGCAGGGCACTAATCTCATTTTACAAGGAACTAGTTTCTCGAATCACCTTCTTTTCAGGGCACTCATTTCATTCGCTAATGAATTAGTTCCTCAAATTACTCATAAGTCAGGGCACTAATCTCATCAACCAAGGGATTAGGCTCTTAAATCGCCTGTTAATAAAGGCACTAATTCCATTAACCTCGGAGTTCGTTTTCTCTATTTTTTCTTTTTCCTATTTTTCAATTTGGACCACTATACAATTAAAGAAGCTTGTAACCAATATTCAAATAATTAATTAGCTTTCTTTGAGATACCAAACACTTACTAGATGCATGAACGCATAAACTGGTTCCTTGTCGTTGAATGGGTCCCACAACCTATTCTTAATTGGATGACGATTCAAGTGACAAATGTAAGAAAATCAAGCCCCCTCCATTTCTCCTTCCCTTTCCTTTTCAAGACCAAAACACTCAATCTCCTCTTAGATTACTTATTTATTCATTCTAATTTAGCTTCTTCTTTTTCATGGGTTTAATAAGAATTAAAAATAAAAACCAAACTCCACCTCTCTTTGCTGCAAAACCATCGACCAATGAGAGAAGAAATAGGTATTTATATTCAAAATTTCTATGAATTGCATATTAACCCTATTTATCTTATATTTTCTATTTTTTTTCCCGCTATTTTTTTGTTTTAAATAATTTATGCCTTATCACGTGCTCTTTTGTCCATTCTCACCCCTTTATGTTATTTAAGTTTCTTTTATTTCATCTAACTATTTATTTTTGGATCAATTTTTTTTTCCACTTGATTAATTTTTTAGTCGAGTTCTTACAACTTAATCTAAATTTCACTTTCCCTCCATACTTTCATAAATTACCCTTTAAATCGGGTTTTTTTTAATTATCCTCAAATTTGTGATTTTTTTTTGTTTTGAAATCACTTTCTTTCCTTGTCAAACTTTCCCATTTTTTATTTAACATTCTTTCTTTCATATTTAAAAAAAAACAATAAATTGAAAATTACGTGAAACTTATGGAGGACTAAATTGCAGGGAAAAAATCAACATTTTAAGGGAGTATACAGGTTTCCAGGGGCTGAATGATTAATCTCATTAAACTTAGTGACTAAGTTATAATCAATCAAAACTAATATAAAGCAAAGACATCATCAATGAGGAACATGTACCATCCAAGGCATCACGAAGTGTTTGTTTACACTAGTGATGAGAGAGAGAAAATTAAAAAATCCATTAAAAAAAAAATTTAAAAAAAATAACTAAGAAAAAGCAAAACAAGAAAAAAATTGATTTAACCGATTAGAATTTTTAAAAAACTTCAGGTCAATTTGGGTTTTGGTGTTGTAAGTAAAAAAAATAGTAAATTAAAACTGAACCGAAACTATTTTTTGATTTTTTTTAGTTAAAAAACTAAATCAAACAGAAAGCGGTCTGTTCAAATCAGATCGGTTTGGTTTCGAGGTTTTTTCCAGTTTGTTTTTTATTTAGAACAAAACAAAACAGAACTGAAAATATTCACCCCTAATTTACACTGCTAAACTTGTTTTTTTCTTAAAAAAAATATTTTAAAAAATAAAATAAATTTAAATAAAAAATCAATGCACTAAAAAAAAATTATTTTAATTAAAAAACATTTCTACAAAAAACCCACCAGATTACAAGACATATGAATTAAGGTACCTTCCAACAGTCTAGACTACAGAGTAAACGTAACAAGTGCATCAAAATCCCCCCAGTGGGGTAAAGAAGTGGAGAGACAGTGGCTGCAAAAGGCAGGAAAACATGAGCATGATAAAACAGAGCAGCTAAGGAAAAGAAAGCAAAAGAAGAGGTAGAAATCACATGGGGTTTGGAGACCTTTTACCACCCCGTGCCTTGCTGTAATGATGCTCCGTGCACAGGTTTTGCCTCAAACGATGCAAACCCACATTCAACCTAACCCCATGTTCGTTCGTTCCATGCCAAAGCGTTTGGGTCAATGGGTCAAAGGGTTCTCTAATTTAATGCACGAATAGACTTTAATGAAAAGTTTAAGACCCCACCGAGAAGGGGCCATCGTGTACAGAAAGGTGCCACCGTCGCATCGCTACTGAGCTGTCCAGCACCACCCCTAGATGATGTCAAGCAGAGCACTGTGAAAAGATGTGCGGGTATGGAGGAACTAGAACAGCACACTAACCAGAGTAAAATCAAAATCACAGCATTCAGAAACAAAATAAGATAAACAAATTAATCCAATGTTTGATGGTTGCAGGATCAATAGAGATTAAAGGCTCTAAAAAATGGATGTCACATTAAAATGTTGAATTTCACAAAGATCCAAGAAAGAGAGATGAAGGAAAATGTGCTGATCTCTTCATTCATAAGGAGCATTAATCATTCAATATATGAACAAAAAGTATCATGGCTTACATCCCTTTCAACAGCAATGGAAAAGTACTGCAAAAAACAGATGCAGAAAGGTAAAGAGACTAGCCGGCCATCCCTTTCAATAGCAATGGAAAAGGACTGCAAAAATACAGGTGCAGATCGGTGAAGAAACTAAGTTGGTCTCATTTGCCTGCCTGAATTCACCAGATACCAGAAATTTCCATTCCCTTCAAAACCGAGAAGACCCTTCAATAAAAACTGAGCATCCACACCAGAGTAACAAGCCCACAAACAGAAGTGAACAAACTAGTCATTCGAGTTAAGACTCATGTTAGCCAGAAGCAGTTTTCCTTTCTACTGCCACTGCTGTATGCATTCAAGATAGAATTAGTAAATGTATAGAAGGTTAGTAGTTCTGCTATTTTAAAGCTTCACCACCTTCCTCCAGACATGGAAGGTAACCTAAAAATAAACCTCCATTTGCTCTATCCCTAATTGGAAAACTGAGCTCCAACACCTTAGCTGGATCCTGCATAGAGAGTATAAAGATTCGCCCAGGCCCTAGTTTGAGCCGGGGAATGATTATGCTCTATTTACAGATTAACAGAGGCAGATCCCGAAGTCCAAAAAATGACTTGAACTCCTACCTTGTAACTTCTAATCCGTTAGTCAATTAAAGCTAGCTACCAGTATAAACAATTGTAGTAATGCAATCCTACCCCCCTCAATCAGACACCTCCATCTTCCATATCATGTTATCTGCGCAGCTATCATCTGATTTGTCCAGTGCTGCAACCTTCACCCGATATGCTGCTAATGCCATTGCACTCTTTCCCCTTTCATCCTGAGTTAGCTCACAAGCTTCACTAAAGGACCCTGATTTTAAATCTGCTGGAGGGATAAAACAGTCAACTGAAAGGCCTGGCACATTGAATGCAACCTCTTCAATGGTCCAAGCTTCCTCCATCTTTGTCTTGGTATGGCTCATTGCTACCTCGCCAAACCTGTAAAGAGTCACCACAGTACGACCCGAGTGGGCAATCATGATCCCTTCAACTGGCCTGTAATCGTCAAGGAACGAATTGATTGTTGTTTCCCAGTAAACTGCATCTCCACCATTTGATTGGATACGGGTCAGATGTGAATCCTCCATGTGAACAAGAAGTCCAGTCTTTTGACTAAAGTAGCCAAATAAAACATGCCTTATGATCTCTGCAGGGCCTTCACTCCGAGCCTTCAGAGTCTGTGGATCAGCAAAACGCTTTAGTATAAAGCAATCCTCGCCATTTATGTTTTTCTCTCCTATGCACTTTGCATCAGCAAACATACTAGCTGTGGTTCTTGGATCAAGACCCTGAAATAGAATTAAAAAGTAAACAGATCAGAAAATTAGTAACACAAAGTGTCCCAGTACAGTCCGCAGGACAAATTAGCATACAGAACATCACCTGAAGTGCTCGGCGCAAGGGTCTAACAGGGCCTTTAGCAGCATGTGCACCAAGCCAAGGTGTGTGCCTCCAAACAAGCTTGCCATTGCAGCCAGCATGAACCTTACTACCCCCGACCGCTAGCTCGACATACCACATATCAGGATTCATCTGCCAGAGCACAAACCCACCTGACTCCACACCTCTAGCACCATTCCGATTCTTCACCACCCTCGTGGGTGTTTCAAACTCCGAAGCTATCATCTTAAGCTTTCCCATGGCATACGCATTTCGAATAGAGCTCTGCACCTGCTGCCCACCAGATGCTGCCATGTACTGCTGCAATATGTACTGGGCAGAGGAAGTCTCCTGCAGTAATGCAATCCCATAAAATACAATATTATGAGCGACTTTTTTTTATTTTTCAAAGAAATTAAAACAATTCACACGAAGTAACAGTGCAGAGAAATGAAGTCGAGCGTCGACAGATAGCAACGACCCACTACACACTATGATGCAAATATTAATTTCAACTTTCATGAAAAAAATATTAAAACAAACAAACAGATCATTATAGTGTCATATAATTTATTCAATAATTTCAGCAGAGAAACAACAGATTGTAATCTTATGAGCACATTTGGAGTTTCAACCAGAAATTATGTATGGCAACATCAAAAATAACATCATCATGGACTTTTATTTCTTTGCCCTTTCCTCTGTTTCTTACCAACCAAAGAAAATATTAGCGCCCCCACCCACCCCCAAAAAAAGCAATTTCAAAAAGTTAACCTAGAAAAAAAATATTCCATGGATCTAGCAATTCACTGATACAACAATCATCAATTATCCAGTAGCTTCACCAAACTCAAACTATTACGTAAGCCAAATTCCAATCCCAACTCGGCTAAGTAGTTTCCACTTGACATTCTCCACAAAAACAGTCCTCGGAACCAATTACTTTTAAACCTTGCAAAGAAAAAAAAAAGGGAAAGGGAAAAACTAACTTGCAAGCCAAATATAAGAAACAAAAACCGTTTGTGCATTACTAAAGAAAAAGAGACGGAGAGATAGTTTACAATGGGGGTGTCTTTAATGCTAAGGTGAGGCAAAGGGTCCAAAGTGCTAACAGGCACTGGAGCCAATGGTGCACCCATAACCCCAAGCAACAACCTCAGATCAGACCTCTTGTAAGCCAAACTAGTAACCGACGGAGTTCTCGATAACTGCCCTTTCATCCACTGACCCAAACCCGACCCGACCCGTTTACGCTCGCATTCCCCTCCATCGGGATCTGGACCCTCCATCAGTGGTGACAACGCTTCCCCAACCATCGGCCTTACGCTCCCTGATCTCCCAATCACTGGCTCTGGTTGTGAGGCGAAGAAGGAAGTGTCCTTGTTGTGTTTTTTGCGGCGGAGCAGGCCCGACATCGGAGAAGCAGCCCGAGCCGGGCTGTTGGAGCGGGAACGAGAAGGGGAGAGGCCACGGACTACTTCATCTTTGAGTGCCGAGAAGAAACCTTGCTTTTTTTCCATTTTTTTGCCGGGGTAAAGCTGAAAGAGATAAGATGAGAGCAGTCGCCGGTGGCGAGGAGAAGGAAAGAAAGCGCGATGTGGTTTTCTGTTTATCTGCTAGGGACTACTAGGTAGGGGAGTTTGTTGAAATAAACGAGAATTTTTCATGGGAGATGGGAGTGTTTGTGGGTGTGGGAGCAGCGGAGAGGGGGGAGGGAATAGTGAGAGAACAGTTTAGGGAGAGGGAGCGTGTGTGTTGGGGCGTGTACCGGCAGCGAGTGAAAAAGGCTGTGATATATAGAGAGAGGGGTGGGTGAGTGGGTACTGGTAGGAGGCCAAATCTGGGAGGGGCTTACGTGGACTGGGCTCAGTGACTTTTGGTAAGGCCCATTCTTTTCTTTGTGTTGAATAAACATCCATGGCACCTTTCTTTTTTCCTTGGTTTTGTCAGGTGGGTGTTCATGTGACGAAAAATTGATTGGGGGTCGTTTATTTAAAAAGAAAAAACTTCAGTAAAGCTTTAGAGATTGTGAGCATAGTGTTTTTTTTATTTGGGTCTTTAATATTATGTTAATTTAATAATGGTATTAATGATTTTTTTTATGCTTATGTGTAGGAATATCACGATGTCGGAACAATATTCAGTTTCATAATTAATTCTTGATTTGACTTAATAAAATTCAATCTTATTGATTTAGAATAATTGGAGCTTCGGGGACGAACTATGAATCTTAAATAAATGTCAAGGTCCTTTTGTTCCACAATCAGTGAAGTGAAAGAGTGTTTTTCATATCACTAAATCTCTTTTTTTAATTTAATCCTTTAACGTTATTTTTATTTGGAATTTGACTTTGTATTTCACACGTACACTTTTCAATATAAATTTTAAAAAGAAATATGTGTTTTTATGGCATTTTAGTGGAAAAAAATAACATATCATTTGTTTTCTTTGAGTATTTCCAATTGAGATTTGTAAATAAGCTATAGCCGAGTCAAACGAGTGCATGTGCATGCCATGATTCCAAATACGACACCGTCTTCAAGTTATTCACCAGTCGAAAATGATCAAGGGTTTGATTATGTTGACTGTTTATAAAATATTTTTTAAATCTCATCAATTCATTGCGGTTTTTTTATTATATAATTAAATGAAACCAGCGTATTAAAAATAATTGTATTTATGGCTCAAGTCCTCAGTTTTTCCTACTTTTTAAAAATACACTAATAACCTAAATAATTTTTTATGCTAAAAAAATTAATTTGACCCGCGCATCATGGCGTTTGCCTTCTATTTAGTGACGTACTATTTGTCAATACATAACCCTTGTTGATGTAATCAATACATCTATATGCAATGGCATTCATGGTGATACCTGACACAAAGATTTTGTATGGTTAACCGAAATTTAATTATTTAATTTTAATTAAAAATAAAAATATATCAGATTGAGATCCATCTAATCATGCTCTTAAATAAAAAGTCCTGTAGATAGGAACTTCGATGAATGTTGGGATGTAACCTTGTAAACACGAAGGTGAGAATAAAAGTAAAACAAAATTCGGACAAGTAGTGATGGATGGTCGGTCTATCATTTGCCTCCACCAGACTCGATTGATATCCTGACTTGGTGTTGCTATCCCTTATGGGCCCGTGTACAGTTTTTTCTTTTATTATTATTATTATTATTATTATTATTATTATTATTATTATTAACATGTGTGTTCGAGTTCATTTATGTGTATCTAAAATTTTATGGATCTTAAAGTTAACAAATATAAATCTTCAGTGGCTATCATATTAGCAATCACAAAATTCAAAGCTAAAATTACAAAAAAAATAAATTCTTTAATCTTAAATTCTTACCACTGAGATATTTACTGTATAGTTTAACGTGTTATCTTTTTCTCACCGAAAGAGCATCGGCATAGATATAATTTACCTGATCATCAACAGTAATTTATCATAGATTTATGGGCTCATGTACAATTTTTTTCTTTAATTATTATTATTATTATTAATATATGTGTTCGAGTTAATTTACGTGTATCTAAAATTCTATGGATCCTAAAATTAATAAATATAAATCTTCAGTGATTATCATATTAGCAATTACAAAGTTTAAAATTAAAATTACAGAAAAAATAAATTCTTAAATCTTAAATCTTAAATTCTTACCACTGAGATATTTATTGCGTGTTATTTTTTTCTTACCGAAAGAACATCGGCATAGATATAATTTACCTGATCATGAACGGTAATTTATCATAGATTATGATTTAAAAAAGAAAAGAAAAAAAAGAAAGACAAAGGTATTGACAAGTGATTGCGTTATTATCCGATTGATGATTGTGATTTTTTTCCTGCCGGCCAAATCTGCATACGCTAATCAAGCCAACGAGAATCAATGATTGTACGGAAGTTAAAGTATTCAATTTTTTATTAATCTAAAAACTATTATTTGAGAAAATAAAATTTCCAGACACACGAAAACACATTCAACACGGAGCAAATCGTTGTCGTATGAAGAGCAAGTAAACATGATAAAACTTTTAGCTCGATTAAAAAAACAAATAATAAAACAAACAATACTTAATCCAACCGATAAAAAATAATAAAGAATTATAATTTTTCTTTTTTAAATATTAACTTTTTAGACTCCAGGTCAATGAACTTTAAACTTTCAATTTAAAAAAAATCATAAATTTTAATTAAAAAAATATTAAAGGAAAAGACTTGAAAAAAAAAATCAAACAGAAGGATTTTAAAAATAATTATTCAATAATAAAAAAATATTATGACTATTGTTACTATCATTAATATTAATTTTACTCTTCTTGTTTTTATTCTTATTGTTGAAAAATAAAAACCATGAACTTGATTTGAAGGATGGAATCGAGAGTTATAAGAACTTTGACAAAAGACTAAGAAAACCAATAAAAAATCAAAAGAAAAAAAATACCAAATTGAAATCAATATTATCATTGAAAAAACAAAAAATATAAACTTGATTTGAAGGATAAAATTGAAAGCAATACAAACTTTGATAAAAGCACCAAGTAAAACAATAAAAAATAAAAAGGGACCAGATTGAAATCATTATTATCATTGAAAAACAAAATCATAAACTTGTTTTGAAAGATAAAATAGAAAGCCATGAAAACTTTGACAAAAAAAAAAGTAAAAAGAAATTAAAAGTAGATGGAACAACTTGAAATACCTTATATACGAATTAAACAATAAGGACCATAATATATTTATAAGAATAAAATACAAGAATGAATAAAAAAATCACTACCGATACACCGATAATATTTAGGAACACACGTCACCTATAATGGAAGAATAGACAACGAGAAATAGACTATAACTAGATAATTGCCCGCGCGTTGCAGCGGGGATTTTTTTGTATATAATTTAACATAATTAAATCTACAACGATAAATTTATATGATATAAATAAATAAAAATTATAGATTAAAAGATAAAATATTTAAAATTTTGAGTTGAGTTTGTCATGTAAGCATAGATTAATTTTTTTAGAATATAGCTAATTGCCCGCGCGTTGGCGCGGGTATTTTTTTGTATATAATTTAACACAATTAAATCTACAACGATCAACAAACTTATCAAATTATCGGGAGAGAAAAAAAAAAAAAAAAGCAAGAATGAAAAATAATTAAATCATGATTATTATTATTATTAATATTATTATTATTATTATTATTATGTTCAATACACTTATATATACATGGACAAAAGTAGGGATTCAAAAAAAAAAAGTGTAAGGGCTGAAATGAAAATCAAATATCAAGGGCTTAAATTAAAAAATTAAAAGTCAAAGGGCTGAAATGCAACTTCAAATTATTGTCAATTGAAATCAGAGGACGATATTGCAAAAATCGGAACCTTTGTACCGAATTGATTGAGTTCTATACAACCAACCCGGAAATTGAAAGTAGAAGGACTGAAGTGCAACTTTGACACTCCGGAGAGAGAGAAACGTGGCCGGCGGCTTTAACCGGCCCCCGACGCGTCCACGGACATCTGGTGGTTACACGCACCACCGCGGGAGGAAGACCACGCGGCGGCGCATCGTTCTGTCCTCAGGGATACAATTTCCGGCCACCTGAGGAGGCCGCACGCGCCGCCTGAAGAGGGCGTGAGGCGGAAAACCGCCTGGCGCGTGCGGCGGACGCACCCCCAGACACCGATTTAAAAATTGGAAAAATATGGCCAATTACCGTTCTAACCCTGGACCCAATTCAGTGTTTTTGTCTTATTAGGGGCTAAAACCGTCTTTAGCCATTTCCGAAAAAAAAAAAAAAAAGTTGCGGCGGACCGGGCCGGTCCGACCGCGCGCAATTACGCCGGTGCCCCTCACCCGGATGCCTGTTTTTGTCCTATTACTGGGGACGAAATCGTCAATACACTGTTCACAAATGAATATTTAAAAAAAAAAAAAACGGAAAAGCCAAAATTAGCCCCGCTCGCCAGCCCCCTTCTGCCGCGCGCCCGAAGGCCAAAACCGGGCGTGCACTGCTCGAATCTACAGTGATTCTAGAGACAGTGTACAGTGGAAAACCCACGGCTTTTAGTGTTTTGGTAATGACACAAGATTATTTTTTTACTTCTAGAAACCATCACACGCATCGCTCAAAATATGTGGCGACTCCAATGCATTAGTATATGCTCTACATTCGCTAACAACTTTTAAAATATAAAATTATGATTTAAATAATAATTTACATGGACAACCTCGATGAAATTTGCAATTAACAAAAAAAAAACTATACTAAATAGCCCAAACATCCCTAACTACAATGAATTTACAATTAATAATACATGTGTAATTTTTTTGTGCATAAAAAAAATCATACATAAATATTTCTATCCAAAATCACTGTTTTTTCACTATATTTCAGCTATTTTAATGTTTATTAAAACATTGAACCAGTGAGAATATCCAAAAACAGATCAATGATGACTAATAAACCTTGTAAGAATATAAAAATAACCATGCATTTTTTTCATGGGGACGACAAAATCATCGTTGTACTAGTATAGCGGTGGACAAAAGAATGTGAGAGGGCTAAGTGATTCCTTCCTCTTTCTTTTTTTTAATATCAATTAATAAAATAAAATTTATTATCAAATCAAAAACACATCTCATCTAAAAAATATAAATTGCGTGTAAACGACCTCTGGCCACCACCATTGGGGGGCTAAAACCCAGAGCCGCAGCTGTATGTACCGCGTGGAAGTTATTCTCTTCACAAGGATTGAATCATTTTAAAAGCATATGTTCTAAAGTAACATTTACGTACTCGCTCAGTTAGTGGTCGGGTATTCACGTGACACCGTCATTCAAATCTACAGCACGATTTGTGAATTGCGACCACCACGAAAGAATGCATGGTGACACGTGGATTGAAGCATGAGCGAGTAAAGATTAAGGTGCATTGCTCTGATCGGGTACTCCATCTATTTGGATTGTATCGGCACATACCTAATGATGTTTACTCACTTGATGGTATGCATGTTGTTTATCATCGAGGTATAGAGAAAGATGATTGGTTGGTGGTTTATGTACCATATGATGACAATTTGTAATATGCGAGGAGAGAACACATGGTTATATAGTTGTATCCGTTTATTCAGTTAGATCTCTATATATCTTGGTACAAGAATATAATAAGACAATTCATAATATCACCATGACAGCGTGTTACAGGATATCCATGTAACACTCTGCGTGAGCCAACACATACTCTGGATAATTATGAGTCCTGTGCACCAAGATATAATAGATTAATTTAAAAAATTGCAGTAAAACTATTATTTATATCTTACAAATAATATTAAATAATTTGTTAGGTAAATTTTCAATATGTGAGAGTCGGAGAGTTTTAGCCGTAGTTCATGATGCACGCATTGTGCTTTCAATACCTGGTTCTCGTCGTGCCTTTCTTTACTTGGAAGAGGTTGAGGAGACTCAACATTTGGACAGTGCAATAGAGGATGATGATTGTGTTCATCGTTCATGCCGATGATATGTTCTGATGGTGTGGGCCCACGAGCATGTCATGGATTATTTTGGTAATTTAATTAATTTGTAATTGAATTTATATTATCTATTGCAATGGGTTATATTGGTCTTGAGATTGATTTTTTTAATAATAAATATACTTTGTTATGAAAATGAACTAAACTACAGTTATTGTCTCTATGGTTCCTGTGAAACTGTGTGTTTTGGTAAAAATAAAAATCTATATTTTTATTGATGATAAATATATAGTGTATAATATCGTGTCGAGATATCTCTCACATAATTTAATTTAAAATCCAAACAAAATTAAAGAGTTAAATCACAATTTTTTAAAGTTTAAATTACTATTCGAGTTTAATGATAATATATATAGACACACATAAACTCTTTGATAGTCTAAATAATATTTGTTATAAGTTGCAAAATTTTTAGATCCAGTTCAAAGTCAAATTGATAGTGCGAGCGAGCAATAACCTTGTGTGTGTGTGTGTGTATATATATATGCATTGGGCTCAAGATGGCTGGATTGTTACGGCGGGTACAGTGATGCTGAGCTAAATTAGAAAATTCAACACTTAATTCACAGGATGAGACGATTAGCCATGTGAAAATGCTAAAAGTTGCCGCTTTGGAGGGCCCAAAGAGACGCGTTTATCACCTTTGTTTCCTTTCTTTGAGGTTGCACACGGTTAAGAAAATCCTCCGCTGGGAGCCCAATAGCTCATCTACTAGAATCAAAAAAGAAAGAAGATAAAAAGACCGAGGGGTTTGACTTTTTACTTATTTATTATTATTAATATAGATGTTCAAACTAGCTTGTATGTAATTTAATTAAT
This sequence comes from Salix brachista, assembly GCA_009078335.1. Classification (NCBI taxonomy): domain Eukaryota; kingdom Viridiplantae; phylum Streptophyta; class Magnoliopsida; order Malpighiales; family Salicaceae; genus Salix; species Salix brachista. The sequence goes on from CM018587.1 coordinate 21,998,603, forward strand.
TTCATAAATTTTAAAGTTAATAACTATATAACTCTCTAATAATTATCACATTAACAATCATAAAGCTTGAAACTGAAATTATAGAAAAAAATAAATCTTTTAATCCTAAATTTTTATCACCGACCAAGCGGTGCTGAGTTTTCTCACTAGCTATAAGTGCCCGTTTGGCATTGCGATGGCACCCACGTTTACATATAAGCAGATTCCATTCAGTGTTTGGTTATCCTCCAACCGGAGGTTTGTGTCATGGGTCCCACCTCCAATTTTCCTCCAAACGCCGGTGCAAGAAAAGCAGTGATTTGCTGCTTTTCTTGCTGCGATTCAATGGCTACTGGTGGAATGCAATCTGCGTTTTTCAAAATACAACGTGCTGCTTTGGCCCTGCCTATGAATTATAAATTCCAGAAACCCCATTTGCACAAACCCACCATAGAGAATCATAGGACTACCAAAACCCAATTACATTCACCCCACAGAAACCATCACCTTGAAACAACCCAACTGAGAAAACTCATAGATCATGCAAAAATAACCAAAATCCATTTACCATAACAGCAAATAAAAGATAAATATTCACTCGAAATCAACAGAAACACTTCCACAAAAACCATACTCAGACTCAGCTTCAGCTTGAGAGACACCCCTTCATCCATTCCTCCACTGAAATTAAATAGAAAAACAACAGCAAGAAGCCCCAAACAGACTGAAACGAAGTGAAAAGGAAGGCTTAGTGGTAAAAAGCTTGTGACTTGCAATTCAGAGAAAGGTCTAGTGTATGTGTGAAGAGAGAAGAAGCCATGAAAGCAAAGCTTGTTAATGTTATGAGTGTGTTGGGACAAGTGCAGTTTCAGCATACCTGTACACTAAAGATAATATATGTTTATTAATATAAAAATATATTGTTAATATTAAAATAATTTAAAAATTAATTAAAATATAATTAATTAATTTTACAGAGCATGCCAGTTTATCCATACAAAACGCAGGTTGAAATTGTTGTTGCATCGATGACACTACATAACTATATTTGAAGGAGATCGCAAGATAATATTTTTTTTGTGTTTAATATGATCATAATCCTAATTATATCTCAGATGGTTTTTTACCAGATATTATAGTGCACGAAAATAGTCAGGGATTGCAGAGACCTTCACGTATGGATATTGTTCGTGATGACATTGCAAATAGTTTGATGAGAGAATAAAAAAAGTATTCATTTTACTTGAATTATTTCTTATATTATGAAATTATGATTATTAATACAATATAAATATATATATATATATATATATATATATATATATATATATATATATATATATATAAATAAATGTGTGCGTATATGTCTATGCTATTTAAAATAATTTCACAGGTTAAAAGCAATATGAAAAGCTTGGTAACCAAACACCCAAAACTGCTTTTTTTTTTCAACCTCCAATTCAACCACAGTTTTAACCAAACACTTCACAACTTATTTTGAACCGCAGTAAAAGCATTTTTTTTGAAACTGCTTTTTTTTAACCTCAACCACAAAAGCAAAAGCAATGCCAAACACACTCTAAGAATGACTGTCCAATCATACGTAAGAGCAGCATGTGCAATCTAATTTGCCATGGCAGAAAAAGCATATCAAGATGAGGAAATTTGTATATGAAATTAGCAATAAATTGTCTGCCAATGAGGGTGGAGATCACGGCACCATGCTCATAGATTCCTTGGACCATACTCTGAACATTGGCCATTGTTAGAGTTGCATGTTCCGCCTCACATCTATTATTTTTTTTTTGATGGGCGTGAATAGAAAAACAAAGACTAGGTTAAGCGCCGAAGTAGTTTTACAGAAGAAAAAAAACGGCTAAATTATTGTTCATGGGGATCGAGGATTGGCCACCATCTACATTTGTTAATGGACTAGGGCACTATTTTTCAAAATTCAAACCCACTTTTCCAATAGGATGTGATCCTAAACGTCAAGCCTTCATGTTAATTTTTTCTTTAAAAAACCTATCAGCAACCCCTTTCCCCCCCCAGCCCCACCTCTCCCAGGCTTGAAAACATTTGACTCAAAAAGGTGCTTTCCACTTCCGGTTGTTCATACTTTATAGGGTGAAAGAAGCTAGTCTCTAGTGCCCACCAGTGCATCCATGGAGGTGGGAGGACAGAAAAGTAATACCACATTTAGTATCGTATTCTAATCAATTAATTAATTAATATACAGTTCAATGTAATTTATCGTTGAATTAGCTTTTGTTTTGTGGGTTCAATTTTTGACTAGCTTCCGGATTGGGAGATGCCCTACTTAGGTTTTGATTGACTATACATGAACAAACATGGCCCACCATAGATGAAAATGTGCATATATTTAGTTGTATTTGAGAGATTGACTTCATGAACTCAAGTACACTTAATTTAGCTGAAGCAAATTAGACATGTTTCGGTGCAACTTGTTTTTTTTTTTATATATATTTTAAATTTCTATATGTTATTTTTTTAATAAATAATAATTATTTTTTTAATATATTATCATGTAAAAAACATTTAAAAAATACATCTAGTATATCTCCAAATACTATTTTAGTATAATTGTGGATCGAATCTAACAATTCAAAGGAAAGTTCCCTAGTGCAATAATCAAATGTTATTTTTTAATTAACAAGTTGAAGTCATCTAGTTCAAGAGGATTTATTTTCTTTTATTTGGTTGAAATCTGACTATTAAAATATGAACGACGTGGAGTGATATCATAAGTCAAGTGCATCTCTTTGCGCTATAAATACTAACCTCAAGGCATTGCAAGTTGATTTTTTCATATCATAATCTAAATATAAGATATGATTTACGGGAATCTAAATATAAGATATGATTTACGGGAATCTAAATTCAAGACTCGAGATAGAGAGCTTTTCATCATTGTCAACTCCGTTTTTTTTTTTTTTTAAATTCTAAAACAAGATTATTTTAATAAAAATAGTTTTTTTCACCAACTCCCTAGATCTATTTTCTCCCTGCATTATCAAATCAAGTTAATGGTTAAACTGAATCAACCATGGTAAGCACCCATTGAAGCACTGTCTTCAGGCGTGTAAATGCTTTCCCCGTTCCACCCAGCAACAGCTTTCACTATGAAAAAGAAAGATTGTGAGTGCATGAATGAAAGTAATTGAACGACATAAATAACATCTCACGTCATAACTCATAACCCTGACTGAACCTCTCGTCCCTAAAGCTTTCAATCTAGAATGCCACGTGTCACATCCAAGCTCCTTGAATATTGAAAGATTTTCAATATGAAAAAGAAAGATTGTGAGTGCATGAATGAAAGTAATTGAACGACATAAATTACACCTCACGTCATAACTCATAACCCTGACTGAACCTCTCGTCCCCAAAGCTTTCAATCTAGAATGCCACGTGTCACATCCAAGCTCCATGAATATTCAAAGATAGCTGTGCCATCTGCTCTGCATGTCGTTCTATTCAAATCAACCATGTTCAATAGAAGATGCTTTTCCGCAAGTTGGGATCTTGTTTTATGACCAGTGCAGTCCAAAAGTAGCTCATATATAGCTTTCAACTAGGAAGCTATGTGGGAGGAGATTGGGCCAAGTATTTGTACTCTTTTTGAAGGTTTTTTTTTGGTTAATACTTTGATTTTTCAATTCAAATAAAATATTTCGGTTTTAAAATGGTTTGATGCTCTGTTTTGGGGTTGTGCTATTTATTTATTTATATATATAATTAAATATATTAATTCAATTTTTTTTAGTTTAAATCTAAAAATAATAAATTTAGAATTGTGCAGTTTAATCTAAAAATAGACACAATAAAATAATTTTTCTGAACAAAATTATGAACATGTATAATATTACGAGAATGTCATCATCAATCTCGCAAGGTCATTACATTATCTGATTGTTCTGAAATTTTATAATAATATATATATATATATATATATATATATATATAAATATGTCAAGAGACTTCTCGTAAAATTTTATCTTAATCTAATGGTCGGATTAAAAGATATGATTGATATTGTAAAACTATTCATTATTTTAAAAAAAACACTATTTGGCCGAAACGGAACGGGCAAACCAAAACCAGAACGTTCCGGCTGAAATTTGGGCAAAATTTCCGGAACGAACCAAAATTTTAAACGAGATAAAAACTGCTTTGTTTTATCTCGTTTTTTTAACTAGTACAAAACATTTCGGCCAGAACAAAACAAGATCAACAACAATGCTGTGTTTAGTGAGGCTGTCGAGGGAAAAAAGAGAGTAAAATCTTCTGTTTTTACAACGAGGAGCAAATGAGCTATAAGGTTATCCATCGAGCCTGTCCTCTCCAGATCTTCAAAATCCCATCCCACTGTCATTGAGCATTCGAGATCCCAAGTTTTTACGGCATAGGCGTAAATTGAAGTCAAACAAATTAATAATAGCCATCAGGATTCTTCTGATCAGGAACGTCCATTCGAGCATCTTGTATATAGGGCGAGGAAATTTAGATTGCACGATTTAAGTTTGAAAAATGGCCGGGAAGTCTTGGTGTTGGTCCAAGCATATGCAAGTCTGGTGTTGTTACATTAAAAAAAACAACTCTTAGTCAACACTTCTGAGATGGCTTCTATATACTCTCGTTACAATATTGTTTTGTCCAGTAATAAATAGATAGATTGTAAGGTTTAATTAGCGATCATCACCCACTTTTCCTCGCAAGAGCTAGCTAAGAACACCATGCAATGACGTGTGCACTTACATCAGAAAATCTCCATGATAGGATTGTGTTTTGTGAGTGTGGTGTTGGCATCTCATGTGGCTGATTCCTCAGATATATTGTCGGATTCTAAATGCTCTCAAGTATTTATGCTCTCGATCTTGGAATTCTTGTCCCCATGAGTCCCATCATCCATGCAAAAATATCCTGAACCAGACTGTAAGAATTCACCAAAGCATGGTCTACGCTTTTCAATGCCACCACCGCGATTTCATTATTTGATCAATCTATTTCAAGTGGGGCATCGCATTTACTTACTGAACTACAGTACTGGTCCACCGGGCCATTTGCATTTTACAGAAAGGCAGTGAGCAGTAGCCGGAATTGCTGTTGCTTATAGACAAAGCATCCCTTAGGCTTTATGGAATTTTGTTTTCCCTTTTCAGTACGCAATACAAGCAATTAATCTTTATTCTAGAGCTGGGATTTATTTTGAAAAAAGACCGGCCAGCATTTTAGAATTCATGAGTATATTGTAGACATGCTCTTGCACAGACCACCCACCCACTCCCAGCTCGCAAAGTATAATGTGAACACCCAGAAATCTGGCATGAACTTATAACGTACTGATAGAAAATAGTTCTGTATTGCCACTCGCTTTATTCTATGTCTGTGCCTTTTTAGCTGCAGGTTAGGGAAACTATCTCCATGTTTCCATGTATGGGCCAGTATGAAAAACGACCTCATTGATTGACCGACTTTGGTTAGATGTGCCGCAGGAGTACTGGTAAATTGAAAAAAGAGAGAGAGAAATAACTAGGCGTATACACAGACACACACGTACTACCACATTTGTCTATAATTAGCTGATGTATATATATACATTCACACACAAAATAAACACTCTATTTTGGAGGAGGATTGAATGAAATATACGTAGAAATTGTTGCCAATAACTACCCTTTTCATCTATTAACCTTGGATTTTCATTTTTGTTACAGTGTCTTCAACTGCACAAAAGAAGAAAAGGAAAATCAATACCATTTATCTTTTCTCGGACTTATAAAGAAAGATCAAGGCTCGAATATTTCCCTATAACATGATTCTTATTATTCTAGCAACATAATTTAGAAATCAAAGGGTATAAAGCATGGTCTTCTATGGGTCCCGAAGCCATGATACTCTTCTTGACATATCGACAGCAGCCTTCCTCTTTACGCTCCGAAGCACGTGCACCACTAATGTAGTTAAACTCCAATCGTACGTGTGAAGAGATGGGCATGCACCTTCATGAACGAAAGGTTGGTCATAATCTCTTCTATAATGAGCCTCACACTTTACACCTCTTGTCTTGAAGAAGACTGCTTGAAAAAAGGAGGTGGGTGTCCAAAATTTTCCAGTTACGGCTTTGTCAATCACAGGGTGTCGACTGACTTAAGGAGCAATATGCCTGTCCAAATATAATCATCCTGTGATGTTTTGATCCGTTTTTAGGGTTACAATTAGTTCATGCATTTTCTTTTTTTAGCTATTTATTAATAATATTATGTGACCAGTAATAAGGAAGGTTACCCTGTCCAGAGCTAACGGTCATTAATGAGATTAGCTTTGAATATAAGAAGATAAGAAGTTTTAGTTGTAGGATTCTAAAGAGATTAGTTCTCTTTTTAGCTATAGAGTTCTAATTAGTTTTGATTACTATTTCTAATAGGATTTATCATAAATCCTATCCTTATCCAATAACCTCTCCTAGTCTATTGAGAGTTCTAGTTTATTTCAATTTCTAGTTCTTGTAAGCCTATAAATAGACAAGTTTCAATTGAATAAATTGAATGAATGAATGTGATTTATTCCAATATTTATGATTTTCGGGTTCTTCAGGATTTCTTGTCTTTCTCTATTTTTTAATCTCAACAGTAATTGTTCTAAACAGTTATTATACAAATTCAAGATTTCCAACATTATTAAGGCAAGAAATCATGCAATGATTCTGGCAGCCAAGTAAAGAAACAAATCAAGCTCAAAAACATGTTCTGTGCAAATCCAATCACTGCAATTCAGCAAAGGGAATCTGTAACCGATGTAGGAATTAAAACACCCAGCTGTACAAAAACTTCCTTTAGTTAAAACCATACAACCTCTATATATAGTGTACTCTGTTGAAGAAACATGTGTGCTGTAATAGATTGCGAATTACAAAACAAAAACTTCCTTTAGTTAAAACCATACAACCTCTATATATAGTGTACTCTGTTGAAGAAACATGTGTGCTGTAATAGATTGCGAATTACAAATACAGAATAATTACGTGTGTAGAGTTTATTTTTCTTTAACCAGACAGTAACAGAGCTAGATTGTGCTTGCAATTGCTATTCTGAAGTGTTTTTTTTTAAGTTAATTGATATTTTTCTGGGCATTTCTTTAATCCTTTTGATACGATACAAACTGTTTTTTTTATATAAAAAAAATCAATTTAATATATTTTCCATCGCAAAACATTGTTAGAGTATATTTTTTTTATATGAACCGAGGCTTAATGCCCTAAGAAATTAGATTAAACGAGGCATAACAGATACAAACCCTAAATTTAAGTCGTGCTACACAATCAGATATAAACCCGCATGGGGGTCATGAATAATCCAATCATGTCTATCCAAAATTCATCGGCTAGTCAGCTGCAAAGTTCCCTTCTCTGAATTTATGTCGCACATGAACTTCCTTATCCTTGGCCATAGTCTATTGAACCCTAATAATCAGTGTGTGCTTGGCATCACCTTTGACCGCATGTTTCGTGACAAGGCTTATGACTACTACTATATAATTTTTTTTTTTGGAATAGCCGAAGCTAACCACGGGTATCCAGGTCGCTGGGCCTGACTAATCCTGGGGGTGCACAGGCCCTCGGCAAGGAGTTTCCCGCAAGTGCACCACGGGGTAATTCATGGGCTTCGTCCAAGTCCGATGGCTCCAAGGAATTGTTTGCACACCTGAGCGGATTCGAAACTAAAACCTCTTTGGGAGCACACCAAAAAGACCCAGTCCGCCAGGCCAACCCCTTGGGGTTTACTATATAAGTTGATGAAATCTTATATCCAAAGCAAGTTCTAAACCAGTGATAGCTCCCTAAATTTCTACTTGGATCGAAGAAAAAAACCTTGTGCTTATTGCAAACACCTTAACTAATTTTCCCACATTATCCTTAATCAGTCCACCTGCTTCTGCTGAACCCGAGTTTTTTTTTTTTTTTTGCAACCATCTACATTTAACTTCACCCAACTAGTTCAAGGGCATTGCCAACCCACAAAACTCATCGTTTTTGTGTTGTAATTAGCGCTCTACTCCCATCCTCTATAACAAGTTTATATAAGTGCTAGACTTAGGCTGAAATTGACCCTGAAAAATCATACTATTACATGACCTCTATAAGCTCCACACTATTACCCTAAAAACCATACCCCAATGACAGCCTTCCTTTGTGACCGTGTTACTTCCGAGATTGCATAACAAGCATGGAAGTAAAGCCGCAATAAAAAAAATCCCTTGAATATTCCTCTAGTTATAACCAGTTCCTAAAAACAACGTTTTTTAGGCTTAAATCCCTCTTGCCATTCAACCTTCTACAATCTGGCACTTATTCCATTACTTACCGACCAACCTTAACTTGCCACCACATAACATCATAGTTTGTAAATAGCCTTTCATTACACTGAGCCCCTGATTTTAGCACTAATGACAGAGCCTTGTTTTAGTGAATTGACATGCTTACTCTACATCAGCCTGGACCATACACTTGTGTTATCATTTAAAATGCCCCACCCTAACTTCATCATAAAGGCCTTGTTCATGGAATACATGTTCTATAATCCCAACCCTCCCTCTTTCTCTGGTTAATAAAGTTTTTGCCATTTAACAAGGCAAACGTATTTATATTTGGAATTGTATGGTATTTATGCTATTGTTGGCAGCATGCATGAGAGAGAAGATTGAAGGCAATATCATCCCCATCTTCAGATTTCCGTCCTACCTCTTCCTTGTGAGATGGATCTGCTCAGCCTCTATCTCTGATTTTGTAGTAGTGAAAGAAAGGATGGTCGTTAAATGGGCCTGGTCCAGAATATAGAGCTACCAAAAGATGAAGAGGTTGGGCCCACTACTTTTTTGGCACGAGTTTCATGTTTAGATGGATGGAGATTGATATTTCGGGTCAGACGGATCCACTCCGGCCGTTCTTTCGCTTTTGGTGGGAAAGCTGCTTGGAAACACGGTTCCGATACAGAAGGAAAGCCGCAGACCCATTAATTCTTAAGTGAGTTGTGATCTTATAGATTCCACTAGCTGGTTTGCCCGCACTACTTGCGGGCATAGTGTGGACAGAACAAATAATTCTTATAATTATTGAGATTGCGATAAAATATTTTAGTATGTAAAATTTGATATAATAAAAAAAATCAACATCTTTTATTATAATAATAGTAAATCAAAGTCTTAACTTCTTAAATTATCATTACCATCACTGTCAAAACAATAAACATTATTTAACAAATCTCAGAGAAAAACCAAAAAAAATTAATAAAAAAGCACGTAAGAACAAAAACCTAAAATTACTATTATTATTCTTAATATTTATATTATTATTGTTTTAATAATGGGAAGAAAAAAAAATTAAATCAAAGGCATAAAAAAACTTTAAGAACATGAACAAAAGAGCAAATGAAAAAATAAAATAAATGAAAAAAACAATAAAAATTATTGACTGGAAAAAAAATTATTTGACCTGAAAATTTATAAAAAAAAATATTACACTACTTTGCGGGCTGAGTAAAAAGTTTGTATAACTATTAAAAGAATAAAAATTATCAAATTATCCCGAGAGAAAAAAAACCAAAAAAACATTAACAAAAGAGTAATTAAGAGAAAAACATTATTATTATTATTATGATAATAATGAAAAAAAATAAAAGACTAAAAAAATCATAAGAACTTTAACAAAAAAATCAAATAAAAAAATAAAATAAAAATTATCAGGTAAAAAAAGTCATATGACGTAAAAATAAAAAAGCAAAAAGGAAAAAAAACTAAAAGAAATAACAAAAAAAATACAAATATCAATTTCCAAATGATCATAGATATAAAATAAAATTTAAGAACTATTTTTTTTTTGAAAAAAATATACCAGCCCAACAAATATGAAAATAAAATAAAAATTAAAAATCAAAGCTAAGCACACTTATATATATATATGTACAAAAGTAAGGATTATTCTTGAAATTAAAAGAAATAAAGGGATTAAAAAGAAAAATTAAAAGTAATAGGGCTGAAATGAACATTAAATATAAAGAGATTAAAATCCAAAATTAAAAGTATAAGGGCCGAAATGAAAACATCGAAGTCTTAAAATCTAAGAATATTATTACCATTACAACTAAAACAATAAAAATTATTAAATTATTATGATGAAAAAAATAAAAAACATAAAAAAAAGAAGCAAAGAAAAAAAACTAATATTATTATTCTTATTGAGTTAATAATTGGAAAAAATTCAATAAAAGAAAAAAAATGTCAATAAATTGTTTTTTTTAAAAAAGAAATAAAAAAAATAAAAAAAAACGTCAAAATAAAAAAATAAAAAAATAATCAAATTAAATAAAAATGAAAAAAAAAACATAACTGAAAAAAAAAAAAGCAAAGAAAAGAATAATGCGCGCTTGGCAGGGGTCGAACTCCTGCCAAGCGCGCCTCCCTCTTAAAGGCACGCCTGTGCCTCCAGTAAGCCACATGTATTTCTCTGTCTTTTTTTGTGAAACAATATATATATAGTATATTTACTGTTCAAAAATCAAAAACAAAAAAAAAAAAAACACTGTTGAAATCCACAGTGTTTTCACTCACAATGAACAGTGAATTCCTGAGCTCTTTTAGTTTATTCTATAATTTCATCATATCACAAAATATTGGTAAAGGAACCTCTTAAAGAAAAGAAAAAAACGAAGGCAACAATAGTTTCAATTTTTTCATCCGCCCGTGAACAGTACAATAATAAATTTACCCTGAGGTTGAACGAAAACAAGGAATTGATTTCAAGGGTAATTTTTAGTTTTTCACATTTATAAATAATGAAACTACTTAAATGCTTTTAAAAACAACAAAAACACAGGGGTTACACATGGGGGTATGATAGTATTTTCATGTCTGATTTTTTTGTTGTTCTCGCCAACTTGAGAAGTGTTTAGGCAATGTCATATTTTAATTGTTTTTTTGGAATAATTGCAGGCGTGTCTGTCTAATGTGCCGCTAGTTTTCTTTCGAACGTGTCTTTCAGGCGGCGTGTTTGGTGTTGTGTGGCTATTTAAAATGTTCGACTACTGTGTATCTGAAGGCGCCATCATGTCCTTTTCCACATGATGATGCACGTGTCGGCGAATGATGGGAGGAAGAACCTAGATGGTCAGGTGTTTCCCCCCCATTTTCTTTCTCCTACAACGACAAAATACAAATTGGTCCTCTATTTTTATGGGTGGTTGATTATAGTCTCTGAGCTTTTGATTTTTGTTTTTTTTATGATTTCTTCTGTAGAGATTTTTTTTTCTTTTCAATTTTTCCTTTCATTTGAAATTGATCATATATGTTGTTTTTCATTTCATCCATTATTCTTTTCATTTTTGAATTTTTTTTGGTTCCTTGAATTTTTCGGTCTACAAATTTTAATTTGTTTCAATTTTGTCCTCCAATTAAAAATTATCATCAATGCTATTTTTCATTTTGACACTTATTTTTTGATTTTTTGTTTGTTTTAAATCCTTTCAATTTCTTCGGTCTTAAGGTTTTAATTTGTTGTAGTTTTGTCATCTAATTGGAATTCTATATATATATATATATATATTTTATTTTGGACTTTATTCTTTTAATTTTTTTATTTGGTATTACTTTGATTTTTATGATCCTTCTTGGGCAATCTTTATTTTTTTGTCCGTATTTATGTATTTATGCCTTTTGTTTTGGTTTTTGATTTTGTCATATTCTTTTTTGTTGGTTTTTTTTTCTGGTTTAGTCCCGGGATTTTAATTTATGTTGATGATCATTTTAAAATTGATATTTTTTTTCTTTTCTTTTTTTTTTTGTTATTTGGTTTTTGTTCTTGAGATGATATGATTTTTTTGTGCTCATAATATTTTTTTGGGGTTTTCTTTTTCTTTTTGTTGTTTTTGGTTGCTCTTTTGTCAAAGTTTTTTTTATTACTCAAGATAATTTTATGGTTTTTATTTTTTATGCAACAATAATGATAATTTTAGTGATTGTTTTTTCTCTTTTGTATTTTTTTATTCTTCAGGGCAATTTAATAATTTTATTGTTTTGATAGTGATGATGATGATAATTTTAACTGTTATAGTCATGGTAATAATAATAATAATAACATAGCAATGGATTTTCGATGATGTTTACTTCTTTTTATAGGTAGAAAATCAACGACTTATATTTGTTGTTTAGTTATTGTAATTGTTTACACAATTTATGTTTTATTATTATGTTCAATTTAAATGAAATTATAAAATGAACCGATCCTAATACAATGAATTTGATGATTTAGATATCCAAATCTTCTTGCTTTTTTAATGGAGATGATAATTTTATGTTGGTGATTTCATTGAAACCTGTTAAACAATTAAGTTCATATTGATTTAAAATTCATATATTTTTTTGGAACCTAGCGCTTCACAAAATATTTGCACGGATTTAATATTTTGCCTAAATTCGCAGCATTATAGAAAAAATCTAGCATTCATAATATTTTTTGTGTTGAAAAAGAAAATTCTGGTTGCAGCGAAGCATAAAAAATTTGCACAGATTTAATATTTTGCCTAAATTTATGGTATTATAAAAAAATCTAGTATTCTTAATATTTTTTGTGTTGAAAAAAAAAAATTCTGGTTGCAGCAAAACACGGGTAACTAAATGACTAGTATATAAATATGTATCGTGATCCTCTCGTAAATATGACTTGAAATGTTGACATCATCTTCCATGAACCTAATCTGATCGATGAACTTTGCATCTTTCTGTGTACATATATGCATGGTTATTAAACTCGCGAGTTGACTCGCAAAATCATATGATTTTGCGAGTCAAAACAACAAACCGAGTAAAATCGGATAGAAAAATCGGACCCCATTAAAATCGGACCAAAATCGTTAAAATCGGTCAAAATCATAAAATCGGACTGAAACCTCGCTCTGCTAAAAGATTTAAATTTCCAACTTAAGGACAATGGAGACGACCCCATGTTTCACCTAATAAGTGAAGTCTCAGGCACAATATTTGAATAACAGGGGAAGGTCACACCAGTGCATGCACAAGAGGAACATGTCCTTTCCATCGGAAAAAAGGTAACAAATATTATAATAAGTTTAATAGAATTTCAAAAGTCTGAAATTCAAGTAAAATATATATTATTTTTTTACTATTAATACGAAGGGTAAGTGATTCTTATATATATATATAAATTATTTTTAATATCAACACATCAAAATAATCTAAAAACATTAAAATAAAATATTTTATTTTTTTTCAAAAATGATTTTCAAATAGTTTTCTAACCGGCCTAAAATCAATAATTAGGTTTAGAATGCTCTGGAATATGATTCGGTCACTAATTAAAATAAAATATTGGTTTATTGCATTTAAATTTATTGTTGATTTGATGATTAAGGTCTTGTTTTGCATTGCATTAAAAAAATATTTAGAAAAAAATGAAAAAAAATGTCTTACATTGCACGTCAGCTGAATATTGTTTTAAATTTGTTAGTTTTTATCTAATAAAATTCTATGGACATAATTGTTTTATAATGTATTTTTAAGTTATTTTAAATCATGTATGAACCTTAACTAATTAAGTTTTATGACCATAATTATGATGTATTGTATTCGGAAATATTTTACTTACGATTTTATAATTTTTCTACCTACGCGAATTTAACTGTGATTTTACGATTTTTGTACAAAAAATTCATGTATGATTTTACAATCCAATCTTATGATCCGAGTTTTAGAAGCGCCTTTCGTGTCGTGTCAAAATTGCGATTTTGACAACCTTACATATATGACCAAGATGTGTCAAAACGAGAATACAATGTACAACTAGCTTTAATATTATCATTCTTTGTGTGACAATAGCTGAACTCTAGAGATGTTATTTTTGATTAAGTAATTGTTTTAACGTTGAGTCATCGAGAATCATAATTTATCTAAGTATTCAACTTTTAATGGTAATCCATAAAAACCAATATCGGGAAGTCTCTTAATTGTTTTTGGAATAAAGAGATAGATATGTCTTTGAGTGGTAGCTCCTTAAAGTTCAATATTAATAGAACATTAACTAAAAACATTTAAAAACAATGATTGGATGCAATAAAAATCTTATAATTATAATAATTGTATAATCTTCGATGCAAAATATTTTTATTACAATGACTTTATACTTATTTTAGATTTATTAATTAATTATTTGATGAAGAACAAAGATAAATAATTTTTTTATTAAAAATTAAATATGTTTATATAAACAAAATTAATATAGCATATAATAAACTAATTGATATCATGACATATATATTAAATCATTGCAACACCTACTACTAGAATATGTGTACCCCCACCACATCATGAGGTCCATGGTAATTAAAAACGCGAGTTGACTCGCAAAATCGTCCGATTTTGCAAGTCAACTCATGAAAACGGTTTAACTCGGAAAGAAAATTCGAATCCGGTCAAACTCGGTCAAACCCGTTTAAAATCGGTCCGTTCGGACATCAGCTTTCATTTTCAATTTTTCATTATGTCAATTACAGCTCAAAATCAAAATCTTCTCTGCTCTTCTCACCCCCAAATCCCCCAAATCATCAGCTCTCACCCCCAAAATCTTCTCTTCTCTTCTCAGCATAAAATCCCCCAAATCGCCAGTTCTCAGTTCGGCAGCACAAGCAAAGGCACAAGAAAGGGAGGGAGATGAGCACAAGAAAGGGAGGGAGATGAGCAGATGAGCACGAGGGAGATGAGCAGATGAGCACGAGGGAGATGAGCAGATGAGCACAATAAAGGGAGATGAGCGGCGGCACAAGGAAAAAATGTGTTAAGGGAATTAGGGTTGGGGGGGCTTTTATAATAATAATAATAATAGGTTTCTGGGGGGGGGGGGGGGTGTTGTGTGTTATAATAATAATAATAAAAAAAAAGTAGGTTTCTTAGGGGGGTTATAATAATAATAATAATAATAATAATTGGGGGGTTTAATAATAATTATAATAATTATTATTATTATTATTAATTAGCATAAAAAATAGATAGCATAAAAAAATAATTTTAAAAAAATCCTATTAATTTAAGACAATAAATAACATTAATTAACTTCAATTACAACTACCATAAAAAAACATACAATTACTTGAAAAACATACAATAAGTAGCTTAAATTTCAAATTTCAAATATTGTGTGTCTTTTAATTATATTTAAATTCATTTTTTAATTTAAATATAATTTAAAAAAATAAATTTATTGCTGGAGGGTTTTTCAAAAGCAATTATTTAATTATATAACTTACTCCTATTAATTATATAATTAATTGCATAATTAAAATATATATAAAATAATTGAACTTTATTTAAAATAAGATAAAAAATGGTTCTCCAAAATAGCTTTTACCATTGGAGAACACATCAACCAAAAAACCATATATACACCATTCAAGGAGCTATTTTAAAAACTATATATACATTATTCAACAAAAAAACCTTAACTAATGAAGTTTTATGGCCATGATTATGTTATATTGTAATCGAAAATATTTTACTTACGATTTTACGATTTTTCTACCTACACGATTTTAGCTGTGATTTTATGATTTTTGTACGGAAAAATACAGGTACGATTTTATGATCCGATCTTACGATCCAAGTTTTCGAAGCTCCTTCCTAATAGAGGAGCATCTGTCAAGAGATCAAGGAGCTGTCAAAGTCAAAGCCTCCCTAGTCTCACGGGAAGATTACATTTACAAATCAAATTCAAACCTTTGTATTCAAATCTTTATCTTATCATTTGTAATCTTTATCCTATACTAGATTATAGGCCTTGACTGTATATATACAATACTGTCACTATGAATAAAATGCAAGTTCAGCAAATCTTCTTATGGTATCAGAGCATTACCAAGAAGTAACAAAAACCAAATTTTATTCCTAAACCATTCCTTTAAGCCATGACTTCCTCCTCAAACACCGAAAATGTCCTCAACACCGAAACTCCCAGCAACGAACCAAATCAAGCCCTCATCAGTTTCAATGTTGCTGCCCAACTTCCACTCAAACTCAACTCCACAGATTACCTCTCATGGAAACTTCAATTCCATACCCTTTTCATTGGCTACGATCTATTCGGCTTCATAGATGGTACCAAAGCCTGTCCCCCAGCTACAATCACAACCAATAACACAGTCACTCCCAATCCAGCACATGTGTTATGGATACGCCAAGACCAACTCATACTCAATGCCATTATTGGCAGCATTTCACCACTCATCATCCCTTTCATAGCTCAATCACGAACATCTCGTGAAGCTTGGACCATTCTGGCGACCACCTATGCCACTCCATCTCGTGGCAGAATCAAATAGGCCAAATCCCAACTCAAATTGATCACCAAAGGATCTGCTAGTGTCACGTCCTTTTTGCAGTCCATCAAAGCCAAAGCTGACGAACTTGCTCTTCTTGGAGCACCACTGCATGCCGAAGATCTCACTGACAAAGTCCTTGATGGACTTGGAGATGAATACCGCGAGTTGACTCGTGCTGTGCAAGCCCGAGATATGCCTATCTCTTTTGAGGAATTGCATGAGAAACTGCTCAATTTTGAGGCTTCTGTACTTCCCACACCAGAAGCTCTTCAATTTCCTGTTACTGCCAATGTTGTGCACAAACCACCCAATTGGCGCCCCAATTCACAGACCCAGCAATCAAATTGGCGTCCACCAATGCCATACAACAACAGGTCTTCCTCTCCTGCAAATTACAACCCAAACATCCAACCCAACACTCGTCCCTCACGGCCATACCTGGGTTATTGTCAGATATGTCACATACAAGGCCATACAGCGAAGAGATGTCCTTCTTTTCGTCTTGTTCCTCTGCCAAAATCACCATCCACATCTACCTCAAACACCACCTCTGCTGCTCCTTGGCAGCCGAAGGCACATGTGGCCACAAACAACTCAGCTCCACAGACTTGGCTCCTTGACAGTGGTGCTTCGCATCACGTTACTTCGGACCTTGAGAATCTCACATTTCACTCACCATACACTGGGTCCGACGATATCATGATCGGCGATGGATCGGGTCTCTCAATCACTCACACCGGTTCCACAACTCTTCCCTCTACTTATAAGCCTTTCTCTTTAAATAACGTCCTTTGTGTGCCTGCAATGAAGAAAAATTTAATTTCAATTTCACAATTTGATTTATCCAATAACGTATCAATTGAATTCTTACCCTCTGCTTTTCTTGTAAAGGACATTCGCACGAAGGCAGTTCTGATGACGGGCACCACTAGAGATGGAGTATATGAGTGGCCGGTTTCTTCTCAATTATTTGCATTTCCTTCAATAAAAACAGATTTGTCCGAATGGCACCACCGTTTAGGGCATCCAGCTTTTCCCATTTTGAAAAATATTGTTTCTCAAAATAACCATTGCTCAATAATTTCTCATGTAATGCATGTCTGAGTAATAAAAGCCACAAACTTTCCTTTGCCCAGTCATCACTCATTTCTACTTCACCACAAAATATTTAAAATAGAATTGGACTAAAAGGACCCCAACATCACTAATTCGTTCCATCTCCTTCCAGTTTTGTTGCCGTTTCGTGGCAAGCTGCTGAATGCTTTTCAACTCTACGACCTCTTGACCAATGCATTGCTTCAGATTTAACCCCGAGAATCGAAGATGATGGTCTTATAGTCCTGCCTTGCGGTCGAGTGAACACTGATTAGTCCGGCGAACGGAGCCATTGCATATTTTTGTCTGCGCCAACACCGGAGTCACTGGGCTGGAGGTTACGGTGCTTATATTTCAATAAAAGTCAACGTCAGGATTCCAGCAAAAGGATGGATTGACTAGAGAGCAGAGGAGATAACATAATTAGGCACCATAACAAAAGTCTTGCAATCCAAATAGCAGGTTTTAAGCTCAAGTCAAAGTATGTATTTTGTAAGAACTTGAAATAATTAAAATTTTATTTATTTATTCATATCTATAAAATACACTTTCTAGTGGGTTTCATCTCATAAAAAAAAAAACATTGTTTGGTTTTGGCCAGCCCTTTCAAACACTTGCTAAGAAATAGCCATTAATTATACGTCTTCAGCTTTTTTTATTGCTCGTTAACCACCTCAAGTTTCCTTTCTTTGAGAGTTGATAAATCCACCAACCCCTTCCTAGACTTTGATTTATTCAACACATATTCCACCTACCTTCACCATTAAAATAAATAAAATGAAACTCACCTACCGCAACTAAACAGTGACAAAGTTTGAACATTGAAGTATATCCAAAAATATTTCAACAATAATTTATTGTCCGAGTTTGGTCAATAAAAAAAGATTGATTTTAATCAAGTGGTAAGGTAGGGGTCGGGTTAAGGTTTCTCAGCTTGTTCATGTTTATTCTCGTCATGACTCGATCCTAAATTTTTTCTCACTAGTTATGTTACCTTTATTTTTGAAACGCAATGCAGAAAGTATCAACTTCCCTGAAAACAAAAGACCACATCGAAAATGCAAAAAACTAAAATAAACATTCATTACAACCTATGCTTTCGTCACTTCTTTTGGCTTGCGAATAAGAAGCCTGCAGCCGGCCAAAGTAAAATCAGAAGCTGGGTTGCATGCATGTGTCTGAAAAACTCTGGCCTCTCCTTTGCAGTTTCTGGTCGAGCATAACACAACTCTTCTCTTCAACCTACACTTACACACACGCATGTCTTCGTGCTTGTGCATGATTGCATAACTGTTGTAAAGCTATAAAGAAACATCGCCCCCTCTGTTGTCTACTTCTTATTTTTCGCTGATAATCGGAGACTCCAAATCTAAATTATGGCCACTGGTATCCCATCCTTTAATATCTCAACCCTGGAACAAATGTAAGTTGCTCACTTTGCTTTTTAGTTTGATCACTTCGTACTTTTCAGATTTTGAATTCTATGATACCATAAAATTTCCTTGAACCCCATTTGGTTATATAAAGGAATTTTACTTTAAAAATGAATTGAAGGGCTCTGTTTTTAGCTGAGTTGGAGAGATAAATTTTAACCCCTTAAACGTTCTTTAGTCCTTTTGTTTCTTCTTTGATTTCTGTGAATTTTAGAGCGAGAGTATAGAGTTGGTCATAAAAGAAAGTAACATTTTCATGTGGGGTTATTTCGAAACTTGGAGGAAGGTTGCATTGAAAGAGGAAAAGGACGCAGAAAGAGCATAGTCATTGATCACACCTTATGGCCTGTTGAAGTAGTTGTTTTTTTTCCTGTCTATAGCTAATGAAAACACTTGATTTACTTTGATTTTTGATTTTTTTCTCTTTCATTCTGGTTGTAGGTACATTGATTCTTGCAAGAGGCATGACGTCCCACCTAATAAAGAAATTTTATCTGGTTTCCTTAAGGTCAGTGTAGGTTAGAGTTGCATTTTACCTCTGTTCAACAAAACCTGATTAACATAACAATAACTTGTATGTGTTCAGATTTGTCATGTTTGATTTAGTACAGTGCTATTTGCATTAGGTTAGGGTTTAGATTAGTTATTGATGGAAACAAGAAGTTGAACCTGACCGCTGGTTTGCTGTTCAGGCTGAGGTTAAAAAGTCCTGCAATGAGATATGTAGCCTGGAGATTATCCTGGACCATCTTGAAGATATTGATGTTCCTCCGCTTTTGGATGTGTGTGCGAGCATTGAAACTTCTGAGATTGAAGTGGTTGACATACGTAATGGGCCATTGTGCGCTTTGCAGGGAGAATATGCTTTATCTTTGATGCTTGCTTTCAATCAAAAGCTTCAACTGGTTGATCTTCAGGATTTGCCATTCGGAAAGGACTTCTTGCGGTATATAGTTGTGCTTATTGTTATTACTTGTATAATGCTTTTGATGAGTAAAAGCTCCATAGGGACACCATCTGTATCAGAAAAGCCACATCAGAAATATTCAATAAAAAAATCCTAAATCGCCCTCATTTACCCAAGAACATATCTCTGCATACCAGAAATGCGAAGTCGGTTGCCACTGAAGGTTCTTCCACTTCCAAAGCAGCCAGAAGTTGTGAGGAAGGCTTAGACAAGAACAGGCTTCCTTAAATCTCATCATCATTTCAGAATCTTACTAGAATTGTCTAGAATCCCAAATTCTTTCTCTTAAATGAGCATGGAATATGTAATATGATATATTTTTTTGTTACTAACTTCAGTTTCATACTCAGGGAGCTTTCTGGGAAAGGTTTAACTTGCCAAATTTTGAATTTGAGGTCTTCACATCTCCGGAAGCTGAACATGGCAGGGGCATTCATGCAAATACGTACCCTCAACCTTGATTTTAGCACTTCACTGACAAGCTTCCAGGACGATTGTTTTACTTGCATGCCCAATCTAACCTGCCTCTCAATGTGCAAGACAAGAGTTGCAAATCTCTGGACAACTATTGCAGCACTTTCTAAACTCTCTTCTTTGGTAGAACTTCGGTTTCAGAAGTGGCTATGCTGCAATGATTCTGCCTCTCCTTCAGCATCTTCAGGTGGAAATCTGGAGGATCAACCAGATGTTGGACAACTGTTGACTGATATTGATGAAGAATCATATCTTAACCAAGAATTTGATTACATGGATCAGTTGGCCAATTTATCTTCCGGCTGGAACAGGCAGGTCAATCTGCGAGTTGAGGTAATGCGCATGTGCTCTTTCCTTTTGTACTTGTCACTAGTGATTTCAGTGTAAGGAAGCGGATGCATCTTATCACTGAAGAAAGTGGCATAATTTTGGTTGTTTTCAATTGATAGCTTTCAGAATGAATCATTTTCATTCATGTGAAAATCCTCTGTTACAAGTCTAGTAAAGTATGATTACTGTAGGTCTTGCAAAGTATGATTACCGTATCTTTTCACCTGTTTAATTTTGGTATTTCTCCTGGTCACATTTGACTTTAAGGGATTGGTGGATTGTGGATCTTGTTTTTCTTGTCCTTTCATTTTAAAATGGCAAGTGTATGGTCAGTTGTGGCTATAAATGTAGACTTCCTTTAGTGCACGATCCCAGCTTCCTTTATAATGCTGAATTGCTAAATATGTAAATAAAGATTGAATTTGTGCTATTTTCTTGTGTCCATCCACCCCCCTTTCTTTCTAAATACTCAATAATCAAATTTGTTATTTGCTTTGTAGCTTTCTTCTGATACATCGTGGAATAAAAAAGAAGAGTCCCTTCAGGGTTCCTCTGGGAGGCATAATGCCAATGTTCGTCCGAAGTATATCTCTCATCACGCTTCACCAATATGCTCTGAGAAACATTATAGAGAGTACATGATAGCTTCATTACCCAATTTGAAAGTTTTGGATAACTTACCTGTCAGAAAGATTGACAGCAAAAGGGCTGCTGTTACATTTTCACAGCACTTCGAGTACTTACCATACAATCGGAAGCGTAAAGAGAGTGTTGTCGGTATCTTGCACAGGCGTGAAATAAAGGATACCCGTTCTCATATGCGGTCAAAAAATCAAAAGCCTTCTTATTCCCATGGAAACTCCCAATACTCCTATACCCGGTCTCTTTGTGCTGCAAAGTTGGGATCTTCTGCTAGGCCATTGCTGCATTCACTTTCTGTATCAGGCTGTGATTCAGGTGATAAAAGTATGAGTTTCCGGCCCAGACAATTTGAGTACCATCCATCTCTTTCTAGCCTAATGGCGTTTGGAACCTTGGATGGTGAAGTTGTCGTGGTCAACCATGAGAACGAGAAAGTAGTTAGGCGTGTTTCATCACCTGGTGCCATGAATAGTGTGTTGGGACTCTGCTGGCTCAAGAAATATCCATCTAAGGTATGTCATTCTGCATTAAGTGTGGTGGATTTGTATAGTGTCTTTCCATGATGCTCACCTTCATTCTGGACAGAGTGATTTTAGAAATGGTCAATAGGTAATTTAAAGTATTATCCATTTAGAAAAAAAGTTAGTTTGATCTGTAATTCTAGAGGATTTACTTGAATTTGGTGAGGAGATTTGTACAATATGATGCTCGTGCACGTCAACTTAGAAACAGCATATTCTAAAACAGTGTGCACGTTGATCCAGCCCCCACAGGACTGAACTACTTCTGAGAAGCAATAAGATCATTAGACATTTTCTATCAAGTTTTTGTTAGAACATTTGATTATGTGCATATCAAGTCCCTGATCATACGGCCATTTCTGATTCTGATTTTCTTTCAGCTCATAGCAGGTTCAGATAGTGGTTCGCTGAAATTGTATGACATAGAGCACGTGCCCCCACCAGTTACAGGCATGTATTCAGGTGCCGGTTCAATCGCCTTTGACGACTTTGACCAATTGACATCTGTTCATGTTAACTCCACCGACGAACTATTTCTGGCAAGTGGATACTCAAAAAATGTTGCTCTGTATGACATCAGCAGTGGAAGGCGCATCCAGGTGTTCACTGATATGCACAGAGAGCACATCAATGTCGTCAAGTTCTCAAACCATTCCCCATCAGTTTTTGCAACTTCTTCATTTGATCAGGATGTCAAACTATGGGACTTGAGACAGAAACCAGTACAGCCTTGCTATACTACCTCAAGCTCTAGAGGAAATGTGATGGTGTGCTTTTCTCCAGATGATCACTATCTTCTTGCATCTGCTTTCGATAATGAGGTATTCTTTGAATTAGTTTACTGCAATTTTAGGGCCATGCAGTTTCATCAATTTGAATGTTAAATTAGGGCCCCATCAATTGTTTTCCCTCGTACAGAACCCACCCTTAACAAAACTGAGTCATGATGTTCATACAGATAAGAATTTTCCCCCACGATTCAATCTTCTAAACCCTCTCTTGCTTGTAATGTCACCCCTTACTTTTTTAGTACTTCATCCTGGTGATCTTCATTTGGATTGAGCCCTAATTACCTGGCCATCTAAGCTGTGTTTACTGTCTCTGATGACTTATAATACCATATACAATGTTTCGAGATAGGAGGAGTAGAATTGTTTATTTGTTAGGGTGCAAATGTGATTCATCAGGGTTTCAAACTCATGGACCTTTTCCTATATTTCAAGCAACCGTAGCAGTTAGCTTCCTAGTCCTTAATTTATACTCCTTTTGCAATTTGGCCCCTGCAACTTTCTAAATGTTAATGTACCAGGTTCGACAACTTTTGGCTGTTGATGGGAGGCTTCACTTGAGTTTTGACATAGCACCTACCGGAAGTTCACAGAATTACACCCGTTCCTACTACATGAATGGAAGGGATTATATTATAAGTGGGAGTTGTGATGAACATGTGGTCCGTGTTTGCTGTGCTCAAACTGGAAGGCGTCTCAGAGATATATCCTTGGAGGTACCTTCATTCATGTTTTAATTGGGTCGTGTAAGCATAGATTTCAATTAATGACATAAAAGTTATGGAGATATTGATATTGGAAAATATTTTCCCACGGAGGGTTCTAGGATTGCATTTTCTGGAACTTGTAAACTGAGCACCTGCTGTTCTTTTGCAGGGGAAAGGCTTAGGGAATTCAATGTACGTGCAATCTTTGAGGGGAGATCCTTTCAGGGTGAGTTTACACTTGCCATTGATTCCTAACCTTCTCTCGGCAATTCGAGAGTAGATTCGAGAAACTTCTTAATTCTTTCAGTGTCTGTATTTTGAGCATAAGATTGCCATTTGTTAATTTATCTTGTCAACCTCCAATGGGTTTTGGAAATAGTTCATTTAGCTCTTCCATTTAATCCCATTCGAGTAGCTAGTGTCTGGTGCATTATTGAATCATTAAATGAATCTCATTTGTGTTCTTATGTCCCTGTACAAAGGATTTCAACATGAGTATACTGGCAGCCTATACACGTCCCAACTCGAAGTACGAGATTGTGAAGGTATAACCTCATGCCTATGGTTTTCTGACATTGTGTTTTGAAGTTTCTTGCCTGGTTCCATTTTCCTCTTAAGATTCTAAATTTTTAAGGTACAATTTGCAGGTCAATTTGCTAGAATCCTGCGGCAATGGCAAGGGATACTCTAAAAGCAGGGATTCCTGCACATCCAAAAACATGGGAGGTTGAGGTATCTGTTCTTTTCATAATAAAAGAGAAGAACTTGAACTTGAACTTGAAAATGTATAGTCACTGCATCACGAGAGAGATCAGTATCAGCCGTTGATGGAGGGATGGAAATCGTCAAACGAACTAACGTTAGAGACATACGTGGGTCACGGAGTAAAGGCGCTCAACTACCCAGGAGTCTCGTCTTAATTGTATCTGTCGTCAATGCGTACGTTGTATCATCGAGGTTGATGAAACACCATGTTACGGCACCGAGCGCTTATTTTTTTACTGTAAAAACTCGTTAATATGTTTTATATTTATTAGTACAAATTATTTATTTAACTTGTATACTTATTTATTTATATGTCAAAAATAATTATTCAACTGGCAGGATGGTTGTTAATTTTGTTTTGTTTTGACATCCATTTCATATCAGTTAAAAAAATAAGATAAAACAATATGGTTTTTATTTTATTTAAAATTTCAGCTCATTCCGGAAATTCCATCCAGATTTCAGTCAGAATGTTCCGGTCTCGTTTCGCCCATTATGTTTTGGCCAAATAATATTTTTGTTAAATTAATGAATAATTTTACAATACCAATCATATCTCTTAATCCGACCGTTAGAGTAAGATAATTTTACTAGGAGTTTCTTGATATATTTATATATATTATGTTAAAATTTCAGAGCAATCAGATAATTTAATTACATTGTGAGATTGATGATGATATTCTCGTAATATTATACATGTTCATAATTTTGTTAAGAAAAATCATTTATTGTGTCTTTTTTAATTAAATTGCACAATTTTAAATAATTTTATTTTTGGATTTGAATTAATTTTTTTAAATTAATATATTTAATTATATATACACATACACATAACAAATACAACCCAAAACAGTACAACAAAATACTCCAAAACTAAAATATTCTATTTCAATTAAAAAATTGAAACACCAACCGAGAATTGATGAACTTCAGCAGGATGTCAAATAACTAATATATAATAAAAATAAAACACAGAACGCAACAGGAAGACAAACAAATCCTGTATCTCTTGTTCGGGACACAGTGTCCGTGTATGGTGGAATCCACCGCTCCTCCGTAAGCTGCCAAGCGAAGCTCCAGCTGTTCAATTTATTGCCCGCACCCGTACCGCTTTAAACTTGATTGGCCATGGTGTAATATAATATATCCCCACGCCCTCCTCTTTTCACTCCACTACTCCCTCCTAGGCTCTAGTTAGATCGATCTCTGCTGCTGCTGCATGCTTTGATTTGAGGTAAAACTAGAGATGAAGCTCTTCCTTGCTGCTTTGTTGCTGTGCTCACTCCTCCTCAGCTCTTCTTTCCTGGAACCTGTTATGGCTAATTCATGTAATGAATCAAGGGCTTCGTTTCTTAATTTAAAAGCTGATATATATATATATATATATATATATATTACTACCTTGATATATCATGCTGGTGATTTATTTTGGTGCAGCTTTCTGTGCCAAGAAGTGCAGTACGAGGTGCGCAAACGCTGGAATACAAGACAGGTGCTTGAAGTACTGTGGAATATGCTGTGAGCAGTGCAAGTGTGTTCCTTCTGGAACTTATGGGAACAAGCACGAGTTATAGAAAAGCTACACACTGCAATTGATTGAATTACTAACACAAATTGTATTGATATCAGTACTGAATTATATACAAGTACAGGAGGATTTGGTTTGGTAATTACATAAATGCAAAGGCTAAATTAGCTAATCCTACCGTTGCAGTGAATCTAATACTGCCGTTATAATACAGCTGTAGAGTTCTCTTCTCTTATGGAAGGTTTAGCTTTGAGTTGCTGTGATTGAGGGATTTCCAGATTATCCCTTATACGCCCCCTCAAGATTGAGCTTCCATTGGAAAGACCAATCTTGGCGCGGAGCAGTTCGGTGCGCTGCCTTGACAGGGGTTTAGTTAGCAAATCAGCTAGTTGATCTTGAGTGTGAACATGGCGAACATGCAAGCTTCCTTTTTGCACTAAGTCGCGCACAAAGTGGAGATCAATCTGGATGTGTATCATCCGAGAGTGATTTACGGGATTGAAGCTGAGATGCGTAGCTCCAAGGTTATCACAAAGCAGCTGAGGAGTAGTGGGAGCCGAGATACCCAGTTCTTTTAGTAGAGTAGAAAGCCACATCGTTTCGGACGCGGCGTTAGCGAGTGCTTGGTATTCAGCTTCCGTGGTGGATCTTGCAACAGCCCGCTGTTTTTTGGAACTCCAGGAGATCGGGTTGGGACCCAAAAAACTGATATAAGCACTGGTCGACGTGTGGTCATCCATATTGCCAGCCCAGTCAGCATCAGAGTATGTGCGCAGGGTTGGAGAGTCACTTCTGCGAATTTGAAGTCCATGGAATATGGTCTGTTTTAAGTAGCGCAGGAGGCGCTTGGTCGCTGCCCAATGAGTCTCGGTTGGCTTGTGCATAAACTGGGATAGTTTATTTACGGCAAAGGAAATATCGGGACGAGTCAAGGACATATATTGTAGACTTCCAATGATGCGACGATATTCTGAACTGTCGACAGCAGCGGTTCCATCAAACAGCTGCAGAGTCTGTGAAGTGGAGAGAGGTGTTGAGACATCCTTGGCTCCACTCATGCTTGCAGTGGCTAGGAGATCACGGACATACTTGTGCTGGGATAGGAATAATCCTGTCGTATTTGGTATTGCTTCAATGCCGAGGAAGAAGTTTAGAGTCCCCATATCTTTCAAAGAGAACAGAGCACCTAATTGCGCAATGAACCTGTCCACAAGAGTAGAGTTATTCCCAGTTATAACAAGGTCATCAACATAAACTAAGCAATAGCACAAGTTAGAGTCTTGTCTGTGGATGAAGAGTGAGGAGTCCGCCAAGGAGCCATGAAAACCGAGCTGCAAAATAGCTTTCTTTAGCGCAGTGTACCACGCCCGTGGGGCTTGTTTAAGACCATAAATCGCCTTGTTTAACCTGCAAACATGGTTAGGTCTGGACAAATCTTTGAAGCCAGGAGGCTGAACCATAAACACATTTTCATTTAAATGTTCATTAAGAAATGCATTGTTTATGTCGAGTTGCCTAAGTGGCCACCCCCGCATTACAGCAATGGATAAAACAGCCCTAATGGTAGCAGGTTTAATCACAGGGCTGAAG
The DNA here is from genome assembly GCA_009078335.1 of Salix brachista. Classification (NCBI taxonomy): domain Eukaryota; kingdom Viridiplantae; phylum Streptophyta; class Magnoliopsida; order Malpighiales; family Salicaceae; genus Salix; species Salix brachista. The sequence continues at coordinate 22,025,819 of CM018587.1, forward strand.
GTTTCTTGGTAATCAATGCCCGGTCTTTGATTAAAACCTTTTGCTACTAATCTAGCTTTAAACTTATCAATTGACCCATCAGCATGCATTTTTACCCTAAATACCCACTTACAACCTACAGGTTTGCAATCGGAGGGGGGTATGACAAGATCCCAAGTCCCATGTTTCATAAGGGATGTGAGTTCGGTGGACATGGCTTCACGCCAGTGTGGGTGGTTGACGGCTTGACTGACACTTGTTGGTTCAATTGTCGGAGGAAGAGGATGTTTGGACACCGTGTTGAGGCTTTTGAGTTTGTAGATTTGGTTCATGGAACAGGTAGTCATGGGGTGGGTTCTGTGGGTGGTCTGATGGGGCTGAGAAGATTGGGTAATGGTGTTTTCATGGTTGGTGGACAATGGGTCTGTGATTGTGTTTAGGGATGAACCTAGGGATGGTGAGACGGTGCTGTGAGTGTCGGGTTGGAGATGATGGGGTGATGAAATGTGGTCCATGACAGGTACATAATGAGGAATTAAAGAGCAAGAGGGAGTGGAATTACCTGAGGAGTCATCAACGATGGCATGCGCGCCTTCCGGTGGTGGTGCTGAAGCATGGGGATCGGAGATTGGCGACGGGGACGGAAGGACTTGATGAGTGCCGAGAGCCGTTGGATAAGTGGAAGAGATGGAAGAAGATGATTTTAAAACAAGGCTGGTGGGGATTATATTTTCATCAAATAAAACGTGTCTGGAAATAAAGAATTTTTTGGTTTTTTTATCGTAACACTGGTATGCATTTTGAGTGGAAGAGTAACCGAGAAAAATACAAGTTGTAGCTTTGGGTTGCATTTTATTTGTGTTATACGGCCGAGTGAGGGGGTAGCAAAGACATCCAAATTTTTTTAATTTTAAATAATTGGGTTTTTCACCAAAAAGAGCTTCAAACAGGGATAAATCATGAGGAATAGGAGTGGGTTGTCTGTTGATAAGATAGGTAGCAGTGTTAAAAGCATATGGCCAATAAGAAAAATCAAGTTGAGCATCATGAATGAGTGTGAGACCTGTTTCCACAAGATGACGGTGACGACGCTCGGAAACACCATTTTGTTGTGGTGTGTGGGGAGCTGTTGTATAATGAGAAATACCATGGGTTAGAAGAAAAGATTTTAAAGCAATAAATTCCCCACCATTATCCGAATATAAAGATTTTATTGTTTTTTGAAATCGATTTTCGACAAACTTTTTGAAATGGGGAAAAATTTGAGAAACACTGGATTTAGCGGCCATTGGATAAAACCAAATGTATTTCGTGTAATGGTCAACTAAAATGAGATAATATTTGGACCCATCAATTCCAGTGTAACTTGCGGGTCCCCACACATCAATATAAATTAGGTCAAGTGGAGCATGACTTTTAAGACTGTTATCACGAAATGGTTGACGATGTGCTTTATTAATGGAGCAAGAATAACATAAAGAAGACAATTTTTCTTTTGAGGAAACAGGAAGGGAAATTTTTTTGACAAGATGATTGACAAGGGGAAGAGAAGGATGGCCAAGGCGCTTGTGCCACCCGTCAATCGAAGTCCGCTCATGCACATTAGCAACTTTTGGTGGGGCCACCATTGATGCCGGAAAGACGTAGATGCCATCGTTACATGCTCCTTTTAATAAAGTCGCTCTCGTGGTCTTGTCCTTCACAAGAAAATAAAACGAGTGAAGTTCAACAAAAACATGATTTTGTTTTGTAAAGTGATGTACAGAAATAAGATTCTTGCAAAGATTCGGAACATAAAGTGTGTCACGCAAAGTAAAGGTGCGGTGAGGTGAGTGTAAAGATAGTGAACCAATATGTGAAACTTCCAAACCTGAACCGTCACCAAGTATAACTTTGTCAGTTCCGTCATTCTCCGAGTGAATAGATAAATTGTTCAAATCACCAGTAATGTTGTGAGATGCGGCAGAGTCTAGTAGCCAATTTTTATCTGATCCATGGGATCTGACAGTACAGTTTATGGATGCATGTTGGGATTGAACTTGAGGACATGCTTTTGCAATATGGCCCATCTGGTCACACAGCTGACATTTGGGCTGTGGGCGCCTGTTGAAATGAGTGGGCCGGCCTGTGTTGTTAAACCTGCGTCCATCACGCTGGGCCCCGTTGTAGTGCCCATCACGATGGGCTGCGTGGAAATGGCCTTCACGCTGAGTTCCATTAAAAAACTTGTTTGGGCCGTGTGACCCACAAGAGTAATCACTCTTCTTAGTCCATCCCGGACTCCCACCAGACGCAGAGTGTCTCGTCTTGGTGTAATTTGCAGAGGCAACTATGTTGTGAGTTGCAGTATCCAGACGACGCAAATAGGCGTCATGACCGACCAGTAGGTCGTGCAATTCTTCAAAGGCCAGTGAAGATTCTCGAGCTCGTATGGGAGCAGCTATCTCTCGAAAGTCTGAACCTAAACCATTCAGCACATACAAGGTTAGGTCATCATCCGAAATTGGATGATCAATAATGGCTATTTCATCAGCCAAGGCCTTCACAGCATGAAGATACTCTGTAATTGATCTGGGTCCCCTTTGAATTAGGGTGATTTCTTCTTTCAGTTGCATGGCACGAGTTCTGGATCGGCTGGCATACAGATTTTTAAGCTTCTTCCATGCGTCATGTGATGTTTGGGTTGTGGCAATTAAAGGCGTAATTGAGGGGGATGTGGAGGCTAATATAGCACTCAGGATAAGCTTATCCTGTCGAACCCAGTGAATTCAGCATAATTCATCAGCAGTTGTGCTGACATAGGAGGGACACTGAAGAGTGCCATCGACATAGTTGAACAAATCATACCCAATAAGAAGTGCCTCAAATTGAGCACGCCATTGGGGAAAAGTGGAAGGAGTTAGTTTTTCATTTATTTGAGCAGTGATGTTGAAGGCAATAAGTGTTTTGGTTGTTGCGGAAGATGGTTGGGTATTGGGATTGAGGATTGGGTTTTGATCTGTGGATGGGTTTTGTTCCGTAGAAGATGACATGGTGAGGACTTGAATCGTTTGCTCGTTGGAGATTGAGAGCTCTGATACCATATAGAAAAGCTACACACTGCAATTGATTGAATTACTAACACAAATTGTATTAATATCAGTACTGAATTATATACAAGTACAGGAGGATTTGGTTTGGTAATTACATAAATGCAAAGGCTAAATTAGCTAATCCTACCGTTGAAGTGAATCTAATACTGCCGTTATAATACAGCTGTAGAGTTCTCTTCTCTTATGGAAGGTTTAGCTTTGAGTTGCTGTGATTGAGGGATTTCCAGATTATCCCTTATACGAGTGCCCTTGTTACAGGGACAAAAAGAACTCCAAGGGCAAGCCCAAGTGTCCTTGAATCATAAATCTTCTAGACGGCCAAGATGAGCCTGTATGAGCTAGCTGTGCATTGGTGCTTGAGTGAACTCGGGTTACCAGTTAGTGGGGCTACGTAGCTGCTAGATATAATAAGAGTTCGTCAATCCTGTTCCCTTTTTTAATTCTCTTCGTGTTTTTTTCTAGCATTAATCGTGGGCTTTGATTAGCAATATTGTTGTGTTATGAAATCTGTCAGCATCGTACGTCGTATTATCTTAATGTATGCTATTTTCTTCGCTTATGATTAAATTAATTAATTAATTAAACTGTCTCTCTTTTCTTTTCTAATCTTCACCAGTTGGAGTACTTGAAAATAGTTTCTATATTTCTTTTTTTTTACTAAAACTTACCACACCTATCATATCATAATAGACAACTAATTTAAAAAATTGAATTTCTTTTAATAAATAATAGAATATTCGTTAAGAAAATACTTAGCCATCCATCAAACCAAACTCTTGAAATTATAAATATAATTGTTTTTATTTTATTTAAAAGGATTTAATTGTTAAAGTTTTATAACTTAATAATATAATACTAAATTATAAAGCAATGAACGATACAGAATCTTTCTTTCTAATTTTACAAATCAATATTCAAAACACAAAAACAAAAAGTTTTAATCGGTTGATTGCCAATCGGCTAGAGTACTGGGCCCGACGGATCTACCGGCGGTGGTGATGATCAATGAGAGAGAAAAGTAAATGTCAGCCCAAGCTCAATATCCTAAAACTAATCTATTTTATCTTAATGGGCTCTCGACTTCTTAAGAGGACTCGACCCAAGCCTCACAAAATCAAAACGGCATCGCTTGAACGCATTTAGCCTTTCTCCATCACCTTCGGATTAAAAATCCCTCTCCCTGCTTTTCAATTTCAGTTTCCCATTTTTAAATTTGTGCAAGCGTGAGAGATAGAGAGAGCTTCCGATATCCAACAATGGCGAACCCTAACCTTCAAGATATTATAGAGAAGCAAGTGCTTACTGTAGCCAAGGCAGTGGAAGACAAGATCGACGAAGAGATCTCAGCCTTAGACCGTCTCGATCTCGACGATATAGAAGCATTGAGAGAGAGACGTTTACAACAGATGAAGAGAATGACGGAGAAGCGTAGTCGTTGGATCTCTTTAGGTCATGGAGAGTACACGGAGATTCCATCAGAGAAGGATTTCTTCTCTGCTGTTAAAGCTAGTGATCGTGTCGTTTGCCATTTCTATCGCGATAATTGGCCTTGCAAGGTAGTATTAGAGATCACTATCATTTTTTTCTACAATTTAATTTATTTAATTAAAGAAAGCTCTCTTTCTATTGATGTTTCAGTGTTTCAAGGAATTTTGTTGTGCTTGTACAAATTGAAAGCTTGCAATTTTGAGTTTTGTAGTTTCTATTTATCAAATGTTGCCTTTTTCTATGGGGGTGGATTTTCAGGGTTTTGCTATATTGAATTTGTAGTCTTAGTTTCTTGACATGGGCTGTGATTTGCCTTTCGAGTCAATTGAAGGGCAATTTTTGAAATGAGACTGACCTCAATTGAAGGTAGTCGTTGTTAGATGCCTAGACTATTATCTACTGTGCTTGACTCAAATGCGCAGCATCTTCTCGTTTAAATTTTCATTAATTTCCTGAGGGTTACATGGCAATGCTTGAATAACAATACAGTAGCATTGTTTAGTTGCTTGATGTTGCCAACACTGGAAAGAAGATTATGCGAAAGAACTACTACGTTCGAGCTATTCAATATGTGATGGAATATGTTGTGTGTGAGAAAGTGATATTAATACTGCCTTTACGTTAATTGGGAAAATGGATGGTTTAGGAGAAAATTTTATGCCTACTGTTCATTTGCAGGTGATGGACAAGCACATGAGTATACTGGCGAAGCAACATATAGAGACACGTTTTGTGAAGATCCATGCTGAGAAAAGTCCATTTTTGGCTGATAAACTCAAGATTGCTGTTCTTCCAACTCTTGCACTTATAAAGAATGCCAAAGTAGATGACTATGTGGTGTGTTTCGTGTATATATATGGCTACATTTTGTTCACTGAATTCACCCCTTTTTTCCATTGTTCTGAAAATTAGACCGACTTCCATGTTTTTGTTGTTTCCAGGTGGGGTTTGATGAGCTGGGAGGGACAGATGAGTTTAACACAGAGGATATGGAGGAGAGATTGGCTAAAGCTCAAGTGATATTTTTTGTGGGTGAATCGTCTCTAAATTCATCGAAATCCAGTGCACAAACCAGGAGTGTGCGCCAGAGTGAGAGCAAAGACTCTTCAGATTCAGATTAAATCATAGTAATCTCCTTTTGGGTTACAAGGTGACTCCAATCCTTGTCTAGTAGAGCATGCCTGTCACAATCTGCCAATTGAGCTACATCTCATTGGCTAAAATCGCCGTGTTGTTCGGTTTTGTAGAAAGCAGATGGGGTTTTTATGTTGTACAAGTCCCTGAGTTTCAGCTCATCCTACTCGTGTTTCTTATAAACCTTAAATCGATTATTCCATAATTTGATATCCATGTGATTGACATCATCCGGTGGATGGGATTATGGTGCTGTTAACTCCTGTACTCTCTTGTCGGCTTATTTTTTTAAAACAGCTTCCATTTTTCAATAGGAAATGAAATTCTCCACAGCATTACTGCTATGTATCCACGGATTATGATATGTTGATCTGCCCTAACTTGACCTGGGAACACTTGTGACCCGGCCAGGGTTGAATCATATTGAATTTTTTTCTTGAAAATTCTTAGGCTTAATGTAGAAGAGAAGATTTTTTCAAAATTTCTTATCATCAAACTTTCCCGCTATCAAACGCTGTCATTGTTATGAAAAAAAACAAAAAAAATGCTATAAAAAAATAATTCGAAAAAATAGAACCGAATTCTATTTTCTGGGTCAACCCGAGTTGACATGGGCTGACCCTCCCAGTAGAACATGGGGCTTAGTCCGGATCGATACCGGTATAGGGTTTTCAACACTGTGGTTTTCACTTATAACGCTTGCAAACTAAATGTCCGTAGCCCAATAATTGTATGTCAAAGACTAGCTCACAGTCCAGATTGGCAGGCCCAAATAATGATAAAAGCCTCTATATGCCTTTCGTGCCCTTCATTTCCAGCTAGTTTTTCCCGCCACCGACAATCGCCCCTCCACCTGAAGTCGAAACGTCCTCACTGTCCATTGCATCCATCACGTCTCTCTCTCTCTCTCTCTTTCAGGCTCTCTCCTCGACCTTAGCCATCTTCCCAGTTTTGTCACTATACTTGACACTCAATTTCTTCTATATTTTATAGTCAATTTAGTAACAAAAATGGAGTTGCTTTTTGTGAGCCTTTCTTTTGTCAAGACTTGCTTGTTATTTTTTGGATTTTTTTTTTTTATCATTGACCAGTTATAAAATTTATAGAATACAGTTAATCTGTTAGGTTATGATCATTGCAATCAAAGTTGTTGAAATTCTCCTTACACGCTAGAAAACCTTGTTACTAAAATTAATTTTTGACATAAAAGAAGATGATGTTGTCGTTTAAGATACATTTTTTGATATCATAAAATCTGTTAATCACGTTTGATTTTTCATCAGCAGCCCTCATCATCACAGCACTAGTAATTGCTCCATGTTCATTAAAAACATCTTTCATGTCTTCATGTGTTGTAGATTCAGCTGAATTCTTCACATAAACATTGTTGGATTTCATGCTAAACAGATTACCATCTCTGATCTTTGCAATTGCTGAATCATTTGCATCAGTAATAAAGCAGAAATTCTCCTTAAAAGCTACCTCATATCCATTCCTAAGCATTTGTGCAACACTCAATAAATTTTGATTCAATTCTGGAATATACAGAACATCTTTGATAACTTTAGTACCTTTGGTTGTGCTGACTTTGACAGCACCTCTTCCCTTTGCTTGCACAATGTCTCCATTCCCCAACTTGATTTTTGGCCTAATTGTATGATCAATTGAAGAGAAAATCGACAAGTACTTTGTCATGTGGCTGGTGCAGCCACTGTCAATCAGCCATGAATTCTTTTGGGAGTTGTTGTTGGTCTGCAAGGCCATAAACAAATGCTCCTCAGCTTCCTCATGATCCTTACCTTCTTCAGAAAAGTTGGCTTGCTGTTGTAGCTGCGATTTGTTCTTCTTCAGCCTGCAAAATTTCTCATTGTGGCCAAACTTCTTGCAATAATCACAATGACTAAGAGCCCTTTCTTTAAACCAGCACTCGCTCTCACCATGATTTGTTCTTTTGCAATAAGAACATGGTGGAAACATTTGACTGTTTGCAGGTACAATAGACTTATTTTCCGAGAAAAATTTCTTACCATTGTTGAAATCTTTGTTCTGGAAATTTCCAGTCTTTCTTCCTTTCCAGTTTGCTTGAAATGCATTTTCCATAACTTCATCATCCCTCATCTGCACTCTTTGCTCCTGGATGTGCAGTTTGCTTATTAACTCAGCAATGGGAAGGTTTTGCAAATCGCAAGACTCTTCTATTGCTGAGATTTTTGCTTCGAATTTTTCAGGGACGGACATCATAAGCTTTTCTACAATCTTATGATCTTCAAATGTCTCCCCAAGGAGTCTCATCTGGTTCACTACATTCATCAATCTGCCAGAATACACTTTGACAAATTCATGGTCTTTCATCTTCATCAATTCGAACTCTCTCTTGAATGCTAGCAACTTTACAGTTTTGTCTCTGCTGCTGCCTTCAAATTCGACCTGGAGCTTGTCCCAAATTTGTTTTGGTGTTTCCAAGTTCATGATTTTCGTAAAGATGTGGTCTGCAATTCCAGAATGCAGACATGTAATTGTCTTGTCTTTCTTCAATTTATCTTCTTCATGAGCCTTTATCTGCGCCATCGTTGGATTCGCACGCAGTGAAATTGGATCAACATCCGTCACCACAATGTTCCATAACCCTTGGGATCGCAGAAAAAACTTCATCTTGACAGCCCAGATGTGATAATTTTCTTCAGAAAAAACTGGAATTGCAGCAGCATTATTGTTGGAGGTTGACATGATTTTTTGAAAGTAAAAAGCTCACTTGTGTTTACACTCAATTAAACTCTAACTCTCTATGTTTGTCTCTCAAAAAGAACCCCACAGATCCCGCAAGAAGATGTGCTCTGATACCACTTGTTGGAAATTTTTTTTATCATTGACCAGTTATAAAATTTATAGAATACAGTTAATCTGTTAGGTTATGATCATTGCAATCAAAGTCTTGCTCTCTTAGTGGGTTTTACTCATTCGCAAATATCACGGTGCGGTCATGAAAAGAAGAACTTCAAAAGGCCTTCACAATCCAAAAGGGAGAAAATGGAAGGGAGGAAGGTAGCCAAAAAGACTAGGATATTATACGTTTGGCTTGTTCATTAATTGACCCCCCAAGGCAAATCCTTGTCAGTACTCTTCTTAATATAAACTGAAGAGATGTTTGAAGAACAGTTCTTAGGAAGAAGAAGACTAAGATATCAGAATTAGAGAGATAGAGAGGAAGCTGAAAAATCTATTTCTGTTTCTTTACACCCACTTCTTATATGTTCAGTCCTTACTATATATACATATTCATCTTTAACCAGCTATTTCAACTGGCTAACTAATTAGTCATCACATCCTCTACTCTTATGACAAGTGGCACAATCCTACCATAATCGTATAAAGAGGATTTATGCTTCCAATTGTGTGAAAATTGTGCACCAAATAATCTCACCCTGAATTTGCAAAGCTTCATTTTGGGGAAGTAGAGGTCTATCCTGTGATCTGAACAATGAATCCCATCTATCAGTCAAGAATCCTTCATCTGGTTGGGCCTGAACATGATCAAGATTTTGATACGAGGTAGTTCCTATCTTTTTTATGATAGTTGCGGCAAACTTGGTTGCGACAACCATCAATTAATATGAAACTGGAAAGGAAATTTAAAGAATTTGGATTTGGGTTTAGTCCTGTAACAAACCAATTCAAGGTGACAAAGATGATCAGTCAGTATGCTCATGATGCCCATACAGGTGAGGAGAGGTATGCAGGTGGGGTGACTGAAGCACATAATTCTGACATGAGTGTTTTCCACTGCTACCCTGAATGGTGAGAGATGGCCTTATGGTATATATCAACCCATGAAATACATGAATGATGGAGCATTGCTGGTGTTTCCTTATTGTAGACATGCTCACATACATTATGATCCAAGAGATCTTGAGTTGAAGCATTTCAAATTTCATGGTGTCAAATCAAAATTCGAAGTGATTGTTCATACTCCAAGCTTCATCTCTCCCAAGGATGCTCTGCTGGGAGATGACATGCAGGTGCTTAATATCAATTCAAGGTTAAGCTGCTCAGCCAAAACTTATTCACTTCAAAAATTAAATTTTATTAAGTGATATTAAACTGATTTGAATTAGGATAATTTTTGTTATTATTTCTATGTTAATCTGATGGTTTTACATTTCCTTTTAACATTAGCCATTTCAGGTAACAGTGAACACTGGAGGCCAATAATTCAGTTTCTTACATTTTGTAACTTGTAATGCAAGTCACCTGGATGCTTTATTCCTTTTCCATTACAAAAACCTAGAATTTAGCTATATATAATTATGTTGGTGGGAGCAAAACCTCATGCTCGTCTTTGATACCAAGTTGTGTTAATGACTCTCAAGATACATGACTAGGCAATTGTTTTCTTCCTTCCAAATAAAGTAGAGAACGAGTTGAATGTCATCATAGAAATGTCTTCTGTGTATTATCTGAGAATGATGCTACGTGAATTATCTGTGAATAATTTTGTCTGCTAAAGTGATAATGAACTTTCAACGGCGGCTATTGCCTCCTGGAAAAAATGATTGTGAAACAGAAAAGAATAGGAAAAGACCTGTGACAGGTTTAGGTTTTCACGAAACCTTAATCTTTGTTGATTGGGTTACAAAAACTTAATTTGCGACATCATCAAACTCTCAGGAGCACTAATAGCAGAACCTGGTAATTTGTAGAAGTCCTGGAACTGTGAGATTGTCGTTGATATTTTTCAGAGCCCAACAAGGCTCCAAAATGGCATAAAAGTCCTTGACTATTTGACTCCACCATCAAGTATCAAACACGACCGTCTCTCTCTCTCTCTCAATCGGTTTCTCTCCATGAAACTGGCCAACTGTTTTCTTTCTTCAGGTATACCTTTTTACAGAAATTTATAGGGTTCTTCTAGTTTCTTCCTGACATTCTGTAGAGCAGAGCAACTCTTGTGCATATGTGTGTGTGTGTGTTAAAAATAGCACAATCTAATTTGATTAGCTTCTGGTGTGTAGCTGGCGTATTTCATTTTGTTTTCTATTTGACATCGCTGTTTAAGCATATTACCTTACATCAACAAAGCATCTAATTATATGGTTTGTTTAATGAACGAACAGCTTCAAATTACAAATTATATGGTTTGTTTAATGCACGAACGGCTTCAAATTACAAACTTTCTTCTGCAGTTGAAACTACTGATAATAGCTATCTACAGCAAAAGGCAATATAGCCATGGCAGTCAAAATCGAGATTTTGACACGAATCGGAAAGGGCTCCAAAAAATCGGATCGTAAGATCGGATCGTAAAATCGTAGAAAGATCGTAAAATGTCCGTACAAAAATTATTATTTTTAATTATATTTAAACTTAAAAAATGAATTTAAATATAATTAAATATTATTATTTTTTTTATTATTATTATTATACGATTTTGCTACGATTTTTTACAATTTTTCTACGATTTTTCTACGATTTTGAACGATTTTTCTACGAGTTTGACCGAGTTTGACCGGTTTCGATTTTTCTTTCCGGTCCAACCAGGTTTTCGGAGCCAACTCGCAAAATCGTACGATTTTGCGAGTTGGCTCGCGATTTTGACTGCCATGAATATAGCAGTCCTTTTCTCTAGTCCAACATGGACAACAAATTAACAAATATATATTTCAGGGATACGCAACGCCGAACTTTCGACATCTGAAAGCACAGCAACTAGTTCGAAACTTGGTGTCATGACCTAGCGATTATATCCGGTGCCTACTATCTCGAGCTTTCCTGACCACCGTTTTTGCATTAATATCACTGTGCAGATCTGGATAGAAATCATTTATGCGACTGACAAGAGCATTGCGAATGCCTCCCTGCGTTGGCATAAAAAGGAAAAGGTAGTTTATTATTGTATCAAAAGAATGTTGCAACCAAAATTTATGCTCGTTGAAGCAGGAAAAGCATGAGCACATGAAATGATATCTTATGACTCGAGTTTATCGTAAATATATCGTGCATATATGGATTAACATTGATTGATGGTTAGCAAGTGTAGTACCACGTCCCCAAGAGGCATGGCGTGCTTGAAGACGTGGCAGTAGATCTCGAGTTCAAGTTAGGACGTGCATCTCTTGTAAAAATATGAGACAACCGAGATTTTATCCGTTTACCTAGATCCACGAAGTGTGTTTTCCATGGTGGAGTTTCCACATCCAGAAAAAAAAGTGTAGTGCCACACAAAGGAGCAGGCATTGCCTAAACATGGACTAACCTTCGATACTTCTAGTGCCTTTTGAACAACATAGTTCCCGAAATTATCACGGCAGATGTTCACGAAGTAAGGGCTGTGAATGAACTCCTCGATAATCATTTGAAGCATTCTCCTCCCGGCCGCTCCATGTCAAACATTTCTCCACAACATTACTTTCGTACTTGTTCATGGAGAGAGACACAAAATATCCTTGTAGCTGCTCTAGTATCCCGATTGTTGCATGCTCTATGCGTTCGTCGAGTACATGTTGCACGACATAATTCCTAACATGCAAAAGGAGGAAATATGAAAAAGTTTAACGCGTGATCTGCACGGAAATGTATAGATGGAACAAACTCTCCTTTGTGTCTACACTTTTGGCTTCCAAAATTGTTTGAATCATAGAATAATTCTTGAAATATCTAACACTGGAAGCTTATTTAGTAAGAGAATGTTAAAATTTCATTTGATTTTTTGACTTTTTATTTGTAGAAAAGTTATTTGATTAGAATTTTTTTTACATCAAGTCAATATTTTATTATAAAATTGAGTCAAATTTTGATTTGATTGAAAGTTAAAATTTTTAAATTATCAATTATAATTTACATCACATCTCTTCCTCAAAGAAATTGCTTTTTATCAACAATATTTCTAACTTAAAGTCATTATAAGTTATTTTTATGATAAATTATTTAGGAAAAGTAAATTTTAAATTATGATTTCAAAGTAAAAAATCACCTTTCATAAATCATGTTTTAGGAACTATTTAGTAAACATAAAATGGAGATAAAGGACAAACCCGAAAGGATTCTCCGATAGAAACACTGCATTGGCTATTGTTTTAAGCAAAAGATGCTCCTTAAGTTCCCCTTGTGCACAATCCAAAGCTCGGTTCAATACACAGCATCCGCTTTTATCCATTGCAATGTCAAGAAAACTTTCTGCTATTTCTTTGATGAGGTGCTGCAAATATATAAAAAGCTTTTATGTAGAAATATACTTCATTTTGCAATCACTTTTATGTAGCAAGGACAAAGCATGTATATAGATAGATAGATATATATATAGATACACACACATACACCTGTGCGTGCGTGCGTGCGTGTTACCTTTGTATCATCGAATGGGAAATGTTCCAAGCATTTCTGAATTACATGATAACCATTTTGGTTCTTGGATAAGATGACAGTCTTCCGCAACAAAACTGGTGTAAGCAAAAATCTTTGCTGGGGCGTTTTGATATGCTCTATCATCTTTTGCACGGCACGGGTTCTATGAAAATAATAATTAAATGAAATTAGTCCGAATCATTCATAAAATTGGAATTAAAACGAAAATACTATATACATACCCCACTGGATGAAAGCATAACCCAAGCAGCCTCCTTTGGTTACGGATCAAAGAGAGAATAAGTTGAGTCATTTGGGCTTCACTGCACACTTCAAAAAGCTTCTGAATAACATGATTACCAAACTGATTTTCCATTAACTCATCTACATAATCTTTCACTTCCAAGAAAATCATCTCAATAAGATCTGGCTTCCCCTCATCAAGGACGCCATGCAAGATGCGGTACAAATTTTGACTTGTTGCTGCCACAGCCAATCTGCCTTTCAGTTTATCTAATGATGGGTGACTTGATTGAAGAACTGGGGAGCTAGGCAAAGAAGAAACCAATGGAGTATCTGAGTTTGCAGATTCTAACGATCTTAGCCTTCTAAATTGAGAACCAGTATCAAGTAATGTGCTATCAGTATCACGTACTCTACCAAGACGTAATCCATATTGATCAAGTGCATCATAAGACTGACTCCGTATACAAGGGCGCGAAGTGCTCCCATAGTTATTTCCTATGTTCGGAAAAGAACGCAGTGCACACCTATCTCGGCTGCCTTGGTCTTGGATATTTTGATTATAGCAGCGGCCGCCATTACTGTTTCCGATGTTGGGAAAAGAGGGATGCACCGTATTACCGGTCCCATTTTGGGAGGTGCTGGGGAAAGAATATTGCAGCGCAAACCTATTATGGTAGTCTTGATCTCGGAAACTATGATCATAGCCGCAGCCTCCATTATTGTTTCTAAAGTTAGAAAGATAAGGATATTTCTCCATATATTCGGTTCCAATTTGGGAGCTATTCTGGTATGTTGGGTGACTAGCATCAAGTGAGTACTGATCATCACTCCGCATCGTATTCAAAGATCGTTGTTGTTCATTAGAAGGATGGGAAAATCTACCAGTTGTAGAAAGATTCAATCTAGCAAAGTAACTTTCTAGAATTGGATCTACAAAGGGATAAGAATAATCAAGTTCCATATTGTAAAAGCAAGGAGATTCAAACACGGATCCAGGGGGAGAGGTTTCTAGGTTTTTTTGTGAGCTGGTAGGATTGTATACAGGGAAAAGAGTTGCGTGGTTTTGTTGCGAGGTAGGGTTTTGGTTGACTGATGAAGTACTAGGGTTTTGGTGGTGTGAGTGTGAACCAGCGCTTTCAGAGATGGGATTTTCGCTCGATGAAGCAACAATGGAAACGATTTTGTTTTCCTTTGACATCTTCTTCCATGCTCCAAAAATCAATTTTTTTTGGAGAAAGGGATGGAAAGAAAGGGAGTGCTTATTTATTGCCTAGTGAGTCTAATGCCAGTTTAATTAGGGTTTGATGGTTATGAAAATCACCAAGTAGTTTTACGGCTTCTTATATTGGATTTTAGAAAAATCTGGCCGCGAAGAAAAGGTATAGTCTAGGAGGATAAGAAAGCAAATATTATTTAGTTGTATTATAATGTACGTTTCTTTCTTTCTTGTATTCCTTTGAAAAGGCAAAATTATATTCTTCAAAAATTAAAATAAAAAAGAAGAAGAAAGAAAAGGAAAAAAGAAACCACACAAATAAGACCAAACCGCACAAAACATTCAATAAGAGTAGAAAATTATCAATTAATGATCCATTAATAACAAAACATTAATTGAAAAATTAGAAGAATGATGAAAAAAATACACACAAAATCCACTAATAACTAAAAACATTATCAATCAATAATCATTAATAGCATAAAAATAAAAGAAAACAATTTTGCAAAAAGAAAACACCAAAACCATTACGAATAGAAAAAAAACATCAATTAATATCCTTTAATAACAAAAACATTAATTAAAACATTAAAAAATATGCAAAAAAATTATCATTTTACCTAATTAAATGTCAAATCAAAATCAGACAGTAATGATTATTGATTGAAAATCAAACATAATGTAATCATTCTCTGTCACCACATCATACAATTCTTCACCAGACAGTAATGGCGATGCAGCATCCCTTTCAACTTTGCCAATAAAGAAGTCGATTATGTTCTTTCTACACTTGTGATCCATTTGTAAGAACTGCCTATGATAAAAATAAAAAAACAATGATTTACCGTCATTTATCAATGTAAAGGTCTTGTTACATTCTATAAAGTATGGACATACTAGTTTTTCATTCATGCTCTAACCAGAAATCATTTCATACTCAAGAAAATCATTAATTATCCATATCGAAGGTACCTTAATTTGAAATTTTTATTTTCTTGATACATCATATGTTAAAATCTTGAATGACCACAACCACTTCAACTTATCAAGCAATGGATGAAGATAAACATCTATATCCCAACCTAAACTATCAGGATTAGGTATGACCATAGATAAAAACTTGAACTTCGACCTTATACACATTCCTGGTGACAAGTTGTAAATCATGAGTATTGTCGGCCAATAAGAATAGAGAGCAATAAATTATCCACATGGATTAAATATATTTCTACATAACCCAAGATGAATGTTTCTTAATCTCACTGAAATTTATCCTAACAAAATGTTTTTAGGCTTCACTATTGGAAGAGTGTATCATCACTCCATCTACCACATAATGTTCTCAACACCCGTTGACGACATTAATATCCTTTATAATCTAGGTGTGAATGGAAGTATCTAAGTTTTTTATTTGCGTTAAGAGTCTTTTCCCTGTCAATTCCGGGTTTTTAATGAGTATGCCTACATGTTCTACACTTGGTCAACTTTGTATTTTTAAGATAGTACAACATGCAAAAGTTTGGACAAATGTCAATTTTCTAATATCCTATGCCGAAGGGTTTCATCATGATTTTAGCAACATAAAATTTTTCTTTCAACCTACTCCCTTCAGGTGAAGTGTTTTTTTGCCCATTCAACAATTTTGTTGTAACAGACCTTACTCAACCCATAATCTTATTTAATGGTGAACACATGTGTAATGACTAATGATTTATTATGATTTGTGCACCCATCATATAATAGTTTGTTAGGGTCTTTCAAAAAATAAAAATAAAAATTGGTCACATCTACATTATGCTCTTTATCTACTATTAAACATTGATCGACTTATCTGTGATTCATTCACATTACATCCATAACCATGTTTTATCATCTACAACTTCATGCACATTACTAGAACTAAAAGTTGACCTAACCATCCTTTCTACCATGGTCAAGTAAAAAGTTTGTGTTTCTTCTCTGTGCGCAAACCAACATAAGTATTTCTCCATGAACCTTTTTTTTGTAGATTATGCATCATTACAAAATCTAGATCGAGAAACTTTTTGTTTTTACACTATTTACATGGACATCATTATAAAATCTGGAAATTAAATTTCATCAATTTGCAAACAAATACAATTTTACAAAATCTCAAATAGACCCTAACATGTACACATCATACATTTATACACAAATTCCAATGGGAAAAAGCTATAAAAAAAATAAGCACCTAAGCAATACACACACACAAACACATGCACACACACTATAAAAATATGCATTAAAAAACAACATTTAAAATTGATTTTAAATTAAGAAAAATGGTAGTTTTAATCATTTAAAGTGAGGAGTCCTCAATAAAAATATAATAAGAACATGGGTGCTAACAAACTGAGTACTGGGGTGAATGCATTTATAGTGGAAAGTTGTTTTGTGATAAAATTAGAGAGGGGGTTGTGGTGTTTCCTGTAGACAAAATAGAGGGAAAGAAGAGATAGAGGAGAGAGAAGGGTCGTTCATTAGGTCATAAATTAAATATTACAAATGAATTTGTTGAAGGATTTAATGGACAAGTTTAAATTTGTGGTGCTTTTGTCTGTAAAAATAACACATCATTGTATTTTTTGCCCCTTTTATTCCTCTTTTTTCTGCTATAATTCCCTTTGTATATACCGAGAAAATATTTCCATCGATGTTTATTGATAGATCTTTTGATGGAATATTCAATTAGAAAAACTCACTCCAATTTACCAACAGAAATATTCTATTGATATGTCTTTTTGTATTTGCTAATTTTCTGATAATGCTATATTTGTTTTCCTTCCAATAATAAACGAAAGGAAAATAAAAATGTGGAATGTGGAATCTTTAAGCTTATCTAATTGTATGACATCGAGGTTACTTTAGACTTTTCGGTGCAATCTTTAAGGTTGATTATTAAGATAAACACAACAATATGATAACTTTAAATTAGCTATGATGATTAAATGTTAAAACAGAAGATGGAATCAAAACTCAAATAAGAGAGAATAACAAGCAGAAGATTTTGAAACTCGCTATTACCAGGAAATTACTGAAAATTAATAGGAAAAAAAAAACTTAATTCTTTTTCCTGCCAGGACCTTAAAATGACCAGCCATCTTTGACGATGGAAATGTAAGCTTAGTTTTTCGTAGAAATCATCCTCGGGCTTTTGCATGGAGGCTTTCGACGTGCAGGCTTGCGAGCATATAAAGAGACTTTCTGGAAATAAACAGAAGCCAGCCAGCCCATTTGTCATGACTGTATTTTCAGCTTTCACAAGCAGATGCCTCCACCAAAATAGAATCAGTTAAGATTACACGATTGACAAAGTCTATATATTCTTAGACTTTATGATATACCAATTAGCTCATACTTGTAGATTTCCTTGAGAAGGTCACATATCAAGCAATGGATATACCATACGTTGAAACATGATTTCACTTGGGTATCATTGATGTCAACCAACGCAAATACCAAATATTGCTACATGTTTCAACAAAAGAACCCAAGTCTTCTATCTTCAAATATGCAAAACATACAACAAGGAGATATTTTGGATCAGCTTTTGTGTACTGGGGGTCTGAAACTAGTCAAAATGTACTGTCCTAAAGCTCTTCATAGTATCATTACAAATGATTTTCTTTATCTGTTTATTCAACTATCCAAGTGTTTTTCAGTTCATCGGAGCACAGAAACACCTCCTCTACTATGGGAGCAGTGAATCGAAGAGAGCACAAATCTAATGCACCACCATTGACAAAACGATACCGCGGATGGAGAAAACCCAGTTGAATTGGCCTAGTGGATAGAAACACACATCTCATGTACGATTCTCAACCCTGCAATATGCAAACAATTTCGTTTGCGAGGCGAGAAAGTTCGCATGTATCCCATGGAATTCAAAGGAATACCTTCGCTATCAAATTGAAATAAATAAGAAACCCATTCCTGAACTGCTTACGATCTACATATATATTCATGATCTACTTGTGATAGCAAGCTAGGGAAGTTTTGATTTCTCCCCTTCACATTTACTGGTAAATGATCCACTTATGATCATTTCACGGATATACTAGAGAGATTTCACCTGCTACAACTTTTGGAACCAAAAAAAAACCTTGCTAGAAACATAGAAGAAAGTAAGAACGCAGAAGTTTCTACCTTGTACATGTGCGAGTGTGTGGTGATAATCTATCGGTCAAAGAAAGAAAAATAATAAGGTATTCTATTACACTAAGGAAACTATCTATCCGCAAGAGCTCAATTGGCCTATGCTTATATCTCACTTCCAGCCTCTTCATGTTGAAAATAAAAAACTTCGAATATTTACAATCCAAAGCATCTGAAAGAAACGCCTTCATGCAACTTGCCTATCTTCACAGGAATCATTTTCTTCATGGCTTGTCAAGGATAGAAGTTCCGTCAGCTCCATTCGGTACTCAAGGCCTCGCATGTAGTGCCCCAAAAGCATGCACCTTGAAGAAAAAAAGAAGACGGATGTAATAGCATTAAAATCTGTTGCCAGAGGGAAGAACATTGTGAGAAAAGAGTTCAATGATAAGGCCTGACCAGAAAAGTAGACGCGCTAGATAGTCCCTTGTCAATGAAATGAGAGGATGGAAATGAAGCGAAGTGTTCTCGACAAGTTCAGCACAATCAACTCCAATATTTAGCGATCCAGGTGATGTGTTCTCTGATTGTGGAGGAGTCTTAGAATGCATCTTAGGAGAAAGGGTTGCAAGGAGACCATGGACTACAGAATGGATTGTTTCTTTTAATTCAGGGAATGTTGGTTCGGATAACTCAGCAACCTGTTCATGTCACAACCATATAAATTACCAGCATATCTAAAATGAACCAAGCAGTTCATTGCTTGAGGTTTTGTTGTACGTAGAAATAAAGAATTTGGCCACACACAAGTAGGAATAGGATCTACAAATTAGTGACAGGCACCTTGCCTCCAGGATTTATGCAATAACAAAAAAAAAATCATAGTACTATTGGGGTTGTAGCAGATTTGTAATTAAACACTTATAATAAAACATTTAATACTTGTGTAGGAACATGTAGCTACATTAAAGATTGCACTAAGCAGGGCCAACAGTTCAACCAAAATCCAAAAACCATCACTGCTATCAACATAACTAAAAAAGTGCTCATATAAACATGATCAGATGGAAATTCGTGAATTTAGAATTTACAGCCAACTCCATGTGTGTCGAGAAAACATGGTTAGCATGCCTTATCAAATCCTGGGAGAAAGAAAAGGAAAGTAAAAAAATCATTGAACATCAAAAGCTCTGGAAACAGCATCCAAATTAAGAAACTAAAACTGAATACTTGAAAAACAAAATAGTTTTTCACTCAGAACCACTGCAAAAGAAAACGGGAAAAAATGACTTTGTATGTTAAAACTGTAAACTATTGGAATTGTAATCAATGAATCCTTTCTCAGCTTATTCTGATGAAGAAACAGGAACATCAAGAAATTTTGTATATCAGAAAGTTGTCACATAAAATCATCACTCTCATGTGTTGAGCCAATAACAAGCTTTTGCAAACATAATAAACAAAAGCAAGATCAGACTAATACTAAACTACTACAGGCATTGCACCCTATAATCAACCAGTTGATATGAAGCATGCAACAACCACATCTGATAGTGGCATATCTTTATATGCAAAGCATTTAGCAATTTGAAAACATCAGGAAAACTTCAAAAGAAGTGATTCTGTAGGAAAATGAGCTTGCTTGGGAATAATAATCACCTTCTCTGGTTGTAGTGACCTTAAGTAGTCCAGTAAATCATTCTTTTCTTCACTGACAAATTGTTGCATTTGAAGAGCAGCACTTTTCATCCTAACTTCATGCAGTTCCTTTAGCAAGAAAGAAAAAGGAAAATAAAAGACATGTAAGAACACATCCTGAACAAAAAAAATGTGTCTGTTGACAACATACAAATTGGGCAGCAAAGAGACAAATTTCTTTATTTATTTTTGGATCTACAGCCAGGTGGTATCCTTACACCAGTTTTCCCACACCAAGACCTCCACCTCTCTGGAATGGATATTCTAATTCCAAGTAAAAGACACAAAAATAATTTAAACACACTGTACATGTCTCTGAAAAATGAAAAATTAAAGGGAGAACTTCCAACAGGAGGTTGAGAAGAGAGAAAGTAAGTAATCAAATGGGGAAAAAATAAAACAGTCCTAGATGCAACAACCAATTGTTTCTAACAGCATTCAGTCACATTGATCACTCTCAAAATAATCATGGAGTCTTTCCATCAAAGAAAATTAACTTCAGAGTCAGAAAATTACTCTCTCTATCTCTCACACACCTATGTGGGCATGGTGACGGAAAAGATAAGTTATATCATTATAAAGGAATGGCAAGACTAAAGCAAATTAATATCATTAGAAATGGAACTTCTCTCCTAAATTACAGCACCTCTTCTTGTCTTGAGAAATATATGATACCAGGAGAGACACATGGGCCTTCAGGATACTTTAGAAAGGGAAATGTAAAGTTCCACATATGTGTGATATGTACACAATCAACTACATAAATTACATCCAGCCTCATAAGAGTTAAAAAGGTAAGCACACAGTCAACAGGTTAATAAAATGTGTTCTCATAAGGAAACCCTAAGCACCAAAACCCATGATACCCACAAGAATGCTGATAAACAAGCATCTTATGACTAGCTTTCAAACAACTCATATAGCTCCACTCGACAAAGCTTCCCATTTCAACAGCCTGAGGATTCCTATGGAAAACCCCTCTTATTCCAAAAGGCTGCTTTCTTTGTGATGCCTTTATAGGACATCCAAGTAATCCTATTCTTCTACCAACAGCTCCATTTTGTAGTACATTTTTATCATTAATTATCATCCAAATGATAACAGAAAATATACTCTGACTTGTCTGTGTTCCAAGGGAGTTTCTATATTGCTATTGATTACCTTTTTCACAGAAGATAAATGAGATTGCAAATGAAGAATATATTGCTGAGCTTCAAGGGATATTTCACCAAGGCCTTGGATATTGATGTCATCAGATAGGTCTTCCACATTTTTTTCAAATTCAGTATCTTTTCCAAGACTTTGATTTGATTTTTCACCTTCTAGCACTAACCCTTGAAGATTGTTTTTTGAATTTCCCTGCACTTGCATTTCAGAATCTTCTTCGTGTATATCAAGGTTTCTTTCAAGGCAAAGCCTATACTCAGCATTTCGTAGTGTATACCTGCAATTCAAGGAGAAATATAATTCATGAATATCTAATAATAATAATAATAATAACAACCGAAAGGCAGCTGATCAAAATGTCATGTGGTGCATCAAGTGTTCAAATTAATAATTTCCATGCAAGTATCGACTGCAAATTAATAATTTCCTGTCTTTTTGTCATCAGATATTTAAATGGGCCTAGACAGATCACATCATGTTCCATATAAGCTAGATGACAAAAGCAATGAAGTGGAAAATAATTACTGAAATGATATCAATCCATTATGACATCAGAAAATGGAATTATATATTAGCATAATGAGATTGACCGTACCCTGTCATCATTGAAGAGACCAATAACATTGAGAGAGATTCCCACCAAGCCTCGATAAAAACTTGAAATCGGTCTGATGGAAGTAAGCCCAACATGCCTGAGATGGTCCTCTTCATGGCATCCAAAGTAGCAGGTGGAACATCTTTTTGGATAAGGCTCACATCTAATGGCTCTATCTCATGTATCAATTCTAGGAGAAG
The DNA here is from genome assembly GCA_009078335.1 of Salix brachista. Classification (NCBI taxonomy): domain Eukaryota; kingdom Viridiplantae; phylum Streptophyta; class Magnoliopsida; order Malpighiales; family Salicaceae; genus Salix; species Salix brachista. Next base: position 22,048,088 of record CM018587.1, read on the forward strand.
TGATTTCTGAAAGAACTTATCCTCTCAATCATTATATCATATGAATTCTTCAAGAAACAGATAGAAATTAATCAAAGACCAACTGCACATAATCTTGAATTCAACATGCCAATTGGTTTTCCTGCCTGCCTGTTATCGTCTAGCTACAAAACTACCATGACTTCCTAGTAAAACCAAAACAAATAACTTAAAAGACCCATTTTACATTGCAAAATGAGACGCAAGGGGTTTATCATTGAAAATTCACGATGTAAAATCTCATTCCACAAAAACAGTTTCCATTAATGCATTATCTACAGTTATTCTTACTTGATCTCCCTTCCTGTAAAAATGTATAAACAGTAAATATTACAAAATTCAGTTCACTTCAATTCACACATTTTACCAAAATTCGATACCTTAACATACTACCTAAATTCAAGCATACGACAAATTTACCTCCCGAATCATACCACGATCCATTAGATTCATAATTTCATTCATCATCAACGAACCAGTGGTATCAAATTCAGTAGTGTCTTGAACCTATTTTTCTATGGTCACAAGCAATTCAACTAATTCAAGAGGCTCAGTTAAACCTATACTCCAAAATCCCATCAACTATCATCAAGTCCGTAATTTTCTAATTCCATAAATTTTACACTCAGTAAGATAAAACAAAATCCAAACCAAACCAATTCAGTTCAGTTCATAGAGAGGGAGAAAAACAGAAGTTTGAGGATTAGAGATGCGAACTGACCTTATCAGTAGAACGTGGCTCTCGATTAAAACCGAGTCCGTCGAAGGAAGAATCTGAATTCGTCGACGCAAGAATCAGGGTTTTGATTTGTCTAGAATTTGCGGTAATAGTGGCGCGAAGAGGATAAGAAAATGGAAATGAGAGAGAAAGAGACGGCGGAGTTTGAAGGCGATAGTGATTAGAGGAGAGGAGGAGAGGGAGAGGAGGAGAAGAGGAGGAGAGAAAGGTTGCCATTAAAAACGCAACCTTTTCAGATTTCTGTCTCTTCTTTCTTCTTGTCTCTCGTCTCTGTCTGAGCTGTGAAAATCTGGAGCCACGAAATATTTGGACGAAAAGTATTAGAGCAAGGAGATGGTTGGTGACGTTACACGTCAGCAAATTCGTCAGAAAGGTCAGCACTTGTATGGTAAATCCAATGATTCCAATCAGGACTGTTCCTGTTTTTGTTTTGCTTAATTCACAGCAATACTCGATGATTTTACAGGTAACTGTTTGTATATGTATTTTAAAAGTGTTTTTAAAAAGATTCAAATTTTATTTTTATTTTTTTTATTTTAAATTTTTTTATGTGTGTTTTTATATTTTTTTTATATATAAATGTTAAAAATAATTTTTAAAAATAAAAATAAAATATTATTTTAATAAATTTCTGAAAAAAAATAATTTAAAAATAATTTCAACAACACTCTCAAATATACTCTCTATGTATAAAATAAAATAAAAACTTATCTACGCAACTGAGTGATACTTATCTACTCTAAATAAAAAAATAAAAACTTATCTACCAATCTTTCCTATCGAAGTGATTGATACTTAAAGTCGATCCGCAGATTTATATTGGTGATTAAAAGTATTCTAAAATTTATCTACACAAATAAATAGATGGCAAATTCTGATACGGAAATATTGATTGGGAAGCCGGATTTAGCGCGGGCGAATAACGTCCTGGTGCTTCTGTTTTTATTTTAAAACGAGGCCCTCCAAGGTCCAAGAATGAAGGCCCAAGACCATATACCACAACTGGGCTAAAGTCTATCCCTACAGCAATTAAAAATAAAGCCTTTTCAGGTAAGGCTTCGTCCTCGGTCCCGTCTACTGGGATAGAGAGAACAATTCAGCCCGCTGACCTAGTAGGGCTTTCAAGGCCTGCTGAAAAAGTAAAGGTGGCTCCCCCATAAGTCTTATCTAATGTGCATGTGGATTTCCATCACAAGTGCAACCAGGGCATGGTACGTAGCAGAAAAACTTCACCCACCTAGACGATAATGTTTGAATCTAGCAGTGTACAAATTCTTGCTCTCCCTCCTCCCTGATTCACCGAGTTTGACCATGAAAAATAAGTCCAATTGACCACAAAGACCAGCTCGGTCAACCAAGAAATGAACTGCTGTAGCTGGTGAGAGTTCATGGTATTCTTTCCTGAAGCCAAAGAAGATGAAAGATAGCGGCGGCGATCATACAATTAAAACCATATCTGAATGAAAATTAAAAAGCAGTCAAAGAAATACGGGGGAAAGGTTCAATGCATCAACAAAAAAAGCAGAGACTTTGCCATAGTGTTGCGCTAGCTGAAGTCGCTCCAGTAAAGCTTGTTTCTGCAATAGGAGAATTGCCACCGAACGTAAGCTCCGGCGCCATACCACCAGCCATCGAATCGTAGCTTAATATACTCGAGTACTCGACCCGTCCTTTCCCCGGAAGTTTCAGTTTAACACCAAACCACACCAACATTTCTCAGTAAGACCGAAAAGATGGAAGGAAAAACGCACGTAAGAAATGGCGCCAAGCAAAAGTGAAAAGGCCTATCTTTTTGTAAAGGCTATGGTGAATTTTTAGCAAAATAAATGCGATTAGTGATATCGATTTATTGGTTAGCAGTTCATTTTATAATTCAATCTACATCTATTATTAGCCATGGCACGACGAAATGTGTATGTTAGACAAAATAATAAATCTCTATAAAAAATGACACCTATGCCCAATTATGTAGGTTTCAATGAAATAACCACTATAAAATAAGTGTTAATTTTCTCCACAAAAGACCTCCCTGTCATTAAAATTATTATCAAATCTCAGGATTGAACCGATAAAAAAAATCCCAACAAAAAAACCTAAAAAAAAAACTAAAAGTATAGATGTATAAATATGAATAAAAAATATACATTGTCTAAGAATTTAAAATAAATAAATAAATGAATTAATATAAAAGAACCCTCCAATAATCAAATAAAAAACAATAAATAGTTAATTTTCTATCGACAAAAAGATGAATACATAAATTGAAAATCTATCCTTATGTTATTGTTATTATCATTACTATAACAACTAAAATTATTATCACCATTACTGTCAAAACAATCTCAATAATTTAATTGTCCTGAAAAATCATAAAAAAAAGTAAAAGATTTTTGTATAAAAAAGAAAAAAAACCACTAAAATTATCATGATCATTGCATAAATAGTCAAATTATAAAAATCACCCAAAGAAGATGAAAGATAGCGGCGGCGATCATACAATTAAAACCATATCTGAATGAAAATTAAAAAGCAGTCAAAGAAATACGGGGGAAAGGTTCAATGCATCAACAAAAAAAGCAGAGACTTTGCCATAGTGTTGCGCTAGCTGAAGTCGCTCCAGTAAAGCTTGTTTCTGCAATAGGAGAATTGCCACCGAACGTAAGCTCCGGCGCCATACCACCAGCCATCGAATCGTAGCTTAATATACTCGAGTACTCGACCCGTCCTTTCCCCGGAAGTTTCAGTTTAACACCAAACCACACCAACATTTCTCAGTAAGACCGAAAAGATGGAAGGAAAAACGCACGTAAGAAATGGCGCCAAGCAAAAGTGAAAAGGCCTATCTTTTTGTAAAGGCTATGGTGAATTTTTAGCACCAGCCACCCACCCTTGTGTCCACCCCCCAACTTGGCTATGGAGCACGCTCTTTAATATATCATTATCATAAAAGTTCTTTTCCAATTAATTCCCTCGAGGTAAAATACTTGTTGCTCATTCAACGATTCATCTTAATTCGCCTCTATAATTTGACTTGACGATGAAAATTTATATAACAACCACTAATTTATTATGATTTGTGCACTCATTCCACTATAGTTTGTCGAAATCTTTTAAAAGATAAAACAAACCTTGTCATGTTTGTATTCGGTGCATCATCAATGATTGAACATTCACTTGCACCACTCTATTTAATTCTTATTGCACTCATAACTATACTCCTAAAATTGTTACTGTTATAATTTATAACTTCATGCACTTTGGTCTTGTTAGAAATGTATGTTTCTCTTTGTGCAAACCAACATAAATATTTCTCAATGAATCGTTTTTGTAAAAGATACATCGTAACAACACCTGAATAGAAAACCTTTTTATTTTTACATATTTTACATGGATGTCTAATAGCATAAATAAATATTTTTTGAATTAGATAGTACATATCTAATAGAACCTCAAACCCTATAATCCATCATACATAACTCTTCGGGTGAGACCCGACACTTCTAAGAATAATCATCCATTACCTATAAAAAAAAACTATATAGAATATTGATAACAACATGTATTAATTAATAATATGAACTAAATAAATTATTGCTACCCAAATATATAACTATCATTAGTTTAACTTAAAACTTATTTAATATATTTTAATCATACCCTTAAGTTATTATCAATTTTCTTAAGTTATTATCAATTTTCTACAATAAACAAATTCCTCCAAATTTACTAAAATTTTCAACTTAACAACAAAATTAAAAAAAAATTAAATTCACCCATTTAATAAGCTATATTTATATAATTCTAAAATACCTAATTTATAAAATCAACATCAACATTAATATCACCAAATGATAAACAAATACAATTTTTCAAAATCTCATTCAAACACTAGCATGTATAAATCATAAATTTATACAACAAATTTCTATATAAAACAAAGTTATAAAACAAGTAAACACTCAAATAGCATATACTACATCAAAATGCAAAAAGAATAAAAATTAAAAATAGGTTACAATAAAAAATAAAAAAAGTTGTTTTAAAAATAGCTTTGTATCACGTGAATCTGCGAACAGGAACCATCCTTGAATCTTAGAGTGCGATTGCGGTTGCTTTTGAAAGTGCTTTTCGTTTAGAAATGCATCAAAATGATGTTTTTTTATTTTTTAAAAATCATTTTTGACATCAAATTAATCTAAAAACACTAAATTTTTTTAATTTAAAAAAAATAAAAAAAAAATTTCAAATTTTTTCATAAGCACTTTCCGATCGCAATGCCAAACAGCCCTTTAATGCCTATAGGAGGTGCGAATTGTCCCCTCTCATCCACCTTCACGTGCAAACTTTTTGTAGCTTGCTTCAAGTAACAAAAATATTAGACTAGATCGCACCACCCTTTTTGTATAATGTATTGGCATGGCAAAGCATGGATTTCTGACTTCAAAAATGCGAGGCAAATTGAAGGTTAGTTTTTTCCCTTTCCACCACCCTTCCTAATCCACGTTTGCTCCTCTTTGATTGAATTTATTGAACAACTACTGTATCCATGTGGTCTAATCTGAAGTGTTTTTTCTTTTTTAATACGAGGTTAAAAAATTAAAATGTTCAAGTATAATACAAATTTGCAATTTTTAACCGAAAATCCCCCGACACGAGACATCATGTACTATAATAGTGAAAAAATAATACTGTTGTTTGATCATGACACAACTATTTTCTTTTTAAATTCTAATTAGTTAGATAGATAATTTATTTTTATTTTGTATAGTAAACTGACCCGTTTAAACATAGAATAAAATAATATAATATTTGCGATTTGAGTTTATTTTTTATTTTATAGAATAGTGTAAGTATTTAAAGATAAAACCAATTGAACTTTCAGCCAAAAAAAAATTTCATTATTTCTATTTTTTTATAATTTTCAATGGTGCTCATGAGCATGGTTGTAAATGACATTTATCAAATATAATTAAAAAAAAAAGTAAGGCATGTGGAAGAACATCACATCATTTATGCTGCGTGTAGAGAGTTGTCCAAACTCCAAACATCAAACGTTGTCTACGAATGTGACTTTGAAAGGTATTGCTGCTCTGAACAGGATGACATGAAGCGTGTACCAAGACTCCTCGTGGTTTAGTGTTAACAACCATTTCATCTCCTGTTATTTTCTTTCCTTCCACCTAGTTTTCTCTTCAACTCCTTAAAAATTCAAAAACATCCCTTTAATTTGTTGGTTCTTCAGATTTGGTACCTTTTCTTTTTATTATAATCTTTGTATCTTGAATAATCTATTGAATCTGGTCCTCATTCTTTTTTTATATAAAATTATTTTTTTAATTGATTTTGTTTTACAATTTCACCATTTTTGCGTTCTCTTTTGCAATCAAATTTAATCCTTGTTCTTTACTTTTTTTAGCCTTCACAAGTTTTTATTTAAATCATAACAGACTTTATTTTACGATTTAACCCTTTTGTTTTTTTTTTCCTATAAGTTTGATCCCTGTATTTTGATTGCCAATTTTCTCGTTGACGAGTTTTTAAAATTTATATTATTAAATTGGCTCATAATAAACTTTTTTATTTGACATGGTTTCGAGATTTCATGGGTAGTGAGTTTCCAAAATTTAACCATGTTTAAGATTTTGGTCGGTTTAGCTTGTGTTTTTACAAATGTTTTTCTATTCTTTGAATTATTGTTTATTTTTTTGGTATTATTTTTCATTTTTTTTAAAAATTGCATCCTCTTGGGTTTTTTCTATGAAATTTTATCTTTACTATTTTTACTTAATTAGATGAGAATCAAGCTTCTTGATGGAATCCAAAGATTTTACCGGTTATGACTTTTAAAGATTAGACGAGGTTTTAAAAATTTGATGGGTTTGCTTGTTTTTTCTTTTTCTAAGCTAATGTTTTTGTTTTTATTATTTTTTATTCTAATAGGTTAACCCTCAATATTTTTTTTCTATTTCACCCATATCATTTTTTAATATATAAATAATCTATCAAATTATAAATATTTTTAAACTTTACCCCCAATGAATTCTTAGTCCTTCAAATGCAATTTATTTTTTGGGAACTTTTTATTTTTATTCTTTTTTCAAATTTCATTCTCCTTGAGTTTTTTTATCAAATTTTATCCCAATTATTTTTGTTGCTATAAATAATCTATTTTTTCCTCTCAATTTGCAATATTATCAAGTTTTTTTTGTGTTTTTCCTTTTATTAGGTTAATTTTGGATTTAGGCTTAAATATATTTAAAAAAAAAAAATTTCTTATTAATATACTTATTGTTATTGTTTTTTATATTTTTTTTAAATTGTTACGTGAACCAAAACTCAAGATACAACACAAATTGCAGACAATGTCTTGTGGTATAGCAAGATCCAAATACGATAGGGCTCTCATCCTCTCTGACACCCTTTTTCAGGAGACTTGGGCTTAATCCTTCACTGAGGATGCTTCTCCAGAGTATAATGTGGACATCGTAAGCACGTGATTCTCAAGGTGAACATTTGCCAGTTCACTTATATAATTTTTAGCCTAACACTTTTGTAATGTTGAAAAAAAATAGTTATTTCAACCCGAACCCAAGTGCATGTTCAAAAAAATAGCTATTGAAGATTTTGTTTCATAATTTATTGTGGTATGTTTAAAATATGGTTAACTCAATCTCATACTTTATATCATCTATTTAGCAGGTGACTCAATAGACTCAAGTTTTGTTTTTAATTAACTTTTTTTTTTAATTTTATTGTTGAATATAGATTTGATTGAAGATTAGGAATCATGATTTATTTTGATTTTATTTTATGAGATTATCTCATTCTTATGACTCATAACTATGAATTTAGCAGGTTAACCAAATTGACTCAAGTTTTTTTTCTCTTTTTTAGACCAATGTTTTCCAATTTCACCTTTAAGCATAGAATTGATTATGAATTAGGCTTCATGCATTAGGCTTCATCAATTTACTCAGAAACACCTCCTTTTACAATCCTATGATCTTAAAATCAAATGATTGCATAATATATTCACCATTTATTGCTTCAACATCTTGTCCCTAATCAGTCTTCATTACGTGTTTAAGGAAAAAATGATGAAGTTGACAATTTAAAGCAATTAGATGTGGTGCTATAAACATCAAATCAAGCAAGAAAAGGTTCAGTGCATGAAAGGCGTGCATCTTCTCTATCAAACCTAAGTGGTCTTTGGTCATGATGATATTAGAGTTGCTCCGACGAAGCCATGAAAGTGACTAACTTGGTCAGCATCAACTAGAACACCTATATGCACAAAACACCTAACCCCTTCTCATATTCACACTTAAAAATGGTCCCGGGGGTTCAAACCAAAAGTTATAAATTATTCCCTCAAGATTAAAAGGTGAGAAACATGTTTCTTAGTCCCCAAGATTTCTGCAACCATTTGAATTCAAAATCGAGAGTTTTGTAGAAAACCAACAAAGTTTTAGCTTGCTAAAATCCTAGTTGAGCCTATAAAAAGAAAAGTGATATATAGGAGTAAAAGGGAAGAAAAGAGGAATCAAAACGGGAAACAAGAAAAAACAGCAGAAAGAAAAATAAGGAACCCAAGATTGGTGTTTGAAAAAGAAGGTGTTAAGCATAAAATTAACCTTCTAAAACCATAAATAGTAAAGTCAATATGGTCAGTCTAGTGATTTCAAGCTAAAAAGTCTAATGCATAATTAAGGATTGATATGTTATATTCACTTAGTTTAGGTTTTAATGCCTATGTAGATGTTAATTTGGATACCATTTTTTTCATTTGATTTGTGCATTTTGTCATATTTCCAAATTTGTTTTCTACACTAGAAAAAAAAGAAGGTATTTTCTAGGTTAAACTTGTTTAAGCATGCTATAAAATTTTTGACAACATGTTTTGAGAAGTATAAATCTTGATCTTATGATTTAAATTTCAAATTTGATAGGTTAATTCAGTTGACACGAGTTTGTTTTTATTTTTTTCAATTGACATATTTTCAATCTTGTCGTTGAGCATGAAGTTTATTATTGTCAAGGAACTATCTCACCTATAAATTTAGATGTAGTATACAATTAAAAAATAAAAAATATATATTAAAGACTAGTCCAAGTATATATAAGTATCATTTTGAATCCTTTACCATTTATATCTAACATACATTTTAGATACATAGCTAAGCCACAAGCATGCACTGGCGGCAAAACTACTCGTGTTATCTATCTATATCCTTTTATTTAATCACTTCATCAATTCTTTGAGGTATTTATTTTTTTTTGTTTTTTTTGCCCAAGAAATGTTTATTTTCTTACAAACAAATCCAAGTAATGACTTCCATTTATTTATTTTAATAAAGAAGATCGTCCAATCAAATAAAATTTCTTATTTATAATTGTATTATATAATTACGAGTCATTAAATTAATGCAATTAAGCTCATTGTCAAAAGATATATAGTGACTATTTGGAAATATGGTTGATATTATTTTTAAAAATATTTTTTACTCAAAAATATATTAAAAAATATTTTTAAAAAAAAATTAATTTAAAATAAAAATAAAAATAAAAATTTCAATCTTTTAAAAAAATTCAGTATCAATCACCCTTATAAAGTGTGCTTTTTGTGGTGTTATACTCTAAAAGTCTCATTTGTTTTTTATATAAAATTGAATCTATAAATAAAATATTTGACAAGAAAAAACATCATATGTTTCACAAATTTGAAAATAAACTATTATAGTGTTTTTTTAAAATGTTATTTTGTTTGAAAATATACTAAATAATATTATCTAGTTTTTAAAATATATTTATGATATTAGAACATAAAAAATCTTAAGAATAAGAAAAATATTTTGAATAAAAATAAAATTCAATTCACTTGTAATATTGAAGATAGAGGGAAGTGATGACAAAAATAAAAATAAAAAACAATCACATAAGACTTATTGCTCTGATTATTGTTAGAAGTCAAGGTCTCTAAAGCTCCCCTTTCCTATCGGAAACTCTTCGGTTTCCATTTGACTATTGAAAATTGGTGTCACAAAGTTCACTGTAACAGCAATGAACTCTTCAAAACCACCAAAATAAAATCGAGTCGTGGTCTGACAAAAATAAAAAAGAAATTATGTCGTAGCGGGTGGCACACGTTACAAATAAATATGTGGGTTGATGGAATGGGAAAGTTGGTTTTTGAGATGACTTGACTAGCGAACTAACTCTTCTATTTTTAGACGCATGAGATATAACAATTTTATTTATTTCTTATGGTGTATATTAGGGTTAGATTGCATATAACTTAATTAATTAAAGATTATATAATTTTTTAGTGGCTATCATATTAGTAACTGCAGTGTTCGAACCACAAAGAAAGCAAACTTCATAGTCTTAAGCTCGTACCATTAGGTCACCTACTAGATGATCAAACAAATTTATTTTTAACATGAAAAAAAATATTTTTAATGTATTTGTGATACCTTTAGTATTTTCAGCTTCGTCACAAAAGAATTCAAATTTTAAATGTATTTTCAACATATTTAATTTTTAACGCGTCATTCTCGAAAAAATTGATTTTTTTTCTTTGATATGATGTTGATGTTTTTTTTTTCTATTTTAAAAGAATATTGATAAAAAGTTTTACTGTTTTAATTGCATATGGCTAAACTTCCTAAGAGTATAAAAAAACATATCATTTAATATTTTCATAAAAAAAAACCCAAAAAATACATTACATGGATATTTTTCCTACAAATTTATTTTGAACACACAAGTCTATAATAAAAAATCATAAGGTCAGATTTAACATTTAAACCACATCAAATTACACAATACAACTTGTCTCGAGCAATATACGTTAGAGATGTTAATACTTTCTCTATCCACAAATCGTGTCAAAATCAGTATATCTTAGTTTTTTTTAATAATTTTAAATCAAATAACTAGATAACAGCTTCAATAACCCCCGACACCAACTAGGAGACTTGCAACTACATGTATAGTCCAATCTCATCCACTGCTTCTAAATATAAGAACACACACCCTTTTTCTTCTCAGATTTATATATTATAACATTGTATAGCTTTCGTGAAGCATTATTCCATAATTTCATGTCGGATTATACCAAGTGGAAGACTTAATTAATTAAAATTATCTAAGAAAAGAAGTCATCACGCGCAATACAAGTCATTCCAGCACACGCAATTTTCAAAGTTGAAAAAAAAAAATCAGGTAGACAATTGGTGTACGGTGACCTCACAGAGGAATCATTATTTATTTTAGGAAATTAAGTACAGATATTATACAGGTAATGAAGCTTTGGCGGTGCCATTATATACCAGATTCTTACTTGTTAATACTTTACGTTCTGGGATGGTTGTCAGATGCTGACAGTCGTGGCCGTTGCCTTATCAATTAATACAAGTCCTTTTCCTTACCCTATATTAAATGACAACCATGCAACCCAGCATCCCTATACAAGTAAGCGATGTTGATTGGTTGTGCTATCGCCCGTCCAGTTCAAGCTGGGTGAGGAGTTGAGTTTTTCTTTTCAAATTCACGAAACTGTATCGTTTTGATCTGATGACGGAAGGGGGACCCAGAAATAAACTTCTCGGAGCTCGGCCAGCATTTCTAGCGAGTAAAATGATATACAGCATTTAATTTATGCAAATTTTTCTTTGTGAGCTACGTATATTAGTAGAGTGTGCGTGCGAGTGATGCCCAAATGATTTGTCCAAGCTATAATTGAATTCTTAATGTCATTTTCTAATATTGGGAAAATAATATCCTCGATGAATAATATCCTAGTGCGACGATGTTCTGTCTATAAAATGTAAAATTTATCAAATTAAACAATATATGAGTAGCTTTTAGGGGGGAAATATTCAAACAAGAAGCGAGGGAGTTTAGAGGAAATAAGACACATGTGGCTGCTCCCTTTTTTATTACAATATGGGAATCTTGCGAATCTCGTGGGGTTTATTTCTAATTAAGGCTATGTTTGGCACTGTTTTTTTAAAAAAAAATTGAAAAAAATTGAACCTTTTTTTTTTTTTATTATTAATTTTTTATGGTCTTAGATCATTTTTATATATTGATATTAAAAATAATTTTTAAAAAATATAAAAAAATATTATTTTAATGTATTTCTGAACAAAAAACACTTTCAATAATAACCGCAACCACAGTCTTAAAAAGACATTAAATCTTTGCAATGTCTCAAGGGACTCTTTGTCTGCCTTACTTGGATTAATAAATATGCATCAAACACATATATATTTGCTTGTTGTAGTTTGATTGAAGTTGTTTTTTAAAGTGTTTTTTTTAGAAATACATAAAAATAATATATTTTTTATTTTTTAAAATTATTTTTGATATTAATATATTAAAATAATATAAAATATTAAAAAAATAAAATTATTTTCTTTTTATGAATCCCACTGATTGATTTCAGAAAACAGCATGCACTAGAAGAAATCCCATACGCCCCACCGCCACACACACAATAATTCTATATCAGCGATCACCTCATCCAAGCATTCCCCTTTGACTTTTTCTTTCTGGAAACAAAAACCTTTCTGACAAAAGGAATGGACTACTGGTATAGAAGGGCATGCAAGTTCTGAATCTTGGTGGATTCGGCTGCGTCGTAGCACCATTTTGGGGTCAGGACCCATGCGCTATGGACGCGGCTCTCTTTAGCAACCGGTTATGGCTACATCTTCCCTGGTTAAGCATGAGTGACGCAAGGTGACAATCGTTATAATCCTAGCCGAGCATGGGTGCCTTCTCTCGATGAACCCACTATAAATTTCAATATGATTTTTTCAAATACAATACGTGCACTCAAATATCTCTATTAATTTTATTGATGCAACTTTCAGAAATTGGAGTTGCAACTAACGTTGATCATTTCATTTTCAGCATTAAAATGTTTTGACACATGTAGCAATTTTATTTTTTTCTAATTTCAATCTGAAGCTGAATTACTAAGAGTCAAAGTAGCTTAGAAATAGGTTTCTCAAGCTAGATAATTAGTTAATTAATTGATACTTGTAATCTCATTCCTTTTTTTTGTTAGGGTAGTTGATATCTTGTACTCGGTGTTTGGTATACTAAAATGACTTATAGGTAGTACTTGCAAAAAACTCCTCTAAAATAAGTATCTTTTTAAAGAAAGAGAGAATTTTAATATTATAGAGGGAGAAGGTTTTAAAAAATATATGTGGTAGAAAATAAAAATCTTGGATCTTTTTTCTAAGAGTTTTATGGTGTATGTTGTTACCCAGAAAAATTATCTGGGACCAAATTGAAATCTAAAAACTCAAATTATTGAAATTAGTAACTTAATTGTTTAAAAATCAGTTTTTAAAGAAGCAACAAAGCTTTATTGACTAATCAGGGATAAAAATTGTCAAATCTGAAACTGAGAACAAGAGTTAAAAAGACACCTAAATCCAAGATCAAATTTTGATTTATGCAAGGGGTGAGATTACAGAATTAAAGGTGTAAGTAAACAAATTATAAGCATAAGGGTGTGATAAAAATCCGCCAAAAAAAAAAACATGATTTTAAAGGATAATTGAAACGAAGTCGCCTCCCAATTTTGGTTGATCGATAAAGCACCTTCAAGCGATAGAATGTGTTGTTTCTGACCACCCAAAGGTTGAAATCTACATCAATGTACTCAAAAACACTTCCTCTACAACCCTATGATCTTATAATCAAATGATTGTTTTTTTGTAAAAATGTTTTGTATTTTTTTTATTCTTTAAGGTAATTTAATGATTTTAATTGTTTGGATATTAATGTTGATAATAATTTTAACTGATATAATCATGATAATGATTGTAGCGTAAAGATGAATTTTAATAATGTTTTCTTCTTGTTGTAGATAGAAAATGAAATATTTATTTTTGTTATTTGGTTATTGCAGATGTTTTCATAATTTATATTTTATTTGTTATGTTTAATTTAAATTAGATTATAAAATGAACTAATCCTAATACAATGAATTTGATAATTCAGGTATCCGAATCTTTCTTTCTTTTTAATAATGATGATAATTTTATGCTGGTAATTTTATTAAAACCTACTAAACACTACATGGATTTATTGTTTTATCCAAATTTATATTACAATAAATCTTATACAATTAATATTTTTTATATTAAAAAAATATGATTCTGGTTATGATGAGATGCTGTTAGGTGGCTAAGTATATATACATACATAATCATAAACATAAAAGTTTGTGAATTGATTAACGGCTCGAAATTTAATAATAAACAAATCTTATAGTCACATGTACGGTACGTGCTAAGAAGACCGCGGGTGAAGACATGTCTCATGTGGCAAGGCTAATGTAACAGTGAAAACTGTCTCACACGCCGGCGACGCGTCACCATCAATGACCCACATTATGTCCCCAAAGCAGCCGCGTGGTGGGTGACGCGTATACCATTTTGCCCCTCAACTCTTCGCTGACATGGCGGTAAGCCCCACATGCCTCCCTTATTTCTAGCCATGTCTACGCATTGTAGGACCCGCTCTGTCTCCTGTTACCCCAACATTTTGTCAAGCCACAAGTGTTTGTTTCCGTCCAAATTTCCAGTCCAATACAGACCCGTCAGCCTCCTTCCAAGCTCTCTTTTGCACCTGTAGGTCCCACTCTTACATGGCTCATGACGTGGTAAACCTTTTTCCTTCATGCAATGCCAGTGGTGACGGACTTGCTTCCCATATATAAAGCCCAACAAGCCCACCCTTCCTCCTCACCTCTCAATTTCTCGAATCTACTACCACCCCCATCCCTACCTGAAAAGACAATTTTTCTTCTTCTTCAAAGATCTTTCTTTTTTTCTACATGGCTGTGGATAATGCTCTTTCATCACCTTTGGGTCCCCCAGCGTGTGAGAAAGATGCTAAAGCTCTTCAGTTCATAGAGGAAATGACTAGAAATACTGACTCAGTTCAAGAGGATGTTTTGGCTAAAATCCTGACCCAAAACGCTGAGGTCGAGTACTTGAAACGGTTCGACCTCGATGGTGCCACTGACCGTGAGTCTTTTAAGTCTAAAATACCCATGATCAGATACGAGGATCTTCAGCCTGAAATCCAACGAATTGCTAATGGTGATCGCTCTTCCATCCTATCAACTCACCCTATCTCAGAATTCCTTACTAGGTGAGTTTTATACAAGCATATATATATATATAATACTATAAAGTTTCCTTGATTCGGCCTGTTTGGGATCTTAAGAAGTTTATTGTGATTCTTGCCCTAAGTTTTTGTCTTCATGAAATTTTATAGTTCTGGGACATCTGCTGGCGAAAGAAAGCTCATGCCAACTATTAAACAAGAGCTGGATCGTCGCCAATTACTGTATAGTTTACTCATGCCAGTAATGAACCTGTAAGTTCCTAAAAAAAATCCCAATAAACGCGTTCAATTTAATTATGCGGGCTTCATTTAATTTAATTCCAGCTCACATGCATGTGTGAATCTCACTTACACATTTGCTTTTTTTATGCAACAGTTATGTGCCTGGCTTAGACAAAGGCAAAGGCTTATACTTCTTGTTCGTGAAATCGGAAACAAGAACCCCGGGAGGTCTGTTTGCTCGTCCAGTGCTCACGAGCTATTACAAGAGTGACCACTTCAAGACACGTCCATATGATCCGTACAATGTGTACACCAGCCCAAACGAGGCCATTCTTTGTGCAGACTCGTTCCAGAGCATGTACACTCAGATGCTCTGTGGCCTTCTAGAGCGTCAACAAGTGCTTAGGGTCGGCGCAGTCTTTGCTTCCGGCCTTCTCCGAGCCATAAGGTTTCTCCAGCTTCATTGGCGGGAACTTTCTGATGATATTGAGTCAGGAATGCTGAACCAGGAAATAACTGACCCTTCCGTCAAAGATTGTATGGTGAAGATTCTGAAGCCAGACCCGGAGCTTGCAGAGTTTGTCAGAATGGAGTGCAGTAAGGAAAACTGGGAAGGGATCGTTACAAGGATTTGGCCTAACACCAAATATCTTGATGTGATTGTCACTGGAGCCATGGCCCAATATATCCCTACCCTCGACTACTATAGTGGTGGTTTACCTCTAGCATGCACCATGTATGCCTCATCAGAATGTTACTTTGGATTAAACCTGAACCCGATGTGCAAGCCGTCAGAAGTTTGTTATACAATCATGCCAAATATGGCTTACTTCGAGTTCTTACCCCACGAGCCTGCTGGGTTCACTCATGATTCAACTCCAAAACTCGTTGACCTTGCTGATGTTGAGTTGGGTAAGGAGTACGAGCTTGTTATCACAACCTTTGCCGGTTTATACAGGTACCGAGTTGGTGATATCCTTCGAGTTACCGGGTTCCACTACTCAGCCCCTCAATTTCATTTCGTAAGGAGGAAGAATGTGTTGCTTAGTATTGACTCGGACAAAACAGATGAAGCTGAGCTACAAAAGGCAGTTGAGAACGCATCGCAACTTCTACGTGAATTCAACACGAGTGTTGTTGAATACACCAGCTATGCTGATACAAAGACAATTCCTGGACACTATGTGATTTACTGGGAATTATTGGTCAAAGACTCAGCCAACTCTCCTCGTGACAAAGTACTCAACCAATGCTGCCTTGCAATGGAAGAATGTTTGAACTCAGTGTATCGACAAGGCCGAGTTGCAGATCATTCAATTGGACCACTCGAGATACGTGTGGTAAAAAATGGTACATTCGAGGAGCTGATGGATTATGCAATTTCAAGAGGGGCGTCCATCAATCAGTACAAGGTACCAAGATGCGTCAATTTCAATCCAATCATGGAGTTGCTCGATTCAAGGGTGGTATCCAAGCATTTCAGCCCAGCTTTGCCATATTGGACACCGGAAAGAAGAAGGTGATTCCTTTGGGGCGCACCGACCACATCTAAGTCTCCATTGGTGTGAAGAATAATAATATACTTCTTATTTATGTTAGATTCTTATTTTATTTAATTTTCATTTGAGCAAGGAGCAGCTTTAACTCGTGGCAAAAGGTTAAAGGGTATTTTGATTAGGACGTTTCAGGGTAAGGTTTTGTGTTTTCTGTAATGATGTGACCTTCACTAAGATGTCTGTCTAGTGCATGAAATGTTTCTTTCAGATGCGATGGGCCATGTAGTATTTTTCTTTCATTTTTTTTTTTATCATTTTCGTATATATTTGCTCGATCGGGCCAAAATATGCCGATGATCAATTCAGCAAATAAATAGTGTTTGGGCGTTGGATGTGTATATTCTTGATTAATCTAAGTAATGGAATAGCATGCACTCCCTGAACGAGGAAGGGCCAGACTCTCGATCGCATTAACTATGCAGCGAGGAACATAGAAACGTCTACGTACATGCTGAAGTTATACTATAAACGTCTACGTACATTACTTTTTGTAAAGTAGTTATACGGGGAATAACAATTTCCGAATAATAAAAATAAATTGTGAAAAATAATCATAAATTGTGAATTTTTGTATAAGCTGGTACGAAAAAAATAAAAATAAGAAAGAATTTGATTTTGATGAAGTCATGCCTTTGAATATAAGGTCATGCCTTTGATGTGGGACATAAATCCTTCTGCTCTCTGTTTAATTATTTTTATTATTATATTTATTTAAGTTTAAATGTATTTTTAGGGTTTTGTTAGCTTTTACCCAATAAGACAAGTGCTTTCTCGGAAATTAGGAATTATTTATAATTTTATTTTGATTTATGCTTTATATTATTAAGATTTTCTTAATTTTCTATTTAAGCTGCTACGGTAAACTTTCAACTTCAGCTGCATATTATAGCCAGGTCAAAATAAAAAGTTTATGATGTACACTTTTTTTTTTTTTTTTTTTTGTTATTATTATTTCTTGTCGTTCAGGATAATTGGATATGATGTTCCACGGCAGCTTTTAAAATTCACGAGGCAATACTTCAACCTAACCACTAGTCGTCTATTTTGGTTTTTATAACTTAACCCTTTATTATTCTAAGAAAATAAATTAATGTATTTTTAATGAGTTTGATGTGCAAATATTAAAGTTTCTTGTGTTTTTTTTAAATGTTGATTTTCAAAAGAGAGAAAAACAATTAGTATGATTATTATATTATTGTTCTGTTGTGCTATCATTTTTTTTAAAATGTATCCAATTTTTTTCTAATTAAACAATTATGATCAGCAACTCAATATATAATACATATTGAATAATATCTTTTTTAATATACTGGATGCTATTTTTTTTTAAATATTAAGATAATGAAATAAAATATAAATGTTAATTCCTAATCAATTCAATATTGAAATATATTTTTTTCTAAAAAAAATTATTTGAATCAACTCTAGTGGATAACTTGTTAAACACATAACTTCATAAAAAATATAAAAAAAAAACTATGAAGATTCATTTTACGGCTACAATACATAATGAAATGGAGAGAGGACAAATATGCAACTCTTAAAGAAAAATATGCAACTCAAACTCATCTTTAATTCGAGTTTAAAAAGACTTAATTATAAAAAATAATTAAAAAACTAAATTATAAACTTTAAAATTTAACTACTACAAAGAGGACAAATTGTAAAATAAGAATACTAGAAACAATACCTTTTATAATACACCAATAGTAAAACACACCAAATTATTTAGCTTTTCTATAAAACAATACCCTTTATCATGAAGAATACCAAGATTTCTCTCCCAAGTCCTAACCACTTCTTAAGAGCATCACAAATTGCTCTCTCTTAAATAAAGAACATTATATGAACTCTTACCAATTATAAAAATCCAAACTTTGAAGAAAACTATTGAGTTGGAAAAGTTCCATAGTACCCTCAAACACTATTGATCCGTACTAGAAAGAAAAAAAACTGCTATGACCTATAACAATCCAGCTAACTTGCTGTAATAATAATAATATAATACAATATTCTTCGACGTGAGTCCACACACGCAGGCCATCGAATAGGCGGAGTCTTTAGCAGTAAAAATGGCGATATTTCTTTTATCTGCTTTTGGCCCAATACAGAAATGCAGATCAGCCTACCGTCAGCCTCTCTGTATAAGAGACCAAATATTAAAAAATAAAGCCCAGATCATAAAAGGGAACATCGGGAACACAAAACAAAAATCACCGAAAGCGCACAATAGCACGAGCAGAAAGCCCTCTTTTTTTCTTAGCGACGGTGGCCCTGATTTAGAGGCTTCCTTTACTCCCCACCACCACCACCACCATCAACCGTTTTCTTCTTCTTCTTCTTCTTTCTCGCTCGTCACAAATTCTCTCCTCTCCTTCCAAATTAAAACTACTGTGCAGAAACTGCTACTATATGCAGCAAAAATAAAATTCTAAGGTCAGTTATCTAAACTAAATATATCAGTTTCATTTTTCTATATATTCCTTTTTTATTCGCCTTTTCTTTTGGAAAACGCGGAATATAAACTAAAATCTCCTATAAAAGTTAAGTTTAGAGAGAAGATAAAACCTGTTTTGGTGTTTCATGGTTTTGTTTTGTTTGAGCTTTAAAAGCAATGTTGCATAGAAATGTCGCCCGAGATAAGAAGAAGCTCTTTGATAGAGAAGAAGAAGAATTAAATTGATATATATATTAAAAAAAAGTGTAGCCTTACAATCTAATGTTTAAGTTGGCCGCATATAAATTAGTTTATTCTAAGTAAATAATGCATTATAAAAAAGAGAGAGCAGGTAAGGTCCTATCAGCATAGTGCTAAATATTTGCCGGGGAATGAGAGTAGAGGTTTGGATCATGGAGGCTAGAATTTATTATATTCAAGGATTTATTAATTACTCATCCTGTTAATTGATGCTAGTTAGGTTTGCACAGCTTTAAATATTTCGGAAAAAAGAAGCGCGTGTTTGATGCAAAGTGTTGCTAATTTACAACCAAGTTTGCTTTAATTGGCTCATGTCGTTTACGACAAAATGCATCTGTTGCCATTTGAGGCGAGGGAGAGAGTCCATAGCTTCCAGACAACCGTTTCTTTCTTATAGTGGTGAACTTGCTTAATAGCAGTCTCTTAGTGAACATTTAGTGCAACTGAAGGGATGATGGCAGACTTTGAGTTCTTGGGAAGATTTGCTTGAATCTACTCATGTGAAGACGAAGTGAAAATTTGGTGTAACTTTTATTCCTTAGTTATTTAGTCATATAAGCTCACTGCCTTGCTTTGTCCCTCGTTTATTTGGATTTTTTTTGTTTTTGTTTTTTTGAGATGGTATTATCTCACTCTCCAAGAAATTTCCTGATGTTTAATGTATGCTGCAAGTGTATGGAAAAAAAAGATGGGAGAACAATATCCATGCTATTTGTAGTGACTGAGACTTGTTCTTTTCCCAGTAGTTTTGTGGGAAGACCCTTCAAATACAAAGTTGGATTTTGAATTCTAGAGAGCTGATATATTTTACTTAAAGCCTATGTCCAAGGCTGAGCACATGGGTGTTTCTCCATCAAAAGTTAGTTCTCATACTAAAACTTATTCATGCCCTACACAAACTACTCTGGAAAATACGCATGAATCCAGTGCTGAATACAAGTTTGGTGGATATTCAGAAGATAGACATAAGCTCGAGTATGAAATCATACAAGCTGAAGCTGAAGATAGCAGGGCTACAGTTCTCCATTCTGGTTCTGGTGAAACTGTGCATCCATCTACTGATGATGTAACAAAAAGTTCTCTTCTTGATTTGGACCCACCTCCTGAAGATGTAAGGAGTGTTCCATTTGATAATTGTGCAGGACCTGTGTCAACCGTTATGGATCAGAAACTCGAGCCAGGTGCTCCGAGTGTGAATACTGCTTGTGTGCATAGTGAATCATCAAAAGCAATTGACTCTAGTATTCTACTGGATGAATCTAGGAATAGCAGCAAAAAATTATCAAGCTGCATTGCAAAAGAAACCTCACAAGCATCACTTGAAGGTATAGCCAATGATTCTCGTGCTGAAGAAGCAGGACTGTCACTTGTAGAGGCAAGCAATAGTGAACTGATTTATGAAAGTTCTAACTCTCAACAAACTACATCTGGACAGACACTTGAATTTGTGACCAAGAGTTGTCCTATCAAACATATAGACTTGCCTCCTGGTGATGACATCAGCATTCCTGCAAATGAACAAATAAGACCTAGTCATGATAATGAGTCCAAACATTCTGATTGTCATTTGGAAAAACTAACTGGACTTGTGATTGGTGTTACTAATCAAGGTAGACCCAGTGTTAAGAGAACTTTGAAATTGTCGAGGAAGAAATATACAAGTTCTTTGAGAAAAAGTGATAGAGTTCTCCGGTCAAAATCACAAGAGAAACCTAAAGCTCCCGAGTCGAGTAATAATTCTACTAATGGTAACTCCACTGATGAGAAAAAAGGGAAAAGGAAGAAAAAGAGAAGGGGGAAAAGTATTGTGGCTGATGAATATTCCAGAATCAGGGCGCGTCTTAGGTACTTGTTGAATCGGATGAGCTATGAGCGAAGCTTGATCACTGCTTATTCTGGGGAAGGCTGGAAAGGACTTAGGTGTGTACTATTCTACATCTTTTCGGTAGCCTTTTCTTATGTTTTGTTTTTAGTTAAATTTGTCATGACATAATGTTTTTGTTTTGATTTTAGTACTAAATTTTACAGTATGGAAAGTTAAATCCAAATTTAAGTGCTAGCTATCTGGCTGGGTATTTATTGCATTTGGAAGTTGAATAAAAGTTAATCTGTGTGGCCAATGTTAGAACAAAAATTTAGAATAGGGATTTTTTTGAGATAAGCTTGCAATGTGATGCGTGGCTTTTGAACCAGATGATCATCATTGTTAATTGAGTCCATAATGAGAAGTGCTTGATAAATGAGCAGTAGGATCTATGAAGGATGCTGATTTAATTTTTTTGAAACAAGAAATTGAAGATAATATTAGTTCAACTGTCGGTGTTATTGCCAAGTAACATCCCTCTTCTCTAGTGCATCTTTCTTTGTCCGCACGCGTGTGTGCTCCAGCCTATGTATCTTATCTCCAAAAAAAATTCATTGCCTATAATATGATGTAGATGACTAAATATATCAATATCTTCTTCAAGGAGGCTAATTTGAGGGAACTAAGGAATTGAATTTACATGTATGATTATGAGAAATAGAAGAAAACCTTTTTGTTTATAAATGAAATCCAGTTTGACATGCCCTTTAAAATGATGTGATCTCAAGCTGTTTCCTTACATTATATGTGTATTGATCTGTTCTCCACTAGAGAGCTTATCTGTGATTGTTTCTTTGACCACTAATGTAATTTGCCAGCCTAGAAAAGTTAAAGCCCAAGAAGGAGTTGCAACGGGCCACATCTGAGATCATCAGACACAAAGTGAAAATAAGGGATTTATTTCAACATATTGATTCACTATGTGGTGAAGGAAGGTTCCCAGCATCTTTGTTTGATTCTGAAGGACAAATTGACAGTGAGGATGTAGGATGTTATTTTTTTTGTCATCTTTTCTTGTTAACAAACTTCTTATATCCATAATTGTTGCTGTTTAGGATGGTTTTTGTGGCATTGAATATCTCTTGGAATGTAATTGCTTAGACTAAATCCATTTGTGGCAGATATTCTGTGCAAAATGTGGATCCAAAGATTGGACTGCTGATAATGATATTATACTATGTGATGGTGCTTGTGATCGAGGGTTTCATCAATTCTGTTTGGTCCCACCATTGTTAAGAGAAGACAGTAATGATCTATCCACTTGTTTGATAGCACTGAATTGAATAATGGTTCCTCTTTGGTGATTTCTACTTTCCTGATTTCATTTTTGCATTATTCATATAGTTCCTCCTGGTGATGAGGGCTGGTTATGCCCTGGATGTGATTGCAAAGTTGATTGCATTGACCTGCTTAATGACTCTCAAGGAACAAATATATCTATCAGTGACAGCTGGGAGGTAATTATGCAGCCCCCAACTTTAACATTTGTTTATTAGAAACTTGAGGTTGTTCCTTCTCGTACTCCCATCCCATGTGCAGAATGTTTTCCCTGAGGCAGCAGCAGCAGTGTCTGGACAAAAACTCGACTACAACTTTGGATTGTCTTCTGATGATTCTGATGATAATGATTATGATCCTGATGGTCCAGATATTGATGAGAAGAGTCGAGAGGAATCAAGCTCTGATGAATCTGACTTTGGTTCTGCATCTGAAGAATTTGAGGCTCCACCTGATGATAAACAGTACTTGGGGCTCCCTTCTGATGATTCAGAGGATGATGATTATGATCCTGATGCTCCAGTTCTTGAGGAGAAGCTGAAGCAGGAAAGTTCCAGTTCTGATTTTACGTCGGACTCTGAGGATCTTGCTGCCATTCTTAATGGTGATGGGTTGTCTTTAGGAGATGAATACCTCATGCCTATTAAACCTCATGAAGATTCTAATGGGCAAAGATTGATATTTGGTGGAAAGAAGAATCGTTCTCTAAACAGCAATCTTTTATCCATGCTAGAACCAGATTCTCGCCAAGACAAGTCTGCAGTTATTTCTGGAAAAAGAAATACTGAAAGATTGGACTACACGAAGCTCTATGATGTGAGTGCCTCTGATCTTATAGCATATGAATCAGGATTCCTAATATGTGGTCTTGGCGCTTTTGTAAGTTGTTGCTCAACACTATTATTTCAAGCATGATCCTGTAATTAGAGTTAAATCCTGGTCTTCAGCTTCAAATGGGTGTTTTGCCTGCTTGTTGTTGAGAAGCGAAGAAATTGTGATTCTTTCCATATAAATAAAACTATTTTTAACCTCACTAGTATCTGTTCCACCCCTTTTCAGAGAAGAGCATCAAATATAGGGAAGGACTTATTGAGAAATGTCATGCACTATATATACTCTCATGGAATTACAATAATTATAAAAGCAGAACTTTCCACTCTTTGTGACATGTTAATTTCAAATATGGATGATTATTGGAAGCAAATATAACAGTGATGCTTCCATATGAATGTAGTGCCCACACATTTGTGTACAAATAGTTTGTGCTACATAGATAACACTACATATATCAAAATCTTCAGCAAGTTTTTTTTCCTAAACTAATAAGATAAAGCTTCTCAGGCAAGAACTTTCCACTATTTATTTCACATTAAATTTTGTCCACCTTCTGTCCCCATAGAGGTATAAACTTAGTTTCAAATATTTAGAATCTATTCTTGATATGATGCAATTTTTTAATAATATGATTTTTTCCCTCTCTCAATAGCTCAAATTCTTGTTTCTGTTCTCTATTTGTAAGGAAACATATGGAAACATTTCTACTTCAAGTGATGATGATTACAATGTTACTGTTGCACCAAGGAAGAGGAGGAAAAACACTGGAGATGTTGCTATGGTGATAGCAAATGGAGATGCTTCTGTTACTGGGAATGGAATGAATAACAAGAATATGAATCAGGAATTAAAGAAGAAAGAACATACTTCTGAGAGAATTAGCCAAAAGTCAAGCTTTCAAGATACAACTGTTTCCCCAGCAAAAACACATGTAGGTGATATTCGCTCTGGTTCTAGCAGTAAAAGAGTTAGGCCCTCTCCTTATAAAAAACTTGGAGAAGCTGTAACTCAGGTATGTTTTTGTGAGTTATTTATTTCATATGTTCAACAGTACTGATAACTCATAAAATCTCAAGTGAGTTGAAGATATCATGCCATTATTCTGTATCTCCTCATCAAGGTGCTGGGTATAATTGAAAATGTGCAGTATGAATCCCCCCCCTCTTTTGAGCAAACAAATGAAATGAATAATCTATTTCCTTTTAGTCCTCCGTGTTTCATTTTATTCTTTAATCCTTCAATCGCATGCTGGTCTGTGTTGAGCTGGCATTATTTTTAGGCCTCAAAGTTTGCTTTAACAAATTATACTTGTGCATGCAAGCTTCAGAAAATGTTCCAATTACACAAAGAAACTTATCAAGTGCTTTGAAAAAGCTGTGTATGTAGTACTTGAAGAAAGAGATAAGGAGACTGGAGAGATTATTATTTATTTTCAATGTGAAAAATGTTGAAATCAAGTCTTTGCCAGCTCCTGGTTTCAAGATTTTTTTCGATATCGTGGTGGTAGACCCTTGCCAGTGTTCTCTTTGGAACAATAATATATCTTGCAGCTTCATTTTTGATTATCCTCCCCCCCAGCTCCCTCTATCTCTCTTACACACACACAATGGATGACAAGGTTAGTTAAGGTGATGATTATTTTTGCGTGCAGAAACTGTACAGTTTCTTTAAGGAGAATCAGTATCCTGACCAAGCCGCAAAGACAAGTTTGGCAGAAGAGCTAGGAATTACTTTCGAGCAGGTCATACAACTGGAGAATTGTTTTATTATTCTTTTTAAAATTTACTTTCATTTGGGTGAAAGATAAGAGAACATAGGTTCTGGCTTTCCTAATACAGAAGCTGTATTACGCAGGTTAACAAGTGGTTCATGAATGCCCGTTGGAGCTTCAACCATTCATCACCTGAAGGTACAAGTAAAGCTGAAAGTGCCTCAGGAAAGGGTAGCTGTGACGGGCATTTAAGGGACAGTGAATCGAAGAACCAAAAGAGAAATAAACAAAAAACTAGCACCCCGAAATCTAGGAGATAGTGTGGAGTAGATCTTCAAAAATCTTTAATTGAATCAAGAATGGAGGAAGCCGAAGTCTCCTTTCAATTTGCACAAAGCTCTTGTGATTCAGGCTGGAGGAAGTTTGGCAACAAGGAAATTTGATGGTCGGGAAATCCATTTACCTTCTGCAAGAACAAGATATGCTAGGAGATAATATACAGGTTTTTTTATTGCGAGCGACTACCTCTGCCATGAAGGTGACCCCATGACGCTACTTTGGTGCTGTAATTGGTGGTTCGCTCTCTGCTGTTTTCTTTTATTAGTAAGTTATCTTATTTTAATTCAACTCCATTCACAAGGAATTTTACAATAAAAAAATGTTGAGCGAGTCCAGCTCATCGTCAATTCCTCTATTTTTTCAATCTGTAATGATAATATAATTTGTTCCCTACGTTAATCTCTACGCCACCAATATATGCAGTCTGTTTACATCCAGTGCGATATCGCGCTGCGTCAAGCATGCCCATTTCGGCAAGAGTGAAAAGAGGAGATGTGCAAGGTATCCTACTAGGTGATCAATGCGGGGGTTATTGGTGGGTTTACTGATCAAATAATTTAATAAGAAATAGTATTATTCTTTTGGAAATAATCCAATTGTAGAAAATTAAACAAGTAAATACTTTGGCTCGATGTAATTCTACAAGTCTCTCGATGACCAAGGAAGCATTTCCTTTTTTTTTTTTTTAATTTCGGAATACATGTTTATTAAAGAAAACACTAAAACATGTGGGAAATATAATTTATATATATCTTTGTTTATTCTAGATTATAATAGTAAATTAATGGGTTTTTTCTTAAAAAAACTATTGTTTTATAGGGGTAAAATTTTGGTCTACTCTATGTTGATAATAATAATAATAATAATAAGTTGATGATTTTGAATTTATTGAGAAATAAATTTGTGGTAAGAGACAGTTTAATTGTTTGAATATTTGATTTAGTAATGTGTGAGAGGATAGCCAAGAGAGATTGTTCTAGGCTTGCGTTAACACTTTTGAATTTAATTCGCAGCAAACCATTCCAACAGGTGACAGTAGATTCACGACGCCTTGTTGTGGTTCTGAAACATTTTGTTTTGATTATGATTGGACACTGAGAAGGTTTGTTCTTTTACTCAAAAAGCTTGTTTGTTGTGCTGTGGTTGGAGGGGAGGAAAATATTTTGTTGAAGCCATGCTTAACACAACTTGTGGGCTTGATGGACTACTTCATTTCCTCGTTGAAAGTCTTTATGTTTGGATTTTTTATTTTTATTTTCTCTTCTTCTTTTCTTCGCTGTTTATGCTTTATTCTGTCATTTTTTCCCTTCAAAACGGTTAATAGCTTCTAAAATTGTTCCTGATCAGAACTTTTTTTAGGATGTTTGAGTTTACTGTAAACGTTATGAAATGATTTTTTTTTTTAAAATTATGTTATCTATGACTGAGATTGATGAATAACGGTCAGAAGCTGGTTCATTTAGTGTAATAAATGAGCTTTTTGTTAAATATAAAAAAAATGGATATCCTCTTCCTCATGCCAATTTATACGAGATCATATCCTTGGTGGGTTCTTAAGTCACTCTTGTTACATCAACAAGCTATCTTATGGATTTATTTGTGGAAAGAGGAAAAAAAAAACAACCCACTGAATAAACAAAGATATTCTCTGTCGATGCATGCTTGTATAAGTGTGTCCATGAACCAGCTGGTGAGAATATGATGCAGAAACTACTAGGAATACATGAACATGACATTGTATGAGACAAGCACTAGGAGAACATGAGCCATGTTTTAGAGTGTAGAAAAGAAGCACAATAATAGCAAGCACAACGGGAGAGCCATCCTGATAGACAAAACTAATTTTTTGTTTTTTTAGTTATTTTTGTTCCTTTTCAGGTGAGAGATGTAGCAAAAATGACTTTTCTTTAGCTGCTAAACTATTCTTACACATTTTGAGAGAGAAGCCAAAAGTTAAAAAACATTAAAAAGTACACATATTCGTTGTCGATAAGGAAACAAAACCCAAAAAACCCAAATACCTTGGTTTGGGGGAGGAGTGATGTTGGGGGTTGACAGCGTAGAGGTGAGGGGTATTTTTTTATGCGGGGGGTTGTGAATTTTTGAACTGTAAATTCTTCTTGGACATATATATATATTGAAAACGATATAACTAAACTATATAAAAAATATTTGTTTTTGTTTTTATTCAAAAATACCTCAACAAGAGTAAAACATTATATACAAAATTAATAATTATATTGTTAGAGGGTTTTTTAAAGCAATTATTTAATTATATAACTTACTCCTATTAATTGTATAATTAAATTATATACAAAATAATTGTACTATATTTAAAATGATATATAAAAAATGACCCTTCTAAAAGACTTTTACCATTGGAGTAGACATAGATAAAAAAAACTATATTTATACTATTCAAAAAGCTATTTTAGAGATTTAACTCCAAAATAGCTTTTATCATTGGAGTTGCTCCCACAAAGCTTACTGAAATGCATTACAGCTTTTAAGTGAATGAAGGAGGATAAGAAGTGCACAGACGACAAGAGAATAGGGAAGCGAAGAGTTCACAGAAGGGTGAAGAAAACCCAGCCACCATCAATGATAATATCCCCTCATTTGATGTTGCCACTTGGTGTTTCCCGACCATGTTCATGGAGAAAATCAAGTTGGGCCTTCGAAGATTGACATCGTCAACTGGTTAACACCTACAAAGTAGGGTTGTATTTGAAAAAAAACATGCCTGTGAACTGACCATGTTGGAATGGAATTTGCAAACATTAAATGTTAAGAATGTCTAAGAATGGATCTTTGTGATATTTTACTAGTTTTGGAACATGTAAATTTTTAAGAATGTTATTGTTTTCCTTCCATCCTCCCCTTCTGGTTTGTGTTAGGATGTTCCAATTAATGTTTGGATGTTAAAAGAGCTTGTATTTGTAGAAGAACAATTACCTGTGGTGTAAAATGGGTAATCATTGCACCGAAAACAAACAAACTGCGCATACAACTTCTAATTAAAATAAGAAAAAAATGTCTAATAATGTTAAACTGCATTATCATTATTTAAAAAAAAGACAGCTTAATAACTGATGGCGTGAACTGGTGTACTTATTGCACCAGAAAAACTTGATCAATTGAAAAAGAAATGTACAATGGCTCAAAACTGGATGTCCATGATTGGGATGGGAGGAATCCCTATTGTTAGCTGCCATATAAATATGGTTATTTATTTTTCCAGAAATTGAACTGAAGAGTAGGGGTATTTTCTAGGTTTCTTGTACATGACATGCACGCTTGGCAGAGCATTTTCCATGTTTCTTCTAGAACCAGGCAGAATCTGTATGGTGTATAGCACTTCATTAGGTCGGTTGCTCACCTGTATTAGTTTCTGTACTAGATGACTCGTCAAAAACTGTTCGGCGAGATTAAAATTTGGAGCCACAACGAAGGGATTGATTAGAGTCGAAGGCTCAAGTCAAGCTTGAGTGTTTTTGATGATGTCTCTGGTGGTTGTGGATCCAAGCGGAAGCTGCCTGGCCATGTCAAATCCGTTGTGTCATAAATTGTGAAGGGCATCCATGGCAAATCAAATCCTGCGCTGGCTTCATTAAATCTCCCTGAAATAGCAGTTCCATCTCTGATTGGCTTGTGCACAAGGCTGTGGGGCCTGACCCCGAGTGATCTAGCCATTGGAGAACTGACAGGTAAACCCATAGTCCTCTGGGAGTTGCATCTTCTCGCTGCACCCCTCTCCTTTTTGTGGGCGTTCTGATGACCCCCGAGTGCCTGTGAGCTGAAGAACTTCCTTCTACAGAAGTTACACGAGAAAATCTTGCCAGAAGCAGGTCTTGATTGTGAGTCATAATCTCCTGTTGTCGAGGGTAAATTTCCACCTAGGCTCAGATTCAGCCACTCTCCTGGATTGTTATCATCACAGCCTTCATGGCTATTGTTGTTGTTCAACATTTCATGTTGGTGTTTGCGGGTTTTTATTTCAACTCCTTCTTCCTGAAAGATCATATCTTCACGAACCTGAACTTTCATAGAGGTGTGTGGAGGGGAGATGAACAGGGAAGGGGTGGAATAATTTCGGCAGACTCGAAGGTTTAGATCGAAGTTGGAGAGGGGAAACAAACTGAGATAGATTTAACAAAGGAAATGACGTTAATAGTATCTGGTCTCAATTCAGCAAACCCACTAGTCGCTCGGTGTATCATGGGACAATGCTTATGTCATTCAGCCATTGCCCTGTCAAGCTTAGGATTCCCCACTTTCTTCCATCTTCTTTACCTTTCCACTCCTCAAATCAAGCCAACTTTACACGCTTCTCTTTTCGAGCAACTAAAGAAACTCAATCAACAATAATTCCACCCGTCGTCAAGCTCATAAACTTGCAATATAACATGGAAAATTGCGTTGCTCATCTGTCTTCCGCATTAAGATTCTAAGATGCGGGTTTCTTTACAGAGATGATGGGTGGATCTACTCACCTTAATTTGTATCCATTTATCAAAGTGATTTTGATTACAGCTGGATTCCTTTGTTGATAGAAAGCCATCCATCTATGCAGATAGGATCACCAGGATATCATTCTTATTCCATACTTTTCTTCTCCAGCGTATCTAAGGTAAACACTGTATTTCTGTAATGGTGGGCACAGGTTACAAAGAGGGACATTTGTAGTGCTCAATGCTGTCAAGTCGGTAACGACATTGAAAAGATGCATTTCCTATTCGGAGAAGTGAGTAAGAGATAAGCTTCAGAGCTCTACGGAAATATTGAATTCAGTGGTGGTAGGGTTCATTTGTTTTCTGATTGCTTTTGATTTTATGTTGGTGGGGGCTGATTCGTGATGGGACCAAGGAATTGCCCATAATTGTGTTGAAGCATGTGTTTGTTTTAGATGTGCGTGTGTGTTTCTTAAAATATTTTTTGATATTTTAAAAATATTTTAATATGTTAGTGTTAAAAATAAATTTTAAAAAATAAAAATATTATATTGATAAAATTTCAAGCAAAAATAACATTCAATGTTAATCACTACCTAAAACAAGAATAAGATAAGAGAGTTTTTTTCTTTTTGCTAGTTTAATATTGTTTTTCTTTTGACAAGAGTATGGTCTTTGTCTAGGAGTTTCTTGTGTTGATTTTTTAAATGTTTGGTGACCAAGGTTGATGCACAAATAGAAAAGTACATTACCAGTCATTTATACTTATTTTTAGTTTGTTTGTTACTAGGCATGTGGAACTTGAAATGATATTGATGATTTTTTTTTTATATGTGATATGTTTGCTTAAAATCTAATAAGTAAAAGGGCAAAAAATAGGGCGATAACTCGACATTTCTAGGTTTGATATAATGATAAACCTAGATGACATGAGTTTAACTATGCACTAAGCTCAAATATATATGAGTTTGGTAAGATGCAATACCAATATCTTTGAGTTCAACAATATATTGAGCTCAAGTGCATGTGGGTTTAACAAGATCTGAGGTTTATAGCCTTTGGATTGTAATCTTTCCAAGTCCAAATACACATGAAATTGATATTTTTTTTAAACCCAATGTCCTATTACGGGGATTTGTTTGTTTATTCTTATGTTTTTTAAACACAAAATATTAAAAATCAAGAATGATTATCTCTCTATATCTTAAATGTATAACTCCAACCCCTTCATTCAAGCAATATGACAAAGTTTAGAGGCTATATATACTCTCTGAACTACCCAGGTAAAGAGCTCACACTTTTCCTATTCTTTACAACATTCATACTCTTATTTTTGAAGCATTGATCATACACAAATAATAACAAGCACTTTTGTTCTTAGAGTTTAAAGACCATTCACTCATTTATTACAATATCTTATTAAAAAATAATGATTTTAGCATAAGAAGATCCTTAAATCCTATAAAAGATTATTTTACAAGTGTCAAGTCTTTTATCACTAACTATCAACTTCATAAATTCTGGAAAAGAGAATACTACAAAAAGAACATGTGATTAACCTCTATCTAAAAACCAAAACAACTCTTATTCTTGAGCATATTGAATTTTGAAACATCATTAATTGGCGTGTATGTTAGAAACTAGTAAAAAGCCATAAATTGCTCTTTTAGAATTTATTTTTGGCATCCCTAATCACAATTAAAGGAAAATAACAAAGAAACCTCTGAGATGAGATGTGCCACTAACCTCTATAAGTAGTCGACATGTTTGATTTATCAAAGTTTCAAAACTCATTAATCAGGTGCAAACCTTAACTTAAGTCATCTTGGTATTCTTAGGGAAACATTATGCCTTACAACCCTACAATTCCTAGCACATGAGGTAGCTCTCTGAATCTTAACCTCTTAACCATAAGCAATCCCTTTTGTCAGGAGAATTGTATATCCAAAAAAGGCTAGAGCAAAATAACTTGGAAAGTTTTCCATCTCGATGTTCTCTTAATCCATTTAGAGATCGCTTTCGTACAAATGAAACTCTCCCAATAAGCGGTCACTCTCAGTATGATCCTTTTAGCCATCACAATATTGAAGTTAGTTATTAATCTTCTCATTCCACACCATAATTCTCCAACTCCTCAGAGCCTATTAAACAATGATAAAAAAAGTAAGGATGGTGAGTACTTTTAAGATAAGGTTTAAAATTCTCACAAGATAAAGGGATCACTTCTTTTTAGACGAGTCTTGCCCATCTTTATCTTAAAGAAGTATATCTCCATAAAAATGACTTTGGACAAATATTATGGTCATGCGAATCCAGAAGAACATGTCCAAAACATGCGTACCAACCTTATATTGGTCATCCAAGATGCTATGAATATCCTTCTTTTGATTTTATAAGGTTAATATGAGATTGGTTGAGTCAGGATTTATCATAGGTTTTAATGATGTATGTGTTAACCTTGTGTTATGGTTTAACACTAGTATAATCACAAAGAAAAGCTCCACCTAACTCTTTGGCATAACTCAATCAATCAGAGCATATTTGAAGAGGTTTCATGAAGAAACGCTCAAGGTGTCAGAATTGATTAAGTCAATAGCCTCAAAAGCTTTGATAAGTGGAGTGTCTTATTTTATGCGGAAGTATTTATATGCTCTCATAGATAAAAACCTATTAAAGGTAAAACAAGTCATTAAGATCATATACGGGTAGATGAGTCCAATATGTTAAAGCATGCACCTTTTTTTTTACCATGAGGTTAAGGGCGAACCTTTCAAATAAAATCTCTCTCCTAGTAGAGATAATAATTTCAATAAAGGTCATAAAAGGATAGTAACCGAGCACATGCAATACCTTTAAAAAAGACATATGACACCCCTAAATGCCTATTTTATAGAAGTCTTTATAGCCATTAATAGGAAAGACTTTGTTCAATATTCACTTCCTATGATGTTGCATTCACACACAAACCTCCAATGACTTTTGCTTGTTCTATAAGGATAAAAGAGTATGTTACAAAAGATTGGTTCATGATTAAGAAAGATTGAGAGGCTGATAACCGATGATTATTTAAAATAACTTGTCAAAGAGAATGCCCACATTTAATGTTACAGAGAAAAACTAGTCAACCTAAACTTTACCTTAGATTGATGTCATTCTAGGAAATATTTTGGCTGAGGGAGATACCTATAATGACAAACAAAAGTATAAAAAACAAGTCCTCACAACAGATTATCAATAAAACCCGTGACATAAGTCTATAACTTTTACTCAAAAAGATAAAGATGGGGTGACTTACCTCTATAGGGATGCACTAATAAATTCCATAACTCTAGCCAATGATCGAGTCCATAAAGTGTTGGTAAATGACAGGAGCTTAATTTACATCATATCCAGAGATATGATGTCCAAGATAGAGATAAATCCCTCAAGGATGACTCCTTTAAAGACCTTTATTATTTAGAATGAAGGGTAGTAAAAGGTGTCTTGAAGATCCTTATCAAAATAAGAATTTATCTTAAGTGTTTTGTCCTCCAACAAACCTTTATGGTAATTGATATGACTTTAACTTATAACGCCAAATAGGAAGACCACTCTTACACAAGATTAATGTAGTCATAAACACAATATTTAGTCTTAAACTTATAAAGGGTTATCTATCACGAGAGAAAACCAAATGGCCTTAATACATTGTGCTGTTGTATATCTAAAATGCATGAGGTTTGGTATTGAACCAACAAGGGTCTTTAAAAGAGAAGGTAAAGGTCAAAACTAAAGCCATTGAGCAATTGCAAAAAATGTATTTGAGGCAAAGGGAAAGGGTTGTCATTAAGATAAGCTCTATTTTTGGAACCATTTAATATATATTATTAGCAAATTTCCTTCTTGTAAGAATAATTGTGCTTTCAACACTTCAGATATGCTACAGATCAACCTAAAAATAACTACTTATAGATCTCAAGTTAATCCAACTTTCTCTTTTTCTAACAGAAGAAGAAAAATCTTTGTAGGGAAAACTAACTAATGATAACTATTAGTGGATAAATTATTGGTTTTTAGTTTCATTCATGAGTTCATGTATCTTAATTGGTTAAGTAATATTATCATATTGAATAAGACCATTAAAAAGTGGAGGATATGTGTGGACTTTACCAACCTAAATAAGACTTGTCCAAAAAATAGTTTCCTTTCCTGAAGATTGACAAATCGGTGAACTATACACATGGATTTGAGTTTTTAAACTTCTTGAATGCTAATTTAAGGTACCATTACATCCCTATATATTCAGAAGTTGAGGATACTACTTTTTTCATTAGAAAAAACCTTTTGGTGTTGGGCAATGTCTTTTGGCTTGAAAGGCTGCCTCCTAGTGGATGGTCAACAAAGTGTCTGAACACCAAATTAAAAGAAACACAGAAACTTAGTGAATGACATGTTAGTGAAAAACATGACTTTTGAACAATATTTAAAGGACTTGAGATTTTCACTGTTTTAGGCGAATATCAAATGAAATTGAATCCTTTCAAGTGTGTGTTTGCCATTAAAGGATAGTTTTTTTTTCTTCTAATAAACAATAAAAGAATAGAACTCAATATTAAGAAGATTCAAACAATGCTGAATATGACTTCTTTTCAAAAGGTCAAGGATGTTCAATGCCTCACTAAGAAACTGACTACCCTTAACAAATTCATATTTAGGCTAAAGAAATACACCTTATCATTCTTAAAGATCTTAAAAAATAACACAAACTTTGAAATGACACCAAAGTGCTAGAAAACTTTTGGTGAGATCAAAACTTATCTCTTATCTCTTGTGATATTGTCACAACTAAGAGAAACTAAGAATTTATTCCTTTATCTTAGGGTTTCTAACTAAGCAATTATTGTCGTGTTAGTAAAGGAAGAGAATGCACGTAACACCTAGTATAATATTCTAGTTGAACTCTTCATGATGTTGAAACAAGATACTAAATAGAAAAGATGACCTTATATCAATCATAATATGTCTGGATGGTTAGTGAGGTGGGTAATTGAGTTGGGAGCAGGCTTGTTAATTCCGTTCCGTTCCGGCCGGAATGGCCGGAACGTTCCGTGCCATTAAAAAAACCTAGACGAAACGGCGTCGTTTTCGTCTCGGTTTTAATTCCGGTCCGTTCCAAAAATTCCGGCTAAATTCCGGCCGAAACGTCTCGGTACCGTTCCGGCTCAAAATCATAATATTTCTTTTATTTTAGAACATTTTACTATCATAATATTTTGGAATTTTAGAGATGTTTCTAATTTTAAGATTATGTTTGTTTGACTTTGTGTTTGTATTGTATAATTTAAAGTTAATTTATCTTGAATTTAAATTATACTTGTTAAATTAATATTTTAATTTTTTTCATATATATATATAATTAATTATATATAAACAGTACAACCCCGAAACGGCACGCTGAAACGCTCCGAAACCGAAACGTTCCGTTCCAATAGAAAAACCGGAATGGCGACCGGAACGGTATTGACAACCTTGGTTGGGAGAATATAGACTCTTGTATTAGTCATGACTAGTTATTAAAGAGCAAGCCTTAACAAACTTTATAATTGAATACTGTTTTAAGAATTATCTCAATGAGAAGCTTGATTCCCTGTAGTCTATACAATTGATCTCATATTAAGAACTATATGTTGATGGATCTTCTAGTTTTAAGAAAGTGAGGTTGAAGTGGTGTTTGTGAGCCTCAATAGGTAGATCTTTGAATATGAGATTCAATTTGAATTTTCAGTTGTTAATAATATATTAGAGTATAAAAATCTCTTAGTAGGATTAAATCTACGAAAACTTTCCCCTTTCATGTCCATATTGATTCCCAACTAATAATGGAACAATGCTATGAGATATTTGAAACCAAAAAGCCTACTTTAACGAAATACTTGCAAAAAATCCAAGTACAACTCTTTAGAGAAAAAAAGGACACAATTTCAATTGATTGTATACCAAGAAAAAAGAATAGAAAGACCAATCTATTGTCTAAACTAGCAAGCTCCAATTCATTTAAACTTTATTTGAAGGTATAAATATAAATCTTGAAAAAAACAAGTATTGAAAGGCTAATGGTTGTTCCTTTTTACACATTAAGAGATTGGAAAACTCTCTTTAAGAATTATTTATTCACTAAAGAGTTACCATTGATAGAAATGAGGCTATTCTTTTAACTATTGATTGTTAAATAAAGGTTATAATTTCAAGTTGACCTCGAGCAGAACCCAAGGATGGCTGACTGGTATGCTCATTCCTGGCGAAGAATTAGGCTGTATACTCTTCTAACTATTGATTGTTGACTAATGCCACCTCTTGTACTCTCAAGGTTCTTAGGACATCATCGTTAAAGGCCTGTGACAACCTTTCCATTAAGGGAAGAACTTTTCCAATGAGGATAACTACTTTTTCCCTTACTAAAAGTGAATGTTAGGGTTCCACCCCTTCTAGTTTTAGAACCCAATCTAATATACCCATGTACCCTTTTACTTCCTCTAGTTCAGGTTATGACTTGAACTTGTTATCCAAGGTAGTAGTATCCCTATTCTCAGTGTCAAATCTGAATTTTTCTTCTTCTATTTTTATATTCAATGAGAAGAAGGAAAAAAAATACTTTAATGGAAAATACCTAGGATGATGGTTTCTTCAAAACTCTTTAACAAATTTGTTTTTCAGAAGTTATGGAGAATGAAAGTACAAGAAAAGATGGAAACAAGAATGACTAAAGCTATAAAATTAATAACTTTCCCCCCTCATTGTTAGATTAATGACCTATCATGTCATCTCAAAATTTTAAAAATCTGTTCAATTATTACATTGAATGCTTGTCCCTGTTTCATTTCCCAA
Organism: Salix brachista; assembly: GCA_009078335.1. Classification (NCBI taxonomy): domain Eukaryota; kingdom Viridiplantae; phylum Streptophyta; class Magnoliopsida; order Malpighiales; family Salicaceae; genus Salix; species Salix brachista. Next base: position 22,084,819 of record CM018587.1, read on the forward strand.
TAGACACCTCTTTCAATAAAGATAATTCACTCAACCATATTTTTCAAGAAAGATAAACTATTTGGTCACAAGAATTCCAACAGTTCTACGTGGGATAAACAAATCTCATGTGAAAGATAAAAAGTCTTACATTGAAGCTATTAACCTTTCAAATCTTTATGTATTTAATGTAAAAAAATTGAAGAGCTATTGATGAATTAATGTATATTCTATATGTGATATGTTATATTACAATAGAATATTGAAGTGAACATGTAAGTACTCTTTGTCCAAACACTAAAAAAAACTAATTCTTAAATATATTGAATTTTAAATTTTATAATATAATATTTCTTTGTTCTCCCTTGTTTAGAGAGAAGCTTGCCCTTAGAAAGGTTAGAGACTGAGGACAAGGTGTTGCGTCGTTGACATTTTAGCATGTAGCGAGAATTGTTCCATACTCGTTGGATTTGGAGCGCTTGAAAAGGTATATTTTTTTGGTCTATGAAGCTTGCAACTTGGTTTTTTTCTTGTAGCTATACGCGGTGCTGAATATTATATCCTTTGATGCATAATTACATACTCGACTAACTTCCCGAGGATGTATAAATGAACAGTTGGGAAAGACAATTCTGAATAAATTAGGTCTATTGTCCGATGTTTAACACACTGCTCTAGTCAACTTTCTATCATTCACAATCGGTATAATCTCTGACTCCTAACCAACGCACAACCTTCTCAATCTATCCATTCCTTATCCATTATCCATGTGGCACTTTATATTACAAGGGACAGTGCTTCGGTCCTTCTGAACTTTTTCTTTTATATAATTGAGTTTCAGGTTTAAATTTTCACATCTGATGGTGTAATGTCAAGTGGTAAGAAGGGTTTGTGTGGAGAAGACTCAAACATAATCGGCCACGGGGGTTAAAATGACGAGTATTTCGGACAACACTCTCATCTCTAGACTTTGTGAGATTAGAATTCTCCTTCGCTTTGGGACTTTAATAGCTGTATGTGGGTGTCTCACCTGTGAATCTGCCTCACTTGATCATAGTTAGGTCAAAGGTGTTGTGGGTTTCACAGTGACCCTTCAAATACAGCTTGTGTTTTCCTCGAGATCAAATTTGTGATATAACCAAGATGCCAACATCATTTGGCGACACATCACATCTGTTAATTGGAAAGCAATTGAAAATGCTTGAATGGGAGGGACTTCAGCAGTATGTTTGGTCAAATGAAAATGACACAAAATGGTTTTAATCAATGCACCACTGTAGCTCTTCAAAAAATGGAATACGAATAAAGGTGATGCAAAGTGACCTGTCCATCTCTTGTGGAATTGAATTTGAACTAGCTTTTTAGAAACTTGGCCCACGTTAGTTTCTCTCGGAAGAACTAACTCGGAGGTGGAAATGGATAGACACAAGAATCTCTGTTGTTAAAGTTCCGCTTGGCTACTTTTGTAAGTGGCTCCCAACTGTGTTACAAGTTCTTTTCATTTCATGAGCTGTCGGTGAAAAAAGATGGAAGCAAATTTTCTAGGAACAAGTTTGCTGTTGTTGGAAGGCGAAGTTCTTACGTAATTGGGATAAGCAGGAGATGACTTGCTTCAATGGACCACTTGAAACATAGAATGCCAACCACTTGATGTTCATTCATGACTTGGCTTTTCCTGGGATCAGTTCATGCACAATACGGACGTTTAACAAGTAGAATGTGGCCCCGAATTCTATCCTTTTACTGAATATCGATTCAGCTGCTTTAATTTAGCCAATAGCCTATTGCAGAATGGCACAAGCTTCCTCTACAGGTAAACGAGTGGTAATTATTTGAACAACCTATACGGTTGTTTCATTGTTGCACAGGTTGGGTTCAAAGCCTCCTCTTAAGGTTAGGTTATGGTATTGCGATTAATGTTATAGTTGAGGTTTAAAAAAAACAGTTTCATGAAAAATATTTTTAGATATGGTTCATAATTGAAATTAAAGTATTTAGTTAAAATTATGGTTGAGTTTAAAATTAAATAAAAAACAATTTCGTATATTTGATTATCATGTCTTTTTTATTTCTATCAATTAATAAAATTACTTTAAAAAACATATATATACACATATATAAAAAAAAAAGTTAAAAATATGATTGCAATTGTTTTCCACTCAAACTAATTTTTTTTATTGTTAAAAATTATTTTTAATACTAGTATATCAAAACAATTCAAAAAATCAGGCTACGATGCATGATTAAAACTGTCTTTCGTTGTCTTCCACAATCCACACTGGCACCATCCACTAAAATACCAGTACGAGTAGAGTTGTACTATCCTATTTCACTCGCATGTATCGAAAGCTACCACCAGTCTGACTGGAAATCTATACTTGTACGGAGCTGGCATGCATCTGATCTCAAGTTAGTGGAGAGGTCTGGTTTCACAGCACTAGTCACATTAAAAATGAACGTGTTTGGAGGTGGCCCCTTCTCAGATCCTCGCAACTGGCAGTGACATTAAAGCCAAAATTGGGCCCTGGTTTGATGGATGCAGTGTGCTACACGTGTCACCACCAATTTGGAGCGGGTCCCGGTGCAGGAGCTGAAAACGACAACCCTCAAGCTGCTTGTTCATTGATTACAGGTATGTGAGGCACGAGGCAGGCGTGGACATCCCACGCGTTCCTCCACAAAATGTCTAAAGGTAAACATAATTCAGATGCAGCATCTCAACCTAATGCTTACCTGAATGTATTTTGCTCGTCACCATCAATAACTTCTGGGAAATACTCTCCTCATTGAAGAGCCATCTAGCCATTGCATGTAAGAACACCAATACCTATGCAAGTTCTAGAAACCATACTTAAGGATCTAGTTTTAAGAGATAGATGCTGGAATGTCCAGTTAAAACTCAGTTTTTTTTTAACCATGTAAGAGCCACGTCCCAAGAATTCCCCTGCCTGTTTGGCTACTCCATGATAGCACCACACATCATCGAGCACTTACCGAGGGGTAGTGGATGGCCAATGAAAATTCTTTCATTTAATAAACAAGGACATGAATTCCAGAAACTAAAAGAGGCCCGGTAGTGATAATAAAGCATCAACTGCAGGACCTAGTGGAAACAAGGTGTGAACCAAAGGAACAGGCAAATAAACTTATCCGCAGACATAGTTGCCTATAAAACAATAAAATTTGATTGTCCCAAGAGTATAGGAAATCTAACATTGATCTCAGATGTAGCATAGAACATGACATCTTTATTAAATATGCATGCCAAAAAGCCTAACATCCCAAAGGGTACTCCAGTCACCGACTTCCTTCAAACAATGTTGCACTTGGTTGTGATAATCTAAAGGCTCTTCAAGTACCTGCAAGAACAGGGTAAATGGTTCAAAATCCACGCAGGTATTCTGCATCAGAAAAACTAGTTTTCGGGGCATAATTCCTTCAAACAGTAAGAAACTTGGAGTTCAGTAGCAGGAAAGTATTGAATTCGAAGATTTCTAATTTCAGATCTTAATCTGAAATCTGGAATAATCTTTGTTGCCAATAACTACATGAAAACTGGCTAATTGATTCAGAACTCGCCCTTTCCGGTAGAGATTACAGTATCTTGTGGCTACTTTATAGGGACATTTAATTTCATTGCGATGGAGCTGTCAAGTAATAAAAACAGGGAAGGAATACACCTTAGTTTTTACTTGTAATTTGCAGGAAACTATATACAATAAAAGGAAGAAAATGGAAGAGAGAATATGAATCTGGCCTATCATGTTGATGGAAGAGAATCCACTGAATTCTAACTTCTAAATGCATCACTTGAGATGGTCTCTCATGGGATCAAGCAATGACTCTTGCATTCAACCATACCGAGAAACTAACACACTAAAAGGATTTCTCATTATTTTTTCTATCAGCAGTAATGAAAAAAGAAATGTGCCACAAGGGGGTTGCAAACCAACATATGATGAGAATATTAAAAAAATCAAAACAAAAACAATAAATTAAGAAAAGTCCTACTAATTGCATTATGTTTGTTAACTTAGAAGCAAATGGAGACATGTTTCTGCCTCAGTAAAATTAACAGATTTGTACAGAAACCTTTCAATATGAACAACTAAATGATCAGGAGAGATATATCTCCCAGCATAAAAACCATGCAAATGGTCATTTTGAAATGTATGGAGCAATTGACTATATGCCTATCTTTGGACTAATAAGGCTCTGGTTTCTCTTTGGACTCAATACAGATGCACTACATTTATGTTTTCTACGAACAAGAAAAAAGAACAAAACGAGAAACCTACAATTGTGGCATCAATTCTGCGCCTTTAGCTGACAGTAAGTCCGCGTGCATCACCCATCTTTTCCATTCCTCCCTATCAATCCCAATCCCAATTCCTCTCATTAACCAGGTTTCATAAAACCAACAAAAACAAATCTACTTCATAGCACACTTCATAACGTAATTTCGACAAACTTGAGGAAAGAAACTCAAAAGTTTTTACTCTTCCCAATCAAAGTTATGCAGGGCAGCAGTGCACTAACAACTTTTGCTTTGTTGTGTGCCCTAGAAACAGTAAGACTCACAAAGAAACTATTAGCGATCCGGACAAGTACGGCAGAAGGTACCATGAGACAGCTCACAGAAAGCCCGCACATTAGCATTGAGACGCGATGTCAAGCGCCCCGTGGCCATCAAAGGCAACAACGACTGCGTGCATCCCAGTTCTCCCAAGTTCCTACAAAAACACAATACAAAGAAAACTGGCCACTGATGAACAACAAGCAACATTTGATAAGGAAAAATGAGATTTTCTTGATTTCTTCCAAAATTTAGAATCAGCATTGAGAATTTCCTAAATTAAGGATCCACAATGCTTAACCTTCCATTTCAAACGAGCCCATTAATCCAAATGCAGTGAGAAGAAATGGGTAATGATATTTTAATCTCAGAATCGAGAAGAAAAATCTACGAGGAACGGCTACCTGGAGGGAGCGAGGGATAAGCGGCGAGATTGGAAACGGGGGGCGGAGGTAGGAGGCGGACGGAGGCGGGGGAGCGGTGCTGAAGAGCGAGGAAGTGGTGCCCTGGCGGCGGACATGAGCGAACGTGAGAGAGATCCTCCACTGCGCCAAGCCATTTGAGAGCAGAAAATGAGAAACGTTTTTTTTCGGAAATGAGAGGGAGGTGTGAAAAGAAAAATATGGTGAAGGAGAACGTGGTGAAATGAGGGGGTTTTGGTTAGGGTTTTATTCCTAAACGGCAGCGTACAGCGGTAACTTTAGGGCCAGAAGCAAGTTCAATATGTTGAAAGCCTGCAATTGAGCTATATTGTTTGTGAAGCGGGGCTGTGGGCCAAAGCTTACAGCGAGATCTCCAGTAGATGGGATAACTTTCTTTCCTTTCCATTTATTTATTTTAACATGTGATCATAGGGGCGTTTGAAAGCAATTCAAAAAATATATATTTTTTTTAAAAATGATTTTTTTTATCCAAGTGATTTTTTTTAATATTTTTAGATTATTTTGATATGTTAATATAAAAATAATTTTAAAAAAATATATAAAAAATATCATTTTAATATATTTCTAAGTAAAAAAAACTTTGAAAATCAACCATAATCATTCTCTAATACAATATTTATGTGGAAAGAGAGAAAAAAAGGGGGATGGGCGGGTTTCGCTTTGTTATTATTTTAGTTGGAGTAAAATATGATTTCATCCTTTGCATTATTATTATTATTATTATTATTATTATTATTATTATTATTATTATTATTAATTTTCTCAAAACAATTATTATTGAAATAATCAGTTATATTCTTTGACATACCCTGGGAAATTTCTTTATTATAGTCTACGTCATCCATGAAATCAAAATCAAGGATAAAATCACATAATGTTTCGGACAGATATGGACCCCAACATTTTTATATCTTGCAAATATGAGAACCAGCTTTAATAAGGAACAGACACACTCACTCTAAGCTCGAGGGAAGGTGAGTTCCGAAAGCGAGAATGACTTTATACATCGCAACTGTGAATTAAATGTGTAAATTATCCCAGGTGATAAGCTTGTCGAAACTGTAGTTCCTCGGTAATGTAATCTTCGGAGAGAACAGCTTCCATCCTCCTCCGACCAAAGACCGACTTCTTGAAGATCTCCTCTGTCCCAGCATATGTTGACTGTGTTCCCCCCACGTGCTTGTAATCCCTTCACGCATCCTTTTGCCCACTTTTCTCGAGGAAGAGCAGGAAGCAAGTACAAATCCGTCATCGAACTCTGGACTAGCATTTCCGAAACTGCGGCCGGGAACCTGGAACCAGAAGTGGAAGAGGTAACACCTGTCTGAAATCATTAATATCATGAATGCACAGTTATTTGTGTTTTCCGATGGTCTCCCCGATCAAAATGAGCCTTTTTGAACGGGAAGCTCATTGGATTTCCAGTTCCGGCGACAACACAGACAATGCTGCTGCTTACCCCAAATTGGCATCGATTTGAAAAGGAGGGTGTGCTGCAAATAAGTTGCTGTATAGTCCACCTTCAAAACCTATCTTCTGATCCACCAGGTCTACCAACCTAATCAGATGCTTAACCATTTTATAAGCGTGCTCACTGTTCTGCAGACGTGCCCACACAGCAGTTTTCCATACAGTCGACCATCCTGGGCCATCCTCTCCTGTTATATGAAAATTAAATCACCTGACTAGTATACCCTGAGTAATGCTATGCCTGCTGAAGTTTCAAATGTTAAAACCACAATCATTGAATAGGATGATTTTTTGAATAGCGTAATATTTTATGTAGGATCAAATAATTACTTCAAAAAAAATTCCATCCCCATTTGTGGACAACGCATATCAGCTGCAAAAGAAATCCAATTCATTGAAAGTAAACTTGGAATACTTTAGCATGCATATTGATGCTCAAACCAGAATATGGCTTTTTATATCATCATTTTGCACACTTGCACCAAGAACTTCAATAAATTTATGTCGCTGCGTGAATTCTTCGATTCATATTGAAACAACTGAAAGTCATTTACCATGCACAATGATCATCTGCGAAACCAAAATACACCTTTTTTATATCATTTCGCGTTTGCATCAAGAGCTTCTGTGTTCAAGGCATGACAACTTTTTTGAAGTTTGAAAGCTACTCTTGCACAGTGTTATACTTTTATGTAAGAAATCTTTCTGAAACATATAATCTATCAGAAAAAGAAAGAACAGAAAAAACAATGCAACAGGATGGAATAATTCCCCTCAAATGCCCCCAAACTAATTTTATATTGAATGGAAAAGGTTCAGTTAATTTATGCTAACCTCTTTTGTATACAGTATTTTCTGCGGCTTTACAGAGTTCAGGATTTTTCTTCAAGGTTATCGAGTGCCCTGGAAACAGCCCAAATAGATGTGAAATATGTCGATGCTGCACCTCAGGATCCTTGAAATTGAGTGCCTGCACCACCACAGAGAGGATTTCACTGTCAGATTCAGCAATTAAAATACAGAAAACGACTTCATTATGAGGATTAGAATCCATAATATAGAAAACTACTAGGTTACCCATTCCATGATAGAACCATCAGGAGCAATTTTTGGTGGATAAAGCCTTGGTTGAGCCTTGAGCACATTCTGAACAAGAGCATCCTCACTTCTGCCTAAAACCTGCTTTCAACAGTTTCTTAACACACATAGTTTGTAGACAATTTAGAAAATACAATAGTGATTATTACAGCCTCTGAGAACAAAAGCTTTACCTCAGAAGCAGAAACAATTGCAGAAAATACTTCGTTGATGATAGCCATATCCATGGTTGACGAGTAGCTCACAGAAGCAGAATTACCATCAGGGGCAATAAACATGTGTTCTGGAGATGTTGAGGGGTTGGTCTCAAGATATCCATCATTCCCTTCAATCAACCAGTCCATCAGAAATGATGCACATCCTTCCAACAGAGGGTATGCCGTATTTATAAGAAAATCCTATCGTTTAGAAATTATCAGCGTAACAGACCCCACAAAGTAAATTATGCTATTAACAAAAAAAAATTCAAGAGAAGCTGGAACGAAACAAGAAACAAAATTTCTGAAGTTTCATTAGATGCTAATCAAGAATATGGTAAATAACAACAAAGGGGAAGGCATAATCTGATGTAAGTTGCAGCAGAATCGCTTTAAAACACAGAAACCATCCAATCTTAAGGATATTTTGTCCAAAAAAATGAGGCGGCCAAAGAAAGGAAGAAGAATTTCAAATTCTCTTGGAAATTGCCTTACTTTAAATGTTGGATATAATAGCAGAGCTCTTCAAACTTTCATAACAGCAGCTATTTAGTTCACAGAAGAAAATGAGCATGCCAATGATCAAAGACAGCAAGGTAACAGACAATTCATGGAAAATATCTGTCTTACTTTGTCTAGTGTATAAGTGTAGTGCTCCCATAAGTGTGTACAAACCCAGGCCCCAGCCATTGGCCATATTGCCCACTTAGGATTTCCCATATCTGCAGATGGTTTGGCCCATATGTCAGACCTATGATGCGCAACCCAACCACTTGTAACGTAGTTTACCTGCAAATTATGAGACGCAAGCAAGAAAGATTTGGTATGAAGAACGAAGAAAACAAAAACCACAAGGGATCAAGGGTATAGATTGGGATGTTGCTGGTTTTAGGCCTAGGGATGCTACACTGACATGAATATGCAGCACTGCACCTTCCTAGTAGAATGATGATGAAGTTAAGGAGGTAGAGATGATTTTAGCTCAAGACTCTCCTGGTAGCCTAGCTATTTTGACATGGAAACCTCTCGTCTTAGTATTACTGCTTTCAGTGGTGACTGCAAATCTGAGATTTCTTGATTATTGGCTAGAGTTTGAGGAGAGCCACTACCATTGAAATCTAATCAAACAGTCCAGTGGGCGGGATAAATTATAAATAAACGGTCAAATAAATAATAGAATGCTTTTAATATGAGATAGAATGGAAAGGGCTCTTACCTGTGCAACTTTACTTCCATTGATTGATAGAGATTTGATGAAATCAAACAAGGGCTCCTGGCATTCTCTGAGGTTGCAAGGAAGGGAAGACCAGTAGTTCATTTCAAGATTGATATTCAAGGTTGGAGCAGAACTGAAGACAGGAATGTAAGGGTAAGTAGCAGTCCATATGAAATCTTGAAGCTGGAAGAAGTGGAAGTCATCATTTAACTTTAACTTGTGATGGATATTATTAATAACCGATAGTTCAGATATGGTCATGTTCTTTTGAGCAATAAAGAAACTTAGAAATCAATTCCTGATACTCTAAATATTTTCTATTTTCGATCTCCCATATGTTCCCCTCGAAAACTAACTTCTACACATATTTATATAGAAATAAAGAGGGAAATGAAAAACTAAGAAGATTGGCGAGTGCAATATACTCCCACGCTGGATAAAGATCCTTGTTCCATATTCCTTGAAGATTAGCCACCTGAGTTCCGGGGCGTGAACAAGAAATAAGCAAATATCGACCAAACTGGAATAGAAGCTCCACCAAGGAAGGATCTTCATCAGATTCAAAGGACTTTATTCTCTCTACTGTTGGAACCACAACATTTTCGTTCCCTTTGAAATCTTCATTTACTGAAGGCATAGGATTCTTGATCTCTGAAACCCCATCTCCAATACCAGAGCTCTTCTCCAGCTGCAATGAAACACGGTGAAAAAGATTCTGAAAGTCATCTACATGACGTGAATAAAGCTGAGAATATGACAGATTTTTAATTGAGTTCATTGCTTGAAGAGAATCAGAAGTAGGATTTTTCTTTGAATCTGAAGGATCCACGAATGGCCCTTCAAATGAAGATGAAGCCACCAGTAGCAACACAGCCCAATCTGCTCCAACAACCTTCAGCTTGTTGTCATCCGGAAGACGTACCAAACGAGCACCATTACTAATCTGTAAATCAAGAACAGCAGTGAACTTCATTCCCTTTGGATCATCATTTGCCTTCACTTCTGATTTCATCCTTTTTTCAGAACAAATTCCCTCCATTACAAGTTGATTTTCATCTGTTAGGTAACATTGATGCTCTAATATGCTGTCTAAAGATACAGCGAAGGATACAGACTGTGCTTTACTTCCAGAAATCTTGGTCACAATCACTTGATCTGGATTAGATACAAAGTGTTCCCTTGTGAATTCTACATCATCCACGGAATACATTACTCTTCCTGTTGCAGTATCTAAGTCTAGCTCTCTATAATATGTTCCTTCAGCATATGTGGAACCATCAAATTCTAGCTTGATATCACCAAGAAGTTGGTAAACCTAAATCATCAAACGAAATTCATCAGAATGGGCTCACCTTCTTCCATTGAATTAATCATTAAATGTTAAAACTGAATTGTAAAAATAAATAAAACAAAACAAATGGTGATATCAATTCCCTTTAAGTTCTAAAATACATTACTAACACACAAGAACAAAAAATTTAAGATGGTATATAAAAATTTGATCTTAATCATCTGTTTTCATTTAGAAAAGAGAAGGGCTTGAACAAGAAAATATCAACGCTAGAGAAGAGAGAGGAAAGAAAAGGAGGGCGTGCTACTTCAACATACATTGGTATATTTTCCAAACAGCCCTGCTGCTGCTTTAGTTGCTTCTGAAAATCTACCACTGTCAACAAGATTTCTAACCTCTGATAATGCTTGTGGTATGGCAGGGTCAGTAAAATCAGTTGGAGTCCCTGTCCATAATGTGTCCTCTAAAAGAAAAAAAAACAATTCAACAATGTTATTATCACCGTCTATATTCTAATGCATTACAATAAATCAAACATCAAAAGTTAACTAACATTAAAATTGGGAAAGCTAGCTACCATTCAGTTGGATAAGTTCTGATGAAACACCACCCCACACCATGGCACCAAGACGGCCATTACCGATCGGAATTCCATCCGTCCAGTACTTGGCCGGCCCGTTAAAAGTGACCTTTAACGGTCTGGAATCCTCCAACTCAGTTGAAGTTGGGTTCCACAAGTCCTTCTCGGTTGGTCGCGTTACAAAAACCCACTCTTCACTTTCCATTGTCAGTACAAGTGGTGAAGAAAGGAAGACAATGTGAATTAGAACAAAGAAGGGAAGAATAGAGTTTGTTTTGTGATTGTAAAAGATATTTTCTTAAAACAGCTTGGCGTAGGAAAGTGACAAATTCAAGAACATGGGGGCGTGAGAATTTTGTTTTTGTCTTGTGGCTTGTCATGCTTTCCTGACGTGCTCTGTGTCTCTTGTTTTTAAATTTTTGTTTTTCTTTCAAGGCAAGAGAAAGGAACTGGCAACAACTGAGGAGTTGGGAGTGTAGCTCACTCGTCATGATATTACTGTTGATATTGAGAAACTTTAGGCTACTTGATCCACCCTAAACTATTATAGCCAACGAGAACTGAACTCCTAACTTTTATATTTCCTGATTTCGGTCCTCAGTTCACCCTTTCTGGGAAAGGATGGAGGAGGAGGAGGGACCAAAATAAGGAAATTGGAAGATAATTAGGGATTAAATTGTTGTTTTTTATCTCAAACAAACCCAGAGCAACTACTGCCATGTATTTGTTGATAGGTAGTTGAAGGGTTTACTAGGCATCTCCTCACCAATCATGCCATGTCACTACTAAAAAAAAGGGTTGTTTGCAACGGACGGATCCGTTGCAAATACCAAAGGAATCCGTTGCTAATATGAATTAGCAACGGCATTTGCAACGGACACAATCCGTTAGAAACAAGTCGCCGCAAATTTTTTTTGCAACGGATTACCCGTTGCAAAATAATTTGCAACGGCTAATCCGTTGCAAATTCTCCCGTTGCAAATACACATTTTGCAACGGCTTATCCGTTGCAATTGCAACGGCTGGTCCGTTGCAAATTTATCCATCTGCAACGGAAATTTGCAACGGAAATTCCGTTGCAAATTAAATTTTTAAAATTTTTAATCAATTTCGAATTTATTTATTTTTTAATTAATTATGAATAAATATTTTCATAAATATTATTGATATATTATTAATATTGAGAACTAAATATTATTGATATATTTCTTTTCTTCAGTTGTTGATGTTGGGGTTTTAGGCAAAACCCTTCTCCTCTTGCTGGGGGGTTTTGCACTATTATTACTGTCTTGACAGGAACTCTCGGGCTCAAGGGCTTTTGGTTGGGGAGAAACAGCAAGAGGAAGATTGATTTCTTGCACGAAACGTTTTTTGAAAGATCTTCTATCAGATTCATCGTCGCTCGAATCAGTTTCGGTGGCATATGGATCATTACAGATGATACGGATTTTTCTCATTTTGGACTCTATTTTAGACTCCTGGGACAAGACTGGGTTTGTTTCGTCGGATTTTTGGCAGGATTTTACGGGAAGTAAAGGTCACCTTGTTTCTGGAACCATTAACGATGGAGAAAACTCCCCAAGACACCTCAAAGTGATACACGGAACTTTGTGAACGAGAAAGGAAAGGACAAAACAGAGGAAACAAGAGCAAAGAAAGGCTATTTGATTATCAAGTGAGAGCCCCTCTCAAGAACAGGAAAAGATAGAAGAATACCCCTAAAGAACAAGCCCTGCATAACAAAGAAAAAAACCCAACAAACCCATTTTAGAATCTGACCAAAACATCCATAGATCCCAGAAGAAAAAAACACGGGTTAATAAAAAAGAAAAACAACATACCTTTTTGGTCTCAAAGGCATCGAAACTGCCAGGCACCCCAGATTCAACCTCTGTTGTGAACAGCAGAGGAGCATATAGCAGAGTACACAACAGCAAGAAGCAACAATGAAAGAATTTGCAATCAAAGATGAAATCCAGAGCTGCAATTGCACCTCAACCAAAGCCAAATCAAACTCAGCCGACATAAATTCACTACTCAAAACTCAGAAACCTCTCTCTTGGGTACTTCTCCGCGCCCTTCGTTTTGCCTAAAAGAGAGAGCACTAGAGTGAGATACTGATACAGATATATACTGACAGAATAAGCACCGAACGAGAGAACGAGAGAGAAGAAGAATGGATATTAATTACATTCGAAATAAAAACGGGGTGATGTTGCGCGGGGTGATGAAAATTAATTTTCATTTGCAACGGCGAAACTTTTGCAACGGATACTCCGTTGCAAATTAATTCTTGCGCAAATTAATTCTTGCGCGGGGTAATGAAAATTAATTTTCATTTGCAACGGATTCGCCGTTGCAAATTAAATTTGCAACGGAAACGTTTGCAACGGATAATCCGTTGCAAATCCGTTGTAAAATCTGCCGTTGCAAATTAAATTTGCAACGATGAATCCGTTGCAAACCATGTTTTTTTTTTTTTTTTTTTTCTAGAATTGGTTTAGCAACGGAATATCCGTTGCTAAAACAATTTCCAGATGCAAATTTAGCAACGGAAGTTGGCCGTTGCAAAATTCCGTTGCTAACGGCACCTTTTTTTGTAGTGTGTGTTCATAACTAAACTACCCTTGTGCTCGGTTTTAAGTTTTACTAGCAATTGTGGTAGGTGTCTTGAAGCTAACTTTTGTTCCCAAACATGCTTTAGACAGATCTTTTCACATTTGGATTAATGCATTGCTCTAAATTTATTACTTATATAGCTTTATTTTAGTTTTGGATTTGGATTGAAACCAAAATTGATACTTTCATTCATAATATAATTTTATTAATTGTTGGCCCAAAATAGAGTTTTGAAGTACTACACCAGCTTTCCTGCATTTTCCTTGAGTTTTATTTTGACCGGTAGTTAGTCAATTAAGATTGCATTTGGTTGAGTGAATAGCTAAACATGACCTAAGTAATCTATGTATATACTATAATGTGTTGATATATTGGATTAGAGAATATATTATATCATTTGATAAGTAGTTAGGGGTGTAAATAATTTAGGGGCATTTTGGTTTTTTGCCTTTATATATATAAGGTTTAAAAACAGAGAGAGAGAGATTATTTCTATGAGAGAGAGAACCAAGGGAGAGCAAGAGAGGAAGAAGGGAAGAGAAAAATAAGGTATCTTCATAACATCACTCCTATGTTACCGGTCTGTCATGTGACTAGGATTCAGGTCGTGACATTGTCCCCATCGACACCGGTTGCACTTGACATGATGTTTTTCATATTCAATCACTTCTGGAGATCTCATCTAATTATCAACTTGGGAGTTTCTACTTATAACGACTTCTTGTTTTTAGGCGGAAAAAACTTTACACGCGATTAAGACGATGAATGAAAGCTATTTGGCCAAAAACTGTCATTCAATATAATAAACAAGGGGAACAACGCCAAGGACAAAAGATTTCTTAAATTAAAATCATGGTAGACATAGAAAGAATCTGTAGTTCCGTGGCAGATTTATTCACGAAATCTCAATGTTCTTTCTTTCAAAGAATTACTTAAGTCTCAACATTCAACAGGAAGCTGCTGATGGGAGAGGTTGTGTCTTAATGCATTTCAACAATCTATTGAATGTGTAAGCTCTACCAAGTGTTAAATTTGCTTTCACTGTAATTCCTCTATAATGTAATCGTTTAAAAGAATTCTGCTCGTTCGACCAAAGCCCAACTTCACGAAGATCCCCTTCTTTCCAGCATATATTGACTGTCAGTTTGCCACGTGCCTTGAGTCCTTTCACACAGCCATTGGCCCACTTATCCTGAGGAAGGGCAGGGAGCAAGTACAGGTCTTCTGCAGTGCTCTGTGTTGAAAATGCATGATCAAAGTCAACCAAAGTCAACTGATTCCAAACCTGCAGACATGAAGAACTGGTGCTGCGAAGATCATCAAGAATTTTCCTTTACTGTTTTTATTTTGTTTTAATTGAAGAGTTCATGTTTTAGTTAAGTAAGATCAAATTATATTTGATCATATCTTGTTGCTTTATTTTCGCATATTTATTTCCTGTTCTAAGTAGAAGAGATTGTAATAGGTTTGAATTTCCATTCCTGTATTTTTGATCTTCTTCTATAAATAAAAGTGAAGGGATGGCAGTTTCTAAACAAGAAATTCTGCCCCTTGTTCTGAATATTTTTTGTTAAGAATTTGTTCTTTAGCCCTTAGAATTTCTGGGAAAATTCTGGGCAGATTCTTGGTTTCTCAGCACTGATTTGAACAGTGCTTGTTTCTTTGCGTCAGACACAAAATCCTGACAGTGATCTGAACAGTGATTGTTTGTTCTTCAGGAAATTTTCCAACAAATGGTATCAGAGCGATTCTGATCTTAGAAGGGTTGTGAGAAACACGAGAGAATTGTGAGATTTTTTCAAAGTTATTAACTTTGAAAGGAAGGTGAGTGAAACACGAGTGTTTAGAAATTTAATCAAGAAAATTATCTTGATTTGTTCTTTAAGAGATACGCAATTGATTGTAATCATCAACTGCTACTCTTGTTCTTTGTTTCCAGTACAAGGAATACCTGCAAGAAGAAAAATCTGTTTTGACAGAGATGGACTCCTCATCATTTTCGTCAAAATCACCTATGTTCACAGGCTCAAATTATGGTGTGTGGGCTGTGAAGATGAAGACTTACCTCAGGGCATTTGATCTGTGGGAGGTCGTGGAGACTAACAGGGATCCAAATCCCTTGAACAATAATCCCACCTTGAATCAAATCAAGTATCACAATGAAGAAAAGGCAAAGAGATTCAAAGCACTTACCTGCATCCATAATGCAGTAAGTGAAGAGATATTCACAAGAATAATGGCTTGTGAGAGTGCTAAAGATGCATGGGATAAACTGAAAGCTGAATTCCAAGGTGACGAAAAATCTAGAAGAATGCAGATTCTGAACTTAAAGAGGCAGTTCGAAGGGTTGAAGATGAGGGAGTCAGAAACAATCAAAGAATTCTCCTCTAATATCTCCAAATTAGTCAACCAGATGAGAATTTTGGGAGAAGAAGTTCAGGACTCTAGAGTGGTGGAAAAAGTTCTCGTCAGTTTACCTGAAAGGTTTGAGAACAAAATCTGTTCTTTAGAAGACTCTAAAGACTTTACCGAGATGAGTCTTCAAGACTTGATAAATGCTCTTCAAGCAGTGGAGCAAAGGCAAGCTTTTAGGCATGAAAGTGTAGGTGAAGAAGCCTTCGTGGCAGGATTCAGAGGAAGATCTCGAAATCAGAATTTTCCAACAATTGGTCATGGTGACAGTAGAGAAATTGGAAGGAATTCGCAAAACAAAAACTGGCAACAAAACCAGAACTATCCCAACGAATTCAATGCAAGAGAGGAGAGAAATGATCAATTTCCTGCTTGCAAATACTGCCACAAAACTAATCATCTTGAGTCAAGGTGTTGGCTCAAGAATGCTCAATGCAGAAGGTGCAAACAGTATGGGCACATTCAAAAGTTCTGCAACTCAAACGCAGAAGCTGAAACTGGAAAGCAAGCGTACATTGCAAAAAATTCAGAACTGGAAGATGAACAATTATTCATGGCTAAGGCAGAACTGAATTACGCAGAAGCTG
Organism: Salix brachista; assembly: GCA_009078335.1. Taxonomy (NCBI): domain Eukaryota; kingdom Viridiplantae; phylum Streptophyta; class Magnoliopsida; order Malpighiales; family Salicaceae; genus Salix; species Salix brachista. Next base: position 22,101,287 of record CM018587.1, read on the forward strand.
GAACTGGAAAGCAAGTGTACATTGAAAAAAATTCAGAAGTGGAAGATGAATATTTATTCATGGCTACGGCAGAACTGAATTGCAGCAAGGTTGAGGTAAAAAGTTCAAATTGGCTTGTTGATAGTGGATGCACTAATCATATGACTGCAGATATGTGGATGTTTAATACTTTAGATTCAAGTTATGAATCTAGAGTAAAATTGGCAAATGGTCAGTATGTTGATGTGGAAGGCAGAGGGGATGTTGACATTGAAACTATGGCAGGTATGAGAACTTTTGATAAAGTGTTGTATGTGCCTAAAATTAAACAAAACTTAGTGAGTGTTGGACAATTGCTTGAAGATGGTTACTCATTGTCCTTTATTGATGGCATATGCACAATTAGAGATGATAAAGGAGTCATATTGTTTTCTGCTAAAATGAATAACAGAAGCTTCAGTCTCGGTTTAAAGTATGAACATCAGAAAATGAACATCATTGACAGTTCAAATTCAGTGTTGTGGGATAAGGAATTGGGGCATTTTAACTATGCTACCATGAAGAAGATGACAGACTTAGAGATGGTGATTGGATTACCTAAAATTCAAGAGCAAAAGGAGAAAAAAGAGGGAGTGTTTGATACCTTTGACACAATCAAAGTTGCAGCCGAGAGGGAAGCTGGAACCAAGATGAAAGGTTTGAATTCTGATGATGGGAGTGAGGTCTCTACTCATAAACTTGAGGGACATTTAGAAAGAGAAGGGATTAAGCATCAACTTATAGTACCATACTCACCTCAACACAATGGTGTTAGTGAAAAGGAAAATAGAACTCTAGTGGAGATGGCTAGATGCCATGTGTATGAGAAGAAAGTACCTCTGAAAATTTGGGCAAAGACAGTTTTTTTCTTCCTAAATCAAATGGTTACTAAGGGTTTGGGAGAGAAGACACCTTATGAAATATGGCATGGATACAAACCTAACATAGAACACTTGAGAATGTTTGGGAGTCCATACTATAATCTGCAACCTAAGGTAAAACGAGAGATGATTGGAGTGTGCAGCTATGCAGTCTTGGAATCAAGGGGGAGTGTTGAAAATGCATGATCAAAGTCAACCAAAGTCAACTGATTCCAAACCTGCAGACATGAAGAACTGGTGCTGCGAAGATCATCAAGAATTTTCCTTTACTGTTTTTATTTTGTTTTAATTGAAGAGTTCATGTTTTAGTTAAGTAAGATCAAATTATATTTGATCATATCTTGTTGCTTTATTTTCGCATATTTATTTCCTGTTCTAAGTAGAAGAGATTGTAATAGGTTTGAATTTCCATTCCTGTATTTTTGATCTTCTTCTATAAATAAAAGTGAAGGGATGGCAGTTTCTAAACAAGAAATTCTGCCCCTTGTTCTGAATATTTTTTGTTAAGAATTTGTTCTTTAGCCCTTAGAATTTCTGGGAAAATTCTGGGCAGATTCTTGGTTTCTCAGCACTGATTTGAACAGTGCTTGTTTCTTTGCGTCAGACACAAAATCCTGACAGTGATCTGAACAGTGATTGTTTGTTCTTCAGGAAATTTTCCAACACTCTGGACTAGCATTTCTGCAATCGCTGCTGGAAAACTGAAATGAAAAAAAATATTGAAAAACTATGAGATATTTCAGTAACTTGCATAGTTGTTGTCAAGAATTCATGTTTTGCTAAAGTCTACATATAGAACTGATGGTTGCATGCACTTTCATTTCACAGAAAATCAAAAAACAATTTAGCTAACCCAAAGTTGGCGTCAATCTGGAAAGGCGGGTGTGCAGTGAACAAGTTACTGTATAATCCTCCTTCATAATTGCCTTCATTTTCTGGGTCCACCAGGACAAACAAATGTTTGACCATCCTATACGCATGCTCGCTGTTGTGAAGGCGTGCCCACAGTGCAGCTTTCCACATGGTTGACCATCCTGGGCCATCCTCTCCTGTTGCTCAATAACGCTTCAGATTTAAATAGAGTAAACGGCAAAATGACCCCATAATTACTTCAGTGTAGTTACCATCAGAATCAATAGCCAGACAGCACGTACAGTTGCATGCAAGTTCTCAATTCGAGACTGTGTAGACAAAGTAGCACTAAAATCTTCAGCACCACAATGGTGTGAAGATGATTCTCGTAATATATAAGTACGCACACAGCAACAACGTGGAGCACTAACACAAATCAGTTTGATATGATGTTTGAATTATGGGTTTTTGAAGAAGGATATGTTGAGAGCTTGTGTGAATGATCTTGGGGTCAGATGGAGCAAGTAATTGTCTCTAGTAGAGTTTATATATAATAATAGTTATTAGGTGAGCATTGATGTGGCTTCATGTGAGGCTATGTATAGATTTGAAAAGGAAAGGAAATTGAGTTACAGGTTTACAGGGCCTTTGAGATTTTGGGAAAAGTAAGGGAAATGACATACATACTTTTATTATTGCCTTATTTATCCCTTCATATATTTGGTGTTCCATGTTTCGATGTCGAGGAAGTATTTGATTGATTCATCTCATGTGCTGGAGATTCAGTTGGTTGAGCTAAGAAGTGATGTCATATGAAGTCTGATAGAAATAGTGGATCGAGAAGTAAAAAAGCTTCGATCAAAGAAAATTGCATCGATTAAAGTTGTGTGGAAAGAACACCAACTCAAAGAAGCAACATGAGAGCCTTAGGAGGATATGCACAATAAGTATCCATAGTTGTTTGATCATGATGGCAAGACCTTTGTTCTTCAAAGTTGATATTCGAGTTATGCCAAGTTTCGAGGAAGAAACTTAGTGTAAAGTGAGAGGAATGTAATGTGTTAATTATATATATATATATATATATATATATATCAAGATATGTGTATCTAAAATGTACATTATCATTTTATTTAACGTTTGGATTTTATTTAATATAATGAGGATTACAAAATCTTATTTTATTTTTACCTATGATATATTTTGAAAGTTTGTGATATGTTGTGTAATTTTTTATAAATTGTTTTCTAATATGTATGTTCTGTAAATGTGATGTCCTGCTCTACATTGCCGGTCTTGGACCCGGAATTTGTTTCATGATATTTCTACAAGATCAATCTTTAGAAGGGCAATCAAAAGATTACACTTGTCATTTTCTGTTTCACATTTTAGTTACCTTCTTTTCCGAAAATGTCTTTATCTAGTATGTAGGCATTAGATATATACCTCTTTTGTTAAGGGTATTGGCTGCAGCTTTACATAGATTTGGAGTTTTCTCTACAGTTATTGTATGCCCTGGAAAAAGGCCAAAGAGGTGTGATACATGTCGATGGCGAACCTCTGGGTCCTGAAAATCCTGCGCCTGTCGAAGCACAGAGAAAACTTCTTAATCATGGAATAAGATACAATTTCTGATCATAGCAAAACTTTATTATTTGTACGGGATCTCTTAACTTCTCAGGAAAAATTGAGAAACTCAAGTCAAGAAACATACCCACTCCATAACGGAGCCGTCTCTAGCAATTTTTGTTGGTAAAAGCCTTGGAAGAGCTTCAAGAACTTTTTGAACAAGTTCATCCTCATTTCTTCCCAGAATCTGTTTGTAATAAACTTACGGGTAGGAGTCAGCAAAAGTGAAAGACTGGACTGCCGTTACTGGGAAAAAGAGTATCACCTTAGCTGCAGAAACAATTGCAGAAAATACTTCTTTTATGATTGACATGTCCATGGTTGATGAGTAGCTGACACTTGCAGGTTTACCATCTGGAGCAATAAACATATGTTCTGGAGAAGTTGATGGATTGGTTTCCAGATATCCTCCAGGCCCTTCAATCAACCAGTCCAACAGAAATGATGCGCATCCTACCAATAAAGGGTATGCCTTGTCTCTTAGAAAATCCTAAGCAAACAGCACTGTGTTAACAATCATTAACTTACAAATAACATTTGTAATACATATTTTAACGTACAAAAAAAAGACATGTAAAGCTCTTTGCTACAGGATGAGTAATGATGTCTCCTAGAGCAGTTAAAAGTGAAACAATTATCATGGATGTTCTGTCATCACAGATGCTTATGGATGTCATAAATTGTATAAGCCCATGGAAACTTACTCCAAAACTCTTTACTCTCCGAGTTTTTCTCATAACCCTTTCCTTAGAGCATCAAATCTGAAGTCAACCACCTTTAACACTGGTAATAACTACAATTTAGAGATTCTCCTGCTACTCCCTTCAGAGAAATTATTTTCCAGACGAAAATATCTTCACTCAACTTTTTTTTCAGTTTCTTTAAAGGGACAACAGTTGTTTCACTAATCAGTTAATATTAAGTTCAAGCCTCTTCGTCTAACAAACAATTAAGGAATAATGCCACTCAAACCGTTTCCTGAAATTTCATAGTGAATTGAATCCTCGGTCTGACTTCCTTGGACCTATGAAGTATAAATGCATGTCTTTCTGTATCATTGCATGAAGCTGAAACAATGGCAAGGGCAAAAATAACAGAAAAGACCACCTAACTTGTTAGAGGGGATTGTTTTATGGCTTCAGAGTTTACTTCGCCATTCCCTCGCCCTCTTGTTTTTCTTTTCTTAATCTTAACTACTACCACAGAAAAGATATCAATGGCACACTTATTAAAAAATGACTCTGGATCTTTGAAGTGTCATTAGGATCACTAGAACCGAGTAAGGTGTTCCCTAGCACTTAATTTTTCAGTGCTGCGATTCTGTGTGCCTTGTTAGCAGATGCCACACTTGTGTTGATATCAGCAAGTACCAAGTTGCTGAGAATCTTACTCTGTCCGTCGTGTAAGTATAATGCTCCCACAAGTGCGTACAAAGCCACGCGCCACCCATTGGCCACAAAGCCCATAAGGCTTGACCTGCATCTGGTGAAGTTTTTGCCCACAGGTCAGAAACTTGATGTGCAACCCAACCTTTTGCTTCGTAGTTCACCTGTAATATTCGGTACCAAATAAGAAAAGTTCCGCCGCATTTCCTAGAACAAAGGGTGAAGAGAAAACATAGACATGCTTGGTTATATGACCTCCGTTTAAGGTCTGATCATATCTTTTTAGTAATTTATCCACAGGCTCACTACTAAAGAAAGTCCCCTTCCAAAGAAAATCCATGAAGCCTATGCGTAATACATGGACTAAAAGAAATTCAAGGACCAACAGAGTAGGTTTGAAAGGCTTCGAATGAAAAAGAAGTGGAGGAAAAGGAGACTTACTTTCGCAGTCTTGCTCCCGCTGATTGACAGAGAGGAGATGTACTCAAACAAGGGTTCTTGGCACTCTTTTAGATTACAAGAAAGAGCAGGCCAGTAGTTCATTTGTAGGTTTATATTCAAGTGTTGAGCTCCACTGAAAAAAAGAGAGAACCATCAAGAGAGAAGCTTTTGATGCAAACTGCAGGAAATCGGATGCATCATAATATTGGTAATTACTTATCCCGAGAGAAAGTTGTTTAGGTTCTTAAACTAACATGTAGGAATGCCTGGCTTTTTCACAAAAAAAAAAACTGGTTGGGGTGCCGTAAGAAAGACAGAACAAAAGAAAGCTATTTATTCTTTTTTGGGGATGGACAATACATTTTTCTGAAATAATATAAATGTAGTGTAGCAAATGTAAATCAAGCAATCAAAACTTATAGAGATTGTGTAACCAAAAAAATATATAGACGATGGAGAAATGCTGAACGTACTCCCATGGTGGTGTAAGATCCTTGTTCCATATACCCTGCAAATTTGCCACTTGGGTTCCAGGCCTTGAACAAGAAATAAGCAAATATCGACCATATTGGAATAGAAGCTCCACCAAGGATGGATCTTCATCAGTTTGAAAGGCTTTCACCCTCTCCGCGGTCGAAACCTTATCATCTTCCCTTCCCTTGAAAGATATATCACTCTGAAAAGGCACAAGTTCGTTTCTAGTCAAAGATGCATTTCCTGAAACACTCTTGGAGCTTTTCGAAAGCTGGAGTGAAACACGATGAAAAAGACTCTGATAATCATCCAAATGATGTGCATATAGATCAATGTATGACAAACTGCTTATTGACTTTAATGCACTCAGGGAGTCTGAAGTAGGGTTCTTCTTTGAGTCGACAGGCTTAGTAAATGGCCCGTCAAATGAAGATGAGGATACTAAAAGTAAAACAGCCCAGTCTGAACCTTCAACCCTCAATTTCGAATCTTCCAAAACACGAACCACCCCTCTGGCCTCACTAACTTGTAAATCGAGAATTGCAGTAAACTGAATTCCCTGTGGACTGTCATTTTCATTCAGCTTTTGTGCGTACCTGTTACAAGGACAACTCGCTTCCATTATAATCTGATTCTCACCTTCTACATATGAATGATGACTCATCTTACTATCCAGAGACACTGTGAATGATACAGACCCTTGTTTGCTCGCAGAAATCTTTGTCACAATCACTTGATTACGATTAGAAGCGAAATGTTCCCTCGTATATTCGATATCAGCCACAGAATATTTTACTCTTGCTGTTGCTGTGTCCAAATCCAGCTCTCTCTTATATGTTTTCTCATCATATTTGAGATGGGAATCGTCAAATTCCAGCTTGATATCGCCAAGTAGTCGGTAAACCTTTAACAGCAGAAAATAACTATTAGGAGAAAGTTTTAGCCGGCCCTTCCTCGGTGGAATGTGGTCACGGACATTGTAAGGAAAAGCAGTAAAATACAGAAGGAAAAGAATTATGAAATTGTCAGGCAGTCGTGGAACTTTGGCAAATGAAGAATGCATCCACCATACCAATAAGGTTTTCCTTACAGGATCGCTCACAAGATTTCAAAGAAAAACATCCAATAGGCCTGGTCAGAGAAAATATTACTGGTTTGGGGTTAAGGAAGTCCTGGCCCGAGCATTTATGCATTAAGCACCAACCCAGAGCCAGGAAGTCCCAATCTATCATCATCCTCCACTATTGGCTATCTCAGTGCTCAATCGCCTCGCTTATATTCTGTATTCCTATGTGATAAGATTAGAATAAAAAAATACCACATGCTCCTATTACACATGTTTCAGAAGGATAATTAAACAAGCTTTCACCAAAATACTCAGCTTCAAAGTACTAATATTGATAAACTCCCAGAATTTATACCATATAAAATATTCATAACTGACGTGTTTCCAATTAACCATATAAAATATTCATAACTGACGTACTGTTTGCATCTTTTATCAACATTTAAAGCAACTGAGATTTCAAATCATTTGCTTTGAATGACGAGTGCTCATCAGTCTGACAATAAGCTTAACAAATCTACAAATTGCCAGAAGCTTGTGGGGGAATAAAAAGGAGCGAAATAAATGACACCTGAGAATGATACATACATCAGATTGATTTCCTGAAAGTTTTTCTGCGGCAGTTGTAGCTTCAGCATACTGGCCATTATCAACAAGTTTTCTGACCTCTGACAGGGCTGCCGGAGCATTAGGGTTAGTATAGTCTCCTGGAATTCCAGTCCAGAGTGTATCCTCTACAAAAGAAGAATCCAGATAGTAATACTGTGAGATTTCCTCAAAGAGAAAGAGAGGATGAGGGGCAAGTTTATCATGTATCAGACAACCCAGACAAGTAGTTCTGTTTCAATGGTCTATAGTGAAAACCATAAAGTGAGATGCTCTTCATTAAAAAAAAAAAAAACATAAACCATTTTCCCATGGTTGCAAACTGAATTGTCGTAATGCATATAAAACCAAAAACGCACCTTATCTCCAATTTCCTAACAACCAATCAGCAACATGCATATAGTAGATCTCCACAGAAACTTATCAGAAAAGCAATATTGCACAAGCCTGGTAGGATCTTTTCAGTCCAAATCACACAGAATGTAAATCTGATGTTCCAGATCAATGACCTAAACAAAAATATACAATCTCTTCCTAATAATCAAGATTGAGCGCTAAAACCACCAATACCATAATCAACTACAAAAAATCATTTTTAACTGAAAACTATGTTGAAAGCGCTCATTAAGTATAGTTTCCATATCTTGAAACAGAAGCAACACCTATATTTAGTTCCAAAAGCAAAAGTCATTTTCCTTTAGTTACCATTAAGTTGGAGAGTTTCTAATGCAACGCCACCCCAAATCATGGCGCCAAGCCTGCCATTGCCAATCGGAATTGCGTCCGTCCAATGCTTAGCTGGCCCACTAAAGGTAACCTTCAATGGCTTAGAACTCTCTCCATTGATATCCTCCATCAAACTCGGATTCCACCAATCCTTCTCTGTTGAACGCTGCACCAGAACCCACTCCTCATCATCCATTTCACCAAAACAAGAGGGGTAAACACCGAAAGCGAAAAGTGCGTGGGGGTAGCTATTGAATACTATGAGCCGCAATAAATTTTCAGTGTGGACCCATTTTATCTTCTTTTTTTGGTATTAACTATTTGAAGAGACCGTTTTCATTTTTCAACGTGCCGATACGCTTCACACATAACGCGGAATCTAGATTTCGAGTCACATCCGTGACCATAGTTTCACCAAGACAAGCTGCAGCAAAGTACTTTCAATGCCAAGTGTTTTTGTGAAATGGTATAAGTAATTTTTTCTCTCACATAAACTTGGCGCTAGCTGGATACGGGGACGGATGTATCACGAGATAAACTAGATAGAGTGTCTTTAGCATGTATTTATTGTCCCGCTAAGTAGGTGCTGGATCGGTTAGCATTCAAGAGGAGGTGGGTGCATGCGGCTGCCTGCTGACACAGTTTGTAGATATGGTGTCACGACAATGTAAAATCGGTACTTTAAGAACATCCACCTGCAGTAAGCTTTGAATATAGTTTTTACGAGCAAATTTGCCCGCGCGCGATGCGCTGGGTTTTTTTATTTATGTTGAAAACTGATTGATTTTATACGTGTTGTATTTTGTTATTTTACTATTTAATTAGTAAAATTATAATTGATAAAATAATATTTTATGTATATTATTACTGTTTGAAATTGTGATCTCCTTTAGCCATTCTATAAAATAATAGTCGTGGTGCCTGTAAGCTGACTCGTGTCGTGATGCTTGTAAGCTGATTCGTACACTCCAGTTATAAAAAAAATATAAGGGAGAAAAAACAGAAAAAAATGTTAAAAAAATAGTTCCGGGGATTATTCATGGTGTGCGTAAGCTGTCCTAGAGATCATGGTTATAAAAAAGATAAATACATGGAAAAAAAACATGGTGCACGTAAGGTGGCTCGAACACCACAGTTATGAAGAAAAATGTATAAATGAGAAAAAAACACAGGGAAAAAATGTAAAAAAAAATGGATCAAGAGATAAAAAAAATTATACGTGGGAAAAAAATATGTGCGCGTGAACAATGGCTAGCTACAGTAAACGATCCATTTTGTTTGAGCTTTTGTTGTAATTATACTCTTTTTTTTTTATTTATTCTTCAAGTTAAATAATTTTTTAAGATCTAATAATAGTTTTTTTTTGTTTTGTCATTTATTTTATTTTTTAATTACTTTTTTGTAAGAAAATATTATTAGGTGTTGGAATTTCTAATTATTGTAGATAAGACATTCATAATAATAATAATAATTAATTGTAATTTTTTTCTTATAAATATGTTAGACTAATTATATATTTTGCTATTTATTTCATGTTAGCGCCTTAAAAATAATGATAATAATTAGTTGTAATTTTTTCTCTGATAAATATGTTAGACTAATTATATATTTTGCTATTTATTTCATATAAGCTCCTTAAAATATATATATTCATAACTTTTTGGAATTGCGATCTCCTTTAGGTATTCTATAAAATAATAGTAGTTATAGTGCGTGTAAGCTAATCCGGACACCCTGATTGTATATAAAAAATGTATAAGTAGGAAAAAGAAATAGGAAAAAATATTACAAAAAAATGAGCCAAGGGATTATTCGCGGCGCGCTCAGGTGGCCAGGGAAAAAAAATATACTTGGGAAGAAACAATCGTGGTGCGCGTAAGTTGACCCGGACACCTTGGTTAAGAAAAAAAATATATAAGTGGCAAAACAAAAAAGGGAAAAAAAAAGTGGATCCAGAGATTAGTCGTGGTGCACGTATGTTGGCCTGGACACTTCAGTCATTAAAAAAAATCTTGTTTTTTGTAAAAAAAAAAAAAAAACCAGTTATTAAAAAAAAAACAACCATTTTTTAACAAAAAAAACCTGTTTTTTTTAAAACAAAACCCCTTTTTTAAAAAAAAACAAAACCCCGTTTTTTTTAAAAAAAATCAGATTTGAAAAAAAAAAACAACAATCAGTTATTTAAAAAAAAAACCTTTTGTTTTTTCAAAAACAACCCGTTTTCTTTTAAAAAAGGGATCTTTATTTCCATGGGCCAACGGGTGAATGCTAAACTTTAGAAAAAGAAATAAATTTAAAAAATATAACCAGAAAAAAAATATTTCATGAAAAAAAATAATTAAAAAAAAACAAAATCAGGAAAAAACAAAATTAAACTATAAAAAAATTGGATCCGAGAATTAATCGTGGTGTATTTAAGCTAGCCTGGACACCTCGATCATATATATATAAGTGGAAAAAGGAAAAAATATATAACCAGGAAAAAAATTTCATGGAAAAAAAATATAATAAGGAAAAAAAAAGCTATAAAAAACATTGAATCTGATGATTAATAATGATACGTTTAAGCTTGTCAAACATTCTGATTATACAAAATAAATATATATAAGTTGAAAAAAAAAGTATAACCAGCAAAAAAAAATATTTTATGGGAAAATATGAAGAAAAAAAATAGGAAAAAAACATAATAACAGAAACAAAAAAGGCAAGAAAAAAAAATAATTAGAAAAAAAAACAAAAAAAAAAAGTAATAAAAAAGCAAGAAAGAAAAGCAAGAAACGAATAATGGGAAAATATGAAGAAAAAAATAGGAAAAAAACATAATAACAGAAACAAAAAAGGCAAGAAAAAAATTAATTAGAAAAAAAACAAAAAAAAAAGAAATAAAAAAGCAAGAAAGAAAAGCAAGAAACGAATAAAATGAAAAAAGAAAAAGAAAAACGTAATCCGGAAAAAAAAAAAAAAAAAAACAAACAAATGACATTTGATGTCTGAGGCTTTGAGCGGTCGAACTCGCGCGCGCCTATGTTGGCAGCGCGCGGACGACCGCTCGGCCAAAGGTATTCTTTTGTTAATTTTACCATAAAAAAAAAGAAGCCATGTGTAAAAAAAAAAACAAAAAAGAGCACATACACGCGAGAAGCACCGGAGCAAACGACCAGTACACAGTGTTTTGTGAGTGTGTGAACAGTGACACGCTACAGTGAACGGGGCCATTCTGTTTTAGTGGCAAAACAAAAAAGGGAAAAAAAAGTGGATCCGGAGATTAGTCGTGGTGCACGTATGTTGGCCTGGACACTTCAGTCATTAAAAAAAATCTTGTTTTTTGTAAAAAAAAAAAAAAAAACAGTTATTAAAAAAAAAACAACCATTTTTTAACAAAAAAAAACCTGTTTTTTTTTAAAACAAAACCCCTTTTTTTAAAAAAAACAAAACCCTGTTTTTTTTAAAAAAAAATCAGATTTGAAAAAAAAAAACAACAATCAGTTATTTTAAAAAAAAACCTTTTGTTTTTTCAAAAACAACCCGTTTTCTTTTAAAAAAGGGATCTTTATTTCCATGGGCCAACGGGTGAATGCTAAACTTTAGAAAAAGAAATAAATTTAAAAAATATAACCAGAAAAAAAATATTTCATGGGAAAATATGAAGAAAAAAAATAGGAAAAAAACATAATAACAAAAACAAAAAAGGCAAGAAAAAAAAATAATTAGAAAAAAAACAAAAAAAAAACAATAAAAAAGCAAGAAAGAAAAGAAAGAAACGAATAATGGGAAAATATGAAGAAAAAAAATAGGAAAAAAACATAATAACAGAAACAAAAAAGGCAAGAAAAAAAATAATTAGAAAAAAAACAAAAAAAAAAGTAATAAAAAAGCAAGAAAGAAAAGCAAGAAACGAATAAAATGAAAAAAGAAAAAGAAAAACGTAATCCGGAAAAAAAAAACAAAAAAAAAAAACAAATGACATTTGTTGTCTGAGGCTCTGAGCGGTCGAACTCGCGCGCACCTATGTTGGCAGCGCGCGGACGACCACACGGCCAAAGGTATTCTTTTGTTAATTTTACCATAAAAAAAAAAGCCCTGTGTAAAAAAAAGAAACAAAAAAGAGCACATACACACGAGAAGCACCGGAGCAAACGACCAGTCCACAGTGTTTTGTGAGTGTGTGAACAGTGAAACGCTACAGTGAACGGGGCCATTCTGTTTTAGATATTAGGTAATAAAAAAAAAATCAGGAAAAAACAAAATTAAACTATAAAAAAATTGGATCCGAGAATTAATCGTGGTGTATTTAAGCTAGCCTGGACACCTCGATCATATATATATAAGTGGAAAAACGAAAAAAAATATAACCAGGAAAACAATTTCATGGAAAAAAAATATAATAAGGAAAAAAAAAGCTATAAAAAACATTGAATCCGATGATTAATAATGATACGTTTAAGCTTGTCAAACATTCTGATTATACAAAATAAATATATATAAGTTGAAAAAAAAAAGTATAACCAGCAAAAAAAAATATTTTATGGGAAAATATGAAGAAAAAAAATAGGAAAAAAACATAATAACAGAAACAAAAAAGGCAAGAAAAAAAAATAATTAGAAAAAAACAAAAAAAAAAGTAATAAAAAAGCAAGAAAGAAAAGCAAGAAACGAATAATGGGAAAATATGAAGAAAAAAATAGGAAAAAAACATAATATCAGAAACAAAAAAGGCAAGAAAAAAAATAATTAGAAAAAAAAACAAAAAAAAAAAGTAATAAAAAAGCAAGAAAGAAAAGCAAGAAACGAATAAAATGAAAAAAGAAAAAGAAAAACGTAATCCGGAAAAAAACAAAAAAAAAAAAACAAATGACATTTGTTGTCTGAGGCTCTGAGCGGTCGAACTCGCGCGCACCTATGTTGGCAGCGCGCGGACGACCACACGGCCAAAGGTATTCTTTTGTTAATTTTACCATAAAAAAAAAAGCCCTGTGTAAAAAAAAGAAACAAAAAAGAGCACATACACACGAGAAGCACCGGAGCAAACGACCAGTCCACAGTGTTTTGTGAGTGTGTGAACAGTGAAACGCTACAGTGAACGGGGCCATTCTGTTTTAGATATTAGGTAATAAAAAAAAAATCAGGAAAAAACAAAATTAAACTATAAAAAAATTGGATCCGAGAATTAATCGTGGTGTATTTAAGCTAGCCTGGACACCTCGATCATATATATATAAGTGGAAAAACGAAAAAAAATATAACCAGGAAAAAATTTCATGGAAAAAAAATATAATAAGGAAAAAAAAAGCTATAAAAAACATTGAATCCGATGATTAATAATGATACGTTTAAGCTTGTCAAACATTCTGATTATACAAAATAAATATATATAAGTTGAAAAAAAAAAGTATAACCAGCAAAAAAAAATATTTTATGGGAAAATATGAAGAAAAAAAATAGGAAAAAAACATAATAACAGAAACAAAAAAGGCAAGAAAAAAAATAATTAGAAAAAAACAAAAAAAAAAGTAATAAAAAAGCAAGAAAGAAAAGCAAGAAACGAATAATGGGAAAATATGAAGAAAAAAATAGGAAAAAAACATAATAACAGAAACAAAAAAGGCAAGAAAAAAAATAATTAGAAAAAAAACAAAAAAAAAAAGTAATAAAAAAGCAAGAAAGAAAAGCAAGAAACGAATAAAATGAAAAAAGAAAAAGAAAAACGTAATCCGGAAAAAAAAAAAAAAAAAAAAAAAAAAAACAAACAAACAAATGATATTTGCTGTATGAGGCTCTGAGCGGTCGAACTCGCGCGCGCCTATGTTGGCAGCGCGCGGACGACCGCTCGGCCAAAGGTATTCTTTTGTTAATTTTATCATAAAAAAAAAAGCCCTGTGTAGAAAAAAAAAAAAAAAGAACACATACACGGGAGAAGCACCGGAGCAAACGACCAGTCCACAGTGTTTTGTGAGTCTGTGAACAGTGAAACGCTACAGTGAACGAGGCCATTCTGTTTTAGATATTAGGTAATAAATCAAATTATATAAATTTTCATTATATATCATAAACTTTCAAAATCAATAAAATCAAAGAATAGTTTATAAAACTTATTACAATATAAAAATTTAAATTTTACAAAAACATTATAATAATAAAGCGTTTAAGATATCAAATCAAAAAAATAAGTTCAACAAACTCAATGAATAAATAACATTTGATATACATCATAGATATAACAAAAAAATTACCCTAATATATGTGTGTGTGATTTTGATAATAAACAAGGTTTGCGACTTCGGTCACTATAAAAGGATTAGTCGCCATAAGCCGGTGCTTCTTTCACCAGCTAGGCATATATGTTTATATGGACTATATACTCTTTGTTAGTATGGAGTTTATGATATATATCTTAATATCAAGATATAACATATATTCATCTAATTATCAAAGTAAATAAATATCATATCAAATTTAATTTAATTTAATTTAATTTAATAAAATACAAGTATAAATTCAAGAATGGATGAGTACTTGGAAAATAAAAGCAACATGTATAAATATATAATAATTATCTGGTTGTACTCATCATATAATCAATATATTCATATTCATATTATATGCATATAAAAGATTTTCCCACTTACCTAGAAAATAAAGCCATAAGACAAGTAGATATAAACTTGAGACTATTTACAATTGATAGGAGAAACAACAACAAAACCTATATAACGAATATTAAAAATATTAAAAAAGCAACTCGTAAAAAATAACATAAAAAATTACAAGTCTAAAACTATAGACCAAAACATAATTATGTCACGACCCGATTCCTGGATCCGTGACCGGCACATAGGCACGGTCCCCCTCCAAGGTTCCACACCTATGCGAACCTAAACTTACACACAAACTTTCAGAGTTCAACGCAGCGGAAATAACAAAGTAAACTTTATAACATAATTCGATTGTCTTAATACAAGAGTTGATTACATACTGTTATAATTGTGGAGCACTAACTAGACATAAGAACAAAAGTGTCAATTACAACCAAAATAGCAGGTTCCTAGAGTAAGACAAAAAAGATCTGCTAGCAAGCTACGAGCCTGAAAATGATAAGTAATGAGGGGGTGAGTTCAACAACTCAGTGAGTAGATAACATCTAATATACACATACGAGATCATACAACAATGAGAAGTATATTATCGAATTGGCTCAAAGTTCTTGCAAGAAGTTTCTCAAATAGGTTATAACAAGAATTTAATAGGTAAAGCTCGTCAGAAAATCAAAATGCAATGAGCATGAGGCTCCGTACTGTGGGATGATCAGTGCACACAGGTTGGTGACTCCCCCGACCAACTAGGGGTTTCAGATACAATGTGCACAAAGGCTAACACTACCCTGTTAGCATGGGTATTCTGACTGGCATATCGTAGGTATATATTATAATCAAACAGACATATTCATATCTCAAGGCTTAACTCATGGTATCAATCAAATGAGGAGCTATCAATTCACAAACAGATATAGGCTCATATCAAGAATGTATATTCAACAATTGATTATACTTTATCGTATCAAGAATAGTAATCAATGTATATATTATCAAAAAACATAATCCAAATATTAGCAAATCAAATATTTATAATATTTCTCATGCATATTAAATATTATCCACTCACCTGACTCAAAAGCAAACAAGGTTCAAAAGCAGAATGTTGACGAAACCTTACTGACGTCCCGCAGGCTGAATATCGGGATTATCTGAATATATAAAAGAAGATATACTCAAAAATGACTCAAAATAAGTAAAATACCTTTAATAACATATCTAAGAGTTCAACTCATAATCCTATGTGTTTTTGAACCAAACTATCCATTTTTCGCAAAAACATAAAACAAAGATTTCTTCCGAAATCTAATTCAAAATACACAATTCGTATAATTTGACAATAATTCATCAAATAAGCCTCAATTATCCATCAAGCCAATCTGAAATACTATTATTTCACCTAAGGACCATTCTGAATTTTTCTTATATTTTTAGGGTCAAATTGTAATTTTATCAAATTGAGTGACTAATTGAACTCCTCATAAATTCATAACTATACTGAAAATTTCCCCCTAATTCAACCTCAATTCTGTCCAGAATCTCTAATTTTACTCCAGGGACCAAACTGTAATTTTCCAAGTTCAGGGACCAAACTGTAATTTTCACAAAAAGGACCAAAATGAAATTTCATCATCTTCAACCTTCAGCCCAGAATTTCAGCGAGGGTTTTTCACCATTTATCAACATTTTCTTACACCAAACACATCAAATAACTTCAAAATCATCTACAATCAAACTAATTAAACTATTACCCAAAACACATTCAACCCTTAACATCTCTCTTAATTCATCAATCAAACCAAAATAAAATCCTCAAACCCTAACAATCAATACAAGCAAAAATCATAACTAATAACCACATTTATACATATTAAAACATACACATTACCTTAACAACTTATTTCTCCTTCTTCTTTTCTCCTCCTCTTCTCTTTCCCTCTTTTCTCTTCTTCTTCTTCTTTCTTTCTCTCTTCCCGATTCTCTCTCTCAAATTTTGAGATTACTTCTCCTTTTCTTTTCTTTTCTTTTCTATTTATATTTACTAGCTGATACATTTACTACAATACCCTTAATTTATTTAAACTTAATTCTAAGCCACCAAGAGCATTCATGTATTTGTCTTTTAATTTTTTTTAAAACACTACAAATTATAAAACTGATACAGATCCACTCAATCAATCCTTAGCCTTTCCTAAATTGATTGAATGTAAAAGAACCAATCAATCTCTATTGCTCGATTATCAAGACCATTAGAAAAAATATTAAGCAATCATCTCATCTAAAAGGTTAAGATATTAGTTGAGGTCCAAAATATGATTTATATTACTCTCTAACACACTCTTTCAAGTGAAAGCTTTTTGGGCTTGAAACTTGCACATACTCATATTACCTTGCGCTTTATTTTTTTATCAAATAGAATGAGGGTGGTGAGATTCGAACTCGTAACCGCTAGGTCAACAAGGTTCTGATACTATATTAAGAAACCATCTCATCTAAAAGTTTAATCTGGTAGGTGAAACCCTAAAATATAATTTATAGTACTCTCTAACAAAAAAATACATTAAGTTGTCTGGATTGGGAAAAACAATCATGTGATCTTGATAAAAATGACAAGGTTGGGAAATTATTTGCATTTACTTGACAAGATTTTAAAAAACAAGCATGTGATCTTGAGTGAGACAAGCAATTTCCCTCTCAATTTTTTGAAAAATACATTTTGAAGATATACCTAAGACAAAATGTCCATTACTTTAGTAAGAGAAAATATTGCCATCATCTTGGCAAGTGTCCTGGGTTTGGCTTCTGTATAGCGACTGCTTGGGAGATGCGAAGCTGCGAAGAATGGTTGCTTCTTGCGGCATGCATTAGGTTTCAAAGACAGAATGAGTGATAACGGGCATGCCAACTTGGAATTAACAGAAACCACGTCTGAGGACTGGTGGTTCTATCCTCCTTTTTTAATGTGTTTGATTTCAGGTTGCATTAAAATGCATAAGATTTTTCTTTCTTGAACTCTTCTCGCCTGGAGATTGTAACATTTCTTGTGGAGTTGTGGTTGGCTTGCCGTTAGAAAAATAAAATGACTGATCGGCCTGCCGTTGCTCTGTAAAGCCGATGAAAGGTTGTTTTGCCGGGAGGAAAAAATTAAGAGGATCCTCACGGTGATTCACACTGCCTTCCAAAAAGAGGTTTTTTTAAAAAAAAAATTGTTTTGCCTTTTATTTTAAAATAATTTTTAAATGTTTTTAAATGAAATTAATATGATAATATTAAAAATAAAATTTAAATATATTTCTAAATAAAAAAATGTTTTAAAAAACAATTTATACTAACTCACTATCCTAAATTTACACTCTACTGTCCATAACCAGGCCGACAGTAACTGAGTAGAGCCCAATAACGAGATACAAAGGCCTGGACTTCTAGCAACATTTAGCAGCGAAACGGCATCTCAAGAGCAGGAAGTCAGGAACTGCGGTCAACGATTCGAAGAGATGCAGAAAGCATTGAGAGTGTATGGACAGGTAATGCGGTTAGTGAGGCGGTTACCAAAGGACTCAAGGCCTTATTACGCTAAATTCGCCCGCGAAAACTTCGTCAACTACAGAGATGTCGACGTCAATGACACACAATTCCTCGACGAGCTCTTCCTTAGAGCCTATAACACTCCCTGTGGGTTCTCAACAAGGTCTTTTAATATATATATATATATGTGTGTGTGTGTGTGTGTTATGATCGCTCTAAAGAGATTTCTTTTTGACGGAGGTTGGAACAAACTTGAAATTAATTCTTTTTGTGAGAGAATAATTCTCTCGAGCTTTTATATAATCAAAGAAAAAACAAAATATTGAAGAACAATTCTTTTTGGGTTTTTGTGAGTACTGAAAGAAACTATTCTAAAAGGAAAACTAAGGAATTCAGCTAATAACTAGGAATCAATTTCTGGGCAGATTCGAGGTAGCCCGGGCCTCCTTGGTCATGTGATTTGCTTCAAAGCAATTTCCCTCGTGCCCTCGTATCTGTCCCTCTCTTCTCTTTTATAGTCTTTAGGAATTGTTTGCCGTAGCATACGTCTCTTCTTGTATGTATTTTAGTCACAACCGTCTACGCTCCCTTTCTATTATCTATTGATTATACGGTGCCGTTTCCTATCTCATTTGTCTCTATTGCCACGTGTTGCTCATCGCTGACTTGTCTTATCTCTTTGGCCACGCGTTGATCATCTGGCGCTGTCCCTTGCGTCTCATCCGGACCGTCCACGTAAGTACTTCTCTCCTCCATCTCAGCCATACACGCTGATGTTACCTTGTTTCCCGTGCAGGTAGGCTTGCTAAGGAAGCTTCTCGGTTCAAGGCCTTTCATTTCAATGTCTTCTTCGACAGCTTCCTTTCTCTCGGCTGCTCCTCCCATCTCGGCTGCTCTTCCCTTCTTGTTGCTCTCTTCTTCTCCCCTCTCATGGCTTGGTCTGTTACAGAGGTACATTGATTTGGTGCAGTATTCGGCTGGTGAATCAACTGCTAATAAGCTAAAGGAAATTTGTTGCGGCTGAAAAAGCAACAATGAGTGTGTTTGCCAGCTGCTCGATGCCATGCCTCAGTGAGTAGGCACGCTGTCTATAATTTAGTTAGATTTTGTTCTTGTTTCAATAATTTTTCGATATCCATGTTTGTCGAATAGCGACAGATTGTTGCAATGAATAATCATGGTCGATTGAATGAAGCATCTCATTATGATCTAGTGTAAGTTTTCCTCCATGTTTATAGAAAAGAAGTATAGCACATTTGCGTTCCCCTGTAAACCAACAGTTTTCTGCTTTTATAATAACATGGTTTGCGTTAAAAGTTGTCTGATTTCATAAAGTGACCGGTCATTTCATCTTGTCCTAAACTTCCTATGTCCCATCTTTCTTCTGGCCCCTACTTCTACCTTGGCAACGGGACTAATTTACGGAACCAGTTTGATGGGCACTTACTGATAATCTGATATGATACCCTTGTTTTATAATCATGGCTTGCATGGATTAACACTAAACCTCGTCTGGATATCAAGGATCGCTAGTTAATATTTACCCGGAGGTTAGTTTTTCACACAATATTAACAATTATTCCTGTGAAATTCTATTCTATTGATTCAATGTCGAACATGTCAATGGGATTGTTGGCATCAGATTGTATGAGTTGTTTTTTCTTAGGATGAAACTGCATGCATGCCACAAATAATGTAGAAATTCACAAACTAGTTGAGATTTGAACTCAGAAGAAGCTCCTGTGTATTTAGTGAAATCACTTGTGCAGATCCTCGTGCATTTTCTATTTATTAGAAGATAAATTTGCGACCGAAGTGATAATTCTCTGTCTCTCTTGTGAAGTTGAGCGAATTATAACTATGGCAATTCCGTCAATAACCATAAACCAGGGGCATCCTAGCCCTAGTCGATGAAACATAAAACATCGAAGCGAGTAACTAAACAGAGAGACAAGGCACAGTATCGAAGGCAAACGAGGAACGAGGTGTCGAAATGCGCGTCATGCGATGGGAAATGTTGGAAAAGAATTGACTGCCAGTCTCTCTCTTTTTTGTAGGTCTGTTTCCAGGTGTCTCTTTTGGTAAACATAAATGCCACGTGGCCTTCATGTGTCTCCTCTTTCGTAGTTGCCAGCTAGCAGCAGCAGCCCTGGAGAGTGGAATCTGTAGCACTAGCAACTTAATGACATGGCAACGTGGTGCGTTCCACGTTTGCCGTTCGGGATGCTATTTTGGTGTTTGGTTTTTACCAAACACCATTTTATTTTAGTGGGTCCCACCCCAAATTTGTGTTGAAATGCCGGTGCAAGAAAAGCAGCAATTTGCTGCTTTTCTTGCACCGGTGTTTCAAGATTGCACCGGTGTTTAAAGCAGCAAAGCAGCAATTTACCGTTGAAATTTTAATTCCAAATCAACCCTCGTCCCTCAATTCACAGTCTCGCCTTCAAGCTCAACATCGGATTCAATTTATGTACACGATTCAAACTGATTTTTTTACCGTTGAGAATCTGCAACTCTCATCCTCTCGTCTTCAATCATCCTCTCGTCTGCAACCTCCCTTTTCTCTCCTCTGCAACTACCAACCGACGAGAGAGATCGGGGTGAGTGGAGGTGGAGACGAAGAGAGATCCTTTGTGCTTTTCTCCCTTTCTCTTCTCTGCACTCTTCTCCTCCTCATCTTCTCCCTTTCTCCTCATCTTCTATGGCAAATCATCTCCATCGCCATCACAGAGGAAGAACACTGACATCCCGCCATGACCAAAACCAGTGCCTACTGGGACCATTTTGAACTCGCCATTGACAAGCTTGAAAGATGGTGTAGCTGGGGGTTTGGGTGCCAACAGAAATGGAGAGGATAAGGACATGATAAGGAGACGAGGAAGAGAGGAGATGAGTGTCTGTGTGTGGGCGGCGCAAGGCAGAGGGAGGGAGATGTGTGTGTGTGGGGGGGGGGTAGGAAGTAGGGTTCGGGATGGGTTTTATAATAATAATAATAATAATAATAATATAATTATTATTATAATAATAGTTAGCATAAAAAAATAGAGGTTTTAATTTGTAATTAATTTGATTGAATTATTTATAATGAAATGTATTTAAATTAATTATGTTTAAACTTATTAGTTACTTGAAATATATTATTTAGTGTGTTAATTTTAGTAATTGATAATTATATTTTTAGTTTGATGGGAGAATAAAAAATAATATTTGTTTTTTCATGAATTATTAATTACATAATATTATTATCATTATTAAATTTACAATATTTAAAAAAATTATATATATATATATATACCCTTTTAAGTAATTTCACAAGTTAAAAGCAGTTTGTAAAGTTTGGAAACTAAACACCAAAACTGCTTTTTCTTCAACTTCAACTCAACCACAGTTTTAACCAAACACTTAACTGCTTTTTTTGAACCACAGTAAAAAGCGCTTTTTTTAAAACTCCATTTTTTCAACCTCAACCACAACCGCAACCGCAATACCAAACAGGCCCATGGTGGGCTGCGATGATTTTTCACACGCTGTCTGTTGTGACTTCTCCACCTTTCGTTATTATATATATTAAACAAATACGAATTAATCTAGTAAATATTTTACTAGTTTCAGTAGGCGCCTTTTGGGATAAAAAAAAAATATAAAGCTCGCCGAGGTTAAGCGTTTTAACTTGTAGCATCTTTATCTTTAAATTATCCTTTTTTTTATCCGCCATCATAGAGTTTCATTAGGCATAAATAGAGAGATTATTTGTATCATAATTATTTATAATTTTCAAATATATATTTAAAATATTTTTGTACTTTTCTTAACATTATTTTGATTGATTTTACAGTATAAATACAAAACATTTTATTTTTTTATGGTCTGTGCACTTTAATTAATAGAATTGCTTATGGGAAAAAAATAATGTGAACCTCCAATAAAGATGGGCATAGAAGATTGAGATTTGTCTTGAATATAAATAAGAAAGGTATATTAGAGAGCCTTCTTCAAGATGAATAGAAGATTGAGATTTGTCTTGAACATAAATAAAAAAAGGTATAGAGATTAGAAAGCCTTCTTAAAGATGAAGTCATGAAGGTGAAAAGTGTATCTAAGAGATGTGGATAAACATATAGTTTACATTAAGAGTCAATTTAAAATGCAAGATGCAATCGATTAAATTATTGAATTTAGATAAAATAATGAAATACACTCCACTGAATTAAAATCTAGGTCATCTAACTGTTAAAGAAGGCATGCTTGTTTATAGATATTGAATTGTAAAAAAAAAAGTTATGGCAAATTAAGTGTTTGTTTGGGAGTTTTGATTAATTGCTTATAAATGTTTTGAATTATAATCGTTATTGCTTTAAAGGTTTTTTTTTTTTTTTGTTATGTTAGCATTTCAAGGCTTTTTAACTATCTAGAGTTTGGGTATTTAGATATGGTTTATCATTATGTTTTACAATTCAAAACATTTAGAAATAATGTTACCTGGTGATTGATATATGGGTTAATATAGTGTTATGATAATTACTTTCATTTACCATAATAAAAGAAGGTGATGGTTTGATGCAATGCTCCTAATACCTAAAAAAATCATTTTGTTGATAGATTATTTAGATTCTCAAATGCTTAAGTCAATATCTTTGTATTGAGAAAGTGTAAAAAAAGTGCGAAATAGTACAAAATTCTAAAAACAATGTTGTTTGTTCTTATTTTGGTTTGAGAATAAAGGTTATGTAAGAAAATGATATGTGTGTGTTAAATGAAAATTATGATCTTTTTACCTAGATAATGTAAAGGGTATTTATAGTTGATGAACCTTGTATTTTTGCTCAAGTGAAAGGTTGAAGAGTTATTTTTTTCTAATAGCATTAATTAGTAATAAATATCTCTTACATGTGTATTAATGGAAATATAAATATCTTTAATATAAATATTAATAAGAGATAAATATTTCTTACATGTGTATTAATAGAGAGTAAATGTTCCTAACATGAACATTAATGAGCAACAAATATTTTTTACACGTGTATTAATGAGAGGAAAAAGTTGTTGGGCCCATGTCAAATATTTTTACCAAAAGGAGTTAGGATGTGCATTGAACCCAAGAGTGTTTGACTATACTTTTGAGCTTAAATGCAATGCTACAACCCACAGGGTGTTGGGCATATGTCTAGTAATGTTTAGGCTTAAATATGGTGATTGAGTCCATGCACTACTAAAAATAACAATTTTACTGACAAAAATATTCATCGATATTTGCACTCAATGTTTATCGGTACTTATCTTACCAATGATCTAACAAATAAAAACATTCATTTGTGGAACTCTCGTCGATAATTTTTGTCCTATTGGCGAGTCCATCAGTATTTAATATACTCATGGCTTTACCGATGGTCATAATGTGCCATAAAAAATATTGCTCAATTTCTATTGGGCCCATCAAGGCCCTTCAACCACATATCTAGATTGAAATCCGGATGAGTCAAAGGATCATCCTCGTAGTTCTCTTTCAACCAATTATTATATGTTTCCTAAAAAAGAAAAAAAAACAGAAAAAATTCAATAAAATAATAAATTGAGAAAAAAATAGGTGAAAACCAATATACCACGAATTGTTATTGCACCCTTTTTTAGCGATCAATACTCTGCACATGTATCTCAACAAAAAGCTCCATCAATAATGGATTACATCTGAAATTTACAAGCCTGCAAATACACATCACATGTGCCACAAACCAATTGATTTTATTCATTTTCCTCTAGCAATTTTGCATAATTTAATTTGTATTATTTCTACATTATAATATTTTTTAAATTAATCCTAAACTTAGAAGAAAAAAATGTTCTCAATTTACAAAAATCTAAAAAAACTATTAAGAAATAATGACAATAATAATTTAATTAGACACCTTAATTAATGTATTTCACCATTCATCCAATAAAAAAAATAGAAAATAATAATATTAGCAAAATTAATCAAATAAAACTAAAACTAAAACACATAATAATAGAAAAATAATCATGGAATGATCAATCAAGAACATAAGAATAAATTAAAAAATCAAGCAAAAAACACGCAAAAATCCATTAATAACAAAAAGTTATTAGTTAATAATTCATTAACATGATAAAAAAATAATTAATAACCGAGAAAATATCAATTAATAATCCATTAACATAAGAAAAGATAATTAAAAATAATGCAATAATACCACATTAAAACCATCAATAACAAAATTAAGTAAACATAATGCAACAATTCTACACTAGTGCCATTGAGAACAAAAAAAGTAATGCAAAAAACACATAATAAAAGAGAAGAAAAAGGATAAATTTTGCCTTAAATTTGTTTTAAGTGAAGCTCAGAGGAAAAAAAATAAATAGCAGGTAAAAATTTGATGAGAGATATTAATTAACAAAAAAAAAAACAAGAAGAGAAAAAAAGATGAGAAGAGAAAGACATACCTGGAACGTGCGGGGGATGAAGAAAAGATAAGAGAAAGATTAAACAAGGAGAGAAGAAGAGAGGGAATTAATGTGTGTGTGTGTGTGTGTGTGAGGGAGAGAGAGAATAGTAAGAAATTGTTCCAAGATGTGTCTTTTAGTTGAATCATAGATAATGAATACTATTGTTTTATAGATGTTATACATGACTCTCATGTGATATATGTTATCTGTGACTCAATTAAATATGTTAGATTTCTAAATATTTTTTGCATATGCTACTTCACCGAAAACATATTTCTTGGTATGCTAAGTTCATGAAATAAAACTCCCATCAATCTTCTATGCCTTTCATTATGACATCTCATGGGTCCATTAGTACATCAACCATATATAATCTTAGGTTAATTTCGCAAAAACAATGAAATTTATACTTACACGTCTTATTTTTTACAATCTTATATGCCTTTTTGTTTATATCAACAAAGTGTCCAACATCTTTAATTTCACTGGCATTTGCGTAAGCACTTCATTTTAACACCAATTATGTCTTTTATTGTCAATATATCCATTTAGATGATGAAATTATCATTGAGCTCATTGTTAAAAAAACCATATAGCATCGACAATAAGCAATTTCCAACGCTAACTATTTAGCTTTAGTCTTGGCTATTATAACATTTTTAATGTACTTTATGCCTTAGAATAAAATCCTTTTCTAGTTTGGTTTCAGGTGGGACCAACACTAAACACTCGCATTGGTTTATTCATTAGAATTTATTATGTAGTGCTTGGTTACTCTTTCAAGAGAAAAGAGACACAAACAATGAAGACAAGATAAAAAAGAGCAATACACACACACACACAAACAAGTAAAGAGAGAAAAAAAAACAATATTAATTTTAAAATGATCACCAACATAAATTAAAATTTCAGGACTAAAACTATTAAAAATAAAACCCCAATAAAAAAAACAAAAATTAAAAACAAAACTAAAAGCATAGATGCATAAATACAAATAAAAAATAAACATTGTCCAAGAATGACAAAAAAACCAAAGAAATTAATATCAAATAAAAAATTCAAAGAAGAAGGACCTAAATGAAAAATAAATATATAATTAATTCTAATCAAAGGACAAAATCAAAACAAATAAAAACCCGAGGACCGCAACAAATAAAAGATTTTAAAAAAATTGCAATGTAATTTTGTTAAAAAATTAAAAGAATAAGGATCAGAATAAAAAGTAGCATATATGACTAATTTCAATTGGAGGACACAATTAAAACAAAATCAAATAAAAATATATAATTAATGCTAATCGGATGACAAAATTGAAACAAATAAAAATCTCGGGACTAGAACAAATAAAGATATTTAAAAAAATTTGCAATGTAATCTTGTTAAAAAATTAAAAGAATAAGGACCAAAATGAAAAGTAGCATATATGACCAATTTCAATTGGAGGACAAAATTAAAACAAATTAAAACATGCGTATCAAAAAAATTAAAGGAACAAAAAACAAATAAAAAATCAAAAGAATAAGGACTGAAGAAAACCAATATATATATATATATATATATATATATTATCAGTTTCAATTGAAGGACACAATTGACAACAATCAAAATTTCCATTGAAGAAATCAAAAATAAAACGAAATCAAAACCTCAAGGACTAATATAAACAACCTACACACACAAAGGACTTAGTGCCTATTTGAGAGTGTGGTTGAGGTTGTTTTTGAAAGTGTTTTTCGTTCAGAAATATCAAAATGATATTTTTTTATTTTTAAAAAATTAATTTTGACATCGGCACATTAAAATGATATAAAAATACCATTTTTTAAAATTTAAAGTAAAAAATAAAAATAAAATTTTTTCAATTTTTTCAAAAGTGTTTTTCAAACACACTCCCAAACACCCCCTTAGATGTAAGTTGCGGCGGTAAGAGAGAGAAAAGGGAGAAAAAATTGTTCTTTGGCTATTCCCCGAACATTGGCCACCGACATGTGTTGCACCGGTAAATAGAGGACATGACAACGCACCAGGTGTCACGACGAAAGTGTAGTTTCCATCGCCTAACGACCCCGCATGCGTCGCCTGAAAGGCGCGTACAAGCAAAACACTGTTGGAGCGTCTGAACAACGTGTCTGCAGTGTTTTAGAAAAAAATTAAAAAATTGGTCAATTACCTATATACTCCTTGACCGTGTTTCAAATAACATTTCAATTAAATTTTATTTTTTTAAAATGATTTTATTTATTTTTATAAATCATTTTGGTATATTAATACAAAACTAATTTAATAAAAAAAATTATTTTAATATATTTTTAAAATTCTAAAAAAAACCCATAATATCATTCCCAAACATCTAAAAATATTTTTCCTCTATTTTCGAAATTAATATTAGGTTACTGCTATCAATTACTTTTAAATTTCATTTTAAATCTTAAATTTATTAAAACCTAACTTTAACTTAACCCAACTAGACATTCTTAAAATTCAACTTTTATAATTTTTTTACATGATTAATACTTGAACTTCAATTTTTAAGAAATAAACTTGAAAAACTTTCATCAATTTTTTACACGCATAATAATTAAATTTCAATTTTTTATCCCAAACTAAACTATACCTAAGAGACATCGGACTACCCCCGTCTTGATAAGGGGGCGTGGGGTAATTGCGTCCGAATAAGTGCACATCCCTTTAGTTTCCGAAACCTCGTCAGGTCTAGTCAGTTTGGCATTCGACGGTCGTGACTAGTCTGGTCTCCAAGCCAAGCAATGCAAGTTGAAATCTAACTGGCTTTTAACCAAACCAAATGCTTTGGAGGACTAAACCACGGTTTTCTCGGGCCAGGAGTGTTTGACTGAAACACACCAAAACCCGAAGCCGATCTTGGAAGTATCCCTCACAATTACCACACTACACAACACAGCAGTCACCTCACTCTCGCTAAATGTAACGGCTGTAACCTCGTTTCCCCTGACCAGTGATCGACCACACCACCACACTCACACGAAAAATATTGAAGGACACCATAGCTGTCTCTGTGATTCTAGGCTTTGCTTTAGATGGCCGGGACGGAGAGGTTTTTTGAGGGGAAACATCTTGTACCGGAGGGCAATCCTCGTAGTTTCTCTGAGCTGCTCCTCTCTAACGATGGTGATTCTGTGGGTGCTGGTGTTGCCCATGCTTTCCATTTCTCTTCCATTGAAAATTCTCCCACGATGCTTTGTTTTGGGGGATACACTTGTCAGAAGGAAAGTGACACTGTTATGTTCAGTGAAGAAACAAAAACGACCCGTCAACCTCAAATCTCCGGGGTCACATGCAGCGTCTCGTCTTCAGCGTCATCTTGCAACAATAACTGCAACAGTGTTCATGTAATCAGTACCATCTCCAAATCAAAAGTGAGTGCTTGATTGAATTTGACTTATTTGCTTTAGGGTTCCACGCGGTCTTTTCTTTATGTTTTCTACTCTCGCAGAGAAAAAGAAACGGGCCAGGCGAAGAAGTTCCGATGGAGTGCACCAACGCCTTAGCCAAAACTCCTTTTCCAAGTCAGAGAAACAGCAAAAGGACTGAAACTAAGAACCCCGGATCAACTGGAAATGCAAAGGTCAAGGATTGTAGTTTTTCTTATTTTCCAGGACTTGCTTGCATGCGTGGTGCATACATTTTTCTTTCTGTGATATGTACTTATCAACAATTTCTTTGTGATGGTAGGTGAAGAGAGAGAAGCTAGGAGACCGAATCGCTGCATTGCAAGAGCTTGTATCACCCTTTGGCAAGGTCCAGGAACACACAAAATTAGGCTAATTATCTAAATTTAATCTGGTCAAGTTTAATGCATCCTTTTACAGTTTATCTTCCTAAGTTTCTTTTTTGGAGGATGAAAATTGGCTTTGCTTACATCTTAAGTAACGATGTAACGGGGAGTTGAAATTCTGCAGACAGACACAGCATCGGTGCTACATGAAGCGATGGGATACATCAGATTCCTACAAGATCAGGTTAAGGTTCTGTGCTCTCCTTATCTGCAAAACTTACCTGTAAGTACCAAGGTATACACCACTTTTTTGTCCTGTTTTCCACATCATACAGCATGTAGGGCCCACCTATCTTGATTAGACTACACAGATCAAGTGAAAATTCTGACCACGGTGAAACAATTTTGGTTTTTCTGGGAAAGAGTCAACTGTTGTTAGTAATAGTATTGATACTGACATGGCATCTGTTTTTCTTTTTTTGCTTTGGTTAAGCAATGTCAGGGAGGCGGAGAAAACGGAGGAGAGGAATCGGTGAAGAATCTGAGGAGCAGGGGCTTGTGTCTGGTCTCTGTGGACTGCACTCTACCCGTCACAAATAGCAATGGTGCTGATTTCTGGTCACCCGCTGCAATGGGGAACTGATTCTCTACAAGTAAACAGTGAATCTACACTAATTAATAATTACGTTTATGAGATCCCAGTAACCTCAAGTTGGAAAAAGGTCAACAAAGGGTAAAAACACAGGGAAGAAAATTACTAAAGGAATCGTGTATGATGGAAAAGAATCGAGCTT
This sequence comes from Salix brachista, assembly GCA_009078335.1. Lineage (NCBI taxonomy): Eukaryota > Viridiplantae > Streptophyta > Magnoliopsida > Malpighiales > Salicaceae > Salix > Salix brachista. The sequence continues at coordinate 22,130,490 of CM018587.1, forward strand.
TTGGAAGATGAAAATAAGGTCAAATTTCAGGAACGGTATCGAAAAGTGGAGAAGGGAAAAAAGAGGATGCTTCCTCTACTCGTTTTGGGGTGGGAGACTGCGCGTGGCCTTTTTTGGCATAGATGCATGGCTTACATCTGTAAATTTTCCAGGGTTTTCCAGTTATCAATGCGAATTTTGATAAGAAGGGTTGGTTGCTGGTATAATTGTTTCTTTTAATTATATTTAACATCTAATTTTTAAGTTAACCCGAAATTAGTTGATGAACTTTGACTCGGTTTGCTAGGGTTTCGAGGCCTGGACCTCTTTAGTGACATGAGGGGTAAACAGAAAAACATAGGAACTTTAGTGGTGGTTTGTTAGGTTAGAATTTTTATTTATTATTATTTTATTATATGATAAAAATTAAAAATTAAAATAAATCTCAACTTGACTTTAAGAGTTTCATTTTTTTTTATTATGTAATACAAAATATGAAAATTAATTTTCCATTAAATTCAATATTAAAGGGTAAAGTTTAATAAAATAATTCTGTTAAATGATAGAATAGAAAGAAAAAAAAAACATCTCCATGTTTAAGCTGATAGAATTGAGTAAATATTTCATATTAAATGAAGGATTTAAGGGCTAAGCTTGTCCAAAAAACATCTCCATGTTATATGGGTATGAGGTATGCCACGCGCCTGAGCATAGATAACATGTGATATGTGTTGTTTTAAAAATATATGCTTATCTAAATTCGAGCCTGAGTCCTCAAGCTGGCTTGCATACTTCAACCGAGTTATAACAAGAACTTGATATAAAATGCTTATACTAATATATTAACCTGGTTTACTGGATGAACAGTAAATTAATCCAATAACTTTTAATAAATGTTTGTTTTTGCATTTCAAAAGTATTTTTTTTTAAAAAATTTCTTTGTTTTAAATAAATTTTGTGATTTTACATCATTTTGATGTGTTCATCTCAAAAATAACTTTTAAAAAATAAAATAAAAAAATATTTTGATACATTTTCAACTTATCTCAGAAATAAGTTATAGTTATTATTTCATTAATTATAACTATAGCTCGACCATTTTCATGCCCAAAATCGCTCATTACATTAGTACATAAAATTTGTTCATTAGGTTCCTGTTTAGACCTTTCCTTGGTATTCGGATCATATATGGAGTTTTATATATCCAAATTAAGTAAGGTCATTCATTTGAAATTTAACATCTGTACCTATAACTTTTATGAAGAAACCAACTCCAAATTCCATCCTTTCTCATTCCACGCCCAGTTAGAAATAAAGTGGTTAAACTGTCTGAATTTCAACAACATTAAGAGATAAGTTTGACAAGTAAACTAGGTGTCTTTGTACATTAAAAGATCACTAAATACCACTTTTCATAGCTTTAAACATAAAGCTTATCATTACCCATATTCATATAAAAAATCACAACACATATTCAGAACATATTAAATCAATCAATTCAAAATTAACATTTAATGCATAACCTCATTTTCCAGTCATAATAACTTCATCAATTCACGAATAATTCATTTTTCCCAATTTTTTTTATCTAAAAGGTAAAATAATAATTTCAATATAGCAATCCTTAATAAATTGTATTTATTACCTCAATGAAAATCCCACACCATTTAGAGTTTTTAATAATGGACATCAGCTAGCAATCTTAGACAAACATGATGGGTTTTTTAGACTAGTATTTACTGCTTGTTAGGCCAACAACAACAAACAAAAAAAAACTATATGGACCTAATACATAAGAAGGTGCTATTTTAATTCTAGTCTCGTATGCTTCCAAAATGAAAACAAGTGGATTAGAAACAATATTCATGTACACTTAGTTATTATAATCTTTTTTTTTTCTTTCTAGTCAAGATAACTAGTGAGTAGTAGCTTGATGTGGGAAACCAAGATAATTGATAATGGTAGCTTACCATGGGAAACCAAGTATTTGCAAAAGATTCTTTTTTATAAAAACAAAGACTCTTATATGATTAAATAATTATTTTTATGGAAAGAGAAAGTACAACGATATATTAGAGAGACAAATTCTGAAAATATATGTAAATAAAATGTTAAGTATTTATAGCCCATGATTGTTTTTTTTTTTTTTTATGAAAAATAACTGAAGTGTAATTTTACTCTTACAACATCAATAAAAAATAAATATATTTTACTTAAATATTAATGATTTTTTTTCTACATGTATTAATAAAAAAAATAAAAATAATTGGTACATGAATATTTTTTGTATTAATAAAAAAAGCTAAAACAACTCGGTAAATCACTATGCACACACTCACAAAAAACTGTGGATTACAATAGTGTATTAACAATTTTCTCCCCTTAGTGTGTTCAGCCCTTACCTTTGTATCAGGGGTATTTTTGATTTTTTTCACGGGACTAGTTGACATTACCAGATTGTTTGAAGGTATTTTCATATTTGCAACATATTTTTACACAGTTAAAATACTGGTTTACCCCTCCCTTCAGCCTGTGAACAGTGATCGAACCAGGAGTAATATCATTTTTTTATGGTGTATGAACAATGCAATAACAAAAACGCCCACATATAAGACAAAACCTTTAACTGCCAACGGGGGGTCCTTCAAACATTGCACATTTTTGAAATTGTGTAAATACTACTTTATCCCCTGAAAAGGCAAAAGTTAAGAAATGGTTGTGGAGGTGCTTTGGTAATTTGCCCTGCTGTTTACTTCTTTTATTCGGCGCACTGTTGATGCATCGTCCTTACCTTTTCCCCACCCGCTCCTTCCGGTGGTGTGTTAGGCGTCATACAGTGTTCAAAAATGTTGTTTCGGTGTCTCTAAGGATTCACCTCCATGTCCTCTACCTACTGGAGTGACGTGTGGCATAAAATTATCACCAGAGAGGCGACGGTGGTCAGTTGAACCTTTTTGCACCCTTTTCTCTCTCCTCAAGGCCATTTTACATTACAGTCCCTGGGTTTATTTAGATTCATTTCCGTCCCTTCTCTTTTGATTGTTGTGTATGGTCCTGATTACTGTAATATAAGTTCCGATTGGTTTCAATTTAGTCTTTAATTGAATTTGATGACATATTTTGTTTGCATTTCGGTCATTATTCTTTTAAGTTTTGGTTTTGTATTAAATCCCTTAATCTTTTTGGTTTAACAAGTTGTATTATTTTCAATTTTGTCTTTTAATTGAAATTAATTATATATGATATTTTTATTTTGATCCCTATTCTTTTAATTTTGATTTTAAATCCCTTAGTATGTGTGATATAGAAATTTGAATTATTGTCAATTGAATCCTTAAATTGAAATCAATTATATATTTTATTTTTATTTTGGTCCTTATACTTTTAATTATTCTTTTCAAATTTAATTGTTTTATTTTAATATTTATATAGTTATACATTAATCCCTATTTTTGTACATGTTTATGTGTATATGCCTTTTGTTTTACTTTTGAATTCTTTTTTATCTTCTCTTTTCTTGGGGTTGTATTTTTTTATTTAGTCTCTAAATTTTAATTTGTGAATATGATCATTTGAAAAATCATATTTCTTGTTCTTTAAAAATCAAATGTTTTTTAAGGATAATAATATTTATTTTTGTTTTGTCATTTATTTTATTTGTTTGCTTACTCTTTTGTTATAATTTTGAGTTTTTATTATTATTCGAGGTTCATGTTTTTTTTTTATTATTTATGCAATAATAGTAAGAATTATTTTTTTAATTTTCTGTTTTGTTGGAGTTGCTTATTTTTTTATTTAGTCACTAAATCTTAATTTGTATTAGTCATCATTTCAAAATTATTCGTTTTTGGTTTTTTTCTTCACGTCAAATATTTTTTTAAAGCTAATATTTTGTTTTTCATTTATTTGATTTTTTTTCTTCCTCTTTTGTTAGAATGTTGTGTTTTTTTATTCTTAGAGGTAATTTTTTTTATTAGTTGTGCAATAATGGTAATCATTAATTTATATGTTTTCTTCCAAATATTTTTTTAAGGCTAATAATATTTATTTTTGTTTTGCCATTAATTTATGTTTTGCATACTCTTTTGTTATATTTTTTATTTTCTTGATTCTTCAAGGTAATTTTGTTTTTTTAATTATTTATATAATAATAATAATAATTTGAAATGTTTTTTTCAAATGATTTTTTTAAGGCTAATAATATTTATTTTTCTTTTGTCATTTATTTTATTTTTTATTACTCTTTTGTTATAATTTTTAGTATTTTTTTATTCTTCTAGGTATTGTTTTTAATATATATGCAATGATAATAATAATAAGAGATGTTTTTTTTTCTATCTTATTTTTTTTTGTTTAAATTTTTAAATTTTATTATTCTTCACGATAAGTTAATAATTTTTATTATTTTAACAGTACTAATAATAATTATTTAAGGTGTTGTAATCTTGATGATAATGATAAAATTGTAAATTATTATAATAATAACAATTATTATTTATTCTAATAGTTATGATATAGCTAATGACAACTTTGAAGATAATACTAATAATATCTCATAGAATTGAATATGCCCTGCCCCTGAATAAGAAGATTTACCTCAGCTAAAAGAATGATGAATATAGGCGTAATAATTGAGCCTTTGTGAGGCGTAATAATTGAGTCTCCCCTACATTGTAGACTAAACCCAAATTATATTAATAATCACAATCTTAGAAGGGACCAATTGTCCAGTTATATTTTCTCAAAACTGTTTTTTTTTAATTGAGTCAAAAGCTGAAAAAGTCTTGAATTCTTTATTGATTTTTTTATGTCTATATATATATAGTTTTATCATTTGACATTTGAATTTTATATAAAGTTTAATTCTTTTTTGTTTTGTTTTTTTTCTTATCATTTCTTAATTAATTTTTTTTTTAATTTCATCCCTTATAATTGTTTTTTTTTTGTGACAAATATTATTTTCATTCTTTTCAAATATTTCTTTTAGTTTTTTCATTTTTATCTCTAATTATTCAGGTTTGTTTGGAATTTTACATTATTGTTTTTTCAGGGTTGATTGAATCTTATGATCTGTGTTATAAGCTACAAAGATTAGATTGAGATGACCATGATATTTTTTGGTTCTTTTAAAATTATTATTCTTTTTTAAAAAATATTTTTTAACATTGAGTTGGTTCGGTTGAGATCCATATTTGTTATTTTATTAAAACTTTTATTTCATAATGTTGATAAGGTCATAGTCAATCCACGCGACCTCATTCAAGATACGAGTTCAATTCTGCCACTTGTTTTTTTTTTTTTTTTGTTGACTTGGCGTGCACCATATCCAACTTCCTACGTGAATGCATCGCCACTAGTATCATCCCAACTATCTATATAAAGCATAGAGCTACAACAAATATCTTATGCAAATCAAACACAACCATAAGAAACCAGTTTCACCACCACTTGCTTGACCATGTTTCGCCACGTTTATGTACTCTCTTTGCTAGTACTCCTAGCAATCAACACGGTTTCCGCCGTCGACTACACTGTCACCAACAGAGCCGGTGCAACCGCTGGTGGTGCCCGATTCACCAGGGACATCGGGGCCGATTACAGCAAGAAAACACTCGCATCTGCTACAGCTTTCACATGGAGAACCCTCCGACAAACTAATGCCGCCGACCGGAAAAATGTTCTAGCAGTCAACTTATTCATAGATGTCATGAATGGTGTTGCCTATACAACCAACAATGAAATCCATGTTAGCAACAATTACATCGGAAACTATTCAGGTGATGTCAGAAGAGAAATCACTGGGGTGCTTTACCATGAAATGGTACACATATGGCAATGGAATGGTAATGGACAAGCACCGGGAGGACTCATTGAAGGGATTGCTGATTTTGTAAGGTTGAAGGCTAATTACGCACCTAGCCATTGGGTGCAAGCAGGGCAAGGTGACAGGTGGGATCAAGGTTATGATGTTACAGCTAAGTTTTTGGATTACTGTAATGGTCTTAGAAGTGGGTTTGTTGCCGAACTTAACAAGAAAATGAAGGCTGGTTATAGCGCTCAGTTCTTCGTTGATCTGCTAGGGAAGACGGTCGATCAGCTTTGGAAAGACTACAAGGCCAAGTATGGACATTAGAAGATCTTGGCTAATTAAGAGCTGAATATTTGAAAAGTTAGACTTGTAGCAGCTCGCATCAATATATAGATCCTAAATAAAACTTGAATAAAATTTTTTTCAGATGAGCGAAAATTGTTTCATGAAAATTATCTTCTTTTTCGAGTGCCCCTTTTCATTTTGCTAGTAAGCATTCTATTAGAACACAAATCTCACGGGTGTTAAATGGCAAAAGCATTAACCATGCGAAACGACTTCTCATCATCAAGTTCTCCATGAAAGCAATTCTATTTGCTTGAAACCTGTGAAAATGACGATTCCAAATCTCAAGTTTCACCAGTATCACACGTAACGCAGGTCACTATAATATTTTCTTATCATTCAAAACCGCCGAGGAACGCAAGAAAACCCGGTCGTGTGTTTCATGGCATATGCCACTTTGATACCTGCACACAGATTTTGAACTGATTTGCCTTGAAAGAGGAAGTCCAGTTCGAGATCCCTTTCATCAGAGAAAAAGAGGAGAAGTTGCTATAAAACCTAATCAATTCATTGTGCCCAAATATATGTCAAAAGAACAAATCCATCGATCTATTTCTCTTCTCTGATTCGTTAATTGCACCAGTCTCCATCTCATGCCAAACCACGACAAATATCTTTCCTGTTTTCTGGTTGACGAAAGCTCCCCCACTAGCATCATGCGCTAGCGTGTTTTGATTCCCGAGTGGTAATTCTTTACAGGTCAATGAATTCAACTTTAATGGAGAGTGTGGACATCTCTGCACTCTAGTGCCCTGTGATTGTTACTTCCATAATCGGACGTTAACTGGGGCAGGGCTCGCTTAACTCCCCAGGGGAGCAATTGGGCCTCCCATAAAGAAAAGAAACGAAAAGAATAGAAAAGAAAAAAGCCTTGTTCACTCGGAACGATGATGATAGAACACAGATTTTAGCTTCCCATTATTAAATTTGGAATTAGTTTGTTTTTATGTTATAAAAGTATTTTAAAAATTAAAAATATTATTTTAATACAATTTTAAATGAAAAACACTCTAAAAATCAATTACTACCGCACTATCCAAAAGATTGTGTTAATTTGGACTTTCTTCAAACAAGTTTTTATCAGAAAACATGGATAGTAATTAAATGTTTTTTTCATGATTATTGAAGACTAAAAATCCTGAAAATCAGCGTTGGAAAGCTGGAAAAGCATCAACGATCAGAACATTTTGAATTTCAAGGCAGGCAAGGAAGAGCCTGATTGGAAGTCATATAGCAAAACATGTTCTATGGAACTCACTCTATGGTGGACATGAGGCAATTCATTCAATGATTTGGTCGAAACACGAGACATTCAACTTTATGTTTCAACATGCGGTCATTTCCGACCGGATGTTTTCAATGAACTGAAAAAAAGGCTCCTGTTCTGGGTAACAATTGCTCGGCATGCTCCAAAAACCATGCACGAACATGTGCGATACCAATAAAATTTATATTTTGGGAAATTCCAAGTTACTCCTGGCATTTTCTAATTTAAGAATTTTAAGAATAATTATGAGATGATCGCACACTGTGAAATAGCATTTTCATGCAATAGACCAGGGTTGAGCAAATCAATTGAATTATTCTGAATATTCGTCAAAACTGATTTAAAATTAATCAAACGGAATGATTGTTCGAATCTTTTGAATAACTTGGAGTAAAAAAAAAACTCTCGAAAACTTTAGATTTGGCTTGCTTTTGTTTCAGATTTAGAAATAAAAAATAAATCAAACAAATAATCTTAAATTATACTTATTCAACTTTTAAAATTATAAAAGCTAAACAAAATCGATTAAATTCTTGAAAAATAATCAGTTTGTTGGTCAAAACCAAATCATTTGAACATATGCTCTCCCCTACTATAGATAAGTTATAGAAATATATTCAATCTCGAGATTAAAAGGAGTTTATTCTTTCAATAAATAATGATATTATTATTAGCAAATATATTTCATAGTCAATTGATAAGTTACACGTAACACTGATTTTATTCATGTAAAATATATTTATTATTAATAAATATTTTCTTAATATTTAATATTCAATTATATTTTATTAATAAATCTAGAATAAAGATAAAGTCCATGAACAAAAAATACTTTGAATAGAAAATAATAAAGTTGTATAATTTTAAGATTGTTATTGCATCAGAATATTATTTCTAAATGTTCAAGGCTAAGTATTAATTAGCGTTGTTGAGATCAATGTATATTATATTCCTTTCTTACGAAAAAAAAAGATGTTCTCATAAATTGAGATACGAGAGATATCTGAAACTAATATATAGGTGTTTATCATATGATATGTACATTGAACTAACTTGCAAGATAATTTCATATGAAGAGATCACTTATGTCTTAGAAAAGTCTCACATGTATAAAAGTGATCATAAACTTGAGATCACTAAGTAATCTTATATAAGAAGTGTTATCCTTCGATCTTGATAACACATTGTCCCAATCAAGGGTAATAAAAAAATATAGATATGGAGTATAGCATAAACTATATAAATATATTTGAGTACATAACTCAATTTTCAAGCCATTTCAATCCTAATACACCTCACCAACACTTTAATAACACCCCAAAACCATTTCATCAACTCTAAATACCAAAAAAATGACTCAAATACCTGAAATCAAACCAAATTAATTTTAAATTTCTCAGCTTAAATTTAGTTTCTTTATGTAACATTGAAGTTTCAAAAAACCATCATGAAGCCTCTCTCATCTTCAAGAACCCTTGGACACTAATAAAACCCATTTGATGGTAGAAAAATTGAGTAAACAATAACTTTCTCTCTCATCATCAAACCCCAACAATCTATTTCTCTCCTTTCTCTAACTAAGAATTAAAAAATAACACAAGTAAACTTGTGTTCCAAAAGTAATTTTTTAAGTTTCAAGGGACCTACATTTTGTATGAATTATGTTAATTTTACAAATCGAGGATGTAAATGTATTTATCTTGAAATGTTTGCCTCACTACTCATGTTTTTTTTTTTTATTCCAACCTCTTTTTTAATTTAACCATTGATTAATAAATCAAATAGCACAAAATAAAAATTTGAAATCAAAATAAATAATTAGAAAATAAATAATAAATCTACAACGTTTTTGTAAATGTATGAATAGTCCCAGCCACAGTAAAAACACCAAATGTTTTATAGTTTCTTAATTAATATAATTCTAATGGTAAAAACGATAAAGAAGTCAATCCACGCATGCGTGGTATTTTGATGATGTATCCAGTTTGTCACTGTCTGTTAACAATGTTTTTTTTTTTAAATGATTTTTATTTTTTATTTTTTAAAATTATTTTTATATATTAATATAAAAAATAAAATTTTAAAATAGTGAAAACATTTTTTAATATATTTTTTAACATAAAATACTTTAAAAAATAACATCAACCGCCACGCATATATATATTTATTGTTGGTGGCGTATTTTTTTGTTTTTTTATACTTTCCTGCTTTCCTGCATGGTCTGTGGTATGATATTAATAAACAAGGACCGTAGTCATTTATTTGTGTGATTGCCTTGGTAATATGCCAGGAACAACATGGCTAAAAGACATTGATAATGGAGATTTGCCCGCAAATCGAGTAGCACATTTAGGAGGAAAAAGACGGACGTGAGACGAGGTGTTCTTTGCTGTTTTTCTTAGGAGACTTAACCTATTGTTTATTTGAAATGGAGAGACCTATTCTTTTCAGGAATGATAACACTTTTTATCAGCAATTTCTTGTCCTAATGTTTAAATGATAGAAATAATATATATATATATATATATATATATATATATATATATATTAATCTTTAAAAGACATTGATGACGATGATAAAAATAACTTTATTATTAAGGAAAATAGTTTTTTTCTATTTCCTTCACTATTTTTTTATTATAAAAACATTTCATGGAAAACAAAAGAAACTTGTATTAAATATTAAATTTTCAAAAAAGGAAGCAAGGGCCTTGTTTGGGTTAAATTAGAAATATCAAAAGTAATGATCATAAAACATCAGGTGGACCAAGTAAAACCTTCATTTTTATAGTGGGGAATTTGAAAAATAACAATCACTACAATTACAGGAGAGGACATGCATCTAATTATGGGACTAATTTTCAAATTCACCATCATCCCGTAAATCGGAATACACAGGGCATGCAATTACCTTCAAAGCAATAGAAACTTCAATCATAACCTGAATTGGCGTCCCTCAAACAACGGCAACCATCAAAGGCGCATCCGATGCCGACTATGTGATAAGTTTGGACATGTGGCGAGGGTTTTCCGGTCCCAGCCTCCTCCCTGCGTGGAACCACAAGCTAACTTCATGGCTAGAGATTCACCGAAAGTCAATGGCACTTGGGTGATGGATACTGGAGCTTCTCACCATATCACCTCTGATATGCAAAATCTGTCTGTGCACTCTGAATCTGGTGATAATGACGACATAATCATCGGCGATGGTACCTGTATCCCTACCACTCATACTGGTTCTTCTAAATTAATTACTGAAAATTTCAGTTTTTTGCTTACCAATATATTGCGTGCTCCATCCATTCGTAAAAAAATAATTTTTGTCTCGCAATTTTGCATGCATAATCACACATCTATTGAATTTTCCCCCATGTTCTTTGTGGTGAAGGATCTGAGCACGGGGGCACCACTCAGTAAAGGAAATCTGTACGAGTGGCCAATCTCCTTATCCATTTCTCGACCTTTCACCAATTCCCCACACCTCACTCATATTTCGCAACCAACACCAATAGAGCATCCTTTGGACTTCCCAATGAGAAATTGAATATGACATATAGCAAATTAAAACAAATGATAAACAACAGAGTAGAATTATTACCATCACGTTTATGCTCAGTGGCAGTACAATAGAGAAGCGAAATGTAGTAAAGAGTCTGTCATATAATCAGACATGTGCTCTGCTAGAAAGGGATATCAATTCCAGCAATCAACCCTTTTCTCAAGAATAATGTGGGGGCTCCAAATACCGCATAGCAATCACAGACGTAGTACGGTCAAAATGATAAACTTCAGGCACATTTTCGGGGCACAATTGGCCATGCTCTCTGAGTGATAAAGCCTCAAAATATGCTCCATAGAAGAGCTCCACCCACAAGTGGTCAAAAAACATGCAATTGATGGGTGAGATAAAACCTTCTCTTGAGGACTCCATTGTACCACTTTTCCCATATCTCTTGCTTTCTCCAAGAAGCCATCTGGCAAAACAAGCTGTTCAAAGCCTCAACCCTTACGGGGTGGTTAATTTCATGACCCACAAGAATGAAACCCCAGAGTTCAGTAATCCATAAGCAATCTCGTCCCATTGATCTTGCTTCAAGTACACGAAACTACCGAATGAGATGTAAGCAACTGGCGAGGATGGCTTTTTGTCATGATGCATGCCGTTCTGTGCATCATCTGCCTTAATGAGATCGCCACGGATAGTACTTGAGTCTGGTGCATTATGATGTCCGAGAAGTGGCCCAACAGCCTTATTGATCGGGCTGATTTTGGACATGTATTCAATGATCTTTGATTCTGGCTCTTCAAAGTGTCCATCAAGACGCAAAAGGGCTTCTCAAGATATCTGTACTGGTGTAGAAAAGCCCTCCTCAAGAAAGGATGAGGAGTTCTGAGGTGTAAGAAGCTAGGTGCGTACTTTAAAATAAAAAAATCAGGGATTAAAATGAAATATCTATAAACATAGAGGACTAATATATATTTTGCCACGGTATAAGAGAGAAAAGGATCAAAAAAGAAGAACCAACCATTGGCGATCCTTCACCCGTTGTGGAAGAGAACATGGCGGTGCATCCGGATGCATGACGGTCGGATATTTTCAACTGTGGCACGACACCGAACACACTGCTTGAAAGATGTGTTTGGAAGAAAATTGTTGACATATCAGACAGACATACTTGCAATTATTCTAGAAAAAAAAATATAGAATTACTTAATCCCTGGAGTCAACAATAACAATAAAAAAATCAGGCATGAAAATACCACCTACCCATAGCTAGCCCTGTGTCTTTCTCATTTATGAGGGCATTGCACTGTTTATAAACACATGAAAAACCATAAATATTATCGACGTCAACTCCCTATTTTTGTCCCACTCGAGGGCAAATAGTGTATTTCACTGTTCACAAACCGAGAATACCCCTACCTGCCTTCGTTTTTTTGTTTGATTCTAGGAGTACAAAACTAGTTTTATTGTTCAAATAAAAACGAAAAAGACGTTAACACCTCCAAATAATCTGGAAATGACACACATATATAGTGAAAATTTTTAAAATATCTCTTATTGTTAAAATACATAGTGATTTATGTATGAAATAATCTTATGTCTAAAGATATAATGAAACATCACCGCGTGTTAATATATATAAGAGCGAAAATGGAATGTAATGGCGCCAGCAGACCTTTTATTTTATTTTTTAAAATTATTCTGGGAGGAGACCTGAGGTTAATTCGCATATAGGATTTTTTCGTGCTGTCATTAGTCATATTTCCCCCCTCTGTGAAGACCAATTGAATCCATAATTGTGTATGCTGGACGGACCAGAATCGTACGGTTTGTCATTTTGTAAGAGTAATATTTTTTTTAATTATTTTTTAAATAATCTTCTGACATAGTATTGTAGATTATTAAATAAAATAGTCAGAAAATCAAAGACTACTATTATTTAAAATACTTTCACTTAAAATACCATTAATTAGAAGAAAAAAATCATATCCTTATAATCATCTACAACCTTAAGTTCTAAAATTTCACATCAAGTTGATAAATTATTAGAAAGGAAGGAAAATGTCTAATAATTTGTTTTTTTAGAAATGTGGTTGATATTGTTTTTCAAAGTGTTTTTTATTTAGAAATTCATTAAAATAATATTTATTTTATTTTTTAAAAATTATTTTTGATATTAGGACATCAAAATAATTTAAAAATATTATTATTTTTTAATTAAAAATAATAAAAAATCAATTTTCTTAAAAACATTTCTGAAAAACACGTGAAAATGAAAAGAGACATAAATTATTAGCTTTGCATGGTAATATTCCAACATCAGCCAGTTTAGATATGCTATTAGATTATTCAGTGTGTTAAGATGGAAATTGAAAAAACTTTTTTCTTGATGTAAAAAAATAATCAATATTGTTAATATTCTTTACCAGTAGAAAAAAGATAAACTATGTAAGTATTATTTTCAAGTTATAAGACCAAGATAATCTTATAAAAAAAAACTATAAAAAATCATGATGTCTTACGCATAATCAATTAGAATATTAAATTATGAAATTAATAAAAAGTTAATTGATTTCAACTTTCAAGCTTGTGATTTAGGTCATGAGACAAGAATAATTCAAAAAACAAAAATTTAGTGTTGAAGGCCTAATGACTTAAGACTAAGATAACCTATTGAAAAAATAAAATAAAAATCAGATTTAACAAACGTAAAAATATCAACACCTACAACTCTAATCTCCATATAAAACAAATAAAAATAGATTATTTTTAAGCATTGAGGCTAAAATAACTTACAAGAAAGCTTACAAAACAAATCATAAAGTATAATTTTTAATCAACCTAATAATAAAAAATAAATTGAAAAAAAGTTAATTAAGAAAAAGAGAAAATTGAGTCAACCGGATCATCAGAGTGGGATAACCCAAAAAAACAAGTCTACTATTAAATTAAAAAAATAATTAGTTGAAAAAAATAAAAAGAAAAGAAAAGAAAAGAAAAGCAAAGCATTATTATAATGAATAGTGCTTTGTGAGGAAAGGTATAGTAAAAAACCCTCCTCCTTTAGTTTTTGTTAACTAGATCATTTTTCAACTATGTTTCAAGTCAGATTAATTTTGAATTTAAAAAAAAAACATATTTAGACATTTTTAACATGTTTCCAAGAAAGAAAAAAGAAATTTAAATCTTGTAGATTTTAACAAATTCAAAGACAACCAGTACAATTAAAAAAATATTAGGACAAAACATATTGAATTGATCCAAGTCAACCTAATTTAACATGTGAAATCCATGACTAGGATCATAAGACTACGATAACTTTATAGAAAACAAATTAAAAGAACATAATAAAATTCATTTATAAATCAACTTAATATTAAAGAATGAAATTTAAAATAAAATTTTATAAAAGTATAAAAAAAACCTTGAGTCAATCAGGTTTACCTATCAAAGCTGAATAACAAAACTAAGATAAACCAATAGAAAATAAATCAAAATAAATTATGAAGCGTGGCTCCTAGACAATTCAATATTGAAGAATAAAATTTAAAAAACTCTGAGTCAACTCGGGTTCACTCACCAAACCTTAACTCTTGTTATGAGACTGAAATAACAATATAGAAAGCAAACAAAAAACAACTATAAAACTGACCTTCCAATCAAACCAAATATTACAAGATAAAATTAAAAAACAATTGCAAAAAAACCACAAAAAAAAATAACAGAGTCAATCGGGTTCACATGAAAAACTCACAACTTGAATTATAAGATTATGATAACCTCATAAAAAACAAACCAAAATATATTATCAAACTCTATCCCTAATAAATCCAATATTTAAGGATACAACTGAAAAAATATTTAAAAAAAAGCTACAAAATTTTGTTTCAATAAACAATAATTTGTGAGTGATTTTCCTTTCTCAATTAGTTTTTGCTAATTAATAATAGAATTTGTGCTTGATTGGTGTTGATATATAATTAATCTAATGATTTCACCTTATTTTATTTTAATCTAATAATTTTAGGAACAGCCTTTGTTCCCGAATTGAATTAATGATTAACTTGAATTTATATATGGCTTGAAAGTTTAGTTTATGGTGGATTGAGTTTCACTAATCTCCATCAATATGATGCATCGCAGCGAAGAAAAAAATTGCCATGAAAACTTGGATAATAGTGTAGAGATAAATTGAAAATCATTCGTGTTAAAAATAAACCTTTTGGTTTTTGTTTTGTTTTATGGGTTCTTTTGATGCTTTGTGTTATAAATCATTAGGAAAATTGATTTCTAATCACTCAATGTTTGAGCTATCCATTTTATTATCCTTTGGGCTATGTAATTTCAATTCATATAGTTGTCACTTTGATTTGTTTTCTATGGTTCTTTTTTTATGAATTAAAAAAAAAGATAGCATGTTATTTTATGTTACAAAAAATTATACATTAACTTTATGTCTAGTAATATATATATTTTTAAATAATCAGAGATTAGCCACAACATCTTTAATTAAATAGAGTAATATATTATGTTATGTTAGGATCATATGAAGAATTATAAACAGTATTTGTAATTAATTATACTAAATTTTATCCAGAAGGAGTTTTTTATTATATTATATAGTTTTTTTTATAATATATTATCAAATCATTTATAATATACCCACATGAATTATAAACTAAGTAAATAATATGATAGTTTTCTCGTACAATTTAGGGTGGAATATCAAATTATTCTCATAATATATGCCCATGAAATTATGAATTCATTACATAATTTGGTAATTCTATTATATGATATATATCAATATGCTTGAATTAAATATTTAGTCCACATGTAATATTTATGTTATTAGATTCAATTTTAGCATCATTTACATTGGAAAAAGAATGAAATTTTATTTATTCCTTAATTTTGACATAAAAATGCACTTTAAATTTGTTTTGTAGTTATACAACCTATTAGGTTTTATGATATTCGTTGTGATATTCTTGATCTAAACGTTGATAACTATAAAGTATAGAAAGAGAGAATTATCCTTCATATGGGGTGGATGAATATTGCAATTAGGAAAGGTATATCACCTGCAGTTACTAATCGCTTAGCATGATTTGCAAAATGCAATTAATGATCAATTCATCACTTTAGATAAAACATTAGCAATCACCCTAATTTTTATGGTGTGAACGGTGTAAAATGATAGATTCCTCCTAGATTGAGAGGGTTTTGAAATTAATTATAAAATTATGATTTTAAAGAAGTCGTCACCTAATACTATGGTCATTAAAAAACCTAATAGCTTGTGAGAGTCTGGGTAAGGAAAATGATAATGCATGAATAAAATGCATCATCTCTAGTACACCTTGCTTATATAAGTTTGCGTTGTTGATTGATTTCATGTTTATATTTGTTGGTTTATCTAAGGTTCGAGATAAATATCTCTTCGTGAGGAAGTCTCTGTTTTATTGAGCTAAATCATAACCATTCTATGACCCAAATTTTACTTACCGGACAAAAGTAAGGTAATAACCTAATGTATCTAGGTTTGGTAGGATGTCAAACCTCATTGGCATGGCTCTGCATTACTTTCAAGTCTAACATTATTGGGTTTAGCTACATGTTAATCCTATATAATTATGAGTTTTGCAAGATTTCAAATTTAATACCCTTAGGTTCACTTACGAACTAAACCTAAATGCATTTGGGTATGAAATTGCTTGGTCCAACATCCTTGGTTTAACTAGATGTCGAGATCAAATATATGTGGGTCTTGCAAGATGGTAGTCTCAATACCCTTAGTTTCGGCTACGTGTTGATCTTAATTATGTATGGGTTTGACAATATACTAAACCCAACAACCTTAAATTTAGTTACGCTCTAAATTCAAATGCATTTGAATCTTATAAAATATCAAACTTAATATCATTTAGTTTAACTATGTGTTGCATCTAAGTACATGTGAAGGCTAGAGAAGTTCACTTGAATATTTCAGTGTTGTTTCTTTTATACATGCAAATGGCGAAGCTTTTGGGTATTTGAAGAGCACAAATGCATCTGTTTTTGTTAATAGGAGATTATGATTTTGACTCGTCACAGACTATTTTAACATCTCGACCCACTTTAAATAAATGGGTTATGAGTATATATATGAAATGTGTGTGTGTGTATAAATACACGCGGGCTCTGAAATAAAATATGTATATGTATGTATGTAATATAGCACAAAAGCTTTTAGTAACTGTAGTGTCTCATTATTAATTATGCGCTGAAAAAATTTCATCGACTCTTCCATTGAACTTTTAAATCAAAAAAATTTGACATTATTTAGGTAAACCTTGGTGTTATTTTATTTGTTCTAGTTAATTTAGGATTCCATTCCACAAGAATGGTAACAACTTGCACAGTAATAATAGTTCTATAATATATAAGTTAATTTAATTTGCTCACAACTTGGCTAGTAATAGCAGTTGTATAATGGCTGAATTTCTTATGGTAGGCTTCGGGGTGGAGCTAGAAGCGCTGGCGGGAGTCCCTTCAATGTTCATAAATGATTTTTAAATTTTAATAGTTATTTTATAAGAAACTTTAATATCAGAACACGGTTTTTATTCATTGATTTAATTACGGTCTATGTAGAGATACATAGGAGAGATCTGTTTTAATTACTAATACCATATACATGGCAAAATCATAAGAGATTGAGCCTTAATAAAATCTGGTGTTTTTAATTATTTTAGTGTAATTCTAATAACTCACGCTAACAACATATGTTCTTACAAAATATTTCATCCTAAAAAAAACATAATTTTTTAGTCTATTTATATATTTGCGTGCGTGTCAATGCTTGTGCTGTGTCATGAAACAAGACGTACGAGAAAGAGTCTTTAGTTATTTAATTTCCATACCACGTAATGGAGATGTCTGTCGTTATTTATGTCAAAATCTAAAACACGGGTGAATTAACATGGTGCGTCACTCTCGCGGCCAAAATAGGAATAACTTGCTGGAAAATAATATGCAAATTGAGAAGAAAAATAAAAGACAAAAACGAAAATAAAAGAACCATTAGGAAAAGGAGTTTAGCCACTTCGTGTTTGTGTATAAGCTACACTAGCTCGTGTTCCATGTCCACACGGCAGCTCACACGTGCATAATACACATAGAGAAACAATTCACTACGCTGAAAAGTCTGAATCGATCCTCAAATTAAAATCAGATTGCTCTGTCAAATAAACATATATATGTTATAGCTACGTACAAGTTAAAAATTACAAAAACAGCGGTGAAAACAAATACTGTACCGACAAAGACAACAAGAAAAAAAAATATGATCTTCTCCCCTGCCTATCCAAAAACAAAAATTGAAAATCTCCATCCCACTGGCCATGTACGTACAATGCTGCTACGGTTTATTACCATTAGTAACGTGCTTATGTCCCTGACCAGGACTGGGACCAGACTTCGTGGCCTGGCCTAGAGATTTGAAGTTTTTGTATTTATGCCCTATTCCAGGGCTTGGCCCCGAGTTCTTCACTGCTCGGAGAGAAAATCCTCCGACAAGACCCTCAATTTCTCCAACATTAACGTCTTTACTCAGCCTTGAACTGCTCAAAGGGCGAGCTCCTGTCCCATGAACCATGCTGCTTAGCAAGAGAGAAAGAAGAAGGAGAAGAACAGAAAAGACAGTGACAGATTTTAGCTCTCTGCCCATGTTTGTTTGCTTGCACGATGAATGGCAGGGTGTATCTGGAGTTGTATTTATAGGGCTTGAAAAATAGAATTTCGAAGCCTTAAGTAAGTTTGGGAGCTGGTTTGACTAAGAAGGTTGCGCTCCACTATTCAAAAGCATGTGAGGATTTGGAATTATTGGTATGCCGCCAGGCCACCATTTGGTTCATAGTATAGGGTACCATCTTTGGCAGATTCTTTGGAAAGCGAAGTTTCTGATTAGCTTTCGGGAATTCCAACAAGCAAAGAGTTTGATTTCTAAAAAGGGACAAGTGGTGAGATTAAGGAGAGTCAAAATATAGAATTGATCACGAGCTCAAAAGAAGTGTTACTTAAGTCTTGGTTGAAGAAAACGATAGGGTGATATACATGCCAATCCGATTAATTTGAACCCGGCTGGAATTTTGGATGGAATTTCGTGATCCGATCAGGAGTTCTCAACAGTGAAAATCTGGCAACTACTCGATAGTGATTTATATAAGCAACCTGGAAAGGAGAAAAGTAGTGGCATGGATAAACTTGGATCATGTAAGTAATGTGGTGGACCCCGTTGATCAAAAAGTTTGCACAACTATTTACCTTGTATATTGACAGGATCATTAGAGATCAAAACTTGTGGAACTAGCTAAGTTCTTTTGTTTTCATTCCCGTTTTCTACGGACTTTTAGGGGGCTAGCTCGTGAAGTACGAAAGCATCAACCAGCTATCTTCTTTTGAAAACTCCGTCTAGGTTTACCCGAATTTCTGTGTTTATTCAAAGTTTAAGTTAGCTAGACTGTTTGCTGCTTGCTATCGTAATCTGCCGCTATGGCCGATGGCGGTGGGGAAATTCTTATGATTACTTGCTTGATTGATTGGATGGGGGGCACCTATTGGGTTTTGAATCGCTCAATGTCCATGTTCTAGGAAAATTCCACAAGTTTTAATCAAGTTGCTCGAGATAATAACGAAAATTAATCATTAATGAGCTGTAATTTAACTGATATTAATATTATTTTATAAAACAAAATTCAACTGAATATAAAAGCTCACCGTTAAGGAGCACCACGAGCACTTGTTCATTACAAAAGTGCCAAATTTGAGGACTGAAATAGGTGAATAGAGGGTTGAAACATTCCTGATCAATTAGAGAAAATCAAGAGCTAAGAAATATTTGTAGTAGTATTTTTGTGTGCTAAGTTATTGTGACAGTCATCCTATAACATTCCTCCAATCAGTGTCGATGGAAGTTCCTGGAAAGGAAGTAATCTAAGACTAAGCAAGCGCATTCTTTTCTGAGAAGTAGTTAGTTTCTAATCCGAAAACGAAATGTTCCAAACATTTCCATAATATAAAATCCAAGTAAAAGATTTCGAGAGTGGACTTCGATTCTCCTGTACTGTGAACCCGCCATGATGATTCATATCTGCTTCTTGTGTGGCCTCTCTCGTCCTTCTGCTGCGTGGCTTTTCAACCGTCCAATTTGAACTATTTGAACTGCCTATAACGGTCACAATACATGGGTTAATATGGGTCGCCAATCATGATCATGATCACCATGAGCAGAGAGTATTGCAGACAAAGGGGATTTATTGTTTTCTGTAAATTTACGTGCGAAGGAGATGAATGTTTGATGAATGTTTAGGCACGAAACCTTATCACATGTCGGATACTAATCATGAAAATAAAACAAATGTTTGAGAATAATAAAAATCATAAAACAAACCTTCAGTTTTATATTTTATAACATGAACATGAGGCAAGCTTTTAGAAGAGAAACGTGTCTCAAAATTTGGTTCCGCTTTTTTCATTTACAGCCCTGAGGCGGGCTCATTTGATAATTACATATTATCTAGGGACAAACATGTCCTTTGCTCAGAGTAATAGATCAACTGGTGGCTGTCTGCTAATATGATTGAGGTTGATTTTAAAAATATTTTTATTCAGAAATATATTAAAATAATATTTTTTATATTTTTAAAATCATTTTTTATATCAATACACAAAAATGATATGAAAACATCAAAAAAATTTAATTTAAAATACAAAATAAAAAAAATTCAATTTTTTTTTCCAAAAAACTTTCTAAATACACTCTCAAACACCCTCTAAAGTTCCAAGTCACCGGGGATAATTATTGAGGAGGAGGTAGGAAGCTTAAGAAATATGCGATTTTGCCGATCATGGTTTTAACAATATCTAATAGGCGTTGCGTGATGATAAAAAGATTTGTAATTTATATAGCAAGTCTCGAGTTAAGTCAGGACGTGTATTTTTTATAAGAGTTTGTGATAGCCGGGAGTTTTCTTATTCACCTAGACCACAAAATATATTTTCAAGAAAATAAAGTTTTATCGTCTAAAAAAAACAGAACATATGTTCTTATAAATCTTAAAAATTTCCCAGGGCACCGGCAGCTTGTTGAACCGGGATATTGATGGGGTTGCTGCAAACCCTGGCAGTAACCAGAACAGAATATCCAAGCATGCACTAAAAAACAGAGAAGTCTCTCTCCATCTTCTGTTTTTCTTCACTGAGAAAGAGATGGAACGTAAGACCCTGTAACAGGAGTGACAAATTGACTGCTCCATCAAACAAAAGTGACATTTCTGACTAACGAGTTTTTTTTTTTCATTTATCAAAAAAAGAAAAGTATGTCATCGTAAATAGAATAATCCTATATATTTGGGAAGGGAATGGGATAGATCATGAATAGACCAGAAGAGATTTTAGCAGGGTTCTTAGCTTCTCCTCTTTAAGGGAGTAGAGTCCTTGTCTGCTCTTTCAAACTAAAACTTGCAGCTTTAACTACTGGTCTGCTCTGCCTTGTCAATTTCCCATGTTTGAGCCCATCCCATCAAATTTTGAGCTCAATAGGGTTTGCATGATCTAACCAATGGTGTGCTTCGTGACCTAACTTAGATTCGAATTTCAATAAATTGGGTGAGGATCCATTATATATTTCTTACAATGGGAAACGAAATATCAAGCATTTACCGCCCCCTGGTATAGCTAGCTCTATTAGATTTTATTTTTTTTGCCCCTTCAAACACTTAACGAAAACCTACCACATCTAGAGATATAGTTAAGATATAATTATACAATCTTCTTCATGCCAAAATTAAGATATAATTTTGTCACTTAGCACGAGAAAAAGACAAATAATTAGTTTCTAATGCCCTTAATCCGCGGATTGTGATAGCAAAAACCAAGGAATGATCGTGTTGTGTTTTTCGTAATGGTAAAGAAAATGTTACCAATGGAGATCACATGCAGCTTAAAACAAGAAGATTGTTGCGTGGAGTAGTCCAAAAGGGTTTGATTATCCCAATAGGGCTATAAACACGGTGCCGCTTTATTTTAGAATCGGTGCATGAAACAACGAAAAAAACTTAAATTAATCGTGGAAACAATGGGGATTTTGTTACACAGATCTTGGTGCATGGCCGGTAAGAAATGGTACTCGGTTAAAAACCATCAAAATTTGTTTTCTCGTAAAGAGCAAGGGCATAAAAAATATATATATAACGGTCAGATGCTGCACGTGATGGAAGTACTTTGTGCTCTATGAAAACGATCTTAGTAGGGAAAGATTATTCAAAAATTCATGCACCGAAGAAAGGTGAGAAAGGAACTAGTCGTCGAGGTTTAAAATTGCAAACATGATAAAATTTGAGGATCGTCGGCCAGCCAAAAAAAAATAGCATCTCCTGTGCTTTATATTGCAAATCGGCAATTCAGAATTCAGATGATAACTTTTCAGCTGTCTTAGAAAATAATATAAATCATATTATGGAGTCTTATTTACAGGTTTAAGCTTTTAGGTGAGATGATTCCTTAACATGGTATCAGAGGCGCCTTGTTGACCCAACGGTCTCCAGTTTGAATCTCACCACCCCCATTCTATTTGATAAAAAAACCAAGCACAAGGTGATGTGGGTCTGTGCAAGTTTCAAGTCTAAAGGACTTTCACTTGAGGGGGTGTGTTAGAGAATAATATAAATCATATTATGGAGCCTCACTTATAAACTTAAGTTTTTAGATGAGATGATTCCTTAACAAGCTGGACTAATGAACTAAAAATTCCTCCTTGTGTCCACCTAGATTCACGACCCCCTTGGATTCTTCTAACTTCTTTAAATTATTTTACTGACAATTGAAAGAAAGAGAGAACATTCACATGGCCAGGATCTTACTCCGAGCAAGGAAGGACCTAACTTACACCTCCAGTGCTATAGAGCTAGCACCCTACTTTTCAGTTTTCTATATATTGCTCGACTCGGTTCCATGCATGCACTTCCGCAAGCATTATAATATTCGAAACTTTAGTTTTGTCCGTATCACTTAAAAATGCCTGGACAACTAAGATCTCTATGTTTTCTGTATCTCTGGTTTAGCACTCTTCTTTTCCAAACCGAAGCTCGGCATTTGAATACAATACAAAGAAAAACCTATTGGGGACGATACCGTAATTTTATGAGGACCAATGTAATGAAGGACAGCATAATCTTCACATTTCATAGCATAATCCTATTGGACCTATTTATCAAATTCTTATTACAAAATAAAATAAACATTTGTTCTCAATGTGGCATTGTGATAGAGGGCTTGCGATCTGCACAGCAGATTTGGAATTCGAGTCAGGACATGCACCTATTATAAGAATTTAGAACAATCGGGATTTTACTCGCTCACCTGAATGCATAAAATGAGCTTTCCAGGAGGTGTGTTTTTCTCGCATCTAAAAAAATAATAACTAAAATACATTTAAAATCAAAATTAATATATTTGAAGTCTAGATATTGTTTTCATCTTTTGTCTTTTGGATGCATAATGAATTAAGTTTCTTAATAGCCCTTGAAAGTGGGTTTTTTAAAGTCAAAACTAAACGCTTTTTTTGTTTCATCGTGGTTTTATAGTCATTACTAGGTTAAGTTATGGATAATTTTTTAGTTTAATAAATATAAAAAAAAGTTTAAAGAAAAGTTGTTTACCAACATATTAGACGGCTTCACACACTTTAAGCAGTGCATTCAAAGGCGTACAATGTTGGAAATTGGCTATTCATGGCACCGTTTAAAATATCATAGCATCCTTCCCCAAATAGAAGCCAAATTATTGACTTCGGATTTTGGGAGGTGTTTGGCATTATATTTTAAAAATATTTTTGAAAAAAATTGAATTTTTTTATCTTGACTTTTTACTTTAATTTTTTTTTTAAAATGATGTTTTTAGATCATTTTCATGTGCTGATGTCAAAAATAAAAAAATATCATTTTGATACATTTATGAATGAAAACACTTTTAAAACAATCTTAACCACACTCTCAAACAGTTACAAAATTATTGATTTTTATCCCGCTGCGCTTGATTAGATTGAAATTTATCTATGTTTTTTTCTTTTAATAAATACTTTTTTTTCATAGTTCGATTCATCTAATATTATTACATGATTATTATTATCATTATTATCTTATTAGATAAGACTAGCTTATTCGACCCAATTTGATGTATGACTCAATCACAACATTTTCTTACCTTTTAAGAACACGTTTGTAGTCTTGACATTTAATCACTAAAAAAATACTTCACAGTGTTTTTTATTTGAAATACCTTTTTTGTATTTTGTTCAATCATTTTGACATTGCCACATTAACATTATAAAAAAAAAACATAAAATTCAATTTTTAGCAACAAAAAAAACTCTCCACAAACACTTAGAAATGCATCGCCGAAAACAAGATTCTATAGTAATTGTAGAGATCAAAGTCTCCTATTAAATGTTTTACATAAGCAAATTGTGCAATTATTATTTTTAATTGTTATAAACCTTTGGAAATACTTGTACTTTAAGTATATCTATAAAACGTGTGGTGTTTTCATAGTGTACAAATCAGTATTCACTCTCTTACAAATCATGTAGATCGGAGCACTGATGTGTTTTTCAAAAAAAATCCAATTTGATCGTGTAACTTTTTTTTTGTACAAGTGAGTCATTTGTAACCGAAGTTAGTATCTAATCGTACTTTTTTGGAGGTAAGGTTGAGTTGAAAGATAAAAAAACAGGTAATTTTAGTGTAACTTTATAATTTGTTTATGAACTATATTTTAGTCCCTAATCTTTTTTTGTTATAAAACTATTGATTCCTTAGATTTTTTAAAAAATACATTTTGTTACAAAATTAAATTTTATCTTTCAATCTTTTTTCATGGGATGATATAATAGAGTTGTCGGATTCTGGTGAACATAGAGAATTTTTTTTATTATTAACGATTTCAACCACCAAACAAATTAAAATTGGTGTCAATGGATTCTGCGAGGTAAAGGGAGTCTTATGGGTGTTATTTTAAGCCTCAATGTAACCTAAAAAACCAGATCTAAATCAAGACAACAATATTTTTTCCAGTTTAATTTGGTGGTTTGGACAGTTTTTTTAGTTTTAATAGGTTGGTAAGTTGGTTTTATAGTGTTCAAATATTTTAGTAAGGTGTTTTAAGGTTGAAACAGGTTCAGAAATAGGTTTTATGGATAAAAAATATGCAAGCTCAATTTTCCAGCCACCATGGTGGTGGTCAGGATTTGGTTATGCAGACGACACATTGTCTACCTATTATTATTTTATTTTTAAAAAAATAGGGGTTGTTTTCGGCCCCTTTAAAAAAAGAAAAAAAGAATTGCAAGCCCAAACATATGGGCTTGGGCTTTAAGGCCCATATGTTTCGGCTTTTCTTTTATTGGTATCTGTTTTTTCAATTAATTTATTATTTAAAAAAAAAACAATCTGAAGCTTTTTTTAATTGATATCCTTGTCAATTTTATTTTTTGCTTATTTAGATTTTTCTAAATCAAATTTTTTTGTCTTTAATCTTTCATAGGTTTAATATGGATTTTTAATATTTTTTTTTATGTATTTGATATAAATTTATTTTATTTTTATAAATTAAAAATGCTTATTTTTATGGTATTTTTAATATGTTAAATATTATATAACATTTTCTTTATTTTCTTTTATTCAATAAATTTTATATGTCTATCAATTTCTATTACCAAAAATAATTCTAATAAAATAAATAATTAAACACACTTAGGTAAATAATCAATATTGTGCTATTAAATATGTTTATTTATATTTGTCTCTTAATTTTTGCGATCTTTTATTTTATTCAATAAATTTTATGTGTCTATCAATTTCTATTACCAAACATAATTCTAATAAAATAAATAATTAAACATACTAAAGTAAATAATCAGTATTGTGCTATTAAATATATTTATTTATATTTGTCTCTTAATTTTTGCAATTTTATTTTTATTTATCTTCAAAAAGAATTTATAAATCATCTTGATCTCATAATATAAGAAGCACTATAAACATGTTATTTTAATATATTTCATGTTTAGGTTATGAATTTCACATGTTAACCCATCTTTGCCAGAGTAATATTTTATTCATTTATTTTTTGTTATTGTTTACTTTTTTTTGTATTATCAAATTTTACTTATATATTGAATTTCAATTATTTTTTAAAATATTATTGTTTTTTTATTAAAAAAATAGTTTGGCGTACGAGGTTACGCGGGCCACTAATCTAGTTTGGAAACAAACATTATTTCTTCATGTGTTGGGAATCTTCATTATTTGTCTCTGCCTTCCTTTTTGTTGACTAAACAATATGCATCTCGACGGTTTCAAAAACACCTTTCATTTAAAATCAATGATATTCCCGATTGTGCGTTTTTTTATTAACTCGATCAATCTCATGAGTTTTGAAGTTAATAATTATATAAGTTTTCAGTGGCTATCATATTAGTATCATAAGACTCGAACCTAAAATCACAATAAAAACAAATTCCTTAGAGCATCTCCAAGAAAAAAAAAATTATTTAGAGAAACCAAATTAATAATATGATTTTTTAAATAATGTAAATATAACATTTTTTTATATTTGCACTCCAATGGAAAAAAACCATTTAGAGAAGTTAATTCTATTTTAATATATATATAATATTGATATAATTATTTATTATTAATATAAATACAATCAAAACCATCTTTTTTCGTATAAATATATTAAACAATTTTTTGACTTTTTTAATCAAATATATAGAAATAACTCTTTAACTTAAAAATATTATTTTAGTTTTTCAATATAGTTATTCTCTTGTATCTATAAAAATAAAGAATGAAAGTTAATTTTTTTTGTATTTTTCCTTTATCTTTTACCGCTGATAATCTATTATATGGTTAAGTTAATGAAGAGGTGGCTCGGCCATCTTGAGCCGTTGACATTGATGGCTTTGTGGCAAGCATGCAATGACGACGATCATGATGATGATGATGCGGTGTCTGGTTTTTCAATTCACATCCCACTAACTGAAACAGCCAAGCAGGAGATGGCTTCACATGCAGACAAGGATATAAATGACTAATTTATTTATTTATTTGATAATGTTTTCCTCACCTTTTCGTTCCTTATTAACAAGTCTCGGGGTTTTTTCGCACTTATATAACCTTGCCAGTTGATTTGCTTTCGCCGTATTTTTTCATGTTAAAATAAAATAAATGTTTCATTAATATCAATTTAGATATAGATGATTTGTGTCCATTGAAAAAGATTTAGTTCCAATGTGAAAAGGTTTTTGAAGAATATTATGAGAAATACTTGTATGTTGTCCATGATCAGACCTTATTCAAGCAAAAGATTACAGTCGCTTTCCGCAATTTCTCATCTTGGAACTTGAATTTCCTCGTGTGAATGCTTCCATTTTTCTTCCTTCTAATTAGGACTCGTATGCCTAGGTGGGTGTCTTCCAATAAAGTCTCTGGCTTCTTAGAAATTGTCGAAGTAGTGGGTGTGTGAAACTGTTTAGAACGATTCGAAGCAAATCGAGGAATGAAATTGGGGCATTACTTTCAGTGATCCTGAAATTCCAAGCATGGAAATGCTGGTGGCGGAGTTCTTGGGCTGATGACCTTTTGCGGGCCAAGCGTAATCATCTATAATCTAAATTTGGATGAAAAGAATACTTCCTTGAGATCCTGTGATCCTTACAGAGAATAACACAAAAACAAATGTAGATGACTGGGTAGCAATTCTGAGTGCAAATATTTTCATGGTAGAACATGATAACCAGTATCGCCTACACTTGACTAGCAAAAACTAAATTGCTTCATTTTTAAATTGTGATCTTAATTAGTTTATCTTAATTGCAACATGGTTTGTGACATATGGGATATAATTTAGAGATTTTAAATTTGCAACGAGCTCTAGTTTATTAATAATGCTGCTGCCAGCAAGTTTTTTGGATCATGTTAACAGGTTGGTAGTATACGAATGAATGAATAGATCCGTGAATCTTCAACATTTTCATTTTCCAGTAGTTGGTCATCAAATACCTACCTATCAAAAATTCAAAATGGTTCCTTTCTCGATTGCTTGATTGCTTCAGTTTGTATAAATACATGGGTGTATGGTCACCACTCAGCAGTACATCTGGTATAAGTAGCCAGTAAATTCCTTTAATAAGTGCTCAGTTAGTGACATATGCATGATGCATGGAATTTCGTCAAGGTTTCAGTTTCAGTGTTTCTAATCATTACGTTCTCTTTCGTTTCAAAGCCATGGGCCAGTCAGTATAATGGAGGACCCACCATTATTTTAATCTGGTGGACAATATTCACTTGATTTTCATCTTAATGGTGGCAAGAAAAGGTGACCCGTGTCTGTGGAAGCAGAGGCTGTCGCCGTTTCACCTACCACCACAACCCTTCAAATATGCCGAGATGTCCTCGTCTTTCTATTGCCAGGTTAGCTTTCGCCTTTCATCGAGAAGACACAAGCTAGAAGTACAAAACTCATTGCTTGACCTCTCCCTCAGGCCTTAACCAGGTTGTTTCAAGAAAATGGGTGGCCTTGAAACAGAGAAAAAAGTTATGGGATGGGCAGCAAAAGATGCAACTGGGCATCTCTCTCCTTACACCTATAGTCTCAGGTAACATATGTTCTTCAATCTATTTCTTTAGTTGACGCCAGTATTGCGATGCATCTGTGGAAACTACTAATATAGTGTTTTGCCTCTAAATTCTGTTAATTTTTTGTTTCTTTGATCGCAGAAATACAGGCCCAGAAGATGTTTATATCAAGGTTATCTCCTGTGGAATTTGCCATACTGATATCCACCAAATCAAAAATGATCTTGGCATGTCTCGCTATCCTATGGTCCCAGGGTACTTGAATTAAAAACCCACTCTTCTGTATTTCCCAAAGTGGCAAAAACACACAACACGCACACAAATCTGTAAACAATATTTAATTAGTGTTTGTATGTTTATTTATTTTCCTTTTACTTTAACGATGCCCACTGGTGTTTTGGTGTATTCTATAGCCATGAAGTAGTTGGTGAGGTTGTTGAGGTGGGATCAGATGTGACAAAGTTCAAAGCTGGAGATGTTGTTGGTGTTGGAGCTATTGTTGGAAGCTGCAGGAATTGCCATCCATGCAAATCAGACATTGAGCAATACTGCAACAAGAAAATTTGGTCTTTCAATGATGTCTACACTGACGGAAAACCCACTCAAGGTGGCTTCGCTGAATCCATGGTTGTCGATCAAAAGTAATAATCAAAACATTTTAAGCCCTTTAAAGTTTTTAGATTAATTGTTTTCTTTGGTTAGCTTGGAAATATCTAGGTTTCTTTATTTGGACTTAATCATAACTTGCAACCTTTTCTTTTAATACTGTTCTTCGTGCATCGTATTATGTTGAAGAAACTAAAGCTGCAACTTTTTCTTACTGTGGAGAAGCATCACGTCAGCGCATATGAATTTTGCGCCCAGATAACCAATGGGTTTTTGTCTCCATATAATTTAGGCCTGTAGTTCAGTAAAATGTATAATTTCCTTGCTCAATTTGCTGATTAAGCAAAGCCTGTGCCTGTTTTGATAAAATTTGATATTTTCCTTAGGTTTGTGGTGAAAATTCCCGACGGGATGTCACCGGAACAAGCAGCACCGCTGCTGTGCGCTGGATTGACAGTTTACAGTCCATTAAAACACTTTGGATTGAACAAGAGTGGGCTCCGAGGAGGGATTTTAGGACTTGGAGGAGTAGGGCACATGGGAGTGAAGATAGCAAAGGCTATGGGACACCATGTAACTGTGATTAGTTCTTCCGATAAGAAGAGGGAGGAGGCCTTGGAACATCTTGGTGCCGATGAATACCTGGTCAGCTCGGACGGGGAAGGCGTGCAAAAAGCAGCTGATTCACTCGATTATATCATCGATACTGTGCCTGTGGTTCATCCTCTCGAGCCTTGCCTTTCTTTACTGAAACTTGATGGCAAGTTGATCTTGATGGGTGTTATCAATGCCCCGTTGCAGTTTCTTACACCTATGGTTATGATTGGTGTGTCTCTCCCCATTTACTTTAAATATTTCATTTAAGAAGATATCAGGAAAAAAATTGTTATTATCCATAATTCCTGATAAGGTGCTCCGTTTTGTTCTTCTGCGATTTTTTGTGTAGGGAGAAAGTCGATCACTGGGAGCTTCATAGGGAGCATGAAGGAAACAGAGGAGATGCTTGAGTTCTGCAAGGAAAAGGGATTGAGCTCCATGATTGAAGTGATCAAAATGGATTATATCAACACTGCATTCGAAAGGCTCGAGAAAAATGACGTGAGATACAGATTTGTTGTCGATGTTGCTGGCAGCAAACTCAGTCCTTGAACAAAAATGTTGTTCATATTAAGACCAAACTCGAAACCCATTTACACCTGCTTCAGATGTGACTTTATTTTGGAGTGATATGTTTTGTGGTTGAATTGTGGCCCCTTGTTCTTTGCTTTGGGGGAAAAAAGAAGTTTGGTTGTTTCTTATTTTCAGTGATCGGTATGTTTTACCTTATAATTTAATGCATAATACTTCTGGTGATCTGTCCCGTAAGCCGGTCTCCGGTGACAAAGAAAGATAACAAACTTGCCGAAGAATTATTGTAGCATGATGTCTTATTTGTTGAACTTTTGAATATTTGACAATCTTTCTAATTTGTGGATTGGAACGTAAAGACCTGGAATGATATTCTGCCAAATTCTAAAGCAATTTGGAAGTCCACCCTTCAACTGCACGCAATGAGTGTGGCAAGTTGCACCCGCCCCATCCACATCGCTGGATCCAGCAGCATGGTGGATGATTTTGATGATTTTTTATATTTTTTTATGATTTTGATGTACTAGTATCAAAAATAAATAAAATAATAGGATTTTAATATATTTTAAATAAAAAAAATATAAATCACATTATCAAACACACAATAACCTAATAAGTAGAGCAAATATAGAAAAAGGAAAAATTCCATGAATCCAGAAAAGAGAGGATCAGACTATTCGTTAAAAGAAAAGAACGAAAAAAAGAGAGGCAAGGAATATAAAATGGTTGAATGGGTTTTTTTTTAAATATATATATACACTTTTAAAATTCAATTTAAATTAAAAAAAAATAGTAAAAGAGCGATACCAAGTTGAAATATATATATATATATATATATATATATATAAAAATAAAAAATAAAAAACAGGCTATAAAAAATAAAAAAATGGATTAAGCATTTTTCATGAATATGAGATCTATTGTTAATTATTTTCGAACAAATAGGTATATACACTAACACGTTAATAAGATTATAATAATATAATCAAATTATAAAATAATTGATTATGTAAGAATAATCAAACCACCAACTAAAATGATAACAGCTCCGCAGCGCAAGGATAAACGATCCATTGATATTATTGGACAACGTAGAACTCTTCTGTGTGCCAAAAAATCTTGAGAGTTATTGGAATTGACGGCACAAAGCAGGTGATTTAAAATAAAAATCCATCGCAGCTACCACTCAGTAGCATCTATCAAATATGTCAGCACCAAAAGTAATGGCTATAACATTATGGATTTCATTTTGAAAATAACATTCAGATACTTGGCCGCAGTTGTAGGATGCACAAGATGCATACAATTTCCATCGTGAAAAGGGATTATCATCTTCAAGTTTTCAGATAAAAGACCATGGAAAACACAGAATTGACATCTGCAAATCATTACATTCAATGGATCTGCTTGAACAATGATATTGACTGTCAAAAAAAAAAAACGATTCTAACCTGACTTCAATCGGTTTGATTTCCACTTGCAATGGGAAACGGCCTACAAGAAAGCTACAAAGATTTTCATTTTGCAATCCTCCGTCACCTTTACTACATGTATATGTGAAAAAATTATGGCCAGCCAATTGTTGATGCAGTCTCTGAACTATCTCCCATCACATATATGACCCCCCGAAGTTTTAGCTTAGTTAATCACACCCTTTGACTAAAGTACACATTCATAAAATATCTTGAAGGATTGAAGCCACTTAAAATCACTGCAATGTTGAAAGAACTAAGAGGTTGAGATACAAAACAACCTGATACCAAGGTCCAGTGAGAAATTGCACTCAAGTACTTACAAATGGGTGATAGGACAATGACAAAACCGATTGGATAGAGGAAAAATGCTGTTCTCTCCAGAAAGGGTAACACTGCAATGATTTAGAAACATGTTATCAGTACCTTGATTGATTAAGGTTATCAGCATCTGTATCGTTACTGCAAAAAAAATTCATTGCCAACCAAGTTTGGATCCCATATCCAGGCAAAACCTTCAACTTTACATGTTTAGCAACCTTTCAGCAAGGACTTTCTTTTGTTTTCTGGATGTGGAAAAGAATCACTGGATTTCAGGCAGTGAGCTCCTGCCACTAAGAACCAGTGTTTCAAAAACCGATCCAGTGATTGGACCAGAAAGAACAGGAGGCAAGGTGTCAGAACTTCATCCAGGATCATACTGGAGTAGAAATACACTACGGATCTTTTGGTGGCAACTTATTCAACTAAACCTATATCCTAAATGCCATTCATGTCCACCTAAAACCTATAATTCATGCAAAAAAGCTAAGCAACTGCAATTTTCATATTCTATCATTTAACTCTTTTATTATTTATGTATGTGTGCGGTTTATTATACTATTACTAGCTGTAAAAATATCTCATACGTCATTTATTTCATTAAAATAAAACATGATGTGATTACATCAAAACATCCGTGGCAATAGTGTCATCATGTTTAATACCAGTGTTTGTGCACTTAAATTTCCACAGCCTTGGGCCAGGGCTACAAGAGAATATGTAATGATGAATCTTGAAAGATATAAGATGAAATTCCAGAAATTCAACAAGGGTTCCCACCTGGGTAATCAGTCTGACCAAGTCAACACAGTCCAACTCAGGCTCAGATCAAGAACAGGTAGAGGCTCTAACTCAGACAAGGGAAAGACAACACTTTAAGGCAACAGGTTTAGCATTCCAGTTCAATCTAGGTCCAAAATGCTGCTCGAAACACTTAATTGAGGTGGTAATGACATTGAAACCAATTCATCCAAGACCTTGAGTTGTGTCTACATAATTTGCATACTAGTGATCTTTCAAGGATCTTATAGGGGAAAAAACTGTTCAGAAAAGCATTAAATCAGATACTATGAAAATTTAGCTCACCATAATAGCCTAAAAAGTTGAGGTAATGATAGTACGAGGCTGCAACCATGAATAGAAGGTTCGACAGCAATACAGGTATGAAACCATGGGCAACCAGAAGGGGTGACAGGAAATAATGAAAAACTGCAATAATACCAGGCCATTAGTAATACTGTGGTAGCATAAACTGAGATTCAAGAACTACAAGCTGAAACACATGAACATAGCACTTACCGTAAAGCATGACAAACATTGGGAAGAAAGAATTGCAGTGCACATCAAACGCATATAGCCTTCAACCAGAAAGCAGAATGACAAAAGGGGTCAGCACTAAGTGTTATTAATGAGGAATATCAAAGCGAGATGAATAGAATCTATAAAAACATCAGAGACAGAAATGCACAAATCTATAATGACTTGCAAACAATTCACATGCATACACTTGTTAAGACCATATTTTCTAAAACAACCAACAGCAGGAAATTCTAGACTTGCCATTCAACCCGTTGCTCAACAACATGACTATTTGGAGCCTCCTCCCGAAGGTAAGCATTAGTTAGGAACCTGTATGGAATTGAGAAATATAATCACTATTAGGCAAGCCTGATGTAACATCTACGTTTGAGATCATCTAATCACACAAGCAGAGGAATGAAAATAAGAAATGAAAGATCTAATTATAAATGAAGAAAGAAAAAAAAAGCATCAGTGAAAGAAATCCAGAATTAGTTTCTTTATCTAGGATTAAATTCTCACAAAAAGGGAAAGAATCACCAAAGGCAATTAATGTCATCTCCAGGTGGGTAAAACAATAATTTGGAGAATTGAAGACTTTACAAGTTTAAGATTTCAGAACAAGTATCTCAATTATTTAATTATACACAAAGCATTATATTACTAATGGTACAAATCTCTTCACTCTCCATTGTAATTTCACACATGTAAAGGCCAATTCTTTCATTGGCTTCAATTGACAAGATATAATTCACCAACTAAATATCATGTGCAAGGCCTGTGGCAATGGCTGCAACATGAAATGTGCAGGTTATTAAAGACAAAAGAAAAAGATATATTTATTAAACTGCCAAATTTACATTTACATGGTCATTTAATTTATTAATATGGGCATTCAAACAATGGGAGAGCTGAAAAACAAGATAAGCACCTATTTACTATCAGGTGGAGAGTGGTTCTTACCAACAACATGTAGCCAGACCAGCTCCAGTAATCAAAAAATGAAAAAGTACTACAGAAATAACTACAAAAACAGCATGTCCAGCACTGTGATCATACCTGAAATGAAAATGAGAGACAAACAAAGATTTAATCTGAAGGGAACACTCAAATAACTCCTTGAATGCAGCAATAGAAAACAAAATAATATATAAGTAACTAGGGCTAGAAAACGAAATGCTCTAAAAAGTTTTTCCCATAACATTGCTAACTTGGAAGAATTTCGAAATTCAAAATGCAGCCTAATCATGCATATGCAGCATTACCAAACTTGGAAGAAGTTAGACATCCAAGAGCATTGTCTCGTCATGCATACTCATAATTAACAGCTCCAGGCTTCAATTTCAATAAATTCAAACAAAGGAGGTCCTGGAAGGTCTCTCATTAAAAAAAGGATGAGAGCTTGAAAGCCATTTGTTATTTTTACCGTCATTATAACAGTCAATCAGGAGAGGTTCCTAAAGGCAGGAAACTTACGCAGCACAATAAGCCAAAGTTGCGACTGCCAAAAGGAGGCTGGAGATAACAACAAAAGCAGGGTCATCACGTGCCCATTGATTCTTAGTTTCTGGAAGAAGAAAAAAAGCAAAGTAATTTTTTTCAAATTGCATGTAATTTTCTACAGAAAATCTCATAGTTCTAGACTTCCAGTGAGTGCTCGGTAAAATTTAAACCAGAAAGACAATCAAATATAATATCCAAGGCATCAGATTATCAAGCAATATTGCATTTGAAACTTTTGGTGCATGAAATTCAACAAGAAAAAATATTAAAAAAACAGTCAATAAGCTTTTCTGATTTCCAAATAACCTTGTACCACAGGAAAATAACAGTTTCTAGTCGCCAACCATCAAGTGAGAAAATAAGAGATTCTTTACTTGGAGATGAACTTACGTTTGTGAAACTTAGTATGCTGATAGCTGCATGCAGAACATAATAACTCAATTAGAAACTTCCCAGCTAGAACGTAAACAAAATTGTTATAAACAACTTAATTCAAAGTTTTAGTCAATGTTAAAAGTAAAGGTTTTCCCCTTCTACATGCCAGTTTTGTAGAAAATAACATATAAAAAAATACGATGGTATCACAATCTCAATGCTCCTAATCCTTGTGGTTCTTTCTGATTCAAAACTCGTCTTTCCAACTATACACCAATAAAAAGATAACATAATCCTAATCATACTCGTAACAGCAATGACAGTAGCGAGTAAGTTCAAGTGAAGCAAACTTACACAACTTTCGGTGAGGTGCACAAGTAAAGCATTTGCCAGAAAGTGTATTCAATGTCCATTTGTTGCCACTGCAATGCAGAGAAAAATAAAAGGGTTTATAAATGCCGATATCCACAATTTAAGCATCATCAAAGCAGATGTCAACATCAATACTCCATGATGCATGCGCAGATTTCTCCGTAACATTGACGAGCACCAAAAACTACAGAATGAACCCTCCTAAACTCCCAACGAGGCATCAAAAAATAAATAATAAAAGCCCCTTAAAATTCACTAATGAGGAAAGGCATAGAGTCATTAAAGACTCTTGGATGAGGCATGCGCCATTGCAACCATATTTAACAGCTGGCCGCGAGATCACACAATTCACAGAGGAAATTCACAATTTGAGAAAGCAATTGATAATCGAGAAGGTGGTTTTGAGAATTGGATCGGGTAAAAATGAGAAATATTAACAAGGAAGTCAGATCTTGATAGAGGAGAGGACCTTGATAATTCGACGGAGGTACTGAGGGAAAGTGGGGGAGTTAACTCGAGAAGTGGAGGACGATGATGTACGCCCTTTCGATGTTGTAGGCAGCATCTTTTCTTGTATACGTACTAATACGTTTGATGATTTGCTTCTGCTTTTCTCCTCTGTGATTTGAGGTACAGTGGTTTTTGCTTCACTGGAGATCTGTGGAGAATTTTCGCCCGGCTTTCTTCTCTTTGTTTCTGTTTTGAGATAGCGAGAAGAAAAAACGTTAAAACGACGACGGCTCCACTTGTGCTGAGCCTCCCCTCTCAGAAACCAAATGGAGCGAAGGATTTACTGGGCCAAGTTTTTCTCTTTTAAGATGGTATTTAAAGCGTGGTTTTAAGTACTGGGCTTTGGCTCTGAGCAACAGGGAAATGATTGTGGCCTTTTTAGGTTCTTTATTCTTTTTTTTTTCTTATTGCTGATATAGATAGATAGATAATTGGAATTTAATTTATTTATTTATTGTATTTGAGGAGATTTTATTCTTTTTAGTTAAATTTATAAATAAATATAATTCTAGATTTACTTTATTAAATTTATATATCAACGTACTTTCACTTCACATTTAAAACTCCACCATAAAATATGTTTATAAAGCTTCCATGTTCTTTTCTGCGTAAAACAAAATCTAATCCTATCCATTGCGGAATCGCAGTTGAACTGACTAGCTCGATACTACAGCCAAAGCAGGGTAGTAGGAAGAGAAAAAAAATAACTGGCTAATAAAATCATTAAAAAGAAACAAATTAATTCCCAGTAAAACTTAACGAAATTTTTTTCCCAGATGAATTTTCCTCGAAACAACATTTATTTTGAATGAGAAACAACATTTATTTTCCTCGAAACAACATTACTTTGATCTAGATTTTCCCCTGCAATATTGTTCATCAAAAAATTATTTCATTTTTGTCCCACAACCAGCAAAACAAAACAGCTTCCTAACTCATTTGTTAACCAGTTCTATTTAACCTTAATTCCATCAATCCTAACCACTCCCAGCCATAACATTCCTCACTTCCTTTCTAATCATCTCCTGAATAACTGCTAACAACTCCGGCGACAACGTCGTCGTTTTCTCAGCATCTCCTGTTGGCAATCCTTTATCGCCCACCCAATCTCTCCCCAACTGTCCAGACTTCATCCCCGCAACGGACAACGTAAGTTCAGTCGAAACGTCAGCATTGTTACTAATCCCACTTTCAACAACCGGCACGTTCTCTTGTACCGACGACAATGACGTCCCCAGTAACCCAGCATCGCTAACTTCAGATCCCGAAGGAGTATCAGCCCTCTCGAGAACAGAAGACGACATAACCGATTTAGCAGATTTATCCCTCACTCCATCTTCACTAACCATTCCGCCATTTACAATCAAGTCCGCGTATTTCCTCTTCAACCTGGAGTTCCAATGATTCTTGATTGCGTTGTCCGTACGCCCATCAAGGAGTCTTGCGATGGCAGCCCATCTATTACCATACTCGATATGAGCGTTTATGATGATCTCATCTTCTTCTCGTGTAAACTCTCTGTGCTCTACCACCGGTGACAACTGATTACACCATCGTAACCTGCAAGATTTCCCGGACCGGCCTGGTACTGCTCTTGCTATCATTGTCCAGTTGCGCGGCCCGTGTTTTATCACCAAATGCTTCAATAGCGCGTCCTCTTCCGGGCTCCAAGGTCCCTTAACCTGATAGCAATTCATCGAAAACCCTACAAAATTAAAAGATGAGATGATTGTTTTTCAGAAAGAGAGGTTCTCCTGTATTGGAAACGACGACGACGACGACGACCAGGAGGTGGGGTGATTTATAAGAGGAAGGGTTAGGGGAAGCCATGGAGCCGGTTAAGGAAAATAAGTGGATTTGGAATGTGGGTACCGGTATTTTTCAGTTACCGGTTTTACATTATACTACTGTATAACTGCCACGTAGATCAAGGGGTCGCTGGGAATCTAATTAAAAACTCGGCAAGCTTGGGAATTTGAAGGATTTTTTAAAAGATATATTAAAAAATTAAAACTTTTGTAGATTTCGTCATTTAATTTTGAATTTTTAACCCAAATACGAAAAAAAATCGATAACTACACGTATTTTCATTGTGTTAGTGATCATAAATGAAAATAAACCTAGATTTTGTAAATAAAAAATGAGAGACATTTCAAAAACGAGATGAAAAAAAAAATCAACAACAATGTTTCTCTCAAATATTAAATAAGTCATAAGTGATTTAACTTAACTTTTTTTATATATATTTATTAATATAATTATTATCTCTTCATCAACAATGTTTTGACTTATATATTATAGAATAGAGTATATTTACTCTATCAATTCATATTTGTTCTCAACACTAGAGTCATTTGAAGTTATTTTCAAGTTTTATTCTACTTTGTACAAGATTTACAATCAATACTCTTTGATAATATATAAAATAATTTTTTTCTTATTCAGTTATGATGATGAATCATTTATTAATTACTTAAATATTTTTATATAGTTGCTTGTGTTGTCACCATTGATTGGAACAACACGATCAAAGTATAACATTCTCTAGATAGTATAACTTAATATCTTTTCGGTCTAAGAAACATTTACATAACCATTACATGAGCTTTTTCATAAACACATATGATCTCTATATATGAGATTCACATGTGAGTTAATGTAGTGTATATGTCATTTGAAAAACAACTAATTATTAGTTATAAATATCACTCACACCTCAGTTAGTGAAAGCAATTATTTCATTATATGTGTAATAACAAATTATGAGATATTTGGGTTTGTTATGATATTATTTACCTACTACAACTCTTTGATGTCAAGGATCCAAATTTAGATGAATTGTTATATTTTTATTTTAACAAATATTAAAACATTTGGAGGATTTACCTTGCAAAATTATATTATAAATCCTCTCACAAAACACTATGCTCTGTTTATAGTGTTTTTTTCAATATTTTATTCATGTCATTATAGGATCAAATTGTAGGCCAATTTAAAATAATTTATTAGAAAAGGATAAGATTAAAAGACATGGGATGAAAGTGAAAACATAAAGGAGTTTGATGGGTTTTTTAAACTTTGGAATTTTTTTTTATTATGGACCTCATGCTTTACAAATTATAAATATTGGGCACCTATATATTGTTTGATATAAAAGAATTATCATGTATCTAGTTGACGTATAATCAATGGATGACTTGAGTTACAAATTTGATATATTAAACTCAATTTTTTTCAGAAAAAATAAGTATTTTTATTTTATCCTTTAATTTTTTTATATTTATTATTTCGAAAGAATATGTATATTTATATATTATTATTATTTAAAAAAAACGACCACGGTGAATAATTAGGCTGGCTGGAACTAAAACTTCTCGTATTTAACTGTTGAGTGATAGAAATTGAACGACACATCAGGTCGCTAAAAGAGTTCAGATTAACGAAAATAAAATTGAAAAAAGTCGAATTGATCAAACATGCTAGCAGATGAAAACAACCCTAGGAAGCAACTAGGATGAGATATTAAGTTAATTATTTCTTTAATACTCTTATGATGTATTAATATTAAAAATAAATCATTTTCTTACCTTTAAAAATCAACAAAGCACATTTGTTCGGTGTTAAGAGGATAAGCTTGACTGGATAGGCTAGAGCGCAATTACGCGATGCTTTTTGTCTTTTAGTCAATTGCGGAGTGTTACAAGGGGGTGAGCGGATAAAGAATTAGAGAAGCAACATTAAGTGACTGTTTGTTTCGCAATGTCTTTTAGAAAAGATTAATTTTTTATTTTTTTTTATATTTTATATTTTTTTTGGATAAGCCGAAGCTAACCACGGGTATCCAGGCCGCTGGGCCTGACTAATCCCGGGGGTGCACAAGGCCTCGGCAAGCATGTTTCCCACAAGTGCACCACGGTTAAGTCAAGGGCTTCGCCCAAGTCCGATGGCCCCAAGGAATTGTTTGCACCTGAGAACCTGAGACCTCATGGGGAGCACACCCACGAGCCCCAGGCCTCCACCGCCAGGCCAACCCCCTGGGGTTATTTTTTTTATATTGCTAGATCGCTTTGATGTTATGATATAAAAATAAATTTTAAAAAATAAAAAATATATTATTCGATATATTTTTAAATAAAAAACAACTTCAAACGTACTCTCTAACATGAACAAAATGAGCATTACCTCAAACAAATGTTATATTAAATTATATATATAAAGCATATAATGAATCTTTCATATTACAAATGGGAATAAATAACAATATATAATTACCTCTAACACAATTTCATTTATATAAATATAAAGTAGAGGGCGATAGTTGAAACATAGCTCGAAGTTGGAAAGCATAATATTCCTGCATGTTGCAAATGTATTATTTATTTGCAAAGTGCATTGGGTTATGGACATGGCATGAGTAGATTATCATATAAGCAATGTGCACGTGTTAGGGAATAATCGAGGATGTTTCATTTTCAGAACAAAATGGTGGATATTCCTTTCCCTAGGCACTCACATGCCGCTACACTCATTGCAGGTTGCGGGAAGAGAATCAAAACTGAGTTTTTATTCATACTATCTTGGAATTCAGCCACCTAACCACGGCTGGCCTCCCTGAACAGCAGTCAGCGCAGGCGCAGCTGAACCCTCATCATAAATAAAAGCAGCACAAGCCGGTGCGGTTAGGTTTGTTCTCGGTTTGAAATTAAAGTGCATTGGGCACTGGGGTACAGGATGTGGAAATAACTATTAAAAACGAGCAGGGAACCATGGAGGATGTTTCCTTTTCTGATTTTATATGTTCCAGGGCTTGCTTTTCCCGAGTACCTCACATGTTGCGATCTTGATTGCAATCAAAAGGGATGATGATGATGATGCTTGAATTTCTCGAGCCGGTGGTTAATTGATTCCGCTTTGAGTTTGTATTTATGTGATTCAAGAAGGTTGCGGGTGACATGATCGGTATAAAAAAGGAGAAAGAGATTGCTTTTTGGAGGCCTTCGGCATAAAAAAGGGAAGAAACTTCAAAGTGAAGGGAGAGTGATCACCGGAAATTCGTAGCTGAGTGGACGCGTTCACACCATACACTAATTTTCATATTTATTTTATTTTCTAAGTATGATATGAATTAATCAAGAACTGTTTAGTGATCCCAGATGCATACAGAGGTATGAAGATTGACAATGGAGAAGGTTGATTGTGAACGTTTGTTCTGAAAATCTCAAGATGTATTTATAACTTATGACTTTTTTATTTTTATGGAGAAATGAGGTTGGAGGTAAC
The DNA here is from genome assembly GCA_009078335.1 of Salix brachista. Lineage (NCBI taxonomy): Eukaryota > Viridiplantae > Streptophyta > Magnoliopsida > Malpighiales > Salicaceae > Salix > Salix brachista. Next base: position 22,171,942 of record CM018587.1, read on the forward strand.
TTTCTCTTTGTAGTACTTTGGTTTGTATTATGAGCTATATTCTACTTATTTTATCGAGCTAAAATATTATGAGTAACAAGAGCAAGCCACCGCCCGCACACATGTATGACCTTGGTACGCTATCAAGCTCCCACTTGAGGTATACTCAAGGAAGGATACATCATAAGAATATTTCAAATACATCACCACCCCTCAGAGGAAGCTTGCATAACTTGGGCCAATATTATGCATAACTACCTTAATTTCTTGAGAGCAAATTTGATTTTTTACACAACTTATAATGTTAGGTTTTTCATTTTTAGGCTCCCAACTTATAAACACCATGACCTTTAACTCACCATAACCTTACCATGTAAAGTAATGTTACTATTTTTGTTGTAATGGCTGCTATAGCATATGTAATTTTTATATTTTGTTTCCCCTAATATTTTTTTTTATCACGTATTGATCAAAGAAACCTGACCTAGTCCCAACTTCTCAAGCCATATAGAAATTGGACCCCTTCAAATTATTCAGTATCCATTCCAACCCAGCCTAACTCAGAGCATAAATTGTTGTTGAGGAGGCAAACTAGACCCTGTTAGACCCATTTTCATCTCCATCTATATCGGCTCAATGACATTTTAATGGTCTTGGACTCTTCATATTGTATTTTTAGACCTCATCTTGTGAGTTGTGAAATTCAAATTTGATTTTAGTTGGGCTTAGATCACTTATTTGAAGCCAACTATTTTATTAGTAATTACTAGCAATGTTGTTCTTGCTTTGCCTAGGGATGATAACTTCAAACGCATGAATATAGAGTTACAAACCTCTAAAGTGAGCAAGATTTGATCCAAATAAAATGTGTGCATCTTCTCTACCAGTGATGACGTGTTTTAGTGGTAACAAAATCAATTTCCAACCATAAACAAGTTTTAATCAACATAAAAACTCAAACAATTGAAACTCAAACAATTGTTTTTTTTTTAAATAAAACCTTCAAACCTAATCTATATTTTCTAATATCATTAAAGGTTGAAACCATCACAATCGAGTTCCTCTCTCAAAGCTTAAATCATAAACATTAAAATCAAATTACTAACAATTAAAATATTGCTACTCAAGAGCTTTATTTGTCCTCAAGTTTCTTGATGACCTTTTCACTTCTATCCCAATCTTCATGGATTGAAACATGACAAAAATAATTTTTAAAACCAAAACGTATTAATCTAAAATAAGAGGGATTATAGAATAAAACATAAAAACTCAAGGGCTCAAATTAAACTTTTTGCATGCTTTTGTGAAAAGGAGTCACATTTATTCTTTTTAATTGTTAATATGATGTTAGACATATTATTCAAGCTAAAGAAAACAAATTTTCTTGACAACATATCTTTAAAGGATTAATTTAAAAATAAATAAAGTTAAGTGATGCAAGTTTAAAACAATAAAAATCTAGTTTTTTTTTAACTATGATATAAATCACGTGCCTCTTTTACAATAGCTATTTTTGTCGATTCTTTCCTACAATTTACCGTAACTTGTAATGATGTATTTTTTTCTTCAAAGTATTCAATCTTATTCTCGAACTCCCCCCCAAAATTGAGTCCTTTTGAGATAAAATTAACAACCAACTGCATGTATGTTTTTTTTTTTTTTGAAAGGGAGGGTTGAATTGAAGGAAAGTGGACTAAAATGAAAAACATCGATAACATGGATGACAACATTGAAATTTATTTTTGTCCCTTATCTTTTTTTGGTATTAATTAACCAATCCTTATAATGTTTCTTTTTTTAAAATAAAAATTGCTATCAATTTTTATTTTCTTAATATTTAGTCCCCTTTTAGGTGAATAAGCACCCGTTTGGCGCACCAGTGCGTCTGGCGTTTGCCGTTTGAGATGGAGTTTTGGTGTTTGGTAACAACCAAACACCATTTCAAATGAGTGGGTCCCACCCCATTTTTACACCCAAACGGCGTTTTGTGAAAAGCTCCTCCCAGGTGCTTTTGAAACACCAATTCAAACCACGATTCATTCAAACGGGTGCTAAAATTACCGTTGAAATTTTAATTCCAAATCAACCCTCAACATCACAGGTTCGTTCAAGCTCAACATCACAGTCTCGCCTTCAAGCTCAGAGAATTGATGGAGATGAAAAATTCAGAGAATCGCAGTCTAGAGTTTTGAAAGTGGAAAAATTCAGAGAATCGCAGTCACGATCTGTTGCAGATGGTGTGGACGATGGTGATGGAAGGCCGGCGCAGCTGTGAGGGAGAAGAGGGGAGCAGCTCGATCGGGTCTGCAATTTTGGGAGCAGATGGGTCTTCACAAGAAAGTGAGAAGGAGCAGAGGGGAGAAGAGGGGAGCTGGGAGATGGGTTTGCAAGGGAGAAGAGGGGAGCTGGGAGATGGGTATGCAATTTGGGAAGAGAGGTTTCGGGCGAAGAAGAGAGAAGAGAAGAGAGCTGGGAGATGGGCGTAAAATAATAATAAAAGTGGGATTGAATAGAAAATAAAGTTTGAGAGGCTATTTTTAATTGCTGCAAGAGAATTGATTCCACTTCTTTTGTCTATTGCACGACATCGTTTCTTAATTGAATCACGGGAGAGTTAATTTCATTTTTTTTAAAATAAACAAATAAAATAAAATAATAGATTTAGAGAAATAGATTTGATAAAAGTGGAAAGAGATGGAAAAAATAAAAGTAATAATAATAATAATAATAATAATAATAATAATAATAATAATAATAATAATAATAATAATAATAATAATAATAATAATAATTCATCTGTGCGTAAAATGGGATTGAATAGTTTGATAAATATCTTCAATTATCAAATTTATCCCATCAAAAAGTTGAATTTTTTTTAAAATATTTTTTATTTTAAATTAATTTTTTGATATTTTTAAATTATTTTGATACACTAATATCGTAAATAATTTTTAAAATTTACTTGAATTATTAATTATATTATATTATAATTATTAAATTTACAATATTTAAAAAAATTATATATCCATGCCCTTTTAAGTAATTTTACAAGTTAAAAGCAGTTTGTAAAGTTTGGAAACCAAACACCAAAACTCCTTTTTCTTCAACCTTCAACTCAACCACAGTTTTAACCAAACACTAAACTGCTTTTTTTGAACCACAATTTAAAACTCCATTTTTTCAACCACAACCGCAACCGCTACCGCCCTCCCAAACAGGCCCTAAGAGAGGAGGTAGCCAAATTTCAGGTTAAAGAGGGGAAGTTATTGTCATGAAAGATTTAGGTCACCAAAATAATCTATTTTTGTGTCAAAACATTTCGGGGGATCAAGATTACATTTTTTTTTTGTTACCTTGAAAACACCTAAAAACACATATTTGAACTTGAAAGCTTTTTATTTCATGTTAAATTTGGTTTTTATGATGCTTTCCCCCCTGGTTTTTAAGGTTATGAATTAGTTTAACAATATTCACAATGTGTGTTCCTTGGTGTTTTTTTTTTTAATCAAAATAGGTTTTTACATAAAAAAAACCTTGTTTTTTTTCAACCACACTAATAAATGGATTGTAAGATTAATGAACAACACGTCATTTGTTTTTTTTTATATATATAAAAAAAATGGGTATCAACAATGCATCGTCCACCCCATTCTTTCCATAAAAAGACTAGTGCGTGTGGATTTGGTCTTCCATGCCCATGTCTGGGCCTTTTCTTTATGGGTCATGATCTGGGCATGACTTACCAGGACCACAATGCTTGATCTCTTTATTGTTTTTGATTTAATTTCATTAAAGAAAAGTTGCTATTTCTTATATGTATTTTTTAAAATAATATTTGAATTTGTGTTTTGATTAATACACTTTTATTGTGACTTTCTTTTGTCTTATTTAGTATTTTTGAAATAGTAATTATTTTTTAATTAAATAGAGTATGCTTAATTTTTTTATCAAGTTAGTGTCATTCATTTATATATTTTTATATATTTTATATAGATGAAACATATTTAAGAAAAAAAAAATTTATTCTTTTATAATATTTATAATATGTACAACTCTGCATAATGTTTTTATTTAAAGAATTTTACATGTGTGTCATTTTTTATTGTAAATGGATTTTCATAAATGATCCATTGTAATATAAAATATATTGATCTACATTCTTTTTTTATTTTTTTTTATTTTGTTTATTTATATAAATAATTATTAATTTATTTAATTAGACAATTTTTTGATTTATAGTTTAAATCTTAAAAAATATAATCTGTATATTCAGATTTTTTTATTAAAAGTAAAATATGACCACCAACGGAGTGTGATAGCTTAGTTAACTATAACCAACGGGGTGAATAGGCTGGGGGGTGTACGGTGGTGGATGAATAGCAAAACATCGAGCGCTTTTATTGGAGTTTTTTTTTCCAATTATTTTTTGATAGCTTGGTAATCGAGCACCGTAAAATCTCCAAACCAAGCTGAATTCCGAACTCCGAACTCCGAACTCCGAAACGAGCGATTAACACTAAATTAAGCCCATCTATTATTTTTCAATCAATTTTTTTTATAATCACAACAAAATCGATATCCAAAACAACAGAAACCCTGAAGCAGGGAATTAGGGTTTTGGATCAGAATGTCGACGGGCGGGTCCAAGGACGGTGAGTTGCAGATAATAGCAGCGCCGGAGAAGAAAAAACCGGCGCTCCCTCCGCTTCCACTCGCGGCAAGGGCGGGATCGACAGCTTTGGTGGAGTACACGGCGCCAATACTCAAAGAAGATGAGGAGGACCTAGAGTTGAAGCTTCGAAGAATACTTGAGAATGTGCCAGTTCGAGTTAGTAATACCTCCGGTAGTTCCGCGGGTTCTGGTTCCGGTGATTTTCACCAGGTAATGTGATCATTTCTTTTTTAATTTCTAAATTGTAAACTGAGAAGTTTCGTGTAATAGTTTTTTCAGTTTGCAACTTTCTAAAGTGTTTTGTATATGGTGTTATATAGATAAGAGTAAATAATAATTGTACTGCAGGATTAAGATTCGGGTTTTATTTGTTTGATATTAGGAGAGATCGATGCTGGATTGATTAACATTTGTCTAGACGAGTATATTCTGTAGAAACTGAATGTGATATGGAACTTGGTTTTAAGCAGTATCGAGTTAGCAGTCGTTGCCACGAATTGCAACTAACATTGATTCATGCTGACCTTTTCCGCCATGACCATAGCGCTTTATATTAGAGATGCATGCTCATGGCATTGTGACAGTAGTGATTCTAGTGTATAATCTTTGCTTGTGGAATGCATTGGCTAAATTTATTTTGAACCTCTTCTATTAGAAAAAGGGATTCTTCTTCCATATATGGTTCGTTGGCACCTGCCATAAACATAGAAAAGCCAAAATACCGATGTCTAAATGCACAGGATGACTTGGTGATTTCATGATGTTTTAGCGAAAAAGAAAAAGTTATCAGTCAGGACATATGATGCAGCATTCTTTTGTCCTAGATTGATGAACAATTTAAGGGAAGACCTAGGTATTGAGCTGGTGGTTATAGAAATTATTCACAGAGTTGGAGTCTTATTGGCTACATTCCATGCAGCGAGATGCAACCATCAACTGAAAGGGATTTGATATGCTTAAGCTCTGTACTTTTTAAGTGAATGGTCAGGCTACTTTTTAGTTTAATAATATCAACTGACTTCCTGGATTATGAACTATGTTCACGTACAAGAAATGTCTAAGGTTGGTTCTAGTAAAGAGGGGGCTGGGGATTCTTCAGAGGAAATCTCTTTGGTTCAGGGGCTTTATTTGAGGTAACTGTTAAAGATTTTTTTTTTCATCCTTTTTGATTAGCACAGTTATTAGAAGACTGTAACTAGGTATGATTGTTTCTTCTCAGAAGGGCATTGAGTTTAGTAGTTTGATAGAGCTTCTGTTGTTGCATGCATGGGAACATAACTCCACTTTTTGTTTATAGCCATCAAAGTAACTGGATTGTAACAGACTGGGGGTTGTATTGAAGTTGTGTTTGGTGTCAATGAAAGAAGAATCATGTCAGGTTAAACTTATCTAATAATTCCATGTTGTTTTGTATCATTTGTGTGCTCAATGTTTAACATGGATATATGTTCATTGGTGAAGCCGGAAAACATGTGTTGTGTGTGTGTGTGTGAATATCCATGTTTGCATATATTTGCGTCTCACTATTTTGTTTTTTTAATTTTTTGGGTCACAACAGTATCGGCAAATGAGACGGAAAGAGCAAGACAGGCTTGCAAGGATGGATGCTGATTACCAGAGAAGGAAAGAAATAGCTGAGTTTAATATGAGGAGAGAGGAAAGGATGAAGGCTGCAGAGGAACAAACAGAGAAAAAGCGCTTGAAAAGGCAAAAGAAAAAGCAAAGAAAAAATGAGAAGAAGATGAAACCAAATGCTGGTGGAGAAGAGTGCCGGAAAGAAGAATCTTTGGATGACGAGGACTCTGATAATGGCAATGAAACAGGAAACTAAACAAGCTCTTCACCTAATCTTTTTAGATTCAAGCTTGATTTCTGCTGGAATCCTTACAGAACTAGGGCAATGACCTCATCAGCTTTCCATTTGTTATGCTCGAACTTCCTAATTATTTAAGTCAGATTCCCTTGTATGTAACTGGTGAAGTGCCTCTCCATAGAGAGATGGAACTGGACAAGGAAAGAGTGGACTTTGATTGATGCATTCTCAAGGACAACCTGATGCCCTCGTCTTGTTCGTTGTATTGTATCATCAAAGTGCCAGGTAAAACATATAAAATGAAAGTTCATTTCATCATTGCCAAGGATCAACCTGATGCCATAAATCATCGATGCCATAAATCAACTTGTCTTCAAGATGCATGACATGATAGTAGAAGGCTTACGATTTACACTGCAGGTTTTAAGTTTGAGTTAAGATAGACATCTCTTGTAAGAGTCTGAAACAACTGGGTTTTTATTCGCTCATCTAAATCTATAAATTACGTTTTCCAGGAATGGTTTCCTCGCATAACCTGATGCCATAAATCAGCCAGCACCTCGTATTGTTGGCCATAAATCAGATTGCAATTAACTTCGAAGACTAAACATCAATGCTAATCAGCACGCATACCAAAACTAATTACTTCTTAGGCTAATTATTGATTTAACTCAGATGATAAGTTACAGATAAAAGGGAGGCATTACCAGTAGTATATTTATAGTGAAAACATTAATTTATAAATAAATGACTTGCAATAATCCCTGCAGGAGGTAGTTACTATAGGTGTGGCTGGAAAGTGATGTTAAGCAACGATATCTTTCAAGTAAAATCTGACGAGACAAAACCTCAACGCCAGGGCTGATTCTAAGTAGACCCAGCCCATTTCTACCTCGTCAAGTCCTCAGCGGACGTTATGAACTAGAATTTGCACCGTGCCACGTCACTCATCTGTTTCGCTAATAGTGTCAACGTTTGGTATTTTACAGCTTTCCCTCACACTTCCTCTATCAGTCATCTCATCGATCGATCTCTGAATTCGGTACCTCTAAACCTGATCCACAATGGGCGAATCCGTCACCCCTCGTCGCTTCTCCGTCCATCAAGCTCTCGGCGGTGGCTCAGGTATCCGTATACCTGTACGTATACACGTATTTATGCATGTATAGGAATACTGCGTGCATCAAAACCATATACCGTCCTCGGATCATTTTGATTCTGAATAGATCTGATTTTTTTTATGTGAACCTATAATTTTGATTTTAATGTTAAGTATTGGTGTTAATTGTGTAGTGGCTGATGTGCTGTTATGGAAGAGATGGTACGCCAGCGTTGGTGTTTTAGTGTCTGCAACAACTCTGTGGATATTATTTGAGAAAGCTGGTTACAATTTGTTATCGTTTGTGGCTAACGTGTTGTTCCTTCTTGTTGTTATTCTCTTCTTTTGGGCTAAATCTGCTTCGCTTCTCAATCGGTAAGTAATTTATGTTTTTTTGCACCTTTTTAAATGTTCGCAATTTTATATGTTTAATTTTTTATTGTTATAAATTTAGTTATGGAGGTTGTTTAGTTTTGTCTTAATTTTTTAAATGGATTATATGCATCAAAGAGAGATGTTTCATTGATAATTTTTAATTTTCAATTTTATTTACTGATTTTCAATCAGTGTTTGGGTAACGAAATCTAGATTTGCTTGCATGTGTGGTTTTGGATTTTAGGAAAATGAATATTTATTAGTAGTTGTGATTTAGGCCATTACCTCCACTTCCAAATTTGGAAATTCCTGAGGAGATTGCTGCCAAGGCAGCTGGTATTATTCACGTGTATGCCAATTATGCCTTGTCGATTGCATGTGAAATCATGATCGATAAGAACTTGAAGGTTTTCCTCCAGGTTAGTAGCCATTTCTATCTTTCCACAAAAGAATTGGCTATATTTTTTTATTGCAAGAGGGTGGAATTTATGTGTGATGCACGGTTCTGCAGGTTGTTTCTGGTTTGTGTGTAGCATCTTATATCGGTAGTCTCTGCAATTTCCTCACTCTTGTCTACATTGGTGAGTTCGTTATTGCTAATTATTTTTTTCTTAAGAAGTCTATAATATGAGGGCAAACATTAATTTATTTTATTTGATCACATCAACAGGGGTTCTTCTTAGTCTTTCAGTTCCTTTGGTATATGACAAGTACCAGCACCACATTGATGAAAAGTTTTGTTTAGCCCATAAAATAATTCAAGAACAGTATAAGAAAATCGATGATGCTGTCTTGAAGAAGATTCCATTACCATCAAACAAGGAAAAGAAGACACAGTAGGTAAGTCTCTACCTCTGCCTCATAAATAAAGACTAAAGTAGGAAGAATTTCATTAGTAAGCATTTGAGTCCATGTCTAAATAGTGCACATCTGACTGAGATTATGGCTGTGTTTTTATATGGAGCCAAAGCATGCTGTGGCCTTTATTATGTTTGAAATTTTGGTAATGTCATGTGCATTCTCAATGCATTATTGTTGAGACTCTGATGATTTTGCTATTGTTGTGGAAGGATACATGACTGATTAGGCAACATGATGAAGGCTCTGGTAGAGTATTTGTTACAAAAATCAGATAACGTACCTCCATTAGGTTAGCAGTCTTCATTATAAATGGGCTGCAGTTAGTTTGCTTAGGACAAGGGCATTTTGAGTAAATGTTACTTTTATGTTGAGGATCTGTCAGCTTCTGCGTAAAATGAACATTACATTTTTGCCACACTGGATGCACGTTGAAGAGAAACATGCTCATTTGCTGTCTTAGTTGCTTTTTTATTTTTATGTGGATTATAAATAACATATCTAGAACACTTTTGCTTGAAATTGCAAACACGGTGAAAGTAACCTGTGATTTAACATGTCGATAGATTAATGGACTTGCCTTGGTATACTTTTTTCCTTCTTTGAAGCTTCCTTGGAATATCATTTTCCATAAGAAATTGAGTTGTCATGAATGTTGCAACGAGGAGGTTAATCAGCACAGATCATACTGAAGTTTGCCAATACATGTCTCCAAGATTCTTGCATTCAGGATTAGTATTAGGAGTCTATTGAACAAATGTAAGATTACAAATATTGTTCTCCAAATTTGCTTTATCTGGTGAAAGTTCCTAGGATTGTATTTTCATCGTATGTTGATTCACAGGTTTTTAATATCCCTTTTTCATTACTTCATTGCCTTCTATGTTTTTCCACTGTTGCCATCCTCCCATCTAGTTGGTCATGACAGCATTGTTTACTTTGACCTTCCCTGTAACTATCTCCACATGAACAGCCTCTACAGGCGGGATAGGTGGGATGAATGTCCTAGGTTGTCTATTTATCAGCATGCTACCTTCATCTTGCTCATCAATTTGCTACCTTTATTTGTTACATGGATCCATATACTCCATTTGTTGTCGGAATTAAAACCATTTTGGACAACTCAATTCACGCTGGATGGATATGGTCACTGGTGGTTTACTTTTACCTCTGTCTTTCTGGCTTTTGTTCTTTGAACAATTTCGAGTAAACTATCTTTGGATACAGGGTTTCTAGTTGGTCAGCAGACAGTGACTAGTCGCTTAGTGAAAGGATTTTCAGCATCTGAAGCTGTTAAGGGGTGATTTTTCTTTTTGGTTGGGATGCTGTCAACATCAGCATCGAACATCAGCTACCCATGGTAGCTCTTTAGAAGCAGAACTAACATTAATACCTCGTATGAAGAACAAGTAGATTTTTCGTTATTTTTTATCTGCAAGAAAGCCATTGTTTCGTTTCCCTTGATCTGTAATTTGTCAGTCCTTGCTGTTGTTTTTATTTTTGAGTATTTCATCCCCACTGGATCAATGTTCTCAGATTCTCGAGAGGAAACTAGCTTTTGATAATGGAAGTTTATGATAGCCACTTTCTTACATCTCTCTTTGAGGGGTTAGTAAGCTTTTTTTATCTATATTTTTAATTGGAATGTAATGTTTTGGTTTTTAAGTGTTTTTGGTTTTTAAGTGTTTTAGTGTTCCGATTCGGAGTTATATATATATATATATATATATATATATATATATATATATATATATTAATTAATTTTTTTAGTTCAAATAAAAAAATAAAATTATTTAGAATTGTTCAATTTAATTAAAAAACATAAAAAAATTATTTTTTTGAATAAAATTATGACAATTTATAATATTATAAGAATATTATTATCAATCTTGCAATGTCATTATATTCTCTGATTACTTTTAAATTTTAATATAATATATATAAATATATATTTTAATTTAATAATCAGATTAAAAGATATGATTGATATTATAAAATTATTTATTATTTAAAAAAAATATTTTGATCAAAACGGAATGTTCAGAATAAAACCGGAATAATCTGGACAAAATTTTCAGAATGGACCAAAATATTTCAGCCGAAACTAAATCAACAACACTGGTTACCATAGCTTGGTACTTGTTTAATCGCTTCAACTCTTTTACGTTATTGCTGTTTTGTTCGCTTCCTATACCCCCTCCAGCTGTAGGCATAACAGATATAGGGTCTGTCAGTAATTTTTTACAGCGTTGATTCACCTGGTCTTTCGACCTTTCAGTCTTGAAACACAACCATCTTCTTCTTTGTTTCTTTCTTTCCATAAACAATGGTTTTTATTAAATTCAATCAGAGCATCTTGGGTGGTTTTTATCGATTGAAGGAGGGTCCAGCTGCTTCCCAAGTGTCTTGCTTTATCCAACTTCTTAAACTTGTTTCTTCTGTATACACTAATGCATGTTCCTATGCTGCTTCCACGACACGATAAGGCAAAATTCTCGCTGTTCTGCCACAATCGTGCCATAGAAACAGGTTTTTAACCTCCCTTGGTGCTCAGTTATTACGCTCGAGTGTAGAAAGGATTGATTAATACCACGAAATCAAGTCCAAGTGCTCGAGGTTTTGGAATCAATCAAATTTCATTGGAACGGTAGGCTACAAAATTATCACCATGAGAATTGCACACATTTTGTAGTATCATGCAGAAGTTTTAAAATCACCATCTTCAACTTCATCAGCTACAGCATCATGTAGAAGAAGCTTATGCCACCTGAAAGACCGGAGTATTTTCTGACGGTGGTAGTGTCACTGAGCGTAAAAGTTCCGAGGTGAATACGAGCCCCAGGAAATGAGAAAGGATGGTGTTCGCTGATGCCTGCACAAGAGAACGGTGAGGATTGATATCAACTTGGACCAAAATGTTTACCCCAATTGAAAGTTATCTTGATTTATCTAACTGAACACTATGTTGGGTTATCATGTTAGTAAATTGATAGGAGGTAAAAAAATTTACTTCTTCCATCCTATAAGCAAATATTAAAGTTATCCTTTATCTCTCATTGATTCATTTGGCTGAAAGCATAAATGCTAAAAAAGATAAAGCCACAGTGTCTTTATAATAACACAAAGTGTGATTTCTGAACCTAACTCCTACCATGAGTCTGTAGTCAGCAGAACTTTAAAATATCATAGCAATTAGATCTGTATGAAATTTACCTGCACCAAAAATACATCCAATGCAAGAACTGGACTGTAACCAGGAGAGATTTGCTGGTAATAAGGATTTGCAGGAGAAGTTAGGGCCTTTGCAACCAACAATCCAACTGTGGCTTGCATGCCAAGAATGGCAGCACCCATTCCCAACAAATTCAGTATTATGCCATTTTTCAAGCTTTTCACAACATCAGCACGAGGAGGTGCCTGAAAACATAAACAATAAAAAGAACACTAAGCATAGAAAAAATAAAATAGAATTATGTAAACAATATATATCTGGTTATTTAACTTCAACAAAAGAGTCCATGTAACAGTAGGACAGTCAAAGGAGCCACTTCATGTGCTTAATTCTAGCACCATATCTAGACCACACCATCCTCCTGAGAACCTAGATGCGATCCACAATTGGTATGTTTTCTATTTTTCTTGTTTCTTTTAACAGGAGTGAAAAGCTGTACAACCAAAGCCAACAAACAGTAGCAGTTTACTAGTTTGATGATCTTCTGCACTTCAAAAACTCCATTTCATGATATGGAGTTCATCTTACTTATATAGTTCAATGACTCACGTGAACAAAGAAGAAAAATCACATAGATAGATGGGAGACAAAGAAAAAGGATACAAGATGAGTCAGCAAATACAAACTGCATGAAAGTCCCTTCAAGAGATTCTCATTGACAAACTAAACATCCCCAGTCATTTTTAAACAACAATGACTATTTGTAGATATCAAAATGGGATCCAAGACACTAATTGCCTCTTGTCGTCATTCTTCTCTTTAAGAGAAAAGATACCAAGGGAAATATTTGCTAAACTTGAATGTCCACTTAACACAATATCCCATGCCCCTGCATTGTGAAACCAGCCATTAAGTTTCTTACTTCAACATTGGACTTCTCATTAAACTAACACAATATCCCATGCCCCTGCATTGTGAAACCAACCATTAAGTTTCTTACTTCAACATTGGACTTCTCATTAAACTACTGCAAATGGCATTAGAAGGAAACAATGTCTCCATTTCCCAAACAATGTCTGAAAATACATTAAATGATGTTTTTTTAGTGCTTTTCATTGATTTTGATATGCTAATATCAAAAATAAAAAACAAATCTGAAAAAAAAATACTTTGATGCATTTTCAAGCGAAAAACACTTTTAAAAAGCATCCAAAACCAGAAGCAGCCACACTCTCACATGGGCACTTTTATAAGAACCTAAATTTCCTCCTCTCTTTCTTTATCGAAATCTCAATTGTCTACTTTTAATCCCTAACTTGACTGTTCAAAAACTATTGCAAAACTGAATGGACAAGACATATGAACCAGAAATAGGCCCAAGGCCAGGTGACCCATTAAGGAAAGAGCCCAGTCCAAGGCTTCACGTCAAGACACATTGCTGATAAGGGGTGGCTAGCCCGAACACAGGATACCCCTGAGGGTTGAATTACAAGAAATCTATAGGTCCTCACAACATGCAACTGGCTCTCACTATAGCATGTTGCTTGTCAATTGTAAAGGACACATGGCACTCCCACCTTAATCCACCTCATGCGAGAACGACAGTACAGGTGACAGTTGTACCCGAAGCAACACTTTCAACAGGCCACGGATCATCATGAATGGGTCAACCTCAAACATTGGTAAACAATGAACCCTAAGCCCTTGCCTTGCCACTAGACCAACAGAAGTACATTCCCAAGAATAAATACTAGCAAAGGTAATACCCAAAGGGGAATTCTTTTCCTAACAGCTACACATTCATTCTCAGAAATATTGATTCAACTCTTCATAAATTAAAATTCTCCACGTAACTCTTTTGAGTTGACTTAAGCATTGGAGAGCCGCCTGAGTTTAGAAGGGGCTTGTTTTGCAAGTTGCATCATGACTCGTGCTCAATTTGGCATCCCATGTTAGAGGCCTGACATGAAGCTCATCATGTTACCAAATCCAAAAGACCTCAAGACGAGAGGAGACCCTCAGAAAAAACAATCATTCACAATACAAATGACAACTAAAAAATCATTCAGAAAACAAATGACAACTGAATAAGTAACATGTCCTTTCCAATGATTAAGTTGAAAATCCTTGGAAACAACCATTATTCAGAATGATCAATATAAACACTGTTCTGATTACAAATAACACATAGCCAAAAAACTAGAACAGTATGCATACATACCTTGGAAGGATCATTGGCAGTTTTTCGGAGCTTCTCAGAAAGCCGGATGTATCCAAATGACCAGAACACAGAAATGAATGCAGCTGCTATGCCACCAAGCGTAGCATAAAAAGTGGGAGGCGAAGTGATCTTCCCAGTGACAATCACAGAAAAGGAAAGAATCACAGCTGCCACTGTACTACATATTAGCTGCCCCCAAAATCCTAGACTACCCAACCGCTTAAAATACCTTGATGTATTCTCTAATCTTTTAGCCACCTGCAAGCACAATAACAATAATCGTACTCTAGTCTCCACGACAGTTCCCACATTTTTCTTAGTAATCCAATATAAAAATTAGCAACCAAGAACGGAAAACTAAAATGACCCATTTTAAAGCAGCTCTTTTCCTTAACTCAAGTCTCCTATTCACAGAAACTTGCATTTCGCATCGATTTTTCTTCACCCCCCTCATCTCTTAGTAGTCAAAGAGAAAAATTACCACACAAAAAGCAAACGAAAATGACATTTAAAAATTAAAATCCCATATGAAAGGCAGCTCCATTTTTTTGACATGCTAATGAGTTTCCAAAATAATGCATGCATGCCCCCCCATCTAAGCAGAGAGAAATTAGTGCTTAAAACAAAAATAAAATTAAGAGAAAAATAAAACTCATAAAAGACAGCTCCTTTTATTTTACTACACAAATGGATGGCCACATAACAAAGTGGGTTAGTAAATTAGACTTCAAATTGTAAAGTAGCTTTCCATTGGAAATCTAGAGCTAAGAATTTGGAAAGGGTTTGAACCTGAGCGAGTTTTGCCCTTTCTGCCTCATCGTTTTGGGAATTGAAAGCAGGAGCAGTTGCATTAGTAGCGTTTGTTTGGGTAATTAGATTTTTCGGTGCTTTGTTCCTAAGATGATCATAACTAAATAATGAGCTAGTGCAAGAGAATGATGGGAGAAATTGTGTGGATTTGTGAGAGATTGGGATGGAATTAGGAGGAGGGAGGAGAGGTCGGTGTCTTACACGGTGGATCAGAGTAGGCGTTGGAGCCGCCACCACGGATGCCGCCGTGCCGGAGCAAACTGCCGGCAGGAGTAGCGTTTGCATTTTTTTCCGAACGTGTAAGTGGAGGAGGCAAGTTCGAATAAAGGCTACTTTGCTTGACTCATAAATAAGAATCGATTTTTTTATACGAGCTGCATGTCGTTTAATATGGTCATGAAGAAGCAGGTCGTGCGACTATTTATCGTCCATGAACTAAAAGAAAATGTGTCGTCAATATGCAGACGACACAAATCTTTATTAATATAAATAACTGAGGAGGAGAATTTGATTTTTTTTAAGTTTTTTTTTTTAAAATTTATCCTTTAACATGTTTGTTTGTCTTTGTTTTAGGATCTAGGTAACAAGTTTAATAAATTAAACTGGGTTAATCCGAGTTAAATAAATTAAACTGGGTTAATCCGAGTTATTTTTGTGTGTTCAAATTATTTTTAAAATCATCAAGTTGATTGGATTATATCAAGTTAATCTCCACAATTTTTTTTTTCTATCAGAAACCAAATTAACAACACTAAGATATTTTTTAAACAAAAAAATAATCTGATTTGACCTGCAACATTACCAGGTTAACTTAGGTTTTTTTGTTATTTTTTAATTGCATATATTTTTTTAATTTCATCATTCAATACTAAATTGATTGAAAATTGAACTTAACAAAAAAATTATTTGTTTTCTTAGGAATTATCTTACTCTCCTGACTCGGGTTTAGTAGATTTACCCGAGTTGACTTGGATCATATCTTTTGTTATTTTTTTAAATTTAATTCTTCAACATTGAGTTATTAAGAAATTAAGCTTTGTAATTTTTTATTTGTTTCTTATGAGGTTATTACAGTCTTTTAACCCCGGTCGTAAGTTAAGTTGGTGGGCTCAAATTGTTTTGCCCTATTTTAGTTAAACCTTTTCAATTTCATCCTTCAATGCTGATTTGATTAGATTAAACTTCATGATTTATTTTGTTTTGCATTCTATGAGATTATTTGATCCCATGACCCAGGTCTTTGGTTTTATCGGTTGACTTAGGTTGACTTTGGTGGTGTTTTGTGCCTTTTTAATTGATTTGTTTTTAATTTTAACCTTTAATATTGAGTTAATTAAAATTTGAGATTTATAATTTATTTTGATTTGCTTTATATAAGGTTAGTTGGATTTTTTAATTTTATCCTTCAATATTGGTTTTATTAAAAATTAGGCTTCATGATTTATTTTAGTTTTTGTTGTATGAGGTTATATGATCTCATCACCCGGGTCTCCAGTTTTATCGGTTGACTTAGGATGACTCGAGTGGTGTTTTGTGTCTTTTTAATTGATTTTTTTTAATTTCATCATTCAATAATGGATTAATTAAAATTTTATTTTCATAATTTGCTTTGATTTGTTTTATATAGGATTATCCAAATAAATCAATTAACTTTATAGAAAGGAAAAAAATTGGATTAACTTGTTAAATTTGTGATTTTAGTCATGAGATTGAGATATCCTCATGAAAAACAAATCAATTATGAAACTTGATTCTCAATCAATTCTATAAGACCCAATATTCAACGATGAGATTAAGATTCTAATTACAAAAATAAATGACTTGATTTAACCAAATAAAAAACCACGACCCTAATCATGAATTAAGATATTCCCATAGAAAACACCTCAAAATATATTATGAAGTTCAATTCTCAATTGACTCGATATTGAATGATAAAATTAGAAAAAAAAATACTTAAATTAAAACAATACAAAAAACAATCTAAGTTAACTCAAGTTAACCTGTTAAACACTATTTTCAGATCATGGCACCCAAATAACCGAATGGAAAACAAATAAAACAATTTATGAAGTCTAATTCCTAATTAACCCAATATTAAAAGATGAGATTACAAAAAACCCTTAGCCAACCAGGTTAACTCGTCAAACCTGCAATGTGTGTCATGAGAGTGAGATAACCCAATAAAAAAATGTAATATAAAATGATAAAATTATACATATAAAAAAACATTGATTGAAAAAATTCAAATCAAAAAAATCAAAACAAAGGCAAATGTTTTTTTAGGGCCACACTAAAACATGTGAGGAAACTGTTATTCATTGCTATGATACTTTTTTCACTTGCTTTAGTGTATTGTTAACTAGCTATTTAACTCATACATGTAAGCTTTTTAACCTATTTATTACATAAAAAATTTCTATGCATGCATGCATTAATTAAATAAATAAATAATCACCTATGTAAATAAATGAGAAAAAAAGTCATTGTAGATAACAAAAAACAAAATTAGAGAATTTGAGAGACAAATGTACAACAATATATTTAATTTCACAACACGAGATATTTACTTGGCTATGTTTGATAAATTTATTTATTTATTCAACCAAAAAATAAAAAAATAGATACCCATATAAAATTGATTGAATAAAAAAAGGAAAAAAATATATTATGCAAGTCTATACATATTAGAGATATTAGCTAAAACTAAATAATTTTTATTTTTAAAATAATGCTCATCTATATAAATAATAATAAATTGTTGATAACTTATAATATTTTCTTCAAAAACTAAATACATAAAATAATTAAAAATGAAATATCAATTTTTTAAAAAAGCTAAATAAACCAAAAAATTCACACAAGAGTGATACTAATCAAAATAAAAAAATTCATTTCAAAAAGGGTGGCATTGTACATGAATAGCTTTTTTCCTACGATGTCTAGATGGATGTATGGAAAAACTACTTCATGCTCAAACATTGTGAGGGTAGTTGCGCTCCTTGGAATGGTTTGATGAGCTAAAGCTAAAAAAACTCCCCTATACTTATTTTGCCCATATTTGACTAGATAAAATAAACCATCTACGGACACCAGATGAAACCTACTATTGGGAAGGTGATTGGTAAGATGCAGGGACTTGTTAAGGTGGATTTTCTATTTTTTATTGGTTTCCTAACACTGCTTGGGTAAAGAGTTGTATCTAGTCTATAAGTTCTTTAATGGTTAACTATACAGGAGTATCTACCATGATAGAAAAATCAATAACTCATCTTATCCTCCTAGTATCTTGATTGTTTGTCATTGATAATTATAAGTAGGAAAAAGTAATCAATAGGATTATATGTGGTGTTTTGGAAGTTTTCCACAGACAACGTCATTGATGATATCCTAAAATCTAGAATATTTAAGTTATAGGTTATTTGATATTTCAAAAGTGGTTGACCAAGATATTCAAGGATGCATTTATTTTCTTAGCTTAGGAAGTACTAAAGTAATGGTAAAAACCCTAATACCTGAAAAAATAATCCTAGCCAAGGGGGAGTTAAAGACCTTATAATGATAAAGTTATTAACTTTATAGAAAAAACAATAAATGACTTTAAAGAACATTAAATTCCAAAATAAAAACGTGCTTGTTATTTTATTTGAGGAGAATTAGTGATTTGAAATATATGTAAGCTATTATGAGAAAAAGTCTCGAACCCTTTACCTCCATAGTTGAAAAAATATTTATATCCTCTCAATCTTATCATTTTCATGAAAGGAAAGGACTAAAAAGTCTCTTACTTTTAGTGGTATTAATAAGGACAAAAATTTATTATACATCATTAATATGATGTTAGATGTGGTAGACTCTTTAAGAGAGCCTTTATACATTTATAAATGTAGGGAGATAATTTATTCTAGAGGTAAGATTTTTTAGTCCTGGATATTTAAAACCTGAGATGCGACCAACTCTAGATAAAGAGTCGTGATAATTTATCTAACCCATAACACTTTCAACTTAGATGATTGTTTCAGACTTGGTATATGACTTTAAATTCAGTTGATTGCTAACACTAAGTAACTTGGGTTTGACATTTTGTCAGGTTCACATTGACTTGGGTTTAGTTGATCATTGAACCCAAGTATATAAGGTGTAATATTTTGCTAGACCCATATTTATTTAGCTTCAACTAACAGCTAAACCAAAGTATATTGGTCTAACATCTCACTATAAATATGGGTTCAACTGATGGTTGAACCCAAATATATTGTGTTTGGCATATCGTCAAACCTAAGTTTTCTTGGGCTCAACAAACAGCGGAACTCAAACATATTGGATTTGGCATATCATTATACTCATGTTTCATTAGGTTTAGTTGATGATAAACCTAAACATATTGGGTTTGACATCTCGTCAAGCCCATATTTTCTTATGCTTAGTTGACAATTATGAGGTTTGGCATTTAGCTAAAACCATATTTCCTTAGGTTCAACTAACAGCTAAATCAAAGCGTATTGAGTTTGACATTTTGCTAAGCCCATGTTTTCTTAGGTTTATCTAATGATTATTGGGTTTGGCATCTAGCTAAGCCCATGTTTTATTGGGTTCAGCTGACTGTTAAACCATAGTATATTGAGTTTAACATTCACTAAGCCCATGTCTTATTAGGTTCAGTTGATGACTCCAAATAGATTGAGTCTAGCATATCACTATGCCCATGTTTCCTCGAATTCAACTAATAAGTGAACCCGAGTATGTTAGATTTGACATCTAACTAAGCCTATGTCTAATTGGGTTCAGTTGATGGTTCAACCAAAGTATATTGAGTTTAATATATTACTAGGCTCATGTCTTATTAGGTTCAGTTGACGACTCCAAATATATTGGGTCTAACATATCACTAGACTCATGTTTCCTCAAGTTCAATTGATGAGTGAACTCAAATATATTGGGTTTGACATCTTATCATACTCATATTTCTTGGGTTCAGCTGATGACTAAACACAAATTTATTAGGTTTATCATGTTGCTAGACTCATGTTTTTTTAAGTTCAACTGATGACCGAAACTAAACATACTAGGTCTTGTATATCGTCAGACTCATGTTCCCTTGAGTTTAGTTAATAGCTGAACTCAAATGTATTGGGTCTTATATATTGCCAAGCCCATGTTTTTTTAGGTTTAGCTGACAGCTGAATCCAAGTATATTAGGTCTAACATCTCGCCAGACCCATTTTTCTTAGGTTTGATTGATTGTTGAACCTAAAAATATTTAGTTTGACATCTCACGGGGTTTATGTTTCTTTGAGTTCATCTAATGAGTGAATCCAAGTGTCTTGGGTGTGGCATCTCACTAGGCCCATGTTTTCTTGGGATTAGTTGCACCCAAGTATATTAGGTCTATCAAACCACTATACTTATTTTTTCTTGGGCTCAGCTGACAGATGAACCTCAGTTTATTGGGTTTGACATCTCGTCAGACCTATGTTATCTTGGGTTATGGTAATTGTTGCACTCAAATGTATAGAGTATAATATTTTATCAAACTTAAATTGATTTGAATCAAAGCATATTGGATTTGGTATTTCACCAGACTCAATTTACTTTGGGTTCAACTGGTTTTTTGAACCCCAAGTGTTTTGGATATGATATATTGTCAAACATATTATTTTCCAGTTTAAATCTATAAAAAATTATCCAAAAACAACTAATTTATAGGTTATAGATTAGCATGTAATAAATTACTTGGTTTTAACAAATAAATGAAAATGTCATGAAGAAGACTTTTTGTTAATTATTAGCGTGTATTTGAGCATTAATGATGAAATGGTATTTGAATTTTTAAAATAATGAGTATTAATTTATTAAAAGTACATAAATGAGAATTGTTTAAAGATACAGCTAAAATTTAATTAAAAAATAAAAAGAATGGAAATGAATACCCTTACCTGACCCGGATCTAAAACTGTTGCTTTTCATTTCACGTGCATACATAGGACAATGAGACAAATTAGTTGCTGCCACAGAATCCAAGCCGTGTATTTCAACAGTCACATGTTGATGATGCTTGAAAGATAGGAAATCTGGACAGAGTGAGATGCAGTTACATTGTTTCCTATCTAGAAAAAACATTTCTAGCTAGCTCACGGAATTTGTCTAATTCAGGATAGACTACAGGAAATTGAGCTGACCGGCGGGGTTCATGTGAGTGTCTACTACAAAGCACGAGAAATGAGCTCAGTTTGGCCATGACTTGGTCATCATTTGGTAATATTATGTCTCAAATCCAGTATGAATAAGCCTATAACGCTGAGAGAATTAGGATTTGGTTCTACTCAGCCAGCTACAAACCCAGATCGAAGGGGAGTTCATAAACCTGCTGTTTACGTGCTTTGAATGTGTCTTTCAAAACAACATTTACATCCTCGATCATGAGGCAAACAGCGGTATATTTTGAGCTAGGATACAGCCAGACTTTGATTTAGCCCCTATCCTTAGTTGCAAAACATCTGCACATGGTGAAGTCCAGGCTCCATAGATTCTTGGGACACTCGCTGAGCTCGAATGTGGATCCATGATTTGGAGTGACTAATTTCAAATAACTGCGTGTTAGTTGAGATGATATAATCTGCGAGCATATGGAAGATATACATCTTCAACCATTTCTAGAAAAACAAGGACAGTAGCAGACTGGCTTAGAAAAAAAGGCAGTGCTGGTAAGTGGTGACATAGAAAGTAAAATCTTTTGAGTCAGGAACAGGAGGGGCACATGGTTGAAGTCATCTGAAGTGTTAAATTGTTCTGGATGCACACACACCGTTAAATTGCATCAAAGTACAGTAAGTTCTATTATGTTCTAGTAACAAAGAAAAAAAAGAGAGTAAAACCCGCCGTTGGATCGAAAAAAAGTTTCTGTAACGTTTTAATAAAGTTTATGAATGTATGTGAAGAGACATAAAACCTAGCTAGCTTCTTCACTCATTCATTGAACTTTTCTGGGCATTAAATTTGAAAGCTCGTTGATTATATTATGAAAAGAACCTTTGGATCATGTCCTAATTGTCTAAGCCGGCCCGTACTGGTGGTAGCTCTGGTTTTCACCAGGGGCATAGCCTGCGTGTGAATCCGGCCAGTCAAAACTAGACAAAATTAATTCACATTTCAATGCTTAGTTTAGATCTGCTTAATTGAAACGGGTTTCAATGAATCGATTAAGCGGTAGGTGGAGCAAATCTATGGCAGCATAATTTCCAACATTTGTAACAGTGGCAGCACATGCTAGATGATGGAGGGCGGCACCTGATTAATAGATTCAAGCAGCCTAAGGCTTTATTTAAAATGGAGCCGTAGCATATTATAGTAGTATGCGTGATGAATCTCATATAAACACAGAGAAACCGAAATAGATGCATGTGCAGGGAGAGGGAAAAAATCTAGGATCATCAGAAAAATGTTTTATCAAATATTGGACGAAAAAGGAAGTCAATCCATAAAGTGATATGGTATAAATTAAATTCTTGATTAGAATTTTTGAATCAAACTTAAAGTGACAACTATTTTTTTAATGTAACTTAAAAATGGTTCTTATTACAAAATCGAGGAAGGCAGTGCCACTATGTGGCATCGCATCCCTGACTTGCCAAGGAAAGATGGGCACTTTCACACAATGAAATCTACACGTGCAGTTCAGACAAATCAGAAACGTTGCCCCGTTTTTGGAAATGGGAGAGTTGGATCTGAGACCATTTTTTGCTCCTACAAGAGACGTCCCACTTTGGCGTTAAGTTTTGTCGTGTTCTCTCGAGTAGGCTCAATCCAAGTTTATGGAACAATACCGGCCGGCATGCATTTTCACGAGTAAGGTTCGTCAAAAAATGGTGGCTATAAAGAGAAATAAGCTTTCGGCGTGGTATAAATTGATGAGATTGATCATGAAGGAACGATGAATCTTCAAGTAGTTTTGACGTAGTCTTAGAAATTAATTAACCCTCGCAGTATCATGTTGACCGGGCTGGAACTAGGTTGAATGATGGGGTAAATATTTACATTTTAGCTTCTTTTTTAAATTATACTTTTTAATGGACAATTTATTTTACTGGAAATACACGTTTTGCATTTTCAAAAATCATTTATTATCCGTGTATGTGGATTTCTCCTTGCTATCTTCTTTTCAAGCTTACCATAAATTCTTTTATATTGGTCCCTGATCCTAAATTTATGCTTTCACCCCTGGTACCATGGCCTTTTTTAGTTTAAATTCTATCGAGAGCTTTTGATTTATGAATTTACGAGTCATGGTATTTGCGAGCATTTGCTCTTCATTCTATAAGAATTTTTCAAACTTATTCGTACGAACAGAACTATATTCTGATATGGCGGAATTGGCAGACAAATCTTCCTCACAAAATCATGCTCGTCATGATTTAGCTGACTTAAATTATCATACAAATACGATGATCTGTAAGGTAATCTAAGATTTGATCAAATTGACTCGGCCTCTTCGTATATCTCCTTGCTCGGAAGCTCGTCAAATTTCGGGACTGTTTGATGTGAAGAGAATCGAGAAAGTTCTCGTGGTTAACACCTCAAGTGATATGAACCCGTGACTCTGATCTAAAGGTACCTAGGGTTTCGGGTTTCATGCTCTTCAAAGAATTTTGAAAACCTTTCCTTGATTTCAAGCATGCGTGGAACAAAACACCATGGCCCCACAAATAAAGCACTAGCCATAATGAGTTGTTTATCAACTTTATAATGGGATTACCATGGGTATTTATAATAAATATCGTCAATTGATAGGATGTGGTGAGCTGCAGCGAGAGATGGAGAAAAGAGGAGTGGATATGGCCATGGATGTTTCTTTTCGAGTGTGTACAAGGGTAGTTGTTCTGGATTTTGGCTAGGGGAGTAGTTTTCTCTGCCAGACCACTAGTAAACGACCGTCCAACTTTCATTAAAATATATATATATATACATATATATGTGTGTGTATACTTATATACTTGGTCAGATCCCCTTTCCCAAGTGTTAAAAATACGTCGAGTCTTTTTCCTCGACTCCAAAAAATGACTTGAAACCACTATTTCGCGTGCTTGATCTATATAGGGATTAACTTAACTAGTTTAGGTTGTAAGAACTTTCATGTTACATGTACTTGGATATTTCACATGCTGAAAAATTGGAGGAATGTTTGTAGATTAATGAGTTTACTCACTTTCTTTTGTGTAGTATAGGAATTTAATAACATTTTTTTCGTTTGAATGAAGTTAAAAAAGAAAAATCTAAAGAAATAAATAAAAACTAATTCTATTGTGTAGATTAAAGTGGATTGATATGAAAGGAATGGTATAATTATGTAATGTGTGGATATGCGCATGATACAAATTCGAGTTCTAGTTTTAATATATTTATCTAACTAAAAAAAATTAAAGTCTACGAAGAGAACTAAGTTGGTTTGAGAAATAAAAAATATAAATACTTAGATTTTAAAAAAAAAAATATTCAGGAAAAAAAAATAGAATTAGGTTACGTATCAACCAAAATAAATTTATTAAAAAGAATTTTGCTATTTTATCATGTTTGGAATCAATAATGGGATGGAAGCAATCATGCTTTTCTAATATGATATTGTGGTATATTTGAGAATATAATTGAAGTTATTTTTTAAAATATTTTTTTGTTTAGAAATGTATTAAAATGATATTTTTTTTATTTTTTTAAAATTATTTTTGATATCAGCATATTAAAATAATATTAAAATATAAAATTTTAAAACAAAAAAAATTGAAAAACAAACAATTACATACATAGTTTTTTTTTCCTTGTTGGAGTCTCAAATAGATATGTCATCTTGACCGCAAAATAGTGCGTGCTTGAAATTTATTTACCTACTCTGAATTGAGCCCTGGAAATGCAACTTGGCAGCGTTAATTATTTCTTCTTCTTCCCTCTCACTTCTGTCAAGAACAGAACAGGCTTCTGGTATGGGATCGTCAATTTAAGTCAATGTTGAATAGGATGGTGGGCCCTCTGCAATCTGATGAGCTCCAACTCACACAAGTGTCTTGTAGCAGCAGATACAAGATTCTTTCCTCTCTGCTTTCCATTAAGTAATCAGATGCCGGAGATATATATATATATATATATATATATATATATATATATATATATATATATATATATATATATATTAATTAAAGTTATATTAATTCAATGGCTCCATTTGGACCATTTCTATTGTTTCTCTTCATTGTACCGACTACATGTAGTACACAGACTAAACATTTGGTAGCCTCCATCTCTGCAACCCAATCTAAACAAACCAGCTTTTACTCTCCAGTTATCCATCCTTACATCCAAAAACATAACATCAACAAGAGATACTGCTAAATTTCTGTGATGTCCCACGTTTAGTTAAGTTCCATTCATTAAACCCGCAACACTTTAACTACATTAACTGCTTTTATCTGTCCATCCTTTATTCTCATCGTTTTGGTCACCAGAACAACTACAAACTGCAGTGGGTCACCATCTCCTTCTCTCTCTCTCTCTTTCTCAGACTATGAATATGTGAAGCGCGGTTCAACTCTAAGCATGGTTCAGTAGCTCAAGAAACCATGAGTCCCAGTTGCATCAATTATCTTCATTTCTTTGGGTTTTTTCTTCTTGGGATTGTACTTCCAACCTCTGCTCTTAACACAGATGGGGTGCTTTTGCTTTCTTTCAAGTACTCCATCCTTAGAGACCCATTATCAGTCCTGGAAACCTGGAACTATGAAGATAAAACACCATGCTTGTGGAAAGGAGTGACGTGCACAGAATTAGGGCTGCCAGGAACACCAGATATGTTCAGGGTCACAAGTTTAGTCCTCCCCGATAGTCAGCTTCTGGGTTCTATCCCACCAGACGTGGGCTACATTGAACACCTAAGACATCTTGATCTCTCCAACAATTTCTTGAATGGGTCGTTGCCAAATTCATTTGTTAATGCGACTGAGCTACAGGTGATTTCTCTTTCAAACAACGAGATCTCTGGTGAGTTGCCTGGGTCTATGGGTGCATTGAAGAGTTTACAGTTGTTGAATCTTTCTGATAATGCCTTGGCTGGGAAGGTACCTGGATATTTGACAGATTTGCAAAATCTTACAGTTCTTTCTTTAAGGACTAATTACTTTTCAGGTTATGTTCCTAGTCGCTTCAATTCTGTTGAGGTGTTAGATCTGTCTTCTAATCTACTCAATGGTTCTCTGCCTCTTAATTTTGGTGGGGATAATTTGCATTACTTGAATCTCTCTTACAACAAGCTTACAGGACCAATTTCACAAGCTTTTGCAAAGAGAATCCCAGTGAAAGCAAGTATTGATCTCTCATTCAACAATCTAAGTGGAGCAATCCCAGAGTCTCTATCTTTGCTCAGCCAAAAAACAGATTCTTTTAGAGGAAATTTGGATCTTTGTGGAAAACCCTTGTCAAATCTTTGCTCAATACCTTCAACCATCTCTACTCCACCAAATATTTCAACAACTTCACCAGCTATTGCAGTCATACCCAAACCATTGGAGTCAAGTTCCCCACAACTAAACTCAACAGGAAACAGTCCAAGTTCCACTCGAAATCAAGCCAAAAGTGGGCTAAAACCAGCCACAATTGTAGCCATCGCAGTCTCAGACTTAGCCGGTATAGCCATTCTTGCTTTGGTCATTCTTTATGTGTACCATATCAGAAAAAGGAAGACCCTCACCAGCCAAACCAACCAGCCGAATAAAGAGCGAAAACTCGCACTTCCTTCAAAAACCGTTGCAGTAAAAGAAGAGATCGAAACAAGGAAGCCCATAAATTGGCCTTGCCTGACGTTAAAAGGAGAGGAAACATCGGGAGCAACTACTTCTGATGACGATCAGGGCAACGAAGATACCAACAACACAGACGCTGGCGAGAACAATCAAGAAAAAGATAGAAAGCTTGTGGTAGTAGATGGGGAGACAGAGCTTGAATTGGAAACATTGCTAAAAGCATCAGCTTATACACTGGGAACAAGTGGAGGAAGCATAGTGTACAAAGCAGTTCTTGGCGATGGTATTGCTTTTGCAGTGAGGAGGATTGGAGAGAGTGGAGTTGAGAGATTAAGAGACTTTGAGAATCAAGTGAGGCTTATCGCTAAATTAAAGCATCCAAATTTGGTCAGGGTTTGTGGATTTTACTGGGGAGGCGATGAGAAGCTTGTTGTCTATGATTATGTCTCCAACGGCAGCCTCGCATCCGCTGGTTACAGTAAGTTCTCTGTTCTCACTCTCTGTTTCTAGCGCATGTTAGCATTCTTCTCTACTCTTTGCTAAGTGACGCTAAATTAATTATCAGGTGCCTGTACATGCTGTTTTGCATTAATTCTTGCTAACGCGCACTTTCTTCCACTCCGCCACCTAGGTTTTGGGAGCAAATAGTAGTCGTCAAAGTCTTGGGCTTTCGCTAGACTAGGCTGTTAGGGTTTATCAGTTAGATTTTTCCACTGTTAGTTGATCAGACGATCCCAAACTTAGGAGTCAAAACTCTTTGACAGAGCCTATTTTTATGGAAACACTCGTTTAACTTCGATTTGTATAGTGATCATGAGATAGTTTTGGCTCGGCTTTGAAGTATCAGATCTTAATTATATTCTCTCAATTTCCAGTTTTTAGACAGACATCTGCAGCTTCCTATAACGTATAGCAAATGGTTTAAGGTTTAATTAGAGGATGAATATCAATTTAGTTCTTTCTTATTTGTATATAACATAGCCTGGTCCAGTATTTTTTATTTGAAAAATATATTAAAATAATATCTTTAAAATTGATTTTTAATATATATATATATATAAAAACCGATCAGCACCACCACTACTTGGTACTTCTTGTCTAGCAATCTTGGAGACATCAGTTACTGGGACCCGTGTAAACTCCTCGTGAGTTCTGGACTGTGCTCTTTGTCTGCTGCATCTTTTTAGTGTTAGTTTAATTCATTGTATATGAGCTGGGTTTCATATACAATTCCTCGTTAATCTTGTATTAACTGACAACCAATTGGGATGAATCCTTCAGTTGAATGACTGATTAACATCTCATCATCAGTTAAATGGCTGTCTGATATTTCGGTTAAAAACAAACACCGAATTTGATTCTATAGTTCTATCAATGCAGTGTTATTTTAATCAGGCTTAATCAGTATTTCACTTGCTTTCACATTTTTGATTAATATATAGCGTTTATGCCTGCAACATTCCAACATTAATGGAATGAACAAGAATTTAAACCGAGTCGATCTGTGGTCCAGTTCTTTTCTTTTCTTTTTTCTCCCTCGGATATGTTATTATTTCTATACAAATTCAGGAAAACCAGGTTCATCACCAGGTCATCTGCCACTTGAAGTCCGGTTCAAGATAGCAAAGGGAGTGGCTAGAGGACTAGCTTTCATTCACGGGAAGAAACATGTGCATGGCAACATTAAGCCAAACAACATCCTCTTGAACCTTGACATGGAGCCAATAATCTCGGATTTCGGACTAGACCGGCTTGTCTTCGGAAACAATAGCAGCAAAGCGAGCAGCTCGAGCCGCCATTTCAGTAGCCAAAGGTTCGCCTCCAGTACACAGGAGCACTCTATAAATGCCGGCCACTTTTCACCTTCCACCTCCTCCGCGGCTGGCTCATCGCCTTATCAAGCGCCCGAGTCGTTAAATAACCCAAAGCCAAACCCTAAATGGGATGTCTACTCATTTGGCGTTGTTTTGCTTGAGCTTCTCACTGGAAGAGTGTTTTCAGATGGAGACCTGAGCCAATGGACTGCCGGCTCAATCATGGAGGACAAGAACCGGGTTCTGAGACTGGCTGATGTGGCAATCCAGACCGACGTGGAGGTCAAGGAGGATGCCATACTGGCATGTTTGAAATTAGGGTTTAGTTGTGCTTCTTTCGTGCCCCAAAAGAGACCGTCCATGAAAGAAGCGCTTCAAATCCTAGAGAAGATCCCTTCCGTGCTCTAATGTTTCGAACTAATAATCATATATTTGGGTCCCGTAAAAGTGCCCTTTGTTGTACTAAAGAGTATTGTTTCTTTGTTGACTTGAATATTGCAGAAGACCAAAAGGAATATGGATGTCTTATTTGTATGAGGAAGTGATGATGTACTTTTTTTAATTAATCAATAGAATCTTATTTCCTAAATATAATACTTTTTGGTAGCAGTAATTGTCTCCTTCGTTTATAATTTGATAGTGTTTTTGGGGCAGAAAAGATTCGGACGGAATCATTACCTCTTCTCTTCGAGGACAGGCGTGCCTACCGGCTCACCCTGGTCAGGGATCCATGTTTTCATTAAGGCTGAGAAGTATCGGGCTTTCTTTCTACTTCTTTTTTAAAATAAAATAAAATTTAGAGAATCTGCTGATTATTTTTGTTTAAGAGTGATTGGATTCTGGGTGGCCAAACATAATGGATTGGTTGGCTTCTGGTTGGGGAAGGAGCAACTCCACCAGGTTGGTGTTCGTTGTTATGAATACGGGGATTATAATAGCAGACCCACCTCAAAAGCTACAGCATAAAATAATCAGCATGGTTAAAGTCACCGTCAATGTCGTGATCCAAAAATGGACCATCGTGGTCCATGGATGATCGTGATCCAACACCAATGGACAAGGAGGTGGCTCCATATACGTACCAACCGAAAGTGGATCTCCTAATTCTGATGTTAACATTCTTTGTTCAGCATATTATAATCCTATGTTTTTAAAAGTATTTTTGAAAACAAGTTGATTTTTTATTTTAAATTAAATTATCTTGGTATGTCTAGATTATTTTTATATATTAATATTAAAAATAATTTTTAAAAATAAAAAAATATTAGTTTGATACATTTATAAATAAAAAACACTTTTACAAAATTTAATGACTTCTTGCCCCTGCATTAGTTACTGCCTAATGGGTCAGTTGGGCTCGATGGTCAAAGCCAGAAACCAGCCCCCGATTTATATTTACATGGCTTGAGAATTGTAGTTGGACCCTAATTACTTCTTCAGTTCTTTTAGCCCATTAACATCTGGGAAGGGAATGAATGGCCCAAGCAGCCGAACAGATTTTCATACTAGGATGGATGACAGAGCAACATGTCCGGTCGCGACGTCGTTTGTCGGTGCTCGTTTTTACATGTAATGCGCTTGAAGTTGTCTTTCTTCACGATCCCCTGCGCAGGAAGAAAATTACTTGCATAAAATCATTTTTTATTTTATTATTATCTTCTTCTTAAAAAAAATAAGCAATTTGACTTGATGATTGTTATTTTTTTTGGGACCCCCCACTACTGATCCATGAGTTTATCCAACAAGAAGGTGATTCAACAAAATGGAAATATGAAATATACAGATCCCCAAAGGGAGAATACCAGAAATCTATTCAATAGCCCTCTAATTTTCCAACCTAAACCAGTCCTCACTAATTAAAGCTACCTGAGATGGAAGAAAATCCCAAAACAACCAAGCAGATCTTCATATTATCAGGGCAAAGCAACATGGCCGGTCGCGGCGGCGTTTGCAAAGACCACCACCACCACAACCACCAGTACTGGGACAAGGTGGTCCCACCAGAATGCCAACCCCATCAAGACATCTTCCGCTTTTCAGCCAAACTCCATTGGGAACAGGCACATGAACCACTCCATGCTGACATCGACTCGAAAAAAGTTTGTGGGGTTGGACCCGGCATGTCGTTTGCTAACATGGTGAGGCAAAAGATGAGGGTGTTGGTGGGATTGGTGCCGTGTGCGGTGGGTGGGACATCCATCACACAGTGGGGGCGCGGAGAAGTACTGTATGAGAATATGGTGAAAAGGGCTAAAGTGAGTGTCGAAGATGGCGGGGAAATCAAGGGGTTGCTATGGTACCAAGGAGAGAGCGACACGTCGGATATTCATGATGCCGAGGTTTACCAGGGGAACATGGAGAAGCTTATTGAGAATGTTAGAGAGGATCTTGGCCTGCCATCCCTTCCAATTGTTATGGCCAGTATCGTTTTTATCAAACTATAACATCACATTGTTTTTTCACAACTCCAACCTGTTCATGTGGACAAACTGTTTGATGAAATGTATCGTATCAGTGCAGGTAGCAATCATATCAGGAGATGGCAAGTACGTGGAAAAAGTGAGAGAAGCACAGCTAAGGATTAATCTACCGAATGTGGTATGTGTGGATGCCAAGGGATTGGACCTTAAAGACGATCATCTTCACTTAACAACTGAAGCTCAGGCTAAGTTGGGATACATGTTGGCAGAAGTTTACCTCAAGAATTTTGCACCATCATGGAAACGTTTCTTTTCTTGCTTGCTTTGCTTAAAATAAAGGGGATGGTTCCCAGTGTTTGATTGTTTGCTGTACGCTACTGTTGATTAATTTTTGTCTCTACCCTTATGATCTTTCTGCTGATTCCCGGATTCCGATGGAGCAATTTTTATAAAAAGTGATTGTTCAATCTTGTCATGCTCAGTAAAAATGATGATTTGTTACATAGAGCTCCATTTAAGCTAATATGAAATCTGAAATAAGTTTATTCGATCGAGTAATAGGATATTCTTTGGCTAACTTTAGGTTGCCCTCCCACTCTAAGGAAGCGGCGTAAGAATTTGAAGGATGTTGAAGTTTCGACGAATTCGAGGTCGGGTGTTGTCAATCCATACTCTCCAACTAATCAGGTCAATGTGAACTGCTTTAAGTGGACTCTTCCCCAATTTCGTTAACATCTACAAAGTCATTACCGACACTAAAAGGCTTAATAATTCACTGATTATTACAGTGAAATTACTATTATATTATTTCATTTATAAAAATTACTTTTTTTTTGGCATGGGGTATTTTGATTTTTTCTTCACATTTTGTCATTACATAATTATTTGACGGTG
This sequence comes from Salix brachista, assembly GCA_009078335.1. Taxonomy (NCBI): domain Eukaryota; kingdom Viridiplantae; phylum Streptophyta; class Magnoliopsida; order Malpighiales; family Salicaceae; genus Salix; species Salix brachista. The sequence continues at coordinate 22,203,849 of CM018587.1, forward strand.
TATCTTTCTTTTTCAAATTTTTGCAACTATAAAAATATGGTTTTGCCCATAAATCAGAAGAGAAAAAAATCATTTGTTGAACAAGGGTATTTTAAGCATTTTGATTTTTTATTAATAGTTAAATAATGTTTTTACCCTTGAATGAAATGAAAAATAGTAATAGCTGAAAAAAAGTATTTTTGATATTTTTATTTTTATATACTGTAAAGGTATTAATTTACTCTTGCAAAAGATAAAAACAAAGAGTTGGCAATTGAAGTATTTTGGTATTTTTATTAATAAATTTATTGACGCGTGTACCTGTCATAGTAGCGGTTTTGAGTCGTCTGCACCATACAGGAGACATGTGACACTATACGGGGGCTAAAAATGATCAATCATTATCTCACTAGATACGCCATCATGTTCTCTTTCCAATTTCAGCGCATGATTGGTGGTGGTCGATTGTTTTTTCTTTTCTTTTCTCTCTCCTACAATCTAATATCCATACAAGTCCCTATGTTTATACTTTGTACATTTCAGTTCTTGATCTTTTAATTTCTTATTTTGTCTCGATTGTTCTTACAAAAAATTTGATTTGTTTTAATATTGTCCTTCAATTGAAATAGTCATATGTTTTATTTTTCATTTCAGTATTTATTCTTTTAATTTTTAATATTCTTTTAATTCATTTAATAGCTTCAGTCCTTCTAAAGCGATCCCTATTTTTTGTTTATATTTATGTGTCGATCCTCTTAATTTTAGTTTTTAGTTTTTATTTTTTTCTTTTTTACTGAGATTTTATTTATTTTCAATTTTAATTTGTATAGATGCTTTCTTTTTTTTAAGCGGTACTTCTTCTTTTCATTTCTTTTTTTTCCTCTTTGTTTTTTTTTTTTGTTCTTCAAATGAAATGGTTTTTGTAATACTAAAAATATTTATTTTAGTTTTATCATTTTCTTTTAAAAAAAATTCTTGCCTTTTTGTTAAAATATTTGTATTATGTATTTTATTCTTCAAAATAGTTTTATGAATTTCATTGTTTAGACAATAATAATAATAATAATAATTATAGTAGTTGTAATCATGATAATAATAGTAACATTACTAATGATAATGATAATAAAAACAACAATTTATTATAATGGCTATAATGATTATATTACCAATGATAATGATATTATTTATTATAATGGTTATGATGATTATGATACTAATAATTATGACAGTGATAATAATAATAATAATAAAATATCAATAAAAATAATTATAGCGATGATATTAATAGTGATACTGATACTAATGATAATATTGATTATAATCGTGATAACAGTAGCGATAGTAATGGTGATACTACTACTAATAATAACTTAATGATTCTACCACTACTAATGATGATGATAAGAATAAAAATTATGGCAATATTAGTTATAGATGTGATGATAATAACTATAACGATAATTTAAACAATAATAATTATAAGAATAAATTGAATAATGACAGTAACGATAGTAATACTAATAGTAACTAGTAATGGTAATAGTGATAACTATAATGATAATGACAATTAACAATTATAATAATAACAATAAGAATAATAATTGTAATAATTCATCATTCGAAATTATATTTGTTAAGAGTTGAGTTTTACAACTTCTTTTTGTATAGTATTTCAGATTTAATATCTCGGATTAATGGTTTGAGAAAGTTTTGTAATTCAATATTTTTGGCTACCATTCGGTTTCATAGCTGAGCATGTGCTCTCTCCGTGTCATAGATATTTTATTTAATGAGTTATAAATATTTTATTATGATAATTCAATGATATTTTGTTCTGAGAAGTCAAAAATATGTTGCTAATACTTCAACAACTCTTCCCATACATACAAGGGGGGCTATGAAAGAGAAGGGGTATTATTTTTTATTTATTTATTTATTTTTCTCCATAAAAAATGAAATCTATTTTATTTTATTTTTTTCCTTCTAAATTATGAGTGTTTTTCTCCCTTAAAAGATACTCATTTATTTATCATAGAGTCCCCATATACATAGCAAAGGACCTTTTGCATTATTTTTAATATTAATGAAATATAAATGTTCAAAAACTAGTTGATATATAATATTTGCATTATTTGACCATGATAAATTCATCAAAATCATATAATATTAGATGATAATAGAGCAAAAAAAATAAGAAATAATATCACAAGTATTTATAATATCCAAAAAAAACATCTACCTCAACATGACATATTCAACCCATTTTAGTCTAAAAAAATATAAATTAAGTTTATAATTTATAAAATATTAAAATTTAAGTTTAATATAATTATAGATTCAAACACGTACAATTAAATGTTGAATATCCTTACCTGGAAGTCAGACATGTGAGTCATGAAGGAATCTAGGTCACTTGAATACAGGAGTTTTACATTACCCCAATTGGTATATAAATAAACAAAGTAGCTTCACACATCACTATGTGCGTACACGGTTTATGCATTAATTTTTTATTTGGTAGAAAAGTCCATCTTCACAATGTGCTCTGTCATTTTCTTGCAAAAATATATCAATGCGTGATGGAATATAATAATTCAACAATAAAATCACACTAAAATCTCATATGTATATATTAAAAATAATTTTTTGTACACTCAAATGGGGGGGTCAAGTGATGACAAATGATTTGCGATCTGCACAACACGTCTCGAGTTCGAATTAGGGTGTGCACTTCTTATAAGATTCTGGAACAACCAGAGTTAATATTTGGTTATGCAAAATTGCAATTTCTAATCCAGAGGAAACAACTAATTTGTGCATGTATATATTTATTTTAGTGTTTTCAATATTTTTCAACAAAAAACTTATCTCTCTTTTTTTGTTGTAGTTTATCATGTGTCTTTTTACACTAGTACATGAGTTGGTTTTTATATTATTTTGAGTTCAAATTCAATTAAAAATATATCTTTATCAAACATATATTTTAACATATATGATATTATTAAAAGAAACTAAAATCTTTGAAAAAAACATCATGGTTTTAAATCCATAAGCATTGTTGTAAGACCCAAGTTATGTCTCATTAAACCCAAATCTAAATCTAGCCCAAACACTAGAATTTAGTCTAACCTATGATTTTAAAAAGGATTTTGCTAGAGAATTGATTTTCTCTTTTCCTTGACTTTTCTCTAAAAACTACCGAGAAACCCAGTTGTAAACATAAGCTTTTGAGTCTTAAAAAGGGTTGAACAAACAAGTATCTCTCTCTGATGTTGTTTGTTGTGTTTCAAATGGTGATTTTGATAGTTTGTAAATTAAAAAAGTGTATAGGGATTTTATAATGTTTAATAGATTAATTTGATGATTAGATGATTTGAGAGGTTTAATTGATGTTTTAGGATGTTAATTTGGCTTAAAACCAAATGATTTGAGATATGGCATTATGGGTTTTTAATAAACATGTTGATTATTTTAGGATTTGCACTTTGAGAGATTGAATATTGACCTTATGTGTTAGTATTTTAACTTTAGTTTTTATTTTTTTGATTCCTCATTATTGGTCTTAATTTTTTGTAGAAGTTTTTGTTTTGTTTTTATTATTCAATCCTAATTTACCAAATATTATATTCTCTGATGTGATCATCATTCTTTTGATTTATATTATTATTATTATTATTTTGTAAAAATGTTTTTGGTTATTAATTTCATAATTCAATTCAAATTAATGGTATAATGCTTTTTAATTTGGTCCTTATTATTTTGATTTTTAATTTGTTCTTGGTATTTTTGTAAGAGTTACTATTCTTTTGAAATTCATCCTTTAATAAAAATATTATTTTTATATCAATTTTGATCCTCGTTGTTTTGATTTTTTTATCCTTTTGCTAAATTTATTTATTTTCAACCTCACTCTTCAATCAAATAAAAAATAAAATTCATTCCTCTTTCTTTTAATTTCTATTTTTTAAAATTCTTTTGTATAATTGATTTTTTTTTTACATTATCTTTTAATATTTGATTAATTGAGAATTGCAATTCATGATTTTTTTTCAGATTAGGCAATTCAAGTCTAATGACCTAGATCAAATATATATTTTTTTAAAGTAGAGCTTTATAATCCTTTTTTATCATGTTATTTGAATTTTATAATTTGGGTTATGAAATATCCAAAGTTGATCCGGTTTCTCGGAGTTCCAACTTTATCATGCTAAATCAAACTAAAATTATTTCTGTAAATATTTTTTTTGTTCTTCCAAGACTAATTTATTCTCAACATTGTTGGAAAAATGGAATTTAAAGTAATAACAGGGGTTATCAATCTTGTTTCATTTCGGCTGAAATAGGTGAAACGTTTTGTACTAATAAAAAAAGAAATAAAATTATACTGTTTTTATCTCGGTTTAAATTTGAGTTATTAAAATATTTCAGAAGAATACCGGCTGAAATGCACCGACATCATTTCACCTGTTATTTCAGCCTAAAAGAATCAAATATTTAAATTAAACCCCTCGGCACCCCCAACTCATTTTCCCTCAAACTCAAATCCTTAACCTGTTCTTCCCACGACACCACCCTCATCGATTCTTCTTCCCACAAACAACTCTTCTTTGGGTGGCTCGGTGATAAGATTGGTCTCAAGAATGTCTATGGCATCACGCTTATGCTCATGATGATATTTTCCATAGGTTCTGGTCTTTCCTCGCAAGCTGATGGTGTGACCGCCATTGTTTTAGAGAGAGAAGATTGAGATTGAGAGAGAAGAGTGAGATGGTTGTGCTATTTGAGAGGGAGATGGGGGCTGATTTTAGAGGGTAGTGAGGTGGCGATGATTGGTGGGAGATGAAGGGTTTTTGGGAGGATGAGACGCGAATCGTTAGATCCAGGAAGTTTTTGTTTTTTTAATTTCTTATTTTTTAAAATTGCTTTAATATACTAGTCTAAAAATAAATTTAAAAAAATATTATTTTAAAATATTTTTGAAACAATACTACTATAATTTCAAACATTGCCCAAAAACGTTTCATATGCATTTCATATTAAAAGATCAAGAAACATATCATATGCATTTAAACTAAAAAAAATCATAATTAATTTTGAGATTCTATTTGTTTAACTTTGTGTTCTATTATATAATTTAAAGTTAATTTACCTTGAATTTGAATAATTTTTTTAAAATTAATTTTTTTTTATATAATTAATTAATTATATATAAACAATACAACTCCGGAACAACACATTGAAACAGTCCAAAACTAAAATATTTTATTCTAATTAAAAAAATAAATCAATTACCAAAACCAAATTTACAACCTTAGAAATAACTGGAGGATATCCTTTGTTTACTTTTATTTGCCGATTTTCGCTTTCAAGAAGAAACAAAATCCAAGTTGTAATGTAAGACTGCAGCATTGTCGTTAATAATCCATATCGCTCACCAACTCCGATTTTACACTTCCACGGCTGAAGTCAGCACATACGACAGATCTGTTCAGCCCTCCTCACCTACCCGACCCTTTGGGCCCACCTCCCACCAGACCCCCCCGTCTTTGATTCGCATCTTAGAGATCTTCCACTGTATCTTCCTTGTATTGTACTTTAAACTTCACGCGGTTTTAAAGAGCGTGGAGTACTTTATAGTTTTATTTTCATTTCAGGACCTCTTGTTTTTTCATTTATCATCAGGATGGTCTTTGAAACTTGGCTGAAAGATCAAATGATTACAGAAAGATGACATTTAAGATAAAAAACAGTAAAAGAGCCAAACCAAACAAAATTGAGCGTTAAGGGACCAAATATACCATCACCCCAAAATTCCAAACCCCCACGCGCGTGCACTACTTTTCCGTTTCACATCCCCAAAACCCTCACCAAACCCCACACATATAAAACTGCACCTTAGATCCTTTTTTCCTTTATACAAATCTTCACCAACATGGCAGCCACCACCTCCACCACCGTCTCCAACCTCCTTTCGACCAAGAAAAACCTCTCCTCCCTCTCCCTCACATCCGCCAACAAACTCCCCACTTTATCACCCCTCCCCACCTCCTCACGCAGGCAACGTTTCATAGTCCTTTCTGCAAGCCTAAACTCAAAGCCAACAGTCCTAGTTGCAGAGAAACTAGGAGAAGCTGGTATAAATCTTCTGAAAGATTTTGCAAACGTTGACTGTTCTTACAATCTAAGCCCAGATGAACTTTGTACCAAGATCTCACTTTGTGATGCGATCATTGTGCGTAGCGGTACTAAAGTGAGCCGTGAAGTGTTTGAATCTTCTGGTGGTAGATTAAAGGTTGTTGGGAGAGCTGGTGTTGGTATTGATAATGTTGATCTTGCTGCTGCAACTGAACATGGATGTTTGGTTGTTAATGCTCCCACTGCTAATACTATTGCCGCTGCTGAGCATGGGATCGCGTTGTTGGCTGCAATGGCTAGAAATGTTGCTCAGGCTGATGCCTCTGTTAAAGCTGGTAATTGATTGTTTTCATTTTCTTTGTTTTTTGGGTGATTGAGTTTGTTGAGTGATTAAAGATTAAAAAAGATTTGAGTTTTAGATCCTGTTCCTGATTGAAAAGCTGGTTCGGTAAAAGCGCATTATTTTTGCAGCGATGTTGTTTTTAGGGGTAAGAGATTTAATTTTGGAAAGTAAACTAGTGTGAGTTGGAGTGGAAAGTAGGAGTACTACTTTAAAAAGACAGTACTTTTGTACTTGGCAGATCCAGCTTTGTTGTACTCTGTTTTTTCTTTTTTCTTGGCGAGATCTGGTTTGCATGTGTTTTTTTTAGATGCCAAAGAGATTTATTATTGATGCTCTATTCTCTTAAAAAACCAATTAAGACTTATTATCCTTGCAGAGCATACTTGACGTATATGTAGCTGATTAACTGAGGGTGTTTATTTGACATATCTAGGAAAGATTATGGTTGGGTTTAGCGGGGTTAAGGATAATGAGTTAAGAAAAGCATCGAAATTTTGCGTTATAAGAGAGATTTCGAAGAAAGATTTAACCAAAAACTCGGCATAATTCATTGAACTGGTTTGTAACTAGTAGAAAACTTTAAATATTGTCAGGGAAAGTTATTTTTAATCCCTGTCCTTTTGACTACATAGCATCTTTTCACAATGGCTACGACAAGTTTATGGTTCAGTGGATATATTGAATGCACATCATAAGAATAAGATTACAATTATTGAGTTCTTTCATGATTGCTAATACAGCGATCATATGTTATTTATTTCTCTGGTACAAACTATGTTAATTCATTTGAACACTTTTTATGTCAAAATTGGATTTGATTTGCTACTGTCCAGAGACACTTATTTTATATGTTTCTTGATTAATTTAGGAAAGTGGCAGAGAAGCAAATATGTGGGTGTGTCACTTGTTGGGAAAACGCTTGCTGTCATGGGATTTGGAAAGGTTGGATCAGAAGTTGCTAGGCGTGCTAAGGGGCTTGGCATGCATGTGATTGCTCATGATCCATATGCCCCAGCAGATCGTGCCCGCGCAGTCGGTGTGGAGCTTGTGAGTTTTGATGAAGCCATAGCAGCTGCAGATTTCATCTCCTTGCACATGCCACTCACTCCCACCACAGCGAAAATCCTCAATGATGAGACTTTTGCAAAGATGAAGAAAGGAGTTAGAATTGTCAATGTTGCTCGTGGAGGAGTAATTGATGAAGATGCCCTAGTAAGGGCATTGGATGCTGGAATTGTTGCTCAGGCAGCACTTGATGTTTTCACTGTAGAGCCTCCGCCACAAGACAGCAAGTTGGTGCAGCATGAGAGGGTAACTGTCACCCCACATCTTGGTGCTAGTACCATGGAAGCTCAGGTGTGGCCACTGGTCAGATTATAATAATACTCCTTTTGCTTCTTTTCTTTACCATGGAATGGAACAGAATCCTGGTTTGATGTGCAGGAAGGTGTGGCTATTGAAATAGCAGAAGCTGTTGTTGGAGCCTTGAAGGGGGAACTTGCTTCTACTTCTGTCAATGCACCAATGGTGCCTGCTGAGGTATCATAACAGGCTGTGTCATTTTTACTTAGATTCTTTGTTTTATCCATACAGCTTTTCTTGTGATAAGAAAATGACATAATCTTTTCTCTTGTCGTTGCTCTTACTCCATTGCAGGTTCTGACTGAGCTGAAACCATTTGTTGAGCTTGCTGAGAAGCTTGGGAGACTGGCTGTCCAGCTGGTGTCAGGTGGAAGTGGTGTGAAAGATGTAAAAGTGACTTATGCTTCTGCTAGGGCTCCCGATGACCTTGACACCAGGGTGCTCCGTGCAATGATCATCAAGGGTCTGATCGAGCCCATATCCAGTGCTTTTGTGAACTTGGTTAATGCTGATTTCAGTGCTAAACAGAGGGGACTAAGAATAAGTGAAGAACGCATTCTTCAAGATGGTTCACCTGAGAGTCCACTTGACTCTATCCAGGTTCAAATTGCCAACGTGGAATCAAAATTTGCCAGTGCCATATCTGAGAATGGGGAGATTACGGTCGAGGGACGAGTGAAGGATGGAATTCCCCATTTGACAAAGGTTGGATCTTTTGAGATGGATGTGAGCTTGGAAGGTAGCATTATAGTATGCCGACAAGTTGATCAGCCAGGTATGATTGGCAAGGTTGGAAGCGTTTTAGGAGAAGAGAATGTCAATGTCAGCTTCATGACTGTTGGAAGGATTGCTCCACGAAAGCACGCTGTCATGGCAATTGGAGTTGATGAGCAACCCAGCAAAGAAACTTTGAAAAAGATTGGTGATATCCCAGCCATTGAAGAGTTTGTTTTCCTCAAGTTATAGGGTGGAGTTGTCACCTCGCTATTTTTTTTCTATGGTAACTCTTTTCGAAGGGTATCATCGCTTCATTTTAGTGCCGATTTTGATTTGAGAGTTCTGTAGTAGCCAGCGTGAGGAGAGGAAAAAAATAATTCAGGTCTGAGATTGAGAATGTACTTTAAAGAGGTACTTGTTTCTTCTGCCTCTAATCCAGTTTTCTGTTCATCTTCAATGCCCTCATGGATAAAATAGTTTTTTAAATGTTTTATGATTCTCGTGGGATTTGATGTCTTGCTTATTAATGAATCAACATGAAATGACAAGCTACCAGTTGCCTGCTTGTTACTTGTATCTATTAAATTGCTCAGATTTGCCCGACAATGTGTGACCCAAAATTAATACTTGGAAAGGACACCCGGCTGGGATACACCCATCGGCCGCCCATGCACTGGACGTACACCAGTGCACTTGTTCCTGGGAGGTGGGCTTAGCCTCCTTGTCCAGTGAGGCTCGGGCTACCACACCCGAGCTCATATTTTTAGGTGTCTATTTTGAAGATTCTGATTTCTTGGGTCCATCTTATTTGTTGGATCCACATCATGCATTTACGCAAAGTGGTGTTAGTTTTGTTTCGGCCTACTTAAAATTTTGTCCCGTCTCATAAATTTCTTTTAAATTTTTGCCGGAATGTTCAGTTTTATTTTAACTGTTCTGTTTTAGTTAAATAACGAGCGAATTGCCCGCGCGATGCGCTGAGTTTTTTTTATCTATATAAAAAATTGATTGCTATTTTGTTATTTTAATATTCAATGAGTAAAATTATAATTGATAAAATCTGTTAGAAATGAGTGTTTTTTCCACCAAAAAATGATTGAATATTGCTACTACTAAAACTCTTTTGATAAAATTCGTCAGAAATGTTTTTTTTATATGTAGGAAATTGATTGTAAAATTTATTACTCATATTATTATATTAAAAATATTTTAGAATAATAATAAATAGGTCTCACATATTTATAAGAAAAAAATAATCATTATCATTATTTTGAATGTCTTATCTATAATAATAAGAAATTTTAACACCTAACAGTATTAAAAAAAAATAAAAAACTAAATAAATGGCAAAACAAAAATAAATATTATTAGATTTAAAAAAAAATTGAAATGAAGAATAAAAAAAAGAGAAAATAGAAAATATCATTTTTGAAATGACTACCAACAAAAATTAAAATGTAAACATAAAAGAAAATAACCTTAGTAACAGTAGAAATAATAAAAATTGGTGAGACCATAATTATTGTTAGAGAAAAAATTTCCATAATTTTTTTTATTTTATAATATTATATTAAAAGTATTTCAGAACAATGATATTAATTTTTTTTTTCCAAAAAAGCTTAGGTCACATATATATAATTAGTCTAACATATTTAAAAGAAAATAAAACTTACAAATAATCATTATCATTATTTTGAATATTTTATCTATAATAATTAGAAAATTCAATACCTAATAATATTAACAAAAAATAAATATGATTATATTTAAAGAAATTATTTAACTTGAAGAATAAAAAAAAGAGAAATAATAACAAATATTGTTTTTGAAATGATTACTAACACATACTAAAATTAAAAACATCTTAATAAGAGAGGAATAAAAAAAATAAAACTAAAGATATATTATTTGTTGCCTGCAACATAATAATTGTTTGTTGGCATGTTTTTACTATTTGTCAAATAATTTATTTGACAGATAGTAAAACTACAACTCCTAAAATTTATCAAAGATTATTTTTTTCAGATTTTTCCTTCATATTATTATATTAAAAAAATTTAGAAGACTTAAATTAAATTAATGTGAGATTTTTAAAGAATAGTCATTTCAATTTTTTTTTTATATATTTTAAGATGTTAGTATGAATAAAATATCATAATATATAATTATTCTCTCTTATTTTTTAAGGAAAAAAGTCTCAAAATAATATATATAAAAATTTAGGACCATTAACAATTTCGTTACATGTTAAAAAATTTGGTGCCGACTGTGGCAAAATGCAGGGCAATTTTTTATTTTATTCTTGTAGATAACTTGGCACAATTTTTCGACATGTCTTGTCTACATGTGGTTTCGTATATTTTTTTTCGTGATATGAGATTTGAAATATCATACATAAAAAAAGACGCGGAATTTTTTTTCCACAAAAATAATATTGACCAATGAATTTTTGTCAGAATTATTATAGTTGTCATTATAAAATATTATTATACATCATTAATATTATAATTATTATTGTTCATATTATCGATGACATCGTTATTGTTGTTTAAAAAAGATTTTTTTTAATTGTTAAAATTTATTTCTCGTATTACTATATTAAAAATATTTTAGAATCTGGTAGTAAATTATCATTTCTTGAAAATCATAAATAGGTCATATATATATATATATATATTTTAATTGTTAAAATTTATTTCTCGTATTACTATATTAAAAATATTTTAGAATCTGGTAGTAAATTATCATTTCTTGAAAATCATAAATAGGTTATATATATATATATATGGGGGTAAATTTGTATTTATCTATTTAAAAAAATATGTGCAATAACCTTAATGCTCTCGGCGGTTCTTGTGCATTTTTGTCTTATTAATGGGTATTATGATTATTTTACTGTATAAAAATACAGAGAAAATACAAAACTACCCCCAAATAATCTAGTAATGTCAACTGGTCTCATGGAAATTCGAAAATATCCTTGATTTTGAGGCAAAGGCTGAGGTGCACTGAGGGGCGAAATCATTAATACACTGTAGTAATCCACACTGTTTTGTGAGTGTGTGCACAATGTTTGAGCGAGCTGTTTTACTTTTTTTTAATAATAATAGTCATGGTGCGCGTAAGTTGACCCGAACACCCCGGTTATTAAAAAAAATGTATAAGTTGGAAAAAAAACGAAAAAAATGTTAAAAAAAAGTGGGTCCTGGGATTATTCGTGGTGCATGTAAGGTGGCCTGAACACCCCAGTTTTCAAAAATGTTTTTTTGGTGACATATTTTTCCCAGGAAAAAAATATAAATTGACCCTTTGTTTTCATTGATTTTTTTAAACTTGAAATTAAAAGAAATATAATTTAATTATTTTTTATCACTCACCGCAAAAGGAATTACGCCTAATTATATCATATTTTGACCACAATATTAAATTTTGCCTGGTAATTAAAGTTGATTGCGAAATATAGTATTATAACCTTTTAAATTCTTTCATATTTTTTCTCTTTCAAACCCATTTTCCTCTTTCTCTTACCGATCCACAAAAGAACTTGCTCTCTCTCTCTCCCTCTCTCTCTTTGTCTCTCTCTCGGGTTTCTGTTCTTGAAACCCTCGATCTAGGGCACCATGGCTGCTGCCAATGCCCCAATCACCATGAAAGAGGCCCTAACGGTAATATCCTCACCATCCTCTCTGTGGATCTAGTGATTCCATTGCATTTTCTTTTTGAAATAAAATTCTTAATAAGTTTGAAAGCTAAGCCCGACACAAACCCAAAATTAACCAGTGTTGTAACCTTGAACTGAGTTCTGAAAAATAATTCAGAAATAGAAATAGAGAGAGAGAGAGATCGTCATTGGCATTTGCAGAGAGCTTCAGCCAAGAAAAAAGGTATATGTTCCTTTCATCTGTTATACATGGAGAGAACCTAAATCTTTACACAGAAAACAAAAACATGGGTTCGAAGAGATTTCTCTGAAAAGCTTGCTTGATTAAAATTTTCATTCGCGTGGAATTTTGAATTTTTAAAAGCCAGCAGTACGTGTTGTGTTGAATTGAAATCCGCTCAGCGTGAAATGTTGAATTTTGAGACAGTAGTTGTGGTTACAGCGCGAAGCAGTGGATCAAACATCCAGGGGAGAGGGTCTGTCACGGTTGAAAGCTTCACAGGTGTCCAGGGGAGAGGGGATGTGCAGATGGAATAGGGGCAAAAAAAAAAGAAAAGAGGTAAACGTACGCGTGCGAAGCATAAATTGCAAATGTCCAGTCCACAGTTAAATCACTCACATTGCACAGTAATCGTCCGAGCTCTTTTAGCTATTGTGTAATGTTTTTTTTTAAATAATAAATAATTTTACAATATCAATCATATCTCTTAATCCGATAGATTGCGATGAATTTTTATGAGGAGTCTTTTGACATATTTATATATATTATGGTTAAAATTTTAGAATAAGCAAAGAATATAATGACCTTGCGAGATTAATAATGATATGTTCATAATTTTGTTCAGAAAAATCATTTTATTGTGTCTCTTTTTTAGATTAAATTGCATAATTTTAAATAATTTTATTTTATTTTTAAACTTTTTTTTTAATATATATATATATATATATATATATATATATATATATATATATATATATAACCCCGAAATTGCAATGAGCAAGTGAAACATTTCAAAACCAAAACATTCTATTTCAATTAAAAAGAAAATATTATCCTAACCGAAACTGACAGTCTTGTTTAGGCATTTAGAGAACCACCACGTAACAAATCACAAACACGGCATTTCAAACTTTCATATTGTTCAAATTATGAATTCATACGACCAAGCAGTTTCTCATTTCTGTGTCTTAAAAAAGAAAACATCTTCCAACCAAATTGTGATTATAGCATGTTCCTTGTGGATCTCTCTACACGGCGCACGCACGCACTTAGCTAGAGTTGTCTTTTATTAAGCAAGGCTTCTGCTGCACGGCTAGAAGGCAAACACAACGTGATCCATGGACTGCATGCGATCCAATGAAAGCACAATTCATCCTATCTAATTCATATTTTGTTTTTGTGGCCACATCCCATGAAAGCTGGTGAACCTCTAAAATTTATGAACCTGAGAGGAAAGGAAGCTCAGCCAGAGTCGTGGGTAGCTAGGGAGATGCTCAAGTTATGAACTGTCAAGTAGGCAGCAATACCAGCTACATAACCAGCAAAAGCAAAACCGCTCACCTGAAAAGAAGAATTAGAATTCTTTACTCAAAAGAAGATGGACATGGAATACCGTTCATCCAGAACATACCTTCCGCAGGTACCAAAAGAAATCCACTTTCTCCATCCCCATAAAAGCAACTCCAGCGGCAGAGCCGATAACTAGCATGGAACCACCAGTGCCGGCGCAATATGCAACTAGCTGCCAGAACTCATGATCTTGTGGAAAAGAGGAGAGATCATACATTCCCATTGTTGCTGCAACCAGTGGAACATTGTCTATAATTGCTGACACAACTCCGATTGCACTTGCAATTAGTTCAATATGATGAATATGTGCATCGAGGTAATTTGCTAGTTCACGAAGAAGACCTGCTGCCTCCAGACTGGGAAACAAATATCATAATTTGCGAAAGGATGAAGAATTCTAGTCACTAATAGAACTTGTAAACATCAGTCAAAACCCAAACCTAGATAAAACACAAAACTCAAAAGAAAAATGCATGCGGGTAAAAATTGTAAGCACAAGTTCAATCATGGAACCATACAACTATTTAATGGAAAAGGATGGATTTCAGATCAAAATGGAGCTTGAAAATAGAAGCTAAATTGATTCATGGTAAACAAGCAAAGATTATGATGCTTACTCCGATGCTTCGTATTACCCATAAACTTACAGCCATCAATAATTCCACTCCACTTTTATTGAAGGCTAGAGACTCTTCAAAAATAATGCCTGCGTATCCTATTCCAAAAAGCAATTCCATAGCAAGATCCTGTCTCAGCAAAAACATGAAGTAAACTACTAGCTTACCATTTTCCTTAAAACCTGTCCTAATATGTTCGGATCCAAGTGCTGATAACGATCAAATTAAAGAACTGTTACATGAGATTTAGATAAACCTGATTTGCTGCAACCCAAGAAAGGTTTATTGCCGCTGCACCTGTTGCCGCTGCAGCAGAAATTGCAAGAGCTTTCACCAAATCAGCTCTCGGCTGGTAGGTGGCCTCAAAATCTAATGAGCTTGTTTCATCAAGTGAGCACAAAGGGTCACATGATCCGGATTTTGGTTCCAAATCCTGATTACATGCTAAAGGTTGAATAATAAGAGTGACAAATAGCATAGAATGTGAGAAGACATCAATAAATTATAACAGCTAGCGTTCTCAACAGCGATAACATTGATTCTTGAGTAACAAAAAAAAATGAGTTACAAAGCAATAAGTTGAACTACAATCGATATTTCATGTACAATCAGAGCCCGTCAGTATTTTCAATAAAATTTCCACTTTCATGTCGCAAAAAAAGAGAAATCTGCAGACCACATCTGCCTTTAAGGATATACGCAAAGATATAAGCATTCATTATCCATCGAAAACTCATAGTACGAAACAGAATTAATATATGCATGCAGATAGCACTTCCCTGTAATAACTGCATAGCCATAGTAATAGAATAAACAAACACATTCATAAGTACCGGATAAAAGTTATAAAAACTTTTTCCAGTAATCCGAGAGCACTTCATTCACACAAAACCAAATTCACATGCATAATACTCCAAAGTCTAAAATTCAAATTCACCAATCGGCAAAACAAGTAAATGGGACATCCTTAAAAATGAAAGTTGATGAAAATGAAACATAAAAGAGAACCTGAAGCTGGTTATCAATGCTGGGCTGTTGACCTTGTTGCTTATTTAAAGAAGAAGGAGGTGGCGATGATGGACCTTTAGCCTTGTCTTCAGCACTAGCAAGTAGTCCATTACCAAGAATCCTTGAACCTCTTAATTTACACAAAGAAGAACCAAATGAAGACTTATAAGGTAGTGAGGATAGAGGAGTGGAAGAAATAGAGTGGAAAGAAAGTTTCTTGAGCTGGTTTGTTGAGTGCAAATGGTGTGTTCCAACTGAGAGGGATGCCATTACAGCTATAGACTTTGAAGATTGGTGACGGGGAGAGGCGTGTTGGTTTTCTTAAGGCCAGTAACGAAATTGAGACTCAAACAAATACAGAGGATATTTGTGATGCTTAAAATTGCTTGCATCATTTTCTGGTTTTTCTCATTATATAAGCAAAATACAAAATCATAACTGCACCACTAACATTACGTTTACACAAATAAATTGTTCAAGATAAATGCTACCTTAATTTTTAGTAACTGCTGCACTTAAGTCCTAATTTCCTAACATAACGTGCAAGTCATTCAAAGACAATTAGTGGAGACAACTAGATTAACTCATCAATCTCCTCTTTAAGCTTGTTGTCCTCCACTGATGACCCGCACACCAATTTTCTTTCTCATCTCCAAGAACTTCAATCTTGCAAGTGACTTTGTCAGAATATCAGCACACTGGTCTTCTGTGCAAACATGTAGAATTTCAATCATTCCTGATTCAACACAATCTCTAATGTAGTGGAATCGGGTATCGATGTGTTTGCTCCTCTCATGGTAAACTGAATTCTTGCTTAATGCAATTGCAGACTGATTATCAATCTTCAGAAACACTTTATTGACCTCAGTTTTTAACAATTCTGCCAACAATCATCCCAACCACACTCTTTGACATGCTGCTGCACAGGCAGCGATATACTCTGCTTCACAGGAAGATAACGCCACCACTTTTTGTTTTTGTGAACACCAACTAATAGGATTTGATCCAAGGAAAAATATTAAACCTGTGGTGCTTTTCCTATCATTAGTATCACCAGCTAGATCACTATCAGAGTAGCCGATCAGTTCCAAGCTTCCTTCCTTCTTTTCATAAACACAACCGAGGTTCAAAGTTCCTTTCACGTACCGCAGTATATGCTTCAACACGGCCATGTGCTCCGTTGTGGGCTTCTCCATGTATCTACTCACCATGCCGACAGAGAATGCCAAATCTGGGCGCGTGTGCAGTAGGTATCTTAGGCTGCCAACAATACTTTGGTACAGTGTTGTGTCTACAGGTGGACTTGTGCTTTCCTTGCTCAGTTTCAGACGAGGTTCCATTGGGATTTATGAAGGGTTGCAATCTTTCATGCCGCATTTATCTAAAACTTTCCTTGCATATGCCGACTGGTTGAGTGTAATCACTTGAGAATTCTGACAGACTTCTATTCCCAGATAGTAAATTAGTAACCCAAGGTCACTCATGCTAAACAATTTTTCCATCTGTGACTTGAACTTGTCTATGTCTTGAATACTCTCTCCAGTGATGATTAAATCATCCACGTAGACTCCAACAATTAAATTCCCTTTACCTTGATTTCTCATGTACACGGCATGCTCTAAAGAGCACCTCTCAAAACCGAGTGTCTTCATTGACTTGTTCAGTTTTGAGTTCCAGGCTCTAGGTGCTTGTCGCAAACCGTATAATGCCTTGTGCAGTTTCAATACCTTGTGCTCTTCTCCTTTTATTTCAAATCCCGGTGTTGAATTACATACACTTCTTTTTCCAAATCATCGTTGAGGAAGGCTGACTTTAC
The DNA here is from genome assembly GCA_009078335.1 of Salix brachista. Classification (NCBI taxonomy): domain Eukaryota; kingdom Viridiplantae; phylum Streptophyta; class Magnoliopsida; order Malpighiales; family Salicaceae; genus Salix; species Salix brachista. Next base: position 22,221,057 of record CM018587.1, read on the forward strand.
ATCCATATGATGCACCTCCCATCCTTCATGTGCCGCAATAGAAATCAGCAAACGTACCATCTCTAGCCGAGCAACAGGGGCAAAAACTTCATCAAAGTCTATGCCTTGTCGCTGAACGTACTTCTTTGCCACTAGTCTCGCCTTGTGCTTCACGATTCTGCCTTGAGTGTCCTTCTTTAGTTTGTAAACCCACTTTAGACCTATAGGTTTGTGGCTGTCAGGTAATGGAACGAGCTTCCAAGTTTCATTCCTTCGAATGGAAGAAATTTCCTCCTCCATTGCTTTTCTCCACATCGGGTCTGCCTTAGCTTCTTCGAGATTTGATGGCTCCTCCTCTCCTAGCAAACACAGTCCCGAATACTCCAGTTCTATTGGGAAGGTTTTATCGTAAATGCTTTGGATGTCACGCTTACCTCATGGTCCTTCTGATGAACTCTCATCAGATGTTGTGGGCTGCACTGCTTCTGTTGAGGACGAATCATCAAAAACTTCAAGAGCTGCATCTGGAATGTGTGGTGTCAATGCATCGGGGTCTGAATCGCTGACTGCTACTTTATCTTCCTGATTTGTCGTATCAGATGCACCTGCTATGGTAAAATAATGTGCTGTAAGAGTGTTCCCTGCTGATCCTGTACCTGTTACTGGAGAGTTGCTCCACTCCTACTTCTTCTCCTCCTCGAACACTGCATCTCGTGTCACCACAACTTGTCTTGTTGCTGGGTTGAACATTCGATAACCCTTTGTATTCATATCATAACCAATGAATACCATTTACTTGCTACGATCAGCCAACTTCAGAATGTGCGGTGTAACTACTTTTACATGTGCAAGGCATCCGAAAATACGAAAATGATTGACACTTGGCTTGCGGTCATAGTATGCTTCATAGGGAGTTTTGCCGACGACGCTCTTTGTCTGTGCTTTATTTAAGAGATATACGACAGTTGATACCGCTTCTTCCCAAAAACCACTTGGGACTCCCATGCTTTTCAACAAGCTCCTTGCCATGCCGACCACCGTCTGATTTCTTCGTTCAACAACTCCGTTCTGCTGAGGAGAATAAGGCGCCGAGAGATAACGCTTAATTCCCAACAGCTCACAGTAAGTCTTGAACTCATTTGAGGTGAATTCGCTGCCATGATCCGTGCGCAAAGCTTTCAGCTTACTATTTTTCTCCATTTCAGCTGCAACTTTGACCTTCTTAAATGCCTCAAATGCTTCGTCTTTGTCTCGGATCAGCACCTGCCACATAAATCTTGTACAATCGTCAACCAACAACAAGAAATAACGCTTCCCTCCGTGAGTAGCAGGGGTAATTGGGCCGCATAAATCTCCATGCCACAGGTCAAGAGGTGATTCTGCTCGGAAGTTTGCCACTGCCGGAAAAGGATTTCGGTGTTGTTTTCCAATCAAACAACCATCATAGATGCGGTCCTCATGCTCGATTATGGGCAAGCCGTGCACCATCTGTTTCTGACTTAGAGACTTCAAAGCATGAAAATTCACATGCCCGTATCTTGCATGCCATCGCCACGCTTCTTCTTTGCTCCTTACCAGAAAGCATTCAGGTAGAGCTGGTGCTATGTTAAGCACATATAACCGGTTGCTTGACCTCTTCACTTGTGCTAGTAGCCTTTGTAATCTGTCCAAAATAGTCATAACACCTCCTTCAATCACAACCTTGCATCCGTTTTCATCCAACTGGCCAAGGCTTATTATGTTGCTCTTCAACATTGGGATGTAGTAGACATTAGTAAGTATTCGATGTTCACCTGTGAAGTCTTCAAACAAAACCGAACCTCTTCCTTGGATTTTTACAGTCGAGCCATCCCCAAATTTGACTGACCCTGTAATAATCGTGTCAATTTCAGCAAATTTTTCAATACATCCGGTCATGTGGTTACTTGCGCCGGTATCTAAATACCAAGCCTTCTCTCGGGTGCCTTTAATCTTTGGCACCACCTTGTCTTCGTGCAGTAACACATGCTCGTTCTGTATTGAGTGGCTGATAACACAAGTTTCAGCGATCAGCAGTGCCGGTTCATCATCGGTTTGTGTTGTAACAAAATTAGCCCTCTCTCTTCGGTTTGGCTTGGGACAATCTTTTGCGAAGTGTCCATATTCATTACAATTGAAACACTTAACCTTGGATTTGTCGAAATTTCGTGGCTTTCGGTCTTCGTTAGTGTGTTCACCATTTCCTCGACCTCCACCGTATCCACGCCAATGACCACGTCCTCTCCAGTGACGTCCTCCTCTTTTGTTGTTGCTGAAACTTTCATCTCTCTTTGCCTTTGGGATTCTTGCCTCCCACTCGGCCTGGGACATGAGTAATTGTTCTCCACTGCCCTTTGAGTGTAGTCGTCCTTTAAGTCCTTCCTCGAAGGTTCTGAGACGGCCAATCGCCTCTGAAAACGACATGTTCTCAATATCGCCAAACTGCTCGATCGTTCCGATAATTTGGAGAAATCTATCTGGAACTGCACTGAACAATTTTTCAACGACTTCGCTGTCGTCAAGCTTCGTGCCCAGCGAACGGATCTCACCCACCAGAGTGGTAAGCTTTATGGAAAACTCGTTTATTGTTTCTGAATCCTCCATGTGTAACTTGTTCAGTTGTCGTTTCAGCACCTGTACGCGTGCCTTCTTGACGCGATCTTCACCAACTCGCATCTCCCTGAGTGCGTCCCAAGCCTCCTTTGTCGTCTGCTTCTCCGCGATTGCCATCATCACATCATCTGGCACAGCTTGAGAAATGGCCACCATGGCGCCTTGATCTTTGTCTTCGTCTGTGTCTCCACCTTCAATCACTGACCATACTCCTAGCGAACGCAAGATTATCTTCATCTTGACAGCCATATGCCGTAATTCGTTTCGCTTAACGTTGGATATTGGATTAGGATTGAGGCTCCTCTTGCCATCGGTTTGACGACTGCAAGCGTCTTAGATGCATCTCCTTCGTAACTGGCCATTGCTTTAACAACCAAGCTCTGATACCAAATGTTGGTTTTCTTAATGCCAGTAACGAAATTGAGACTCAAACAAATACAGAGGATATTTGTGATGCTTAAAATTGCTTGCATCATTTTCTGGTTTTTCTCATTATATAAGCAAAATACAAAATCATAACTGCACCACTAACATTACGTTTACACAAATAAACTGTTCAAGATAAATGCTACCTTAATTTTTAGTAACTGCTGCACTTAAGTCCCAATTTCCTAACATAACGTGCAAGTCATTCAAAGACAATTAGTGGAGACAACTAGATTAACTCATCAAGGCGGTCTCAGTTTCAGTGTAGAGCTAATGATTGTGTGTTATTGCCACGGAGAGGAGAGATTCTGAGATTCTTTTTCTTTTTCTATCTTGGAGGAAATGGCTTGTTGACAGGATTCAATATTCATACATCGGAGTGGAAAATCCAGAGAGAAAGTAGGCTGACGCCACCACTTGTCGTTCTTTTGTTTTCTTTTTTTGTCATTCTCTTGCAAGTTACTATTTGTTCACGAGGAGAGGGCAGGCTGACACCTTGAATTTTGAAACCAATTCATAAACAGGCTTTAGTTGCACTGTAATAACTATAATTAATTGAATTAAGTTGATCATCAGTAGCAATATTTTAATTATTTTTGTTGTTCTTGTCTTTTATATAAACAAGTTATTCTCTTCTGTGTAAAATTAATTCTTTATATTCCCGATCACACTGACCTTATTCTCACAATCAACATCTTTATGAAGAGTCCATATACAACGAGAGAGAAAATAGGAAGCTGAAAACTTTACTTATTTATTTTTTATTTTTTTAATTTTTTAGATTTGATCTCTATTATTTTGATTATTATTTATTTTATTTGAGATAATTTATGAAATTATATTTTTTTTCAATTTCATTCAACTTTTTAATTTGAAAGATTTGTTCCTCATTATTTTAATAAACTTGAAAAAAAAATTAATTTATTAATAAATTATTTTCCAGTTGATTTTCCATAACACAAACAAACACTGGAAAGTGTTTTCCAGTTCATTTTCCACTGCCAAACATCGAAATTCACTTTTCAGAAATTCACTTTCCCCGGAATTCACTCTCCAAAAAGAAACCACTTTCCAGCAAACAAACATACCTTATTTCGGTAACAGGAAAGCTGACTGTACTTGTTTCAGCACACCCCTTGATACGACATGTCGTTACTTTCTGCAACGACAAACCTTGTCAATCCACGTTACACGTGTCAGTTTGGCTCTCACCAAGATGTCTGGTCATCTATAAGGAAAGAAAGATAACAGATTGCTAGAGTTAGGGACTGTGGCGCCACACAAATTTTCCCAAGCATCACCACTCACAAACCATGGCTGCAGTAGCTCAAGTCGCCGCTTCTCTTTCTCTCTCCATTCACGGTACACTCTCTTGTCTCTGTGCGAGTCTTCATGTTTCTCTGCTCTACGGGATTTAATGTAGTTTGTGAAATACTAATGTTGCAGATGCTTGTGCTGTTGGTTCATCAAGAACCCACCTTCCCATTTCTCGATCGCCCACTTTGACTTTTGCTCGAAATGGGACTACTTTCGCTACTGGGTCTCCATTATGTAAGGACCTCAACTGTTTTGCACCCCTTAATTTTCGCTACTTGCTCTGTATTTATTCCTTAGTGGATACCATATTCTAGCTAGCAAGCTGTGTGTTCAAAGTTCAAAACTTTTATCTTCATCATTTAGTAGGATGATAAATTAAAAGGCAGCAATTCTTTTTAATTTTTTTTAACTGCTTTATCGCAAACGAGTACAAAATGAGTTTTGATGGGCGAGAGATTGAAAAATAAATGCAATGTAAAGAGTTCTTATATAGAGGCACACTTGGCGTTACTGGTCTAGCAATCCTCACCTTTTTGGAATTGACAACTAGTTAGAGTTATCATTTACTTGTGCTTGTGATCTCTGAGTCAAGAAATTGGTGTTTTCTTGATCTATTGTATCTACTTGTATGTTCTAGATAATCTGAAATATTTCATCCAGTCAATGCGATGATCCTCACATCCACAAGATTTGAGCTTTGAGCTTTAAATGCGTGCTCGAATAAACCTCAGTGCCCGGTAGATGCAATAAGGTTTTCTGTTGGGTTATCTAGATGAATGCGAAGATAGTAACCATTTGAATTTAAATCATAATATAGTCTGTTCTGATACAGGAGCATTCCAAGAACAAAAGTCAAAGAGCCAATTAATTTAGTTTTTATCTATTCTTAAAACTTGTGTGCTGGAATATGAATTTAGATCATACATTTGAATCTAGCTAGAGTCTAGAGTAGTCTAGATAATTTCTATTCATGTATGTATGTGAAGGGACATTCATGTATCTAGAGTATTTAATACATTCATGTATTTAGAGGTAAATTGGGTCTTTAATGTCTAGTCTAGGAAGTCTAAATTTGAGTCCTATAAATACCTATGTAACCAAAGGCATTTAGGAGCAAGTTTTTCAGAATTTGAATGAAGTGTAGCCTTTGGCTTTTGAGAAGAAGGATTTCTTCTTGTTTAACTCTGTATCCTTTTGACGGATCTCCATTGGGTGGTGAGTTGTGTTATCTTTGGGTATTCACTTGTGTTTCCCTTCTCTTTCTTCCATTCCCCGGCGTCATGTTCTTTCCATTCTGCTGCTGTATTTTTGTTGCCAAGAAGTTGTACGACAGGAATAATTTGGAACATGTAATTGAGCACCTGAATGTAGCTAGCGGTTCCAGATGTTACTTATCCTTTATGTTATTGGAAACTAAAGGAGCATTAAAAGTACTGGGAGCTAATACTGAATTTCTATTCTAGTGATATCAAGAACTTCTCATCAGAAAAAGGCGGCTGGGAGAGCAACGTTTGTTTCTGTAAGGTGTGAGCAAAATGCCCAGGAGGGCAGCGGTGTGGATGTATGGATTGGACGGCTTGCTATGATTGCCTTTGCTGGGGCCATCAGTGTTGAAATAGCCACGGGAAAAGGACTTTTGGAGGTATGGCATTCGTTAATTACGAGCTTCAGTGTCTCAAAAAAGAAAATGCTTACTATCGGTTTTAAGGATCATCATAAACTTCTTGTTGATACACTGAGTGATGTAAGACTTCAAAACTTTTAACATGTAGCTTGTATTAAATTGTGATTGCCTGTACAATATGATAGCGATGCCACTTGATTTATTAGTTTTGTAACTGATTGGAGCAATCAATTTTCAGGCCAATTTATTCAAATGTGATTTAATTCCGACCCATTCTACATGCACACACACATAGATATAATCTACATGTTGATGGAATAATTGGTACTTGGTGAGCAATTACTTATCAAATTCATGCCCATTTTGCTTTTGCAGAATTTCGGACTCACAAACCCCTTGCCTACGGTGGCCTTGGCTGTAACTGGATTGATGGGTGTTTTGACAGCTGTGTTTATCTTCCAATCAGCCTCTAAGACTTAATTACACTTAAGGTTGTGTTTTGTGTACGTAAAGCTTGAGATTCTGAAGATATTAAAAGTTTTATTTTTGTTCATTTTATAATGTGGCAATACTTGAGAATATAAAAGTGATCAGGTTGATCGAAATAACTAGTAAGTGGCCTGGCAGTAAGAACTTATGACCAAGGAATTTATTTCCCTTGTAGTTTTAGGTTCGAGTCCTGTGGTTGTTAATATGATAACAACTGGAGGCTTACATGGTCGTTAATCTTAGGACCCGTAGGATTAGTCGAGGTGCGCGAAAGCTGATCCGGATACCCATCCTAATAATAAAAAGAAGTCATGTAGATCTGTATTTATCCAAAGCATCTTCCTCCCAGGTGTTGCGTTTTTTTTGAATTCCAAGTTGAAAATAAACTGATTAGATATCATTTCATGGTATCAGATCAGTTTCCGTACAAGGATATCGTCGACAGACCCTGTTACGAGGACAAACTATCTGATAACGTGCGGCTTTGCTTGAATAAGCATTATTCCCAGTCTATTCTTAAGTGATGCAAGTAGGAGTGAATATATCTCTTTATAAAGCTCAGATATATTATGTTCAGCTTATGACAAGGACATAGAATCTCAACTATCTCCACTAATGTCACAGATATTTCCTATGAAACGGCATCGACTGCTGATAGTAGAGCAGCAAAGCAAATCAACTCCATTCTTTACTTGTTAAGAATTTATTCTTTTTCCTTTTTCATGCATAATTCATTGCCTGCTATTTACACAAGGCACAATAGATCTCTCCCTCTATATTCTTTGCTCTTCCAGACCAATTTTGATCAAATCTTGCTCCTTGCATCTCTTATCATCATTGGAAGATCTCTTCCTCGGTGGCTAAGGCTTCAGCAGTACACCCTTTTTCTACCTTGATGCGCGAGCGTTTCATAGGTTTTAACTAATCGTCGAATGGGTGCAATTATATCCCGATTTTCAAGAAGGTTCCTTCCTAAGACTGAAGTTAGGATACTCATGGTGGGGCTTGATGCATCTGGGAAAACAACAATTCTGTACAAGCTGAAGCTGGGAGAAATTGTTCGAACGGTACCCACGATTGGTATCTGCTCCCATAAACTCTTCACTTTCTATGACACAAAATGGCTTCTGGTCTATCTTGTAGGTCTTTAGTATCTTTCTTGGCAATCTCTCTTGGTTGTCTTAATTTCCAATCAAATGCTGCATATGCATAAAAAGCCAAGGGTCAGAATTGTGTTTTCAGGGAGAATTTCCAACCATAATAATCTGTTCGTAATATGGCAGGAAGCGTCGAAGTAGTATATACTAGATAGACAGCACATGTTAGAAAGCATTACCCCTTCGTTTAATACTTGATCAGTTCTACAGGGGATCTTATTCTTATTCTTCTGCTTCGGTTTCATTTATTCCTTAAGCTTCAAGCAAAGTAGAGCTGTGGTTCTGGTTTTTAAAGATCTTCTGTTTGCAGCTGCTTCTTTGTTTGACAGAATGATTCGTCTCTCTGATCTCTTGATGTGTAGTTTGATTTTGATTTTTGAGATCGCTTATTTTGCATATCATACCTCTTTGCCTTGATGTGCTATGGCACAGGTTTCAATGTGGAGACAGTGATGTACAAAAATATAAGTTTCACCGTCTGGGATGTAGGAGGACAACAAAAGGTACAAGCTTTGTGCGATTTTCTTAATTAAAGAAGAGAGTTTGCTGAATGTTTTCACAACAAACTAAGAAGCTGTTTTGAATGTTTTACTGCACAACAGATTCGGCATCTATGGAGACACTACTTTCAGAGTGCCCATGGACTCATCTTTGTCGTGGACAGCAATGACAGGAGGAGAATTTCGGAAGCACGAAATGAGCTACATTGCATTTTATCTTATGTTAGTAAGCTCCATGTATCAAGAAGTAAAGTTCTTCTTTGTCTTCGGTGTTAGAAAATCCCCAATTATGAGAGGCGAAGGGAATCATAACTGATAATATAAAAGGAGAATGAACTATTATTGGTCCTGATTCTTAGCAATCCAGATGGTTTTTCTTTATAAATGCAACTCTTTACCGTGAGATTCTTCATGTGCTGCTTAATCTAGGTGAATCCCACATTTTCTTTTCATCATGCAGATCGAACTAAAGGATGCAATGCTGCTTGTCTTTGCTAACAAGCAGGATGTCCCAGATGCTATGCCTGTTTCAGAGGTTGCTGATAAGCTTGGACTACCTACTCTTAAACAGCGTCACTGGTAAGTAAATGTGTTATGCTTTAAGTGTGTCAAAACTTGCACAAAAGCTTCGAAGGTGGTAATGTGAACTTCTTTCTGCAGGTACATTCAAAGCTCTTCTGCGACGTCGGGGCGTGGACTTTATGAAGGTCTAGACTGGCTATCCAACAGCATCTCTAACACAGCATAACAGGGAAATTTTCCCAGGTTCTTGCAAGAAAGCTAAAGGGATTTCTAAGGGTTGCAGCGCATCTTCCTCGCCAAATCGGCCAGGTGAGAGTTATTACCGGACTCCTTATATGTATCTTTGGAACTTTCCTACTCATCTTGAGTTCCAATTTCTAATCTTGTTTTGACTTATCAGTACGAAAGGAAGGGGAACTATCATATAGGGTTAGAACCTCCTCGCGCCCATGGTTGTTCTGTTTAGTGTAAAGAAAGATAGCACCACTGTATAGAATCACCATGAAGCAGTGCTCTCACCCGATGCATTTTGCTTCGGTGCCGTAAATATGACCGTGGGTGGGGATTATAACAGGTCCAATAATTGAAATGGAAGCCGGTGAGGAATATGATTGACCTTCCAATTTTCATTTAAACTTGAATGCTATGACACATTTGTGACTTGGTCCTTGAACTTCCAGCTGAAAAGTAATTATTCCGGGCATAATGCAGAAGGCTACAACAAAAGGATATGCCACCATATATATTGTTATGAAAAACATGTTAGAAAAAAAAGATGAAGCATCCTATAGGAATGGCTGCTTAATTGATAACAATCTTCAACACGATTATTCGTTTATACCAGCAGGGTCTTGGTCTGGTGGTCATGAAGGGCTTCTCCCTTCCTCTTATCCCAGGTTCAAGCCTTGTCAGGCATGTTTGTCACCCCCGCGGTGCCTTACATGCTCATTGGGTTTGCAGGATGTTCAGTGGGCCCGGGGATTTAGTTGTGGTGCGCGCAAGCTGGTCCGGACACCCCGGTTATCAAAAAAAAAAAAAAAAAAACAAAACATGCAAGGGAATAATAATCAAAATCTTGAGTAAATGAATTCTTAGGGTACCAAATGGACATAAAGGTTCATCAGAAAACCGTAGACTGAGATGCAGCTGATGCTTTCAGTTTTCCCCCCTAGACTCTCTTCCCTTCATTTTTTTCTTCTTCGGTTTCTCCTCCGCAACAGGTTGTGTGCTCTGTAAGTGTTGATGAATGGATCCCAGGGGATCTGCCTGGAAATCCTAATGGTTAAGAGCCATTCTCAACTGTTTCCCTTCCTTCAATCTGATAGGAACAAACCAGTTGTCACATAGCAGAAGTTCATATAAGATAACGCAATCGAAAAGAAGAAAACTTTGACAAGATAAAACATAAGGAGGTGAAGCACGCGCATTAATTTTTGCCTTGATTTAGAATTCAATTTAAACTCAGAAGTGGGTTTTGATTGCCGGGGAGGCTTCAATTCAGGGAGGAACTCTGTGAGGGAAAGAGAGGTCATATGCTTTCAATTTCTTCTGTCGGCTTCGAAGCTTTGTTCTTCTGGATGAACATGAATTATTCGTTTAGTTCACCAGATAACAAGGCAGTCCATAGTGAGGTATAGGCACCAGAGCCTATATAAAAACTCCAATTGGCATCTGCACATATATAGACTTTTGCCTGACTGGAGTTATATCCATTCTGAGCAACTGAATCAGACCAATACATTTCTTTCAGCGCTCGAAAAAGAAAAGCTCAATTCAAGCAAGCACATTCATCAAACCTCTCAAGTTGTTCTACGCAGTAAACATTAAGAAACCCTAAATACGGCCTGTCATTTGCAAAATATCAGAGAGACATAATTGCAACTAATAATTCTGAACTCAAAAGGAAAAACATGAATAACGTTGGATGTGTTTTCTACAAATACAGCCTTTTACGCAAGCCTGAAAAGGCACAATGCATACCAAAAATCCCATATAACTATCAAGATAGACACACAGACCCAAAAAAAAAAAATGCAGAGACAACCAGAGTAAAGTGCAAATCTTGTAGAAAACGGAAGGGAAGGTAAAGAATGTGAAAGTAAATAAAGGGTACATACAACAAGGAGCACAGAAGTTGACGATGTCTGAGTGAGGGAGGATCCTCATTCAGGTTGTCAAGTTCGCAGCAAAGAGAATTGCGCCCGTATTTGTTAGTCCTTGGTAGTTGCTGTACGGTCAATGATGCATGCATCGTATTTTAATCTCTGGTCTGGACATTCTTGTTCAATTTAAGGTTGACTAGATGATGAAGTCATTCGTCCAGGCTTGCTTAAAAATACTACTGTTACTGTGTGATAATCTACTCGAGCTTACCGTGCCATCTCGAGCTAATTTCCTTGGATTATTATCTATGACTTACTGTGTCTAGCCTGCTATATATTACCATTTATATCAATTAAATATGGGACTGTCATTCGAAAATTTTAATTGCAGTTCGGATGACTACGACAATGTATCGGATTGAAATCAGATTTTATTCCATTCATTTTTATTTATTTTAAACATTTGCGACTTTATTTTCTCTTTCAATGTGACCATATCAGGACATGAACGGGTATCCGATTCCATCATGGTTTTTCAAATTACTTTTTTAAAAATAAAATCTAAACTTAAAAACAAACTACATCTTCATTTGGATACCCGTTCATGAACTTCCATATAAATTTTTTAATTTGTTTCAATTTTATCTTTCATTTAAAATTGATGATATATGTGATTTTTTTTATTTCAGTCCTTATTATTTTAATTTTTTGATTTGTTTTGAATTCATTTAATTTTTTTGGTCTAGAGATGCTGATTTGTTACAATTTTGTTTTTCAATTGAAATAAATCATATATGTTATTTTTATTTTACCCCTTATTCTTTTGATTTTTAGTTTGTTATTAATTCGTTTAATTTTTTTGGTCCCAAGGTTTTGATTTAAATTTTGTCATTCAATTGAAATTGACCATCTATTGTGTTATTCATTTTGACCCTTATTTTTTATTTTCTTTATTTTTTATCCTTCTAAAGTTGTAGCTCTTTTTTGTTCATATTTATGTGCTATACTCTTTATTTTGTTTTATTTTGTTTTTTAATCATTTTTTATTTTGTTGGAGTTTATTTTTATTTAATTTCTTCCTACATTTTTAATTGATGTTAATAATCATTCTAAAATTGATATTTTTTCCCTTTGTTTTTTTTCCATTATTTTTTATTTGTTCTTTAAATCAAATGAATATTTTTTTCTAATAATATTTATTTTAGTTTTGTCATTTTTTTTTGCTCTATTGTTAAAGCTTTTGGAATTTTTGGAGAAAAGTTTACAGTTTTCATTGTTTATGCACTAATAGTAATAATTTTAGTAATTGTTTTTAATTATTTTTTTACTTGCTCTTTTGTTAAAGTTTTTGACTTTTTTTTCTTCAGGACAATTTAATAATTTTAATTGTTTAAACAACGATAATAATCATGATAATAATAGTGACATTACTATTGATAATGATAATAACAATAATAATTCATTATAATAGTTGTGGTGCTTCAATTAACAATAACTTATATAATAATATTAAAAATATCAATAATAACAAAAATGATTATCATAATTATATTCATAATGCTAATAATATTTATTTTGGTTTAGTCTTTTTTTTTGTTTTTTTTATGTTTTGTTAAAGTTTTTTAGTTCTTTTGGTTTGTTTTTAATTTCTTTAAGTTTTTTGGTCTCAAGGTTTTGATTTGTTTGAATTTTATCCTTTAATTGAAATTGATCATATATTGTGTCATTCATTTTGGCCATTATTCTTTTAGTTTTTGTTTTAATTCTTTTAATTTTTTCGGTCCTTCTAGGGTAGTTTCTAATTTTTTTTTCATATTTATGTAACTATACTCTTAGTTTTGAATTTTTATTTATATTATTTTTTCTTTTGTTGGGGTTTTATTTTTTTCATTTTTTTTCATTCCTGTAATATTTTCAGTATTGAGGTTTTAATGTGTTTCAATTTTGTCTTTCAATTCAAATTGATTATATATTTGTTTTTCATTTCACCCTTTACTCTTTTAATTTTTTTTGTTTGGTTTCGATTCCTTTAATTTTTCTAGTCCTTCTGGGACAAACCCTATTTTTTGTTAGTATTTATGTATTTATATTCTTAGTTTTGGTTTGTAATTGATTATATAATCATTTTAAAATTGTTAATTTTTTTTTCTTTTGTTCTTTTTTTTTTATTCTTCAAGTCAAATGATTTCTTATGCTAATAATATTTATTTTGGTTTTGTCATTTATTTTTGTTGTTTTTATTTGCTCTTTTGTTGACAGTTTTTGGTTTTATTCTCCAAGATAATTTTATGGTTTTCATTGTTTGCACAATAATAATAATAATAATAATAATAATAATCTTAGTGATTTTTTTAAAACTATTTTTTTACTTGCTCTTTTGTTACAGTTTTTTTTATTCTTCAAAACAATTTAATAATTTTATTATAATACAAATGATTAATAATTATATTCATATGAATAATAATACTATTTTTTTCCTTTAATTTTTGTCCTTGAATTTATTTTTTATTCTTCAAATCAAATAATATATAGCGTGCCAGAAGGCTTATAGTTAAACTATTCATGAATGTCTCGAACTTGAACGAACGACAGCATTTAAATATTAAAGATGTTCTGCCCATCAACAACTATTTCCTCTTATTTTAAGCTCTGCGGTGCCTAACAGTTGTTTCTTTCCTGAAATTTGAATTTTATATATTAAGTAATTAAGTTCACATGCATTGAGATATTTTGCTTGCAGGTTACTTATTTGACCAACACGTATGAACAAATCACTTCTGCCGAACCTTGGATTCCAACATGTATGCTTTATTTATTTATTTTTAATTAAATGGGTCATCCCTAATCACCTCAATAAATCAAAACCTACTTTTATTAATAGATATATTCGAGGCATCCAAGGAAAAAAAATAAAATAAAAGGATGCATGAAAAGTTTTCTTTGTCTCGAAGTTGGGTTGAATATTGGTTGATAATCTCCGACATTATACAGTAAATGATTCGAAGAAAAACTTTAAATTACGATAATCCAGCGACCAACCACTATCAAACAATGATTTCCAGTATCTTTTGATAATCTAGCAACCACTACTATACGGTGATCATTCTTCTTTTTATTTAATTTTCTTCTGCATTTAAAAAAAATTAAACTTTTTCAAAAAACCAAATAAACTCAATGTCAAATAGACACTTCACTTTGTTACTGCTGCCTTTTTAAAAAAAATATAATAATGTTTTAAATTTTGATATATTGGGTAATGAATTTATTTGTAAGAACTACATATAATTAATAATAGAAGTCCTGGTATCTACAAAACAATATAGTTTGGTAGGATTTAAATCTTCTGATGATACAATCAATAACTTTAAAGAGAAGTTGTAATAAATAAAAGAAAGAGTTTTAAATTTCAAGAGCAAGAATGTTTGTTATTGCTTTGATATGATAAATGCTTTAGGAACTAAGATATGAATCTCGGAGAATAGAAAAAAGTAAATCGTTTACTTGAATGGTTCAAAAGATATTTGTAATCACTGAACCTTGTCATTCTGATGGAATGGAGGGACTAAAGAGTTGTTTTTGTCTAATGACATTAATAAGGGATAAAAATCATCTACATATCATTAATGAGAAACAAATATCTCTTACAGATCATTAATGAGAAAAAAAATATTGCTGGTCATTGAAATACTGTTTATACATCTATAGATGTAGAACGATGAATATTTCTAACATTGATAGTATGTATTATTAGGTTTAAAAACAAAACTTTATGGTCCTAATATGAGTTTTTAATAACCTCTAGACCGATTGGGTTTGACGCGTTGTCAAATCTAGAAGAAATGAGTTGGTTAATTTATCATCACAATGACTTGAGCTCAGTTCATAGCTAAATCAGATTATATTAGGTCTAATAACTTGTCAGATCCATGTTGATATAGGCTAACTCATGGTTGAATTCAAGTATATTAGTTATAGAAACTTGTTAGACCCATATTAACTTGGGTCCAAACACATTGGATTTTACAACCTGTTAAACCTAATATATTTAGCTTTAACTATGAATTGAACCCATGATTAAATATATATATATATATATTTATATATATATATATATATATTTATATATATATATATATATATTCAACAAAGAAGACCTTTTCATGTGATTGGTCTTCAGCTACACCGATTTTGACTATATCAATATTAAAGAGGGGAACAAATTGCAACTGCAGTCATTAACCTACTATCCAACTAAAATAAACTTTATTTTAGACATTTATTGTTCTAGAATTTATTTTACGCTCTATAGGATTTTAGGAATTGTCCTTGTAGCCACCCCTCTGCTCTCTTGCATCTAACCACCAACTATTCAATAATCATGCAAACAAAGCGTTGCTGTTTCTTCTAAAACTAATGCTGTTTTTTGTTTTGGGGGAAAAGGAAAGGGAAATTATTAAAAATCAAAGCCGTTTAGTAGAGGGTGAGGATTTCTCCGACGAGCACCAAATGCTATCTGCTGTAGGAATCTCGTGCTTGGAATTGGGGCAAGAATTCAGCCATAAAATATCACTGGCAAGGGCAAAAGACCCACCACATTCAAGATGTCCACCGCTCCACCGACAGCTGACCGCGGACACAGCCACACCGTACCAGAGCAGAACAGCTGCATTCGACGACTTTTCTCTGCTCATGCACCAAACTTTACTTTTCCTTGGTTCGGGTTACAAAGCTAAAATAAGCACCTAGCACATATATGTCGACCTACCCCCACATTTGACTGTTGCAAAGTAGCGATGATGGATCCAAGATAATTGAGGTGGAACTGCTTTTCAGGGGCAGCCACCAGATATCATTTCTATTCGTCTTCACTTTTTCGCCAATTTACTCTTCTACAGTGGTATTGATTTGTGTTCTTTGGGATAATCGATGTTTCATTTACAAAGTAATTAAATTTTAGAATTATAGCTACTTATATAACAAAAATTAATATAAAATCGCTACACTACACGTCAAAAACAAATTCCCTAAAAAAAATTTATATACGTAAACTTTTTTGATTGTATATAATAAATTATAAATATAAATTGAAAAGCTTATATATACATATAATTAAATAAATTGAAAACTATATATGCATGTTAAAAAATATATTAGCGTTAAATATAGATGAAAATAAAAAAAAATCAATCAACATTTATCGATGATATTTGATCTTACAGCACGATTTTTAACACATTTGTGTTGAATAACTTTGTTATCATAATCAAGTTTTCATCTAATTAAACAATAATATAAATAAATACATATAAAATTGATTGAATAAAATAAAATAAAAAATATTATGTAAGACACATTAAAAATATTATCTAAGAAAATATTTTTATTTATATAAAACATAAAATAATAAATTAAAATAATCTCTTCACAAATTAAATGCATACAAATAGCTATTATTTAAAAGATACCATATATACAAAATAAAAAAGATAATGAATATTAATTTAAATATAAATAAATAAAATAATTTTTAAAAATAAACAAAGAAAGATCAATTAGAAGAAAAAAAAACATGTGAACCCTGTAAAGGACCACTTGTACTCTTAATATTATTTATTTATTTGATAAGAAAAATAAATAAATTAGACACCACATTATTTGATTTTGATTATCATAATAACAGGAAAATCTAGGGCTAAAGCTTTTATCTAACAATTCATTTTTTTAACTTATTCAAAACATGAAGCATCTAAAAAACACACTAGTAAGTAATCATTCTGACAAACCCATCAGTAACCTTACAGAACCTAAAAAAATTCATTATAAATCCTGACATCAACATAAAATAGAAAATCTTCCAAACTTAGACATGTTTCTCTGAAGACACTCTCAAGATAATCTTCTTTATGCTGAGTCCAGTGATCTCATTTAAATAAAAAACCATAAAACACTGATAGAAAAAAAAATGTGGCAGCAAAGCAACTGAACACAGTCTAGGGCCAGGCAAGACTCATTTAACCTTTCATTTCCCCAAGAACTACATTGCTGCCATAAGATAATCAGCAGGAACTCAGTGATCAATCTCGACAGATCGCTTCGACAAGCACATGTCATATAGCTTGAAATTGAAGGAACCGTAATAAAATCATTAACTAAATTATACTATCTAGGCATTGGTTTAGGGGACAAATGAATTAAATGAATTTTGCTTCGTATGATGTTTTAGGTTTAAATACCAAAACGAGTTTGAGTTGCGTGTCTGAAAGACAATTGGAAAATATATATATCATCGTAGGAAATCCAGTGGGAAATTATCACAGCTCCTAAAATCCAAAGCAAGCAACTAATTATTATATAATCATATTTATATCTCATTCAATTATAATGATAATAATAAAAATATCTACATATCAACCGGACAAATTAAGACCTTGGTTCTCCACCATAGGCTTGTTTGCATACGGAACTTGGCTTCTGTGAAGGCATACACAGCTGAAACGAACCTGGACATGCTTGCAGACAATTATCCCCCAGGCTACCGGAAACCGACTTGTCGGAGGCGAAAAAAGCTGGTGGTGGCTTCCCAATCAAGAAATTCCCGTCGAGAAACAACCTTCTCAAAC
The DNA here is from genome assembly GCA_009078335.1 of Salix brachista. Taxonomy (NCBI): domain Eukaryota; kingdom Viridiplantae; phylum Streptophyta; class Magnoliopsida; order Malpighiales; family Salicaceae; genus Salix; species Salix brachista. The sequence goes on from CM018587.1 coordinate 22,238,424, forward strand.
TCTTCTTTCGACCGTACTCCAATGGGATCGTGCCACGTAACCGGTTGTATCTTAGTGACAATGAAGACAGCAGCGGAAAATCAGCAAATTGCAAAGGGGGATTCCCCTCGATTTTATTGAACCCAAGATCAACTGCAACGAGGTCACTGTTAGCATTGCTAGGCTTTGAGATCTCGACACGTGCCAAGCTGTTATTGGATAAGTCGACCTGTTGAAGTGCAGGTAAGAGGAAGAACCAGGGTTGTAGCGTGCCCGTGAACGAGTTTTCACTGAGTTCAACAACTTCTAACTGAGTTAACCTGTCAAAAGATGATTTTGATAATGAACCAGACAAGGAATTGGCCTTCAAAGCCAGTTCTAGTAAGTTATAAGGTAGTTTTAGCAAAGGCCCAGTTAGTTTATTGTAGCTAAGATCAAGTCTTCTTAAGCTTGACATTGAATCCATGGTTTTTGGGAGGTACCCAGATAAATAATTGTGTGAGAAGTCTAAAGATTGGAGGGATTTAAGGTTGGTGATTGAGTTAGGGACTGCGCCAGAGAGCGAGTTGGAACGCAGAGTCAAGGTCTGGAGGTTGATAAGCGAAGAGATGGAGGAGGGGATAGGGCCATAGAAGCTGTTGTCTGCGAGGTCGAGGATGGTGAGGCTAGCGAGTTGGGAGATGAGTGGCGTGAGCTGGCCTGAGTAGCCAGCTGGATCAAGAGTGAGTTGAGTGATACGAGTCGAGTCAGGGGAACAGGTGATGCCACAAGTGAAGTGGGTCCGACGAGGGGAGGCACAAGGGTCGGTGGTGAAGTCCCATGAGGCCAGGCAAGACCATGGCGGGATTGAACTGGGCTTGACCGAGGCTTTGAAGGCTTTGAGAGCTGAGATGTCCTGTGGTGAAGTGAGAGCCACGGCTACGAGATTTTCGGTGCTGAAAAGAATAAAGCAGGAAAGTAGGAACGGGAGGATGCCAGGCAGCATTTTTGCTGGTCAGAGGTAAGAAATGGCGGTGCGGAGAAAGCCGGAGGGCTGTCTGTGTGGAACAGGAGTTTCGATGAGCTTATGTATGGCTGGATAGCACTTCCAAAGGTGGAGTTGATGAATGGTATCAAGACATTTATAATGTGGGGGGTGAATCCGGTACTGTTTGTTAGGTTGACCAGGAGCATGACCTGGGATTTTGGCTGGCTGGGCTTTGGACCTGGGAGCTCTCGAGTATAAACAAATTGCATGAATAATCGGGGGCTCGTAGCATTATAAATTGTTCGAGTTTTCTAAAAAGACAAAAACAATTTTCTGATGGAATCATCGCCACACTGCAACTTCGAAGGATTTCCAAACCCTCTACTCTTTCATCCATAATTTATCGTGTCCTCATTTCTGTGATTCAAGGAACTTGACGTCAGATTCTTAATAAAAAGAAAGAGCATGAGGTCGTCAGTTATACGTTGAAATCTATCTCCACCTGCCTACTTATTAGTACATTTCATCATGACATCCTTTCATTAAAACTCTTATATATATATTACTTAAAATATAATAGGCATAGCAGATTTACGGTGGCTTTTTTCATAGATAAACTAGACACAATTCATTGTGAATTGTGACAATAAAATTATTATTTTACTTTAAGATTAAAAAAAATTAACCTCTAAGACCAGGGTTATTTTTGATATTTTCAGGGAACATGGATACTATTTCCGAATTCTTTGTATAATAAACTACTATTTTACCTCTAAATACTGAGAAAAAGACACAATACAGTTGAGAGTATTTTTGTTTTTTTCTCAAATTCCTGCACAATGAAACTATTGACATAATCCCCAAAAAAGACAAAATAAAACATTGTAGCTGGGAGTAGTATGGTACTATATACCCCTTGTTTTTTCGTGATTATTATTGGGTTCAAAAGTGTATAAGTAATTTATCAATTTTTATTTTATTTTTTGAAACACTGCAGGCGAGTCGTACGAACACGCCAACATTGTTTACTCTTCGGGCTGTTAAAACTGCACTTCTATCGTGTCTCCTGGTGCGCCGCTATGTCCTTTACCTCCCGGTGCAACGCGTGTCGGTAGACAGTGTTTGGGGTATCGCCAGTGAATGATTTTGTATTTTTTTTCTCCTTTCTCTCTCTCTTGTCGCCCCATATTCCATATAAGTCCTTCATGTGTGTCAGTTGTTTATTTTAGTCTCTGAGGTTTTGATTTTGTTTTTATTCCTAATTTCTTCAATGAAAATTTTGATTATTTTCAATTCTATCCTTCAATTAAAACTGATTATCTATGTTAGCTTTCATTTCAATCCTTATTCTTTTGATTTTTTATTTGATTTTGGTTTCTTTAATTTTTTCAGTACGCAGGTTTTAATTTATTTTAATTTTATCCTCCAATTGAAATTAGTCATATAATATATGCTACTTTTCATTTAGTCCTTTTTTTTTTAATTTTTAACAAAATTACACTGCAATTACCTTTAAAAATGTCATTATTTGTTTCGATACCAAGGTTTTTATTTGTTTCAATTGTATCCTTAAAATAGTATTAATTATATATATTTTGTTTTAATTGTGTTCTCCAATTGAAATTGATCATATATGCTACTCTTTATTTCAGTTCTTATTCTTTTATGTTTTTTAACAAAATTACACTGCAATTGTTTTTTAAAAATACCCTTATTTATTTCGGTCTCAAGGTTTTTATTTGTTTGAATTTCGTCATTCGATTAGAATTGATTATATATTTTGTTTTGATTTATTTTAATTGTTTCCTCCAATTGAAATTAGTTATATATACTACTTTTCATTTTGATCTTTATTCTTCTTTTTTTAAACAAAATTACACCGCAATTTTTTTTATAAAATACTTTTATTTGTTTCGATCCCCAGGTTTTTATTTGTTTCAATTTTATCCTTCGATTGGATTTAATTATATTTTTTATTTTTTATTTTGGTCCTTATTCTTTGAATTTTTTATTTGATATTAATTCCTTTGGTTTTTTTTGTCATTCTTGGACAATGTTTATTTTTTATCTGTATTTATGCTTATGTGCTTTTTGTTTTTGTTTTTAATTTTTTTAATTTATTTTTTATTGGGGTTTTATTTTTAATCAGTTTAGTCTTGGAATTTTAATTTATATTGGTGATCATTTTAAAATTAATATTACTCCCTTTTTCCTTCTTTTTTTTGTTTTCTGTTATTTTTATATGTTCTTCATATCATATGATTTTATAATTTTATTGTTTCTGCAATTATAATGATAATTTTAGTGATTATTTTTTATTGTTTTTTGTAAAAATGTTTTTTTTTTCGAGGCAATTTTATGATTTTAATTGTTTGGCCTGTAATGTTGATAATAATTTTAAGTGTTATAGTAATGATAGTGACGATAACGTAGGGATTGATTTTCAATATATGTTTTCGTCTTTTTGTAGATAGAAAATTAAATACTTATTTTTGTTATTTGATTATTACAGGTATTTTCACAATTTATATTTTGTTTTTGTGTTTAATTTAAATTGAATTATAAAATTAACTAATCTTAATATAGTGAATTCAACAATTCAGATATCCAAATCTTCTTGCTTTTTTAATGATGATGATAATTTTATGCTGGTTATTTCGTTGAAACCTAGTAAACAGATAAATTTATATCGATATAAAATTCATATATTTTATAGAAAACTTACACTTCACATGAATTCTGCACAGATTTATTATTTTACCTAAATTTATATTATAATAAAAAAAAATTACACAATTAATATTTTTCGCATTGAGAAAAATATGATGTTGCCCCGACGATGCGCGAGTACATTGGCTAGTATATATATATATATATATATATATATATAAACGAGAGGTGCTTGTTTTGCAATCCGGAATTTATTGAAAGTGATCATGTAATATAAAAAAATTTCAATAATTAATTAATCTTTCATTTTGAAAATTTAGTTCTGTTTTTTTTATATATATATATATATCCGTGGATGAAGGCTAGTATTGAACACGTGTAAAAAAATCTTTTTTAATGAGTTTGAGGATTTTTTTATATTAATTCTGTGATTATCTGAGAAAAAATATTATAATATTATATGAAAATAAAATATGCACGAGGATTTCAAACTTTTTGTTTAAAAGAGCATTTTAATGGAAAGAATGAGCTAAAGCGAAATATTATATGATAGTATTAATATAGAAAAATATATTTCATATATATATATATATATTAATGTCGATAAAAAAACAATTTCATCCAATTGCTTGCTTGCACTTGATGACTTACCCTAATATACAGGGTTAATATTGCAAATAACTTCACCCATTTAAGCTCATTTTGATGAATTTTGGATTTCAGAACCTCAAAAAAATCATATAAAATGAAAGTTTGGTCTATGAAATATATTCATCAAAATTTCTTCCCAAATCATCAACATTTTCACTTTAAAGTTCATGTTTCTGATTCTAAATTACAATTCAATGATCTCATTCAAGATATAGATTTACAGATTACCAGATTTTATAATATGATCTTTGGAATTTAGATAATTTTTCAATTTCAATTTGAGAATTCACGTACTAGACAACTACCCTGGGCCCTAAGCACTTCCGTCACTTCTCAGAACTACTTGCGTGCGAGAAGACAATCCAATTTCAACAATCATAAAAAAACACCTCGCTTCCTACTTCTTCGCCATGTCCACAACTAAAACCATGATCCCTCTCCTCCTCCTGCTCCTCCTCTCTCCCCTATCCACCACCGCTTCAACCCCGGCCTACCCCACAGTCCCGTGCACCACAGACACCTCGGTCTCCTCCTCCGAACCCGACAACCTGATTCCAATCCGCAACGAAATCTACGGCAATGGAAAAATCTTCGACATAAGTCACAGATACACAAAAGATATGCCGGTTTGGGACTCTAAAGACGGGTTGGGAAAGTTCCTGTCTTTACCAGCAAGCATGAAAAATGGGTCTCTCGCTAACAACTCCGAAATGAAGTTGCCTACTCATACTGGCACTCATGTTGACGCACCCGGACATGTTTTTGATCATTACTTTGATGCTGGGTTCGATGTTGACACTCTTGATCTTGAAGTTCTTAATGGTGATGATGAAGAACGAAACTTGCTTACTGGGTTTTGTTATCTCTATAATTTGATTACTTCTCCTTTGTTCTGCATTGGATTTACATAAAGATAGAAATAAAATTGATTAACTTGTTCGTGGGATTTTGTTGTTATAGGTCCTGCTTTGTTAGTGGATGTTCCAAGGCATTCCAATATAACTGGTATGTATTTTTTATACTTGAAATCTGAAACAAATTAGTACTTTCCTTGAACTGCTATTTTGGATTATTTAATTATGTTAAATTGGTGATAATGAACATAAGGCAGAATATCTGGAATCCAAGTCTACAATTTTGTGCCATTGCATCTGTGTGTGGATAATGTCTGGGAAAACTTGGCTAGTTTAATTGCTGGGGTGAGAAAGATATCTGGTTTTCGTTGGTAATTAATTATGGATCCATCTGATAAAAGAACAAATTACGAGATACTGACTTAATAGCTTCCACAGTTTACCTTCCACACAGTGACTATTCATATGTAATCACACCAATATATTGCCAAATAAAGGCTTTAAATGTAGTGCTGGTAACTTCAGCCAGTAATATTATCAGTAAAATTTAGACAAGTATGTATAGCTAATTATTGCCATATTGCCCCTTCCTAGAAAAAAGCTGTAATCAGTATTTCTTCCAAGTACCATTTTTTTCATCCCCTCTATGCTTTCCTCATCCCCTTCCTTTTCCCTGAGGATTTAATAATACTGCATGATCTTGTAGCTGGAGTTATGAAGTCCTTACACATTCCAAAGGGAGTGCGTCGCGTGCTTTTCAGAACACTAAACACTGACAGGTGAACAGTTTCATCAATTTTTTTCTGGTACCATTATTTTCGTGAAGATACATTCCTATTGTTATCTAACTGTAAAAGGATTCCATCATTGGAGGTTAAGGAGTTAATCAGATGTTACTTTAGTAATTGTGATGCTGCTATACTAAGTTATTCTTGGAATTGTTTTTGGCTCTTGTTTAACTATTTCTGTATGGCAAGTGCTGTTTGGCGTATGGTTTCTTTTTTTCTACAGTACTCATTATTTGAGCCTTTTCTTAGATAGCTTTTGCACCTCACACAAGTTCATTTACTAGCTCTATGGTATGGATTATTTCATGGGATTTCTATGTTGTATCGGTTTATCTAGGGATTGCAAACCCTTAGAACTATCATTAAATTTTATTTCTCGTTTAAATGTAACTGTTTTAACTTTGACAGTTTAAAAGCACATATCATCCTGTGTGCTTTGATGGGCTTTATGATTCTTTTTTCTCCCTCTTAAGAAACCATTACTACCCATGTCCTTACATTTTCTTTTCCCATTTTTCTTGGAGTCATATTCCATTTAAGTCCTTAAATGGATGTAAGTAATGATAATTTAGAGTGGAAAGTGGTTAATATTGAATTACTAATGTGCATCATAATGTGCTGATGTAAGTGATCTTAGACTTTACAAGGGCATATGACATTGGAATTGAAAGATTTTGCAGTGGTTATGGAAGTTATAACATATTGAACAGTTTGATAGACTCTGTCACAAACTTACAGCTACATATTCTGTCCATTTTTAGTTTGCTCCAATTCAAAATGAGTGGAATATTATGAATGATGCTAGCTGGTTGGTGTCATCGAGTTGCAGTCTTGTAGTCACAATTCATCTTTTTTCCCACCATTCTTTCTGCTTTCAGGATTCACCATAATATCCTAACTTAATTGCGGTACAACGATAAAGATAGTCAAAACGTCTCTTGCATGATTTTTTATTCAATGAATGAAAGTTTCTAAATGAGTTTGGACTGTGTTTATGTTACTAACTCTAATTTAATTTCAGGCGGCTTATGTTCAAAAAGGAGTTTGATAGAAGTTATGTGGGGTTCACGAAGGATGGTGCAAAATGGTTGGTAGACAACACTGACATCAAGCTTGTTGGTAAGCTATATACTTTTGTCAGCAGTGTATGTTTTTTTTTTTGCTTGTTTGATCATCTTTTATCCATGTTGCTTGAAAATCATGCACAAGAATGTGCATTTTTTTTGTAATTTTAAACTGCTAAGACTATTTTTAGGACAGATCCTTGTAACCTTGCATGATTATTCTGCAGAATTGCTTGCTTATGTTTTGAATTACATGCAATGAAATGATGATAACAATGGTGGTAGATTATACCATAAAGACATTGTTTAATACATCCTGAGATTATTTTTTTGGTATACAATGTACAATAGGATGTTCGGTCCTCACCTCACCTTTTGTGTGGTTTGGGTGTTGTTCATTTATCACTTATAATGGATTCAAATACGCTCCTTTTTTCTTTCAAAACTGATAAATAACCAACAAGATTTTCTGCTTCCTAATGCAGGAATTGATTACCTATCTGTTGCTGCCTGGAGTGATTTGATTCCATCTCATCTAGTCTTTCTAGAAGGCAGGGTATGGCTATTATTTGTCCAATGATTATGGGATGTTTTCTTTTGAATATTTTTATCAGTTTTTCCCTTAAAAACTTATTCCTTTCCACTAGATTTGAATTTCCACCTTCATTCACGTGGCTTGTATAGCAGAGAACTCAGCTGGGATTCTGGTACTTCAGAGGCTAATAATAGGACATTTTGTTTTCTGGAGTTTTGAAAACCAAAATGTTTTTATCCTCCCAAGTCTTTAGATTTAAGACAAAAGGTTTATTAGCGATCAACATTAAGCACTAACGGTGGTAGTATGCTTTCAGGAAATCATCCTTGTGGAGGCTTTAAAACTGGATGTCATCCTACCTGGATTATATTCTGTCCATTGCTTACCCCTGAGGCTGTTTGGTGCCGAGGGATCTCCAATAAGATGCGTTCTCATCAGATGATAACATTCAGTGTTAGCCGTTGATATCATCGCAAGACCATGTTTGGGCTCATAACACCAAACCGGTGCAAGGGTTGTGCTTTAGCTAGAGGCTAGAGCAGGAGACAGGCTGGTTGTAAAGAAACTAATAAGTCGAAGACTTTCTATTAGCTTATTTTGTCTAGAATGTTTATTTCTTGAGATTTCATCTCTCAGTGTTCATTTTAGCCTTTGCTTCCCTTGTGGAGATTCGTGAATGATAATGCCCTTACGGGGAATCTGATTATTTCAAGGCACACTGACCTTTTAATGAACCCTGAAGATATTGTTGAGTGTTCATAAATGGAAGTTTGAGTGATCTGACTGATTTGAGGATGGGTATCAGAATAATGAGTGGTATATAATCATAGTGTGCAATCTTGGCAAGTCCTTTTTGGCTGTTTGGTAGCTGCATTGATCTGAAAACAGGGTTCGGTTAAGATCTGTTTTCGATTGAATGCAAAGCATATGGCATTTTTGTTATGATTCAAAAGCAAAACCATTCATCCATTTTTTATATTCTTAAAACTCAATTTCAATTTCAAATTCAATATATATATATAAAAAAAAAAGATCAGTAACAGGGACATGTCGGAATTCCGATTTAACTATGACGAGAGAGACACTATCTTGTCTTCTTTCATGGACTCCTTATTCATTGCTGCTACCAACTCACATGCCACACCGTAGCACAACAGGCAAAATCCAATCTACCACAACAAAATCCTAATGATTATAGCACGTGAATTGTCTGGTCAGAAAGGATCCTAAACAGAGGCCAGTGCGAGTGAGCAGCTTTATCTCACATATTTTAGCAGTTCCATTCTCTTCTCAACACATTTTCCAGTGAGCCCGGATCGCATTCAGGTTTTATTTGTCTAGCCTATGTTCTGGTCTAATGATGAACGAGATGTATTCCATTCTGATCAGGATTCAAGTCTAGGCAGGCGCTTCATTAACTGGCAAATGGCAACTTAATAGGCAACAGAAACCTTCACAACCCAGGTGTTAAAGAACCATCTCACCTAAAAAGTTAAGTTTCTAAGTGAGACCCCATAATATGATTTATATTATCTCTAACACACACCCTCAAGTGAAAGCTCTTTGGGCTTGAAACTTGCACAGACCCACATCTCCTTGTGCTTAGTTTTTATCAAATAGAATGGGGGTGGTGAGATTCGAACTCGTGACCACTAGGTCAACAAGACTCTGATACCATGTTAAAGAATCATCTCACCTAAAAGCTTAAGCTTCTAAGTGAAGCCCATAATATGATTTATATTATTCTCTAACACCAGGATCAATGCCACGCAATTTTTTGGGCAGATTTGTGTTAGTTTTGTTCCTGGTGAGAAAGATAATACAACAACAAATCATATCGATGGTTGCATTAATTTCATTTGAAAAACTTTGAACTTCATACAAGTTTTCCTTTAACAGATATATGTTCGGGATTATTTCATGAAATTTCTGTACTTCACTGGTTTATCGATCCAGGTTAGGAAGTGTTCAGAACCGTTTTCAGATCATCCTGTGGAAATGAAGTCCCTTTTGGGATACTACTACTAGCCATGTCGCCATTCCACCTTTCTCTCTCGTTTTCTTTCCCCATTGTCGCTGGTGTTAATGCTCCATCCAAGTCCTTAGATGGATTTTAGTGGGAGTGATCAACTTGATCACAGGCGTGCTGTACTGATGACTTAGCAGAGATGCTTTTTCCTTCGTGAACCCGGACGAGATAATTTCATTACGGATTCAAATAACAAAATCTCATCCTATCAAGCAATAAAGGCATAAAACTGGATTAAAAAAACTGTACATACAATCCTGTCAGATCAATGAATTTTATAATTGATTGGTTTACGTGATCAATCTAAGTCTACAAGCAAACACAATTCATATATTTTAACTTCAAAGATTAAGGACTTTGATTAAAAACATGGTAAATGTACATCGGGTGTCGGAAGACCATTAACAAAACATTACTCAATTTTTGGAACTTGACATCTGACATATGGTGCAAGTTACACTAGTATTTAAACCAACCCTTTCAATTTCTTTTCCCTCCACATTTAGTCATGTTCTTTTGATTACACACACACACACACACAGACACACACACATATATGTATTGAATAATCTCTAAAATTATAAATATTTTTCAATTTTATCATTTTTCATCTATTAATCTTTGAAATTTGATCTTTATTTTTTTATTGATATTTTTCTTAAAAAAAAATCTGAATAAGCTATAAATTTACATTTTTTTTAACTTCACCCCCTTTCATTTTTTTAATTCTTCAAATTTGGTTCTCATTTTTTTATTTCTATTTATTTTGTTTTCTTTTTAGATTGTTTAGATTGTTTCATAATTTTATCCTCAATGAATTTTTTTTTCTTTCCAATTTTTTTCTTATTTTTTTTATTGTTATCTTTTTACCTTTGACGGGTTTTTTAAATTGATATTTTTTTCATGATTTATCCCTTTGAAATTAAAGTAGTGAATAATTAAGTTTCTTGATTGAACTTGTGTAAGAGATTTCTTGATTTATCTTAAATTCATATTTGAACATTTTATTTATTTTAAATTGTTCTTGCTCTTTTTTTTCTCTTTTGAGTCATCTTGATCTTGTGTCATGGTCACCATATTTGTGGATTAAACCAGATTGACACTTTTTTTTCCTCTTATTTTTATAGGGTTAGTTCCAAGTTCATAACTAGAGTCGCTAGTTTCAATGACTTATACAAATTGACTTTTTTGGATGTTGTTTGTGAAAAAATGATTTATATCAGTCTCATATTTCAATATTTAATTTACTAGAAATTGATCTTTGTACTTTTTTCCTTTCTTTTTTATTAGGTTATCACAAACTTGTGCCCATGGTTCATTGAGTTTACGCTTTAGCCCAAATTGACTCATATTTTTTTTTTATCTTTTAACATTGAGTTGTTTGATAATTGAGTCTTATGATTTTATTCAATTTGTTTTCAAACACAATCACTGTAGTATCACAACCAGATTAGATATGTTATAGCTTGGCCTAGTTGAGGTCAGATTAAAAAAATATCTTTTTTTAATTTTTGTTCTTTAATATTTTATTTACTAGAGATTGAGTTTTCAGTTTTTTTTTTTCATTTTTTATGTGGAGTTATCATATTCTTATTTGATTTATTCAGAATTGACCCTTAAATTTTTTCGCTGTTTTTTCTATAAAATTATTCTAGTATTATATTTATATTTTTTTAGTTTTGCTCTTTAAAATTAAGTTGTTCGATAATCTGAATAAATTCAAGTTGGGTTCTTTTATGTTTTTTAGTTATTTTATTTACTATTATATATACATTTTTAATTATATAAATTAAATCAATAACTCTACTAATAATTTCTTTATGATGGAATTTATTTTTTCCGAGTCGTGGTCGAGAACGGCAACAAATCTAGTAAAATCTACACTTATGGGCTTGTCGAAATAATTAATGACATAAGGTTGTACAAATAAAACACCATATCATTCAAATTATAATATAAAATATTATAATAAACAACTTGCAGCGTTGCTTCTTCTCTGCACAAAAATCAGCTACCATCCACAAGTGTCACCATCGTAATCTTCTAGTTATATACAGTAACTTCAACTCTATTTTCACAGTAGCTTCAACTGAGTTTCGGTGATTTTATATGTCATTTGAGTAGCTAAGGCCAAAGCCAAAGCCATGACATCCCTCCTCTTGTTACTGCTCCTGTCTCCCCTCTCCACCACCACAGCCTCCAGCGCCGCTTACCCCACCATCCCTGGCACCATGGACACCTCTTTCCCCGCTTCAAAAGACAGCAAACTTATCCCAATCAGGCGTGAAGTGTATGGTGATGGGAGAATATTTGACATAACCCACAGGTACACAAGCGACATGCCGTCCATGGGATCAGAAAATGGGCTGGGTCAGTTTCTGAGGCTCCCTGAAAGCATGAAGAATGGGTCCTTCGCCAACATATCGGAGATGAAGTTGATCACTCATACTGGCACACACGTCGATGCACCTGGACATTACTATGACCATTACTTCGATGCTGGGTTTGATGTCGACACTCTTGACCTTGAAGTGCTTAATGGTAATGATAATATTCCTGATTTTTTATATATACACATACATATTTATAGTTGTGGTGTTCAGGTGGTTTAATCCTGCTTTTTTTTCTTCTCTATTGCTAATGGGATTGTGGAAAGGAATAGGGTTTGTGTATGGTAGATGGTCTGATCGATCTTGGAAAAACACAAACTGATGAAATCTAGTCAATATTATTGTTTCAACAGGTCCTGGACTGTTAATCGATGTTCCGAGGGGAACGAACATAACTGGTATGTTTTCCACTTTCCTCTCTATGCATATTTTATAGTATAAACACAAAGCCAGAGAATTCTCAACCATAGTTTTTAATCAGCACCGGTTTTTTTTTTTTTTCTCCATGTCCTTTCTTCGACTCTCTTACGGGTCAATAGCAATTTTTTTCTTCCTCCTTTTTTTCCAGGATTTATTCAATAAAATTGTCTATTTTGTACAGCTGAAGTTATGAAGTCATTACAAATTCCCAAAGGAGTTCGACGTGTTCTTTTCAGGACAGAAAATACCGACAGGTAATTCTATGTGGGTTGATGTATTCATTGGCTCTAAATATGACGGTAAGTAAGAAATTAGAGTTTCACTCACTCTAGAGTTATAATTAAATTGTAAAGAAACTCTAATTGGATGTAGTTTTAATGTTAATAGTATACAAAACTGTTTAAATAGTATACTAAATCAACCTCAACTACATCGATAGATTGTAAAGGAACCTGAAATAGCAAGGAAAATAAAATAAAAATAAATAAATAAATAACAAAGAAGTATGAAAATTCCAAATTATAAACTTCCAAGTTTAACCTGGGCATGAAAAAGACTTTAGTTGATGCTAACTAGCTAATATTATATTTAACTGAGTATGTGGAATGTCCTTATAAAATTTCATATTTTATAGTTCGAACTTTTTTTGAATTCATACCTGTTGATCTGATCTGGTCATTTTAATCTACCTGTTAAATGTTCTGCATGAATGCATGTCAAAATGGAAGCTTTATATTCAAGGGGTCATCTCATTTTTCAATCAAGGATGAAAAAAAAAACTTCTTATTATGGCATCAATCCATAACCTAAATGGAGCCTAAGGTTAGAGTGAATCTTAACTGAAAAAGGAAGCACCCGTTGTATTCTTAGAACATTTAGCATTGTAAAACTTTCGATCGGTGTCATGGGTTTTCCATGGAAAAAATCGCGAGGCCAACATGCTGTAAGAATCCCAAAAACAGTGGGGGCCGAGATCATTAGCTCGGGTATGCTGATTGCTGATTCGAGTCTACCTATTTATTTATCTGAGCAAACATTTAACTAAAACTTTCAGGCGACTTATGTTCAAGAAGCAGAGTGATACAAGCTTTGTGGGATTTACAACAGACGGAGCAAAATGGTTGGTAGACAACACTGACATCAAGCTTATTGGTAAGCTATTAACCTTCTTCAGTTTAGCACTTTTTTCTTTAGCTATGTTTTTTCTCAAAACTTCTATGCATATGCTCTTTTCCGATGCAGGAATTGATTACTTAGCTGTTGCTGCTTGGAGTGATTTGGTTCCAGCTCATCTTGTCCTTTTGGAAAGCAGGGTGAGACTAATCCAATGTACAGTAATTATATGATGTTTAATTTTGACTAACATGTTGGAGCTCCTTTTCATGCTGCTGATTAGAAGCGATTATTTAAGCTACCAGCCGTATAATTTGGTTTAATTTGGATTCTTCTGCTAAACCACCTTCAAAATTTAGATAATCTTCTCCGCTACAGTAGAAAGTCACTCTCAATTTTGTGATGATTAGAGAACTAAATTAATTAAGGTGGTATTACTGGTTTGTATGAGCTAGCCATGCCAGTCTCTCACTGAAAATACTATTTTCTGTAGAAGCAATTGGCCTGATTTTGCTTTTTATCTCCTCGTTAGAAATGAATTTTGTTATTATTGTACTCGAGGAATACAGTGTGTGTGCTGGAGATCAACATTCAAAACTAAACATGCTTAGTTTGTTTCAGGAAATCATCATTGTGGAAGGCCTAAAACTCGATGACATCCAACCTGGTGTGTATTCTATCCATTGCTTGCCTCTAAGATTGCTCGGTGCCGAAGGATCACCAGCACGATGCATTCTCATCAAATGATAACTTTATATTGTAAGTTTCTGGCATCTAATGTACTGATTCCAAACTTGATCCTAGTTTTCTAAAATTATCTGTCAAAGATACATCCAAGCTTTGTGCCAGTGACACTTGCATTTTTGTTTTTGATCCGTTTGTTTCACGTCAACTACAGCGTGCTATTTACCGACAAAACCCGGAAGAGGAAGGATTGCTCAGGGCTTTCTGTAAGAGCACTAGAAGAAAAATAGAAGCAATGAATCCATTGCAAACTGTTAAATATTTAAGCATTTGTTAACCTTGCTGCATGAAGCCATCGTGACTTTTGTTTCGTTCCCTTTTGCTTCTTGGTTGGTAGCTTCTCATCTCTCTGCATACCTTGAAATGCAAGTGGCAATAAAAGTTACACGGTGGAACCCCTCTTTTTCTCCCTCAACTTTTCTTTCTCCTATTTCCTTTCTTAATGTTTTTAGGAGCCCAAGTAATCAAGAATATAGGTGTGTAAGAGCTAAATTTCGTGGTTTTATTTGTGTCCCCCCTCAATACATATATGTTGAATGAACCATACTAGATAGAAGAATGTATTTACAATTGTATTGAGATTTTAAGAGAGTTTAAAATTTCATCAAGTTTGACAATATTCATTACCAATTAGGTAAAATAATTATTCAAAAAAACTAATCCATAATTCATTAGAGCTGGTTTGAGTCTTATCCATGAAGTTTGGGTTGGATTACATCCTATAGTCTTATTCTTTTATCATTGGACTTAATACGGCAAATTGATACTTAATTGAGAGGGTTTAAAGGGGAAATTTCTTAGATTAGAGAGTAAGGGATGCAACTTGAAATTTTAACAATTAGCGTGCTAATTGTTGAATCAATTTTTATATTTATTATTTTTATTTGAGTCTTATAAAAATTACAATGATAATATATTATTATTGGTGCCATTAGTATCAACTAGATCCTTTCCATGCAACGATACGAATCAAATTATTTTTTATGAAAAAAAAATACAAGTATTGTTAATATGTTTTTTTAACAAAAAAAATTGTATAGGAATTGACTTGTTCAATTTTGTAGGTCTAAAGACAATTCGGATGATCGATAAAAATATAGTTTGACTCAAACATGATATTTTTAAAAAATATATATGTATTAAATTGATAACATATTAGATTGACTTAGATCAACTCGAGTTAATCTGTTAAATTCATTACCTAGGTCATGAGACTTTTATAAGCTTATAGAAAGCATACATAATTATTTTTTTATTAAATTCAATATTCAATCAACTTAATATTGAAGAATAAAATTAAAAACAAAATTTTACTAAAAAAAAAAGTAGAGTGGATGTAGGTTAACTTATCAAACTTGGGTATGAGACTAGAATAATTTCATAAAAAAAATCAAATTATAAAATTTAATTTTTAAGTAATCTAATGTTGAAGAATGAAATTAAAAAAAAAAAAAAAAAAAAAACTATATAAGCCAGCCGCCCACACCCATGACCTAGGTTAAAGAACTAGGATATCCTCAAATTGAAACAAATTATGAAATTTAATTTTAAATGGTAAAATCAATGAAAAGATATTAATAAAAAAAACCTTGCAAAAATTAAAAAAAAAAAAACAACAAAAAGAATGCATCCAAATTTGATAGAAAAAAAACTCTTAAGGAAAATGAAATGTGTGGGGAGGTTTCAAAATGATTCCTAGTAGCAATTAAAAGAATGATGGTCAAATTTAAAAAATCACAAGGGATAAAATTAAAAAGCATTTATACTTTTATATCTTATTGTAAAATAAAAACAATAATAATCAAAAGAATAGGAACCAAGCATAAAGAGAAAAATAAAGGGGTTGTTCTAAAATTTTATAAGGGTTGGTGCAAAACTCGAGGAGAAGAAAGAGAGAAAAAAGAAAAGGATGTTAAACTAGAGATGTTTTTGATACATGTATCACACCGCCATGTAAATGTCATCCTGCAAGACAGTGTTTGGTAGTCAAATGACCCCAAACGTGTCTTTTGAAATTTGAATAGAGTGGGGAACATCCAAATGTTGACTCGTGCAACATGTTTTTCTTTTAATAATTTTTAATGTATGACAACTATAATAATACCTATGAAGAACTTTCAAAATTATAATAAAATCAATCTAAAATAACCAAGAAACACTTATAATTTCTTTCAAGAAACTCCAAAGAAATAAGTTTCTTCTAAGAAACTCCATCCATATGAATTAGTATATATACAAATTTGGTGGCTTAGACTGATTCAAACTTAAAGAAACTCCAAAGAAAAAAGGAAGATCCAATTCATTGCAATAGTGATGTTGATACCGAATTATAAAATCACGATTTCTAAATTCATATATAATCATAAGCAGTCTTACAAAAATCCAAGAACATGACCCTCATTCCATTATTATACACAATGTTTGTTATTGGATATTTTACTTGTGATTTTTACCAAATAAATAAATTATACATGTTTTTCACGTGTTTTTTTTCTTCAAATTCTAACTACAAATCAAAAAATTTACGTGTGTATTTAATCAAATACATCAAGATCAAGAGTTATACATATTAATTAAAATACAAAAATATAAAATGCTAATGTATCTATTCAATTCGCCTTGTTGTAGATCGAACACAAAAAATAATTAATGTAGAGGTATTATTAGCATGTTTTTTTTTATATTAGATAAAAAATATAACTGTGAATCAAAAAGTTGATGCTTATATATAATAAAATATAATAAAGATTATATGTGATAATAAAAACATGTAAAATTTCAAGTTAATTTTTAATATAGCATAAGAATAAAATAATATTGTAATTGCTACATTGAAACACAATTTCCTTAGTCTTATATAATAGTTTTTCAAAAGAAGAAGAAAAAATACAAAAAATAAAGATAAAAACAGAAAGAAGGGTAGAAACATGCATGCTAAGTTGTGACAGAGCTGCATGATAGAAACATGCATGTGTGACGTAATGGCCTGTTGCTATGTATGGAACGCAATTGAAGCAAGATGACAACATGTTTGATCAGTTTCTTTGTAGATTGTTCTCTCTGATCTCAAGCTCTTTATCATCATGCCGCGTCTTCTGGGGACAATGTTTAGCATAATGCATACATTGGATATCTTCAATAATGTGCTCGCATAAGGTGTGTTGTAACTTGTGGGGATCTTCTTTTTTGTGTGTGTGTGACCACAACCACATACCATTTCTAATTCTGTTTAACCAAATATATTGGTCATGTTACATTGTGATTTGGGATGTGAAGCTGGCTTTGGATTTTCAAGGATGTGGTGACTATGGATACTTGCTCGCAATTAAGATCCATCGGGCCACTCTACAAGAAATGGCCCACCGAGCCAGCGTGAGAATTTCCACTAGCTGAAGTTTGGTTCAAACATCTTGTTCTAACATGTAGTTTTCATATGAAAATACAGCGTAAGAGAGCTTGTTGGCCTCGATATGGAGAAGGATAGAAAAAGTTCAGATGCTTGCACAGTTCTGCTTCACTGTGAGTTCTAGGATTCCTTCCGATGGTGGAGAGGGATGCCCTACAAATTTTGTTAGTTTTTTGCTTCCTAGAGCACATTAACCATTTACGATTTGAAGCACCCTGCAACAAATTTCTCCCAGTTGTCCCAAGACCAATTGTCTTGATGTAATTTATTTGACGTCCCGGTTGTCCCAATTCCTTCCGATGGTTGGATTTTGCTAGGAACCGTAGTACAATTGTGAGCAATGTAGTCACGGGCTGAAGTTTTTTTTGTTTTTTTTTTAAAAAAAGGGCCAATTGACCCCCCATTCTGGATGTATGAAGTGACCTAATCCACAGGTACTGGTATTACCTCTCAACCATGATAGACAATATCACAGATTTGATATGAGAGTGGGATACTAAAAATAGAATTTTAAAAGAAAAATCCAAGTAAAAAAAAGAGACCAAAGTTAAAGAAAAATATTAAGCTAATTTGAGTTAAGTTTATTTCTCTTTAAGATAACCTAAGAAAAAAAAAAAAAAACTAATGTTAACAAAGTTCAACGGTCAATAATTTAGATATAAATAATATTTTTATTAAAAAATCAATTTTATAAAAAAATAAGTTGAGAAAAAGAAAATCTCAAGTCAAGTCAGGAATTTTACTAATTTAATTGTTTACAAAAATGGAAAAGACAAAGAAGTCCCTTTGTGTATGTTCATTTTTTCTCTCTCGGAAATGCCCATGAATGCAGCCTTGAGTTTTTTTTTATATAAAAAAAATCACAGATAATTCCATAATTTAACTACTAAGAAAATAGAAAAGACAGAAAAAAGAGCTCAGATCAAAAGCTTAACATTTATTTTTGTATTTAAGAGGAAAATAGTAATTTTATCATTATAAAAAGATGTCATGATCAATTTGTCCTCAATTAATTTTGCAATGATTAATTAGTGTTTTACAATTATTTAAAACTATCAAACAAGGCCTAAATGGAAAGGAATAAAATACCCTTGTACCTTAGTTTTTTATTTTTTTAGATTAAAGAATGATTTTATAGTTTAATTGTTCAGAAAATGAAAAAGGCCCTGTCTGAAGGCTCTATTTTTTTTTCTTTCTCTAAAGGTATTATTTTAATTTTATTGTATGATTTTTCTTGAAAAGACAAAAGGGTAATTTTAACCTTTCTGTTTTTTGCAAAATAATAATTTTGCCATGTCATGATTAATTTATTCTCAATTAATTATTCAATTACTGATATATCCTCTGTAACAATGATTCTACCCTCGATTGCAAGTATAAAAGTTTTTTTTTTTTGTATAAGAATAGAAATATAATTTCATGATCCAATGAAAAGTAAAACGTGTCCAGGGATACATTGTTTTATTATTGTTGGATTTTTGGTAATAGTTCTGCAGAGAAGGTATTGTTAATTATGTCTAAGAAATAAACTTGATATGGACCAGAGTAAAAGCCAGATGGAGATGAAAGAAGAAGAGAGTATCTGTTTAACTGTCAGTCTATCTGAAAGGAGTCTGTAGCCAGGAATGTTGGGACAGTGCGTGTTACAGGTTCATTAGCAGCATGGAGATAGATTCCTCTACCTTGTGTGTATTATCATCTCGACGCACTGTTTTCCTGTTTGGTTAGCTCCATTAATGGAGTCTGTCGAGAGGCTTGTTTATGGTAGATTAATGGATTTTTATGCTTGATGTTAATGGAGTTTTTTGAAGCCCTCTCCCGTCTGTATTACTGCCAATGGATTTTGGAGTGTCTGAAGGAATGAAAAACGTCAAATCAATCGACAGCGCTTGTGGGCATTCTCTCTTGAAAAAGGTTTATTCAAAAGAGATAGCAATGCAAGTTTTGGAGGGAAGGGAACAGGGAGAAGGGACCATTGGAGCTGGCTTGAGAAATTCTTATGATAGAAGTTGGGTCACCTTTACCCTGCCAAGAGATACTGCAAATCTTTGCCTGGGAGAGCAGACATGCCTGCATGATAGCAACCAGGCAAGTTTCACAGGTTAGAGACATCGGCATGAGTCTCCGAAAAACATGATGTGACGTGTGACATGATGATAAAAATCTTGCGATTTGCATTTCAAGTTTTGATTTCAAGTCAATGTGTAAATTCTTTTTTAAACTATGAAATAACTAGAATTTTACTCGTTCGCTGAGCTACGTTTTCTAGGAGGTTGATTTCCTCGCATAAAAAAATATGACCCTGAAGACATCAAATAAACCTGTTGCGTTTCCCACTGTCCATGCAAAGAGACACTTGAGGCCTAAAGCAAGAAACCTACACAGCTTAAGACAACAATTTTCTTACCTCCTAAAGAATGGTCCCTTCTCACTCAACAGGACCAGCTGCTGCTAGCCACAGCTTTGCCATTATTTCTCTATCGAATGCTACTCGTCTGCCTCCCATTTAACATCTAAATATATACTAGAAAGCTAAATGTACAGTGGGGAGGGAAATGTGGTCCCACTGAGTTTATACATTCATTCATCAAGGTCCCCCTTACCTTGGAAGAGCTTGTATGATGTACGTACGAGAGCCATGGCTGTCTCCAGGCTAGGAAAAACATACTTGGAGGCTTCGAACAATTATACTCAGTTCATTATTATTACTAGGTTAGATGGCTTCCAAAATGGAACAGTAAATTAAAGCTCTCAAAAATAGATGCTAGTCTATTGATGAGCTGGCTGTGGATTGGTGGTCATATATATATTACAAAACACATAATAGGAGTGTCATATTTACTGTTCAATTCACTGTGCCTTCTCTCTGAAATCACTGTGGATTGCGACAGTGTGGAGACGTTTTTGGCCTTCGTCCTGGCGGCAAAATGTGCGGGTTAAATGAGGTTATTTTCGGTTTTTCCTGTTTTTGTCCTTTTTAAAAAAAATAATCAGTTGTGAACAGTGTATTAACGGTTTCACCCCCGATAATAAGACAAAACAACGGCTCCAGCTGAGAGTCACCGGTGTAATTGCGCGTGTACGAACCGGTCCGGTTCGATCCGGTCCGCCGCAACTTTTTCTTTTTTTAATATTTTCTGAAATGGCTAAATACGGTTATAGCCCCTAATAAGACAAAAACATTGAATTGGGTACAAGGGTAGAACGGTAATTGACCCTCTTTTTTCAATTTTTTATTCCGTGTCTGTCAGGGCGTGAGGCGCACGCGCCAGACGGTTTTCCGCCTCACGTCCTGTTTAGGTGGCGCGTGCGTCGTCATCCAGTGACCGGAAATTGGCTACCGGAGTCCTCCTCGATGCGCCTCATCGTGGTTTTCCTCCCGCGGTGGCGCGTGTAACCTAAAAATATTCGTGTACGCGGCGGAGGCCGGTTAAAGCCGCGGGCCACGTTTCTCTCTCTCCTGCACGTAAATGTGCAGAAGAGTCCCCCATTGTTTGTTATTTTTCACTTCGGTCGCTCAACTTTTAATTTGGTTTTTGGTCCTGATTTCTGTTATATAACTTTTGATTTAGTTCGATTGGGTCTTCCGATTTTCATTAATTGAATGTGAAAGTTTCACTTCGGTCCTGCTACTTTTGATTTCCGGATTCCCTGTAAATAACTCAATGAATTCGGTACACAAGTTTCAATTTTTTTAATTTTGTCCTTTAATTTAAATTGACAATATATGTAATTTCCATTTCAGCCCTTTGACTTTTAATTTTTTAATTTAATCCCTTTATATTTGATTTTCATTTCAGCCCTTATACTTTTATTTTTTTGTATTTCTAGAATAATCCCTACTTTTGTCCATGTATATATAAGTGTATTTAACACAATAATAATAATAATAATAATAATAATAATAATAAATTTTCTTTCTTACTCTTTTGTTATGTTTTTTTTTCTCCCGATAATTTGATAATTTTTTTTGTTTTGCCAGTAATAACAATGATAATTTTTGTTTTTTTATCTTTTGTTAAAGTTTCTGGGATATTTTTAGTCTTTCATTTATTTTTGTTTCTTTCATTATTAACATAATAATAATAATAATAATAATAATAATAATAATAATAATAATAATAATAATAATAATAATAATAATAATAATAATAATTTAATTGTTTTTCTTGCTTACTCTTTTGTTAATGTTTTTTTTCCCTCCGGATAATTTGATAATTTTTATTGTTTTGACAGTAGTAGCAATGATAGTTTTTTTTTTTGTTTTTTTAATATTTTGTTAAAGTTTCTAGGATATTTTTAGTCTTTCATTTATTTTTTTTCCTTTCATTACTAACATAATAATAATAATAATAATAATAATAATAATAATAATAATAATAAATAATAATAATAATAATAATAATTTAATTGTTTCTCTTGCTTACTCTTTTGTTAATGTTTTTGAATGTTTTTTTTCAGGATAATTTAATAATTTTTATTGTTTTAATAGTAAAATCAATGATAATTTTAGATTTTAAGGCTTTGATTTTGCTATTGTGATAATAGGTTGTGTTGAGCTATTTTATTATATTAAATTTTGCATATATAAATATTATATTTTAATTTTGATCCAGCAAATCCTATAAAAATTGTTCGCTCAACCCGCAACGTACAACATATAGTTTTTTTAAATTTTCAGATTAAATGATTTTTTTCAGCTATTAATTTTTATTTTTGTTTTATCATCTATAATATTTTTTTATTTGCTCTATCTTTTAGTTTTTTATTGGTTTTTTTTATATATTTTCAAGTTAGATTATTATTTTTTGCTTGATAAGTTTTATGTTTTTTTTCATCTTTTGTTCAAGTTATTAGAATTTTTTTGGTCTTTCATTTATTTCTGGTTTTTCATTCATTATTAACATAATAATAATAATAATAATAATAATAATAATAATAATAATAATAATAATAATAATAATAATAATGATGATGATGATAATAATAATAATAATAATAATAATTTAATTGTTTTTCTTGCTTACTCTTTTGTTAATGTTTTTTTTCCCTCCGGATAATTTGATAATTTTTATTGGTTTTTACAGTAATAGCAATGATAATTTTTAATTTTTTTATTTTTTCTTTTATCTTTTGTTAAAGTTTCTAGGATATTTTTAGTCTTTCATTTATTTATTTTCCTTTCATTACTAACATAATAATAATAATAATAATAATAATAATAATAATAATAATAATAATAATAATAATAATAATAATAATAATAATAATAATGATGATAATAATAATAATAATAATAATAATAATAATAATAATAATAATAATTTAATTATTTCTCTTACTTACTCTTTTGTTAACGTTTTTGAGTGTTTTTTTTCAAGATAGTTTAATAATTTTTATTGTTTTAATAGTAAAAGCAATGATAATTTTAGATTTTAAGGCTTTGATTTTGCTATTATGATAATAAGGTGTGTTGAGCTATTTTATTATACTACATTTTGCATATATAAATATTGTATTTTAATTTTGATCCAGCAAATCCTATCAAAATTGTTCGTTCAACCCGCAACGTAGAACATATATTTTATAAAAATTTTAGATTAAATGATTTTTTCAGCTAATAATTTTTATTTTTGTTTTATCATCAATTATAATTTTTAATTGTTTTTCTTGCTTATTTTTTTGTTAATGTTTTTGAAGATTTTTTCCTCGGGATAATTTGATAATTTTTATTGTTTTGGCAGTGATAGCAACGATAGTTTTTGTTTTTGTTTTATTCTTTTGTTTAATCTTTTGTTGCAGTTTTTAGGATTTTTTTTCTCTTCCATTTTTTCCCTTTCATGATTAACACAAAACAAAAAATAAATAAATGATAATGATCATAATAATAATAATAATAATAATAATAATAATTTAATTATTTGCACAATAATGATTTCAATAATTATTTTTTTTCCCTGATAAAAATATTTTGCTCTTTTTTCTAATGTTAGTTCGCGCTCTTTTGTGATCATTTATGACGTAATACCTATATTCTAAAAGATGTAATCCATGCTTACGTAACAAACTCAACTCAAAATTTTATACATTTTATCTCCTAATCTATAATTTTTATTTACTTATATCATATAAATTTATCGTTATAAATTTAATTATGTTAAATTATATACACAAGAATACCCGCGACAATACGCGGGGGCAATTAGCTAGTATATATATATATATGAAGGCCACCAGTTCTGACATCAAAGGGACAAGACATTTAGAAAAATATACCATAAAGCAAGGATCTTGTGCTTATATCTGGGTTATTTTAAAAACAACTAAAAAGTCCTATAGAAAATGTGGGGGGGAGGGGGAAGGAAAAAACAAATATCGAAGGATGAAACTAAAAAAAAATGAAAAAAAAAAAAAAACAAGTGAACCCCTTAAACTTGTATTAATCTCTTAAATATGCAATCCATTAACTTGGATTAAAAAATATTGGGGGATGAAACCTAAAAAATACCGGGTTTAAAAAAGAGAAGAAAAAACAATAAGTTAAACACTATTTTAAGTTAATCTATCAAACCATTAATTCCTAAAATTATAGATCTGGTTAAACCGATAAATTAAACATCATATCAATTAAATATTAAAGAAAAAATTATTTAAAAAACAAGATAAAAAAAATAAGAAGAAGAAGACAAGGATAAGATTTGACATGAAAAAAAAAACTCAAAAATAATGAAATTATAAAAAAAAAAAAAACCCTTAATGAAACCAGAGAATTACAAAACAAAAAGATTTAAGAAACAAAATAAGAATTTTTTTTTAATTTAAAGAGTAAAAAAGTAATTTAACCTTGTTTAAATTAAGTAAAAGTCCAAAAAAACTTGTATAAATTAGAAATTTTACTCTGCCTAAAAAAAAGTAAACTAAAATATGCTCCAATAGATTTGATAATAACTATTGGATCAACGAAAATAACAGTGATACCACCACCAAGCCACTGGTTTTTGAAACGAGGGGCACGGCTATAAAAATAGTTTTTTTTTTCTTAAAAAAATAAATAAATATTTCTAATATCTCTTTATTTATCACACTGAATAAATAGACTGCACATGTTCAAGAAATGGTTTGTTGCGAATGGATTGAGTTTTTGGCATTGCCTCGGATGGTGACCGCTGGTAATAAGATTTTTCTGCATCTTATTGGATGCCAAAGGGCCAGAGTCTAATAAATAACAGCAAAAATAAAAAATTAATTGATTCACGAAATGGAAGTGCAATGTAAGACAGACAGCTGGCACTGCTTCCTTGGGGGCCAATGCCCTGATACCTTCAGGGGCCACAGTTCTCAGAAAACCATCTGGTTCTTCGGTAACCATGGAAATATAATAATCATATAAGATGATTCAGTGTGCAAACTTGAAATTAAAATTTAAAACTCGTAAAATTAATTGAGATATATGTAAACTGATCCGAGCAACAACGTTAATGAAAAAACCATGTGAATGTCTGGAAATACACTCCTTGGGAGTTTGAACTTTGAAGTAATGTCTTCTTGCCATTACCTTGCAGCGGGGCAACAATTACAGAGGTAGCAGAACCTTCTATATCACAAGAAAAAAGCTCTAGACATACACAATTCTTTCATGCTGAGAGAGATGGTTTTACCTTTTTCGTATTATCAGTGGAAATGAAGGTTATATTTCTCATATTTTGAATCCTTTTTTTAGAGTAAATCATTGTTTATTCTTTGTTATTTAATCCCTTTAGTCTAGAAAATCCAATCTTGAATCGGAATTTTTGTTTTTGTTTGAAGCTTGGTCCTTTCATTAGTTTTTCATGACAGCTTAATTGGAATTTTTTTATCAAAATATCTTTAATATAATATCAAAATTTCTAATCCCACCAACTACGAATAAAATTAAAAGTTTATTTGAATTTTTTTAAAGCTAACAATTGATTGTATGTGTTTGTGATATGCATTGAGCCCAGGTATATGTAGGTCTAAGAAGCTATTAGACACAGCATCTTTAGACTTTGCTACAAGTTGAACTCAAGTACTTGTGAGTCTAACAGACTATCAAACACGACATATATATGTGTTTGCATTGATTTTGAGTTTTAATATACTAGATAAGAAAAGATCTATGAAGCAATGACATAATTCAATAAGGAGGATGTACATTCGAAATCTCCCATCATTCACCTTTTAGTTTTTACCTTTTATAGATTAGTAGTTAAGTCTCCAAGGGGTATGGCGTGATAGCAAATAGCTTGCGATATGAACAGCAAGTCTCGAGTTCGAGTCAGAGTGTGCACCACTTATAAGAGGCTAGGACAATCAGGAGTTTACTTACTTACCTGGACCCACAAAGTGCGCTTTCCGGGAATGAAATTTCCCCGCATCTAAAAAAATAAAGATTAGTAGTTGAGTGACTCTTTCATCAAACTACTACAAACCAAAATCTTTTTTGCCCTCTTATATTTTCTTTTATGACAAGATTTCTAGTTTTCTTCACTCAATTATCATTGCTTGTGATTGCGTTTATACATAATAATGTATTGATCTTTTGATTTCTTCAAACTCAATACTCTCCTAGACACACAAGAGTATTATATTTATGTCTATTTTTTGAACTACAAAAAATCTTAAATAGTATGTGATAAGGTTATTAGTGTTAAGATTTATTTATTTATTTAATTGTTTGTATTTAATATCAATTCAATATATTGTTTGTTTTATGCTGATTTAGTCACAGTGGACCTAGTCTTTAGGAATCTGTTATAGTGGCTAAGAAAGTGATGTTTGTATTGCTAGAATCATGGGTTAGTGGGTTAATTGTTATTTGGGTTAGTGGATTAATTATGCATCATGTAAAGCTTATTTATAGGCTCTTTTTTTATCAATTTAATAAATACAGTTGACGTCTCCTGCCTTTTTACATACGAACTCATTTTTCTTTTAGAGTAACAATTAGAGCCTTTAAAGTTATTGTTTTCCAAGATCATGATGGGTAGAAGATGCAAGGGATTGGGCTTAGTAATTAAAATAAATGCAAAACAAATTTATTACCCTTCAATAACTAAGTCAATTTAGATTGAAGTTCCAAGTTTTTTTAGGCAACGTATAAGTGTGTCTAGTTATAAAGACTAATATAACATGCATAAAAGTAAGGTTCTAAAGCCTTAAAGTTATGGTCTTACATTGTATGGAAAATGCTGGTTTTATCTAAAAAGTCATCATCAAACTCTTGAGGTTATTATAGTCTTTGATTGCTCTGAAATTTTAACATAATATATATAAATATGTCAAGAGACTTCTTGTAAAATTTCATCTCAATCTAATGGTCAGATTAAAAGATATGATTGATATTATAAAATATTCATTATTTAAAAAAAAACATTATTTGGCCGAAATGGAACTGGCAGAACAAAACCAAAACGGATCAGGCAGTATTTGGCCGAAAAATCCGGTATGGGCTAGAATTTAAACCGAGATAAAAATAACGTTGTTTTGTCTTGTTTTTTAATTGGTACGAAACGTTTCGTCCGAAACGGAACGAAACTAACAATCATGCTAATAACAAATAACCATTACTTGTGCATTTTATGCACAATGGATTTATAGAAGGATCATGCCTAATGCAATAAGGGTATGTCGATGATACTTAGCCACTAATCCACACTGTTAGCGTTGTTAAGATAAGGTGAAAACCATATTGGTGCTCCTTTGTGGAAGATGATGTGCAGTTTAGAGCTGGCCTAGAACTTGGGAATTATACATTGGGCGTGGGAAAATTTACTCAAATGATACCTTGATCATCAAAACAGATGCAAGAAAACAGTACTTAAAAATCTAATTACCACAATGCACACTAACCTATTGTCCAATTCATGACGATAGCCTCGCATCATATTCTGTGGATTAAACATTTCTCGACGGGGGTGGCTGGCATGCACTGCCTAGATTAACGTATATAAATAATGTTTTTTCATATTTATATATGCAGCCCATGAAAAAAGGAAGGGGAAAGATTAAAGAAATAAAGCAAAAGAAGCACCAAAAAGGGTGGGCATGTCCTGTATTTAGAGTCCCACTAAAATAGCTAGGGCATCGTGAATCTTTGACAATTTAGCAAGCGCGACCAAGAAGTATATATACGCAGTAAACTTTATAGCGTAGTGGGCACTCCCAGCTTTTATGATATACTATTTTAACCTAGAAAGATTATGGTGATATTGTTAATCGGAGTCAGTCCAATCCCATTAATAACAACCCATAAAGGAGAGAATCAAGAAAAGATTATTCTATGCCAAAGCTATGCTGTGTAGCTTTGTTTTTTTTAGGGAGGGAAAGCGTCGATGACCACTTTTCTCATCGTCGTTTTATCGATGCTAGCAATCACCAGTCAGGAGTTCACTATTATTGAGCATGGGATAGTGAGAGAACATATGCATAGCTTCCAAGCAGGAGTGCTCGGAGAGCGAGCGAGAGAGAGAGAGAGAGAGAGAGAGAGAGAGAGAGAGAGAGATATGCTTTTACAGTGGGGAGAGAGAGAGAGAGAGAGAGCCTTTCATATGTAATCTTATAAGGTTTTTTTTGGTAATAATAAATTGGTTTTGTTGCGATTTTAAAAATTATTCAAAAATGATCTTGTAATTGTCATATATTAAATATAGGTTAAAAAACATTGTTGATGAGTGCACTACTAGTCTGTGGGCGAGCTCCTATGTCATTGAAGCTGCGTGTGTGGGGTCATTAAACTAATAAACATTGTCTTCTAATTTGATACATAATCTATCAAATTATAATTGTTTTTTAATTTCAGCCGCTGACTTTTTTAAATATATAAATAGTCTATCAAATTAAAAATATTTTTAAATTTCATCCCTTATAATTTTTTTTAATCTTTTAAATCTGATCTTTATTCTTTAGATTGCTACTTACTTTGATTAGGATTGTTTTTTATTTTTTATTTTCAAATTTCATCTTTTCTGGGTTTTTTCCAATAAAATTTTATCCATGGTCTTCTTGTTGCTATTTTGTTTTGTTTTTTCATGTTTACACCAATTTCATTCTTCAAAATTATATTGATTGATAATTAACCTTTCTGATTGAATCCAGATCCAAGATTTAAGATTCTCTCGAGTTTGCTTTGCTTTTTTTTCTTTTTCTTAAGGTGATGTTTTATGTTATTTTTTTATCCTTTTTTGTGTTTTATTATTTTTTACAGTTTGCCTTCTATTGAGTTAGCCCTCTATAATAGATCAGGGTTTGGAGGTTTATTAAGATTTTCTTGGTGTTTCACCTTTCTTTTGTAATTTAATTTTTTTTGTTTTTAGAAATCAAGTTTTTCTAATTTTGTTTTCTTTTTATATTTAGTATTTTTATCATTTTGAACGTAGCCTATTTATTATTATTTTTTCTTATCTTCATTTTTTTTTGTAATATTTTAGTTTTTTCTTCTTTTTATAACTTTTTTTTGAAAAAAATACTATTATATTTTTTATTCTTTACACTTAAAATATTTATCAGTACTCTACACTTGGGGTTATTTACACAAATCTTTTTGTTCTTATCTTCATTATTTTTTTAATTGTTTTTAATTTTTTCCTTGCACTTTTTTTAATTATTATAAAAGGATTAAGGAGATGTA
The DNA here is from genome assembly GCA_009078335.1 of Salix brachista. NCBI lineage: Eukaryota > Viridiplantae > Streptophyta > Magnoliopsida > Malpighiales > Salicaceae > Salix > Salix brachista. Next base: position 22,267,681 of record CM018587.1, read on the forward strand.
TCTCGTTAAAGCAATTACAATATTATCTCATTTTTCTACTATGTTAAGAATTATCTTGAGATTTTACATGTTTTTATTACCACATATAATCTTCACTATATTTTATTTTATGTAAATATTTTTTTTATCGTATTTATATATTTTTACATGATGTCAAAAAACACGTTAATAAAGCCTACACACTAATTATTTTGTGTTAAGAAAAAAAATGTTTGACTTATAGTTAAAAGAGTCGAATGAACATGTTAATACTTTTTTTAAAAACAAAAATGGTTCTCAATCTATTTAATTAAATGTGTGCATATATTTTTTTTATATAGTTAATTTTTTTTTTGTAAAATAAATTACATTTGAAAAGCTTACATATTTACTTTTATTTTGTCAAAAATAGCAAAGTGCTGGTCAAATAACTAATAATTATTATATTTGGTTAATGATCCAAACATTATTTATTCTTTAAACAAGTTTGTTGTGTTATCTCTTGAGTGGGAAAGTCAATCACTTATCAAACCAACACGATCTGGCAATGGAGGGTACATCAGCTAGATATGATAAGACTGCCTGTAAATTTTATATCGAAGACTTTTTTTTCTAACGATAGGGACACACATTGGCCTACATTAATAATTGCACTCTTGCCCATTGCTCATAATAATTCACGCTATTTGACAAGCTAGTACGGCACATGCTAAGATTTTCCCTTCAAAATTTCGAGCATCGCAGACTACGTACGTATCCATCGACAAATAATTAAGGATTCGAAACCTTCTCCTTGGTGAGTCGAAGTGGGGCTCCGTCCTCCCTCGCCTTGCGAACCCTATACGAGGCAGCATATATGTTTCAAATCCTAATCATCACTGCTTAAAAACGCTGTCGTACGTGTTTACAATTGTGTTCTAACTTGCTGGTGCAAATGGTGCTCGCAAGATCTTCGGCAGAAACTCAACCCTACTGATCCATGCAAGCTTCGTGGTGATGCTCGAGCTCCTCTTTCGGTGAACAAGGAAAGAAATTATCGGTCTATATATGGCCCCAGGTGAGTACAGGGCACCGACATATATAAAAACACTTGGAACAAAAAGATATAGAAAATCTAGCTAGGAGCAATAGATGGTGTTTGTTTAGTTGGGGATTAGGTTTACGTGTCGAGAGAGGGAATTACGGTCACTACAGAAGTAAGGTTGGCTCTTCTTGCTGGGTCAAAATCCCTCCCAATCGAAGTCTCTCCCGAAAACCAAACCCCACTGGCCGACAAGCTGCGGCTCCTCTCTTCACATGCGAACAGACAAACCTATTTATGATCTCTATCTAACAGTTATTTATCCTTAATCATCTAGCTATATAGTAGTTTACACATCACATCTACTACTACTAGTATAACAATTTATCGAGGCAACTAAGTTGATTTGTATTTGACACCCAAAATACACCTACGCGTCATTCTGCCCTTAGATTTCAAGTTCTTTCGATACCAAATCTTGAATTATACAGAAGAAGAACAGTCTAATTCCTCAGTTCCATCTTAATTTTAAGAAAAAAATAATTCAGATCTCAGCAATATAAGCGAGCAAGAGAATGTAAACAAAAATGATTTTGGGTTTATTTTATTAATATAATATCAATATGTCCATATAAAGTATGCTCTCGATCGAAGAGACTTGTACATGGAAAAAGAAGAGCATGCGCAAGGGACATTAATTAAGGAGAGGACTCACTTGCCCCTCCTCTTTAAAAGCCCACCCTCTCATCATGAAGCATATCTCTATAATGGGGAACTTTGGAATTGTCAAGATGGGACGCAATTCAAAGAGAGATGACAAACATAGTAAAAATATCACTATGGCAGATTTTTAGAGAGAGATATGGGTAGAGAGAGAGAGAGAGATGAAGGCGGGCTGCTAACAATGTCCACAAAGACCCATTGGTCTTGGGTTCTGCTCTTCTTAAAGAGGGGTTCTGGTGACGAAGAGACTGACGACCCTTGCACAGCCCAAGAATCGTTTGAGCTGTCAGAGCTAAAAACAGCACCAATTACACCACTAGGGCTGCTGGGCAACGACTCGAACTTTCTCTTCCGAGACTTGTTAATGGCACCGGTTCGGTTCCTTGATAGCTCCAGAATCAGACCATAACATCCATTTACTTTTTCCTGTTAACAAACAAATGCAGTTGTTGAGGCATTAATGCCATGCGCAATAATACGAGTACAAATGTTGCCGTATTAATGCCCTAAATACAAGGCAATAATAATGAATAATGTCAAAATATACGAACCTTGGTTATTTTGACAACATCGAGAAGCTGGTTCTGGTAGTCAATGGGATTGAAGGTCTCGACTTGGTCTATAACATGCATCATTGTGGAAGTGGCTAATACAGAAGGAGGATAACTGACAGATCTTGAATCTACATCGACAAAATTAAAGCAGCATAAAAAACTAAAAGCAAATCACACGATGAGGAACTAAAACTAAAACTAAAACTAAAGAAGGAATCTTTCTTTACGCTTTGTTCTTATCGAAAATTCTAAATTAAAGTCAAGATGAGATTTTGAAGACAGCTATGCTTTGCTTACCAGAGACAGCAGAGAGAAGAAGATGCTCACATCTCCTCAGAAACTCCCAATGAACTTGAGTCTTCAACCCAAGCCTCCTGATGATATGATCAAGAAATGACAGTGGAGTCACTGGGTGCATCTTCCATTTCAGTGTTGAAAGTACCAAGAGCTCCATTCTTTGAATGGTTTTGGCCTCGAACACATATTTTGTGTCCTCCACCTAAAACAGAACGGAAAGAAAACCCTTAATTAGGTGACAATCTTAGAATCAAGAAGTGATAATAATAATAATGATGATGATTGATATTAACGAACATACTTGGAGGTCTAGGAGAAAAGGAACATGGGTCTCTTCAACTTTGGCAGCCAAAGAAAGACAAGTGACAGCCACAAGCTGGATCATCCAAGGCCTACTATCTCTTTGATAACAAGGCCCAGAAAGAAACCTATCGAGATAATTGAAAGCCAAGATTGATGTGAGAGCTGAAAATCCATAATGAGCAATGACCTTAAGCATCCACTCCACGGCTTCTTGACGAGCCCTGGCAAGAAAAGGATCTTCTGCTACATTGTTGACACTAGCAGAAGCTTGTTGTTCTTGTTCTTTAGAGAAGAGTGAGAGAAGTTCCTCATCTTCCCAGAACAAATCTTGTTCAAGCACTGAAAGTGGAAAAAGACGATTCACAAAAGTACTCTCTTGCAAAACCTCTTGTTCTGATTCATCTTCCCATCTCCCCTCTTCACAGTAGAGTGCGTCGAGCAAGAATGAAGCGTTTTGTTCTAGTTCTTGCTGTTTTGGTGTCGCCATCTTCTTCTTTCCTCCAAAAAGAAGAGGTTTTGGTACTCTATTCAGCACACAAATAAGAATCCATTGCCCCCCTCTCCCTCTCCCTCTCTTCTTTTTTCTCGAGTGTCTTTTTTCTTTGCGGTGGTGCAAGATAAGAGAGAGCGGCACCAGGGGAGTGAAGAGAGGATGAAAGAAAGGAGAGAATGAAAAAGAAAGGGAGAGGTTGATTTTTAACAGGGTGGGTTTCACGCTTGTCTCTTTTTGTTTTTTTTAATGTGGCAATATATTTTAGTATATAACATAAAGGTACGTGTCTGGGTTTTGGTTTGAAAATCTTTTTTATTTTTTTCCTTTTTATGCTTTCGGTGTGTCTGTTTGGCGAGCAGAAAATGTGCTTCCCGGCACACACATCAAGCCGGTCCCCATGAAAACAACCTCTTATAGCAACCTAATTAAAGTCACCGTGCTCTACGCTGCTCTGGAATTGAGAAAGCTGGAGGGACACGCAGGGATTTTGGTATTGGTTAGTAGGGTTTTCTACCCTTTATGTGATGTGCTATTATAGAATAGAAGACACTGTCTCTCCATCAAGTTTCCAATTTCCATTTATTTCCATCAAGTTTTTTTTTCTGTTGTTGGTTTAATAGCAAGGAAAATAATAATCTTATATTTTGTTTTTATATTTTTAGGAAATTGTCTCGGCAGAGAACATAGGATGGAGTAGCCACTTTTGAAAGAAAGAAAGAAATCACGAGAAGATTTTGAACCCGAAATCTTCTATTTTGCTGCTTGGTCTGGAGATGAAAATTCCCGAAAGACAAACCATGCAAGAAAACAAGCCAAAGCACTTTCCATCCACGCGAGTTCACGTATTCCTTCTCCACTCTCACCAACCAGTACATGAAGTCAACCATCTTACTTGTCCGTCAGACTCACTGTCTTTAACTGCGCGTGGTGAACAGCACGCACAAACAAAACAAAGGAGAGGACTATCACTCACATCCTGGTCACCGAATTTTAAAAAAATAAAAATAAAATCTGGATCGAGAAAATTCAGAAAAAGGATGGTGTGGTCGTCTGCGGTGCGGGCAGTGACAGCCTTAGAGGCACACAGCCTCTTCTTTCTCGGGTAATTGGCATGCCCTCAAAAGTTCACCCTCTCTTGGCCTCTTCTTCCTCCTTTTAACTCCAACTTTATATTTGTTTTGACTTCTTTTTGGCATCAATTATGAAGATCCACTCTGATTTTTTTTTTTTTTTTTTTATGCTGTCACAGCAAGGACTGGTAATATTGCAAATGTGCTACAAAAGATTTTGTGGGTGTCAATGGAATCGAAACCCCCCCCTGTTGAATGGAATCATGTGGATGTTGTTATTACAGTACTGTAACCTTACTGTACCTTATATTTCAAGCAATAAAAAATAATATATGATTTGATAAATAAAAAACACCCAAAATCCTAAAGGATGCGGAGAATATTATACTTTTTTAGATGTGTTGGGCTATGAACATGCAATTTTATTTTAAGATAATTGTGCTAGCTACGCTTTCGGTCGAATAAGTTTTTTTATATTAAAAATAAATATTTAAGTGTTGTTAATTTATTTTGTTAACAAAAAAATATCTTAAACTATATGGTAATTAATTTCATATAATCTAATCTAGTCAACTTAATTTTTAATAATCCGATGTTAAAAAATGAAATTAAAAAAAAATCCAACTAAAACAATAAGTTGAGTCAACCCGAGTTAACATGTCAAACCTAGATCATGAGACAATAATCTCATAGAAAAAAAATAAAAAAATAAATTATAAAGTTAAATTATCAATTAATACAATTTTGAAGGATGGAATTTAACAATAAATAATTAAAAAATAACATAAAAAATCATTTGAGTCAACCGACCAAACCTATGACTTGCGTTATGAGATCTAGATAACCTCATAGAATACAAGTCAAAATAAATTATGCTTCATAATTTCCAGCTAACATAATATTAAAGGAAAAAAATGAAAAAAATTCAACTAAAGAAATAACAAAAAAAAGCTTGAATCATCTAGCCTAACTCACGACCTAGATCATAAGACCGTGATAACCTTAAAATAAATAAATAAATAAGATATTATGAAGATCAATTCTCAATAAATCCAATATTAAATGATTAAGTTAAAAATAAAAAAATAACCTGAGTCAACTTGGGTTAACCTACCGAACCAAAGTCATGAGAATAAGAGAACTCCATAGAAAATAAATAAAATATATACAAAATCTAATTCTCAATCAACTCAATAGCAGATGATGAATTTTATTAAATAATCAATTAAAATAAAATAAAATCAACTTAATTAACTTGCTAAACTTAGGTACTAGATAATAAGATTGTAATAACCCTATAGAAAGAAAATAAAAATAATAATCATGAAATTCAATTCCCGATTGACCCCATATTGAAAGGTAAAATTAAAAAAAATAATACAAAAAAAAAAAAAAAGTCAACAGGACTAACTTGCAAAACTTGTAATTCATATCATGAAACCAAGATAACTCCATAGAAAATAACCTGAAATAAATTATAAAATTCATTATTAAATAAAATCAATATTGGAGACTGAAACTTTTTTTTAAAAAAAAATAAAGTTTGAAACTAAATAAAACTAAATAAAAAAGAACCACACAGAATGTAAAAACACTTCTCATTTCCCTATTCATTTACTACAGTGAAAGGCGAATGAACTCTTAGTAATGTTGATGTTTTTTTTTTTTTTTTAAAAAAAAAAGCATGCGTTGAAAAGTCATTATTTTTTTTGAATGATTTTAGATTATTTTTGGTTACAAAGATATAAAAAAAATCAATAAAATATGAATTAATAGTATTTTAATGTGAATATATTTTCATAAAACAATTATATAGCAGCATCGACACATACCATTATAATTTCCTTGATCAATAAGAAATTATAATTTTAATCTCAACCAAAGCAGATGAATGGGACAATAATATTTTTAAAATAATATATATTTTTAATTATATTTTATATCAACACCAGAGGTTCTCACAGCTCATCCAAATTTAATTAAGAAAACAAATTTAAAATACAAAAAACAACAGTAGACGGTCAACATCACTGGTGTCATCCCCATTTTTCGACGCAGTGGGAGAGACCATGAACAGTTGAAACCAGGGGCAATTTTCAACACGTTGAAGAGCTTACTTGGCAATCAATTTCAGCATCTCGATTTCCATTTCTTGGGAGGTAAATTCATCCTGTGCACCTAACACATGTAGAATTATTAAACAACACAGTGGACAAAAGGGATTATTGACCCAGCAGAAGTTAACACCGAGGAACTTCCAAAACTTGTTCGTAGACAAGGAGTTTACTTCCGAAACACCACCACACATATGAGTACTCTTCCCCAGACTAATCTTGGCATTTTGGATCTATTTTAATCATCCACTTGCAATGATATGCCAAAAAAATTGAAAAAAAAACTCCTACTCCCGTGTAAATTCTCTCTTACTACCGGGTTTGATTTTGAAATGAAGGAAATTTCATGGCCGTGATTGATTTCTAGCAAAAGCGGCCAGCCCCTCTTGGCAAGAATCGATGCACTGTTGTTATTCAATAGCAGATCGCACTCCACCTTTCCATCATGGATTTAAGTAAGCAATCATCAATTAGCTGTAATATCATCATCTTTGTTGATAGTCAAAATTAACAAGCTTTAGCGCCGAGTCTAGCTGTCCAATATTTGGTTCTAAACACCACTTCCCCACCCACCAAGTGATATTTTTGAGAATCAATCCACCAAGGAGGATTGGCAGGGCTTCCCGGGGAGCCTCCTGTCTGAGGTTTTCCAGGAGATTTGCCTTGAAAAATGATCCATGGCTCAGCAGCTCCCCGACTTTCTACGATGGTTTAAAGATTATCACAGCTATTAAAACATAGCAAAATAGTGCACTGAAATAATATAATGTTTAGTCTTTATAGAGGGATAAATAGGCGAAACGTTTGGAGAATGAAACGTTTGATCTGCTGTTGACATAGCACCACCATGCTTTCCAAGCACCTCCAGCTCTTTGGTGACTGTGGATGATGTTTTTTTTTTTTTTTTTTAATTATTATTAACAATAATGTGTTTCGTTCACAATGGCTACTTCAAAGAATCAAAAATCAAACCACGAAGCTCTCACTAGTTCGAGATCGAGAGAGGTATATTTTTCATCCACTGTAACTAAAACCTTTCAAACTCACCAATGATTTCTGACTTTGCCTGTGACCCCAAAAAACTTTGCGAGCATTCATCCATCCATCGCCCAACTACGTAATAAAAGTGACCAGTTGAGCCTGGCACCTTTGACTCATCCCCAAATAACTAGCCGCACATGTGCTCTCAAATTATGGCACATGAACACAATTTCGAAGGCGACATTGTATAATTCCAGACCCATAACAAACCCTATGATTAGCAAGTGCTCATAATTAATGATGCTGGAAGATCTCAATTGATTAAGTTAATGGGCGATGATTATGATCAAATGCTGGAAGAGCATGTACTGGAGATTCTAACCGGAGGACAGGCCATTATAATGCATGCATCTCTTGAACCAAGTGCTTCTAGTTAACCCATCTCATCAATGCAAAGTTAAAAATGATGAGCTCTAACAATAAAGATTTTAGGCTTTAAATCACCTCCTCATGCTGTGCTCAAAAGAGTGAAAGCAACCACTCACCTAATTGTTTTATTAAAGTTAAAACCAGCATATTCTTTAACAAGCTGACAGTGGCTCAGAAATATTCCCATTTATTTTGAGATTTTAGACGGGGAAATCTTGATCCAACGACGCATACCCAAGGACTTTCAAATAAAGCTCAACCCACAAGGGCTATAACTGGGATCCTCTTGTCTTACAGTTATTTTACCTTGGACGATCTGAAGTGCTAATCAAACATTACCATCCTCTTTGCCTTTTAGATGATGGCGGGCTGGCTCTAGTCTGTTGTTTGTGAAGAACAAGATCCCTGGAGTGGGTATGTATCTCCGTGTTTGTGTGCACGAGTATTAAGAGAGGAATATCATACAGATGATACAAACTAGAGTAAAGAGAGCGAGCATAGCAACAGGAAGATCTAAAACAGTCTCTGAATCGAAAGCACAATGATCTCTTGATATTAGTGAAACATACGGAGACAAATGGTCATAAACAGCCCAAGAAAAACATACAACGAGTATCAAAATTATGTTGCAAAATGAGGTATATCCATGGAAAACACTTGGTCAAGAAAAACAAAGAACTAAGCGGAGAAAACACTTGCATCACTAAAACCTAGTGTTCTTTACAAAGCAGTGCATTCTACTTGCTGCTTCTTCACACTTGACATTCTAAAGCATCACTTTAGTATTGTGGAGGATAGATTCCAGGAAAAGGGCCTGGAGGAAAAAAGAAGAGGTCAAAATGATTATTTGAACATTATTATCAAAAGGAATCAGTCCTAATCGGAAAAGAGTACAAAAATGTACTGTTTAGTTACCTGGAGGATAGTAGGCTGAGGCTTGAGGTGGAGGTGGATATGGTTGTGGAGGATATGCTGAAGGAGCTGGATACGGTGCAGGAGGATATGTTGCAGTTGGTGGGGGGGGATACGCTGATGGTGGATAAGCTGAACTAGGAGGGTATGATGGATAAGGATATGAGCCTGGGTATGCTGTCGGTGGTTGTGAATAAGAAGCTCCATATGCTGGTGGTGGTGCAGAGTATGATGATACTTGAGGAACAGGGGCTCCATATGGTGGTGCTGAATTAGCATAACCTGTTGCTGCTCTCTGCAAGAAATAACACCCAGATATTCAGCTTCCACCAATCAAAATATCTTCATGAAAGATAAGAGCTCTTTCAGTATATGTAATTGTAAGTTGTAACAGCGCCATAGAGATAGCTTACATTGGCATTCGCATAGTGCATCATCAATCTTACTTCTCCAGAATACCTGTGATCAAGAAAAAACAAACAAACACACTTCAGAAAAAATGTGCTACGAGACTATTACCAAACAGGCAAAAACATATGTCACCAGTGAACTCACACATCATGATTTGAAGCAAAAACATGTCAGTGTGTGCATTTGTTATCAATGACGCACAGCATATTTTGTTTATCGATATCTAATCCAACAGTATCAATGCAACTTTATGTGGGATATGAAATTAGCCTTACTAATTTGGCCAAGGAATGAAGGGGTTCTGAAAATTTCATAACAGTGTTTGGATAGAAGGGTGGGATTGGTGTGTGTATGGCATTGCAGTGGCTTTTATGGTTAGAAAATGTAGATTCAAGAAAAGTTACAAATTGTAGCTTTTTCTTAACCAAGGTTTCGAGAGAGTTTTTAGCAATACCCGTGCAAAACTGCGGTGTGTGTTGATTCACCAAAACACTTTCAAAATTATGGGTGGTTCAAAACATAATTTAAACCATACCACAACACTTCTTTTTTGGTTATCAAGGGAATGGAATGGAAAGGAAGGGAATAAAGATAAAAAAAAGAGAGAGTAAGAATAACTATTGAATTACAAAATAGCCTTAATGGGTAAAAGAAGTTAGATTTTTAATCTTAGTAAAGGTTATGTGTCATTTATAATCTTAACCCCACCAAACACTTATTCTTAGTAAAGGTTATTTGTGTCATTTAATAATCATAACCGCACTTAATTTGGGGTGTTAAAAATTTTAATTTATTTGAAGGGTTTGAACCCTCCAAACCCCACCTCTCCTTCCATTAGTGGTGAAAGCCAAACAAAGATGGGAGGGTTTTAACCCCATCTTTTCCTCCTCAACCATCCTAAACAAACAAAGTGTAAGGGTGAAATATGCACATGAGCCACTTCATATCTGCCCAAAGAATAATATGGTCACTCTATAGAGAAGCAGAGAGTTGTATTCTTTCACAAAGTACAATGCATACAGATGGAGAAACCTCACCAAATTGCAAGCAATAGCATTCAGTGGTTTATATCTTTGATATGAATTCAACATAATATAGCAAATGGTTTGTATCTCATTAGTACTCTTGCAAAACAAGAGACAAAAAATCGCGCAGGCCCCAACTTTACCAATCCATCATTAATTCTATGTACATGCCATCAAAATCAGAGAACATTTTTTTCAAAAGAAGCTCATCGCCCCATTCTAATCTAATAGAAATCACTATTCAATGAAAGTGAACTTCACAGATAAAGCTTGACCAATCCTCTTTCGCAGTTAAATCATGCAAATTGCAATTATAATTACCTTCCAGTTTTAGATTGAAGTGGCCAAGTTGCATCGTCAAAACCCTGCGATAGAACCTTTTGCAATTGAATCCTATACACAGTAACATAAAAAAAAATTCAATCCCAAATTAATCCAAAAGGATCAGCAGAGAAAAGCATAATTACATGAAAAAAGGATAAAGACTAATTACTTTCCGCTGCCGATAAAATCATCAAAAGTTAGGGTATTGCTGTTCCAAACAGCAACAGTCATCTCTCTTAACCCTTCAATTAGTGTAAACACGAACTTCTCTTGGAATGTGGGATTTTTGCCTCCATCTAAAAAAAACAATCATTATAAATAACAGTTCTGCTCAAAATAAACTTCAAATTAAAGCCAGATTGAGATCTATGTACAGACTCATAGAAAATTAAGTACCAGTGCAGGTTCTTGTGCGAAACTTATTGCTAGCATATTCAACACAGACGTAAGGATCTTGTCGCGAAATCCATTCAGTGTCTTTCAATCTAGTACACCCAACAACTGCATAAAACAAACAAATTACAATCCATTTCAAAACTAAAAAAAGAAAAGCGAAATAAAGGGTTTGCTTAATCACGTGCAATAAAACAAAATTAAGAAAAAAGATATACCAGTGACTTCAAGAGGATGGCCTTGAATACCAGAAACCGACATGTTACGAGATAGCTACAGAGATGAAAGAAAAGGGAGGAGGCTTGTAGTGCTTGACTTTGTAATGAACCCCGATGTCTAAATTCTTTTGTTATATATACTGTTTTTTTTTTTGTAAGAAAACCACGTCCGAGGCTGATAAATCAATCGCTGGTTGTTGTTTTTTTCCCGTCTGGAAGCAGCAATGTTTTATAACATGTGCGTCGGTGTGCGTGTGGCTGTTTATTTACGGGTCTTAGAGTAGAAGAAATAAACTACTTTCTGGGTTATTTCGTTTTTAATGTTTGGAATCTGGTTTACGCGCCTTTGTAGTACCACGCTCTTTCTTATCTTCCACGAAATCTTCTCATGCCTATTCAAATTCAGCCTTCTCTTCTTCTTCTTTTTTTTAAGCTTATGTCAACGCTTTTGTTTAAGTTTTTTTCTGGAAAAAAAATAATAGCATTGAGTTTCTATATTATTATAAAAATTAAAAGTATTCTTCTTGTTCGCGTGTGGATAGAAATCAGAAATAAAAAAAAGATTATTTATTTCTTTTTATTCAAGAAAAAAATAAAATCATTGATTTTTTCTGTTAATGCGTTGAATATAGGGACACACACAGAAAGGATAAGACCTCTATGTTCTTTATCTGTGTATTTTGCGAGCGATTTATACTTATTTTTCAATTATATAGATCATTCCTATGGTTACCAAAACCTAAGGAATCGAGAGGACCAATTCAATTATACAGACCCATTAAAATGAATTTGTCAATATGGTTACCAAAGACATATTCGTAGCCATAAAATTAGATCATTCCTTGGAAAGATTTTAGATCGCATCACTTGCTCAAAAACTATTGAGCCATGTTTTATTTCTTTATTATTATTATTATTATCTTTTCTTTAAATTAAGAGATGATGCAGCCTGTTGACCCAGGATACGGACAACTAATAGGGAGCCCACGTTCATTATTTTTCAGAAACAAACAAGGACGAAGGAGATGGACACCTTCAGTGCGCCTTTTTTATTGACACTGACCAAAGACAATTCATTGCAAGCGAAAGTTGAAATGGTCCAAGTCTATACCAGGTTGCCAACTACATTTTGTTTGGTGTTTTGTTTTCTCAATTAGAATATAATGTTTTCATTTTGGAGTATTTTGGTGTATTGTTTTAGGATTATACTATTTATATATATATATATACTAATTTTAAAAAATTTAGTTCAAATCTAAAAATAAAATTATTTAGAATTGTGCAATTTAATCTAAAATAGACACAATAAAATAATTTTTTTCAACAAAATTATGAACATATATAATATTACGAGAATGTCATCATCAATCTTACAAGATTATTACATTATCTGATTGCTCTAAAATTTTAACATAAATTGTATAAATATGTCAAGAGACTCCTCGTAAAATTTTATCTCAATCTAACGGTCGGATTAAAAGATATGATTAATATTGTAAAATTATTTATTATCTAAAAAAACACTATTATGCCGAAATAGAACGGATGCAAATTAGAACAATTGCAAATTAAAGAACCAAATTGCAATTTCCCAAAACCAAACTTGCATGTGCCTGCACTATTCCGGCATATGAACAGTGTAGAGCACGGCGTTGCAGCCCTCTGCAAAAATACAAAGGCAGAGGCAGCACCACACACACAAAATCCATGTCTTCTACCGCTATAAATATCAGCCATGGACGCTGCATAACAGGGGAGGACAAAAGAGAACGAGGGAAAAAATAGAGGAAAAAACAGAGAGGGAGAAAAAAGAGAGAATTATGTGACAGAGGAACAAAAAACAAAAAAAAAACGGAGGAGAAAATCACGAATAGAGGTGCCAAAAACCAGAGAAAACGAGGAGTTTGCAGAGAATTTTTGGCATAGAAAAAAACAAGTCAGAACAAGAAAATATTACACAAAAATTACACTATCATCCCTCTTCTCCCTCGATCTGCAAGTCCTCTCTCTCTCTAAAATTAGCTCAGTCGAGTTCTCTCTTTCCACCAAAAGTTGTTGCCCGACCACCCAACACCTCTCTCATCATCACCGTGAGCTTCCCCTCTACACCAGCAACCTAGCCACACACTCTGGCGAGACAACAGAGACGGTGGCAGTAGCAACGACGTGAGCCCGTGGAATTCTGACGCCCCCTTCGGCCAGAACAGACCACCGTTGACGACGCCACCACCACATTATCATCACCTCGATCTCTTCTACCCCACGGTATCATCATGTACATCTTTCATCTCACTCGAAAATTTGGCCTTATTCATCATCTTCCCAGCATCACATGCAATGGGACATGATTTACGTCCCACTATTCATGCGGGCCGGGTTGAGATGGGACGGGCTTTGTACCCGGCCCAAGATCTGGGAGAGTTGGGCTTCCAGCCCATAATAAGTTGGGGTTCCAGCCCATCTGGACAGGAAGCCTAGCCCAAGTAAGGTAGGCTGACAGCCCAGCCTCCCAAAAAAATAAAAAATACAAATTGACATAAAAAAATATTTTTATTATTAAAAAATTAAAAAAAAAAAACAAAAAATGTGTTTTGTTTTCATGCATACAACCAAATTCCAAGTTTTTTCCCATCATTATTTTCCATAAAAAATTATGTTGCATCTTTCTCACGTTTTAAAATGAAAATTAAATATATCGTAATCGGTTTACGATTATCCGTTCGAGTTTGGCCAAAATATCAAAAATAATCATAACTATTTTTGTTTTATCCATTAGGGTGTAAATTTACATTGTAAAATACATCCATGGAAAAAAAAAGTTTTAACTACGGTGTAAATTTACATGGTAAAGTACATCCGTAGATAACAAAAAGGTTATCTAACTGCGATGTAAAATTACATTGTAAAGTACACCCGCAGACAAAAAATAATGTTAAAAAAATGTAGTGTAAAAATTTTAACTTAGAAAAACAATCAAACAACAATGCAGCTTACCTTAGGTAGGGTGCACTGGGGGTGACATGTCTTCCCCTTGCACAACAAGTCCTCTTACCCAAGACTCTCGCAGACCAATATGTTTTCTAGTGACCATAATACTGGGTGGCAACTCCTGATATTTATAGTGGTAATTTTATGACTATAAAACACATTTTTATTTTCACCGCGCGCCGTTGTCCTCCCCAAACCCGGGAATGGCAGGGCGCGAAGCACATAAAAAATCACCATCGCGACACATCTCTTGAACCAAGTGCTTCTAGTTAACCCATCTCATCAATGCAAAGTTAAAAATGATGAGCTCTAACAATAAAGATTTTAGGCTTTAAATCACCTCCTCATGCTGTGCTTAAAAGAGTGAAAGCAACCACTCACCTAATTGTTTTATTAAAGTTAAAACCACCATATTCTTTAACAAGCTGACAGTGGCTCAGAAATATGACCCTGTCAATGCATATCCAACTGCAAATTACGGGCCCATTTGTCAAGATTTTGGGTTTTCCTTACTTTATTTTAAACCAAGTCCTTGCTGTGAACTTTTGTTGATGGATGCCTAAATCTTAGTGACGTTAGGATCACTGCGATCCAGAATGTATCAGTTGATATCTTCTTCCTCTTAGTGTAGCATGTACTAAAATAATATTCCCATTTATTTTGAGATTTTAGACGGGGAAATCTTGATCCAACGACGCATACCCAAAGGCTTCCAAATAAAGCTGAACCCACAAGGCCTATAACTGGGATCCGCTTGCCTTACAGATTATCATTATCTTTTTTACGTAGGACGGTCTGAACTGCTAATCAGACATTACCATCCTCTTTGCCTTTTAGATGATGGCGGGCTGGCTCTAGTTTGTTGTTTGTGAAGAACAAGATCCCTGGAGAGGGTATGTATCTCCGTGTTTGTGTGCACGAGTATTCATCAGTGTGCATGTGGGAGGAATATCATACAGATGATACAAACTAGAGTTAACAGTGCGAGCATAGCAACAGGAAGATCTAAAACAGTCTCTGAATCGAAAGCACAATGAACTCTTGATATTATTGAAAAATACGGAGACAATTGGTCATAAACAGCCCAAGAAAAAGCATACAGCGAGTATCAAAATTATCTTGCAAAATGAGGTATATCCATGGAAAACACTTGGTCAAGAAAAATAAAGAACTCAAAGCGGAGAAAACAACTTGCATCACTAAAACCTAGTGTTCTTTACAATGCAGTTCATTCTACTAGTTGCTTCTTCACACTTGATATATATTCTGAAGCATCACTTTAGTAGTGTGGAGGATAGATTCCAGGAAAAGGGCCTGGAGGAAATAAGAAGAAGTCAAAATGATTATTTGAACAATATTAATTATTATCAAAAGAATATCAGTCTCTAATCGGAAAGAAGTACAAAAATGTACTGCTAGTTACCTGGAGGATAGTAGGCTGAAGCTTGAGGTGGAGGTGGATATGGTTGTGGAGGATAGTAGGCTGAAGCTTGAGGTGGAGGTGGATATGGTTGTGGAGGATAGTAGGCTGAAGGAGCTGCATACGGTGCAGGAGGATAAGTTGCAGGTGGTGGTGGGGGATACGCTGATGGTGGATAAGCTGAACTAGGAGGGTATGATGGATAAGGAAACGAGCCTGGGTATGCGGTCGGTGGTTGTGAATAATATGGTGGTGCTGAACTAGCATTACCTGTTGCTGCTCTCTGCAAGAAATAACACACAGATATTCAGCTTCTACCAATCAAAATATCTTCATGAAAGATAAGAGCTCTTTCAGTATATGTAATTGTAAGTTGTAATAGCGCCATAGAGATAGCTTACGTTGGCATTTGCATAGTGCATAATCAATCTTACTTCTCCAGCATACCTGTGATCACGAAAAACAAACAAAGACACTTCAGAAAAAAATGTGCTACGACTATTACCAAACAGGCAAAAACATATTTTTTACAAAAGAAGCTCATCGCCCCATTCTAATCAAATAGAAATCACTATTCAATGAAAGCGAACTTAACAGATAAAGCTAGACCAATCCTCTTTCGCAGTTAAACCATGCAAATTGCAATTATAATTACCTTCCAGTATTAGTTTGAAGTGACCAAGTTGCATCGTCAAAACCCTGCGATAGAACCTTGTGCAAATGAATCCTATACACAGTAACATATAAAAAAAAAATCAATCTCAAATTAAAGCCAAAACGATCAGCAGAGAAAAGCATAATTACATGGAAAAGGATAAAGACTAATTACTTTCCGCTGCCGATAAAATCATCATAAGTTAGGGTATTGCTGTTCCAAACAGCAACTGTCATCTCTCTTAACCCTTCAATTAGTGTAAACACGAACTTCTCTTGGAATGTGGGATTTTTGCCTCCATCTAAAAAAAAACAATCATTATAAATAACAGTTCTGCTCAAAATAAACTTCGAATTAAGCCAGATTGAGATCTATGTGCAGACTGATAGAAGATTAAGTACCAGTGCAGGTTCTTGTGCGAAACTTATTGCCACCATATTCAACACAAACGTAAGGATCTTGTCGCGAAATCCATTCAGTGTCTTTCAATCTAGTACCCCCAACAACTGCATAAAACAAACAAATAACAATCCATTTCAAAACTAAAAAAAGAAAAGCGAAATAAAGGGTTGCTTAATCACGTGAAATAAAACAAAATAAAGAAAAAAGATATACCAGTGACTTCAAGAGGATGGCCTTGAATACCAGAAACCGACATGTTACGAGATAGCTACAGAGATGAAAGAAAAGGGAGGAGGCTTGTAGTATTTATCCACAAGACGCTTGACTTGTAATGAGCCTCAATGTCTAAACTCTTATGTTATATATAATGTTTTTTTTTGGTAAGAAAACCAGGTCCGAGGCTGATAGAGCAATCGTGCGTCGGGTGTGCGTGTTTTTTTTATGGGTCTCAGAGTTGAAGAAAGAAACTATTTTCTGGGTAATTTCGTTTTTAATGTTTTGAAACTGGTTTACGCGCCACGAAATCTTGCCTGTTCAAATTCAGCCTTCTCTTTTTTTATTTTTCTTTTTAAAGTTAGTGTCAACGTTATTTGTTTAAGTTTTTTTCTGGAAAAAAATAATAGCGTTGAGTTTTTATTATATTTATAAAAAATAAAAAAAAAAAGTATTCTTCTTGTCCGCGTGTAGATAGAAATCAGAAATTAAAAAAAAAAGATTATTTATTTCTTTTTTATTCAAGAAAAAAAATAAAATTTATTGATTTTTTCTCTTAATACGTTGAATATTGTATATTGGGGACACACACACAAAAATAAAAACCTCTAAGTTCTGTATCAGTGTATTTCCTGTAACAAGAGCGATTTATAGTTATTTTTCAGGTTTGAATTCCAATAGTAAATTTCGGCCTGAAAGAAAAGAACTTTTCAAAGGAACTTTCCAGTAACATTAGTAAAGTTTATATTTATCGAGAGGACCAATTCAATTATATAGATCCATTAAAATGAACTTTTCAATATGGTCCAAAGACATTCTTAGCCATAAAATTAGATCATTCCTTGGAATAATTTTAGATCACATCACTATCTAAGAGCTAGTGATTACTGTTTTATTTCCTTGCTATTATTATCTTTTCTTTAAATTAAGAGATACAGCCTATTGGTCCAGAATATGTACAGCTACTAGGGAGGCCACACTGACCAAGACAATTTCTTGCAAGCGATAGTTGAAATGGTCAAATGATTGTTTGAGATAAACCCCATATTTCCATGAACTTGTTTTCGCGAGCAGCAGGCAGAAGAGCCTGATAAGTTCTTGAAATTCAAGGTTAGGAAGCAGAAGTAAATGTGCTTATAACCCTTTCCAAATAATACCATTTTACTAAGGTACAGAGCAGTACATTATTTCCTCAATAAAAACAATGAAACAATTCCACTAATTTGATGCCACAAAATAATGCACTGATTACTGTCGTCTCCAGCCTGCCTTTTGACTAACAAAAACAATAAGCCAGATAAAAAGACCTTGCCGAAACACATGGATTGAACATTGAACAGCACAGACAGGTATGTATTGACCAGCAAACTAATTTATATACACAACTGATCCTCCTTCCTCACTCACTTTCATAGTCTTCATCTCCAAAGGTAAAAACAGATGCATCAGCAGCCATTGCCTTGAATTCACTTTGGGAGTTGTTAGCTGCAACGCTTGAGACTGTTCCACCTGCAGCTTCACTTTTTGGCTGAGCAGCGGCATGCGACTGCTGGGAGCTCGTGTTTCCCAGAGATAACTGTTCAGTTGATTGGGCTAAACTGGAGATTTTATCTGTTTTGTTATCGGTTCCGGAACTAGGGGCAGGTGTGGCAGCTGTTTCACCTCCTGCAGAGGATGCTTGGGCCTGCTTTCGTTTGGAAGATACTGATACCTCTGCCTCATTATCCGAGAACACATCGTCTTTATCATTACTTCCTGAATCCTTATTTTGGTTTGGTGCAGTTGTACCTGCATCAACTGATGCAGAAGCAATACTTGAACCTTCATCTGATTTCCTCACAGCAGTTTCAGTATTTAACCTGGTTGAAACAGTGCCATCATAATCTACTAGCACGACCTCAACCTGAAATCCTGGGGAAGGCAGTTTCCTCTGCACAAAAATTCAGCCGTATTATTATGTAGATATAGAAGGTTGAAAACACAGATCGAAAAATGTACAGCCATTCTCACGCTAGTTAATAAATAAAAAATAATCTAGCTATCGAGAATTAGTTAGTTATTGCTGCTCCAAGGGCAAGCGATTGTTTGGATAAAAAAATTAACAATAAAATGTTCAAGGTTCTTTACCTTATCAAACCCATCAATATCGCTGGTGTTCAAGATTTTTCTGTTCTCCATAAATTGCGTATTCAACCAACTGAAATTACAAAGGAGCACAAGTAAAGCACTTCATTTTCTATTCTTAAAATCTAAAAAGAGATCCATTCATAAGGGAGAAGACCAGGGAACGGACAAGTAAAAATCCCCTTGGCGGTCATGAAAATGAACTTTGAAGTCTCCAGTCACCTCCGTCAGACCAGGTTCCCCTGGCAAAGCAAAGACCATAACCCCTTTCTTGGGAGCACTAAACCAATAATCTTCTGGCTGCCGAAGGAAAGAAGCATTTGTGAAAACTCAAATGCTTACAAGGATGAAGCAGAGTTCAGAGTTAATTTAAAAAATCTTGGGATGGACGAAGAGATCCAAAAGAAAACTTCTAATGGAGTATTGACACTATACTAATTGCTGCCATGTACCCAAGGAGACCTACCGACAAATCCTTGGTTCTGGGATGCTTTTTTGAGGAGAAGAGAACACCTGTTAATGGAGGAAAGAATTATAGAAATCCAAACAAAAGGTAGCATTATTTTAACTAAAATTTGGGCAGTCTATTTTTCTTGTTCAAACATTTTATTCCCATCTCAATGTACCCTGGATATACTTCTACATGTGTATACACCCATAAGCTTGCGTGGAAAACACACACATGTTAGAGTTGGGCAAGGATTGACTCTAAAGCTGTCTTTCAATTCATCAAAATATTACTAAGAAAGAAATAGATAGAGAAACAAAAGAGAGCTTGTTCCCAGGCCTATGCAATGTAATCCTACAAACTGAACATTACAAGGACAAAGACATGTTACAGAGTTCACAAAAAAGAAATCAAATCTGAGAATAAGGTCAAATCAATCAATAAGCTAAATATACACAGATAAATCCATCAAATAGAGCAGACCCAGATATTTTTTATAATAAAGTATGAAGGGGGAACAACATGAACAAAATGACCTGACATTGACCTTCTTGCAATCAAATGGATCGCCAAGCTAAATAAAAAGGGCACAACAAAAATAACAAAACACACCATTATGATCAGAGATGGTAATAGACGGCCGGATCCAATAAGGGCACCTGTGAAGCCGAAATCCCCTGAGCATGCACCTGCTTAAATGGTGTTGTCAGTAACAACAAAAACATAGATGCTTGCAATAAAACATTGAGCCTGAAGCATACCTACGCCCAGGCTGGTTTTCTCCATTGAAGCGTGTTAAGATATGCTCAAAGTATTTTACATATCTCTTCAAAAAAGAAAGAAAAAAATACTTAGACAAGAACCTCAACATATAGAGCAAGTATCCTCAATGTGCATTGGTTAATAAATAAATGCAATAATTAACCCACAATTTGACTGGGCAAAACAAGCCCTTTTGCATCAAAACATCTCTTCTGGTTGTAGTAGTCAATAGACTCCTCCGCGGTTGGGAAAAACTGCATAAAGACGGAAAATGAGTGTACAGATGAAAAAAATCAGCCATAAAACAGAAGTGCGCCACTCCAAGTCCCTTCCAATTCCTTTCATCAAGAAAAATGTCATATATCTGACCTTTAAGTAAAGAAGAAGGCTAGAAATCATCAGCCCTGTCCTTGCCATCCCAGCCTTACAGTGCACAACCACAACATTCTCAATGTCCTCCTTCAACCACAAGTAAGCACTTTGACAGAATGATGTTAGTAGTTGGGCTGGGGGGCAATTGTGGTCATCAAATGGAAAACTAGCCACCTGATGCAAGAGTTCAACATTGAAGATATAAGAATCAACCATATGGCGTTCCTCCAGGCACATAGTCCATACCAGGAACAGCTTCAGCAAGACAGATTAAACATGAAATAGTGGCATAGGTAATGTTACATTCACCTTTCCTTCAAACAATGATGCATCATACAGCCTTTCAGAACAAAGATTGTATACTTTATACTTGTCCTGCACATAGAAAGTGAATCAAAGGTATTTGATACTAGAAATGAAATGAAGATTTAAACTAAACTGCTTCATGAATGGAGAAGCTAACTTTAGAACCAAAAGGTGTCTTTTTTTTATTTAAATTGAGCTCAGACATGGCCCCAAAAAAACAACTATATTAGCAACATACAGTAAAAGATATAAAGTATAACTACCCATTAGCTAGGGTCAACTTTGAAAGGAGGGCAGCAAATTAAGATCATATGATGTGGAACTCGGCATTCTTATCAAGAGGGAAAATATCAGTGAATGCAACTGTAGCTGAAACTCAGAAGGCATGTTGCATGCATAGAATGCTAACCACAAATCTCATGCATGGAGCCACTTGATCCAAATCACACATGCATGAATTTAGATGATTTGACAATTCAATGTCAGATTCCAAATTAAGCAGAAAGTGCAGCACATTGCATCAACCAGGGCTAGCAGCACTCCCTTCCAAGCAGCAAATATTGACAAAATGCAATTGCACAGTTCTTTGGTAAAGTGTGTTGTCAATTAAAATATAATCTCCCAACAATGAACAAGCCAAATATCAAATGAACGCATGTTACAATTGTTGACATGGAACAAAGCAGTATAAAGTAAGAGAGAGAGAGACATAACATACACATCACTGAATGCATTATTACCTTGTGATGGGTTTCAAAAAACTTGATCACTTCTTCCATGTGGTTTCTATAGAATCCCTGCATCAGATAGCTAGATGCATTAACAGTAAAATATTTAATTACGACAATATGGCTACTTTACAGTGCAAATTGACTGGCTTACCTCAACATACCCAAAAAAACCAGAACTCATATCACCAGCAGGAAAACCCATGGCAATTATATTCTCTGTGATATATGTCATATCCAAATCAAAACCTCCTTCCTGGACAGAGAGAGAGAGAGAGACCCAAAATTATCATTAGATGTAAAGTTGGAAAATAATAAAATCCTAAATGAAGAAAATTTATTAAAAAAAAAGCATGAATCATCCTATTGACTTTACCCTTGTGATCCTATATTCATAAAGTACTTCTAAGTTAGGTGTCAATTAGGAATGCGGCTCAATTTCTAAACATGTACGAGCAACTTCTATCTCAATCAGATACTTCCTCAAAAAACAATACGCTACGCAAATAACAAAGTAAACAACAAAGATAGTCAACAGAAAAATAAAGGGTACAAATAATTTATGATGTTTCAGAACATAATATCTCTTCTCGGTGAAATTGTTTAAAAAGGAATCCCCACCAAGATATCATGAAAGCAATTTTAACCAACAAACAGGAAGAACAAGAATGAAAGCAAAAGTAAAGCAATATATGTTCCCGTTGCATAAGACTACAACAATTTTACAGCAGCCACCATCCTACCTGATATCTTCGCTTATTTTGAGAGACAGCATGCCGAGCTTTGACCTGCACTGCCTTCACTGCATTCTTAGATGTATCAACTAACCCTTTAGTAATTGTCCCAAATAAGCCAGATTGTGAAGTTGCTGAAGTTCCTTCAGGACTATCATCTGCTGCAGGAGATTTTGGAGACAAACGGAGTCCAAATCCACTAGCAAAACGTGCAAAGGTTGATTTTCCAGCGTTTGTTGGTGAGTCATCTGGCGAGGAAGTCAATGGCTGGGGGATTTTTAAACTTTTGGCCCATGATGTTATGCCAACTGCAGAGAGTTTTGATGGCACATCACTTGCAGGATTCTCAGGCACAGGATCAGCAGCAACAGCAGGGGGGAGTTGTGTATCAGGAGCTTTAACAGATGGAGGCGGTGTATCAGCAGATTCTGAATCCATTCTTGTTCTCAAATGTCTTGATAATTATTGAACAGCAATGCTCAAGAAACCAACATAGATAGTCACTATAGTAAACTACTACAGAAAGAAAAAAAATAAGAAAATTGATAGAACATCATAAGCAATTAGTCCACATACCAAAACAAATATCATAAATGAATACCATAGAAACAATTCGAGTGTAATATAGAACCAAAGCTCGCATAAAAAAACATGTTTAGCTGTTTCCACTCCCATTTTTGAGAAAACTGAGTCATTTGAATCAAACTTAGGCTTACAACACATTAAACCTACTTGATAATCAAAAGCATTCCAAAATTATCGATCAACACAGTAGTAAATCAGAGCCAGATTACGAAGATTTAGATTCAAACGAAAATCACAGTGATTAAAAAGTAAAAGAGATGTGAATTGGGTTGAAAATAACAAAAGAGCAAACTGAATGCAGCGATTTGCGATCTAAGGCAGTGATTGTTACCTGATCGAGATTCGATAAGTGAAAGCTGAGTTAGGGTTTGGGGGAGGGGGGGTGATGGAGATCGAGATTTTCAGTTAATGAAATGAAGTTGTTTGTTGGTATTGCGTTACTTCACGTGATCGATTTGGTCAATGGTTGGCAAAAACTGTAAGCGTGATGGTTATTACTGATTGTCTTTTATTGTGATCCAACGATAGAGACAAATGGGGATGCACAATAACCATTTTACAGGGGCGGGGTATAAGAGAAGATCAGGCACAAGGAAAACGGTACCGTTCATGTTTTTAAAATAATAAAATAAATTCACATAAAAATCAGATGAATAAAGCACATATCCTTACTTTTTTCTTATGGTAGACATTTTGAAAAACATTTTTTTTAATTATATTTTTTTAGAAAACATCAAAATAAAAAAAAAATATTTTCAAAAAATAGTTTCTTATTTTTTGTTTGTATTTATGTATCTATACTCTTAGTTTTGATTTTAAATTTTTATTGTTATTTATCTCTGTATTAAATGCAGGTTGCGTTAAAAAACAGAGCAAGTTTTAGCTTTGATGGTGTAAAATGAGAGTGAAATTCTCTCTTATGCATGCATAGTGAATGTTATGTTGTAAGTGATTTATTATCTTTGTATTTTTTTCATCTATTTTGTTTACCTGTGACTTGGTATATTTTTAGTTTAGAATTATTTTTATTTAAAAGGAAATTAAAATCTTTTTTTATTTTTGAAGATTTATTCTTGATATTATTATATTAAAAATATTTCAGAACACTAAGATTAAATTAATTTAAGATTAAAAAAATCTTAGTTCATTTTTATATATATATTTTAATGCATTAATATTAAACAAATATCAAAATATATAATTAGCCTAACATATTTAAAAAAAACTTTAAAAATAATTATTATCATTATTTCCAACACCTTATCCATAATAAAATTAATATATATAAGAAAATAAATAATCAAAAGTTTTTTAGGCAACTAGGAAAGAAAATGTTAACTTAGATTGTGTTCGATAGTCAGGTAATGTTTTATAATGATAATAATCCTATTTTTGTTTGTATACTTTAATTTTGTTCTTCAAATATCTCCATCTGTTCTTTATATCATTTTTTTTTCAATGCTACTAATGTTGTTCTTGGTTTTCCTTTCAATCATAATATAATAATGAGAATAATAATTCAAGTAATTTATCATTCGGTGTTGTATTTATTAAAAATTGGGTTTTGCAACTTCTCTACATATAATATTTCAAATCTAATATCCTAGATTAATGATTTGAAAAAACATTATGGCTCAATATTATTTTTAATTTTTTATCTTATTTCTTTAAAATTGTATGACTTAACATTAGTATCAATCAAAAAATATTAAACAACAAATTTTATTATAATCCAAATGATTATAATAATAATTATATTCATAACGGTGATAGTATAAATTTTACTTTTGTCCTTTAACTTTTTTCATTTGTTCTTGAGATCAAATAATATTTTTTTATGCTAATAATATTTTTTTGTCTTCAATCATAAGGATAACAATGAGAATAAAAATTTAAATAATTTACATTTGATGTTATATTTATTAAAAATTATGTATTACAACTTCTCTATATATAATGGTTCAAATCCATTAATTTATCATTCGATGTTGTATTCGTTAAAAATCTTGTCACTCAATCTTGTCTTTAATTTTTTTTATCTTATTTCCTTAAAATTATATTCTTTAACATTAGTACTAACACACACACACAAATTTCCTATAATTAGTTTTTTGACATTACCTAATGAAAATTCTTCACATGTTGATTATATTTGCTCAAATGTATAGCATCATAAAAAGATCTAGCACCATTCTGTTTAAGTTTACCTTCTTTTTTAATATTTATATTAATATCACTTAAGTTATAATTAGTATTATTATCATTATTATAATTGATTTTGTCATTATTGATATTCTTGATATCATTTAATGAGTTATTGTTATTATTATCATCAAAGTCATAATTATTAACACCATAAGCACTATAGCCATTACAATAAATTACAATTGTTATTATCACTATGATTAGTAATGTCACTATTATTATCATGATTATAATACCTAAAATTATTATTATTATTATTATTATTATTATTATTATTATTATTATTATTAGTAGTAGTAGTAGTAGTAGTAGTAGTAGTAGTAGTAGTAGTAGTCGTATTATCATTATTACCATGAAATAAATGAATGAAAAAATATTATTTTTTTCTGAAAATAAAAAAAATAAAAACTTTAATAAAAGAGCAAGCAAGAAAAAAAAAACTAAAATTATTATTATTGTGTAAATAATGGAAATAACAAATTACCCCAAAGAATAAAAAAAACCTAGAAACTTTAGCAAAAGACAAAACAAAACAATAAATATTATTATCTTTTAAAGAATTATTTGATTTGAAGAATAAATAAAAATAAAACAAAAAAAAAAGAACAAAGGGGAAAAAATATCAATTTTCAAATGATCACCAACATAAATTAAAATTTAAGGACTTAATGAATAAAAACATAACCTCAACAAAAGAGAAAATAATAAAAATTAAAAACCAAAACTAAGAGCATATACATATAAATAAATATAAAATATAGGGACTACTTCAGAAGGATAAAAAAAAATTAAAGACATTAAAATCAAATAAAAAATTAAAAGAATAGGGGCCAAAATGAAGAAAAAAACAATATATGATCAATTTTCAATCGAAGGACAAAATTGAAAAAAATCCAAACTTCTATACCGAAAAAATTAAGAGATTTAAAACCAAACCCAAAATTAAAAGAATAAGAACGGAAATGAAAACCAAATATATACTCAATTTCAATTGAAGGACAACATTGAAATAAATCAAAACTCCTGCAACAAAAATTTGGACCAAACAAAACAATCAAAAGAGAAGAGACTGAATTGAAACACCATAAACCAAGGAGATTTTCATGTAATTTAGGTTGCATGAGAGAGAAAAAGAAAAAAAAGAACAACCGACCATCATCACATTTCTAGCCACCGTGAGATGACATGCACATCACCATGTAAAAGAGAACATGGTGACACATTCGATGAGATGCCGAATGAACATTTTAACCACCGCACGACACCTCATGTTCCACCTGAAATGAGCGTTAGGAAAAAACCGTTGGCGTGTACGATCGACGCGCCCACAATATTCTGCAGAAAAAATGATAAAAAAGTAAAATTACCTAAAAACCTCTACATCCAACTCTTGGATTTTATCTTTTCTAAAGGGCATATACATATTTGTACTGTTTGAAAACATTTGAAAAACTAGAAACACTCCTCCGATAACTCTTTATTTTTGTCTTATTTGAGGGTAATATTATCATTTTACTGTTCATAGTAGTGTAAAAAATTAAAAATACCCCCGTGTAGTCAACTGGTTGTTGTCTGCTAACAGGGATAAAAACATAGTTCTATGGTAAAAAAACTTGAAAAAGACTCAAATACCCCTAAACAATAAAAAAATATCAACCGATCTCGTGAAAAAGGCTAATATACCCCTAAGTTCAAGAATTAAATTTTTATACATTGAGAATAAAATAATAATTATATTATTATAATTCACAATATAATCTCTTATTACTGATATATTGAAAAAAATCTAGCACGGTTTACCTTCGGAACCTCTCTTTTAAAAAGGATAGATATAAAGAAAAACCAGCTGCAGTTGTAGCCCTGAACCCCATGCCACTCTTTAAAAAGAGAAAAAAGACTTGGTTACATTTATGGTGTTGCCAACATTTTCGTTGTCATTTTACATTTTATTCATTTTTCAAGCCAGTTTTTGCTTTTTCTATATGGATCCCAGTCGTGCACCTCAAGGTTTCATCAAATAATTGCAATGTGAAAAGTGATCTGGGATTCTAAACAACGTGCTCACGAATACCACCATAAACGAAAATCAGAATTGAAGGGAATCAATAGTTGATGATGATTATTTACAAATGGAGGCGATTCAATCATAAGTTTTTAGCATCTCCCTCAGCAGACAATTTAAGGAATTTACAAATAATGAAAAACTTGATAAGTTTCGCTGAGCTAAACAATGGTCAAACACGCACTTGGGAGTTCAGTAAAGAGAGAGCATTTCCTTCCTTGCAGCCAGGAATTCCCAGTCCTTCCAATCGTATGTCCACATATTGCTCTAGCAGATCTTTCACTACCTGGGAATTTCTCAAGCAGAGCTAAACCTCCTACCACCAAGCTGGTGGGGCTGAGTAATTCTAGCAGGAGCTCGAGTCAACGCCTTAACACCAAATGGATTGCTCTTGCTCTGTAACATATCAGCATACAAGGTTAACATTTTAGAAGCTTCCTTCACAATCTCATTGAAATTGTCTTTAAAGAAATGAGTGACTGCACTTACCATTCGGCAGGTTCCGGCTTCAAGGTCACAGACAGGAAACTCGTGAGGACAGCAGCTGTTATGGTCATCACAGCAGGTTGCAGACTCCAGTGGGCAGCACCCCCATCCAAAGCAATAGTCACCATACTGATATATGCAGCAGCATGTGCTTCCAGCAGGGCATGAGTAGTAATCATCACAT
The DNA here is from genome assembly GCA_009078335.1 of Salix brachista. NCBI lineage: Eukaryota > Viridiplantae > Streptophyta > Magnoliopsida > Malpighiales > Salicaceae > Salix > Salix brachista. The sequence continues at coordinate 22,295,602 of CM018587.1, forward strand.
TCTGAGGATGGCTTCTCTGGTGGTGGAGGGTTCACCGGAGATGGAGGGGAGGGACCGGGATTTGGGGGATTTGCAGACTTCTTGGTGGGATACGAAGCTTCCATTGCTATTCCACACTTTCCAGTTTTAGTGCTGGCAACATTACGCTCCATCCTGATGTACCCTTTCTCTCCCCATTCAGGACCCCATGAGTTCCTCACAATCCAGTAATCTACACCGTGCTCTGTACCGTACCCAACAGCAACCACACCATGGTCTAGCTGTGTTCCACATGACCCGGTAAAAACACCCTGAACAAAGAAAAAAGAAACATAACACTCTGTAATCAATTAACGTGCACAAGACTACTTAAAATTCAGTATGTGGGAAGTTGTCCCATTCAGAATTCAAATGTTTCTTGCTTCCAAACTAGTGAGCTATAAATGATGCATTCTGGTAAGTAGGCTATGAAGGTTAATGAATCAGGTTTAAGCCCATCATGCATTGCGAACAAATTACAATTCAAACAATTTCAATAGTTACGCCTTGATGCCAAAGCATAAAAATGGTTAGTAAGATGGGGTGCTTACAGATTGGTAGAGTTGGAAACTCCTTCCACCAGCTTCAATGGCAATACTAACAGGTTGATTTGCCAAGGCCTTCTTTAATGACTTCTCGTCATTTTGTGGAACGTCTTCATATCCATCAATCGTAACAACTCGAGCATTTTTCTGCAAAAACAAAATGATAAAGTTCATTAAGGATAAGCAACATCCCGATCAGACTAAAGAACAAATAGTAATCTTCTAAAATATGAAACTTGAGGAGGGAAGACGAATCAAGATACCCTAATTGGATCACACATGCTATCAATAGCCTTGTAGGGGTAATCTTCTTCGGTATCAATACCACCATTCTTAATAATAAAATCAAAGGCATAGTCCATGAGGCCTCCATTGCATCCCTGGTTATATGTCTTATCACAATCCACCAACTCCTGTTCTGACAGAGATGTCAAGTTCCCAGTTACAATCTGGTTTATCCCTTCCACCGCTCCAACAGTGGAGAATGCCCAGCAACTCCCTTCAATAAAAAAACAAAATAAAACTTCACATTAGAAAATAGCCTGAGCCAAACAGAGCGCTTTCATGAAATTTAGATACCAAACTGTTCAATCTATTTGTGGGACATCAGATACTCCTACCTACAACAAATTTAGTTACCATAAAACATGAATCAAATAGTCCGATTTCTGGGTGATCTTATCTTTAAAACCTAAAGATCTCATCTCATCCAGAAAATAAAAAAAAAAATCAATTATACTTGATCAATCCGGAAAGAAAAAAAGAATTGCTCCCACCACATATCTAGTCTAAGAAGTAACAAAGACGTATAACAATAGCAAATGATAGCGAAAGCTTCATGTGGTCAAACAAAGAAGACCCAAACTATGAACATCCTAGGCGAAAAAGACGCCCCTGGTCCCACGCTAGTTATCAAATCTAAATCCCCAAAGCTCAAAAAAAAGAGGAAAATCTGGGATAAAATTATTTTCACGAGTCTCGGACCCAGCAAATTTGCTGTCCAGCCAACGACATCCTGTTGTTAAAAATAAAAGGAAAAAACTAAAAACAAACAAAAACATACCACACTGGCCTTGATCTTTCACAGGAGTAACAGCCCCCTTTTTTCTCCAATCAACAGTCTCTGGCAACTCATCACCTTCCTTAAACAAATACCTTTCACTTTTTGGCCCACCTAACAGCCTTCTCTTCCCATTCATCCTCGTACCCAGGTAAACCGACCGGTACTCATCGTTGCTCAAATCCGCAAACTTGTTCAACCCAAGTTTATAACTCGGGTTCCCAACAGAATTATGTTCATCGATAAATTCAAGGTTATCCTTGAAAATCTCAAATCGTCTTTCTTTCTCACCCAACGCATTATATGCTCTCCCATGTTTAACTAACCACATCTCGTAGATTCTCCTTGTCTCTGCCTCTGTTCTTTCTGGGGCTTGGCCATGTTTTATGTTGTGATCAATTATGGACATGTCTATGGCTAAACAAACAGAAAGCAAGGACAACATAGCCAAGAAAGTTAAGGATCGATGAAGAGAGGCCATTGTTTTCGAGGTTTTTTTTGTGTTTGTGTTTAGTGAAGAGACTCTAGGTATGTGTAGAAAACTATATAGGGAAGGGAAGAGCACCGGAAAATGGTGTTTGTACACGAGATTGATACAGAAAGAAGGGGCGTTGAAAGAGACGGGTATGTATCTTATGACGAAAGGAATTGATGTGGGTCCTGCTTATATTTGGAGAAGTGTGTGGGTGGGGGTGTACACGGCTCTTTTTACTTTTTATTTTAATTAGGGTTATCTTTAGACAGTATTTCCAGTCGACACCCTTATAATTATTTATACGTTTCATTGTGGTCCTTATAATGTTTTATAATCTCAGTCTCGGCTCTTAGGATTTTCAAAATCTCTCCCCACACCTGCCAGTTAAACTTAAATGTGGTAACTTTAGTTGGAAAGTTTTTGTTCGAGGTATGGTGATGTTTTATTTGATTTCATGTGTGTTAACCACGCATATTAAAACATTTTTTCAAATAAAATTGTATTTTTATTTTATTTACTCGTTAATATATACGTATTTTTTTATTCGAGTTTTTTGAAAAACAGTAATACTCTTAGTAATAATGTTATTATAAAAACAAAAACAATCATAAAGAGACGTTTTACAAATATACGTGATTGTTAATACAAAGAACCAAAAAAAGCCAATGACCAATAAAAAAATGAATGTTTGTCAATATTGTAATAAAATACCCCCTGGATAGTCTAAAAATATCTAAGTGATCTTATTTAATAACAAATCAAAAACTGAATGAGAGCTTAATAAACTCCTAGGAGGAAAACAAAAAATAAATTCGGAGCTCAGTTATCAATAAATTAAATGGTGAAGGATGGATTGAAAAACAAAATCAAATATATTATGGTACAAAAAAAATAACTAAAACAAACTTGCCTATTTCACGGTCCACTTGTGAGATCATGATTGTTAAGAAACCATCTCACCTAAAACCTCAAGCTGTTAGGTAAGATCCCAGAATATGATTTATATTATTCTCTAACACCCTTCCTCAAGTGAAAGCCCTTTGAGCTTGAAACTTGCACAGACCCACATCACCTTGTGATTGATTTTTATCAAATAGAATGGGGTGGTGAGATTCGAACTCGTGACCGCTGGGTCAATAAGGCTCTGATACCATGTTAAGGAACCATCTCACCTAAAATCTCAAGCTGTTAGGTAAGGCCCCATAATATGATTTATATTATTCTCTAACAATGATAATATTGTACAAGAAAATAGAACAAAACAATAAACAATAGCTCTCGAGCAAACTAAATGATAAAAAAACAAAACTGAAAAAATCAGTTAAAAAAAGTAAGAAAAAAAAGGTAAGATAATCTCATATGAAAAAAAGCAAAAAAGACCCCAAAACTTAAGGATAAATAAACTAATGTAAAAGTGATAAAATTGAAAGAAAAAAAAAAACATAAAAAATACATTTTTTTTTTAAATTGGGGTACTTTTTGAAACTAGTAACCTGGGTCATAAAACCAAATTACCCTGTTAAAAAGACAAACACACAAAAAAAAAAATCACAAATCAAAGATTTCATGATCATTAAAAATTAAAAATACAATATAAATAACAATCAAAACAATGAATACTAAATAGGGTATAAAAACCAACTGAAATATAACAACGAGAGACTATATTAAAAAATAGAGTAAATCAATAAAATATTAAAAATCAAAACCAGAATAATAAATGTCAAATTGAATAAATAAAAATAAAATAGCGAGGAGTAAAATTGAAATAAATAAATAAAGAAGAGGATAATAAGAAAAATAGCAACTAAAAGAATAAGAATCAAATTGGGAAAAAAAACACAAACAATAAAACATATGAGGATAAAATTAAAAAAAAACTCCATGAAACATTTATAGAAAAATAAATAATAGTCAAAATAACAAGTAATAAAAATAATATAAATACAAATTAGATGACACATTTAATTTTTAAAATGACTTGAATGAAATTCAATAATTTTTAAACTAGAAAAAACAACAAAAAAAAAAAGAAGAAGTTCAGCCTAATCGTTGTTATATCATGCACATGTTCTTAATCATTAATAAGAGGATTGTATGACATTTTCAATGTCATCATAAAAGATTATGATTAATTTCAAGAATATATCGAACATTTCTGTAATTATACTTTGCTTTTAAAAGTGATGTAGTTATTTCATTGTGCTAACAACATAAAAAAATTTCATAATACATAATATTAAATATTTTAATTTTAAGAATAATCAAGTGATCTATAAATATTAAATATTTTTTTTAAATATTCATTCACACATCGATTCTACGAAAAAAGAAAAAGAAAAGAAGACAATTTATTACAGGGATTGCTGCCTCTTGCAGAGGACATCAAAATAGCTTGAATCTAGATGATGGGAACCCTGTTTTCCTGGTATTTAAATTTTCGATCTTGATGGTTGCCGGCAATGGCAGGTATATTGATCCTCGAGCTCCACCACTTGTCCCGATGGATATGCACAGGGGCGTTTGAAAAGGAACATGAATTTTCAAAATTATATATATACACACGCACACACCTACCAGACACATCCTTCTGATTTGATTAATGTTTTTTTAGGTTGCAAGAGAGTGAGGTTGTAGTTGGGTTTATATGTTAAATTGTTTAAAATAAAATTATTTAAAAAAAAAATTATTGTTGAAACATGGTACCAAAATGCACTAATTACAATTATGCATATTAGTACATGTTTTGCGAGCTGGTCCCTGGCAGGATTTAAAATCCTGCTAAAGTCCGGCCGAGATGGAAGATGATTCGCGGTGAATTCCATGTTCTTACTCATGGCGACGGAGGTTTATTTTTTATTAATAAAAATAACTAAACTGAAAAAAAAATCAAAATAAAATAGAAATTGAACCCGACTCAATTTAAATCGACCAATTTTGGTTTGGTTTTTTAATTAAAAAATAGAAAATAATTTTAGTTTTTTAATTTTTTTTACGTTAACCAAAATTTTTTTTCTTTCATTTAACCAAAATGAAAAAAAAAGTATCGAAAGAATGGAAAACAAATTATAGCATTTTTTTTTTAATTTGAATCTATTCAATTTTGGTGTACTGTTTTTTTACTTAAAAAACTCAAAACCAAACCGGATTGGATTGGACCTAAAGTTTTAAAAAATTGTAATCGATTTAATCAATTTTTTTTCTTAGTTTGATTATTCTCGATTCATTTTTTTTCCAATTTAATCGTTTTTTTTTCTTTCTCAACCCTGCCTGTGACTTCGTATATATGGTTGAATTTGTTTTTTTTTAATATTATTAATTTAAAAATATTCTAAAAAAACCTCAACCACTAGAAGTAATCCTGCTACAGTCGAAGTAGACATCCAACTGCTAATCTAATAAAATTGATTTTAAAAGTGGAGTTATTTAATCGGTTGAATTGCAAACTGATTGAAACATTCATATTAATAATAATAAGAAGAAGAATTGATCTGAGAAGTGACATCGACCTGGATAGAATTTGACCAAAAGTTTAACCCCATTCACAACAACATGCCAAGCGTGTTATTTCAGAGATGGAAAATGTTTTAGTAATTCTAGACTTGCAATTTTCATCTTGTCATTGCCGAGGTTGGGGGTTCGACCGTCTTCCTCATCAATAAAACATCTCATGGGGAGACCTTGCCACCCCGATCGAGGGATTAGTCTGGGCCGAAGGCTTGGGATACCCTGGTTTGACCAAAAAAAAGACTTGCAATTTTCAACAAGTATCGTAAATAAATCCAAGATCATGTGTCTAGTTGTGATTTTTTGTTTAAGAAAAATAAATAGAAAATAGAAAAACTTATTTATTGATCAAAGAATGGATTTTTTAATGGATACATGTTTAACAATAAAAAAAAACAAAATTATTTACTTCAAAACACTTTTTTTTATATTTTTAAATTTTCTAGTAAATTAAAACATATCAAAGAGTTGTTTTTCATGTTTTCTGTGGTACGAAGCATTGTATTATTTTGTTCATCTGTGTTTTAGTGATTCCACACACAATAACATGTTTTCTTAATCTTCATAAAAAAACAAAATTTAAAAAATTAAAGATAGAAACTAGGAGTAATCATGGGGAAATTTTCTAAAATATTTTATGTTGTTTTTTAAAATGTTTTTTTTGTTTATCAATTTATTAAAATAATGTCTTTATTTTTTTATAATTATTTTAACATCAACATATTAAAATAATTTAAAAATATTACAAAAATTAATTTAATATAAAAATTTTAAGATTTTCTTTTAAAATATTTTTAAAACAGAATACAAAACAGACACGGGATTGCTGACGTTAGCGAACGATTGAATTTGATCCGACGGAGCCCATTCGGTTGCTTCTGGACAGTTCTTGCTTTTAATGAAAAAACAAATAGAGACAGTTTCTCATGAAATTTATAATTTGTTTATATATAAAAAATATAATGTTTTGGAACCATACTAATTATCAAACAGGGGCCAAGAATTTTAAAAGGCTCGTGAGGAAGTATTTTCTCCTATTTAATTTTACGAATTAATATTAAAAATAATTTGTTATTAATGATAAACATATATTTTAATCTCAATTAGCACACAGATTGATTGGAAAATATCACTTTTGATTGAATAAAAGAATAACAATATTTACCATTATTTTTCATTTCTATATTCAACTGGTAGCAAATAATAAAAGCAAGGATGGGTGGCATAATGTGAGGGGCAGATTCGTCATAATAAAATAAAGAGTTAATTTCCGTGACGAAACAGAAAAAAAACAAACAATAAATTTCATTTAAGAAAAAGTGGGGGAGGAAATAAAGGTGGAGCACGGAATCCAGTTATCCAGAACCGCACGTACATAGAGAGTTTACCTGTTATTCTTTAAGGATTTTTATAATAAAATATAAATAATTTAAAAATATCTAAGATATTAATTTGAAGTATTTAAAAAAACAATTGAACCGCAAAAATAAACACGTTCAAAATCATAATATAGTGATGGTTTAAAAGTGATTGTTTGAGAGTGAAATAGATATTGTATTTCTAAATATTTTTTATTTTAAAATATATTTAAATAATATATATTTTTCTAAAAATATATTTAATATTTAAACATCAAAATAATGAAAAATATATAAAAACTTGATTAAAACAAATAGCAAATGAGCAACCGATAACCATACAGAGGACTTGGCGCAAGTGGGCACAAACTCCCGCCTAAATAACCCCACTTGCCTCGCATTTTGAGCTTAAATTTTTGAAAAGCCAACAAGTGAAGTCAGATCACTCGGCGGAACGGAAGCAACGCGCACATATCTCTGCACTGCCTGCAGCTGTAACGCACGGTAATGCCTTCTTAATTTATTTGTTTCTATGTAGTCCAAATACACATGCCTAGGCTTCCAAATATCTAGTGTATCTGACATCATATTGACGAATCAAATATTTTAGTTCTTATATGAAAATCTGAACAATTGACTGACGAGCGCGATCGATTATCTCGGCCTCGAACTTAACATTTGTCTGTCACAAGATACCCGGGGAGAATGGATAGGAGGGAAGAAATCAGAGAGGAGGGATTTGGTTGTTATAAGTTGCTGGAAGTCTTGCTGGGTAAAAGTATCCACGTTATCAGGCGTCCAGGTCTGGGTGTATCTTGGTTATCTGCAATGGAATAATTTGAAAATGTCAAGAATAAGTTATAATTGACGGCTTTTTGATTGTTTTTCCATAGGCAATGATAGATGATGTGTTTTAAATTGTGCTCATGAATAATGAGTTGATCAAGGGTTCATTCAAACAACTCTCTAAATTGCCTTTTGCTAAATGCCTCTGGATACCCATAATTGTTTTTTAGAGATTTGAGTAATCTAAGATGATAAAATCAATAATATTATAGAGAAATAATAATAATAATAATAATAAATATACTAGAAAATAATAAAATTTAAGAACAAAGTTATTTTTGTGTTAAATATAAATGTATTTGATGTAAAACCTTGAATTCTTTACTTTGGATAGTTCAAGAAGTTAACCTTGTATGTATTTTTCCTGAATGGAAGGACTGAATTTTTTTTTTGTTTTAAATTAATTTTTTATTTTATTTTTTTTAGATATTTTGATGTGTTGATATTAAAAATAATTTAAAAAAATATTATTTAATATATTTTTAAATAAAAAAGTGTGTTGCAGATGTTGATGTTCAGTTTGGCATGCCATGAAAAATTAGATGTTGGAGAAGGTTATAAACTCTTACAACTCTTTTCATTTGTTAATGTAGCGGTAACTCTTGTGTTTACATAATGAGATACTGTTATCTCATTTGCATGTGGACTTGTGTTTGAAGATTACAAAGAATGTTAGAATAACTCAATCCACATACATATATACGAAATGCACGTTTATACAAATATTTTTTTCCTGACAATTCATGTTCATCCTGTACTAGTAGCTGGTAGACTTCATGGCTCTAAGGTCTCCTAATAATGAATTCAAATCGCAGTACGATGATCCCTCCACTTCAGTCGCCCTCCTCGCCATCTCCTTGAGTGCCCTAGTTCGGTTTCTGAGTCCCTCAGCTTCTTCACCAACCATTAACTGAGTAATTGCATGCTCTATTTCTTCCATCTTCACTAAAATTTTCCTTTCACCCCTGGACCATTCCTGAGCACCAACAGCCACTCCTATTTTGAGAACATCTGTAATCAGTTTTTCATTGTAGAACTGCTCAGCACAAAGTGGCCACCCCTGCAGTAATTCCCTCCAGCGCTGAGTTCCATCCACAATGAGTCATAAACCCTCCGACGGCTTCATGGTCAAGGATCATCATCTGGGGCGCCCATCCTCTTATTATCAAACCATTTCCTTGCATTTTCTTCTCGAATCCTTCTGGCAACCACTCTTCTCTGTCTTTGCCTTCTGTTTTTTCTCCATTTTTCACTACCCAAATGAAGTTCTGTCCAGAAGCTGCAAGAGCCTTTGCAATCTCAAATAACTGACTAGCTGAAAAGTCAGTCTTGGACATACTTCCAAAACAAATGTATAGAACTGAACTGGATTTCTTCCTGGCTAGCCATCTCAGACATTCATTTTCGTCGATAGATGCCACGCCTCCTCTTTGCACTTTATCTCTAGTACTGTCCCTATTGCAAAGTGAAACTGGGCCGATGTGCCATGCCTTCCGTCCGATCATCTTCTTGTAGTGTTCTGAATAAGCTGGTTCCAGCTCATGGAAACTGTTCATGATAACTCCATAGCTTTCCAAATCTGCCTGTGATATTTCATCCATCTGCTTTGAAAGTTCGCTATTTTCCTTGACATATGAAGGCAGTTGTAGTCTAGTAAACTTTATCTTGTCTGGAAGGCCAGGCACCGGGAAGGGCTCCGAATCAGTTTCTACGCTTTTATAAGGTTCGAAGCGTTTCAAGCAATCAGATACACAGAGAGCAAAATAACTTGTTCCATGGAAAACCAGCCTTGGGATCCCAAATTTGCCCGCCACTTTTGTAGCCCAGGGAAACATCATGTCTGCTACAAGACAATTTGGGCGGCATTCTTCGAGGAGATCCTCGAGTGGTTGTTGAAGCAGGCTAACTGCCTTGAAGAACTTTGGAACCATTTCTAACGTTTTGATGAAACTCGCATTCTCACAACCTTCTGGCAGCCCAGCTTCTAAAGAAGGGAATTTCATTACAAGAACACAGATTTTGGAACCCAGTTCTATATCTCGCTCAATTGTTCTTGAGACGAGAGGCGCATTAAGAGGAGTGGTAATAATGGTTGCCTTCACCCCATGCCTAGCAAAAGTTCTAGCCATGTCAACAGTTGGAATGATGTGGCCTTGGGCCATGAATGGGAAGAATGCAATGTGAATCTGGAAAGGAGGGGACTCCATTTAGTCTTGAACAAAGCTATTAATTTGGCTAATGACTTGGAGCTGATGATGAGCGAGCGATACTAAGTTAAAGTTTTGAAAGATCTCAAGGCAGGGCGAGGAACTAACAGGAAGCTATTTGGCTGCTTACAATGAAGTAATTCTTCAGAACACAATTTGGATGTATTTAATTGTCATTCTTTCTTAACTCTCCATACATATTTATACACCAGCATAAGGCTTTAAACTTTAAACATCTTATTTTATTTTACAATGTTTAAACTATGCAATTGTTTTGTTATAAAGAGGGAAAAGGGATTTGGTAGGTTTTGATGATGCTTGCATTAGAAAAAATCAACCATGGTGATCGGTAGGAAGCTTCCCCTCTCCCACCAAGTTTCTAGTCAAATTTATGCATTATTTTTATAGCGATGCAAACACAAGAAAGCCTTGGCAAGCCCTGAGAAGTAGTCTCTCTACATTTTAGGATTTAATATTCTCAGCATACTTTTCATAGACAAATATGGCATTGTATTTGGTAAAACTTCTCAAGAAATGTTTTTTGTACTTTATGTTCATGGATCTTTGTCCAAACCTTGAACATCTGCAATCCTGACCCAACATGGCTGATCAGTTTAGGAGCCACTTGCAATAATATTTCTTTCTATCACAGGAAATTACTGCCAATCAATGGGTTCATGGTTACCCTGTTATTTTATTGTTGAAGTAGACGTTTTAAAGTGTTTTTCAGTGCAATATTATGCTTCAACTTCTACTCTTTCGTGCAGCTTGCAAGTCTATCTCTTGGTCAGCAAGGAAGTGCCTCCAAATTCTATAATAAAATTATCTTGTTTTGATCGTCATGGCTTTGGGAGCACGCATGAGATGCAAAATTCTCACAGGTGGCAGGCAGTTAGCTAGGCGTTGTTGATAACTTGTGCTGTGTGACATCTGTCTTTCTTACCAATAAATAATTTGTATTAAATTTCTTGAAATTATGAAGAAACAGACAGTAACATGAGCTTCTTTATTTTTGTTGGTAACATTATCTAATATACTAAAATGATCATAGTCGGTTACTATAGCATGTGAGGTGAATCACTTTGAATTACAATAGTGTTGCTCAGTTTTCAATTCAGTTCTGGTCGTTCGGTTCGTTGTTTTACTGCTATTTAGTTATTTTTGCACAATAAGATACAACGAAACACCTGTAGCTTAGTGGATAAAGCATGTTTCCAAGAGGTCATGCGTTCGACTCCTGCCTAGCGTGCCTGACTATGTGTTATTTTTTTTGTGCTTATAATTTTATTTTTTTTCATTTTTGTTTTGCTTTTTCTTTTTTGATTTTTTTTTCACTTATGCATTTGTTTTTCACTTATGCATTTGTTTTTCACTTTTCTTTCTTTTGATTGTTTTTTTTTTATTATTTATTTATTTTGTCATCAAATTATTTTTTTTTTGCTTATAATTTTATTTTATTTTCATTTTTTGTTTGCTTTTTTGTTAAAGTTATTGACCTTTTTTTTTTTCTTTGATTGACTTTTTTCCCCATTATTAACTCAATAAGAGTAATAATTTTAGTTTTTTTTTCATGCTTCCTCTTTTTTAATGTTTTTAATGTTTTTTGTCGGGGTAATATAATTATGTTTATTGTTTTAACAGTAATAGTAATGATATTTTTAGATGTTAAGGCTTCGATGTTTCTGTTATTATGATAGAGTATGTTGATGTGTTTTATTATATCAAATCTTGCATGTATAAATGTTATACTTTATTTGATTTTTTTTCAATTTTTTCATTTGATTGAAATTGATAATATATTTGGTTTTGTTTTCAGCCTTTATACTTTTGATTTTTGATTTTAATTCCTTTAATTTTTTATAGTTCTTAAATAGTTCATATTTTTGTCTATGTTTATATATATGTGCCTTTAGCTTTGTTTTTAATTTTTATTATTTAATCTTTTGTTGAGATAATATTTTTTTCAAAAATTTTGTTCTTAAATTTTAGTTTGTGTTTATGATCATTTGAAAATTGATATTTCTTATTTGTTTTCCTTTGTTTTTTCTTTTGGTTTTTTTAATAGTTTTTATTTTATTTTCACGTCAAATGAGTTTTTTAGCGAATAATTTTTATTTTTAATCATTTTTATTTTGTTTGCTCTTTTGTTAAAGTTTTTGGGCTTTTTTATTCTTTTATTAAATTTATTTTCCCATTATTCACGCAATAATAATAATAATAATAATTTTAGTTTTTTTTTTCTTGCTTCCTATTTTATTAATGTTTTTGAGTTTTTTTCTCCTCAAAATAATTTAATATTTTTGTTTTGTTTTAGCAATAATAGTAATGATATTTTTAGATGTTAAAACTTCGATGTTGTTGTTATAATAAGATGTGTTGATATGTTTCATTATATCAAACCTTGCATGTATAGATGTTATATTTCATTTTTGAACTAACAAAATCTATTAATTGTTTCAATTCCAATATTTATAAAAAATATTTGCTCGGCCGCAACGTAGTGCGGACAATTAACTAAATATAACTAAGACATTACTAATAAAACAAATTGAGAGCAAAATCTTGAAAGTGCATTGAAATGTTTTGCATTTTAATTAGAGCAATTAAAATGTTTCATTGATCATACTTCAAATCCAAAACAGCAAATGGAATGGTTTACCAATCCAAGAGCTGAAAAGATAGCAAGAGAAATAGATTAACCTATTATAACAAAACAATGTAATAACAATGTCATAGAGTAACATTGTTTTCATGATCTGCCTTGCCCTTTTTCTACTAAAGATGGGGTTTTGCATAATTTCTTGAAATTGGGGTTATTATTTCGGGTTTATCTCAATTTTGATATTGTCCTCCATCAATTTCTATTTTATACACTTCAGTTGATAAAATCTAATAAAGATGATGTTTTGTTTATTGTAGCTTACTTATTGATAGTTTTTTTTTTAAATCCTCTTCAAATCATTAAATCAGTAAAATATTTATTTACCCACAACGGTGAATTATTTCTAGCAAAGAAGTCTTTCTATATCAAGGATTTTTTTTCTTCTTCTAATTACGCAACTCAACCACCAAATTTATGGGTAGAAAGGGGAAAAAATATTTGGTGAACAAATGACAATGCAGAAAATGTAAATGAAATGCATTGCATTGCGACAGTAAAACTACAATTGATAAATTCCATTAAAGATGAGTTATTTGCTTTTTGTAATAAACTGATTGATTTTTAGGTTTGTTTTAACAGTTTGGCCATTCATTCAATTCATATCATGTCACATTAGTTAATCCAGCTAATTTTTTGTTCCCACAACTTTTTTGTTTTGTCTTTAGAGCATAGTTAATAGTTAAGTGAGACTTCTGTATGCTCGTGTTACTTTATGTTTATTTATAACTTGAACAAATTTAATAAAAACGGTTGCCACGACAAGTGGGCAATTCATCTCATCTTTTGTTTTAGAAACCTAGTCTAGAAGCTAACTCTTGATTGAGCTACCGGCTGCCAGTGAATTACCATAGTAGAGAAGTTTTTGTACACTAAGGTCTTTTTTTTAATAATGAAAGTCAACCAATCAATTTATAGGCAGATAAAGGAAATTAGATTTGGAAACAAAGAACAATGCAGAGAATGTGTATGAAATGCATCGCGACAGTAAAACTGGAATTGATAAAATCTATTAAAGATGAGTTACTTGCTTTCTGTAGCAAATTGATTGATTGTGAAACTTGTTTTAACTGTTTGACTAATTATTTAATTGGAAAATAAAAATTTACAATCGATAAAATCCATTAACGATAAGTTATTTGCTTTCTGCTACAAAATGATTGATTATTGGGCTTACTTTAACTGTTTGGCTAATAATTCACCAGCTACCAGAGAATTATTCTAGGAGAGAAGCCTTTTTATATCAAGGTTTTTTTTATAACACAACTCCACCAACAATTTTATGGGTAGAAAGGGAAAAAAATATTTGGTGCACAAATGTCAATGTAGAGAATGTGCATGATATGCATTGCGATAACAAATATGCAATTGATAAAATCTATTAAAGATGAGTTATTTGTTCTCTGCAGTAAAATGATTGCTTGTTGAGTTTGCTTTAACTGTTTGGGTAATAATTCATCAGCAACCGATGAATTATTCTAGCAGATAAGTCTTTTTATATCAAGGATTTTTTTGATGGCATAACTCTACCAACATATTTATAGGAAGAGAAGAAAATAATATTTGGTGAATAAATGACAATGTAGAGAATATGTATGAAATGCATTGCGATAGTAAAAAATGCAATTGATAGAATCCATTAAAGATGAGTTATTTGCTTTATATAGTAAACTTATTGATTTATGGGTTTGTTTTAACTGTCTGACTAATCATTCAACAACAACTAGTGAATTATCCTAGTAGAGAAGTCTTTTTATATAAAAAACTTTTTTTATACAACAACTTCACCAACAAATTTATAGGCAAAAAAGAAAAAAAAATAATATCTGGCAAACAAACAATAATGTAGAGAATGTGCATGAAATGTATTGCGATATAAAAACTACAATTAAATAAATTTAATTAAAGATGAGTTATTTGCTCTTTACAACAAACTTATTGATTGTTTGACATGTTTTAACCGTTTGACTAATAATTCACCAGTCACTAGTGAATTATCCTAGTAGAGAAGTCTTTTTATATCAAAGACCTTTTTTTATGACGCAACTCCACCGTCAGATTTATGGGTAGAAGGGAAAAAAAATATTTTGAGGACAAACAATTAGAATTAGCTCTGGCCAAGAGAGAAAGTTGCAGAAGACCGAGGAAACCACTTTTTATCTTAACCCTTAGATTTTTGGCGACTTTAGAGCTGGTCAATTTCTAAGTGACTTCTTATCCATTGTTTTCTGCATTATCAGTTTAGTCATCTGCTGTGCTCTATTGCCTCTTCATTTCTATTTGTTTTCTTTGTTTTCTTATGCCAATTTTTTGGGCCAGTGTTTGCTCTTGGATTTTGAGTGTTGTGCTTGTGCAGTTTTATAGTTTCAGCTGATTATCCTTCTCCATAGCCAAGTTGTTGCGGTTGGTAAGTTTTTGCGATTGCCTTTTACTTTGTTTTTTTTTGGGGTTTTATCACTATTCATTTTATCCACTATCAGTTTTTTTGTGTCTTTTGTTTTGCTGTATGCACCTTTCCCATTGCTTGCAAAATATCATGGCCACTGTGAGTTTTTGTGATATTTATTTTGCTCTCTGCGCTTTTTGTTCCATTGCTTGCGGAAACAATGAAAATCATAAAATTATTCTGAATAATAAAATAAAAAACCTAAAACTTTAACAAAAAAGCAAACAAAAAAATAAAAAAAATAACTAAAATTATTGTTATTAGTGCCAAAACAATGAAAATCATAAAATTATGCTGAAGAATAAAAAAAAAATTAAAAAAAGAGCAAGCAACAAAATAATAATAAAATAGCTAATTTATTATTATTATTATTATTATTATTATTATTATTATTATTATTATTATTATTATTATTATTATTATTATTATTATTATTATTATTATTATTGCCTAAACAATGAAAACCATAAAATTATTCTAAAGAACAAAAAAAAAACCCAAAAACTTTAACAAAAGAGGAAACAAAAAAAATAAAAAGAAGGTCAAAACCAAATTAAATATTATTAGCATAAAAAAATCATTTGATTTGAACAACAAATAAAAATAATAATAAAAAACAAAAAAGGAAATATAAGGGATCAATTTTAATATGATCATCCACACAAATTGAGATTTAAGGACTAAATTGAAAGAATATGCAACCTCAACAAAAGAGAAAATGATGAAAATTAAAAACCAAACTAAGAGTATAGACACATAAATATGAACAAAAAATAAGGACTGCATCAGAAGGCCTAAAAAATTCAAAGGAATTAAAATAAAATAAAAAAATTAAATAAAAATAATGGTTGAAATTCATCATAACTATCATTTTAATGATAAAAAATATTATCAACACAACCACAACTAATATTATCATCATTTTAATTCTTATGATTGTCATCAGCATTATCATTAGTGCATTTATTTAATTATTATAGCATTAGTATCACTACTGCCAACACTATTGTCATCACAATTATAACCACTATTATGATTATTAACACTACTATTGCTATTAACATCATTAATTCTTCGAGATGATTTAATAATATTATTGTTTAGACAATAATAAAAATAATAATTTTAGTTATTATAATCATGATGATAATAGTGACATTAATAATGGCAATGATAATAACAATAATAATTTATTGTAATGATTATAGTGCTTATGATATTAATAATTCTGGTTGCGATGATAATAATAACAATAACTCATAAAATAAAACTAAAAATATTAATTGTAATAAGAACAATTGTGATAATGATAATAATACTAATAATAATTTTAATGATATTAATAACAATAGTGGTGTTAATAATCATAATGACAATGTTGGCGGTGGCGGTGATAGCAATAATAATAATAATAATGGTAATAATAAGAATAAAAATAATGGTGATATTTATGATGATAATAACTGTAATGATTATTTAAACAGTAATAATTATTATGATAATAATGACAATAATAATAAGAAAACGAACATTAACATTAACATTAACAATAACAATAATAATAACGACAATGAAAATGACAACGATAGTCATATATTTTGGGTTCAGGGACCAAAAGTGTCTTAAAGCAATTATTTGGGTTCCTATTTTGAACAAAACTTGATGGCGGTCCGCGAAAGCTTTGAAGTAGAACTTGCCCTGTTGTCGAAAGACAAGCCGGCAGCAAAGAAGCAGGACAGAGGGAGGAAGAGAGCTTGAAGTTCTCGGTGAATTCATTCTCACATCCTTCTGGCAGACCAGCCTCTGCAAATGGGAATTTCATTATGCGAATACTGGTATCTCTGTCAATTGCTATAGAGAAGAGGGGTGCATTAACGAGAGTTAAAATAATGGTTGCTTTCACCCCACGCCTACCGAATAATCTTGCCATGTCAGCTGTTGGGATCATGTGGCCATGAGCCATGTACGGGAGAAAAAAAATATGAAGCTGATATGGCTGTGAATCCATGGGGGTTCTACTATTCAATTGCCGCAGGTTCCATTGTTGGACCTTACACTTCTGAGAATCTCAGCTTATTAAATTTCGATGAAATTTGCCCCCTTTTTTTATGTTTCTACCTTAGTTAGGGTGGAACTTTTGTTCTTCTTTTTCTGGGTATGAAATTAAAGTCAATTTAACCCACTAGTTTTGTGAAAGTAAAGTCCATTGTTGTTCATCTGGATTGTTTGTCTGAAGAGCCAATGCCCTACCTTGTCTGTTATTCAATAAAAATATCCTTTAATGAATCCTTTTGTCCACATAATTCATGGCCATTGTGTATATTAGGTATCAACCGTAGAGACTGGAATGATGCGATGTGGGCTTTTTAAATTTCTTTTTAAATTTATTTTTTATTAAAAAATATTGAATTGATGTTTTCCATATATGATAATATAAATGACCTGAACGGAAGAACAATAAGGGCCTGTTTGGTATTGCGGTTGCTGTTGCGGTTGAGGTTGAAAAAAAGCAGGTTAAAAAAAAGCGCTTTTTCTGCGGTTCAAAATAAGCAGAGAGTGTTTGGTTAAAAACTGTGGTTGAGTCTGCGGTTGAAAAAAAGCAGTTTTGTGTGTTTGGTTACCAAATTTTGCATGTAGCTTTTTACATATATACACATATTTTTAGAACTCTCTCTGTATATATATTTTGTATTAATAATCATATTTTTGTAATGGAAGGAATAGATCAAGTCAAATTGACACTTATTTATTATTTGTTCATCAAACTATTTGCAATGCTATCACGAACATTATCCATACGTGAAGGCATTTGCAATCCCTGACTAATATCTCGCGCTACAATATCTGGAAAAACATCATCTGGTACATAATTGGGATTACAATCATATTGAACAAAATCAACGTCATGTTGCGATCTCCTTCGGATAAAGTTATGAAGTGCCATTGACGCAACAACAATTTGAACTTGCGTTTTGTATTGATAAGGCGGCATGCTCTGTAAAATTTTCCACCGTTGCTTCCATACTCCAAATGTTCGTTCTATCACATTACGTAGTGATGAATGTGCACGATTAAACACCTCTTCACGTCCACTTGGTTGTCCACGACATTGAAAATCTTGTAAATGATACCGCTCCCCTCTATATGGACCTAAATACCCATACTCGTTTGGATAACCAGCATCAACCAAATAATACTTTCCTGAAAAAACAAACAACGTGCAACCGTTTCCATAAATTCATTCACAAAAGAGAATATTAAGTGAAAAAAACGTTTAAATCACAACCTTGAGGAGGTTTTGGAAAGTTGATAATCCTACTGTCAATTGCCTCGTAGAAAATACGTGTATCGTGTGCACTACCTTCCCATCCTGCCCAGACAAATGTAAATTGCATGTCAAAACCACAGGCCGCCATGATGTTTTGTGTTGGAATACCTTTTCTACCAATAAAAGGAATTTGATTTTCGGCTGATAAGGTGACCCGAACATGTGTCCCATCAATTGCACCGATACAATCCTACATGCATAAATAAATAGAGTTAGTATACATTTTTTTAAAAAAACACATTAACATTCCAAATATATATAATATGAACTTACATAATTACCTTGAAATGTGGCATAAATCTAGGATCCATCGCAATTTGTATTGGTGTGTCGGTAAATTCTGGATCAGTTGGTTTTATAACGTCTACAGCAAACAAACATACGGCTTTAAGGACTTCTTTCATACATCTACTTACAGTTTCGCCTGAATGCTGGAATCGTTCTTGCACATGTCGATTTGACGCCCCAACTGCAAGAGTAAATAGAAACATCCCTACCTTCTCAATTACACTCATCCTTCGTGAAGGTTTTAAACCATAATGCGTTTCCAAAGCATTACATAGGTCGAGCAAAGTGTCTTTGTCCATCCTAAACATGTTAACAGAGCGTGACCAATGACCTCGTAAAATCTCAGTCAACCAACGCATCCCTGTCTGGTATGAAACCATGCATGGTTCTTGATGGATATATTTAAAATAATATTGGTTAACAGATCCAGCCGTGCATGTAATTAGTTTTTTCCTATCACATGGCTTGTGTATGAAGTTTTCACCGTCATCGGAGTCTGAATCGTCGGAGTCATCGGAGTCGGAAGAGTCTTTAGAGTCCTTGTCGTCGTCGCCGCCCCCGCTATTTTCATTATTACAAGTTTCATCATCAATGTTTGCGTTACTAGTACCTTCATAACCACCAAAGTTAATGTGGTCAACAACACGATCCATAACACTGTCATTGGCATCTTCCAAAACTCCGCTAAATAGAGAATTAAATTGTGGATAATCCATAGCTAGCAACACTACAAATAAATAAAGTTAAATGTCAGTGTTGCATAAAAACACTTTGTTTTGATTATTTTAACAGACAACAATTGCAAACCTGTAAAAAGCAGAGCAATACCAAACAAGTGGAAACCTGTCGAAGATGTTGAGATAAAATTAAAATCTTTTATAAAACCGGAATAATTCAGTACGAAAGTCATAATAGAAAAACTCAACAAATTATTTTATCCGTTACAACCTGAAAGAAGACAAATATAAAAACGAAACAGTCAAACAAAGAAAATGCATTGCAGTTAAGTGTTTTTTCGGTGTACGATGAGTTGGTGCAGCCAAGCCATTTTTTTTTCAATACTATTGATGCTTGCCCACATTTCTCTGTTTCGTCGCACACGTAGACACTCAGTAGCGAGGTAAAAAAATCCATCGTTATCAGTCGCACCAGGAACTGATTGTAACTCAGCCATAACTTCTGCAATACTACAGCCTGGCAAATCCCTACTCGCAGATGTTGAATCACTCATACTGGACATGCTGTCGAGAAGCTGTTGCTGCAGTGATACTAGCTGAGCACCAATTCCAGGTGATTTTTTCTTTCCACCTCTTGGCGCCGGGTGCTCTCGTTCTTTTCTTTTCCCACTACTCTTTGTGTTAGAACTACTTGACATATGCACCCTCCCCACGCCTCGAGGAGTATGATTTTCATTATCGTAATTGACATTCTCCTCAGAATCCCCACTTCCTTCTTCCAAATCAGCACCTTCGGGACCGACATTAAATGTCTCCATATCGTCTTCATTGGCACCAACTGGGCCAGACGATGGTGCCCATGCATATTGTCCGGTGGCGCTTACGCCAGAGAACATTCGATCAAATTTGAACTTCAACGATGGCTCGATACCGGCGTTTCTGAATTTTTGTGCTCCCCTAATTTCCTACATGAAATAGATAGTTATCTTGTAAACTATACTCACAAAACAATACAAAGGATATGAAATAGTCAAAGAAACAGACAATTTACCTTAATTTTGGATCTCCACCACTCATCGCTAGCAGCAATTGTCCCTAATTCGTTACTCCACCCAACACCAGTTTCAGCTATCAATTTCATCCATATTCTCCAATCTTTTTTACATCCATCCCATTTATTTTTGAACTGCTTTTTGGTGAATGCATTACCCGTTTTTTCTTTAAATGATGTTGAAATAAATTTCCAACCAGATTTATCAAAATGCGTATTTGGTCGCATTCCCATGTCAATGGCCTTAATGCATAGATCACAAAAGATATGCAACATTTCTTTATTCCAAGCAGCTTTATCCGTAGATTCAAAATTGTCCATGATACCGCGTTCAACTTTGAAACCAAAAACACATCAACACAACATTAACAAAGACACAATATAAGAGAAATAAAATAGCTAATGCAAGCTTCACTCTTTATTTTACGAAACAAAAAACAAGGAAAGAAACTTAAATGACACAGCAAATAGCAGTTTTCAGATTCATGAATTCCTTTACAATGAAGACTATTTAATTATAGATTCTTTTAAGCATAGTTATTAAATCCAGTCATTTGGGTTAACTCGGGTAAACCTAGAAAAACCAGAAAACAATTGTTTCGTGTTTTAATATCTTACAAGAAAAAAAAATATGAGTATAGACTATATAAAAAAAATATGAGTATAGACTATAAAAAAAATATTTTGGTAAATATTCATAAACTAATTATATATTTTTGATTTAATACATACATACATACATACATAATGACCCGTTGCAATCTGGGTGTACCCAGGTTACATCGGGCCACCCGTGTTTCGGGTTGGCCTGACAGATCACCCGAGTTTGAGAAGCCAATTGCATGCCCAAGTTTTACAAATTGAAACTCGGACAAGGCCCGGTCAACCCCTCAGGAAGGTTCATAACAATGGTTTCGAGGCAGTTTATCAAGAGCATTAAAGTATCCTCCCTCTCTAAACTCTTTCCCCCCTTCAAAATCACTTCACAGAGGACAGGCAGACCTTGTAAATTTTTCCAAGAAGTCAATAAAAACATCTCCTTCGCAAATAGAAAGACAAGAGTCAAACAAGATGGTTGGCTCCCTGCAACCCCCCCCCATCTTCCCATGAATAAATAATACCCGTAGTAACATTGATTAATAGAACCAATAGCCCTAGAATGGATCAAGATCAATTTTATATTTATGTACAGAAATAAAATATGCACAGATTTATCACTCTCCTTCTCTCCTTGTCTCCCACATAAATGTGCATCTTAAATTGTGTTCTTTTTCTTGTCCAATATTTTATATTATACAAAAAGCACAGCACTAATACAACGGTAATGCGTGATGGATCAAGCATACATAAAATATCCTATCCATAGTAGTTCACAAGAAGAAAAGCAACCTCCCTTCCCCAATGTTTTATATAATCACAAGTTTCTCATAGCAATGACATCTCCCAAGTGTCTTCTACATACAATTTAATCTCAAGCAAACCATATGTTCCTATTCTCGGCAGAAAAACAGAACACAATCAAATATCAAGCAAACCATATGTTCCTAAAGTCCCTCGTGTTCTCGGCAGAGAAACAGAACCAGAACACAAACAAGAGCACAAATTAAAAATCTAAACCAACGAAAAACCTATCAACTCACATCACCCATATATCAATTCATTTTTTCACAGCCCCATCTTGCAATTCCACCATTAATTTTCTATCAATTCACAGATGCAATATGTACAGAATTTAAGTTTTTTTTCACAACCCCAAGCAACTCAAGATCATGTTCTGTGAATATTATTCCTCTAATTCATCACAAACCCATAATATCACAATGTTAAAAAACATGTCAGAACCCATAATATTCTCAACTAACTTCACAAACGCAACAAATGAGAGCAAAAAATCAAGTCGACAGCAAGAAGACCTTACTGGTTGAGTGCTGCTCCGATCTTGTTGCCCTGAAAGAGGTACTGGACTAGTCACGATCTGTTGCAGAGATGGTGAGAACGATGGTGATGGAAGGCTGGCGCAGCTGTGAGGGAGACAGAGGAGCAGAGGGTGAGGCTGAGCAGCTCGATCGGGCCTGCAATTTTGGGAGCAGATGGGTCTTGACGACAGTGAGCAGCTGAGGAGCAGAGGGGAGAAGAGGGGAGATGGGAGATGGTTTCACAAGGGAGAAGAGGGGACGCTGAGGGATTTGTAAGGGAGATGGGTTCTCTGGCGATGGGAGGTGGTTGCGCAAGGGAGAAGAGGGGAGATGGGACGTGGTTGCGCGACGCTGAGGGATTTGTGGAGATGGGTTCTCTGGCCGGTTCGCAAGGGAGAAGAGAAAAGATGCTTGTGCAATGGAGATGGTTCTTGTTGGGAACGCTGAGGATTTAAGGGAGATGGGTTCGCTGGCCAAATCCCTCAGCGAACCCAAATTGCAGGCTGGAGAAGACAAAAAACCTGAGCAATTTGCAGGCTCGAGACATAAAGCATGAAAACTCGATGAGAGATTCCAGCAGTTTGCAGTCTGGATGCATGAAAACTCGATGAAGAATCTAGCAGTTTGCAGGATGCTCTGTGAATATTCGATGTCTGAGATGTTGAAAAACAGAGGGTTGAAAAAAGTTGAAAAAGAGAGGCCCGAAAAAAGTTGAAAAAACTTGCTTCTTTCAAACCACGGGTAGAAACGCAAATTTAGTGGGGCCTAGTCACTGTTCATGCGGTTTAAATACATTACCAAACACTGAAATAACGTTTGGCCCTGGCTTTTTTTGAAACGGCGGCACAGCCACGAAACCAAACGGGCACTAAGAATGGAAGGTTTCAATTCCTAAGGAAGTATTACAACAGGATACAAGGGGCATCAAGTTTCTTGCTAAATTGCCATACTATATGGCAAAGATATTGAAATGATGCGATGTGGGTTTTTTACATTACTTTTTTTATTAAAAAAAAAATTGAATAGGTGTTTTTCTAAATGATTTTGATATAAGAATATTAAAATTACCATTTAAATGACACTTCTTAACTCTTTTATCTGATTTTGGAAGGAGCTTTAGCCCATGGGTGAGTGCTATTATTCAACCTTGCTCCTCGAGAAACATAGAGATGGACAGATGGTTTGTTCTTTGGTCAACTTAGTTATTTTAATATTGATGGAATGGTAAAGTAGTCTCGAACGCAATTCTATTATCAGAGGGCCCGAGAAGATTGATTCCCACATGGGAGTTTCTATTTGTGTTCTTGGGTGGTCAAGCTCAAGCGCATCAAAAGATCACCTCACCACTAAAAAATATTTTAATACTGTTATTCGGCACTCGGGATATTCTTGGGTTACCTTATACTCCGAACTAACCGCCCCTCTTGGACATCTGCTCGTGATTGATGACTCACCAGTCAAATCATAAGAGTTTCCAGGATAAGGAATGGAGACTTCATAGTGTCCAACGATCTGTAATATATTTCCAAATGTCTTCACTGCCTACCATAAAAGAAAAGTAATTATGCCACGACGTGTTCATTGCCCGATAAGGATTTTGTTAGGCGAGAGAATATAAGAACTCATTTCCAATCACGTTAGTGATTTGTGGTTGGCTTTTCCGTATGGCCATGGTATCGAAAAGCCAGCCTCACCCTCCTTACTGGCGCACTAATTTCATTTTAATCATTGTTTTTGAAGTGTTTGCACCTTTACTGCAGCACATCTGTTTCCTTTCACAACGCTTTTGTGGATGGAATTAACATTTAGATTGACATTTTTTGTTTTATGATATGGAGTTCTTGCAATGATCAGCCAGCAGGTTGAAGACAGTCGGAGAGCTAATTGAACACGACAATTTTCGATTTGATTATGAGATTCACCAACCACACTAATTACCAAGTATAAATTAACACTGGAAAATACCTTTGATCAACATCTTCTTCTTCTTCTTCTTCCTCAAAACAGTCCTCTAGCTACCTGATGTATCAAATGGGAAGCCTTTCGTTGTATCGCAAGAGCTTATTCCACATCTCAGTCCTATTCCTTCCATGTTTTATTGGCGTAACTTATTGCCTAGAGTTTCAAGGCCTGCCCCCATTAATATCACCTCCATTGATTCCAGAAATCTTGAACTTCTTAGACCAAAGGCTTGCCTTGGTGTATCCAATCATCCAAGTCTTCAAGAACACCATCACCTCCGATCCCTTAGACATCACTCAAACCTGGGTTGGCCCAGATATATGCAACTACAGAGGCTTCTACTGTACGAGTCCGCCTGATAATAACTCTGCCGTTGCCCTTGCTTCCATCGATTTCAATGGATTCCAGTTATCTGCCCCTACGCTTGATGGCTTCATTGATCAACTACCTGACCTTGCTCTCTTTCATGCCAACTCTAACAAATTTTCTGGATCCATATCACCGAAAATCACCAAACTACCATTTCTTTATGAACTAGATATAAGCAACAATAATTTCTTTGGCAATTTTCCCATGGAGATCTTTGGAATCCCTGGCCTATCATTTTTAGATATTCGATTCAATTTCTTTACTGGAACAGTCCCTCCTCAAGTATTCAGTCTACGCCTTGATGCACTCTTCCTCAACAACAACAATTTTATTCAAAAGCTCCCAGAAAACCTAGGTTCAACCACAGCGCTTTACCTCACCTTGGCTAACAACAAATTTGTCGGTCCAATCCCACGTAGCATCATCAAAGCTTCCGCAACACTAAAGGAAGTGCTGTTCTTGAACAACTTACTTGCAGGCTGTCTCCCATATGAACTAGGGTTTTTGAGAGAACTAGTCCTTTTCGATGCTGGTAACAACTTGCTAACCGGTCCTTTACCTTGCTCGTTGGGATGCTTGGCTAAGCTTGAACAGCTCAACCTCGCTGGGAACTTATTGTATGGACAGGTGCCAGAGGTTTTGTGCGCATTAGGGAAACTGGAGAATTTGTCACTCTCAAGTAATTATTTTACAAAACTAGGGCCAAAGTGTTGGAAACTAATGAAGAAAGGAGTTCTTGATATTAAAAAAAATTGTATAAACGGTCTCCCTGGTCAGAGATCAGTGCTGGAGTGTAAGGCTTTCTCCATCCACCCTAGGTATTGCCCATATCCTGCATCGTTTAACTTAATTCCTTGCAAGGTTCCATCATCGTCGAGTCATCCTCGGATTGGACCAAAGAGAAATTTGGTCAGTTATAGTGCTCTTTCGAGACATGCAGTCGATTTCCAGGAATAAATCGACAATGTACGGAAGGACGTTTGTAATTACGTACACATGATCCAGATTAGTCTAGCTACACAAATTCCATGCTGATTCGAATCACGAGAATTTCCCCAAAAAATAAGGTAAGCTGTATTAATTGTTGACAGCATAGTTTTCTCTATATAAAGTCCCTTGTTTTGCTTGAATGATCAACAGCTGTACTTAAAAGTTAATTTGCTGGCAAAATTTGTTCATTGAACTTGAGCAAAAGCAAACATTATTATTTGAACTCCATGCGCACTAACTTGGTAATCGCGTTTCTAATTTTTATATGGTACGAAAGCTCTTCCTTGGAAAATAAGAACTGATAAGAAATAACGCTGATATCCAATACAACTAATCAGCAGTTTATTTTTGAAAATTATACTATCTTTCCGGGGAAAAACATTACAAGAATATATGGAATGCGGGCTCAGGCTAATCCAACTGGCTTCACTAGCAGTAAATACCAAGGATAGCCAACATGGTTGCTCCATTTCTGCAGTTTATTTTCAATCCACAAAGGAGATGGGACGATACACCTCGATCGGAAGCAAATATGCAGGAAATCATCAGAACATTTGAAGATATTTTTCACGAGCCCGGCCACACAGCTACGTACATCCAGCTCGTGAAGCTGGTCTCTGCATTCCTTTTAAGAAAGGTAGCAGGGCTATCAACGTAAGACGTATGCCTATTCTGAAAAAACAAGTTTAAGACATGATTAAATCGAGGCTTATAAAACCAATTACCAGCCCCTTCTCTCAGTAACATAACCATTAAGGATCGGTCTCCTATCCCATCAGTGATGACATGTTTGACAAGCTCCATGGAGCTGTCTTCTTTACAAAATTAAACTTGAGAGGAGGGTGCCATCAACTGCGAGTAAATCCACGAGACACTCACAAACCTGCATTTCATACCGACAGCAACAAAGCAAACCCACTGCATTTCAATTTCAATTCAATAATTACTTTAATATCTATTACATCCAATAATATTTTTAAATTTATTTTTTGAATCAGCACAACAAAAAATTTAAGTTGAACCTTTTTTCTCAGTCAAACATGATATGTGATAAAACCTTTTATAAAACTTCAAATTTTATTACCAGCTTTCATGATGATGCTGACATGTGGATGAATTATATAGAGAGCCAAGGCAGAAACTAGCAAGGTTTAAAATGCTGAGCATTAGCTGTTCGGTGAATATACGGGTGTTTATTTTTGTATTTTAGATATATTATTGTTATTTTATTTTATTTTTCTTTCGCATAATTTTATTTTATATTCCCAGATCTTTTGAATATCTTGATATAAAAAAATAACTCTTTTAAAATTAAGATTTTGTATTTTAATATATGTTCAAATAAAAAACATTTTAAAAAAGATTAACTCTCATTAACACTACATAAGTTGAGGACTGATTTGTAGTTGAAAAAAAACAAAAAGGAGCTGTCTGCATGCGCTGATAGGAGCAGCCTCATTTTTGGGTCGGCAACGCATATGATCTGGCTGAAGCATCACCGATCCCACAAACTGTCTAATGAACCTTCTTGTCCGAACCCGCTTTTTAAGAGTTTTTGCTTTCGTTGTTTTTAAATGTTTTTATATTTAAAAATATATTAAAATAATATTTATTTTATTTTTAAAAAATTATTTTTTACATTAATATATTAAAATAATTTTAAAACATTTTTTTTTTATTCTTTCCAAACACGTCGAGATACATTTTGCGACAGAGCGCGTATGGATTCCAAATCTTAAGACAATAGAGAAACAGAAGTTCCATAAGCTCCTCATCCGAAATTCCCTTCACCGACACAATAATATGTTTCTGGTAATATAATTGAAATAATTTACATTTTTAAATATTAAAGTAATATTTTTTGTGTAGATATTTCTTACTTGTATCAAAATTATAAGTAAGACTAATGTATTATTTTTAATATAAAAATTATTTTAAGAACAGCAATTTTAAATGTCTCTTGCCTTCTTTGCTGCTTCTCCTTCTCCTCTTTGGCATGCTATCTAGTAAGTAGTGACACCAACACCCATAGGTATTTAGCATCGAAATTAAGGGGCATTGTCCTAGGGTTTGAGATATCCATAAGTTTTCATTTTCTGCTTTGCTCACGAGCATATTTATGAGAGTAAGTTGAGTCTGCTTATATTGTGTAATATATATTTTTTTGGTTGCGAAGAAGCTCTGCAATGTAGAAATTATATTTTATAGATATAAATGAACGAATAAAATCTTAGTTGATTTACACTCTTAAAACCTCTTAAAAGAGATGTACGTCCTTACTCAAACTCGAGATCTGCTATGCAAATCGCATACTCTGTCATTACATCATGCCCTTAAGGACGAATTAAGATTAGTTTCATGTTTGATACTGTATTTCAAAAATAATTTTTTTAAATAAAAAAATATGAGAAAAAATAATATTTTAAAAAATAATATCAATAACGTTTACAAACAGTTTAAGAGTCCGATGGACAGCTAACTAGACACATCTTTGTTTCAAAATTCTTACCTTTTCTTGGTCTCCAAACAAGACCGGACATTGAAATTGAGAGGGAAAATATAAAACCGGACTTCCCTAATCCAAGAATTTGTCAGATTTTTGTTTCGATATTTCAAACCTTTCCCCTTCAGTCAAACTACATTGGAGATAGAAGTAATTTAAGATTTACGCTTTAGCCGTTCCCAAGTTAATGGCCCATTAATTGTCAATTAGTCACCCTTCCGTTTCAAAATCCCACCTTTTCTCATCAGCCAAACAAGATTAGACATAAAAGTAACCAGACAAGATTACACAAAAAAGAAATAGGCTTTACAGGGTTTTATTTTTTTTAGAAGTGTGATAGTGATTGATTTTTAAAATATATTAAAATGATTTTTTTTAATATTATCATATCAATCAAGAAATATTATAACAATTCATTTAAAAAAATTTAAATTATTATTATTTAAAAAAAAAAAAAAACAACTTCAATCCCAAGCACCCCTTAAACATTCCAAGATTCATGGGTCTTTAAATGTCAATTAGTCACGTTCTTTTCAAAATCCCACCTGTTTTCATCAACAAAACAAAACTAAGACAGAAAAGTAAATTAAGAAAAAAAGATGTAGCTATTCCAAGACTAACGGCCCGTTAATTCTGAATAATACTAGTAGTAGTAGTAGTAAATCAATTAGTAATATATTTACCACAAAAAAACAAAAACTAATTAGTCATGCTTTTTGTTCAGAAAAATCCCACTTTTTTTCTCATCAACCAAACAGATTAGACATGAAGGGAAGAATTTGAACGGGCACTTGGTTTTTCATTATTATATTTGAGGAGATTTTTGCAGTTTTAGTAGTCCTATAAAAATTACAACTATATATAAAATAGAAAAGAAAAGAAAAATATGCATTGATACCAGTAATCACACCAACCCATGATCTCAGACATCAAAATCATCATCCCCGGATGATAAAGCTGTTGTCTATGCTTTTGAAGGTGGTGATGATGGCAAAGATGTTGAATTTTTACAGAACTCAAAGCTATTAGCTTCCATTCTCCCCATCACAAAATGCCCCAATGAATCAACAGTATCTACCAAACTCTCTTTGCACAAAAACTCTTCACTGTAAACCCTCTCAACTTCTCTACTAATTTCGTGCACAAAAACATGCGTCTTCTTGTTGCCTTCTCTGCTACTCCTTGCCAGAACAGATGCAGTAAATATCGATGACATCCTCCCTGGAGCCGCCCCGGAAAACCCACTAGGCCCATCAATTAAAATCACATCCCAAGTGATTTGATAAATGTGATTAGGCATGTCATTTATGCCGAGCTTACACTCAGAGAAGAGTAAATTCTGTACAGGCCTGCACTCACCATGAACTTTACCTTTCGTAACTGACAAAAGATCGCGCATTTCACTAACTTTGGTGGTGAATTGCACATCGTAAGCTTCAATATCGGGGTGGTGGTTTTCGAAGTCTAAAACATGGTACTCATTTTCATCAAGAAAGACTGTACGGCCGTGGAAATTGAGGGATTTCCACAAAAGGGTCTCGTGGGTTAGGCCAAAAATGAGGAAATCGCAATGAGGGGAGCAGTGTTGGAGAGTCATGGCGATGGTGGAGAGTTCGGCTGATGACATGTGAGGTTTCGTGGTGTTGGTGGTGGAAGCGTAGTGGAGGAGGGCAGCGGTGATGGAGGGTGGGAGAGAGGTGGTGGAGGTGGTGAGGGTTGAAGTTGTGGTGCTTGTAGGGAATGTGGTGGTCGTGGTGAAGAGAAAAAGAGTGAAGGCTAAGGTAAAGAAAGTGACTGTAAAGAGCAACCAAAGACGGTGAGTAGAAGGAGTGGTTTTATGGATTGCTGGGTGAAGGAATATGAGTTTTGTGTTGGTTTTCATTTTTTCTCGAGGAGAGAATTTGAGACCGAGCAGGCTTTGGAAGAGTTTTAAGCTCTGAAATCTCTCTGTTTGTTTGCTACTTTCTTCAACTTAGAGTTCGAAAGGGAGACAGAGGAATCTACGGAGGATTGGGAGGTTACCACACGTATCCCGAGTGAGAGGTGAGAGGAGCAGTGGTGGGAAAAAATATATGTATATATACACACACGTGTGTGTACTTATGGTGTTTTTAAAATTATTTTTTATTTTCAAAAACATAATATGTGTTTTTAAATAAATTTAATTTATGTGTCTAAGATTTTTTCTAACCTGAACTTGCCAAAATCAGACGCATGGCGTATAGAATCTTTTTTTTTTGCTAAAAAAAATAGCAAATTCTATACTCTTCCTCGGGGTTGTAAACTTGTAATTTCAAATATTAGAAGAAAAAAACATAATCTAGATAAAAAGTTTTATAATATTAGGGTTTTCTCATTTAATTATTAGGTAGCAAGGGATTCGGAGGTGGGACAAGGTCATTAAGAGGTTTCGCAACTTACGAATAAACCAATAGTGAAACGATTGAAAAACAAAGGAGGGAAAGAAAAGACAGGCCACCAGAAGATCAGTGAGGAATTGTTTTGAATCTTTTTATGCAAATCTAATAACTTGTTTAAATGCAATCATTTTCTTAATATCAAATAAATTTTAATTTAGTTCATGAACAGATTTATTCGTGGGAAATATATATATGAACAGAAAATCGACATGTAGCTATATTGATTTGAATCTGCAATAAATAAGCGAAGGTGGATGGGATGCCATTGTTGGCCAGTTATAATTCTTGCCGGTGGAGCAAACAAATATGAATTCGGAGGTGGATAAAATACTGTTCAACCCTGCCCGATAGAAAACAACTACAGAAACCGGAAATTTCCTACATCAGCGTTTTGCTGTGCATCAGGGCAGAACAATGTTGACGAAAGTCTTACATTCTGAACCAGCTAGAGCTTAGAACACAGGTGATCACGGAATGGAATCCTCGAGCGTACCACATATATGCATGCGGACAATGGGTTTCCTGGTTTTCAAAGAAAAAACCCGACCCAGACCGTTTCGGTTTAAATTGGTTCTTGATGGGTCCAGGTCAAGATTCCTAGAATGAACACCCCTGATGGGCATAATAAAAGCTGTAAGACTGTGAATCTTTTTCAGTTTGCCTGACTAGCACTGCAATGATGTGCATCCAATAGTTGCCTGACTTGCAATGTTAGGTATGCTCAAATAGTATTTTGTTATTATTTTGTATAGAAAAGACAGAAACAGTAGAGATACAATATGTTTGATTGCAGAGATACGTACATAAATATGAAAATAAATCTACTCAGAATTAAAAGAGTTATTGTGTGTAAGATTTAAATAAGGAATTAAAAGTAGCAATGAAGTGTTTTGAGTGTTTTATTAGGATACTAGATTAAGGGTTAGGGTTTTAAGGTTTTGGAAGAAAAGGGAGAGGGACTTCAAGAGAGCTTTTTCTTCTTCCTTTTCTTCACATCCGACACTTAATAAAACCATCCCATTAACGAAAGAATACCCACCAAATAGATTCATTTCACTGAATTTGTCATTTTATTAATGAATTGAAAATGTTAGGTATATAAGGATTAAATTAAATTAATTATATGATGATTGGATGTAATTGTGGTTGATAAATGATTGATTTTACCGGTTGTAAATAGAAAAACTTTGCTAGAAATTATAAACACACACACATATATGTGTGTGTGTGTGTGACTTGGGTAGTTATAGGAGATACCATTTTTAGTTCGTTATAGTTGGTATCGAGTATAAGGTTGTTACAATAAATAACCCAAGATATATGCTATTAGGTTCAATTGAAAATAAAAAAACACACCCTTTTAAAAAAAATTCAAACTTCACCATTGAAAAGATGTATCATGACTCCATTCACTACATTATATAAATGATGTCATGTCATGTCATGTCATGTGATTAATAGTCTTAGGAGACATAAATAATTTTTTTGTAGCCTGGGAATGATTGTAAAATATCTTGATTTTCTATTATGCAACAGTTCTTCCCCTACAAGTTTTGGATTTGTATCGAGCATGCCCACAGGTTTTGCACTTGGCAAAATTTGTATTCTTATGGTAATACAACACGTAGAAATTTGGACACATGTTAATTTTCTTGTATCCTAAACCAAGCAGTTTCACATGGATTTAGCAACTTAAAAATTGTCTTTCAGCCAATTTTTTTAGGTAATATATTTCTCACTCATTCAATAATTCTATTATAATCATCATCACTCAACCTATGATTTGACTTGATGGTGAACACTTGCGTAATAACTAGTAATTTACTAGGATTTGTACACCCATGTTATAATGGATCATCAAAAACTTTAAAAAGTTCAAAAACTCTAGCTATGTTGCATTTGATTCTTTATGTATACTTGAACATTCACTTGTATATGCCTGATTCATTCATATTGTAACCATCATCATACTCATATAAAGACTATTATTATTATCTACATCATCATGGACATTGCAAAAAATAGAATTTCAATAAATCATCATTTTCATCATGGTCTCATAATAAACATAGGATTCTCTGTGACCAAACCAACACATATTTTTTCTTGAACTCTTTGTAGAATATGCATCTTAACAACAACTATATCAAAGAATTTTTTTATTTTTAAATGTTTTACATAAACATCAAATATCATCTCTACTAATATTCTTTGGATTAGATAATGCATAATTAATAAAATCCTCAATCTCATTGCAATTATCCATCACGCACAGCCTTTAAATGAACTCGATATATCCAAGAACGATCACTCATTACCTATCAACCTATTTAAAATATTGATGACAATATATATATATTAATAATGTGAACTAAATAAATTATTTATACCCAACTAATTTGTTATCATTGGTTTAATTCAAATTTATTCTCATAGTATTCTTTAAACATTATCATTTTTTCTAAAAAAAAATAGATTTCTTCAAATTTATCAAAAAAATCAACTCAACAATAAAATTGATAAAATATGAAATGTATTCATTAAATAACTCATTATTTATTTTATTATAATACATCTAAGTTATAAAATCAAACTCAATTTCATCACATGACAAACAAATACAATTTTGTTTACTTTCAATCTAACCTTAACATATACAATCTATACAGCAAATTTCTCTAAGAAAAAAATATAAAACAAACAAACACATAAATAAACTATATATATTGCCAAAAAATAACATAAAAAATATATTACAATACAAAATAAATAAATTTACTTATTTAATGCTATGAAACTAAAAAAAATAAACTAGGTCATGAATATTGACAAATTGAGTATTGAAATGACCATATTAACTAAAAAGCTAAATCAGCTCAAGCTTTTAATGTAGCATTAGAAAGGGATTACTGTGGATTTCAATAGTGTAATTACTATTTTCCCCTCATTGCACGTGAAATTTAGCCTTGGTATCAGGGGTATTTTCAATTTTTTACATTTATGTGCACAATAAAATAAACATAATACCTCATAAAAAGACAAAAAATAATATTTGTTAGCAGGGGTGTCCTGGTAATTGCATAATTTTAGTGTACAATGCAATAACCATTTTACCCTCATATAAGACAAAACAAAGGAGTTGCGTGTGGGGGTGTTTTGGGAATTGCACTTTTAAAAAAAAAAATGTATAATACATATATGCCCTCATAAAAGACAAATGTAAGGAATGATTGCAGGGATATTTAGGCCATTCAAAAATTTTATGTCGCACGCTCCTTTATGGTGGCGAGTGTGGTGGCGTTAGGTTGTCAAAAATGTTCGTCCAGCGTCTCGCCAGGTGCATCGCCCTGTCTTCTTTTGCACGATGGTGTGCGTGTCATGCCCCGGTGGCCGAAGACGTACGGTGGCTGATTGAACTTTGTTTTATACTTTTCTCTCTCCTACGGAATAAACTACATGTAAATCTCCTTGGTTTTTTTATTGTTTCACATTCGTCCCTGATCTTTGCATTGTGTGGTCTTGTTCTTATTACTATGATATAAGTTTTGGTTTGTTGCAATTGTGTCTTTCAATTAAAATTGATTATATATTTCGTTTATAGTTCAATCCTTATTTTTTTAATTTACTGATTGGTTTTAAATCTCTTAATATTTTCAGTACAGAAGTTTTGATTTGTTCAATTTTGTCCTTTGATTAAATTGGTTATATATTTTATTTTCATTTTGGCCCTTATACTTTGAATTTGTTTTTTAATTCCTTTATTGTTTTTTTAAATTTATGAAATAGTCTCTATTTTTTTTCATGTTTATATGTATATGCTCTTAGTTTTAGCTTTTCATTTATTTCTTTTTCTCTTTTGTTTGGGTTGTATTTTTTTTATTTAGTCCTTAAATTTTAATTTATGCTAGTGGTCATATAAAACGTAATATTTTTTTCTTTTTTTTTCTTCAGAACAAATGTTTTTTTTAACTCTAATAATATTGTTTTTTGTTTTGTCATTTATGTTACTTACTATTTTGTTATAATTTTGATTTTTTTATTCTTCGAGGTAATTTTGTTTTTATTATTATTTATGCAATGATAATAATATATAATTTTTCTCTCTCTTTTGTTGGTTTTTTTTTTATTTAGTCCTTAAATTTTAAGTTGTGTTAGTGATCATTTGAAAATTAATATTTTTTTTTAATTTTACCACTCAAATGTGTTTTTGGGCTAATAATATTTATTTTTGTTTTTTCATTTATTTTATTTTTTTGCTTAATCTTTTGTTACAATTTTGAGTTTTTTTATTCTTCGAGGTAAATTATTGTTGTATTAGTTATGCAATAATAGTAATAATTATTTTATATGTTTTTTTCAAAATATTTTTTTAAGGCTAATAAAATTTATATTTGTTTTGTAATTTATTGTATTTGTTTGCGCACTCTTTGGTTATATTTTGTATTTTTTTCCTGCGAGGTAATTTTGTTTTTTTCATTATTTATGCATTGATAATAATAATAATCATTTGAGATGTTTTTTTGTCAAATGATTTTTGTTAAGGCTAATAATTTTTTTTTGTCATTTATTTTAAATTTATTTTACTCTTTTGTTATAAATTTTTTTTTATTATTCGAGCTAATTTTATTTTGTCATTATATATGCAATAATAATAATAATAATAATTAGAGATGTGTTTTTTCTTGCTTACTCTTTTAATAAAGTTTTTAAGTTTTTTTATTTCTCAACGTATGTTAATAATTTTTATTAATTTAACAGTACTAATAATAATAATTTAAGATATTATGATTTTTATGATAATAGTGACATTATAAATTATCATGATAATAGCGATTATAATTTATTATAATAGTTATGGTGCTTATAATATAACTAATTATGGTTTTGATGGTAATAATAACAGTAACTCATAAAATAATATAAAAATATCAATAATGTCAAACACAATTAGAATAATGATAATAATACTAATTATAATTGAAATAATACTAATAAAAAAAGATGTTAGTTATCGTAATTATTATTTTCGTAATAATGACAATGATTATAACAATATTGTCAATCATAATTAGATAATTAATTATTTATAATAATTATTCTAATAACAGCTATAATAATGATGACAATTTAAGGATCATGATGATTCAAATGGATTACTTACCAAAACAATTCATTAGTCGATGTTGTTTTTGTTCAAAATTAACTTTCAATGCTTTTAAATGTATTATATTTTATATTTAATATCACGTTACCAAAGCTAGACTTACTTTGTTTTTTAACTGCAACATAAATAATGATAAAAATTAAAAGTCAAAATTAAGAGTATAGATACATAAATACAAGCAAAAAATTAAAAACTAGCTTAGAAGGACCGAAAAAATCAAAGGATCAAAATTAAAAAAATTAAAAGAATAAAAAACAAAATATTATATATATTGAAACGAGACAAAAAAAATTTCTTATCCCTGTGGCTTATAATTTTATAAATTTAATAGCAAAATAATCAATTAAAACATGGACGCACGAGCAAGTAACCTTGTTTGTAACTATAAGTAGATTTGTGGTAAAAGGAGGAGGGGAGGGTGTCGTTTTTTGCAAAAATAAATAGGAAAGGAGAAAAGAGAGATTCGTACTGCTAGTTATAATTTTAATATTATTAATGAATTATCAACAATTAATTATGATTGGATATTCTGTTGGAAATATTGTCGCATTAAATTTCCCGTTGAAATTAACTTGTGAACACTTGCCCATGTTTTTTATTTTTATTTTTAATTCTACCTTGTATTCACCAACAGAAACCTTGCTTGTATTATTATTTGACAATTTTACGGTGGTGGGAACGGCTGCAAATACAAAACGCTAAATCAAATGCAGCCTCTACCATCTTCCTCGATTGTCGGCAAACGAAGATCATTCGTCTCTCAAATATTCCATCTGTCAAAGGTGGAAAATCTTACTCACTCAAACTTTCGATTGATTTCTTTATTTCTCTTCTCGGCTCATGGGTTTCTAGCGGTTAAAAAGAAAATATATCATCTAAAAACTGGTTTTGGAATATAATATATATTATTTTCTTACACATTCCTAAATTGAAAGTCATTTGGGCTTGAAACTTGAACAGACTCATTCTGCATTGTGCTTGATTTTTATCAAATATAATAAAGATGGTGAGATTCGAACTTGTAACCACTGGATCAACAATACTCTGATACCATATTAAGTAACCATCTCACTTAAAAATTTAAATTTTTAGATTAAGTCCCAGAATATAATTTATATTATTCTCTTACACTAAACTCCATAAGTGCTGTTAACATAAACAGGTTTGAATTGGTTCCTTACACCATCAAGCAAAAGCTTGTTCTCTGATAAGGTGACATATCAAAGTTTGCTATGTCATGTGATCTGGGTGTAACATGTTCGTCATTTTTTTACCAGTGATTCTCGAATCAGCTAAATAGATTTGTTTGAAGGTGCATAAACCCAGTCGATCGCTAACCTTGTAGGTTTTAAGCAATGAGACCCCTGCCTACCAAAATCACTACCACTGTCTATGGCGGAGGAGATCTGGGACCAGGTGGGGGATAGAACCCATCGTTAGAAATCCAGAAAATTCAGCAATTCTAATAACTTCAAGAACCATCTCTAGAATTTGTACAAGGGAACGCAAGTTTTCTTGTATTTCACATCATTATTTGCTTAATTGAGTTGCCTTGCATCTCCTTTTCTATAATGAGTTTTTTGTTTTCTTACATGATTAGGGATGGACCAAGATCATACCAGTCAGTGTTGCAACTTGCAATGGCTTTCTGATGAGACGTGGAACGGATAAAACGTATGGAATGAAGCTGTGGATAGCATCTGCATTGTTTGTGTAATCCAGGAATATAAGGTTGACATAAAAATAAACCCTTTCCTCTCATCCACATCGTAATAATAATATTTTTTTTATATTATTATTAAGATGATTTAAAAAAATAATTAATATGATATATTAGATAGTAATGAATGATGCTAATTGGATTTTGCGATGCTACAAGACTCTATTATTACCTGACACGTACACTTGAAAAGTAGATAATTTGGCCTCGACCGCTAATCTATTGTTTCATTTTGTTTTAAAAATGTTTTTTTTAAATAGTTTATTTATTTTAAATTAAATATTTATGATGTTTTTAGATTATTTTCATCTATTAATATCATAAATAATTTTTAAAAAATAAAAAAATATTTTAATATATTTCTAAATAAAAAACACCTTAAAAAACAATCTTAAACAAATCCCAAAGACACTTAATTACAAGTTTTTGACCCACCGGGTTTCTCTTTATATAAGGAGAGAAAATACGTCATTAGTTTGATAAAATGCGTGTCTTGAAACATTTTTCTATTAAAATTCTATGAAAGTGCTACACTTGAAAAACTTTTCAGCTGTGAAATTCTGATAGCATCCATATAACACCAGTATTTTTGAGATCTTATATTAATGAATACGAGGACAAATTTGAGTCCATTTATTTTTGAGTTATTTTTTTACATTTTAAAATAGTTTTGATGCCCTAATAAAAAAAATACTTTAAAAGATGATCATCATGACATCAACCTCAAAAAAAATTATATATAAAAAAACATCATAACTTAGCGCAGATTTAAGAGTGTGGTTTATATTACTTTTAAAAATATTTTTCATATAGAAGTATATTAAAATAATATGTTTTTTTATTGTTTTAAATTAGTTTTGATATCAACACATGATAATAATCTAGAATTATCAAAAATATTTAATTTAAAATAAAATAATTTAAAACTTTTTAAAATTATTTTTAAAATATAAAGCCAAACAGGATTTTAATGTTGTAGGAAAAAGGGAATCTCGATCGAGAGAGTGAAAATAGAAAATCTTGAAGGCAATGAATGGATAAGTTGGCCTTGAGTCCGTGATTGACGGCGTTATTCAGTTAAGGTCGTTACTGTGTCAACGACCACCAAGAAATAATGTAAGCATTGACCAAAAGGAAGCTGGTTGTGTACGAGGAGCCTGCCAATTAAAGTGCCCTAACTCATTTTTGTTTTTTGTTTTTTGCTTTTTGCTTTTCGCTTTTTGCTTTGAAGACACAGCAATATGCTCTACGTGTGCACGTTTTCCCAACTGTAATTTGTAAATATGATTTTTATTTCTCGTTCCTTGTTTCAACACTACACAGCAAATTAGAGTTACAATCAAATTGAATTAAATTTGTTGATCTAAAATAAAATTGAAAAACGGATGATTAAAGTGAAAAAAAAACATCATAAAGGGGTATGCTTTTAAAATTATCATAAACTTTTTACTTTAGTCCTTAAATTTTACAAATCATACCTCTTTCTTTTTTGGCTTTCTTAAGAAAAATTATGAGTTTTTTCAAGGTATTTTTAGATAATTTAAGTCAAAATTGAGTTTTTTAAATAATAAAAAAAACATGTACTTTGTTTTCTCAACTGTCATGATGACCAGAATCTAAGGGATACCCTAGTGACATATCATCATGAATTGTTTTTTCGAGAAATATCACCCACCCAATTGAGTTTTTTTTTACTAGTTTGACCTCTTTTCTTTTTTTTTTAACCTCGCTTTTTTAAAAAGAAATATTTTATTAAAATATTATTTAAATTTATATTGAAATTAATGCTCATTCTCTCGGATTTTTATTTTTTATATTTAATTTTTTTAAATAATGATTTTTTTTAAATAGTTATTTAATTAAATAACAAAATCACTTTAATAAATAAAGTTAGTGAACACAAATGGGTGAATGAATAATGTTACGAGATTAATATCTTCATATATATCCATCTCATTACTTTTTTAGATATGTATCTATCGTAAATGACTTTTTTCTTCTTCTCTTTATTGACATAGATGGCTCTTCATTCATCTAATTAGATGTGTTATTTTTTTTTAATTTACACTTGATATCATTCACACACACACACACATATATATATATAAAAGAAAAATATATATTGCAAATGAATGCTTGTATATTAAGTTTTTTTGTGAAGACAAAAAAAACTGATTTGCGGTGGAGCACCGGTCAGATAGCTTATCATCAATTTTAGATGCAGAACCGGCCGGGGATATACTGTGAGTAATTTCAGGAATCATGAACACAAATAAACAGTAATTTGAGCGGGTATATGTTTTCAGCCTCCTGAGTTCGTTTCAGGACAAGTTTGATGTATTCAAGTTTCGGTTAACGTTTTTCTTAAGAGATCTATGATCCATTTGGGATGGAATTAACTGGGTTTGAAACTAAGCCAGGACCAGAAATTTACTTTGCTTGTTAGTATAATAAACCAGCACAGACAGATAAGATTCGAGATCCTAAACTACTCACAAATGGCTTCATTGTTTGCGTTTATCTTTCTCTCTCTCTAAATCATAAGATAAAAGAGAGCTGGCATGCCACCCACCTAGAGTGGCGGGAGCTGCAGGATTTCCAAAATCTATTTTCACAACGAAAGCGAATTGCTTTATCAAATCCCAGCTCAAAGGTTAAAGGTGGAGAACGCTGGACGCAGCTTTTAGTAAAACATCTGGCAGCTAACACCCATCTGAACATGCTTTCTTCAAACCCTATGTTCTTTATTTTTTAATAAAGGCGTCGCTGATGCTAAGTTGAGTAGGTAAAATGGTATCGCCTGCTAACAAATGATTAAAGTATTGAAACTAGTCGGGGCACTTTGAGGTTGCCATATCTTGCAAGATTCATTATGATATATAGTAATAGTATTGGGTTAAAAAAACGTCCCGAGGTTTCAATATGCTTTTCTCATTGCTCAAATAATTGGGAGATTAAACGTCCCAAGTTTCATGATTGTTTCCACCCAAGTTAGCTTGTGGCGGGT
The DNA here is from genome assembly GCA_009078335.1 of Salix brachista. Taxonomy (NCBI): domain Eukaryota; kingdom Viridiplantae; phylum Streptophyta; class Magnoliopsida; order Malpighiales; family Salicaceae; genus Salix; species Salix brachista. Next base: position 22,336,118 of record CM018587.1, read on the forward strand.
TGATCTTCAGACCTGAGGCTAATTCTATTCGCTAAAAGTTCTACTGAAATCCAAACAACAGAAAACATGCTGTGGTAATCCTATGCATGATCGAGGTTCAATTCAGCAATGGATGCACGACATGTGAGTCTCATTAAAGATGGGTGAGCTGTGAAATGACGTTTATTGCAAGGCTTCTCTTAGTCAGGAAAAGATTACAAGCAAGCTTGTATGAATGAGCTGTGAAACCATGGATAGGGGTACTTGAAAGCTTAGCTGGGTGATATGTTCTGCAGATCCTTGTTTCCTTTCCTCCATCCTCTGTGGGTTGGAGGTTCTTAAGGCCCACAAAAATTGGCCCGCCTTAGGTAGGTCTCTATATGAGATTGTTTTGAAGTATGCCGGTCTACGCAGGAAATAAGCTCCATCACTAGACGAAATAACACCACAGAATCCACTTCTGCCGAGATTAATTACGGAGAGAAGTATCATCCACATCAAGTTTAACGAAACCTTGACCCCGTCTCAACCATGAAAAAGGAGTAGAGGTCACAAGTTCCCCAAGCAAGCTCGCAATCCTCGGCCAAACTGTGATTTTTCTCAATAACCATTCATCACCTTCGTAGCTGCCATCAAGAGCCACTATATTTTGCTGTCTCCATATCCACCATAACATAGCCAAAAATAACTGAGCTCTATCTATAGGGCAAAGGAAATAATCCACTCGGTAATATCAGTACACAAAAAGGCAGTAACATTCCCATAATCCAATCGATCCATATCCTTCTAGCCATCGGGCAGTCCTTCAAACAATGGATCATATCCTCATCTGCAAAGTAGCATCTGCCACACCTTGCATCTAGTGACAGATTTCGGTGAACCCACAAAGAATTAAGTTCCCTGTCATTTCGTTTCAAAAGTATTATTAAAAAAAATAATTTCTTTTATTATAAATTAATTTTTTTAGTGTTTTTAGATTATTTTCATATATTAATATCAAAATTAATTTTTAAAAAATAAAATAAAAACATTATTTTAATATAATTTTAAATAAAAAATATTTTTAAAAATAATTTCAACCATACTCTATCACGAACTGAAAAGGCAGCTGAACAACACAAGCCAAATAACAAACATTATTTCTTGTGGAGCTTTAACTTTAGCCAGCGAACTCCATATGGGATTCTCATACATAACCCTAGAACTTGAAACCAACCAAGATTATGTCTGGCGTGGATTATATTCTCATGCTACAGAATGCTTCCTAACCAGACCAATCCCCCTCTTTTTTATGATGACAACTAATTGATAAGCGTGTCTAAAGAATCAATTGCTCCCCTTATATTTAGAAATTATCAAAAATTTATACGTATACAATACATTGCTCCCCTTCAATCGTATAATCAATTGTGTTTTATATCAATTATCTGCTCTCATCAATTCTCTCCGTTGTCGTCAATGAAAAGCAATAAGAAGACATGAAAACAAAGAGAAATTGAATACAAAAACATGTTATAATGTTAAAAATATAATATCCATTATAATTAAGGAAAGGAAATATAGAAAGATAAAATCATGAAAATATATAAATGCTTTTGGGACAATCGCCAAGGATGGTGGATATCAAGAGAACAAATTAGCCATCATATCCTGAATATCCTTTTAAGTGTCATGTAGATAGATCACATCATCTCATCCTTAACCATGTGTCAGACAATCTTTTATCATATATCTCCACGAACTAGTTCCAACATCTTCAGAAAAGAAAGTTATAGCTGGTGTCGTAAACATATAAATAAGCTTGTTATCACGACTAATATACTGTTGTTCTTCTTCACTGTGCTCTTCCGTAATATGAACACCTATTTGGTATCTAGTAATCCAAGTACCTTCATCACTCGAAACAAATTTCATCTTGGAGAGGGTTCTACTATCTCTCTCTAAATACTTAGAATACGATATCATATCCATATCTGTTAGCATAACATCGAAATCCTCAAAGATGGTAGATAGACATTGACCGTAGGGTAATGGTTTTTTTTGTTTTTGATTGTTTTCCATAATCATATTCTTCATCAGTATATATGGCGAGTTAATGGGTCTTTATCTAATAAAACAATCAATCAAGCACATATCCATAAAAATAACATCATGGTAATGCTTGTTTTTGGGTAGGATATGAGATGCAATGATCATATGTAGCAATCTAAGCCTAAGCATTAAGTCTTGACTTTTAATTTTAGCACTCGATGCAAAATCATGCCTACCAATATATATTACTACTGCTTTATCTTATACAAATCCCTCAATAAGAGGGATAATCTTCATCTCAAAAACATGAGGGTCGTCATTGTTAATACCTAATTTTTTAGGTAACATACCATAATTAAACTCTATAGTTTTACTATGAAGACTATTAGTAATTCTAGGCTATATGGTTATCCTTATATTAGCAAATAAAAACATCCTAATAAGAGTAGGGTATGTTGGTTTTTCATATTATAAAACATCCTCCAACCCATTTCATCAAACAATGATTTTATCCTAAATGCACTTAAATCATCTTTTATGCCTTTTTCAATAACAATAGTTCCATCTTAGAAAATAGTCTTATACCTTTCTACATTTTCACTTGAAAGAGAAGGAGGATTATAGGCTTGTTTTCTCTTTGATTATGTATCTATAGTGTGTTTCTTACACATGCTATTTAGCTTCAATCTTCAAGATATTAACTCCAATTAAGCTTGGTTCTGTGAAATTTAAGTGTTTAGAGAGGGGTTTTAGGGTTAAGATTTCTCAATTTCAGGATTTTATCTTTATTGAAAAATGACAGTAGTATTTGTATAGTCGCATAACCCGTCGACTGGTTATGTTGAATTAGTTAAATCAGTTGACTTATGTAACCTCAAGCTTAAAATTATTTATTCATAGTATCTCTCTTGTTTATTTAGATCACTCATTGAAAAAAAATGTGATTGATATTTTTATCATATTTTAATGTAAATTAATTTTTTTGGTGCAACTATTAATATATAATTAGTTTTAAAAAATCTATTTATAATTTTACGATCTGATTCTGTAATCTAAATTTATAATGTATTTTTTGTATCATGTCAAAAGAAATATTTTTGGCAACCTTGATTGGGAGTTTGTTTAACATATGCTTTACTTAACAAAAATAATAGGGATTGTTATGCTTTTACTCCTTTAATAAATTAATTTGTTTCATTCATCGAAACAAATAAAATAAAAAGAAATGCATAGCCAATATTAATCATAATAGCAAATTCAGAATCAATCATCCAGACAACTTTAAATAGCAAAAAGAAAAAGAAAAACAAGTTAGTCATATGATTTAAGTCAACAATGTTGTCAACATAATTCAAATAAAATTGTCTAGTTTGAGTTATAGGGATGTCAACCACGCAAAAAAAAAATAGTTTTTTTTTTATAAATATTACAGTAAACGCAGCCAATAAAAATAAGTTATAGTGCCCGTTTGGGATGGCGGTACCGTTTCCTCAAATTTGTTTTTTTTTTCATTTTAAATGAATTTTCTTTTGGTATTTTTAAATCATTTTGATGTGCTGATGTCAAAAATAATTTTTAAAAAATAAAAAAAATATTATTTTGATGTATTTTTTAAATGAAAAACACTTTTAAAAGCAACCGCAACCGTTCTCCCAAACAGGCCATAACAGCATCAATTGAGAACAAAAACAGAGATAAATCCAGCTGCAGAACGAAGGAGCTGGGTTAAATCATTGTAAATTGGCTCTGCCCCAGACAGATATCTGCCTGCACTTCCCGTCAACGTTCAAAATTCCGAAATATCATCTGCTGAATGTAATTAATTTTTATACTCTAACAACAGCCTATTGGAATTTAGATGCTTCATTGATAATCCTGTTCTTCAACTGCCTTCTTTGCCATCTCCCCCATTTCCTCTGCTTTTCTCTTCATTTCCTCTGCTTCACCCTCCATAGTAGCCTTTCAAGGGGCTCTTGGAGTATTGCAGTTGCCACGAAAAAATTTGAACCCATAGCTTATCCAGAGCACGCGTGCTTGCTCTTTGTCACCACATTTTCTATTTCATGCCTCGAAGAAAAAAATAATGAGTTGTTGTGGGTACTGAGAAATGTTTGCAATCCATTAGAGTCTCAAACCTCACATGTTAGAACAGGTTTTTTTTCATTTCTGGTTAGAATCATCTGATAACAAAAGAAAAGGAAATCGAATGAATAATTGAATTTGGAAAATGGATTCATCAATGCTAACTCTTGCTTCCTAGCACATTGGATACACGTGTTCAAATATATGTGATTTCGGTTCAAGTCCTCGTGTCTTTTAGTTTTGAGGAAGTGCATTGTCCAAAACCGAAGATAGGAAGATGGAGCCGAAGGTCGGTTTCTTCTTGCTAGCAAAATATTGAGACAGCCTATTTTTTGTCTTATTAAAGTGGGTGTCTAAATCAGTTTGTGTGCAACTCGATTAATCTCACAGATCCTGAAATTAATGACCATATAAGTCTTTAGTGGTCATTATATTGGCAACTACAGAGCTCGACCTTGAGACTACAGGAGAACAAACCCCTTAGTTCCAAGCCCATACCACTGGTAGCTCTGTCCTGCCTCTTATTATCATCCGTGGTTGTCCATTTCTTTGATTTTCACGTTTTTTTCAAATCCGTTGTTAGGTAACCTGGGGATATTTAGATTTGTTAAGGAACCATCTCACCTAAAAGCTTAAGTTTGTAAGTGAGGTCACATAATATGATTTATATTTTTCTCTAACACACTCTCTCAAGTGAAAGCCCTTTGGGCTTGAAACTTGCACAGGCTCATATCACCCTGTGCTTAGTTTTTATCAAATAGAATGGGGGTAGTGAGATTCGAATTCGTGACCGCTAGGTTAACAAGGCTCTGATATCATGTTAAAAAACTATCTCACCTAAAAGCTTAACCTTGTAAGTGATGTCCCATAATATGATTTATATTATTCTCTAATAAAATTACCCGTAACCACACTGCAACAAATTTTACGGAAGCTTCATGTGGTTTGTTTGCATACAAGAAATACTGAATGAGAGCTGGCGATCAGCCTTACAAGAAAGAGATTCAGGGAAATGGTGAAGGGCTCAAAGCATGTAAAACATAATTCATCAGAAACATGCGCTCTCCTCTGTCACTAATTCTATAAAATCAAGTTGCATGCCATATCTTAAAAACCCACCTGCTTGCTTGTTTTCAGTGGCGCCTGCCTCGTAATTCTTCAATTAGAGAATTCAAATTAGAGTAAGATGAACCATCTTCTTCGATAGCCCTCTTTGCCATTCCTCCAAGGGCCTCAACTCTGCTTCTCATTTCCTCTGCTTCTTCACCTATCATGATTCGAGTCACGGCCTTTTCTACAGCTTCACTCTTGATTTTATCGCCGGATACTGTAACCCATTGCTGAACACCGACAGCCACGCCAATTTTCAGCACGTCAGTCACCAGCTTCTCATTAAAGAATTGTTCTGCAGAAACCGGCCATGTTACCATCGGCTTCCCGGCAGCTATGCCTTCAATGGTCGAATTCCACCCGCAATGAGTCACAAACCCCCCTATAGCTTCTTGATCAAGAATCATTACTTGTGGAGCCCATCCTCTTATAATCAGCCCCTTGCTCTCCATTCTTTTCTCAAATCCATCAGGCAGCCATTCTTCTTTATCTTTAGCTTTCTTGTCTTTCCTGACAACCCAGATAAATTGATGCCCTGAAGCTTCAAGAGCTATTGCAATCTCCTTTAGCTGGGAATCACTGAAATTGGCTACAGTTCCAAAGCATATATAAACAACTGAATTAGGCTCCTTTGAGTCGAGCCATTTCAAACACTCATGTTCATCAATTGAAGCTTCCTTTCCTCTCTGTGCTTTCTCTTCAAATTCTCTATTGCACAGCGAGACTGGGCCGATGTGCCATGCCTTCCTCCCTAACTCCTTGAAAAAATCAGCATAAGCAGACTCGAGCTCATAGAAACTATTGATGACAATCCCATAACTCTTCCATGATGATTCTCTAACCTTTTGAATTAACCTGGTAAACTCAGTTTCCACGTTTTGTTTCATAAAATCAGGCAGTTGCTTGCTTGTGAGCTTGATTTCACCAGGAAGCTCAGGCACCACAAACAGTTCAGAATCAAAAGAAACTTCCTTGAATGGCTTATATCTCATCAAGCAATCTGAAGTGCACAAAGAAAAGCAACTGATGCCATGAAATACTAATCTTGGAATTCCAAATTTGGCTGCAGCATCAGTAGTCCAAGGAAGGAACATATCGGCAATAAGACAATCAGGGTGGCCTTCTTGAAGTAGCTTCTCAAGTGGTTCTTGGAGCATAGCTGTTGCCTGGAAAAACTTTTTGGTCATCTCTCCCTCTGACTCATGAGAAGTGATCGACTCTGCGTTTTCGCATCCTTCTGGCAACCCAACCTCAACAGCAGGAAACTTGATGGTTTTGATATTGATATCAAAACCGAAGCTTTTTGACCTATGGATTGTTCTGGAAACTAGAGGTGCATTGAGAGGAGTGGTGACTATGGTTGCTTTCACTCCTCGAGAAGCAAATAGCTTTGCCATGTCTATGGTTGGTATCAAGTGGCCATGCGCCATGAAGGGGAAGAAGAAGATGTGCACCTGATTCTCCTCCCCGCCCATGTATATTCCTCTCGATCAAAACCCTAAAAGAGGTGCTAATGATGGTGGTAATTGGAGACAGTAATACTGTTAAGCCTTTCAAGATGAACCGGACTAAGCAGGGAAGAGAATGGTGATGCTGCAGAGAAGGAATGAAAAGTATGAGAGAAAAACAGAAGCTCGGTCTATTTCTCTTCGTATGGAGAATGAAAGTATTGGACACTTGTTTTGTAGATAGAAACCACCGTGGACTGCTGTTCGAGTTCAAAAGTCTTTGGTCTTGTTATCCGTCTAATATCTAGAAAAATGTGACAACGTAGTCTATGGGAGACGGAAGACATTTATGTCTTGAGTATTCAGTGTAGTGGAGTTTTTTTTTTTAAAATAATTTTTATTCAAAATAATATTAGAATAATATTTTTTATTAAAAAAATTATTTTTGATATTATCATAATAAAATTAAAAAAAATAATTTAAAATAAAAAATAAAAATAATTTTTTTCAAAAATATTTTTAAAATACAGTGTGAAGCATTTAATTGGGCTGCAGGTCTTTTGGTTTTTAAAATGTTTTTTATTTAAAAAGTTATTTTTATATTAATAAATAAAATCATTAAATATATTATAAATTTGTGTTCATCAAAACAACCTTCATGTGGGTACACCATGAAGGTTGTTTGAAAATTGATTGAGGCGGCCGTCTTCTAGATCACATAATCACAGCATTGATTAAATTGGCAATTGGCGTACCCAAATTTCCACGAGAGAGAATTTTGAAGAGGAGCATGGTTAGGTGTTGTTGGCTTTTTGTATAAGAATTGTTTGTTTATAGTTGTGGTTAAAGTTGTTTTTAAAATTATTTTTTATTTAAAAATAAATCAAAATAATATTTTTTTTATTTTTAAAAAACCATATATGATATCAACACATTAAAATGATATTAAAACATCAAAAAAATTAATTTAAAATAAAAGCTAAAAATAAAATGAAAAATTATTTTTTTCAAAAATATTTTTAAAATGCAGTGATGTTGCTTTTGAAAGTGTTTTTAGTTTAAAAATGCATTAAAATGGTATTTTTTATTTTTTTAATTATTTTTGATATCACCACATGAAAATGATTTAAAAACACTAAAAAAATTAATTTAAAATAAAATATAAAAAAATTCAATTTTTATCAAAAATAAAATATTTAATTTTTATAAGGGGTTTTTATCGCTTCGCAACTTTTTTGATAATCAGAGAAAAGTCCTTTACAAAGTGGAATATGCTTCTTTGAGTCTTCAAGTGTTTGAGGTTGCTTTTTAGGATGATCAAGTTTCAGCAGCCCATGAGTTTCAATTGGATCGCAATTCACTCAACTCCTCGGGTATTTAATTCCATCCAATTTTGGCCATTTTGTTTAAAAATATTTTTGAAAAAAAAAATATTTGTGTTTTTATTTTAAATTAAATATTTTTCGTATTTTTCAATTATTTTTACAAGTTGATATCAAAAATATTAAAAAATATATTATTTTGATATAAAATGAAAAATACTTTTAAAATCAATCTCAATCACATTTTCAAATAGGCATTTAAATTGAAGATAGGTAAAATATAATCTGGTATGATAAGGAACTAGATGTGGAGGTGGGCAAGGACTTCACCCGATTCAACCACCTGGTTTACTAAGATTTAATATAATCTATGAATTTGGAATTTACATTCTATCTTGCAGTTTTATAATTCATAGATGGAAATTACCAAAAACATAATAGCCGTGGCGATTTTACTGTGCGGAACACTGTACACTCTCTCACAATTCACTGTGGATTGTGGCAGTGTCGTGACGAAATTGGGCTTGGTGATCAGGCGTGTTTTATTTATTTTATGGGGGTGTTTTCGGTTTTTGGTTTTTTTTTTCAAACAGCCGCAATGTGCACAGTGTAGTCACGATTCAACCCTCCGAAAACGACAAAATAGCGCACAGGAGACAGGGGCGCCCTCGGTTTTTCACATGTTTTATGCACAGTGTGCTGACGGAAAAAGCCCCCGATAACGACAAAATTGTGCACAGTACACGGGGGATGGGACGTCCTTTCTCCTCCGGTATTTTCGTAAATACCAGTGGGTGCAGGGCTGTTTGGGTCATTCCCCGGGGGGACAGCTGGCGCGTCGCCTGGCCGCGCTAGCGGCGTTCCACGCGAACGCGCCCTTTAGGAGGCGCATGCGGCGTCTTCCCGCCGTCAGAAATTCACTTCCGTCGTGCTAGAAGATGCGCCTGAAGGTCCTCTATCTTCCGTCGCGGCGCGTTCCGGTCATATATGTCCGGTTAATCGGCGGAGGACGTTTATTTGTCGGCTATCGTTTTTCTCTCTCCTGCCGCGGCACAGTCAACTGCGGTCCCTAATGTTTGTGGTGAGTTAAGTTTGGTCCCTGGGGTTTTGATTTCGTTTTGATAACTGATTTATTGAAATTAAAGTTTTATGGTTTTCAATTGTGCCCTTCAATTAACATTAATTATATACGAAGTTTTCATTTCATTCCTTATACTTTTAATTCTTGATTTATTTGTAATTTCTTCAATTTTTCCGGTACGGAAGTTTTTATTTCTGTAATTTGGTCCTCCAATTGAAATTGGTGATATATACAAAGTTTGATTTCAGTCCCTCTTCTTCTAATTTTTCTCTAAAATGACAGCAATTGTCATTATTTATTCTTGGTCCTCGAAGTATTTTTTTTAATTTTATCCTTCAATTAGAATGATTTTTATATATGTCATTTTTCATTTCGGTCCTTATTCTTTTAATTTTTTATTGGATATTAATTCATTTGGTTTTTTTTATTCTTTGACAATGTTTATTTTTTATTAGTATTTATGCATTTATGCTTTTAGTTTTTTACTTTAGTTTTTATCTCTTTTTCTTGAGGTTTTATTTTTAATCGGTTAAATCCTAGATTTTTAATTTATGTTTGTAATCATTTTAAAATTAATATTGCTCTCTTTTTCTCTTTATTCATTTTTTTTGTCTTCTCTGTTATTTTTAGTTGTTCTTTGGATCAGATAATTTTTATAATTTTATTATTTGCGCAATCCTAATGATAATTTTTGTGATTTTTTTTTATTTTTCTCTAAAAATCTTTTGATTTTTTTGTAAGATTTTCCTGAAATTTTTATTTATATCAGTGATCATTTTTAAATTAATATTCCTCTATTTTTCCCTAAATTCGTTTTTTTTTCCCTGTTATGTTTTTTTTTATTCTTTACATTGAATGATTTTTATGATTTTATTATTTATGCAATAATAATGATAATTTTAGTGATTGGTTTTTTATTGTTCTTTTATAAAAATCTTTTGCCTTTTTTTTGTAATTCTGTTTTCAGTGCAATTTAATTATTTTAATTGTTTTTACAGTAATGTTATTAATAATTTTAGCTTTTATAACAATGATAATGACAATGACGTCATGATCGATTTTTAATTTATTTTTTTTCTTTTTGTTGATAGAAAATTAACTGCTTATTTTTTTATTATTATTATAGGTATTTTGACAATTTATATTTTATTTTTGCTTGATTTAAATTGAATTATAAAATTAACTAATCTTAATACAGTGAACTCAATAATTCAGATATCCGAGTTTTCTTGCTTTTTTAATGATGAAGAGAAATTTATACTGGTTATTTGGTTTGAAACCACTAAACAGATAAATTTATTTCGATTTAAAATTCATATACTTTATAGAAAACTTGCACTTAACAAGAATTCAACACATATTTATTATTTCGGCTAAATTTATATTATAATAAAAAAAATACACACAATTAATATTTTTTACCTTGAAAAAAATATTTTGCCGCCCACGTCGAAGCGCGGGGGCATTGTCTAGAATTCTTATTTATATTGGTAATCATTTTAAAATTAATATTACTCCCTGCTTCCCTTTATTCATATTTTTTTTTTCTGTTTTCTCTTATTTTAATTTCTTATTTCAATTATATGATTTGTTTTTTGCTATTTGCGCAATGATAAAGATAATTTGTGTAATTTTTTTAATTGTTTTCTTAGAAAAAAATTTTGTTTATTTTTTAAATGTTTTTCCAGCGAATTTATTTATTTTAATTGTTTTGATAATAATATTGATAATGATTTTAATTGTTATAGCACTGATAATAAAAATAACGTTGGGATGAATTTTCAATTTTTGTTTTTAACTTTTTGTTGATAGAAAAATAACTATTTATTTTTCTTATTTGATTATTACATGTATTTTCACCATTTATATTTCATTTAGTTTAAATTGAATTATAAAATAAATTAATCTTAATGCAGTAAATCTAATAATTCAAATATCCAAATCTTTTTGTTTTTTTAATGATGATAATCAATTAATGCTGGTTATTTCGTTAAAAACTGCTAAACAAATAAATTAATAACGATTGAAAATTTATACATTTTATGGAAAACTTGCACTTAACTGGATTTCTGCACAAATTTATTATTTTGACTCAATTTACAATTCGAATCATAGAGCATCCTCAACAATAGGAGAATTAGCAGGGAGATTAAATGTCTCATTTTAAAGAAAGGTTTTGGCTTCGTTCTTCATGTCAACATACGTCTTTTTTTCAATGACCCGCAAGTTATATAGTTCGCACTCTTTTGTGATCTTTTTTGACGCAGTACCTATATTCTAAAAAATATTATCTATGCTTGCACAACAAACTCTACTTAAAAGTTTATACATTTTATCTCCTGATCTATATTTTTTCTTTATTATAGCATATAAATTTATCATTGTTGATTTAATTATGTTAAATTATATACACAAAAATGCCCGCGGCAACGCGCGGGCAATATAGCTAGTATTGTTTTTTAAAGCTTGGAATTTTATTTTCTAAGATTTGATTTAAAAAAAAAATGGATCGGGTTGGGCATCCAATGGGCTCTGCCGAAGGCTTACCCAATCGAACCTGATTGAAGATGGAGAAGGGTGATGGCCATTGGTGAGTTTCTCTCACACCTTCCGAAGTTTGAGTTCCATCCACAATGGCTGACGAGCCCTCCAACAGCCAAAACTCTTCTCATCTGATCCTGGAATTCTTTATATGCAACCCTCCACCATTCCAGATCAGAAGTTACCTTCTCCTGGGGTTTATAGCGCTCTGTATTTTCTCGGACACAACGAGCAAAGCATCCATTCCCATTGAAAGAAATTCTTGGAGTCCCAACACTGTCGATAGCATCAGCAGACCAACGACGAAGCACATCATGAACAATACAGTCCTGTTTTCGTTCGAGTAAAAGATTCTGTAGAGGTTCTTGGAGCATACAAGAGGCAGTGGAGGAGTTTGCAGTCAGATAGCTCAGGAGCTTGGATAGGAGGCCAGATTTTAGGTCACGGTAACGGGATGTTTGGTAGGAGAGGGAATGTCTTGGAGTGGGAGTTATGATTTTTTTTTTGAAGAAGAAAGAGTTATGATTGCTTTGGCCATGGGAAGCAAAGACTCTGGCTATGTCTATCATGGGGATTGGGTGGCCTCCACCATCAAATGGAAAGAAGAACAGTTCAACTGGAGGAGAATTTTAGTCCGTGGTTGCAGAGAGGATGGATTTGGATGAAAGCTTGGCTGGCAAGAGAGAAAGAGAGCCTTGGACTTTTTTTAAGTTCCAAATGATGGGATGTGTAGTGAAGACATCGAATGCAATATTTATATGAAGAAATGAAATGAATTTCCATAGGATCTATCCATTTTTTACACTGAATAATCAAGGACATCACTCCCCAGAACCTGGATTCGGCAACGTCAGCTAATTTGGAAGAATAGTAGCAGTTTCTACATTTGAAAAGGTCGGTAGACGGTAGACGTGCTATATTCTGAAACTTCGTGCTCTCTCAGGTTTATAATTTATAGCAATTTATACTCCCTAATTGTTCTAAGAGGAGATAATAATTTAGTTTTTATGGTTTATTATGACGACGGTGAATTCTTCAGAAACTACATTAATTCTTTTGAAAATCATCAAACTATCCTTAGGTTTCTTTCCATTAACTTACAGTCAAATTAGTATTTAAAAAAAAACAAAACCATTGTCAGCTCGCTACCTTGTTGGCAGACACGAAAAGGAACAAGTTGTCAGCGGAAATAAAAACATAAGGATACTATGGACCTCTTAAACTAGAGAGACTGACTACTCTTGTTCTGTAATTTTATCATCTTAAGAAATTATCTTATTTAAAAATTTAAATTATTAGAATAGGTTTTTTCATTTCTGGTTAGAATCATCTGATACTAAAAGAAAAGGAAATCGAATGAATAATTGAATTTGGAAAATGGATTCGTCAATGCTAACTCTTGCTGCCTAGCACATTGGACATACGTGTTCAATTATATGTGATTTCGGTTCAAGTCCTCGTGTCTTTTACTTTTGAGGAAGTGCATTGTCCAAAACAGAAGATAGGAAGATGGAGCCGAAGGTCGGTTTCTTCTTGCTAGCAAAATATTGGGACTGAAGGATTAGACGAGTCCAGATTGCACATCAGTACAAAAGCTTAATGATAGGGAAAGGGCCGGAGGCTTCTGTCCTGATTTTTTTTTTTTATTAACGTGGATGTCCATGTCAGCTTGCGCGTACCTTGACTAATCTCACATGCTCTAAAGTTAACGACCATATAATCCTCCAGTGATCATCGTATTGGTAACCACAGGGAGAGCAAACCCTTTAGTTTCAAATGTTATAAATATTTTATATAATCGAATGTTAAATACATATAGCAGCGGAAATTTAAATTATAAATATCTCCAGCCATTGTTGCTCAAGTATCGAAAAATAAATTTTCAATTGCACCAGCAGCAAAGCTTTTCCAAAGCAGCAACAACAATACAACTTTAAAATAATAAAAGTTTTACGAGAGGAACCTTCTGATCTATGCCTATCTGTAGCCGTAGATGGAGTACACAAGCTATTATTTAAAAGTAAATGAGACCCCACTCATTAATTTATTTTTCAATTTTCTCCTTCCATCAAGAAGATAATTAGTCATGACCAATCAATTGATCCCCATGATCAAACCTCATGATCTGTCTCCATGATCATGGGTTTGGATGATCAAGAACATGGGTGTGTCATGAGGGGCACAAATGGTAATTTCCAACACCAAAATCTTACCACTGGGAGTTCTGTCCTGCCTCTTAATATCATCCATGGTTGTCCGTTTCTTTGATTTTCACGTTTTTTTCAAATTCGCTGTTAGGTAACCTGGGGATATTTAGATTACCCGTGACCACACTGCACCAAATTTCACTGAAGCTTAATGTGGTTTGTTTGCATACAAGAAATACTGAATGAGAGCTGGCGATCAGCCTTACAAGAAGAGATTCAGGGAAATGGTGAAGGTTTCAAAGCATGTAAAACATAATTCATCAGAAACATGCGCTCTCCTCTGTCACTAATTCTATAAAATCAAGTTGCATGCCATATCTTAAAAACCCACCTGCTTGCTTGTTTTCAGTGGCGCCTGCCTCTTAATTCTTCGATTAGAGCATTCAAATTAGAGTAAGATGAACCATCTTCTTCGATAGCCCTCTTTGCCATTCCTCCAAGGGCCTCAACTCTGCTTCTCATTTCCTTTGCTTCTTCACCTATCATGATTCGAGTCACGGCCTTTTCTACAGCTTCACTCTTGATTTTATCGCCGGATACTGAAACCCATTGCTGAACACCGACAGCCACGCCAATTTTTAGCACGTCAGTCACCATCTTCTCATTAAAGAACTGTTCTGCAGAAACTGGCCATGTTACCATCGGCTTCCCGGCAGCTATGCCTTCAATGGTCGAATTCCACCCGCAATGAGTCACAAACCCCCCTATAGCTTCGTGATCAAGAATCATTACTTGTGGAGCCCATCCTCTTATAATCAGCCCCTTGCTCTCCATTCTTTTCTCAAATCCTTCAGGCAGCCATTCTTCTTTATCTTTAGCTTTCTTGTCTTTCCTGACAACCCAGATAAATTGCTGCCCTGAAGCTTCAAGAGCTATTGCAATCTCCTTTAGCTGGGAATCGCTGAAATTGGCTACAGTTCCAAAGCTTATATAAACAACTGAATTAGGCTCCTTTGAGTCGAGCCATTTCAAACACTCATGTTCATCAATTGAAGCTTCCTTTCCTCTCTGTGCTTTCTCTTCAAATTCTCTATTGCACAGCGAGACTGGGCCGATGTGCCATGCCTTCCTCCCTAACTCCTTGAAAAAATCAGCATAAGGAGACTCGAGCTCATAGAAACTATTGATGACAATCCCATAACTCTTCCATGATGATTCTCTAACCTTTTGAATTAACCTGGTAGACTCAGTTTCCACGTTTTGTTTCATAAAATCAGGCAGTTGCTTGCTTGTGAACTTGATTTCACCAGGAAGCTCAGGCACCACAAACAGTTCAGAATCAGAAGAAACTTTCTTGAATGGCTTATATCTCACCAAGCAATCTGAAGTGCACAAAGAAAAGCAACTGAAGCCATGAAATACTAATCTTGGAATTCCAAATTTGGCTGCAGCATCGGTAGTCCAAGGAAGGAACATATCGGCAATAAGACAATCAGGGTGGCATTCTTGAAGTAGCGTCTCAAGTGGTTCTTGGAGCATGGCTGTTGCCTCGAAAAACTTTTTGGTCATCTCTCCCTCTATCTCATGAGAAGTGATCGACTCTGCGTTTTCGCATCCTTCTGGCAACCCAACCTCAACAGCAGGAAACTTGATGGTTTTGATATTGATATCAAAACCGAAGCTTTTTGACCTCTGGATTGTTCTGGAAACAAGAGGTGCATTGAGAGGAGTGGTGACTATGGTTGCTTTCACTCCTCGAGAAGCAAATAGCTTTGCCATGTCTATGGTTGGTATCAAGTGGCCATGCGCCATGAAGGGGAAGAAGAAGATGTGCACCTGATTCTCCTCCCCGCCCATGTATATTCCTTTCGATCAAAACCCTAAAAGAGAATAATACTGTTAAGCCTTTCGAGATGAACTGGATTAAGCAGGGAAGGGAATGGTGATGTTGCAGAGAAGGAATGAAATTTAAAAGAGAGAAAGAGAAGCTCTATCTATTTCTCTTCGTGTGGAATGCATGGGGAATGAGGGGAACATATGAGCACCGAGGATTGGACACGTATTTTGTAGATAGAAACCACCTCGGATTACTGTTCAAGTTCAAAAGTCTTTGGTTTGGTTATCCCACGTCTGATATCTAGAAAAATGTGAACGTAGTAGTCTATGGGAGCGATTGTTTTAGAAAAATACATTTTAAAAAATAATGTTAATCAATTTTCCAAACATATCTTAGTTAATTAAAGAGTCAAATGTGTATCAAAGTCGGTACTCAATTATTGATGCAAGAGACGACGTGGACCCATAGTTGTTAATTTCGTTCCGTTCCGTTAAGAAAACCGAGATGAAACGGCGTCGTTTTTATCTCGGTTTGAATTCCGGCCCGTTCCGTAAATTCCGGCCAAATTCCGGCCGGAACGTCTCAGTACCGTTCCGGGTGTGCCGTTCCGGCCTTAAAATCCTCTTCTTCTTTTTTTAACTTTTGATTTTTTTTCTTCTAATTTTGAGATTATATTTGTTTGACTTTGTGTTTATATTGTATAATTTAAAGTTAATTTATCTTGAATTTTAATTATGCTTGTTAAATTAATATTTTAATTTTATATATATATATATAATTAATTATATATGAACAGTACAACCCCGAAACGGCACGCCGAAACGCTCTGAAACCGGAACGTTCCGTTCCAATAGAAAAACCGGAACGGCGACCGGAATGGTATTGACAACTTTGCTTGGACCCGTATAGTGGCTTTCTTACCTGAACTGAATGGTCACATTGTACTTTGAGCATGGTGAGGTGTGGTTGGGGTGTATGGGAGGGCTTTTTAAAAGCGTTTTTGAAAAAAATTTATTTTTATTTTTAAGTTTAAATTAATAAAATTTGGTGTTTTTAGATCATTTTAATGTGCTGATGTCAAAAATAATTTTTTAAAAAATAAAAAATATATAATTTTAATATATTTTTGAATGAAAAGCATTTTCAAAAGCAACCACAAGCACACTCTCAAACAGACACATAGAAATATAAGTTTTAGAGTTTGTTTTTTAAAATATTTTTTATTTAAATAATAAATTATATCAAAGGTCCTTTGAGCATGGTGAGGTGTGGTTGGCTTTTTATAGAAATATAAGTTTGTTTTTTAAAATATTTTTTATTCGAATAATAAATTATATAAAAGGTTCCATTGTACTTTAAGCATGGTTAGGTGTGGTTGGCTTTTTGTAAAAACATAAGGGTCATGTTTAAGTTTGTTTTTTAAATTATTTTTTATTAAAATAATATATTTTTTATTAAAATAATATATTTTTTATTTAAATAATAAACCATATCAAAGGTCCCATTGTACTTTGAGCATGGTGAGGGGTGGTGGCTTTTTGTAGAAATATAAGGGTCATGTTTGAGTTTTGTTTTTTAAAATATTTTTTATTCAAATAATATATTTTTTATTCAAATAATATATTATATTAAAATGAGATTTGAAACATAAAAAAATAATTTAAAAAACTGCTCAAATTTTAATACAAAATGGGTAGAATTACACGACGAAACACCTAGCTAAAAAAAAAAACATGATTTTAGTTGTTTTTTCATAGGTGTCGTAAAACAACTCAATTTCAAACACTCTTAAAATCTAACATAAAAAGGTTATTTAAAAAACAACTCAAATTTTAATACATAAAAGATTGAACCACTCGACCAAACACACCTAGTAAAACAACTCAATTCCAAACACACTTTTAAAGTCTATTTGTTTTTTATTTTATTTTATTTTTTCATAGCAAAAGTTAATTGAAACTTTCCTGACTTGAATAAGATTTTAAATCACTAATATTTATTCAAGCAAGATATTCTTTGAGCACCCATGTTAATTCCTTGAAAACACTGTAGAACTTAAGGTGGATAAAATCTAATCCGATATGATCAGGAACTAGATGTGGAGGTGGGCAAGGACTTCGCCCGACTCAACCACCTTGTTTTCTAAGATTTAATATAATCTATGAATTTGGAATTTAGATTCTATCTTGCAGTTTTATAATTCATAGATGGAAATATTGTTTTTTAAAGCTTGGTATTTTATTTTCGAAGATTTGATTTTAAAAAAAATGGACCGGGTTGGGCACCCAATGGGCTTTGCCGAAGGCTTACCCTATCGAACCTGATTGAAGATGGAGAAGGGTGATGGCCATTGGTGAATTTCTCTCACACCTTTCGAATTTTGAGTTCCATCCACATTGGCTGACGAGCCCTCCAACAGCCGAAACTCTTCTCATCTGATCCTGGCATTCTTTGTATGCAACCTCCACCATTCCAGATCAGAAGTTACCTTCTCCTGGGGCTTATAGCGCTCCGTATTTTCTTGGACACAACGAGCAACGCATCCATTCCCATTGAAAGAAATTCTCGGAGTCCCAACACTGTCTATAGCATCAGCAGACCAACGATGAATCACATCATGAACAATACCGTCCTGTTTTCGTTCGAGTAAAAGATTCTGTAGAGGTTCTTGGAGCATACAAGAGGCAGTGGAGGAGTTTGCAGACATGTTCTTATCGGCTTTATCGATACTGTCAGATAGCTCAGGAGCTTGGATAGGAGGCCAGATTTTAGGTCACGGTAACTGGATGTTTGGTAGGAGAGGGAATGTTTTGGAGTGGGACTTATGATTTCAGTGGCCATGGGAAGCAAAGACTCTGGCAATGTCTATCATGGGGATTTGGTGGCCTCCACCAACAAATGGAAAGAAGAACAGTTCAACTGGAGGAGAATTTTAGTCCATGGTTGCAGAGAGGATGGATTTGGATGAAAGCTTGGCTGGCAAGAGAGAAAGAGAGCCTTGGACTTTTTTTAAGTTCCAAATCATGGGCTGTGTAGTGAAGACATCGAATGGAATATTTATATGAAGAAATGAAATGAATTTCCTTAGGATCTATCCATTTTTTACACTGAATAATAATGGACATCACTCCCCGGAACCTGGATTAGGCAATGTCAGCTAATTTGGAAGAATCATAGCAGTTTCTACATTTGGTAAGGTCGGTAGACGGTAGACGTGCTATATTCTGAAACTTCGTGCTCTCTCAGGTTTATAATTTATAGCAATTTATAATCCCTAATTTATATTATTCTCTAACACACACCCTCAAGTGAAAGCTTTTAGGGCTTGAAACTTGCACATGTCCACATCACCTTGTGCTTGATTTTTATCAAATATAATGAGAGTGGTGAGATTCGAACTCGTGATCACTGGGTCAACAAGACTCTGATACCATGTTAAAAAACCATCTCACCTAAAAACTTAAATTGTAAGGTCCCAGAATATGATTTATATTATTTTCTAACATCATAAACCATGACTTAATTATTATTATTTTTTATGGTTTATGACGAATTCTTTAAAAACTACATTATTTTTTTTGAAAATCATCAAGCTAACCTTAGGTTTCTTTCCATTAACTTACAGTCAAACTAGTATTAAAAAAAAAAAAAACTAAACCGGCGTCAGCTCGCCACCTTATTGGCAGACACGAAAAAGGAACAAGTTGTCAGCGGAAATAAAAAACCTAAGGATACGATGGACCTCTTAAACCAGAGAGACTGCCTACTTGTTTGCTAAAAACAGAGGAATTAAATAATAATTTCACTCTTGTTTCTTATTTTTACTCATCTCTATCAGTCACCAAAAAAAATGATAGAGTAATTGTCATATTCTATACGTTGTTGATGCTCGTGGCTTGATGCCAATTTTTCATTTTGACAGGTAATGCCGACGCATCCTCGAAAGGGATATGGTTGCGGTTCCCTTCATGATTCCATTTAAGAAAAACCCAGCTGAGGCATTGATCTAAGGAGCACGGGTTTTACACCAGTGGGGTGCCATGCCAGATCTGGTTAGATTCCAACAGTTGAGGTGCTTTAGCCAATACTGAATTATTATTATTATTCTTGAGAGTTTGAGGTTCCTTTAAAATAATGGGAAAATGTCAAAATAATTGGCCCTCTAATATATACTCTTGTTGCCGAAGGAAATCTTACTTGCAACAAGAATGCTGCTTGCTAACAAAAACCTTGCGCTAGACTACCACCAAACCCCTCCAAGCCTAGACACAAGATTTCATATTTACCAAGCCTATACTATATATAAAACTTAACTAGAAATTGAAGTTTTGAACCTCCTAAAAAATACAATAGGTAACAGAAAAGACTCTTAGGGCGGGAGATTGATAGCTTCCCTCTGAATGTACCTGGAAGAATGAGCTGCCAATCCTTTGTGTTGAATAAAAACAGAGCACTGCTATATCAATATGGACTCCACAAGTCTTTAATTTATCGTGGAACACGAGCTCATGCTGACCTTTCGGCAGCACTTTTTATCTGCAGTGCAGCTCTAACAATGTCTCCCCGTGTAATGATTCCAGCCTTTGGTTTAAAATTTGAGACCAGTTATAAATTATTCGGATCAGATGAGAATCCAGAAAATAAGATCAATAAAGAATATTGTGTACAATTCTTACCAGCTTTCCATCATCGTCTACCACTGGGAGTCGCCGATATTTTGTTTCAAGCAGCAACCTGTCATATTAGATTAGGACATTAAGAGTGTTTTCAGATTAATGTGAAAATTTCCACAGAATCCGATTGCAATAAGAGAAAGAAAATAGAAATTCGATGATAATCATTTACAAATATTTTTAATAAAGCTTGGACAAAGAAAAAATGCATAATAAAATCTTCTCAAAAGTATTGTCATACATTTATGGAAGAACGAAATAGAACATGCCGTAGTAGAGGTTTAAACAGATATGTCCTTGAAGAAGAAAAGGGTACACTAGAGTGGAAAAAGTTATTACTTAACAGAAAAAATGCATAATAAATCTTCTCAAAAGTATTGTCATACAATTATGG
This sequence comes from Salix brachista, assembly GCA_009078335.1. Taxonomy (NCBI): domain Eukaryota; kingdom Viridiplantae; phylum Streptophyta; class Magnoliopsida; order Malpighiales; family Salicaceae; genus Salix; species Salix brachista. The sequence goes on from CM018587.1 coordinate 22,356,763, forward strand.
AAGAACAAAATAGAACATGTCGTATTAAAGGTTTAAACAGATATGTCCTTGAAGAAGAAAAGGGTGCGCTAGCGTGGAAGAAGTTCTTACTTAACAGCGTCCTCTAGATTGGTAGTTTCATAAACAACTAGAGGATTAGGTGTCATCAAATCACCAACAACTTTGCCGTTGTTCTTGATTAACAGCTTCTGTAACTGATTAAAAGTCTGCAATATTTATCAAGAAACATAATTCAGTACTGAAAAACATTAATTGAAAAATGTTCTAGAAGTAAAATCCCCTTTGCTAGAGTGCACATATCAATCTCTCGTGTTTCTAACATCAAGCTCTTATTATAGGCCCAATTTCCACGATGGAGAAAACTATCATTTATCAAGCTGTTGTATGGTTTTCATACTAAAAGAACATCTACCAACAAGAAAATCCCTTGATTGCATGTAAGACCAGCAGTTGGGTTGCAGGACGGTGCTAAATGTGACGGTGCAGTGATCAAAACATATATTTACCACATTCTTTTGCATTCTTTACAACCAGTCATGTTGGATCGAAGTTTTGGGTTCTACCTCCCTCTGATTGGAGTTTGTTGACTAATTAAGAATAGCCCTGGTGGAGGTGGAAGTACTGAGCATCCCTTGATTGCATGCCATGTACTTTAAAAGGAAGGATGGCAAGGATTTAAAAGGTCAATTGACTTACAGTACCAATCCTCCCCCCATTTTCATTCTGAACCTTGGACTCGATAGTATGGGCAACTCCAGTGTAGGGAAGACTTACCAAACCCCAAACCCCACCTTTCTTAATCTGACAAATAAACGGTTATGATTTGTTTGCTAATCATGGCCTGGTCATCCTCTTAATAGTATAATATACTACATATCTTTTCTTGCAGACACGGCCACCAATTCTCACCATCTTCATGCCTAAAGAAAATACTACGATCATTTTTTCTGTTCGTTTGTATATTTGATTGGCAAGTATAACAGCAGGGTCTACAACATTATTGGGAGTTGAAGGATGTTAGCTCTGAATTTGAGAAACACGAAGGATTATAATCTCTAACTATAGAAATCAGTCAAAATATCTTATTTTTTAAACAAAAACACAAAAACAGATGGATGGATGCTCGAATACAAATACTAGTGCAAACATCTGGAATATCACAGAGGAGTTTCATACACACCTTCCAAGAACTATCAACATTAGGAAACAGGTTTGTATCATTTTGACAGCCACCTGATAGACACAGAAAGAAGAAATCACTATCAGTTTCGCACATTACAAAATTATAGTGCCAGTTTGTCAATAAACAGCAATAACGAATGACAAGTCTAAGTACCAACATCTAACAATAACAATGTGTGTGTAATTGAAAACTGAACCAGTACAGCATCCTTGCTGCTATGAGCTGTTGCTACAATCCATAGGGTGCAGAAAAGTTATTTCTGTCAGAGACCAAAAGGCTATGGCATTACTAGTTACCCTAGCTTATCTGTGTTTACTCGAGTCTAGCGAATTGATGCTAGAAATGAATTGTTCATTGATTTGAAGATGAATTAGTATTGTTCGCCCAGATAAGCAAGCAAATCTAACATAAACACGAAATTGGCAAGTAAGGTGCCACAAGGTTGTTTAAGTTGTTATGGCCATCAATCTATCATAGTCTGAGAAAGTACTTGTAGCCAGGTTTCTTCACCACCACTTTAATGGAACTCCTTGAATCAAACTTAACAGGGCTAAAACTGTAACAGAGAGATCAACTTGGTTTTGAAAAACCATAATAATCTAATTCACCATCATTCTCCAATCAACTTAAGAAATCTCCAGAGAAGAAAAGGGGAATGAAGATCAAACACAAAAATTACAGAAAACACAATGGCAACAACGAGACTACGTCCAAATGGAAATAATTTCCCACACATACACTCCTCATGAGAAAATTCAAACAGCCAGGAAGCGATAGCAAACCATAGTAAAAATGTAAATACAAAAGGAGATAAACATCCAGCACTGGCTTCACTAATCTTATTCTACCTGAAATGGAATCGAGCGCTAGCAGGTCATAGTCAGAAACAACACCAACCTGCAACAATTAAGGACTTGAAATCAGTTCTTTACACCACAATCTCAAATAAATATAGATTTTTAAGCTGACCAAGTGTTATCATTCATTTTCAGGAACAAGTAACATAAATATTTTACTATTTCTTCAAAGACAAGCCTTCTAGTTTAGATCTTAGCTTCTCTTTTTTTTTCAGGGTGAACTTTGGACTCCACGAAATCCCAAGAACAGCATAGAAGAAAGGAACTGGTAAGCATGACTAGAAAACATATGTCAGTAGAATCATGAGATAAAATGAAAAACTTACCAATTTATAGTCATCATCAATGACGGGAAACCCAGTTATTCTCTTCTCCACAAGAGCCTCCAATGCTGCAAAAATATTCACGAAAAAACGAAATCAACAAACATAACAATACAGGACAACTCAAGATCAAAGAAAAAGTAATAATTACCATCATCAACGGTTGTGTTGGCTTTAACGACATGTAAATCCACCTTTTTGGTCATAAAATCCCCAACTGTGTAAATCCCACTTCTCGCCTGCAGGGAAGGAATTTATAAGACAATAAAAAAGCGCTATACGTAGAAAGCAGAAGCAAAAGGCGGGTAAGTTAGTTATTTACCGGAACTGAGTTTGCTACGGTGGACAAGGCAACTGTAATAGAAGAACGGTGTGGTGATCGAGGGACGGGGAAGGAGCGGAGACGACAACGTTTCGATCTTGAAATTTTAGAAACAAAAAGAGAAGGTGGCGGTGAGTGATTGTTATTGGTATTGAAACAGAGTGGCGGAGGCAGAGAAAGTAGTAAAGTGTTTGCAACAGAAGCCATGTTGCAGAAGATGATTGTAATTAGGGGTTAAACCAACAATGATGGTAAGAAAGTAACGCTTTTTTTTTCCAGTAAAGGTGGATTATTGAATTGCTGTAACTAAGGAATTTCCAAGTGAGATTTGAAGCAGATGGGTTCAGAGAGAGCTCTTTGAATCAGAGAGTGTTGTCTTTGGGGTTGTTCTGCTCCGTGATGGGAGGAAACTCGAGAGAGATGGAAAGCGCCACCTGGTTGGTGAGGACTTTTCTTTATTAAACTCCGAGGACCCCTCTGCAACTCCCAAGTCTCGGCTTATCCAGCCCTTTGATGGATTTACTTCTTATATTCTATTACTTTTTTTTAACTTCTAGAATCTAGGGTCCCTTTTCTTTTCCATAAAATATTTTTTAACAGTAGTGATAATATACAGAAAAAGATAGAGATAAGATAGCAAAGAAAGCGGTGAGACGAAGGAGATGATAAAAAAAAGGCTGTGGTGATAGTGGAACAGCAAGGTGACGGTGGTGAGATATATAGAGATATAAGATAATACGAGTCGGTTAGCCCGCGCGTTGCGCCGGGCTTTTTATATATAGTAAACTTATTATTTATGTGGTAAGTAAAGAATTTTTTAGTTGATAAATAGAGAATTGTAAATTTTAAATCATGCTATAATTTTTTTTTATGTATTGAATTAGTTGATTATTGCTATAAGCTTAAATACTCAGATAATAATTCAATTTTGAAATTTAAAAATTATAAGCGATAAAATTTATGAAAGATTAGCGAATTGTAATTTGAGTATTGCAAGACCATAATTGATTAATTGTTTAGTATGTATTAATTGTTTTGATGGTTATTTAATTGGTTGATATAAATCTGTAATCAATAAAATGAATGAAAGATGATATTTTGTTGTCTTCAACTGAATGTG